>OY776664.1:7682359-8979158 GCA_963675795.1 Crossocerus cetratus | reverse complement strand
ACGATATTGTTGCGGGTAATAGCCAGCTCTACTTGAGACTCGACGCGGCTCAGACGCTCCGGATCGAACTTTAAAATGCAAATGAGGGCGCGGACGCAGAGGACTCCGCTAGCCAATCGCTGGATTTTCCCTGGTAATATATACGCGCGCGAATAATTAAGGAGACGCGAAATTACGCGGGCGGGAAATAGAGCGGCGTGTATGTATGTATGCAGGCGTGATCGATATGTTTGCCGCGTAGAAAGGCGCACCTGCGAGAAATTTGCGCGGCTAATCCGCCGGGGGAAACTGTTTTTTAAATATATTTTAATTGCTTCATCGCGAGCTGGAGCAAGCCCCGGTGCGAGCGCTCGCCGGGGGTTTTTGCTGTTTTGCGGGGGATTTAGCGGGCTGACACAAGCGAGCAATTGCGACGGGGGCGCGCATCGGCCGTATCGGAAAACAGTTTAGGGGACGTTTAAGCAAACGCGTTTTCGCTCAGTATCGCGTCACGTCTACCTGCGCGAGCGCGTGTGTGTGAAAGAGAGGAGTTAACACGCGAGAGCGGAGAGGAAGCGAGAGAGAAGGCGATTGTTCGGTAAATTTTCCCGAAGCATCCTATTTATCCTCGTGTTTTCCTATTTCTGGCTAGTCGCGCGCGGTAAAAGGTAGTTCGCGTGACAGGGCCGTTGCCAGGAGCGCGCACTTCCTTCATTTTTCTTGGCCCCCGCAGCCGCTTTCTCCTCTGTCTTATCCGCCGTCTGGCTGGAGCGCCCGGGGCGAGCGCCACCCCTTTCGCCCTCGCTTATCAATCCGTTAATCGGCCGCCGCAAATCTCGAGCATTACGAATTTTCTAGCGCCCGCCTACTCGCCCGCGGCGATAAGCCGGCCAGCCGCCGGGAACGATTGTTATACGCCGATTAACGGGCGAGAGGAAGCATGCTAAGCAAGATAAACCAACAGTGGGAGACATGCTCGGTGGGGACTATGACGAACTTTGTACCAGTCATTCTTTCCAATATCTTAGATTTTGGGGTGGAACTCTGCTGGAGAATCGTGAGTCGAATTTTTCCAATTTTGCTGGTTCAGTCATAATTCGATAGTAATAATATTAGTACTTGTTGGGAAAATTTTAAAATATCGAGTAATACAAAGGTATTTTCTGAAAATTGTTCGATTTTTCGGTAGATTCGATAGAAATAATTCCATAGAATAATATTAGTATACTTCTGTAATAGTACTTGTTAGAAATCTTGTAAAATATCGAATAATACAAAGATGTTTTTTGACAATTCTTCGATTTTCCAACTTGCCCCAATTCTACTGGATCAGTCAGAGTTCGACAGTTTTACTACCACTCCTTAAATTCCCGACAAATTCACTAGTCCCGAGCACCTCAGATTTCCCAAATAATTTAGCGAACAATTACTCCCTCCGCGAGATTCCCCAGAAAGCAATTTCCTTTACATTCCAGCGAATTAACCAGCGAACTAGATCAGTTACTCGAGAACTCGCTCCCTTTCTTTCCCTCCATTTCATCAGCGGTCAGCATCCTACAAAGAGTCTCGGGCGCGCGAGTTCCCATTGAAATACGATGTTTACGGGCTCCTCGGATTCCCGCGGTGGAACAGTAGTTTTCTTTCGGCGCGCGGTGGAATCCCCGCGAAAGTTATTCCCGAGTAGTCGAAGTTATTCCCGAAGTGTGGCGAGGGGGTCGTTGCCAGGAGAGTACGCGGGGCGACTTTCATTTGGGGTGGGGGCTCGGATATTCCGGATATGGCGGAAAGGCGGAAACTTGAGAAAGGAATTAGTGGTTACGCAACGTCGTTGTAATCCCGGCGGCGGGTTACACGTATTCTCGGGTAAGAGACGGGAAGGAAGGAAGGTAGCTGCAGTCAGACAGCGGGGCTCCTTAATTAATTAGCGTTAATTAACAAACGTGCTCGAGTGGCGCGTAGCTGCTCGGCGGGTTCGAGGCCGGTGTCCCTTTGGCTTCCTCGAGGCTTCCCACGGCCAGCGCACGCCCTTCCTCGTTTATGTACTCTGTTTAGAATTCCCGCTGGACAACACACAGCGCACAGTTAACCTGGAAGCCTCGGTCCACGTCCAGTTTCGTAAGCCCCGCGTATCTTTCCCGACGGTGGTCCCTCTCCGTATGCGCCGCCAGCCGCATCTCCGGGCCAACGGCACGTGAACAAGAGCGCGCCGGAATTCCGCCCACCTCGCTGAAGGTCCTCAACCCGAGCTTTCCTCCGACGCAAAGTTCGCCCGAGCACGACTTCGATCCCTCGTCAAACCTACGTCAAAAGCGACAGCGAACTTCACCCTCTCGGCTCTCGCAGAATTATAAAAAGCAAAAGCTCACGTTTCCTCTAGCACATAACAATGCCAATGGAATCGAGAGAAGAAAGCAGAGGACAAGTAGAGAGAAAGAATCGGAAATGTAGTTGAGAGCTTCCAAAGGGAAAAGGTTGCGAGAGGGCGACGTGCTAATCAGGAGAGCGAAGTATGTTGTCCCAGCCGCGGACGATTGGATTAACTGCTCACTCATCTAAAGACAGAGGAGTGCGAGCGTGCCAGCCGACTCTAACATTCTAGGCGAAGGGGAATTCCGGAGGAATTCCTAGTGCGATTCTCAAGGCGGGAATGCAGTTTCTGCTCTCGGCCGGGGAGTTCGAGGAGGAGAGCGAGGTGCGCTGTTCTTTCAATGCGTCGAGGAATCCCTGGCACTTCGGCGCCTTCGACGTTCTCTCGGCTACTTATTACTCCCTCTTTCTCTCCACCTACCCAACCCCTGATTTTATATCCACCCCCTTCCGCTTCTCTCCCAGCCAGACGAAACTGGAGCGGGCAAGGATCGCAATTAAAATGTTAGAACTTTTCAAGGAGAACCGTCTGCAATTGCGCGCGGCCGTTTCACTCGGCCGCTTTCTATACGCATTGAGGATCTCATGGGGAAAAGCCTCCTCGGAGAAGCGTCCTCCGCTCACAAAAGCCATAACATCGCCGCTCTCTGAAAGCGTGCAGGTGCATCGCGCGCTCTTTCCCGAGTGCGGATACGTGTAAGCATAAACGTCACCGAGTCAGTCTCGATTACGTCGATTAATCGCGAGGCGTCTCAGAGCGAAAGCTTCGACTAGATCCAGAACGCAGACATAGAGAACCGCATTCGAGTATCGAAGGCGAATTCGTCTGGCAGGTGTAGAGGATTAATTGGCTCCGTCTAGGTAGAGGGAGCGCGGCGCCTCCGCATTGCGTGTTTCCAAACCCGAATTGATCTATCGCCGCAGCTTCCGGTGTGTTTAGGATTACACGCGGCATCTGCAGAAATTTCATTAGACTCCGCGCGATCCTCGACACGCAGGAGCAGAGTGTTTCCGGGAGGCAAACACGTCATCGATGGCCGATTAGAATCGGATTACCGATTCTTTTCGATCGCCGTCCGTCGGCTAAACAGCTCGTTATCGCCGATTGCGAAGCGCGCGCGTGCCACTTGATGGTGTGTGGACGCACGGCAAAGGCGGTGGCAACAGAATTAATTCTCGCCGGGGCAGCGAGCGCCGCGGTAATGCAAAGCAGAACACAATAAACCAACGGAATTACAGCGCGTGTGTACACGGGCGCGCCGGCCTCCGCGGCATTGGCCCGCGTTATTAATGAGGCGCATTAAATCAGTGAATTTATTCTCTGCTGATTAATATTCCGATTATACGAGCGCGCGGGGGCTCGGGGTTGGTTGGCCGCAAAAATTTAAAGGCTCGACTCGCCCGATCAATTGCCGATAAATAAATAGAGTATGGTTATGATTTTTTGGTCGATTTATCGGGAGCGGCGCTCGCATCCGGCATGATTTCCGAGTTTATTGGAAATTTATTACAAGGACGTCGCGGCGGATCTCCAAGGGATTCGGATGAAATTCGAGATGATTGAGGCGATCGGATATGCTGAGGTTGAAGAGAGAGGTGGTCCCTTTTCCAGGAGGGAACACGTCGCGCTACAAACACCGAGGGCATTCCAGCAACATGGATTTTCCTCGGGCTTCGTTATACTCGGATATACCCTGCAGATTGGCCGGCAGGATCAGCGAGTCCTCTGATTCGAGGGAACATCTGTACCGCGCGCGCGTGTATTCCTTTCGCGTTTCATACATAGAAACATGAGCGGGATTAATTAAGCGGCTCGGAGAGAATTCGCGGATATGCCGTGCGCCCGGCGCCGGGGAAATTCATTCGCAGCTTTTTCAGTTTACGCGTGGCTTTTCCCCCCCGATTCCCAAAAAATTCTCCGAGCCCCGCGAGAGTGCGAAAGAAAAGAACGAGCGGATTATCATTTATTCGGATTAGCGCGCGCTGCGCAACGCTACACACTGCCAATTGTTCGACACGCGGGAATTTCGCGATCCGGCAAATAGGGCGTTAAAAAGGATCGCGGCGAATAAAATCGCAAACAATCTCTCTCTCTCTCTCTCTGAGTGCTCGATGGATGTTAATTTCGATCGGAGGTGGGAGTGCGCGAGGAAGGGTAGGACTAAACCGTCCATTTCATTAAGCCTTAAATACTTAATGAAATGTATCCAGGCGTGCGCGCATAAATGCCGAGACGAAATTCCCTTCTTCCCCCGGAAGAACATTTACCAACGCTTTACGACTACCATTCTCTTAGCAGTTACCGGCGGGAATAGTAATTTTATTCCACGTAACATCCCTCTCGCGCCCCCACCCCCCTCCACCCTTGTACACACGCTCTTTACTCTCCTTTCCTAGATGGAAGTTTCCGGACTACCTAAGGCCGACGCACGCGCTCCTCACCGATGCATGGAATTTTTCAGTCTGCCAGCCCACGCAGCAACGAGCACATTCCACTCGGAATGCATTCGGAATATCTTCCTAGCCCGCCTTGACAACCTGACACCGTCAAGGGTGCGTCGCCCTTAATCCCACTGTCCACCCTCGCACCTTCCATCAACCCCCCGGATCAACAGTCGGCCGCTCTCCACTTTTCCAGCCCATAAATAACTCAGAACTCGAGCTCGAATTATGTAAACGGGAATGAATTTCATGGCAACATTGCCGGGTGGGGCAGCCTGGGTAGGGAAAAGCGGTGGTCGAAAAATGCGCGTATTCCAGCGGGGCGATCTCTCGCCACGCACCAGCGAGCGGGGCCCACACAATCATGTTTCGAGGCCGACCAATTATCATGATTCGCGTGCCGGCAATGCATCAAAAGTGCACTGCGAGTGCGCGTCAAAATCCGAATCCATACTTTCGCAGTTTCCTGCTTTGCGCGATGCAGAACTAGGTCGCTTATGCACAGTGGCGGCGGTAGCGAGAGACAGAGAGAGAGGGGGAGAATGAAAGAGAGAGAGTAAGCCTAGATTAACGGGATCAGAGGCTCGTCGTCGCGGTCTCTCCCTCCAGCATTAATAATTATGAACACCAGCAATTATTACCTCGGCAATAGCCTGCGTTAGCGAAGATAAAGCCAGCAGCCAATGCCACCACTTCCCATCCACCGGCGCCCTTTTAATTCTCCTCCTGCCCTCCGCGCATTGTCGTCTCCACTCCCTTGGAACTCTACATACTCCCGAGGCTGATATTTCCGAGTTTTGCACGGGGAATATTGCCGGAGAATTATCCGAGTTTGCATAGAATCCTGCCGGACGAGGGGCTCGAGTGTGTCCCGCGCTCGGAGTCGAGTGGAATGAGACCCCGCGCTGTCAGACAGGATCCGGCCGACTACTGCCGTCAGCAGACTACTGCCACATGTATTCCACCTATGTTACCTGCCCGGTTTATTCCCCACGATTCAGTATTCTTTCATAAACCCGTGTGTGTGTGTGTGGTAGTCTAGTCGCCCCCGGTTGGAAATGCAGAGGGACGCGAGTCTACCAAACAACCTTCCAATTTTCGGGGAAAGCATTGAGCCGCGGCCAGTCTACCTGCGCTGTTTACACACTTAATTTCGAGCGGCCCGGCCAGCCGAGCATGCATGCGCCCTTTTCCAGCGGAGCTCGCGGGCTCGCTTCTCCGCCGGCGATAAAAAGGTTTTGGCAAGCGGCGCGCCGGAAATTGCATAAGAAAAACGAGAGAGAGAGGGAGAGAGAGAGGGCGCGTGGTAGGTTGTTGCGAGGAGGACTTAATTCGTTGTTTCTCGACGGAGTCAAAATGCAAATGAGAGTGTGCTGTGCCGGGCGAAATCGCGGGGAGATCTTCGCGTCCCGCGCTCTCGTTTCAGCCTGGATACATTGCGCTTATAATTCAGGATATGCAGGGGGTGGGGGCCGCGAACGCTTGCGTGCACGCAAGCTGTAGAGTGTCGAAAGTTTCGAGTGCGAGTTAGATTCCGTTGAAATAGCCGGCGCGGAATCTATTCCCTCGACCCTGTCGGATACACAAGTAGTATAAGCCAGGCGACACGGACTTAGGATTCGATGGACTTTCGATCGGCCTCGGGAAAAACTTGTACTCGCGAGGCGCCTCGCTCTCTCCTATTTGCCGTCGCCTCGTGCATATTGGCTCCGGTTAATTTTCAATTACCAGACCGAGCCGAGTCCTGTGTCCCCAGCGCAAATCGCTCCTACGCGCGTGCTGGATCTCTCGCTGCGTGTGTGCTGGTGGGTGGATTCATCGGGCGCAGGTACTCCGGCGCCTGGCAAATGGACACTGTAAACCGGGTGTTAAAAGCCTCCGTCAAAGATGAAATTCACAGAGCCCGAGCGAGGAACAATGCAGTCGGCGGGGGCGGGGGGAAAAAACGGTCGTTAAACGCTCCTTTCAGCCAAGACCTCTGCTGGATGACTGTCGAGAGAGAGAGGGGGGGGAGGGAAAGAATCAAGGGTGCAGGACGACTTCGCCCGAGACATTAAGGACAGGCGAGGCTCCCGACGAGGGGGAGGAACTCGGCAACTCGGCAAAATAAACCTCGCGCGCTCGCGCGCGCTCGCCGATTCTGATTCCAACTGCATGCCAAATAGAGCAAGGAAATCATTCTCCTCGCTCTTCTTCCCTCCACTTCTATACTCTAACATCCGATGTTCCACTCTCGGCGACGAATGTTCCAGGGCGCCCTGACACACGCTGCGAACCAATCGCAATCACTCTTGTCTCTACCGAGTGCGCCCCTCGCCCCCCGAGAGAGCCTCATACGCCCACTCGGGAAAATATTGTGTCCATTCGCTCGGTGATTCCGAGGATTTTATGGGGAGGATATGTCGATTTCGGGCGTTCGGACTTATCGATTTTCGAGAAGAGAGAGAGAGAGAGAGAGAGGGGCTCATTGACACTCGGCGTATCTTGATCCAACGGGATCAAGTATGTACATTGTGGATGGGAGTATTAATCATGCTGCTCTTTAAGTTCTCGAGAACTTGGGAATCGAGGTCGGCTAAGTTGGAGTCGGCGGTGAATGAAAAAAGCTCCCTCGTCCCCGGCTTTTTTCCTCGATTCGAGCTCTGCTTTCTCGGATTTCTCGAGCGGGGTGGGGAGTTTCTTAAGATATGTCCAGAGCCGCGGAGAGAGAGAGAATTACGTCGATCACCATTCCCCGGCGAGGAGCGAAAGCGGCGGACGAGTACTATTTACCGGGAGTCGATATTTTAAGGGTAAGTGGAGTCATCCTTCCAATATAACATGCTCTCGCATCTCGATATGGAGCTCGATCGAGTGGGTGGCCGATGGGCTCGCCGCTCGCCGATGGAAATCCACTTTGAAGCGATCAATCGTTTTTCCCGATTGCTTCATTTCTCCTAATTCCGAGCGGAGCACGATGGGACGAGAAAGCGAAAGGACGACGCGCGCGCCCTTCCACCCTCATCTCTCCCTTCCCGCTCCCTCGACAACCACCCTCTCTGTTACCAGAATTTTTTGTCCGCCGCAATTCGTTCGGAAGCATATCGCTTCGCCCGATTGTTGCTCGAACCTCGGGCGCGTTGCGCAGTCGGAAAAATTAGCCCCCTTTTAATCCGACGAGATCTAACGGCTGACGCTGCTACGCACCGGCGGCGCGCGCGATATCCCGCCGCTTTCGTTTCACGCAATCCCAATTTTCCGGCCGATACACGCAAGCACACGCGCCGCCCTATTAACTAGCCCGGCGCTCGTTCAATGCGAGTGCACAGGTGTGCGTGCGAGCGCGCGAGCCTTGGATTCACTGATTTCAGCTGCGCGAACACACTTGCTGCACGGCTGATTTCAGCCGCGGGGAGACGCGAAAAAACCTCCCTGTCGTCGATTAGGACGACGAGGGCGACGCAATCGATGGGACGCGACGCGACGCGAGACTCTGCTAACTCTGCTATCTGGGGATTAGCTAAACTCGTCGACGGAATCATTCTTTTCCATTAACATACATTAAATACAATATTCATATTACTGGGTAAAATTATTCAAGTACATTATTACTATAATAATTAATTATTACTGTTTTAAGCAATTTATTATTACTGTTTTAATCATTAAATATTACCGTGCTTAAATATTATAATAACAAGAATTATTAAAATAACCAAATATTTTCGAATAATCTGCGCAGCAATGTATACTCAACCGCTCACGCAAACCCAATCGACTGGCCACGTACACGAACCCCAAACGCAAAAAGATAGGAAAAATCGAGTTCTCCACCAACGAGCGTCATATTCGCCGGCAGCGCCCTGCTGATGGCAGCTCATAAAACCACAGCAAGAATGCGGCCCCGCGAGGCACAGCCGCCGGGAAAGACAGAGGGACACGGACAGGCCGAGACCAAGATAAGAAAGCACGAGGAAAGTTGGAGCTCTCTCTCTCTCTCTCGGCGGAACTTTTGATAGGAGAGACTGGTGCTCGGCTGAAATACGCGCATCTGTCTTTTCCCCGGGCTGGAAATATTTCCAGCGTCCTCTCGGACCTAAGGGTTACGTATAGAGCGCGCACTGTGTCCGCTCTGTTGTAACTTTCGAGGGGGCAGCGCTCGCTTCCAGCGCCAGGGCGAGTGTATCGCGAATTTCCGCTCGGCGGACTCTCGATCCGAATTAATCAGCGGGCGCGCGCGCGTGGTCTCAGGTCCCCTTCTCTCGGTTTTATAGAGAATCGCGCTCGGGCGAGCGTGAGATTTTGCGGGGACGAGTGTTCATCCGGCGAAAAATTCGAGCGGGCCGCATTATAGAAACGTCCTCGGGGTCCAGAGGCTGAGGGGGGGGGGGGGGGGGCTGACAATATTTTGGAAGACCGTGAGAAATAAAGGAGTTATCTGGCAGCGGGTGATCGACATAAATGGAGCAGCCTGTAGGAAGTGCGGAAAAGGGCAAGGTGGGGCGGAGAAGGTCGATCAATATCAACGCTAAGCGTTCTCTCCAGCCACCCACACACAGTACGGCGCCCACCCAACCAAGCGACCTACCACCCTTGCCTCCTGCCTAGCGCGTTCTGTTGCCCTCATCCGTGCTACTGCCACTGTCAGCCAGCTCCTCTCTCTCTCTCTCTCTCTCTCTCCCATCCTCTCACTTTTCTCCGTCGCGCCCGATCAATTCTACCCAATGAATCTCGCCGATTCCCCGAGCCGCCGATCTCCACTAATCAAGATAACTTGCCGCACGCGCGCCCGAAATCCCGCACGCCAAGTTCGCGCGGCCGCAGACGTCAAACACGACAGGCCTTTTCCCAGCAGCGAGCTGCCTTCTCTCTGCTATAGCCAGAGGTGGGCGGGTTACTTTCACCGCGACGTCCTGGCAACGAGTCCAGCGTAGTGGCCATCGGAGCTTTTCGACTCCCGGGGGGAAAACACGCGGCCTATTGTTCCCCGCGGGTGGACACGCGAGCTTTTCAGGATTTCCAGGACAGAGGCCGAGAGAAAGCCCCGGCGACGACGTCCGCTTCGGCCTATTCGCTCATCTACGAAATCCAATATCGCCTTCGCACCGGACATGTGCGTGAGAGCGTTGGGGATTTTTATCACCGCGTTTAAATCACGAGTAGATTCCGTCGGGCCGCGATAGGAGGAACTGGGATCATCGGCTGGCCCCCTCGTTTACACATGACACAGCGCGCGAGTATCGACGTTATTTTCGCGGATTAAGCTATTTTACCCGCGAGCCTGCCAGTTCCCGCTGCCCCGACATTTCCACATCCACGCACGCTTGAATAGCAGCGAGAAGACCGGAAACGAACACTCGACAGCCATAAACAGTAGTCGAAGCCCGATAATGGGGCGTATGACGGAAAAAATATACGGCAGTGGTCTCTCGGTGGTTTGGCACACCCAGAACCATAGAGAGAGGATCAATAATGAGAGATAGAGAGAGAGAGAGAGAGGCGAGTGTAGTTGCGAGGGAGAGAAGCAGAAAGGAAGAGGGTTCCTTAGAGCGTCGGATCCCTCGGCGAAAGGTTCCTGCCGAGGGGTAGTTTCGGGGGGGAGGTCGAACCTGGCGATATTTACGGGTCAGTGTCCGTGTGGTTCGTCGGTGATCGGTGGAATGCGTTCCCGTAGACGAGGGCGAGCGCGCGAGAAAGAGTGAGAGAGGATTGAAGCACTCGTCGTTGCCAGGGCTTTGTCCGAGTTCCCTTTCAACCCCCATACTCTTCCACCCTCGCTCGCTCTCTTTCTCTCTCTCTCTCACTCCCGGGCCAACCCCCTCTTTTAAATAGCAGCCCTTTGTTCCGCCGTAGTCTACATTCGCGAGCACCTCGTCCTACCAACCCCCCCCCCCCCCCTCCCTCTTCCACTCTTTCGTTGTCTCGCTCATTATTTATTTTGGCCTCCACCTACTCTCCCGCCAGTTGGCGAGAACTCCCTCAGGCTCGTCCGGTGCGAATCCTCCACCCACCCCCTCGGGCATCCGTCGGACAAATGGGCCGAAGTTAAGCTCCCAGGATAATTCGGGAAAAAGTCGGGGGAGGAGGGGGGGGGGGATTCTTAGCTCGGTCTCGGGAGAAATGATTATTCGGATGGGAATAAGATTTCCGAGTGAAAATGGCCGCCGCGCGCACTCTCGGAGAAATGGAGTTTCGGCAGGGGTTGAATAATTCTGCGGGGAGTTTGCCGAGTGGTGGCTCTCGGGGTCGCGCTGAAAGGGCGGACACTGCGGCCAGCGCGCCGGCATTATGTTATCAAAACAAGAAATTCCCATTTGCCGTCTCCGGCCAAGATATCTGCGCCGCCGCCGGTATAATAACGGTGTAATAAGGGCCCTCGCAGACGACACACCGGACAGGGAAATGCAATTAACTGGCGCGTACGAGCGGCCCAATGCGAGAGGCATTTCTCCAGGCCGCGGGCGGTTGGAGGGTGGGGGGTTGAGAAGAATCGTGGAGGGGGCGCGATAAATAATTGCCGGGGGTGGACTCGTCGAGTGGACGAAATGCCGAGTCACCGCGCGCTCCAACTTTCAAGGAGCTGATCCCCTCGAGATTATAATAATCGTATGCGTAATTAATCGCGCCGGACGCGTACACGTCGCAATTAATTAACGGCCAGTTCATTACCGTATATTTCCCGGGGAATCTTGCCAGGCGACACGAACCTCCACGCACATTCACCATCAGACTTCCCTCGCTGAGCTAACAACACTTGTCATTCCCTCGGAATTCGAAAGCTTTCGATCAAGGTCTATGTAGACGCGTGCGCTTTCAAATCGGATTATCGCACGAGGATTCGTAGTCGCGCGTGCCAGTCATCCACGTCGGCATAAACATTAAACGAGCGGACAGCGCGCGCCGTCGAATGGATGGGCGGAATTTTTGCGCGCGGATCGAGAGCGAGGTAAATCTTGGCCGGAACGCGCGCGCGAAGTAATTCTCGTACGGATTGCAGACAATTTAAATTGTCCTGGCTCGGATGAGAGAACATTATGGGCGGGCCGGAACTGCAGCCGGGGGAAGGAGTGAGGGAAGCCACTTCCCCGGTAAATTACTATCGCCGAGCGGCGGACTTTACCTTTAGGATGCAATTTACCGGGGGAATATAAGTCTCCGGCCCGGTATCGACGTATAAATGCGCCCGGCCGCCGCCGTCCGATGGAATACTTGTGATTTCTAGTCGGCGTCGTCGCCTCTTAGCTCCGTCTTCGAAACTAGCTCACCGAGGAACTCCGGTGAAACAAAGTACCGCTATTAAAAGCCATTTTCCGAGGACTCTCCGGCGACAAGGGTAAAAGGAAAAAATGAGGGGGGAGAAGTCTGCGATGGAAAGCAACGTCGCCGAATTAGGAGTTCCCGGATGCTCTTACCAGTCAGAATGGAAAAAACATAATTTCTAGCGGGAATTCCCGTCCACTTGAGTTAAGAGGCTCTCGCGGTGTATTTCACGGAGGGGGAGGGGGGGGGGGTAAAGGGTTAAAAGTCACCGCGGTATATCGAATATCGATGCACTACTGGTAATATGCTCCGATCCGTCGAGTACGTTTGGATGCGGATCCTAACAAGTGAATCACTATTCAACCTCTTCTTTTTCTCCGCCTCACCCTTCATCGATCACTTCGATATGGACCTGGGAACAGGAACCCAGGAAGCCCGCTGGCATTTACTTGAAAATGAAAATCCGCCCTCGAAATCGCGACGAAAGCCAACTCCACTCGTCGATCCAGTGTCACCGAAAAAATCTCTCGACGAGCCTCAATAGAGAGAGAAAGAGAAAGAGGGAGAGAGAGAGAGATGTGGATACGCCTCGGAGGCTTATCTTTTAATTGGACGCTGGAGCGCGAGTGATATTATAATACACGTGAGCTCTCGCGACCAGCCGGATTTACGATGGCCCTTTTACGCGGGCGCATTTTGTTGCTCGGTGACATAATGAGGCTGGGAAAGCGAGACGCGGGCGAGCGGGATACGTCGGGAAAGGCAGAGGACGAAATTAATTAACTCGGCCGCACAGCTGCCATCCGAAATCTCTTACAAACATGATATGTGTGTACGGAAGAGAGCGCGAGAGGGAAAGAGCTCTCGGCATTCACGGAAATGTTACAGATGTTGCCAAGTCGTAAAACTATCTCTTGCCTAGTCGCGGCTAAGCCGCGGTTAAGCCGATCCTTCCAAACTAGTAATAAGTTATTACCAAGGGGTGGGGAGGCCCTCGCGTCGATTAGAAATTCGATTTAAAGTCTTTAATTAAGTATGAACCGAGAGATACATACACATACACCGCGGCCCAGGGCACACACGAGCGCCAGCGGGAAAGTGGAGCGAACAGGGAAAACTACTTCGGAGTGCAGGGAGGAATCCCAGCGGCCTTTGTCGCCGGACATTTTTCCAAAGGTATCTCTCGGACCACCGCGACAGGTAACACACGTGCGCCAAACTTTTCTAATATCTCAGCATCTCCCTCTTGTAACGAATAGCATGGGGTTTTACATTCCGAGAAAGGTATGAGTGGGGGGGGGGGGGGAGGGGTGAAATGGGAAATGAGATGAGGCGAGGGGGGCAGATGCGACGTGACAGAAGTTTCCAGATTACCGAGAAGAACTCGGGCGAAATTAGAGTCTTAATTAAGGGATCCTTAGCAGCTCGGGCCGAGCGAACGGCCGCCGACATTAATGATAATTCCTGCCATTCCTCCGTTTACTGGCGGCGTGCGTTCATTACCGAAATAAAAACTGGCCCCCGGTAAAGCCTCGCGGGCGGCAGCGGGGGCTGCCTTTACCTTCGCCGGCCAATTACAGCCGGTGGCAGTTATGGTAATACCGAATTATAGCCTCGACTATGAATTATCGCCGGGTGTTAGCCGGGTTACGTTTAACCAGCGGCAAAAAGCCCCTTGCGAGTCCGCGCGTCTAGTTCTCGCCGTTCTGGCCGGTGCGGCTGGCCGGTGCGGCAAGGGTTGAAATTCGAATCATTGCGCTTTGTCGAGCAGCCGCCTCATTCTCCCCGGGGTTGATTAACGAACGAGCAGCTAAGTTGCGGCCGGCGTACCGCGCGGTCCACGCGGATTCGTGCAGAGCCTTTTTTGCCGGAGGCCGATAGGGCGAGTGGAACATTGCTCGGATTCCGCAAGAAAAGGCAGCCGCGGCCAACAAATTACCATCGTACTTACTGGCCCCGCCAGGAGTCGGCCGCGTTCTGCGATAGCGTGCAATCGAAAAGTCAATTGATCGAACGCGCGCGGCGAACACACTCTCAAAACGGGACTCTCAATTACGAAATTGCCTCGGTGGCTGTAAGAGCCGTGGGATTGGATTCGGGCGCAACAAAACTTGCCTCTGCTAGTGCGGAGATTCGTTAATTGGCAAACCCTTAACTGCGGCTTCGGCCGGCGGCCGACGGCGAAACTATCGAGGGATCGAATTAACGCTAATAACAGCGAGGCCCATACCGAAATCACCTAGCTATGTGCAGATTGATTGGCGCGCGCTCCATTCTCCGTGGCCGAGGGCGGGGGTGGCTCGCCCCCTCGGGACACCCTTGGAACAGGCGATCGCCGTCGGAGATTAATTTCTCGCCCGCTCCTTTCCGATTTGTTCTCGCGTGACAAAAGATCGTTTCGGAGCGCGCCGGGTGCTCGTATGTCTGGAGGGTCTCGCCCGTGGCACGCTCTCCGGCTTATAATGGAATCACCGTCGGCGACGGGAATTCGCCGGCATTGTCGCCCGGCGCGACGTGTGCCGGCGGGGCCGAGGGGGCAACGACAAAATTCCAGCCTACCACTTCCTCAGTGAGATGGAGAGCTGTCTCTGAGTGTTATCGAGACTCGGATTTAATTGGGATATCCAGGTTTTTCATTAATGTAAAGTAACGAGAAATTGAACCGAATTGAACCTGAACCGAACCGATTCGCTCACATTCAGACAAACGAAACGCAAAACTACAAAACTCGCAAATAAATCCTTGGAACTGTAACTTTCTTCGAAATCAAAGCCATACTTTGATATTGATCGAAAACGATAAGATTCGACCGAGTGCGATTAGAAAGATAATCGATAAGTTCGATCGGTTAACAAACCTGTTCTGCTGTTCGTCGACGGTGACAGACGGGAGGGTTGCTAGACGCTGGCCGAGGCAACGGAGTTGCTCGCCCCGTCGCGATGCTCACCGGCCCTCGAATCGTTCGAGAGCTTCTACACCCTCATCCAGGTCCTTTGATCCGCCGGTGCTCACACCATGCTCCGCACTCCTGTTCCGCTCGCCTGAAGCCTCTTCCTTCGGCCTACGCATGCCAGGAACTCTGCAACCACAAATTCCACCAGCATATACATCTCTCCGTTCCTGGACCAGACGCCATCGCGTGCACTCAACAATAGCCACGCTTAATCAACGAGAACTCTTTCATCCCAGATACGCGTATTCTATCGAGAATAAAAGGTCGCGCGCGTGGGCGTATATCGACGTGTATCTAAATTTCGCCGAGTAGTTAGGGGGTGTTTTGCGAGGAGCGGGGGGGAAAGTTGCTCGCTGGCAGGCTCATCCTGGAGGTAGGAAGGTTGCTAAACGACGTAACTTTTATCGGCGGCCATCTCGACTTGGCAAACTGAGCTGTTAGACTGCGCCCTGGCGCTGGAAGCCTGGAGGAATCGCCGAGAGCCCCGGTGTGTAGGAAAGATCGAGGGTGGGCCCGAAGTTGCATCGGTTCGACGTGGAAAAGGTTGCCAGCCAGGGGTTTTCGAGTCATTTAAAGTTCCGCGGGGACTTTGACGGGGGGGCCCCCCCGGCACACCTCTTTCTTCAAATTGCCCTGAGCGTGCTGAATAAACCTCGAGACTATGACGGAACTCCGCTCACTCTTTCGCTTTTGGTCCTGTTGCTCTTCTTCCCTCGGCCCTTTTTTCCCCGGGGCTACGCGCACCTGCTTAGTAGTTCCTTCTGCTCGAGGTGATTCGCACGCTGGCCCTTTTCCCTCGGCTTCGTTTCCAAGGGCTCGAGAAGCTAAAGCAATTGAACAATGCGTCCGGCAATTACCGAACGTTAAATAGGCGCTAACTGACGCGAGCCGCGCACTCGATACCAGCAAGTACATACAAAGCGCCCTTTGAACAGTCCGAACGCCCTTAACCCTTCGCCCTCACTTTCCAAAGCGTCCGTCGTTCGTTCCTCGCGCGTAATTAATTCAGTCCCCGCAAACAATCGCATTAAATTAGAGCGACCCTTGCGGGGCCGAAATTCGTAGGGCCATTAAAATCTTAGACGTGCGACGCAGGACAGCTCCCGGGCCTTCTCGGACCGGCGGGGATAATTCACGAGCGCATCCCTCCAGAACCGGTAATATTCCTGGTTTTCCCGTGACACTCGCCGCCCTTTAAATCACCTTGCGCCGTCACTCGCTGCCGGCAAAGTGCCGAGAACCTACCACCGCCCTTTTCCCATTCGACGATATCACGCATTTTGCCGCGAGTGTCGTCGTGTTCGTTCCATTACAAACTTGCCATCAAAAGCTCGAACATGTTCATTTCTTCATATACTCGAGGAGGAGACAAAAAGGGCGCAGCTCAAAGAAATAGCGCAATCGAGGATCGAGTGCGGCAGAGTTCCACGCGGTTGATTATTATTTATTAAAACCTGCCGCGATAAGAACTAGCAAGAGGGGGTTGGGTCGCTGCCGGTTAATGAAAGTCTCGAGGCCGACTCTCTCGAGTGAGGGCCATTCTAATTAACTGCATTTAATGGCCCGGGCGTTTTCTCGTCATTTCGCCGGCCTCGCGATATGCAGCATTGAGCGTCGCGAGCTACCGATGTGCGTGCGCTTGTAGAGCGCGGGGCCGCGGGTGGACCGCACTATTTAGCCGGCGCGTCTACCTGGATCGGGAATATTCATCCGACCTCATATTGTCCTCGCCACAATGGCCGGCGCGCGTGCTGCGTTTTATCCTCGGCCCTCTTTCTCCCACCCGTTTCGCGAGCCCTGATTGTTTTCCTCGGCCGCGCAGCCACCCTGGCAGAGTTAATTAGGACTAATTGACACTTTCTACCCTTAGCATAAATTTGCATGGAAACGCGCAGCCCTCGGCCCTCCGGCCGCCGCCGCTCTTCCGCGTTCCTCGTTCGCCGGCGTGGAACTGCGCGCGGCATATCCGGAAGGGAAAGCGGCGTTGTTGCAGAAGAATTTAATTAGCGTTAAGAATCTCATGTCGCGTCGCGCGCGCGCGCGCTCGCGAGACAATCGATGATGCGCTCGTGCGCGAGCAGGGTGGGAAATGGTTCTCTTAAATTGGAATTAGCGCGGTGCGAACATTGCCGGGGAATTTATATTCGTTACAAGTGTTAATGACGAGCTCGACGAACTGTCTTGTAGATTATCGGAATTATGAGTGAGTCGTTAATGCGAGCGGATAAATACGTGTATAGCATTCGCACTGGCGCACACAACGTCCGAACCACTTGTCTCTCTCTCTCTCTCGCTCTATCCGTGTGTGCGTGTGTCGTAGCCAGTATCGATTTCGTGGAAAGGGGCCACTGGCACCGCTTTGACGCATACAATGTTAAATCCATTCTCTCGCCATCCTCGCACCTCCATAACCACACAACACACACACATACACCTCCAAACCAGTGCGCGCACACAAGGAAGCCCTTTGCACTCCGCTCGAGGCGATACAGCATTTGTCAAACGCGCAGAGCCCTTCGAAAGCGCGCTACTTCCAGCAGAGGCCTATCTTAAATTCCGATCAATAAACCCCTAAATACCCGGCGAGCACGGATTCGCCCTTTTTCCCCGTTGAATTAACATGTCAAGGGCCCGTGCGCGCGCGCGCGCGGTAAAGTGTTAAGTCGAAGGGTCGGTGGTGAATATATTCTCTGTAGAGTTGCGGCGAGTCAGCTAGCCAGCGTTGTACCATCTGCCTCGGTCGGACAATCCTCCTCGCAACTTTGCCGATAATTCTAAAAAGCATCCATTCGCCCGCACTCAAAAAGTAGCCTGCTCCCTCTGGCCCGCCAGTAGTTTCTAGCAATGCCCGCGGCCACGATTTATGCACTGCTTCCCCCGGACTCACTTTCGCGATTAATATCTCTCCCCTTTGGCATCCCAGTTTATTTGAGAGCTCTTGCCTCGATGGTAAGAAGCGAGTTCTCGGGTTTCCGGCCAATGACCAAGCAGTCTTTTACTGTTTATCTTAAGTAGAAGATTCGTCGATGTAAATGGGGATGTTGATTGGCAGAAACGCGGCCTGATTATTCGCCGGGGAATTATAGAAAGGGCGAAGGGCAGGCTCAAGGGATAAGACGGTCACGGAGTGCAAGGGCCGGTCCGGATGTAATTTGGCGCGGCTGTTTCGTCTGTCAACAGTGGACAAGCCGCGCTCTACATCGCCAAGTTCGGAAATTCAATTTCCTCCTCTGGCCTGGCCGCATTATCCGAGGCTCCGAGCAAACTGATCTCCGCGGGCCGCACGTGCCGCCGCCATGGAAAATGACGAAAGCTCCGCCAACGAATCCAAACTTGCCTTCGAGCCCCGCGGAACTCATCAACCCCGTCGAATCCGTCGCGCGCAATTACAACCCGCTCGCTCTACTCTCTTCCCATTAGCGTCCGCTGCCACTTATTAACCAGGGGATTTCGCCGCTTTTATTTCCGCCGCTCGCCCTGCCACCGAGCCGAGCTTTTCCACCGCTCGCCCTGTGTATCCTGCCGTTTAATTCACTCCCGTCGACAATGGATGCGTGTTATATTCGCCGCAGTTCCAACGCGCGCGCGCGCACGCTTTGAATTAGTGTCGTCGCACACGGTTAGAGGGAAAGGCGAGCTAATATTTCCGGGCTTTTTCCACGCGCGCACTTAGCACTGTGCGCTGAAAGCTCGAGAATGGAATATTGAGGGGTGGAGGGGGTGGGTTGATATCGCGGGTGATGGGAGGGAGTTGTATTACTGCCGGTGGGTTTTCGCACTCGACCATGTGAATTAGCGGATGCTCCGAGGTGAAAAAGGTCTCGCGAACCTATTCGGTGGTGAGTAGCCTCGGTTCGCTAGTAATATCGTAATGTCCCAGGATCACAGCTCTCGAATAAAATCCCTCGACTCGGGTCGACTGCGTTTGATTTGAACCGGTGAATACTTGTGAAATCCTCTCTACACTCCTCGCGGATGCTTAATCGAGAGCTCATTTCCTGCTGGTGTATAAGTAAATAGTCGAGTCGAGAGAGGAAAGCTGGAAAGTCGGGATTTCTAGTTATACTATTGTGAGGAACGAAGAATTCTAATTGCAGGAGAATCGCGGGTATAGGAGTTCGCAATCAGGAAGAAGTGGAGCGATGGTTCATGGGAAAGAAGACTCTCGTTAGTTATATAAGAGTCGGAGCGGAAGTTGGTCGGGAATTCTTCTCGCGCGAGGATTTCACACCGAACGGGGACAAACCATCGGCGGGAAGGACATAATCCGATTGCGTGCTCGCCGGGAGGCGAGCGGAAAGTACACGCACACCGCAATTTGTGTCAATTAATTTGCGCCACCAGCACACACATACACACACACAGACACATATAGAGAGGCCGGCGGCGGCAGGGAGTGTATATCGGTCGGGATTTTTCCTCGATTTCTCTCGTTACACGTCAGACTCCCTCGAACGGCAGCCAGTCCTGGAAACTGGGTGAACTACGTGTCGATATAACGTAATTATCGGAATAAAAATTCTAGGGGGCGACGTAAGTTCCCCGAGAGTGCAGCGCGCGCCAGCGAGAGAGCGAATGGCACGAGTGCGCGCGCGGACGCGGTAAACTGTAAACTCTAATTAAACATCAGCCGACGTGAAAATATTTCTCGTTCGCTGTGCCGACGCCGTTTGCTTCATTATAACGATAAATACCAAGCTGCGCGCTCGCGAGTACCCCGGCGATAAAAGTTGCTAGAAACGCTCGGGCGCAGATATATTTGCGAATTCTCATGAATAATTCCGGCGAACCGCCGCTCGAAATGCATACGGCGCGCGCTTATCCGCGGACGCCCTTTAATTTCGACCACTTAAAACTGCGAGGAGCCGCCGATTTACAATTTCATCCGGCGGACTCGGAGCTCCGAAATTGCGGACTCGCAGAAATCCACTCGAATAAAACCGTGCGATTCGCAGTTCGCCGATGATCTCGTGATGATGTTTGACGAGCAGCGAAGGGTCCGGCGGAAGCGATTTAAGGGCATAATCACGCGCCGCACTCTCTCACGTAGGCTTAATCAAGCGCTCGAGGAGAGAAGGTCGGGAAGGGTGGCGGATCGCACCGAGAGAAAACCAACGAGAAATCCACTGTCGCCCTTTAATCCAACGGAGTAAAATATTCCCCCCGGGGGGAGGGGGCGGTGGAAAAATTCCCCGGCGCGTCTCTAACTTCGCAATCACAGTAGGGAAAGGGGATGCAGAGGGACGAAAACGAGGAGAGTGAGAGTAAGGGCGAGGGCCGGAAGGCAGCGGCCGCTAAAGGAAGCAGACTCTCCCCGCGCTAAGGGAAAAAAAGAGTAGGGTAAAAATTAAAAGAGGACCAGGGAAGAACCGTGTTGTTCTACCAGCTGAAGCAACGCGGATCTCGAGGACTAGTGCACTGTCCTTGGTAATAAAGTAAGACAAGACATCGGGCGACCCTTCGCCCCCGGCCAAATGCTTTCAGGCTCCTCCACTCGGCTCCACTAGCACAGAGAGACCCAGGGAGCTCCGAGGATTATTTGAGGGCAGAATCCCCGTATATTACAGCGGGACCTTCTTTTCGGCCGCGCCACCTACTTTATTTCCTCCACTGCAAATTTCCCAACTCGCTCATTAAAAGCTCGCTTGTGCTTTAGGGCACGCTGGCGTCTGCGCCTCGGCCAACTTTGCCCTCGTGCCGGCCTGTTGTGACTGTTGGCCAACTTATTTCATTACCCCACCCAGCTGCCAGAGGACATTATTCGCGTCAATGGCTGAAACGTTTTAACCCCCCGCCCCCCTGCCGCCCCCCTAATTGACCGAGTGCATCGCTGCTGGGGTAATCTCTCTCGATGGAGCTGCAAACTGCGTTTAGAAGCTAGAAGTTCTCCCTAGGAATTAGACAGTGGTGATTTCTTATTTATTTATCGACAGTCGAGTGACTCGAGGTGTGAAGAAATATGTTGGAATTATCACGAAGTCGAGTAGAAAGTTGAACGCTCGTAATTACTGATTTACTGCGAAGGATTAAGGGTGGGGAGGTAATCGAGAAGCAAAGTCGGCAAACGACGCCGAGTATCAGAGATAATCTTGGACAGGGGCTCGAATAAACAGAGGCCGCTGCGCCCCGCAGGATATAACCGGGGCCCGGATTATTAATCCGCCAACAAACCTCCTAACGAAGGACGAGCCGGCGTTTTGTGTACTCGGCGCCGGCAGAGAGCAGAGTGTCTCCGGGTAAAGTCGCCATTCACCCGGCCGAGTAATCAATCTCGTCGCAACAATGAGAGACGGAGACAAATTGAAATGACTCATAAAATAATGGGAATTAATCAGGAAAATCAGAGAGTGCACTGGAGAACCCGCGCCGATAGTGAAAATAGGAGTGAAAAGCTCCCAGTCAAAGGGGAAAAACAAATGCAGAGAGGAGAGGACAAGGGAAGTGGACGAGTGTGAAAGGTGGGAGCGCTCGGTAAAGAGTCAACGAAGGAGGATTTCATTTGGGACGAGTCGCATTCGAGATATCGGACGGGAAAGCATACGGCAGGGATAATGAAATCCGCCATTCCTTAATTAAATGCGCGAGAGGAAAAGCCTCCCCCTCCCGCACCACCCTCGCGTCGCCGATAAGAACACGCGCCGCTCTCCCCCGCGCCAACATCGAGATTGCCAGTGGTAGTTCCGATTGGCGAGGGGTGCAAAATACGTGCCAAGTTCCCCCGGCGAGGGAAAAAGATTAGTCCGCCTGAGATACGCTCGATATATTATTCGTCTCGGACTTCTGCCAGCTTCTTTTACCCATCAGGCCTTTCTTCGCGGTTATTCTCCGCCGATATTAATGCAGACATTTCCCCGGCGATTCGTTACGCTAACCCGGCTAGGAGCGTTCTCGCCAATCCTAACAGCTCGTGGGGGGCGAGTCGCACTGCGACGCAAGGTCCTCCACGAAATCTGGGTTATTAATTTTTAAGTCGCCCGGCCGGCCTTCAATCGCCAAGGAAGCCGCGCTCTCGCCCGCCCGCGCGGGGACACAAGTCCAATTAGGCGAGTTAAAGTCGTGATCGCTCAATAGCCAGTGTACGTACTCGCAATTAGCCGAAGCGCGCAAAGCGGATTGCGGAAGCGGGAAAACTCTGCGAGCGCGGAGATGCGAAAGGGATAAAGCGAGAGAAAGCCCGGAAGAGTCATGGATGGTGGAAGTGGTGGATGTAAAGTGGATAAAAAAAGCCGGGCCAGATAGGGAACGGGCTCTCCTTAATCCAAGTGGTACGAGACGGCGCATAATGCTCAGCCGCCGCGCGGATACACGGATCCTCGCGAGCAGCCCCGGGCGCGCTAACCCACATAGCTAGTCGCATGGCAAATCATATTTAGCCGGAAAAATGAAAACTGTCTCGCGGAACTCGCGAGCCGCGAGCTCTCCCCATGGCGGCGCTGTCGAGTGGATGTAACCATGGGGGAAGCGTATCTTCCACCACCTCCTCTCTTCTCTCTGGCATTGTCGGTGGCTCAGCATTTCCACGCTTTTCACCCTCCCGTCGCACACCTTTCGGCGGACGTGTGCGTAGCAGGCTTTCCTCGGGAATTGCCGGAAAGAAAGAAGAATCGCTTCTCGCTTGGCTGAGAGCGAGAAGCGTCGGAGGAACTTGGCGAACATTTGTCGGGAAAAAGAGACTGCCCTCGGTGAGAGAGAGAGAGAGGGATTCGCGTTCCCTTCTTTCGTTTTTTCTCAGTGCTACTTTTCCCAACGCACTTTCCTCCCCCGGCGCCCTTTTTCTCCTGCTCTTTTGTCTGTTTTAGTCGGCGCTGGTGTACTCGGGCTTTCTCTCTACCGCTTTTGCGCAGGCTTTGCGCGCTCCTTCTCTCCAGCTCCGCTTGATAAATCGTCGCTGACCACGAGATTCCGGAGAGAAAGAGGGAAAGAGCGCCGGAGGATCTCCGGGCGAGTAAACTTCAGTTGATTGGAAAGTAGTATCGATGACGAATGTGTTACGGTCAGTTTAGCCGGTTGCGGATGGCTCGCGCCTTTCCCCGCAATCTTCCCCGACGTCGGCGTCGTTAGAAATCACGAACAATGCCCCGTAATTCCGTGGATCGAGAGAATGATCGCTCCGGCTCCTTCGGCCGCTGATCATTAAAAACACATTTATGTCGCGCACCACTCCTTTTATTCGCCCGACTATTAACCCCCTTTTCTCCCTCGGCGTCCCGACACGACAAGATCTCGCGTTATTGTTGCTCGCCCAATTTCGCCCAATAAAAACGGTATTAGAGCTCGGCTAGAGGGGAACACAGAGAGAGAATTGCCGGGAGCGGAGTATTTGAAATTGAGATAAAATACATTTTTTTCCATCCGACATACTATTTTTTTCTCTCTCCATCGCCCGGCCTCGGCCGGCGACTGTTCAAACTGAATATTCACCAGGCGCGAATATCATCGGGCGACTGGCCGGGCAGCGCGCGTTTCGTCGAAAGGGCAACACGCCATACATATACAATTCTCGGCTTGCCAGGTTTATAGTTTATCGATCACCATAGGTAGGTTTAGCTCGATCTCGATCGCGAATTATTCCGCGGGCCACCGCGAGCCGCTAAATGTTTTTCGCCATTCGCTATTGTTGCGCCGCGCGGCTTGAAAAAGCGAGCTTTGACTCGCTCGTTTATTCTGGCTGTCGTGCGCGAAATGGAAATATTTTTATATTCGCGTGTACATACTTTTCTTTCGTAAGAATGTGGAAAGGATCGAGAAACGAAAATCAAAGAGGCTCGAGTGGCGTAGCAACAGACGCAGAAAAACAGACGCGGGGAAAAGAAAGGATTGAGAGGCGGCAAGCTTTTACGCATTAACTACTCCACTTTCATTCGTCTCTCGGCGCTGCTTATTAAAAACATTACTCTCTCTCTCTCTCTGCAGTCGCGGGGCCCGAGAGCTTGCGCGATGAAACAAAAATTTCGCAATTTCCCTCCGAGAAACCCAAAGAGAGAGAGAGAGAGAGAGAGAGTGGTTTGGAGTGCGAAGCAAGTCTCGACAAAATGTGCCCGGCGAAACTTAGCGCGCAAGACCGCGCGGCATAATCCGCGTGCGGCTTTCCATAAATCAAGAATTCAAATCTTATGCATGACAAGGATAAACGAATGGTTTGATGCATAATGTACACCTCCGAGAAAAATTCCTCCATGAGTCTTTCGCCGAGTGACTCTGCCCGCTGGAAATGTCCCCCTCGTTAAAACCCTAGCCCCCCACTAAAACAGACTTCCCTCCCCAATCATTTCCCCAAAGTGCATTTTTCAAATCCCAGCTCTACTCCACCACCCAAGAAGAAAAATCGTGAAATTTCCCGAGGCCGACTGGCGACGTGTGACTTCCGTTTCGCGGGGAAACAGGCTCTTTTCGGCTGTCGGCGCGTGTTCGCCTTCCATTTCCAATATTCAGTGTCGCGTGTGACGGCCGGCAGACACGGCTACAAGGGAGACGTGTGTCATTGGCACACCCGAACACGTGTTACGTGCACTGCCACGCACAGTGCGAGGGGAGGATTTCCAGGGCGCCGATAGGCAGAGTGCGAGGGTGCGAGGAAGCGTCGAGGTAACCGAGAGGGTGAGAGAGGGAGGGAGAGAGAGAGAGAGTAGTGCGGATTGAGAAACGGCGCACGAGGAAGCTGGAATCCTGCCAGCTCGGCGTGTTCGATGATTTCGCATTAAAGTTTCAATGTGCGCGGCTCGCCAGACATTCTCTCTCTCCCCCCATGGAGAAAGGTCTGACGAAGCTTTAATAAACCGAGGCGGCGCCCTGCGCCTCTCAACCGCACCGTGTACCCATCCCACCCTCCCATGCTTTATTAGACTGCAACTTGGAAAAACCGGCGGACTTGGCAGTGAAAATTAGCCCGGGACTCAACCTCCCTGAATAGACCTTACAATTAGAGCTTCGCTCCTTCTAACTTAATTGCGAGGATCCTCGCGTGGAACCGACCTGCAAGAGTATAATAAAAGAGAGGAGGCAGCAAAGCCTGTACGTACATCGCTGCGTGGGGGATCTCGGCGAGCAGGTTTAATCCTTCTGGCACACGAGGGAGACTGCGAGAACTCAAACACACTGCGGCAGCACCAATCGACACACCAAACGGACGCACTTCCCCGATCGAATGCCGCGGTACAACATCTATCAAACTATAGCCGAGACTGGTCCCACTCGATTGGAGCGGTGGGGATTCTTTCCAGGCCTCTCTCGCTCGAGGCCCAGATCACCGCGCGGATCAGCATCGAGTCCAACGCACTGAAAACAACACGGGGGTGGGCCCCCGCTGCGCTTGAGAGGATCGGCGCTCATAACATCCTCGTGGCGAGTGGTGTTATCCTGGGCGCTGAGTGGACCGTTCGCTGGATGATCCTCGGCGGGCGAAGGACATTTCCTCCGGGGGGGGTGGTCGATTCACATGGTCCCCGTTAATCCCACGGTGCCAGTGTCAAGCGGAGGAATCGATATCATCATCAGCGGATCCTTTCCCGCCTCGCGACACGCGGACAAATCTGTTACCAAGAAGGAAAGTCTGGCTCGAGGGGAGGGGGCGGCGTGGGCGACGGCGTAATAGCTTTCAGGTGGGCCTCAATAATCGAGGGCAATCGCACCACCCATCCTCGCCCCGGCGACGTCGACGACGTGGAGGACCAGCCCGCCCGCGCTCTCGAGAGAAATCCTCTCTAACACAGAGAGCGAGAGAGAGAGAGAGGGAGATGAAGCACTGGGTGGCTGGACACGTAGGCAGTCGGGGCCGTTGGTTGCGAACGAGCGAGGAAGCGAGCTCGAGGGTGGTGGAAATCACGGAGAGAAAGTCCTTCGGCAGAGGTGGTGACGGAACGGGGTTAATGGCACTCGAGATATATCCCAGGCTTTCTTCTTTCCTCGACTGGGCTGGCGAGGGTCTGCGAGTAGGGTAGCACGCGGCTGCCCGATCACAGCCGAAGGGTATCGCATTGGCCGTCAAGTCTGCCAGCAGCCGAAAGGACAACGTCCGGAAGGATCCATGCCTCGGACCAGAACACAGGAATCTGGAAGCGCGGCTCCTTCCGCGCTGGCTCCCTAGCGATCTTCCAGTCGCGGGGTACGCCACTTATGCTAACCCAGTTTCGGGCCACGTCGCTTTTCTTTCGCGCGAACGTTCCGCGAGAAAAAGTGGCCTCGCACCAACCAGCCAGGCGCCCCCGTCCCGCGCGCACCAACACCACCACCACCACAACCACCACCAGCACAAGGTAGCCACGAGAGCGCGATCCCCCTGGAGTGTAGGCGTTCAGCTCGGCTTGCTCCAAGGGATGAGGCCGAGGTGGATCCTCCGGTGGAGGGAGCTAGCATTGGCGAGTGGAGGCAGCATCGAGTCTAGCTGGAGGAAAACAGAGTCCCAGTCAGGTCCGCCCGGAGAGCTTTGGCGAGCGGGTCCTCTGCCTCATTGCCCGCCGAACCCACGACCTCCTGCCGCTTTTGCCCAGCCGGAGGACGAGGATCGCTCGCGCATCCTAGGGGAACTCTCGACACTCCGGCGATGCTCTCGCGTTTATGCTTCGCGGCCGAGTCCTGCATATGTCGAATAACCTCGCGCACCCAAAATGGTGGACGACACTCCCGTGTTCCGCTTTAACTCGGTCGACGAGTCCCCGCGGGCTGGCTCGCTCCTAGGATCGTCCAGCATTGCTTTGACAAGCCCACTCTGCTAACGAGCCTCGATTGGTAATGCCAGGGGGTTCCTAGGTAGCACGGCTTCTCCGAGGAAGCGAGGATGCACTGGAACCGCCTTTGGTGCACAACAACACATCACCGTCCGTGTAGCCAGAGAGAGGTATAAGTGGACCACCTGGCTGGCGCTCTGGCGCGAGGGAGCCTCCTCGGGTAGGAGTGGTGGGCCGCGAGCTCAGGGCAGGGCGGCTGCGAATCCGGCGGAATCACTTGGCTCCGGGTAGGCAGCACCTGATACCGCGGGCGTGGAAAAAAGCTCGACGGAAGAAAGGCAGCGTCGACGGGCTCCTCGTTGAGGGCATTCCAGCGCAGGCAGGGTGGACCGTGGCGACCGGTAGGACATCTGGCGATTAAGCTCGAGTCGCAAGGGGTGGCATGGCCGTGCGACCAACCCTCGCGTCAATAACAACCCAGTCGTACGTAAGACACGGCCCGGAGCACCGATCACCCTCTGGCATCGGCCTCGCCAGATCATCCTTCTAGTTTTCAGCCGACATCTCTCGCGCGCCCTGCTGCCGCCCTTACCTACGTCCCTCGGCCTTACCGCCACCGACGCCCTTCGATCGAAAGCCCACCCTTGATCTACCTCGATGCCTCCGAGCAGCCTCCACGTTCTCTCTTCTCTCGTCCCTTTCCTTTTTACCCCTCTTTTTCTCTCTTCTCCCCTTGCCCTCGTGGCCGAAAACGAAGCGTCGGGGGCGAACCGCTCGGGCGGCTGCGCGATTTAAACTGAGCGCACCCCCCGCATGGGAACCGTAATGCCTCGGCGAAGGGGAGCGAGGAGCCACGAGCCACCCCGAGAATCCAATCGAGATTCGAGAGACAGAGCCGCTTCATTTTCTCGATCGGGCTGCCATCTTCGAACGGAACCGCGAACGTCCCTCGCGCCTCGATGACGCTCCTTTTGTTATTCTTGCAGATTCTTGTTTTGGTTTTGGGGAATTGGTGGTTGGGGGGGGTTGTGGGTGGGATTTTTAATTGATTTTGTTATGACTTGAGGAGAATGGGTGAATTAATGTTAGGTTAAAAGGGTTCTGTTTTGGTTGATTTGGGGTCGTAAGTCCGCAAGTAGTATATGTCTGATATTAGTCAGACACGGTAACGCTGAAACTACTGATTTCTTATAACGGGACAACTTACATATTAATATTAAGTTAAAAGATTTCAATCTTGATCGATTTTGGAACCATAAGTCCGCAAGTAGTATAGCCCTGACACTGGCCAGCCACACAAACGCACAAACTACTGATTTCCTCTAAGAGCACAGCTTACCGAAGATTGCTAAACAAACGCTTCACCCCCGTGTAAACATCAATCACCAATAAAACTGTTCAAACACAATCAATCATCGAAAGAACGACGAAAAAATAACCGCCTCATACACGAGTGACTCGACGGCTGATAAATATAGATACTGCCAGTTCCTAGTAAACAGACCAAGTAGGAAATAAAGCGTCTCGCTTAACGCGCGACTCTCCCATCGGCGGGTATCCTTGCCGATTGTCCGCCATAAATTCCCGGTCGTCAAAACAAGGACTCCTAATCATCCTATTTTCGTTGAGCCTGGCGTGATCGGGCGCGTCGTCGCGATAACGGAGCCAGTCACCAACGAAGAGATTGTTTGCGCGACACTTTTCGAGAACGGGGGGGAAAAAGTAGTAGCGAAAAACGAAGAAGAAGAGGAAACCGGCGAAGAAGAGAGGAGTCGCACGTGATCGACGCGCGCGCGGCCGAGGTGCATCCGCAAGCCAGCCTGAGATAGGAGGATTTTTGCGGGAGGCTGCTAGTCGAGCGAGCGGAGCAAACAGAGCCGTCGAGATGCCGGCAGCAGGCGAATAATCCAATTGTAGAATCTACCAGGACCGCTATCGTAAATACGTCAAGTGCCAGGCGGCGGGCGTTATCGTCATGCAAATCTTCCGCTCGGAGCGTCACTTCGCACGCCGATGCACCTTCTTCTTCCTCCCGCGGTCTTCTTATTCCCGCGAGTCTCGTCGAGCGGATCGGGCAGAGGATGCCGGCAAGTCGAATGGGTCACTCGGAGAGGCTGGACCGGTGCACGTCTGACGAGCGATCCCCCGCGACCCTGGACTCATTCCACTCATTGCGACGCGATGCCCGCCGAGGAGGACCCCGAGAAAGGTCAAGGGAGGGCCATCACGATCTGGCCACAGTGGCTCGCCGCCTGGACCCGTAAGTCCGCGAGCATCTATCCGCGATTATCATCTGCATTGCGCCAACTATAATGTCGCGAGGACGCTCGGAGACGCGATCCTCCGGTACTCGCTGCCAAGAAACGACTCGTCCGAGAGAAGGATCTCTTTAAAGGTCCTGCGAGCTTAAAGATTAACGCACTTGTGTACTTGTGTACAGTGAGCCTGGCGGTGATCGGCAGCGGACTCTC
Organism: Crossocerus cetratus; assembly: GCA_963675795.1. Classification (NCBI taxonomy): domain Eukaryota; kingdom Metazoa; phylum Arthropoda; class Insecta; order Hymenoptera; family Crabronidae; genus Crossocerus; species Crossocerus cetratus. The sequence continues at coordinate 8,950,044 of OY776664.1, read as the reverse complement.
CAACGGATGGGCATCGCCTTACCTGGCCCAATTGACCTCAACCGACGGCCAAGTCCCATTCAGGCTGACGGAGACCGAGGCGGCCTGGGTCGCTTCCTTGCTGAACCTCGGCCGATTGGTCGGCGCGATCGTCGGCGCGCTCTGTCAAGGTACAAATCGTCCTCGAGCCTTGTTTACCAAGGTGGATAGAGAGTCGTCGAGGTGCACGCACGGGGAGGGAAGTGTGCTAATTGAAATTGGCCGATTGCCTCCTAACGATCGTTGGCACGACCAGCTCACACTCGACTCGATCGATTCTGTATTACAGCCCGCAAACGAGATAGCAGTTTGGGCAGCGGCCTGGTCACGCGTCATTGTTAATTGAGATTTGGCCATGTAAGAACAGGGGAGCCACGATTCCACGACCGTCGAACATTGACATAAGATCGGGTACGTAGAAAGGAGGAGAGAGGAGGGCAGACTTCCCGGAGTCACTTTCGACTCGGGGAGATCGAGAGAGTTGAACTCGGAGCTTAGAAAGATTGTTTAAAGTGCTGTGAAAGAGATCGATTTTCACCGATCTCGACGTTTCGGGCACTCGACGGTCATTACTGGATTGTGGCGATCTTGCTCTCGCGGAGTGGACGATCTAACACGTGTCTCACCTTCCTCAGAGTACGCCGGTCGAAAGAGGGTGCTCTTGCTCGGCGCTCTCCCACTGGCCTCTAGCTGGGTCTTCAGTATTTGCGCCACGTCGGTCGCATGGCTCTACGCCTCGAGATTCTCATCGGGGATCGGATCCGGGATGATATGGCCCGCGCTCTCTTTGTATCTCGGCGAGATCGCCGACCCGAAAATCCGAGGATCCTTGGTAAATCTTCACTTGGCCCGCTTCGATTACTTCCATTCAGAGTTGACACTTCCAAGTCGCACTGCTATGTCGAGTCAGTAAGACTAATTCTCTGAGTGGCTGAGTGGCGATATTTCCGTGGGACTGGCTGCGACTTGGAATTGACCTGGAATTGAAAAGACATAAAAGACTAGTAGCGCCGGGAGGAGAGAATAGTGCTCGGGACCGGACTCTAAAACTGTTACTGTGCTCTCACGTCTCTAGATTTCCATGAATATCAACGTAGCCTCGGTCGGCCTCTTCCTGGGCAATGCGATGGGTCCTTATCTGTCCATGGAGATGTTCGGCTACGTGAGCCTGGTGCCGAACATCCTCTTTCTTATTCTCTTCAGCCTGATACCCGAATCACCCTACCATCACGTTCTCCACGGGGAGCTCGAGGAGGCCGAGGCTTCGCTGCGCTGGTTCCGTCGCCGTGCCGATGTTAAGAGGGAGATTTTGGAGCTCCAGGAGTTCGTCCAAGGTGCTGACACAGGATTCCGAGAGAAACTTAAGGAATTCTTCCTACCAGGTATAATAAATCCAATTTCTCTCCTTAATACACCAATCAATAAACATCTGAAAATTAATAATTAATTCTAGGGAACTTGAAGAACACTCTAACTCTATTGGGCCTGTACGCCCTCTCCTACGGGAGCGGATACAGCATCCTCTCCTCCTACGCTGAGATAATCGTGGAGAAAAGTGGGGTCGACCTGACGCCGAGCACCGTTGTGATGGTGCTGGGATTCTCGACGATCGTCGCCGGAGCGACGGCGACCCTCGCGGTCGACAAGTTCGGCAGAAAGTGGCTGCTAATCGTCTCGGGCCTGGGAGCCGTCGTCGCCCTGATGATGCTCGGCGTGCACTTCCACCTCCTGGAGATCGGCTTCGACGGGCGCCCACTCACTTGGCTACCCATTACCGCCCTCTTGATCTTTAATCTATTCGTGTCGTACGGCCTGATCCCCGTGCCCAGCGCGCTCCTCAGCGAGATGTTCCCGGCGAACCTGAAGAACATCGCCTCGCTTGTCATCAGCTCCAATAATTCCATCATGTCCTTCCTCTGCATCAGGTCCTATCAACCATTCCTTGACCTCGTTGGGGATAGATTCGTCTTCTGGACGTACGGCTCGCTGGTCTTCTTTGCCATTCCTTATGTTCACTTCTTGATTCCTGAAACGACTGGAAAGAGCCTCTTGGAGATTCAGCGATCGGGAAAACAGTGAATCTATATGTACGATTTATCGGTGATCGAATCTTGGATTCTTCAGTGGATCCGTTGAAGCGGCCGACTCTTCAACTGTTCGCTCGACAGTTGCGGAAACGTCCGACTTTTGTACATAGCTTTGACAGTTTGTAGAGATTGGGAGTTGAGAAGAAAATCAAATATTTTCTACTGAGAAGATTCTTTAATTTCCCTTTTGGTTCCTCGGAGTTGATACTTCACTCTTGAATTTTAGCATGTCAATGCTGTTCTTAAGGAGAAATGCAAATCTGCTCGGTCAAGGACTTATTAGCCGTAAGTACTAAGATAGATGAGTGGATCATGAATACTCGAGAATCTCGCTTGGTAGATGTGCCAATTATTTTTTTAGTAGTAATTTGAGTAGGGTTTAAGTAGCGTAGACGAGAATTTGAAAAAAGTCCTTCCTGAATCCTTGCCGCGGCAACTAGATCAAACTAGATATCCATTATCCTTAATGGCAGCCCTGGCCTTCCCTTGCAGCAAGTTCACAGTTGTTTAGTTTGAATCGGGAAACTAATAACCTTTTCCCTGACACGTGATCCCTGATTGTTTATGTATCGTCTCCCTGCAGAAACTAGTGTTTGTCGTCATCTGATACATTTGGCGAATTATCATTGCACCAGCCCTCAATTATTTACCAAACGAACTGGAGTTGTAACGGAAACGACATCCAGCGAGGACGCTCAAGAGTCGACAGGGAAAACCGCTGATTCCAAAGACGATTGGTATAATCAATCAGAGGTAATTTAAATCGAAGGTTTTCTCTTCATCCTTCATGTAATTATTCAAGTTTCAAATGAACTAGTATTATTATTCAGTGCGCGGAACCTCCGAGGATGGTGCGAGTAACAAACATTAAGCAAGCAGCTTCCAAGAGGAAGTTAAAATCTGCAGAAACAGAGGATGATATTGATGAACCTCAGATATCATTACAGACATCCAAAACTATTCAAGAAAACCAGAAGAATAAGTTGAATTTCAGAAATTTAAGAACTAGTAAGTTGAGTCCACGCATCATGTGTCTTGCGAGGTAAATATCTGATTCGCCCATTCTTCTGACACAGGGGAAAAGAAAAATGAGGAGGAGTTGAAGCCAAACATACCTCCTAGTAAGAAGAAGCCAAGGGCAGTTGTCAACCTAGAATCAATGAAGGAAGAGCTAAAGCAATTGCTCGACCCACCTGTTTCCCTTAAAGAAAAGGAATTAAGTTCAGCTAGATTGGACTATTCATTCTTTGATACAGCCTGCGAGCAACTGGCCCAGAATTTACTTGGTAAATTGATAGAGATTGGTGTTACAACTAATTGGCATGAATGAATTTACTACTGTGGCTTGGTACAGGAAAAGTACTGGTCAGACGTTTGGAGAATGGAACTATCTTGAAGGGTAGAATAGTGGAAACTGAGGGATACTTGGGAGCAATGGACAAAGCTTGTCGCACATATCAAAACAAAGTCACACCAGCAAACCTCCCAATGTATATGCCACCTGGTACAATCTATGTGTACATGACCTATGGAATGTACCACTGCTTTAACATATCCAGCAAAGGTGAGCCTATTCATCATTAATCCACAAGTTTATTACAGCACAATGTGTACCTAAAATATTTAGAAGCGGCATCTTTTGTGAGAGTCAATGCTCTGGAGCCATTAGTTGGAATTGATTACATGGAACTCCTGCGAAACATGGAGCCAGAAGAAAACGGGAAACAAAAAAGGATCGCGAGAAACGTGCGGCATATCGCGCGATATCAGCTTTGCAATAGTCCGACAAAACTTTGCAGCGCTCTCGATATCGACTGCGATCAGTTTAATGGCAAGTCAATTTACGCGTGTAACGACCTATGGCTCGAAGCTGCTAATGCGAGTTCCACTCCTATCGTGCCAGCTCGCGCAACTTCCACATTATCGTTCGAAGAATCGCAAATGTTTCGCTATTACGTGTTAGGAAGTCCAAGTGTTACTGAGCAAGATTCCGAGAGCGAGGAGCGCGCATATTTCCTGTAGGGCGAATACTTTCACGAATTAAATGTGTTACCAATGACGCTTGGAACGTTTACATAGAAATCTCTTGGTAAGATTCTAGGTGAGGGTAGTGCTGTACTGATAAGGGCGGTCGAACCTTTGGAAGGCATTGATCACATGACAGCACACCGAAGTAAGAAGAGTAAAGGGAAGAAACCGGCACTAGCGGCAAAGAGCTTCAAACCGCACGAGTTGTGTAACGGGCCCTCGAAATTATGCATGGCTTACGAACTCGAGAAGAGTCATAGTAAATATTCCATGTGTTCGTGGAGGGGTTTATGGCTAGAGAATCACTCGACGGAGGAAGAGATAGAGGTAGTGAGGAGCACTAGAATCGGTATTGATAGTTGTGGCCCCGAGTGGGCCAGTAAACCTCTTCGCTATTACGTTTATGGAAGTAACTGTGTAAGCAAACGTGATAAGAAAGCCGAGGAGCTAGCGGGATTGAAGTAGATTCCCTCGTGTGTGATTTTGTAAAATAATATACACGCCGCGATCTTTATTACTTTAGATATATATTACATAACTTTTTGTATTTATTTGTGTTTCATATACGTTTGCTGTTCTCGAGTGTACGAATTCATTATGCTTCGTTGAGATGTACAATATTTATATACAATTCTTTATGCCCATTCTTTCATCACCCTCTCATAATCTTCCTCTTCTATGAACGGTTTATCAATCGACCTGAAAGAGGAATTTTTTATATATTTTTGATACTCCTTTCAACTTACGTGTTTGATAAAACTTTTTGGCATGGAACTCACTCTATCATAAGTTCCCCGCAGTATAAACATTCAGAGGCAATTAGATCGTCAATGTCCGCTTTGATTTGATCCTTGGTGGATAGAGTCACCGACCCCACCGACGTCGTATCTTCAGGCCTGCTCGAAACAGCAGTCAGCTGCCTTTGTAAGTCCGCCAGTTTTGTTCTTTGGTCCATCGATAGCATCGGCGTCAACGCCGCAACTAGACAATCACTGTGGAATTTATGCCCACACGGGAATACGTAGAACGGCCTCAGAAGTAATTGAACTTCGCATGTGTTGCACGTATCTTTCGCATGGACAAACGTACACCTAGAAATTGGCAGTGATTCTTTTTGTAATAACTATTGCTATCATTTAAAACCACAGTAGATTGCAGTACCTTGTTCGGAATGCTTGAATATCTTTTCGGATGAGTTCGGCTGCTTTCGTTGCATCCTGCATTTCTTCTTTTAAATCTTGTATATGTTGATTATATTCCTATAATAGTATATCTATTATACAATCTATACAATAAGGACAAAATAGTAAACTTACCTGCAGGGAATTACAAATAGCTTCCTTAAAGTGATCGATTGTTACGAAATCCGAGAAGAATGGCAATATATCCTCTATTCGAACTAAATCGCAATGCTGGAGGAAATCCATGGCTTGTTTAATGTCATCCTTTTCTCGCACGACGTGTTCCGCTAGAATTACAAGTAAATTGTAATAGTTGTAACGTTGTTAACATTCAATTACCACCAGCGGTATTTACCAATTTTCAACCACAACTTCTTCCGCAATTCGTTGTCACGATCGGAGGGCATCGCGGCGATCTGCTTAGCAAGGTCAACGTTGATAGTTAAAGCAAGATCTACCGCGGTTGTCCATAAACCAAGTAGTGCCGATAGTTGAACGCAAGCTTGAGTCAAGCCGACTTCTTGGCATAGTCGCAATGCATAATGCACATCGTAATGCACCATGTTAATGTCTTGCCCTAAGTCGTAGCCCAAAGCCATTAATATTGAAGGAAATAGTGGAAATTCGGCAAAACTGTATTATATACCTTGCGAGCTAATGTACCGCATAACTTCGTCTTGCTTATAACGAGCGTAAAGTGATAATAGAAAATTGTGAATGGCTTGCTCTTGAGAACCCTGTTTGTAGACGCAATACTCGAGGTATTTGATTATTTCTTTGGCCTGCAATTGAGAAATTTAGTGGTCACACCTTGAAATGTTAGCCGAATAAAATGGAAGTGTATTTAACTCTTACGTGTTTCTCATCACTGTTGCACGACACTAGAGCCGGTAACAGTTTCGATGGCTTCAGTGAAGAACCCTGAGAAATTAGTGCTTTCACCGTCGGTCGCGGTAGTTCTTGAAGAAGAATCCCAGCGAACTGATAAAACAGGTCTTTGTTGTTCTGGCTTTTTAAAACTTCGAGGGCTTCCAAATAGTTGTTCTTATAGAGATGCTGACGTATAACTTCCTCGTAATTACAATGCATTATCGTAAGTCGGATAAGATTGTCCTTGTCACCGTGGCTGGCCATTAAGTCGTATATTGTACTACGATTTCGTTTAATGCATTCCTGCAAAACATACAATCTACAGAGGCTCTTGAACGTGGCAAGGTGGTAGGATATGTCTAGTCAAAAATAGTACCTCCACTTTCGGTATCGCAAGAAAGCTGTCAAACTGCTTCTGCAGTCCGAGATACTGTGGATCATGAGCATACGACGAGTTTCGGCTTCGCAGTACACCGAGCTGATTCATGAATAATTCCGTAACCCACACTACGATCATGGTGATTTGTGTTTTATCTTGGGGCTTCAGTCCTTCCAGTTTCTGAAAACGTGAATTTGAAACTACCATGATCGCACAATGAAACAAACAACGACTCACCTTTTTCAGGAAAGTTTTTAAAGCATCAATTTGCTTCTCTTGCAGGAACTTTAATGAGATTTCTTCGAAAGATGAATGCGTGTCAGCATAGGTCAGAGCACTTTTCTCATATCTGGGAAATTATGATGTTGAATCATAGCAATTGAATCTGATACTAGATTGCTTTTAGTCATTTTTGCTTACTCCTTATTTTTGAAAAGCATTTCCGCTTGCTTCACGAGCACTTGATCAATATGTGCTGGATTATCTCTGCAGTATTGTTTAGCCAGCTCGAATTCACCCTTATCTACATACACCTGCCACACGTTTCTATCTTCTTTGTTAACTTTATACTTAAAGACAGCTTTCTCACTATACGCCCAGATAGAGCGAGTTTCTAAATCTTTGGTAATATTCACTAATTTTCCGAATATCTGTAAGAGGAACTCTGTAATTGGCAGATTGCAATTCAGATATTGATCTAAACATAATAAATTGACTTACGTCATTATAAATATCTTCGAAAATGAGCTCTTGATTTAAAAGTGATATGCCTTTAACTCGATCGCTATATAATAATAAGGCATGAAATTCAGTCAGTACGAACGAAAGCGGTGCTGTCGTAGTTTGCGATGCATTGCTACCCATGAGGCTAGCCTCGGGGCAATTGAGCATTTGTTGATTCATCAGAATATTTTTTGGGTCTACTTTTGGATCCACCTGCAGGAAAAGGAATCCTGTCGTCTATGTCCATTTGCCGAGAATTCGCAAAATATGGGAGATCCTATTTCTATCCTTACCTGAGCATACAAGATGCCAGTTTCACTCAGCCATCCGAATGATTTTGGCAATACATTAAGCGACGGATAATAAAATTGCATTCTTGAGTACTGTAAGGAACTTATCACCTCGATGAAACTTTCTAAAATTCACTGGTTTTGTAAAACAGTTTTACTAAATCAAATGCTGAAGAGTAAGAAGATATTTACCTTGTACGTTTAAATATTTATTAAAGACTTGCTGCAAGAGGGGTTTCTCTTCGGAGTTGGGCACAGAGCCGATGTATTGGTAAATTCTCATTAACGTCGTGACGATAATTACATATTTATCGCTGTTCGGAATTTTATGGAATTCTAAGCCTGTAATCGGCGGTTTGCTATTTTTACCTATATCGAATACCTGCAAGACATAATCACCGGCGTCTTTATCGAACATTCAATATTTCCATTGCATTAATAATGGTGTGACAATATTAAGACACATTGCAAATATGCAGAGTGCGACCAATACATTTAGAAGCATACGCTGTCGACTACACTTGCTGGTCAGATGTACAATTATTAGATTTTCCCAAAATTTCAATCACAAGAGTGCATCACGCATGCTACGATTTTAGTATTTTCGACTCACCAATCCTTCTACCTCTTTAGTACCATAAAGAGGTAAGTAGTTAGGAAGCTTTGAACATTTAATATTATACAGCTTTGTAAATCAGTCACATTATATGCTAGTGTTAAAATTCATGAAGACTATGATATTGGATTCCACGTTCTCCCTCATCTTACCTGTCGCCAGTACTGTTCCAAGCTGGTATTAAACATCTTCTCGCCATCCAGACTAATTTCTGTCTCAAAGATCAGACCCCTTGCTGTGCCAAGAAGAATTGGGCCAGTTGATGTTTCTGAAGTATTAGCAAAGTTCCAACCGACTGCTGTGATCTCATGTCCTTTGAACTTAGTTGCCTTGAAATATTTCATCATTACACTATTGGTACCGTGAAGATACATCAAAGAAATATTATGGACATAGTTGAATAAACATTCCAATATACCTGCTTTAACTTTGTTGTCTTTCTGTGTAAATATAGCAACTCTGCAGCTGGATTATCCGGATTCTTGGACACTAATGTGATCAGCAAATGATTGCCCAGTGGATCAAGAAACAAACCCGTCATCTTCATAGTTGTCACAGACTTAGATATATCAATTTCTAGAAACGGGGATTATATTGTGTAATTGTGCTGTCACAAATAATTCATCTACTATCAAACCATGTACCTTCTGGAGTATCCGGATGTTTCATGTCAATTCTGAGCAGAATATTATTAGCCATCGCAATGACTATTATATTATTATTAACAGCAAGATACAAGATCTTGTCAGACGGCAGGAAGTTGACTTGTTGTTTAATAAAGATTGGTCCATCTTCCTGCAGTTTCATTTGTATAAAGCCTCCTGTGCTCTAAATGCATAAGACATACAGGGAGTCAATAAGAAGTATACCATCTCTGGTTATACAGTTTGCTGAAGATTAATGATAATTAATGAGCATAAATCAAGGTGAAAGTTTGGTATCCACCAAAACCATTCTGCTTCAGAAAAAGTATCCTCGGCTGTCGCGGGCCATACTATATACTACTACATACTTTGCGCGAGACTCTACCGAGTCCTCTGACTCTGACATGTCACTGACAAATGAAAACAACGACAGTCCAAACATTACAACGAATTGAGCGAGTGACAAATCAACCTGTTCCATACTCTGCGGTAACTTACAATATCTGGTCTAATCGGCGGTGGATGAGCTTGTTTAGACCGCTGCGAGGCCTGCTCGTACTGGTCGAACATCGACGTCATTTTGCTATGTATAATTCAAAATTTCAACAATCTCAGAAACACAAGCATCAGATTGTTCATTTCATGGGGTCCACCCCATTCCTACACATCTGTCTCATGTGCAGGTTTGGCCAGCATCCTCGGAAGGTCTCGACGGGGATTCGGTGCGAATTCTCTCAGACGCGTCACATGCTATTTTATTGGAGTATACAATTTCGCTGAGATACACAGGCGGTAATTGTATTTTTGACAGAATAAAGTAAAGACCGAGTCCAGTGATAGAATACTGAAATGATCTCTGACACTGGCACTGGCAGGCAGAGACATCTGGTGTCGTGATTTCACTAAGTGGCGCTGGCTGTCAATGATATGATTTATCAATGAATTTCGATTTTCGTCGGATCGGTAATTCAGACATTTAGCTACCTATTTTGGACTCCGAACCACTGATTCTTTGCAGAAATGCGCAAACCATTCAATTATGAAGGATTCGCGCGAGTTATAAGACTTTTGAAAAATCGCGATTTTTTCGAGGGATACGCACCCCTTTCTATTTTTCAAAATTTTCGACGGTTTCTCAACTCGCCCGGATTCGTGATTTTTCGAGAGTTCTATCTCTAAAACTAAGATTCTGCGGAGAATTAGTGGCGCAGAAGCCGCGTCGCTCTACCAGCGGAGGTCGATCAACTAGTGCCGATACATAGCCGGTTCGGATGATACAGCTTTTTGCGGGCGCACTTGCAAGTCCTTTAGTCAGCCCCTTTTCGCACCGCTCTTTCGTGGAAGCCGATTCTTCCTGCAGTGCGGCAGCCAGGCGTCAAAGAATCTCGATTAGAATTGCGACCATTGATGTCCAGTCTATTATAAGTACTTTTAACAAAATGACTCAACGCATTTGGGCGGACATTCGCCCATTGTTCCATTAATTCCTAAATACTCGGACAGGAATATAATTCGGAAAGCATATGATTTCAGGGAGTGCGCAGTGAGTGTCCGCGTAAGATGACACACTCGAGCGGAGAATTCCTGCGACGAAGACGAGCGAGTGCACTCAGCCTCTACCTGTAAAAGGCGAGGACGATGCGCCGCGAAAGAGACGAGGCGACTTACAGAGATGGGATGGTGCGGCGGTCGCGAGGAATCTTAAAAAGCTGCGTGTACGCGCGGCCGCCCTCTTTTGCCGGCGGATTGATGCAGACATCATCTCTCTCGCGGCGGCTCCCGCGCGAGGGCATCCTCTCCACGGCGTCCGTTACATAAACTGCGAATTTACCAACTAAATTCCGGGAAAATTTGTATACAATGAAGCCCTCGATCAAGCTGTCACGGGGCGGCTCTGCCGAGCGCCCCCCGGCTCTCCTCTCCTCTGGAAGGACTCTCGAGGCCTACACCTTCGACACAATGGTCCCGGATCATTAGCTGGCATTAACATCCCCAGTTCCTCGCCCCACTAACATCTCCTGTCCGCCGTGGCCAGTCGCCCTCTGCAACCTGCGCGCGACTAATCCAGAGCGCTCTGTAACTCGCGCTAAATCCGCCTGAAACTGCGGATTAGCTCTCTATGTCGATTCAATGACAGAGTGTGTCGGGCGCCGAGGGGGGTTGGGCAATGGAAAAGGCGGAGGACTGGAATTCACGAAACTTCCGGTAGCCTGTCGGCGAGCGAGAGAGAAACCTAGCGATGAAGGAGAGAGAGAGAGGTGTAGAGCGCGGATTGCTGGAGCATGGAGGGAAAAGAATGCGAATGGTTCGCCGTGTGATAGCTCGCTCAGCAGGTCAATAGCGACACCTTCGACATATAGGAGATAGATTGAGCAATCTCCCTCTGTGTTACATTTTTCATAAGAGGGCCCGGGCTGGCAGTGGGCCTCCGTTAGAGTGGACTAGTAGAGTGAGTGGAATCGGCCCCGTGAGTAGATTGAGACGAGGCGATTGGCCCGCTTCCCAAGGGGACTCCCGAGGATTTCATTAAGCTTATTAGTGTCCCATCGAGTCATTCAAGCCTCGAGATTCGATCGGCGGAGTCCCACTTTCCGCGGCAAGTGTCGCGGGGACTGGGAAGCGAGCTCGTTAAAGAAGCCAAACTTTCTTTCACCGTGGCAACAGCCGCCGGCCCAGTGGGACCCGCGTGGGCGGAGGGCCCGGTTTTACGTGATTTCGTAACGGCGATCGAGCGATCTCCAGTATCAAAAAGCATTTCACGGGGATCCTGAAGGCCTCGGACCTTCGGGCACCGTGTCCCACCGCCTCCTCTTCTTCTTCTCTCCGGCGAGTCCTCTGTCCCACGACGCCCTCGTGCGCCGCCCGCCAGCCCCGCAAGAGGATGCCTTGTGAAACTGATCGTGCGTGTATGCTAACTAATCGCATACATGCGCGCGCGCGATTCTCCTGCCTCAGACATAAGTCCCCGAACTTTACACTCAATTTACTTCATTATACTCAATCGACAGGAAACTAAAACTTGTACTCAATGAAATCGAACTCTTTCCATACAGCCCAACAGAGATTCGCCGACTAATACAACTCTGCAAGTAGCGGAGGAGCGGAAGGCGTCTCGGAAGGATGCTTCCACAGGAAGCAATCGGCGAAAGAGTCATCGCGGAGTGGCCGAGAGGTATCCTGCGGCGAGTAGGAGTCCTGGGATGCTGGCGAGATGTTGCTTCGTCGGCTCGAGAGGGAGAGGCCGAGAGCGAGCGAGAGACGCAGAGGCTCGGCCGCACGGCAGAGCCAGAGACCGGTGTGTACGTGCAAGTGGGCGTAAGGGCCGGGAGAGAGAACGTCGTGGCGTGTTCCATACATGGCTATGCTATGTGGAAACCGAGAGACAGACCGAGAGACGGACGCGCACCGTGGCGAAGTCCCCACCGCGTGGACACGGCGGAGGCGACCCGTGTTTTCTCGGGACACGGGCACCAGTGCCCAGCGTATGCCTGGTGCACAGTACCCACCACGCAGCGAGAGACCCGCGCTCTCTGACGAACCGTCATCCAACAACCGCGCACCAGGTCTTCCCTTGACTTCCGCCAGAAGGACCCGTCGACAGTGCTTTCCGGCCGCCCTCCGGAAGAGATGCTGGCCCTACGTCATTGGTTCCGGTACCACCAACTTTCCCTCTGACTCCAGCGAAGAACCTCCAACCAGACCATCCCCCAAAGTGTCAACCCCTGAAATCAAGAACTCCTCCAAAACAGAGTGTCAGTGGGCAGAGAAAGAGAGAATTGGGCCAGTTGTGTGCGGAGAGTATTTCGTTCGCGCTAGTTTCCTCCGGTGGGTTTGCGGTGCGCGCAGGTAGATACGCAGGCACTCGGGCAACGTGGGTTGGATGCGTGAGTGCGCCTGTCGAGAGAGTGCCGCGCCTCCCCGTGCGCGACAGGACGGAGCGGCCGCCTGAGCGTGTGCGAGTACCCGCAGCGCAGGGCCTGCTGCTGCCAAACACGTGGGAGAAGCTCACACATCGCCATAGGCATGTATATACCTCTACCTATAAATCCGCGCGGTGCAACCGCTGTAATTGCTTTCGCTTATGATGAATTGTCTCCACTCTTTCCGCCGGCTTTTAGAGCTAACGCCACTTGGTCTGACCGGGATCGAACGATCGCTTTTCTCGGAGGAAGTGGCCGAGAGATTGCGATCGCGTAATAGAATAGTTTAAGAGAGGCGTGTCGCCGCTGACAATAGCGAGGATGATGCGAATGAGTTTGTCTGACGTCGACCGGCTCATACTACTGAAAAGTCCCCCGTCGCGCGATCGTTTACTCGGAGTAGAGTCTATACTCTTTAATTGAGCTCTTTATGCAAATTAGTTTACCAAAGGAAGCTTCGTCCGGGAGAAAAAGCCGGCTCGCCCTAAATTTGGAGAAGCGGGCAAAGTATGGGACGCGCGCTCGATATAATTGCTGGAAATGGCGTTCGGCGGGCAAGTGCGCGGGTATGCGCCCGCCCGGTATTTTTTGCTAGACGAGTCGGGGACTGAGTATGGTCGCCCTCTTGATTTCCGATGATTGTTCTCAGGATCCCGGGGACTCGTCCCAGGGGCGCAAAACCAGTTTAGCGATCGGCGCTGGGATCGGCGAAAGAAAGAAGGAATCGCTCAATCGGCGATCACCGATAGTCAGCGCGGTTTGTTCGGGAGACAATTCTCCGCGCTCCCCTTGCAAAGGTCATTGTCTCTGTCGAGCGACGTGCATACATATTTATGTTAAGTACGAAGCCCTCGATTGTTTCGCTCTGATATTCCTGGCATTGTGCTCGCGGACCGATGTCGAGCCGATAAACGAGAGGCTCTCGAAAGCAGTGTTTCTCGCTCTCGGCTAATTTTCGTCTAGCAAGCCGATTGGCGCATGTGCCGCTCGGTTTCTCGGTGCAGTAGTTCGCTCGTAAAAGTGTCTCGTTAAAAATACGCGAGCCTCGCCGCTTAAGTCTGCCCCGACGCTGTCCTGTCCCTCTGCTTCCCACGTTTTTCCCGGCGAGCGCTCGCCGAGGCAACTTTTCCACTGGCTCCTTTCAGCCGCGACTGCCGCCTTTCAGCGTTTCAGCACCGACGACCACCGCGCGTCCAATCTGGGACAACCTCGATACCACTTTAATACACTTCGACCAAATTCCCTTTAAACTCAGACTTTAATTACTAATTAATGGACTCTTACTATTTCTCGAATTCTACTCTAACTCTCTGCTACTTTTTAAGTCGCGCTTGTCTCTTGGCCGTTTTCGCCTTCATCGATTCCAATTGTTCCCTGGCGACCCTTTCCTCCTCGAGGACTTTCCTCCTCCGGCGGCCGAGGGGTGTCCGCGCCTCGAACTTCTGCATATCGGTCATCACCTTGGCAGTGGGTGGCTCGTAGTGGAGTATTTCCTCGAAGATCTCCTGCGGCCTGAGCGGCTTGAACTTGAGCTTCATCCTCCGCTCGATATTGAGGACATTCTGGACCGCCTGGCGCACGAAATCCAAGGGCACGCCGACGGACATCCTCGCCAGGCAGGAGACGTCGATATTACCCTCGACCCCGTGGTACTGGCGCAGCAGGTCCTTGTAGTACATGTAGAGCGTGTTGTAGTCCGTGAGCGGAATCATTATGAACTTGTCGTGGAGCCTGATGAAGGGTTTCTTCGCTTTATATGGCTCCGAGGAGGTCGTGAGAAATAGGATCTGAAAATACGTCCGAGTGGAGGTTTGCAAGAAGTCGCAAGACAGGATTCTCTCTTTCTCCGTCTCTCCTTCCCCGGCGATCGCCGCCGACTCCGTGTCAGTTTATGTCCGATCGGCAGAGCCTCGAATAAAGATTCGCACTAATGGCATTTTTCGCGATGCTGCTGCGTCAGGTTTTAGCTGGACGTGTGTGTGAGCGGGGATGGCACTGTGTCGTCGGGACACTCTAAATCCTACGTTAACTCGATATGCACCACCTACGTGCCGACCATTCGGTAGGAGGTGTTTCATTGATGGCCAGCCTCGACCGCTTGAAAAAGAAACAACACTCCAGAGACCGAGAGAGAGAAGGAGAGAGAGAAGTGGAGAGGTGAGGAGATTGAGAGAACACGCATTAAAGTGAGAGGCAGTGGCCGACTCGTTTACCCAGCGGTTCATTCATGAACGACCAAAGTCTCGAAACAGGAATACCAAGAATTTCATAAAGTGGGCGAGCACCGGTGTCGCCTCCGATATCGGCGCCCGCTCGCCAACAGGTTTCCAATTGCGAGTTTCGAGCGATTTCCGAGAGAAATTGACCAAGATCCGAGAAAGGAGCCGCCCTCTCTTTAATAGAAGAGCCAACGAGACTCCGAATTCCGGAGTTACCTGGTCGCCGGGTTTAATGCCCCTCACTAGTTTCTGGTAGTGTCGGGCGAAACGCTTCGGCTGGTGAATCCGATCCTCCGGCGGGACCTTCTTTAACCAGGGCTTCTCGCCACCGTCTAGGTAGATGATCGAGGGCGCGTAGGCGCGTGCCACCCTGTTCACCATTTCAATCAGCCGCCGCTGAGATCGTTTCCCCTTGAACTGGCCCGAGAGGACTTGAGGAGTCATGTCGAACATTGTTGCTCCAACCTGCCGATTTCCACCCAAATTAACACATCCAAACGAAGAAATTTTGAAAAAATGAATGAATAAATATTAATTAATTAATTGGTACAAAACCTCAGTAGAAATAGCGTTGGCAAGGAACTTCTTCCCAGAAGAAGGCAGCCCGCAGATACCAACAGACCTCACCAAGGGTGCAACTTGATGAACCTCCTTCGAGGACAAGGGCAGAATGCAATACTCCATAATCAACTGCTTGATTTCTCCCAATCGATTGGTATAATCACGAAACTCGAGCTTCGCCTCGTAATTCTGATAGGACAAGTCGCCGATCCAATCATTGAGCGACGTTAATGGATAGTTGCGGACGATATTTGCTTGGACCAATTCGCCGAGCATATCCTCTATCGGCACGTCCTCCAGTCCAGTGCGCTTCTTCCTTCGGGCCTTCTTCTTCTTCCCGCCCGCCGGCTTCTTCTCCTTTTTCCCTGGCGAAGGCAGCCGTTGCTGTACTCAATGGAATTGTTAACCGCAGCCTCGCTTAAATGGTCAGGCGACGCCTACCGGCACCGCTCGCCGGAGAGGGCCCAGATTTATGTATATGGTAATGAACGTGCTCGATTAATGAGTGAACCACTGGCAATCTAGCTCGTGCTGTGTCGTTGTTCTACTCGGCTATTCAGAGAACTTGACGCTAGAGCCACCGACGGAACTTATTTTTGTTGGTAAAAGATGATCAAGGATTACAGCTCGACTAGATTGATAATATAATAATTATATGATTGTATTAAAAGTTTGATGATATTCATTTTAAAAAAAATCTGAACCGAGTAATGTTTACTTGGTAGTTCTAGTGTTAATTATTCGAGGAAAAGTGGAAGCTTACTTTTCTCCTTCTTCGCTTTATCCCCTTGGTCCTTGATCAGAGCCTTGTTCAGTCTCTCCAACTCAACTCTGAGTAATTCATCGGCGACCTGGCGGACTTCCAACTGAAGCTCATGACAGAGCTTACCCGTGATGATATCTATATACTCTCTCTGCATGGGATTGTTGGTCTCGTCTCGGAAGATCCACTTGTCAATAAAGTTCCGATTGGCTTCCTGGAGGAGTGTGAATGCTTTCGAACCGGTCATCTTCCATTTGAACGCGACGTCCTCTTCGTCCGTCGACTTTCCTTTTCTTTTGGCCGCCGGCTCCTCTTCAATTGCAGCGCGTCCTTGCTTTATGGATATCGGTGGCTTGTAGCCGGGCGGGTTTGTTTGGCGCATTGTGATTAGGACACTGCCACCCTGGCTCGCTGGAGGATAATCGTCGAAGTAGCCGGCGCTGTTGTACCAATCGGCGAACCATTGACGGATCTCGTCGGTTGTGTCTTCGGTGAGACCTGGCCCCACGTCTTTCCAGAGCTTTTCATTAGGAATTTGTGTTAAAAAAACGCTTCTTTAGAATTTGAGAATACTCGAATCGAAAAATCATACTCGATTTCTCTGTTCTTGCACAGCATTCTCCGTGCGATCGGCGAATCCCGGCATCAGTTCAAGCCTCCTCCTAAAAATCTCTTCATCCCTCTCGAAGACCTCCACCGGTCGACTTGGCATCGTCATTCCCAGTAGTTCTTCAACTTTTTCCACTCTCTCCTTCGTTTCCCTTCGCCGCAGGTATTCTCTCCAAGCCGCCTGTATCACCGTCGCCGCACGATTGTACGTCGCCCGGTCGATCTTCTTCGCTGTTACCTCGCCAAGTGCCAACTTCCGGTTATACTCAAACAGCTTCCTAACTGAATAGAAATTAAAACAATCAACATTTCTTTACCGATTTCTTCTCGAACCAATTACCATCGTTCGCATAGCATCGACTTCTCCTCGCCCTCTCGTGCGACTGGACCAGAATCATAGCATTTTCAAAAGCCTTTTGCGCTTCCTCCCTCGCTTCCCTCGCGGCTTTCTCTTCAGGCGTCTCCAATGAAGAAGGAACTTCGTTGGGATCCTCGACGATTCTCCTCCTTCGCAGCCGCCCCTTCGATTCTGTCTCCGCCACTTCCTCCTGGACTTGCTGACGCGACTTGGAATGGAGACTGCGTTCCCTGCTGATCACCGACGCTGTTAATCGAACAGTCTTACTCGCGTTTTCGAACAATTCCTCGATCAACTTCCGCCGCTCCTCGAAAGTGATTTGATTCGCTTTTGGACTCGGAATCGCGATGTCGTCAGGTGTGAATTTCAACTGGTTGAGTATGTGATCCGGCCAGCTGGAAAATACTTTCTTTTACGGATTTCCAGGTGGTTTTGGAATTCTGAGAGTTGGAGAAGAGGTTTACTGATATTCTGTGTAGTATAGTTTGACTATGGCGCGTTTGTATTCGAGCATCCGAGCGATTGCTGCGACCAAAACACTTTTCACAAGCTCCCGCTTTTGGGCCTGGACTATCTGATCGTTGCAGAGCACGAGTCTCTTTACTAGACTGCGGTATCTGGAAATCGAGATTTGTTTCATTAAGTATTCGACTCTTGAGAGACCGTCTGTGTAATTACTTGTCGGCTGCTTCTTAATTATTGTACTTTAGGTATAGCAAAAGCGCGGAGTTCAGGGCGATTTCTTTGTGATTGGTTGCATTGCTCGCTTGTAATCTTTGGTCCAGGTCCAACAAACTCTGCAGATCCTCCCTCGTCGCGAGCCACAGCTCGTTGTAATAATTGTGTGACATTATAAGCAGTAATTTTAATTAAGCCGAGATGAAAAGAATTGGAAACTGAAATTTGGTTAAGCAGCCGAAATGAATCCGCGGAGTGGAATGAAGTGACGCGAGCTAGGATTCGATGAAAGATACAAAATCGATCTTCCCTTTTCAAATATACTTTTTTAATTATATATTTATTACATCATATATAATTTTCTATTTATTTCTCCCACAGGATGCCGAGGAACTCCCGAGCCCTGGTGACCCTGACAGTTCTCCTAATCGCGTGCCGGCCAATTGCGGGAGATGATGCTCCCCCGACGACAACCACCGCGAGGACGACGGCGAGCGCGGGGATCTCGAGCACCGAGGAAGCCCCAGCGGCGAGCACGTTGAATTCGTCCTCGACGACGCCGACACCGACGACATCGCCCACGAGCACGACAGCCAGCGCGACCGACGCCGCTCCGACAAGCACCGCCGTCGAAAATCCTAAAGACTCCGCGTCCCACGCGACTTCGCCCTCGCCCGACACCGTTTGGGAGTGTCCGAATATTACAAAAGCCGGGGTCGAGTGTTCCTGCGACTTTCCACACACGCTCAGATGCACCGGCGACAGGACCGCCTTGCAGGTACCAAAAAGGAGAGGCTGCGAGACTCCCACCACTGCCAAAAGTCCCGGAGAGTCCCAATAAATCCCTTTAGTTGAATTGGCGAGAGTGGATTCATTGATATCAAGGATGAGACTCTCGGATTAGTTATTGCGCCTTTGCTCGCGTCCGGAACTTCCTAGAGAACGTGGGCGTCGACCGCCGGGGAAAGAATCCTGAGAGAGCATTGTGCAGCCTCCAGTCCTCTCCGTTTCGCCTTTCCCGTTACCAATTACTATGCTCAGTAGTGCAATGTCCTCGCCCCCGAAGGATTCCTCGAGTAAGACAGCGTTCGTTTACTCTGCCGCAGACCATCAGTCGCCATCTACGGCACAGTCAGCCTGGAACGATATCGTTGCTGGACGTCACCGTCACGGGAATTTCCCTGCTGCCGGCCCGTTTCCTCGAGGATGTCGCTCTCCACGGACTGGTCGTTTCCACCGGCGAGCTCCGGCGCGTCCACGAGAACGCCTTCACCGCGCTCGCCCGGCCGCTCCAGGCTCTGGGCCTCCCGAATAATCTCCTCGATTCCGTTCCCACCACGGCGCTCACGCGCCTCGAGGGCCTGGATAGATTGGATCTCTCGCATAACAAGCTCAAGACCCTGGAAGCCGATTCGTTTAAGGTATTAGGGGATTTCGGTACTTGGTACAAGTTCCAATTGGAAATTTCAATGGATGGGTGTTAATAATGAAATGAGAGACATTTTTAATATATCGATATAAGTTTTTAAACGGCGTCTTTATCAACTATGCTATGCGACTGCTGTCGCATAACTAACTGTATGGTTTTCTTTACTATTATGTAATTTCCGCCGTTGCTAAATAAATATCTGACCATTCCAGGGTTTGTCGAATCTTACGTATTTGGACCTCTGCGACAATCTACTCTCGCAACTGTCGCCCCAGGCTTTCTCCGCACTCTCGGCTCTCAAGTCTTTGAAGATGCGAGGGAATCGCTTGAGTGTCTCGGCACTGTCTGCTCTCAGGGGCTTGAAAGCTCTGGAGGAATTAGACCTCTCGAGCAATCTACTGCTGGGCCCCATGGGACCCAATCTACTGCCGCAGATGCCCAGACTTCGATTCCTTACGGTGTCTGAGAACGAACTGGTCAATGTGCGACAGGGCGCTCTTGTTGGATTGAGGAACCTGACTTATTTGAGTCTCAGCCACAATCAGGTAAAGTCATTTAATATGTTTATTCATTTTTTAGTTGTATTTAACTTGATTTGTTTTTTTATAGATTGACGTATTGGAGGATCATTCGTTCAAGTACTTGTCGACGTTAACAAGACTGGATCTTGCAAACAATCGGATAGTCGCCGTTTCCAGCTCGTCATTAGCGCATCTTGAGAAGCTGATTACTTTAGATTTAACGCACAATTTCCTGCGCTCCTTCACGCCCGACCTAGTTGTGCCTTTGAAGAGTCTGCAAGATCTGAGACTCGACGACAACGACATCACGATGGTCTCG
The DNA here is from genome assembly GCA_963675795.1 of Crossocerus cetratus. Taxonomy (NCBI): domain Eukaryota; kingdom Metazoa; phylum Arthropoda; class Insecta; order Hymenoptera; family Crabronidae; genus Crossocerus; species Crossocerus cetratus. The sequence goes on along the minus strand of OY776664.1, from coordinate 8,929,831 downwards.
AGCGAAGTGCCGACGTCTAAGTTGAAACTGAAGAGACTCTCTCTAGCAGATAATCCCCTGAATTGCGACTGCACTCTTCTGGAGTTCGCCAACTGGCTCAGTAACTCCAGTCTGAACGACGAGGACAAATCGTCGGCAGTCTGCGCGACGCCACCCGCCCTGGAGAACGGGATCCTGACGCAGGTCTCGCCAGGAAATCTGCTCTGCGGCGACCCGACGCCACCGATCACCACCCGAATGCCCCTGGCGGGATCTCAATTGACCTTGAAGGAATTCCACTACGAGGCTTCGAGCGGGGTGAACCTGCTCTGGCACGTGGAGCCGTGCGGGGAGCACTTCACCTGCGACACCCTCCTCGTCTACGAGACCGTCGGCGATAAGGAGATCGAGACGGACTCGAGCTCCTTCCACTGCGACTCCAGGAGAATGAGAGACCCTTGTTCCCTGCCGGTGGCCATTCCCCCGTCCCTCCACCTGGAACTTGGACATAGATATCGCTACTGCGTGGCACTCCTCGTGCAGAACGGCTTCGACGAGGTCTCCCTGGGCATCGGCTGCAGCGATGTCATTACATTGGAGGAGACGAAACGGGCGAAAGTCGACGAGCAACAAGCGCCGATTATTCCCGAGCCGTCGACATCCGACACCAGGATAACCGGAGTGCGGGCGAACGTCTCCGATCAAGGCTTCCTCCACGTGGACGTCAGCCTCTCCGCTTCGAAGAAGGCGAAGACGCTCGACTGCGAACTCTCGGTGGTGGTTTTCGACGCGGAGTCCGCCGTTCGTCGCCAGAAGCTCAACTGCAGTCGGACTTTTGCCACCCTGGAGGTTTTGCTGCCCGGACGCTACAGGGTCTGCGCGAGTCTCGATGAGGTCAGCGAGGACGATGTAATTGGGGACTTGATGGACGACCGCGGGAGGCGACGATGCGTCGAGGTCCAAGGGTTCAAGCAGAACACGGAGATCATTATTCTAGCTATCATCGGAGCCACCTGTGCTCTGGTTATTGCACTAGCCGTCGCCTGCAGGAGTCTCGTGAAGAGGCTGAGACACCCGAGGATGCAAACCCAGTGTTTCCTGCCTGCTCAAGAGTTCGAGATCACCCATAAAGCGCACTACATCAAGTTGCTCGCCACCACAAAAGTCTAGCGAGTCCCACAAGAGTCTCCTGGAATCATAGATCCTTCAAATCCTGTACATATAAGTCTAGTTTTTGTTTTCTATTGGTGTTGATTTTTGTACTACACACATATATGTATGACTATTCTCACTCTCTACCTGAACGGTAGAGATCGTCATGGAATCAAGCTGCTAGTCACGAACACACGACACATGATTTCGAATCAAAATCGCCATCCCCACGTTTAAGGATCACTGTAGTCATTGTACCGTAAGACAAGCTACACTGCCGTCGTTCTTAAGTTTTCCCCCTTCAATCATCTGTAGATATATCGCGAACTTATTAATGTAGATAAGCTGGCATGTATAATGCGATTAATTGCTAACAGCGCTTACCCCGCGAGCTCTCTCTGCTTTCTCTCACTGCGTTATCGTCGAGCGTGTAAATACCCCACTAAAGAATAATGTAAAGTATGTAGTATTTATAAGTGATATCGTATATCGTAAGTATGCGGTTTAATTGAGTGTTGGGAGGAACTGCGCGTGTAAATATCAAGAGAATTAATTCTAAACGTGTTACGGAGTAAGCGTCTAATGAACTTGTTAAAGAGAGCATGACATAACAAATGTTGAATATATATTTCACGATAAATTACTTGTTATTTTCACGTAATATCCATATCCCAGAAAATATAGTAGATGAGGTGTACGAAATACTGGAGAAGCGAGTACTGAAAAACTATGGAATTATGATAAATATGGGAAATCCACTGTTTGGCCGATTTGAACTTGGAACTACATATAGATGGGGATTGCGTCGCACGGCCGCGCGTATCGCGATTCACGTGGTTCCATGTATGAATTAAATAACTCATATCCCATTGAAACTTCGCGTATCTTCCGCATTGGAACGTGTCTATATCTATCTAGTGAGGGAGATGGTACGAGAATAGCTGGGATCTGAGATTAGTGTGGCGATAGCGTCGCGCTCAAGCACATTCCATAACGATAGCTGTGCAAGCAGTTGAAGTGTATTTCACCTCTGCGTCACTTGCCCCAGGGAATCCTCGACATGGACAAAAGCGAGAAACTGGAGATTCTGAAGAATGCCATCAAGAGCTACCCCGATTTCCCGAAACCCGGAGTAATCTTTCGGTGAGGAAACCTGAACTCGTCCACGATAATCCATTTCATCAGCCACTGCTCAACGATTGATCAAGCAACCTCACAAACTCGAGCACGAGAGAGACCTTTCCTGCCGCAATAATGCCGAGGGACGACGCCCGCGCACACCCATTCCTCAACCTGTTATACTTGTTTTCAGAGACATATTCGGCGTCTTCCATAATATGCACGCGCTCCGGGCGATGAAAGATCTGATAGTGGAGCATATCCTGTTCCTTGAAGTTGATTTGGTTGTAGGTCTCGACTCCAGGGGATTCCTATTCGGGCCGATTATCTCCTTGGAGTTGGGGAAACCCTTCCTGCCCATCCGGAAGAAGGGCAAGTTGCCGGGCAATGTCTTGGAGAAGAACTTTGAATTGGAGTACGGAGAGGTCTGGTTCCATTTCCTTTAATCATACTTAGAAGTAAAGAACAGAGAATGAGGCTGTGACTCTTGTTCACAGGCTACTTTTGAGATTCAGACTGATTACGTGCACGAAGGGACTAGAGTGCTGGTTGTAGATGATCTTCTGGCCAGTGGAGGTAAGAGGAATCAGTAATCCACTATTATCAGTCTGTTGAACATAGTAGAACACTGCAATTATTTCAGGTTCCATGTCAGCTGCAGTGGAACTACTGAAAAAGACTGGAGCAACCATTGTGGAATGCTTAGTGATTATGGAGTTGTCAAGCTTGAAAGGAAGAGATAAAGTTGATGCACCTATTCATTCTTTCATTCAATATGATTGACGGTTGTTATTACATACATAAAAAGATCATGCGGCTGCTCCATGGTTTCTAAATTGCAAATAATAGGACATTTACTTTTTATATACCTTCGTGTACAAAAATATTTTCTAACATTTACAAACGATAAATATCTGATAGATAAATATATTTATATTGTTCTACAAAACACACTGTTGCTGTTATTAATGACCAGTCTTGGTTGACTTAAATGTGTTTAAAAGTTGCTGCACTTCATATTCTAATCTATCAACACCCCTTTGTAATTCATCACAGGTTCGATCAGTTTCATTCTCAAATCCTTGTGTCTCTACTGTCTGGAATGTACTTTGTGCTGGCCAATTCATACTATGTATGCGCTGCTGCATGCATTTTTGTACTTCTGAAAGTCCCAAAGATTTAGCATAAGATGCATTTATCATTGACAGATTATCCTATGAAATAGTCATTACCATTCAGTCTTTTCTGGTGTATTTGATTCATAAATGTTTGCATCTCGTGATGCAATCTTGTTATTTCAGTTTTCTCCATATCCCTTCGCTTACGTTCATTCAAGGCTCTTTCTTTTTCTTTCAGTCTCGTAATTTCGATAACAGAGGAATTCTCAGTAAGAAAATTCGGATAGTCGGTGCACAGCGTAAACGGAGGGTATGGCCCATCGGAAGATAGAATAGTTAACTCATCGCTACGAAAGATACTTGGTAAATCATCAGCTTCCAAAGAAATCATTAATGTAAATATCGAGAGTAGTACCTGAGATAGTGAGTAGGATGAGTTCTAGAAGACAAATCGCGGTCTAATTGTTTTGCGATCTTCAAGAGATAGCGTGCGGTAACGTGGCTTTGCGTGGTGTAAAACTCTTTACAACTTTCAAGCGAATCTACCGTGGACATTATAATGTCACGGGAGAAAATACTGTACGCCACTACAACCAGTAAGAGGAGGGAAGGCTTTTGATAAGAAATTAGATGATCCCATAAAATCAGCCACTCTGTATCAGACAATACTTCGCTCAAGGTAGTCTTTAAAAGTGGCCAAGCATATTCGCTCGATGTAATGCCGAGCTCGCAAAATAAATTGAGGAGCGGCGGGTCCGCCTCTAAGAGTATATTCTCGACGATGCCGAGTACATTTAGTGGTGGCAGTGGATTGTATTCGAACCACTTCTGACAGTAGTTTATTAAGATGGTCAATATTAATTCAAACCCATGCATCAAGTCTTTCTCAAAGACTGTGATAAAAGGGAACACGAAATTCGGAAGAAATGTACATTGACTAAGCAATGGGCTCCATTGCACTAAACAGTTGAGAGTTGTGGTCAATAATATCCTTTTACTTCTACTTGCTAATGGATGCTCTTTCAGAAAGTCATAAGTAAACTTAGTGCAAGCAGCTTTATTCGCTATTGTACTGTAGGCACATCTTTTGCCTGGTAGGTTAAGTAAAGTAGACCATATGGTTGTTCTATGTTTCTCAGGGTATTCCCCAAATTCCTTCAGAATAGGCAACACCCTTTCAAGGCAGAGTTCCTGTCTTATATTCTCTTTGATATATTTCAAATGATCAGAGGCTGCATGTGCTGGTGGCCTGATTGTCTCTTTAGCTACTTGTGGCTCTCGACATTTATCCACAAACCTATTTGCTATGAATGTTAACACTAAACTTCCCCCTTGAGATATGTATGCTAGATATCTCCCATTCTGAGAAACTGCAATTTTCTTTATGCCTGCATCATACTTGGGTGACTCAAATAAACTGGCCGAATCCAAGTCAAGAAATTGCAGATTACAGTCTAATGATACTGTGGCTACAATTTTATTTGCTCCACCATCTAATGGTAAAGGCACTACTGATAGATACTTTAATCCTGTAGAACTCTCTGATAAACAAAAGTTCTTTATCACTGTCCAGTTGCAAGTGTTGAGAACTATGATTTTGTTTTGTGCTCCAGCCATGATCATGGCTCTTCCATTTTTAGTGAAAGTGAAATCTCGGATGTTCCTGATGCCCATTGCTTTGGTGTCTATCTTACTATCTTTATCTAGATGTTTCAATGTCCAGGCTTGTATCATATCATTCTGATACAAAGCCACTATATGGCCCAAACTGGAGAAGCTTGCCTTCTTTATTGCAGCATTCTTCGGGCCAATGCGCAACTGCTGCACTTTGCTGCATGTTTTCAGGCTCCATATTACCACTTCCTCTCTGGAGGCAGTCAGGAAGTTATCCTTGTAGAATGAAATGTGTACCGGTGGTATTTTATGAGCAGTCAGCAGGCAAAATTTAGAAGCATCCACAGCAATTCTGCATAGTTTGATATCTGCATTAGCCAGACCAACTATGATCTCACATTTATCAATGGGATTGAAAGCAAGAAATGTTGCCTGGCCCACTCTCCCCAACTTCTGGTAACACGGATCCGTGTCTGACAATTCTATATAAAACAGATCTCCTCTGCTATCAACAGCAATTATCCATTCCTCCTCCCAGTCAAAAGCCAACTGGGCGAAATTAGTTCGCGTCGTGCACGAACTCCTGCTATTATTCTCCGCTTGAAGCTCGTAATTACTGGCGTCGAGCTTCCGCAGGGAATGCCAGCTCCTCTTGTGCATTATTGCAACGAGCTCGTCCTGGCTCGTTTCCCGATCTATAATAATCAGACCCGGTGTTTCTTATCAGCGCATCAGTGATATCTCGTCGATTCCTCCATTCGCGGGGGTTTTCTCGAGGTTGCTTGCTCGCAGCTTTCGCAGTATCGGAAGATTGCCTGGGGACCGGGAACTGTTGATTCAAAACATCGATATATCCTGGCACGTTGACATCGATGACAGCAGCACAGCTGAAGTTAGGCTCTCGCTCTCTCTCGTCGATATAGGCGACACACCATATCCACGATTTCTGTTCCGCCTCGCGTCGATTCCATGCCGTGCGATTGACCAAGCGACGAGTGGCCGATCAACAGAGTGAAATACACAGGAACCTGGCTAGTTGACGATCAGTCTGGTGTCGTCGGGAGATCGTGGGTGTGCGAGGCTGCGGCGAGATCGTCCGGGGAAATCTCGTGTTTTCCTGGGGAAAAAACGGGACGCCATTGAGTGGAGTCATCGAGACAGAGGGCTGCCGAGGTGTCTGAGCACTTTTGGTATTTCGTGGTTGTGTGTTAAAGCAATGACGATGAATGACGACAGTCGCTATCATATGAATTAGATGTGACTTAGATTCGACGAAAAATATTCCTCTCGAAGCCCTTGGATCCCCGCGCGAAAGTCTTGCCCGCCGCTTTTTAGGATGGTGAGTACGCTCGGCGAGAGTGGATCTGCGAATTCTTTGTCCTGACTCGTAATTACAGTCCAGGTTAGAGAAATCTCACTCACGAGAGAGACAAAGTTGCGAAACATCTCTATTCCTCGTGAGTTATTGCCGCTCGGCCTAGAATTCCCCGGTCAATCCTCGTGCGACCCTCGAGCTCTGCATAAGAACTTCGCCGAGAGACGTCCCTGCGTTAAATCGACAATTGGCAAGTCGTATGCCAATGAGTACATGCACTCGAAGAATTCGCAGCTTTCACCAACACTTGTCTAACATCACTCGAGCTTACGATACAGCGAGCACGATGTCGAGCTGGAGTTTGGCATGTTTGGGACAGGCACTCGATTAATCGCACTAATCTCGCAATTCTGAGCTGGTTCCTTTGCTTTCCAGTCTGTGGCTGAGTTTCTGAAGGGCCTACCCTCGCACAACGAGAACAACTTTGCCAATTTTCATACCGACAATGGCAACAGAACGTGTGTTAAGAGGCCATCGGTCTACCTCCCAACCAAGGATTACCCCTCAGAGCAGGGTAAGTCATCATTTGTTTCTTATAGTTGATAATATCTCAAGGGAATGATTCTATTGGATGATTTTAGTTATTGTCACTGAAAAAACCACCATACTGCTGAGGTACCTCCACCAGCAATGGGATAAAAAGGTATGCTGGGTAAAAAAGAGCATCTGCTGAATATTTTCATTGTGCAAATGGCAGAGATATTAATTTTTAATGTTTTGCATTCCAGAATGCTGATAGAAAACGAGAATTCCTCTCAGCTAATGGTGATTCCGAGGATGATGCTAGTACCGTGCGCAGTAAAAGGCCACGGCTCGAATTGAACAACAGTATCTGAGATACGTCGCACACTTATCATTGTCATTCTTCACTACATCTACGTGCGCCTCCATTATTGACAATGTGAGGGGAAAGATAGTTCTGAGTTTGCACGAGCATAACTACATCCTACGAGCATCATTGGATAACAACATTCATGTAGCGCCTTACGTGGTGATCACTCTGGGATCATGCATGGAGGCGGCTAATCGACCACAAATTGCAATACCGGAATACTATGTCCGCGGTTAGATATGTTTCTCTCGTGCACGCGAATCACAGACTAAAACTTCATCGTTGCGTTCCCGCCTCTCAAGATTGAAATCTGATTTCACGTACGCGCGAGCGTCAGGGAAGAACTCATCGTAAAGACTGGTCAAGGATGACTATGAGTGCAATTACGGCGGCGTACTTGCATCAGGCCGTGGCGAGCGAGTGTTACAACGGGAGGTTTTTAATTTTAAGGAGTGCATCACCAAGCATTTACCTTGAACTCATTTTGTAAAGCTCTTACAAAAACCCTTTCTACGCGTTACAGTCTGTATTATACCCCTAGATGATAAGTTCTTACTACGCGGACATGTGCAACTCAACAAGTTTCTTTCGTTAACTTTAAGGCTCGATGACTTCAAGGTGGTTGGTTTACGTACATTTATCGCATACTTGTAACAGACCGTATCTAGCCCGCGAGAGCTCTCAAGTGCGTACACACAGGCAGGGATATCAACGTCGTACTTGTCCGAGAGAACAGTCCCGTTCACGGATTAATAATACCGGGCTCGCACCTTTGATTCCCGACAGCGCAGCGACGATTCCTCGAGGTGAAACCCGGGAGAGTTCACGATTACATGCCGTTTCAACGTTAGAAGGTCCCTCGCCGACAAGGGCTGCCTAATATTTTTGATAACGATCGTCATCTTTGAATATGATTGACACGATTGCCCGCTCGTTTCCAAGCCGGCTCTGAAGCGTAGATTTCAAAACATTGTGTATAATCCCCCGTGACAAATTCTGTTCGTCGTCATTTGCGGTAGGTTGATGTTTTCCGAATTGCAAATAAACAGCCAATTTTGAAAACTGATACGAATCAAGCCTCTCGTAGATAAGATATATCTACCTATCCTGCGGTTCTTCCCGGCTGATTTATCGATATATCGGGAACCATTGCGAAGAACAGAAAAACGACCGGCGCCAATATGAACATGAGTAGATGGCGGCAGCAGTGGTTTCTATTTATTAAAAAAATTGAATCGAAGGATTACTCTTCCTTACATGATTTTCACTTCCTACGGCAATTCCTTATTCAGATATCTATCATGATTACTCTTTTCAGGAAAACAGTTGTATCGAAATGCTCGTTTTGAACAAAGCGCAGGATAATCTCCAGTCGCAGTTCGGCCAAGTTCGGGATGAGCCAGGAAGGAAAATGTGCATGGTGCCACCTGAGCCACTGGAGAGCGCAATCCCGGCGAAGGATATCTTCGATGCACTTATTTTATGCACGTGACATAATGCAAACCGATCGGCACATAACCAAGAGGCTGCTGAGAAAAATATTTACTGTTTACGAAGTGATGTAATATGTTGGTTGAGCGCAGCCGAGATCTCGACTGGCCCTTACGCACGCGATGGGGCATCCTCCGAATACAGAACATATTATGCTAGCTCCCCTAGTAAACCCTGTGACAGTGCTTCTAAATATAGGATTTATTTTTAGGTTGGAGCTAGCCATAGTTTGAGACAGGAATCTGATCTAAAGCGGTATTTCTAGGAGGTTTGTGACACGCGTGATATACCAGCCGCCTCTCCACCTCACGAATTTTCATCTCATCCCCGCTTCTTGGCAGACCACCTTTTCAATCATAACTTGCACTGATCTCCCTTCCAAATATCATCCTGCCAGTTTTCTGCATTGGAATGCCCGAGCCAGCCTCCTTGTCACTTCTCTCCTTTATTTCGCCAAAATAACCAGAGTGCTGTTGTCAACCAGTGATTAAAATACTACCATGTTTCTACTCACAGGTGCAGAAATGGCGAATGACTTAATAATGAAGGATAAGGATAGGCTACAAGAAATTAGTATGAAATTGGAGCAGAATCATTTGGTTTATTTGCAGACGGACGATAGCCCGTTAAAATTGCAGCAGAGACACAAGCTGGAAGGTAGCTATTTAATAGTATAGAGAAGCTTCTAACATTAGTGTTTAGTATTGTGGAATGAATCATCTGTATCTTATCAACATTCTAGGCTTCATAAAGGAGTATCTCTGCCTTGTGCCCAATGAAAACAAATATGTGTTTCAAGAGACCGCAGATATATTGCACAGGTCGGCAGCTACTCTGCAAGACTTCAGTGGATACAGGGCAGCTACTGCTTGGAGTGCTATTTCTTTGTACGCAGCTAACCTTCTTGCCCAGCCATGGAGAAAGGAGTACAGGACATTGAGGGTTTGTTGATAATTCTTTAGAACTGATAACAAGAAACATAAGCTAAATCATGTGTTTGCTTACAGACTTACAGCGGATATTACAAGCATGAGGTGGAAGCAAATTTAATCGGAGCCGAATTAATGTTTGAACAAATGGGCTACAAGCACACAGGGTTGGGGGTCCTCACTTTGGACGGCCCCATTGATCCAGATAAAGTATCGAGTGTGAGCAGGGATGCTATTGTTGCCTTTGTTGAATGTCAAGTATGTTATTGTTAACACTTCAATAAGTATTTCATTATCAAATAATGTAATTAATGAATTAATGCAATTAAACGCAGATCTTGAAGCAAATCTGGGAGAGCGTATCTCAGAACTGTACAGTATCTTGGTTGGAAGTATTAGAGTTCCGCGAGAATCACGTCGGAACCCCGGAGCAAGCGATCCGAGCGCTTAACTATCGTTTTCTTGAGAAGATGCATCAGAACTGTACAAAAACAAATAGCTATCGAGATTATCACTGTCCGCCATCGACAAATATGGAGCCGACCGTGACACCGCAATTTCCTTATCACATAATGCCAAATTATAACATGACAATGCCTACCTGTCAAGCTGACTACAGGTATATCGACGATCCAAATGCGATGCACAGAAATTACCGATATTTTCAACCAATAGAGCAGAGTATGGTAAACCGATGTAGTGCCTATGGATGTATGTCCCATGCTAATAAGTACATGGGCCCCGTCCATAGTAATCCGTATTATGGCACGATGCCTGCATACGCTGCTCGAGTGCCGACGGGAAGACTAATCGAACTCGACATGCCGGTGTCAGTGGCGAATTATGATAAATTGCACAATAGAAAGGCGTCCCAGAGAATTGCGGACATGGAAGATACGGATTTCTACCGGCGGCAATCGAGTGACGGCGATCACTGCGATTACAGCAAAGTGGAGAAGAAGTCGCCGAAGGCCAGTTCGAATGTCGAGAAGAATAATTACGACACGTGGGATTTCGTGTATAGGAATTTGGAAAGCTTGGGGTATTCGAAAGATCTGGGAGATCGGGAGGATATTCTGCACAGGCGGGAACTAGAGAACAGGGTCTCGAAGGAGAAGTTGAAGCATCAGGAAAACGAGGATAAGCATAATTCACATCGTTACGAGAAAAGAAGAAGTGGTCGGAATGATCTGAATGATGTTGAGCCTGCAATGACGAATGGTCGTCACTCTCATCATGATACTCTACCACTCAAAAAGAAATCATCCTCGTTTGACTTATCAGACTCGAATAAACATTATGACATATCCTCCGAGGGCCAACTTTCCTCTCACACTAAAGATAAGAGACATGGTAGTCAGACACTACCGATACAGCGATCTCACAAGTCTTCCGACCAGATCGCCAAGATTGCGGAATCCTTGAAGAATGCGGAAATCTTCCACTCGGAAAAAGACGATGATGGGCACACATGGAATTGTGCTACGTGCACGTTCTTGAATACAGGCCACAGGGACATTTGCGAGATGTGCGGGAAGTCGAAGCGCAAAGGGAACGAGGACAAGCCGCTGGCTAGTGGCGGGAAGGAATGCCCCCAATGTACGTTAGTTAACGAAAGGGATGTCTCGGTCTGCGACGCTTGTGGCACCAATCTGAAAGATTCTCCAACATACATATAGGTAATTCTTCGTTATAATTGCAAATCGCTACTAGACTCTGTCGGAACTGTAAAGCAGCTTAAGAAAGCCCTCACTGGGAATGATACGGGCCATGTTACTAATGTAATCGAGTCGACGATTTCCAAACTAGACAAAAAGAATACCAAACTTTTTGTAGAACAATTTTTGCATAGACGATTTGTGATATAAATTTGTTAGAGTCTTAATAATCCTGGAATGGCTTATGAAAATTTCGCGGATTAAAGAGGTAATCGACATTTATAGAGACATGAGGAATGTCAGTTTTTACTTAAAATTAGGGTCGGAGTGTTCGCACTCTGATAGAAGTATTGAATCGAGAGACGAAATTGGTAGGTGTTAACAATTTCTACTGCTTAATGCTAAAATTAGCGCAAAATATACTTTATTGCAGCCATAAAATATATCCAACATTTTACGGATTCTCGAAATTCATTGTACTAAGATTGTGTTTTCGGAGAGAGAACCTGGTGTATATTCGAATGTTGTTTAGAGCAGAGAGAGCGGGAGAGACAGAGTATTAATACGCATTGTTAAAATAAGTGTATCTTGTTTTAGCCTCGCAAGTTCTTACACTAGAATTTTCTAGAATAAAGATATTAACAGGGTCTTCAACAATCAGTTTTAGAAAGATTGACGTGTACTGTTAGAAGCGCGTGCCTCCCGTAATAAGTATTTGGTTGTCGCGAGAATACCTGTAGATCCTTTTGATGTTTTCGAGTTTTTACTAATGTTAGTGCAATGCCATATGAAATTTTGTTACACATATAATCACAGGAGGGCTTCGGTTTATTATACTACGTATTCACAATGTTAATCGTGCCGTAGTGCTGGTCGAAAGTTGAGCCGATATTAATTGCGACGAAGTTAAATATAGTCGAGGAAAGCAAAAATGACCCGCTGATTGCAAAGTGGTCGGATTACTAATTTGTATTCCTGATTATTTTACGATATTATGACTGAACGTTAGTGCACTATTTTTTTAATGCGCTGGCCTAACGGTGGGAGTCCTACACTAGAGACTGGAATTTATTATACTTGAAATACAACAAGGTAGAGAACATTTCATACATTTCTAAAAAGCGTCTACTTCTTAAAGCTTTGGCGAGGCCTCAATTCACTCTTACATACGAATTCTATAAAATAATAAGTGAAGGAAATCCGAACCTGTTGTCCTAGGAATTTCGGAGTGGGCTATTTGAGGTTTATCAAATTATTCGAAGTTTTTCTTGTTTCATTGAATGCTAGTCTATGAAGTGTTGGCCATACAACAATTGTTTTCGCGAGAGTTAGCTTTGATCGATGATTGTTTGAGTGGACTTAGCTATAGATATATTTATCTGATGTAGTACTACACGTAGTATTTACACGGAACGAGAATGAGGATCGGCTGCTTGTGACCTCGAAAAAGAAATATATTACAAACTAGTTTGGTATTTCAATATACATTCCCACTAAGATGTTCTATTAACACACGATTATCAATACTTTTAGCACTCTAAGCCTTTTCTCAAAATATTTTATTTATACCGCTGCCTACTTAGACGACGTACAATATTTATATTTTGGTCCCTTGCATTTTATGCAATCCGACATGAGTGTTTTATCATTGTGTGTGCAATGTTGTTATATTTATTTTTAATTTTACTTCGGAATTCATCGGGCTCCGAATATTTCGGAGCGTGTACAGTGGTGGGACTTGGATCACGGTATTGTAACTATTTTGGGCAATTTACCTCTTAAACGGGCTGTCCGCTATCACAATTTATCAGAACAATAAATTGTACTGTATGGTAAACCAGTAGAAGTCGTTCGCTTTATACTTCAAATTTAGAGACTAAAAGGCTACTTTTAACACTTTTACGAAAGTCTGATATTTTAGACGTAACAGAAGTAACCGCTGATATTTTTCCAAGAATTACACGATTAAAGGCAGGATAAGCAGGATAGGATAATGCGCGATTAATGTCCAAGAACATAGGGCTACACTGTAAAATACTCTAAACTGTATGTATATTGTAAAATATCTATAATGTACAAGTAATAAGCAAGCATTAATATAACCCATCCAAAAAAGAAACCAATTTACTTCTGATTGTCCCAATATCAATTACGGACTTTAGTGGAATAAATACATAAATAATCTTTACAGTTTCCATCACAGGAGCGCGCAGATTTATTACGTGTATCGTTATGAGCCACTTCTTTCTCTTAGAACTTTCTCTAATGACTTGAGGGCCGCTTGATGAATCTTTTGCTCCAATTTGTCTATAATAAGAATCTAATTGTGAGTAAAGGCATTCAGGGATTTCTTAAGTGGGAGAAATTCACTTACATATCTTGTGTTTTCCTTGTATGGGGAATTTTATCGGCAGCATATGACAGTCTTCGCATATAAATACATACGGACTCTCACTCTCACCGTCCGGATATATCTTTCTATACTCTTCCTGGGGTAATACGTCGACGACGGTGACACAACCCAACAGGCAACCACTCGGATAATGCTCAGGGAACTTGATTTTCTCTATGGGAACATGAGACAATTCTAGCACACAGATTTATCAATTTTTACGTATCAAGCAATTTTCACGAACCGCCTTTTAAAACACGATAAGTGTTCTGGAGAGTTGATATGTCCTCGGTTGCTGGAACTTTGACAGTGGCGGCAATCCATAGTCTGCCTCTGTGGGACGAATACCATGTCCGACCCTCGTGACTAAAAGAAGATTTCAGCTTTGAACTTTTATCCTTTATATTGTTGGGGAAGGGAAGCCATCGAATCTTACGTTTTAATTCCTGCTACTAACAGTGAGGCGTATGGTTGATGCATACTTAGGCACACTCCTTTATCACTGATCTCTTGGTACTCTTTGTCCTGTATTCTATTTCGTATACTCATTATATTACTTGTCTTCCCCGTTCGTGACATGTAACTATCGCCTTCTATGTACTAAAACATTATACGAATGAGAAAATCATTGTTTGCTTGATTCAAATGTATTTCGATAATGCCCTTACGTTTGGTCGATCGAACTCGAAAGTTGGACAGACATTCGAAGAATTCAAATCATCGAAGGGTATCGATTCGCAGAGTTCTTGGAACTGCTGTTCACCAATACGATCGTCTATTTTATCATCCTCTTCCACCACTGTCCTTCCTGCAAAGTCGAATGTCATTTTCTTGGTTAGCCGCGAGGCGTGCTTTCGCGTCTGCATCTCTTCTTCCAGTTTCTGTAACTTCTCCCTTTCAGATGCTGTTAGCCATGTGCTGTTTGACTGGTAATAGTCGGACTCGTCATCTATCACATGCGTACACTTGGCACTAGAAAGATGGATAATTAATATGATTGTAGCGATTTATATACTTCTTATGGGGATGAATGCATGCCTGTTTCTATCATTTTCAAGGAGTCTATCTCTGTGTTTGATAGAATCCTCCAAGCCCCTGGTTGGCTTTTGGGACTTCAATTTGTTATACAGCTGATCAGCTTTCTTACTGTTACTGGCAAGAATGATTTGTTCGTCCGGCGAACAAACTATTTCACCACAGAAGAAGCATGGACCAGAGCCCTCTTGGCTGCAGACTATTCTTCCACAATTTGAACAGTTGTTAATAAGTGCGTGAGTCTTTGCCTCGCAGTTGCATTTGTGTCTCCCTAAATTAACATACTTTGTTATGATCTTTGCAGAACTTTGCTGTACTGATCATTATACCTTTTAAAAGAATGGTGGCTCTATCTTGGCCCTCTTGGGAATACAAGTTCACAAACTTAGTTTTCTTTCTGTCAGGCTTTTCGACCATTGGTGGTGGTTCCTGTGGCTGATTAATCTGCACTTTATAATCATAATCTACGCTGTTTATCTCTCAAACAATCTCGGATTATACCTGTACAATCTCTCTCCCCTTCGCCTTCCCCTTCTTCTTTTCCATCTGCTTTCTAGCCAGGGACTCCTTCAGGAATTCATTGACATTCGTTTTTTTGCTACCAGGTTTATCTTTCAGACATCCTGTAACAATTCACGACCATTGTCTACTGTACTTCTGTTACTCTAAGGGTGAATTCCCTGCTGGAAAATCTGAGGATACAAACCTTGCCTCTTCTTAAAATCTGTCACGAACTGCTTGTGCCTGGGATTACCGTAATCGAGCAAGGACCCCAGTCCTTCGTCTATGTCCTTTTCATTCTGCATTTGCAGAATATATCTGAAAAATACATTGAAAAAGTGCAACTGTCAACGACTCGAATGAAAAGTGACGAAGCCGGTATCAGAGATATTCTTACTGCGTGAGGTCTTCTGGCACGGGAAACTCCAGGATTTCGGACAAACTCCCTTTCACCCATTGCTCCATATCCGACATTCTTTTAAAATCAATTTACCCAACGAACAATACTTTTAACCTGCAATCTATGCAATCCAAAGAGTTAGGCAATATTATGACAATTGATGATTGCACAGTATAAACCAGTATAGATAACCAGTAGGGTTACTCGGCCCACAGTACCTTACCAACCATTGGTCATGGCTCTCCGCAGCGCCGCCAATTCCGGCTTCAGCGAAATCAAAAGTGCCGACGCCGAGTGACCCTACTGGTTATGTGGAATATACCATCTAGTAGATCTCTTTCTATCTGGAACTTATCAAGAGGAGCATATCAGAGTGTGCTCCATTCCACGTTCCATTGCGGGAAAGATCTCCGGCACCCATTGCGCTTTACCACGCCGGCACCGGACGAGCGAGCAAGTTCTTCGATCTTCCCTCAGTAACATTAGTCCAATAACAGAGCGAATCCGTCGAAATGAGTGACAAATTCACCCAGTTCATGGAGAATGCGGTGAAGGGGCCGAATTCCGGGATGCCCAAGGGACTGAAATGGGTAGCCCTGTTCGGCGCCGCTGCCTACGGCGTATCGCACTCCATGTACACAGGTTAATCCCTTTTCCAGTATACTGTACGCATGTACTACGATCCGATCATCGATCACTTCTCAATTCTGGAAAGGCTCCAGTCAGATTTATCGAGTTGTCATTAGCGAAACATTGCAAATTAGAGTTTTTTCGACGATGCATGATTGGCTGATCATGTGGCTGCTACTTGGCCAGTTATACCAAAACCTTTCCCCCATTGGGGCAGGCGAGAATTGCACGCGATTGCAGTTATGATTCTACCTTGCAGTGGAGGCTGGTCACAGGGCAATTATATTCTCGCGTCTGGGTGGCATCCAGAAAGAAATCATGGCGGAGGGTCTCCACTTCCGTGTCCCATGGTTCCAACACCCCATCACCTACGACATTAGGAGCAGGCCAAGGAAAATTTCCTCTCCTACTGGTTCCAAGGATTTACAGATGGTTAACATTTCCCTCAGAGTTCTTTCCAGGCCTGATGCCGCTACTCTACCTACTATGTACAGGCAACTCGGACTCGACTATGATGAGAAGGTTTGTCTTGCGGACCACTAATGTACTAGTGAGATTATTACAAATCGATTAAACCATCTCAGGTTCTGCCAAGTATCTGCAACGAAGTGTTGAAATCGGTTGTTGCTAAGTTCAATGCATCCCAACTCATCACCATGAGACAGCAAGTCTCAAACATGGTGAGGAAAGAATTGACAGAGCGAGCTCGTGACTTCAACATCGTCCTGGATGATGTGTCCATCACTGAGTTGAGTTTTGGAAAGGAGTATACTGCTGCTGTAGAAGCTAAGCAGGTAGCTCAGCAGGAAGCTCAGAGAGCTGCCTTCATTGTAGAAAGAGCCAAGCAAGAGAAGCAACAGAAAATTGTACAAGCCGAAGGAGAAGCACAAGCAGCTAAAATGATATCCTTTTTAACAGTATTTCAATGAATTTGGATGATTTCTTGGTCATGCAAGGGTATTGATAAATGAGATATTTTCTTAACTCCTGTGTACCTTGGTCTAGCTATTGGGGAGAATCCTGGTTATCTGAAGCTGAGGAAGATCAGGGCTGCCCAGAACATTTCGAAAACGGTACTCCCTTCAAATCGCGAGATCGATAAACTTCCGAGATCTTTGAAAGCTAAATCCTCGTCTTGTTTCAGATGGCCGCTGCCCAGAACCGTCTTTACCTCAGTGGCAACAGTCTCATGTTAAACATTCAAGATCCAGCCTTCGACAATGCATCCGATAAATTAAAAAGTAAGAAGTAATAGCAACACCAATGTGTTCCACGATCGATTTTTTCCATTTGGTTCGGTATCATTTGCGAGTGTGCCGACCCAGAAACACACACACATACTTGCAGTAAAAGGAGTTAATAATTTCTTCTGTATCGTTAAGGAAATACTGTGAATAAGAATTGTTAGATGTTTCTAGATACAATGCACTTCTGTTGTATTTAACTTTCTCTCATCTGCCATTGGAATTCTATTCTCCCGCCCTGTCCTTCGTTACGTATGATGCTCGCTCGCAAGTCCTCGAGGTCCTGTGCTTTCAGGTACCGACGATACCACGAGGGAAAGGTTGAAAAATGTTACGCAACAGGCGGTTAAGTCGCTGGAAGGCAGGACGCATCTCCCTGTCAAGTCCAAGGATCAATCGACATCAAACAGGACCCTTCTCTTGGATTCGGCTGACAAAGGAGCGAGAATGATTGCTTCTTAAACGTATAGACTCGTGGTTGACGGGGATTTTGCGGAGCGAGCATCTCCAAGAAAACAAATCTCCTATCCCAGATCCTATTACTATTTTATTATGTTAATACACACCATGTTACTTTTGCATCATGGCTTTAATCGTAAATATCCCGACAAATACATTGGACGAATACTGAGGGCGTGTTAATCTACGCTATTATTTCATCATATCAAGTTACATCATTCTTTTTGCGCAAATTCTCGTTGTGTGAGTCGGCCGCTACGAAAAAGATAGGCCCCAGCACTGCATGCTGCACATCGGCATGCGCAGATAATTTTAGAATCTTATATCTCCTCGATATCTGCCGGTCGCACATTGCCAATCCGGCGAATTTCGAGTGTCGGCTCGTGCTCAGCTGCTCCCCGACGGTCTATTTGACTTATGACGCAAAGTTAAAGACTCGTTTCTTAAAAGAGCGGGCAGTTAAAATCCAGCAAAGGTACGTGTCACAACTGTGCCTTAAGATAATAACTGTTGAGAACGTGATTTCGATCTAACCTTCATTCGCGCTCAGGTCATACAATCTGGTAAAAAGTTCCACTGTGATACCAGTATTTGATTTTGTGCCGCTCGACTTTGCTTGTAAACGCAAGTGCATTGATTTAGATTTCCTAGTGAAGTCTAAGCATTTTCTCACGCGAACTTGTTGTACAAACTTTACAGATGGGAGAGGACAAGCCTGTTGAACCCGCTGCAGGAGGGTATGATTCATAGTATTTTTGAAAGATCGTTGTTTTAAGAACTGTACTGTATCACAAGTATGTATGCAAGAAATAAAGATACGATTCTAACTCAGTGATTTCTTAATAAGGGGTGAAATGTCTAAGAAGGCTCTGAAAAAGCAGCAGAAAGAAGCTGCCAAAGCTGCTTTGAAAGCAGAGAAACAAGCAAAAGTTGTAAGTGATTGCACCAAACATCTTTTGTATATACTTGATCCTCTTATAATAATAAAGTAAGTTCTGCATTAATTGAAACATAGTAATATAAATCAATAGGAAGTGGTACTCTGAAAACTGTCTCTTTAGAGTACCACATTATAAAAGGATTGAGTTTACAAGATTTTCGAATTCTTCTTAACATACGTGTAATTAATTAAGTACTTCAATAAAAAACTAGCAAGAGCCAGAACAAGCGGAAGATGTGTCAGTTGGACTATATGGGGATATGGGCACAATCCAGAGCAAGGAGAAACACGTTGACAGGATATTCACTAATATCAAAGACGTGAACCAAAGCCTGGAGAATCAAACCATTTGGTTGAGAGGCAGACTACATACGAGCAGGGCCAAAGGTAGTTGCAAGTAGTGTAAATATCTTGGATATTATAATTGTGTAGAATAACTGGAATTATTTCCATAGGGAAACAATGTTTCATTGTTCTGAGACAGCAGTCTTACACTGTGCAGGGATTAGCAGCAGTGACCGAGAAGTTCAGCAAGCAAATGATCAAGTTCATTTCTAAGTAAGTCATAGACATTAATTCATTGTCAGCTAACAACTAAACTGTTGTATTCTTCAGCATTACAAAGGAGTCGATAGTAGATGTTCAAGCTGTTGTAAAGCCAGTACCTTCCCAGATTGAATCATGCACACAGAAGGATGTGGAAGTGCACATAGAGAAAGTGTTCGTAGTAAGTGCTGCTAAACCACAGCTGCCACTTCAGATTGAAGATGCAGCAAGAGCTGTGAGCGACGCGGACGATTCTGGTCTGAATATTAAAGTCAATCAAGATACTAGATTGGACAACAGAGTACTCGATTTACGCACACCGGCGAATCAGGCAATATTCAGAGTAGAGGCTGCCGTGTGCAAATTGTACAGGGACATATTGACAGAAATGGTAATTGATGATGTATTCCAAGGAATCGGGAAACTCATTTCTTGTAGAGTAAATCGGCACCTCCTAATTCCTAGGGCTTCGTTGAGATCCACACACCGAAAATTATTTCGGCCGCTAGCGAGGGTGGAGCTAATGTCTTTACAGTCTCATACTTCAAAGGAAATGCTTATTTGGCTCAGTCCCCTCAGTTGTACAAACAGATGGCAATCGCGGCGGATTTCGACAAAGTGTTTACCGTCGGTGCAGGTAATTTTCGGAACGAGACTTGTGGAGAATGAATGGTGATCAAGATAGTTACTAACGATTAGTGGAACATTAGTTTTCAGGGCCGAAGATTCGAATACGCACAGACACTTGACGGAATTCGTGGGACTTGATCTTGAAATGGCGTTTAAGTATCATTATCACGAGGTAATGGATACCATTGGTGCGCTGTTTACGGAAATGTTCAAACGTCTCCGCGACCTGTTCGTATAGCTTGCAAAACTTGATTATAACGAGTCCCCCGGAACCGTATCGCCCATTCTGAAATAAACATTTTTTCACAGATACGCAGATGATATCGCAGCGATACATCAGCAATACCCTGTTGAACCATTCAAGTTTTTGGATCCACCTTTAAGGCTCGAATTCTCCGATGCCATTGAGTTACTCGCTGAAGCGGGTGTCACTTTAGGGGAGGAGGACGATTTATCGACTCCGGACGAGAAACTTCTTGGGAAACTTGTCAAGGCTAAAGTATGTTTCTCAAGACAGTGACATCGGCACCGTCAAGAAATGATTGTTTAACTAACGCCCCTTCATTATTTCAGTATGACACAGACTTTTATATGTTGGACAAGTATCCATTAGCGGTTCGTCCATTCTACACGATGCCCGATCCCAATAATCCCGTACGTATAATTGTTATTGTAAAGCTCAAACAGTGGAAATAACGAGCGACATTACAATCTTTACAGAAAGCATCGAATTCATACGACATGTTCATGCGTGGTGAGGAGATTATATCTGGTGCCCAACGTATCCACGACCCAGAACTTCTAGTGGAGCGAGCGAAGCACCACGGAATAGGTAGATTTATATCATCTCAGCTAATTAGGAAAACCTAAATGGACCTGTTGAATTTTTCATGTGCTGCGTGTTTCAGACCTAGAAAAGATCAAGTCCTACATCGACGCATTCAAGTACGGTTGTCCCCCACACGCTGGCGGCGGTATCGGCATGGAGCGGGTGGTAATGTTGTACCTCGGCCTGGATAATATCAGGAAGGTTTCCATGTTCCCGCGCGATCCGAAACGCTTAACACCATAATTTGTATTTTCATACTATCGGATGTTCAAGGAACTGATAGATCGTCCTATCATCGATGTGAATAGAGATCGGAGAACGACTCCTAGTCACTCTCTGATAGGCGAAATAAAGGAAAACCTCCGAAACTCGTCTTCCTACTTTATTTGTCACAAGTTTCTGTCCTGCATGCTCCACAAATTCAAGAATCGGATATGTTTCCCGAATCACTTTGTAGATAATACACATTTCAAAACTTAGTCGATTAGTAGATAATGCAGATGGCACTACGGAGCTAATCTACATGATCTACAGTCTCTGTTGTCCGTCTCGTAAACGACCACAATTATAGATAGACGAATTGCAATATGGCTGCACCCAGTGCAGGAGGAGATGTTCAAATCAGTTCAAACATCAATGAAAGCTTGTCCACCCGAGAAGAGTATTTCCCCCGTAGAAAGCGAGCCGCCGCGCGTACGATTGGACGGCTCGTAAAGGCCAACTGGAGGGATTTCTCGCATGCAGCTTGATCAGAAGTAGCGTAGCATGAAAATTTCATTGACGTCCCTTCACGTTTCATCGGCTCGGCACCGCGGTATTATACGTTTATCGTACGGCGATGATGCAGGCAAATACGCGTGTGACACCGCGGGTATTCACCGCGATACAGAATGTCGACATACAGGAGCTGTCGATCTGCTCGCACAAGGAGATCCGGCCGATTTTGCCATGTCTGGTTAGGATGAGCCTGATCTCCCCGCTAGACATCACGAGAGAATGCGTAGAAGAGAGGAAGCAGGTGCTGACTATACTCTCGGGTATAGAGGCGGTGAATTCGATCATTGCCTTGCTCTCCATTGACTTTCACGCATTGGAGACAGACGTTAGAAAGGAGCAGCAGCTCAGGTTTGATATTGGAGTAAAGGTGGTGGTAAAGCGTAGAGGTGGAAGAATACAAAGTGATTTCTCCTTCCAGGCAAAAAGTGGGTAGCTTGCAGAGGGACAGCGTATTGGCGCAGTCGTTACAAAGTGGCCTTGCATTGGAGTTTGAACGCAGTGAATCCACTAGAAGAATCCGGCTGGTACTCAGCGAGATATTGTACATAGCATCTCAGATTCACGAGTTCCAGAAGAATCAAGAGTTCCAGATCAAGCAGTCGGACTTGTTTGATAATGCTGTATATATGGAAGAGATCAGTTATGTGATTTGCATAGCACTCGCTGAACTACCAACACTCCTGTCGATATTGGACATAGCAGAGACGTTGCTGCACGTGAAGCATGGCCCGGAGATAATCTGCTGGATTGTGGCGAATAGCCCGGACAGCTTCTCTGAAGTCTGTACCCATTTAATCAGTCACGGAGAGCGACAAGAAGAATCGGCCCTTGGCAGGATAAGAACACTAGCACTTACAATGCTCTGCGAGATGAATCCGAGCCAGGCATTGGCCGTCAGGGCGAAGTGTGTGGAGTTATGCAGAATGCCAGCGTTAGCCATCACCCTGAGCTTAGAACACGAGAACGGAAGTAGTGCTCAGCCCGAGAGCGATATTGTAGCGTTTGTATCGGGACTGTTGCTCGGCAGTGATCAACAAGTCCGCACTTGGATCGCGATGTTCATTAGAAACGGGCAGAAGAGAAAATGGGAGTCGCACACGGCGTTGCAATCGTTGCGCGAGGAATTGTTAAAGAGACTGCAGGCGATTACTGCGCAGAATACCGGCCAATTAGCCGAGTCTCAAGTGGTGCAAGCCAGTGCGTTGTTGCGTCTGTATTGCGCTCTACGAGGCATTGGAGGGATAAAGTTCCAAGACGACGAAGTGGCGATGATTGTACAGCTCTTGACTTCGCATCCCCCACCGTCGCCTGCAGGAGTCAGATTCGTTTCCCTGGGCCTCTGTATGTTGATAGCATGTTCGTCGCTCATAGGCCATCATAATCTCGAGAAACGTAGTATAGAATGGGTGCAGTGGCTGGTACGCGAGGAAGCCTATTTCGAGAGTGCGAGCGGAGTGAGCGCGAGCTTCGGCGAGATGCTACTGCTCATGGCGATTCACTTCCATAGCAATCAACTCTCCGCGATTTGCGAATTGGTATGCGCCACTCTCGGCATGAAGATTCCCATAAGGCCGAATAATCTCACGAGGATGAAACAGATATTCATACAGGAGATCTTCACCGAGCAGGTGGTAACGGCTCACGCCGTTAAAGTACCAGTAACAGCCAATCTGAATGCAAACATTCCGGGATTCCTACCTGTTCACTGTATCCATCAGTTGCTGAAGTCGCGTGCGTTTACCAAGCATCGAGTGCCCATTAAGAATTGGATCTACCGGCAGATTTGCGATAGTACACCACCACTGCATCCAGTTCTGCCAGCACTGGTCGAAGTTTATGTTAATTCGATTCTAGTAACCAATAATAAAACGTCCGAGCACACGAATAAACCGATTACAGAAGACGAGATTAGAAGGGTCTTCCAAAACAGTGTTTTCGGGGCTAATTTCGATTTTAAGAAGAGCGTAAACAGTGTCGACCGCATGGATGTAGACGGTGTAGACGTCGACCTACCGAAACCATCTCTCACGTCGCAGTTATTATTACTGTATTATCTCTTGCTATACGAGGATGTCCGATTAACGAATATGCATACGTTCATCTCCCAGGCTCGAAAAGTGAAGTCATACTCGACGGAATTCCTATCGGAACTCCCGATAAAGTACTTGCTCCAATTAGTGCAAAGAGACCAAATGAATTATGCCGGTTTGTTTTCGCCACTTCTCAGACTGTTGGCTACACACTTCCCGCATCTTTCTTTAGTGGACGACTGGCTCGACGATGAGACCATCAATATAGACAATACAATCGCGAATTACGAAAATGTTAAGATAAGTGACGTAATGATTGTAGAAGCGTTTTCACATATACAAACGTGTCCCTCCAGAACTGGACGCTTGCTGAGACAATTGATGTCCATGAAACCGACTGAAATCTGGCCTCATGCCGAAATAATCATTCATTATTTCAAAGGTGTCCTTGATTCTAAAGTACCTAGGTACATCCAAGGTAAGTTTCATCCAGCAGCCTCATCTGCAAACCATTCTCTTTCTGTAAAAAGTATTTTACTCTATGTTTCAGAACTGTACAAACAAGTATGGCTTAGACTGAACACGGTTCTACCGCGATGTTTATGGGTTCTATCTATAAACGCACTGCTAATAGAAAATTCAATAGTGAAGAATGTCTTTCTGACGCAAGAAAATATTGTATTAGACCCGTTACAAGTATTGAGATGCGACATCAGGGTATTCAGATGTGCTCCGATACTCTCGGTGATTCTCAGGTAAATCTTACGACAGCAAATGCCTGCAAGTTTGTCAGAATTCCTCAATCAAGCTTGCTCGTAGGATCCTACAAGCGACATTGGCGGCTTCCCGATCCCAACTCTCCCGGCATATGCAGGACAAGCCTCTGACAGAAAAAATCGGGCAGCTTTCTAGCGAAGTCGAACGCGAGGAGCTAAGAACAGCTTTGGTCGCAGGTCAAGAGAGTGCGGCTGTCCAGATTCTTCTCGAAGCTTGTCTCGAGACCGAGGACGATAGGAAGCTTCCTGGGCAAATGTGGTCGCTCCGAGAAATACGAAGCGTCGTGTGTTCATATCTGCATCAAGTGTTTATAGCTGATCCATCTCTAGCCAAATTAGTCCACTTTCAGGTGCGGCTCCCTCGCATCTATTATCAATCTCTTTCTCAGCAATTACTCGTGCAAAGTTGGACGTTTAATAAAATCGTCAATCATTTCCTGCCTACAGGGCTACCCGCGGGAATTATTGCCGATCACCGTGACAGGCATTCCCTCGATGCATATTTGCCTGGATTGGATACCCGAATTGTTATCTCAGCCGGAGCCAGAGAAGCAGGTGTTCGCAGTCGATCTGGCCTCTCACCTAGCAATTCAATACGCTTTGCCCAAAGCATTGAGCGTCTCGCGACTTGCGATTAACACCTTAATCACTCTACTGGGCGTATTGTCTGCCAAGGACCGGGTAACGCTATTCATGCCGGTTCTCTCCGCACTCACGAGGATATGCCTAGCGTTCCCGCCACTGGTAGAAGACACCACCGGCCTCCTCTTGCAACTGGGAAGAGTCAATTCGGCACAGGCTGCACTCGGCGACAAGTCGGCAGACGTACTTTGCCAGGAAGTTAACGAGACCTTTTCTACACTACTGCAGAAGGCGATATTGCAATCCCAGGTGTACTAAAGAACTTCTCGCAAACGAGGCGTATTGTGTATAGAACAAACAAGAACTATTGAACGTTTATTCCGCGCAGGAGTCTCGACGATAGTTAGTAACTTTTGATAGCGATCGGATTGTACATAAAGATATTTCTAAATACATATCTCGAGTGGCGAGGAACTGAATAGGCGGTACAAAACCCGTACCGGAAAGATTATATTGAACTGACGATAATTTTTAATATCAAAGTACAATGCAGTGCCTCTATTCTGTCTCAGTACCATCCATTCCAATCTCCCGAAACCAACTTTAAACTAAGCGAAGGTAAGTAAAGTGCGGGATTCCAATTTCTTCGAGTGTCTCGCGGCCAACGCAAGCGCTTGTGTCCAGCGTAGTGTAGTCCATGCTCGTGAGGAATCCGGGTTCTGAGAACCCCTGGGCTACGTCGTGCGATATCGCAGCCTGTTCGTCTCGTTTCGGAGCAGTCGGCTAGTTTCCGTGCAGCTCTTTAGTGCTCGTTCGCTCGACGCACTCCTACACAAAGAGCTCCCTTGTCAGGATTTGTTTATCGTGCTCTTTGATATGTCTGCCGTGCAATGAACCACGCTTCTTTCCCGTCACTCGCGAATGCCGTGACGCGCATCTGAATCCACGATCACGGAATTATGAGGGAGTGGCTGGCCGGCTGGGAATAATTATTCTAGAAAGGTATTTCATCAGTGTTTGTTTGCGAGCGATTTGTTTTGACTTTGCATGCAGTTAATCGTGCGTCCTTCACGTCTGTCTGCGATTTGGCGAATACGGAAGTCACATCGACCAGTTGCTGGCAGAGTTGTTGTGTTTGGTTATAAAATGGATAATTGTGTTTCAATTGGTCGAAAAGTCATCTGGACCCCTGAGAACTGTGGGTATTTGTACAACTATCAACTGAATATGTGTCGAATCATGTCTTATTCCTGTAAAATAAATATGAAACTTCAATTTACCAACACCGTCAAAACTCAGCAACGATAAATTTTGCCAGCGATAACAATGTTATCGCCTTTGAAGATTATCGACTGTTTGTTACACCTCTGTTTGAAGTTTCGAGATCATTATCGAAACGAAACTTTCTTTCTTCTCGCATGCCCTCACGTTCAGGCAACGGTTTCTTTGTATTATACACACACTGGAATCTTTTATCGTTGCTACTGCATAACGGTAATCGAGAGTGCTGCGGAATTCCTGAATTGCCCACTTATTAAAATACATATATGTGTCAGCAAAGAATCATATCTGCTTAGTCAGTCGTTTGTCATCTCCCGTGGATATCGCTTTCGCGCAATGAACTACATTTCGAGACGCAGTGCTCGAATTATCGTGGAATGCACTTTCGAGCGAGTAATCTCCTTCGCATTATGAAACGCTCTTTCAAACCGTGCGCACGATAATTGCATTAATGATGCATTAATACTCCCGTTTACCCATTGAACTTTCACGCTCTGATTATTCTCGCCGACTATTAAATTTTCATCCACTGCACTCTCGTGCTGGTTCTATTCCATTCGGAACTATTTTACGAATGCTATTTGTCGTGAATAGCAATTTCTTTGTTTTTCTTGGAATGCAACTTTGCCAGTATATAGTTTCATCGGTGGAATGAGATTGGTCTCGACTGTTGGTGCCGGTATAGGATATATCCCTTATATTTCGCACATTTAATTTGTATATTAATTACGTCGAATCTAATTATATTCGTCGCTAACTCTCTCAATTGTCCCTCTCGCATCGCAATTCCAGGAATCATTTAGATAGCCGAATACGTGACAATGGCGTGGACCAAGTTTCAATTGACTCTGGCTGTTCTGATGGTCGTTACCGGCTCGTTTAACACACTCTTTGTTAAGTAAGTATATCCCGTGTGGTGTGCACCTCGCCACTAATTATTCTACTCTCATAACTCTGGAAGTTATATATACGCTAACGTGGAATTGCTTCTTTTCTTTAGATTCGCTGATCGACAAGTGGTGCCTGGTGAAGATGGCCAGCCCAGAAAGTTCACCCATCCCTTCATGCAGTCGGCATTTATGTTCGTCGGCGAAATGATGTGTTTTGTAGTTTTTAAAATAGCGTTCTGTTATTACAGTCGCAGATCGGTAAGACCGCAACTTCACTGGTATAATGATGTATTTTCCATTCGATTTCTAGGAAATAATCGGACGATTGCTTCTCTCATTACAGGACAGTTCTGTGGACACCAGTAGATTAACGAAAGGGTCCCGAACATTTAGCCCATTAGTTTTGCTAGTGCCTGCGTTGTGCGATACCTGCGCGACTTCCATCATGTACATCGGTCTTAATATGACTTACGCCAGCAGTTTCCAAATGCTGCGTGGAGCAGTGATTGTCTTCACTGGGATACTGTCCGTGGGCTTTCTCGAGAAGAAGATGAGTTCGCGAGAATGGAGCGGCATCCTCTTCGTCATTATCGGCCTCGCCCTTGTCGGCATCAGCGACCTTGCCACCTCGGCAAATCCGGATTCGAATACCAATTCGATACTTACCGGCGATCTGCTCATCATATGTGCACAAGTATATTTCCATAGAATGCCGCGTCAGTAATATTATTCTCTGTGGTACGGAATAGTTGAATTCATCAAGTATTATTGCAGGTAATAACGGCATTCCAAATGGTGGTGGAGGAGAAATTCGTCGGCGGGCAGAATATACCCGCACTGCAGGCGGTCGGTTGGGAGGGTGGGTTCTCTATTGGAGATAATTGTTGTATAATCTCCTCCCATTGACGCGAGTATATACTCGTTTAATCTGTTATTCAGGGATCTTTGGATTTATTGCCATCTGCAGTCTCATGCTACCCCTTAATTTCATCTACGCGCCACCACCGTTCGCGGACAATGCTCGAGGGACCTTGGAAGCGACCAAAGATGCTTTTATTCAAATTGGAAATAGCGGTCCTCTTTTTACGGCCATTGTGGGCAAGTATTCACCTCAAAGTATTCCTTCTCTTCGATTCCAGTTCACCCTTTAACTGATCGATTTTATTATTCTCCAGGAATATCGTTTAGCATAGCATTCTTCAACTTCGCCGGGATCAGTGTTACAAAGGAGATTAGTGCTACAACGAGAATGATTCTGGACAGCATCCGAACCATCGTCATATGGGCTTTCTCTTTAGCCTTTAGATGGCAAAAGTTCCACTATTTGCAGGTATTTAATTCATAGTAAACGCAACTTAATTGGTTATAAGAAACATTGGTATAGCGTTTTCCCAACAGCTCATAGGATTTACCGTGCTCCTGGTTGGAATGTGCTGCTACAACAACATTCTCATTCCTCAAATGATGCGGAAGCTGAGGTACCGCTTGTTTCGGCACTCGCCGCCGGCGAACGATAGCGAGAGAATCATCAATAGGGCGGCGGATGACGACGCAGAGGCCCCTGCACCCTAAATATCGAGCATTCTCAAATTTGCCCTTACCGTGAGTCTGTGATCTTAACTCTTAAACAACTTCTCAACGCGAGTATCTTTTTTTTACATTACGTAGTATTAATATGTACATCATCAGCTAGAGACTCGCTTGTATGGATATTCTTGGAAACACTAGATTTGTACTGGTAGGAAGGTGTATCTCTCTTGTTTGTAAAGGTGCTGTGTCCCCTCCATACAGGCACTCACTACCACACTGCATGGTGCAATCATGAGTCTCGTTTATAGAATGTGTACGACATGTATATTTTATGAAACTGTATTCGAATATATTTTACTATTGTAGAACTTGAGCTAATATTTAAAATAAGAGTGGCACGTGTTGCGTGGGAGACTGTTGTTTTATTTCCATTCGGTCTGTGCAAGTGTCTACAGTTGCTATTCATATATTATTCTTATAACAATCAGTGGTGTCAGTTTGCGGCAAATGAAACATTCTGCGCGGAAAGTAAACGGGAAATTGAAGAATATCACATATACATAAATATACAGATTTCGCCCTATTACTTCAATAGTTTTGACGCAAAGGATCAGCTACCTTGTGCAAAGAACCTCTGTTAAAATCACACTCGGACGTGTGGTCTGTATATAATTTTTTTTACGTATAAGAATATATACACATAATATGTATATATATATATTTATATATATATATATAAATATAATTAGCATCACTAACGAATGCTCTTCGATGAAGTAGTGTTTACTCTCTCGAGTGAAAAAAGAATACACTTTGTGCTGCCTTCGTAAAAAGCTTCTAAAAAACGAAAGAAAGGCTGATAAATAATTTTCGTTTCTACAAGATAACTTTCCAATCGAATTGAAAATGCTCTATGGAATGTTCAACAGATGCTTTTTGAAAGCATATTACTCATACTGATAAAGTTCACTATTCAATATGCCTATCTAATTTTACGATTACTCATCAATGATTGAAAATGAAACCGTCTAGAAAACGTGACTGCATCGAATACAACTTCGATGGGCAACCATTATAATTTCGTGTGATTCGATCTAATTCCTAAGTTACCGGACGACTCTCGTCGCCAGGCGAGCACATAGAACATATTTTCTATCCCTACCTAAACTTTAAATGAATTCATATTTATTATGCATTTACGATAAATGAAAGTGCGATGTGATATTCTGTTTAGTTGTACTGCTCCGGCAACACGTAGGAGATATCGTCCCATGGATGGCGGTATAGGCCTTGTTTCAGCCTCTTTTGGTCCATGTAGTGGCCTGAAAGATAAACAGAGTTGCATTAGCATTCTCCATGCTAGGCAGATACTGATACTCTGCTTTGCTTGTTTTGCTGCTGGGGATATCTACCAATGAATCCTATACTTCTGCCAAGAACGAAGAGACTATTTATAGCACCGATTTCGATGTATTCTTGGGCTTCCTCTCTCGTAAAGGTTCCACTATTTCTCAGCATGTCAACGAAGGCACACGCAATGATTCCGTCCACGTTGAGAATCAGATTTGGCTTTTTGTTCGTTGTGATTTTTTCCACCTCGAGGGCATATTCAACGAGGGGCTTGGCCGGGAAGCTGGCTAGTACATACTCCTTGATAAGCTTAACTCGCATATCTGGATTGTTGATGGACTTAACGCGGTGTCCAATACCCATGATGAGTTTGCCCTTCTTTCGCGTGTTGTTGACAAATTCTTGGGGATGCAATCCAGCGTCATACGCCTCGGAGAACATACGGGCCGCACCATCCAATGCTCCACCGAAGCGATCACCCTAATTTGTTAACATGATTTTCGTAAAACCTTCATATAGCATGTAGTTTTCTGAAATCTTTGGGAATTAATACGAAACGATTACATACGATAGTCAGAAGTCCAGACACGAGGGAACTGACTAAGTCCTTTCCTGCCCTGGCGCAAACAATCGTATTGTGTGCTCCAGACACGGCTGGACCATGGTCAGCCGTGAGCATCAGCGACATTTCCAGGAATTTGCAGTAGACCGCAGGAAGACACCGTTGGAACCACAAAAGTGATACCACGCCGCCGATTCCCACATTCTGTTTCAGCACCTCCGTGACAGGCATGCCAGCATACAATAATTCGTGACCTCGTTCGTCGCAAATCGAAGTCATGAATGACGCTGGTTTCCGGATTAAACCAAGCTCCTGGAAAATAAGCAGTAGTTTTGTAACTCTGTTTCTTGCTAGGAATTTAAGCGAGTTACGCGATATTTACCCGCGCCCAGTTGTAATCCATGGGCACTGGTGGCGGAGGTACTTCTGGAGTAGGAACAATGGTTCCCTCTTTCACAAGTTGTCCATAGACATTTTGGATCAGATCGCCGAGGCTGTCGAACGAGTCAGGGACATAAGCACCGGCGTCCTTTAGTGCCGCATTCTTCGCGGAGGCCGTTTCCAAATTACTTTGCGCGATAGATCCGGCATGTCCAAACTGTACTTCAGAGTTGAACATGCTCGCACATGTACCTATACACCAGCCAACCAAAGGCTTGGTGATCTTCTTAGCCTTGAGTGCTCTGCAGACTTCGTACTCCTCGACACCACCGACTTCGCCGAGAAGTACAATCAATCTGGCATCCGGATTCTCCTGATAGCGCATTATGTGATCCATGAAGGTGGTGCCTGGGTATCGATCTCCACCGATCGCGACACCCTCCAATACACCGTTAGACGCTTTGGAAATAATGTTGTTCAACTCATTAGACATACCGCCGGAACGCGAGACATACGCGACACTGCAAAAAGGATGAAATTATTGGGACTATTATTAAGCACCTGCTATTATTGGATTCTCTACTAATGTTTAGTCGGAACATACCTTCCGGGCCTGTACAGTTTACTATGAAGAATGTTATCCATCATGCCGCCAGTGTTGCCGATCTTGAAGCAGCCGGGCTTGACACCACCGACAGTTGCGGGGCCGATGATAGTAACGTTCTTTTGATGTGCCATAACAATGAGCTTCCTCGTCATGTTTTCGGGAATGCCCTCAGCAATAATTGCGATGGTTCTAATCTGTGGGAACTGCATTGTCTCCACGGCACTGTCGTAAGCCGATCTCAGAGACGCGAACGTCACCATAACGTCAGCATCCTGATGTTTATTCATTGCATCCTTCATTTGCTTGTAAACGGGAATCAGCACCTATTTATAGAACGATTTATATGTTATTGGTGGGCAAATATCGAACACTTTATTAAGCCAAGTACTCGAAAGGTCTATAGACCTCTTTGTGTCCCCAGTAGAATTTCTGTTTGTGATCGCCGGTGAAGGGGTAGACGATAGCAGCTACGGACGGTTCGGATCGACGGCAGACGAAATCAAAGTCCAGCATGCTCTGGACAGCTCTGGTCTGCATTCCCCAGATAATCGCTCTCGTCTTGTTGCTAAAAAGCTGCTTATGAAGAGCTGCATCAACAACGTCGTTCATTTGATGTTGAGGCTCATCGACGGAGGAAACATCATCTTTCGCAGGAGCAGTTGGTCCCACGTCCTGCCCGGAGGGCAAGAGAAAATTTGCAGTCGAGAACTCCTGGGCCTCAGCATTAGGAATGGGCTTCTGACCCAGAGCCATCGCGCAAATGGCCGTCATGTGAGTTTCCGGGCCAAATACATGCACTGGGATTCCAAGTCTTCTACCAACTTCTCGAATAATTCTAGTAAAAAGTTCCCGCCAAGTTAGCCCCCATCGTCGTCCACGATCGTTAGTTTCGAAGTGTACGGATGACATGTACAAACCTCAAACCCTCTTGGAAATTGGGGCCGGCCCGCCTTACGAATATTCTGATGTCATGCTCGACGAGCTTAGGCTGGTACTCTTGCAAGGCTTTAACGATACCCTTGAACGTGGCGGCGACATTGGTGAAGTTCGCAATTCCTCCACCGATAATGAGAACTTTCCCCTCGTCGCGCTTCTCCTTCGTCATGAGGCTAAGAATGGTCTTAGCATATTCATAAGTTTGCTGTTCACTGGGCGCGCCGGAGTACTCCCCGTAGTTGGCCAATTCATTTGCACCGCCCAGGTCGCATATCGTGTCCGAGTATATTACGGATGCGCCTGAGAATGAGAGGGTCAGTGTCAGTGTCGGCCTCGTGGCAGGTGGGACACAACGAAATAAAGGGAAATCACTCGACAATCGCAATTTGGCTAGAGTCATCCGAGTTAATCAGGAAAATGAGTAAAGTAGAGTGCGCTTCTACTGACCACCGCCAGCGACCATCGTCCAGATTCTGCCGGTCGGATTCAGAATGGTCAGTTTCAAGCTCGCTCCGGACTTGGCGTCCAAGTCGGCGATGTAGGCCTCTTCCGGATAGGCGTCCCTTCCGAAGGGTGGCGGATAGCTGATCTCTCCCCAGTCCGGCCGGCATATGAAGTCCGCCGTTGTGTCCAGCTTCGCCGCGAGGTCGAGAATGTATATGGCCTCGTCGGTTACCACCAGCGGATTGATCTCCATGTACGTGAAGTATAAATTAACGTAGAGCTTGTAGAGAGACTCGATGAAATTGCCGATAACTCTGCAAGTAAACGGCGATATGAAGGCCGATGGAGATCGTGCATGGGTCCGGCAACCGATAGAACAAGTTCTTACTCTTTTTTATCATCCGACACATTAACTAGAAGTTTTTCAATGATCGCAGACTGGCTCGGTGCCTCGGCGTCCACAGGGATTTCCAGTTTCAACGCCTTCGCGTCAACATCCCCAATGTCAACGCCGCCTTCGTGATGGAAGAGTATTGTGTCGGCATCCCTGTTCGAGTAGATGCACACGTACGCTTCCTCGGCCTGCGGTATTAATTGAGAATGTATAATAAGCAAGCGGCTGATTTACTGGCCGGCTGTGAGATTGGATCGGAGTTTCTACTTGCGGGTAGACTCTTCCTCGATCGTTATGAGAGAGGCTCGTCGCCGTTATCGAGCCAATTCCGATATAACTAACAAACGCTTGCCTGTTTATGAGGAACAAACGGCTCGATGATGAATGTACGGAGCTTCCCTATCGTCTTGCCGACTTGTTGGTCTTTGTTCATCCTCTCGGCGACCCATTGCTGGACGGCCGGCAGATCGGCGTTCACTTTGATCAGGCCGAGCTTACCACGCCGCTTGATCAGCTGATCCGGTTTCACGACCAGCCTCTCCGTGGCCAGCCACGGATTCTCGTTCACAGCATCCGTCCAGTTGGTGCTCTCGGTGATGGTCACGTAGCGGCACTTGACTGCCTTCGTCCCGACGGCCAGCTTCCGATTGATCAGGTCCTTCCCCGTCGTCTCGCGAATCGCCTTTGCCGACATCGCTTGTTACTTTCTGCAAATGAAAGTCGAAAGTCAGTCTTCGTGTTGTGCGTAATGCTCTCCCCCTTTTACATAACCGGCGCCTCGCTCTCGCTTTTCCCCCTATCCGTCGACACACGTTCCACCTGCATGTCCGAGCGCGGCCGGCTTCCCACTTGCCGTCGCCAAACCAGAGAAATTAGAATTGCAAGCGACATTGTACTACTGGCCCGCCGGACAATTGAACATTCATATTCACCCGTGCGCATCCTTTTATCATGCCACGATTATTATTTACCCGCGCCGATAACGAGC
The DNA here is from genome assembly GCA_963675795.1 of Crossocerus cetratus. Taxonomy (NCBI): domain Eukaryota; kingdom Metazoa; phylum Arthropoda; class Insecta; order Hymenoptera; family Crabronidae; genus Crossocerus; species Crossocerus cetratus. The sequence goes on along the minus strand of OY776664.1, from coordinate 8,895,430 downwards.
CGCGCGGCGATTCCTTGTTGAAGTAAGCAACAGAAATACGGCGTTATCGCGCGGCGGCCGAGTTACATGTGTACTTGTGATGCGATATATCGTCTCAAGAGCGCACACACCGATAAGCAGCTTTGGCATAGCATAAAGTTACCATTTCCTAGCCGCTGATGAATATTCCAGCGCGCGCTGTCGCGAGAGAATGCCACCAGGTAGTTCCTCGACAGAACCATTTTTCTTGAGATTCTTTTTCAACAATAGATTAGTTCTTTGCATTGTTTGTGTGGGTACTGGCTGAATGTTATTCAACTTGACTGCACACCGTTTCCGAGATATTCAACTTTTGTACGTGTGCCATTTAACCAATAGCTATCAGTTATTGGAAAAATGCTCGAGAAATATAACGAAATAATGTGGCCAAGTCTAATGAAACTTGATCGAGTCGTTTCAAGTCCCTGTAAAGATTATTATGTGCAAGTTTAAAGAAACTCTCAAGAAAAGTGGCTTTCTTCACCAACTGCCTTAAAAAGTACGATGCCCCCGCCGGCGATGACGATTGGAACCAGTTTCGGAAATTCTCCCGACAAGACGGGAAAAAGCCGGTGGACCGCATTCCACTCGCGAGAGGTCGAGAAGCACCGAAAAATGACGATGGATTCCCGCTCGAAGCAAATCTCGTTCCGGCGATTTCTCCGCGCGGAAATTTCTTCGGGAAAAACAAAGAGTGCGTCAATCCCGGCTAAGAATACAGTTAACCAGGAGCGCAGCCTCCCTCGAGGACATCCTATTTCCGGGCGCGGAACAGTATAACACACCTGGCTCTCTTTTTCAACAAACATCAACAAACCAAACCTACTAAATCGAATAACTGCAAATCACCGAATCCACTTTTCAATAAACACAACATTCTCAAACCTCCAACAAAATCCAAAGAAATCAATACATTTCTTTTTTAAAAAAAACATCGACATCCCTCCACGCTTTCTATCATTCTCCAAGAACTTCTCTCACTACCTCGTCGTCCAACTAAAACGTGTCTAACAGGAACCAGTGGAGATCCTAGGAAAGAAATAGCGCGCGGAGAGACCGCGGCTCGTACTCAGACCCTTGTGTACAGACTACAGAGAGACGCGCTCGGTGACCGGCAAACTTTCTACGCACACTCGCGGCCAATGTGCCAGGCCATTTCGAAGGCTGTCGAAGGTGCCGTTGCGCTGGTCGAACGACATAATAAAAGCCTGGGAGCGCCGGTCGAGGTGAAATGCGTGCCGGTCGCGCGTACGGCCAATGAAGAAGCAGCTCGGCGAAAGAGAAGTGATTCGCGCACTTAGCATGTACGCCACTTCCGCGATCGTTACAATAGCATTACTATTAAGCAGGCACGTGCAGAGGTGCGTGGAAGCTAGGAAGGACGCGTTCCTACCTGCGAGCCTGTCCCGCAAATAAACGGAATCTCTTCCGCCACCAATCATTAACTCTTTGAGTGTGTTATCTTACAAATTGGCAGGCTTTTATCACGAGTAAACGACGTCAATCTTATTCGAACGTTATTCACATTTTCGACTGTTTTTCACACTTTTTCATATGATTTTTAGCGATGGAAGCCGAGGCTAATTTAATAATTTCATAACTTTGATATTATTAAGTGAAACGTTTGGAATTCCTTTCAGGGTTCCGGACACAATTGCGAATCTCTGGAAACTGCCACCAAGATATCTCTAAAACTCTAGTATTCACTGGTCAATGTAGTTCTCCAGACAGAGGGTTCTGCGTATTCTACAGGGCGGAGGTTTCACTGTAAATTTGCAGCGGGTGATCACGGAAGTCCGGAAGATATGAAAGTGCACTCACGTCGATTATAGGTAGGAGTCGAGGACCGAACGAAGAGCAGAACTCGGTCGAGTCGGACTGAAAGACTGAGAGGGCGAAACGTAGCCTTCACCTTGCCGCGCGGCGGACTCCAGTGCGAGAGTGAAGGAGAGTGCGAGGCGCTCGAGTGCCCGACCGCAGCGAGCGCTAGCGATTAACTGGACTTTCCAACTGACACCGCGCGCATATGTAACGCCGAGTTCTTACGATATCGCCAGATATCGTACGATTCTCCTGGTATTCTTTTTCTCGGCCGAGCTCCGCCGGAGCTCTATCGTCATCGGCCGCGTACCCGGCAAAAAGTGCACACGCGCTCGCCCCGCGATCCTACACTGGCGATGACGAGGTGCCGAGGGTCACGCTCCGCCGGTAGACACCATCGAGATCTCAGATGCGATCGTTCCCCAATTTGCGCCCGGTGAATCATCGCGACCAATATCCCAGCCGCAGATAATCGAATCGATGTTTCGTCGCTGGTGCTCGGGGTACTTTTGCGCTCGGCTTCGAGATACGTAGTTTTGCTCGACCTAATTCGCACGGCGAAGTGTCACTGCGGCCGATTCTCCTTGTTAACTCAGATAACGAGCTGCGCTAGTTTAGCCGCTCTCGTAAAGCTTGAGACTTTTCCTTTTAAATGTGTGTCCCGGTATGGTAAGAAGTTGATGGCTCTTTTATTATAACATGACTGCTGTGGTCAGTGGTGCGTTGTGGGCATTAGTGGTTCTAGGTAGAGGATAATTTGGGATGGTTGTTTTATAGGCTTTTGTGGGAGCTTCGATTCTATGACCCTTGGGTATTAAACTACATACTTTGAGTATTCGCATCGCGTTGCACGTGTTGAGTCTAAAGGCCTCGATAAACGGCGGTAGGTCTCAGATAAGGAAAACTTAACGAGACACTTTAATCAGGTGCCCATCTTTTGGTGTATGGTAAGGGGAGACGATCTCTACTGTTACATAGGATCCTCGGGGCTTTGTCAACTGCAAAGAAATCGATTCTTTGGCTAAAAAATTCCATTTGCAATGAAGCTGGTTGTTGTGTTACATCTCCTTGACTAAGTCAATCTTGTTTTGATTCTTCCTATCACGCGACTACTTCGAAAGAAGCGATGTCTCATTCGCTTTTTGCTAAATTTCTCTCCAACCGAACAGATAAACATTTTCAAACTTCTCCCGATTATTCCTAAATCTCTTACTTATGCTACGACCCGCCGTCTTTTATTCAGCTGCAATTATTCTCCCGCAGATTTTTAAGCAATTAATAGTAATCTTTGACCTCATCGACAAGAACGGGACTTTGAACGTTCATTACTCAAAAACTATATCAGCAAATCAGTTGTACCATTAAAAAACTAGTACAATCACCATTAATTATCATTATGTATAAATTATAATTCGATGCATAATTATAATTGTCAATTATGCCGGCAAGCTCCTTGACAGAGGGAAAGAGGTTCGGCCAATCGACACCAGATTTGGCAATGCGGCAGTTAAGATCCGGTTAAGATTTCATGAACAACCAAGCGCTAAGCTCTGTCCACGTTGGGGACGGCTGTTTGCTGAGTAGCCGGAATGTTGTCTTATGGTAATGTCCGACAGGGGGTCAGAAAATCACGCCGGCATCACAGGCGAGGCACAGTTACGGCCTGCGGCGACCGCGTGCTCGATAAAATTCTGAATGACGATGATCGGAGTCCACCGGAGCGCGGAAGTCGCATTTCATGATTTAAGTTTTATTTAATTCATTTTTATTTTTCAAAATTGGTTAAATTTTAGTTAGATAGTTAAGAGTAGTTAATTAGTAGATTAGATAATTGGGAACTATTCACAATTGCATTATTTAATTAAACAGTACTCCTGGTAGCACTTTCAACTACACGCGAACATTTGCTAGCTTTCTCCCACATTCAGTAAATTGCATAGAATATTCTGTTCTCTCTCTACACACAATGAACTCATCTTACATCCCACGATAAGAACACGGGACTTCGCCGAGGAAGCGCAACTCCTGGGGCGATAACTCGGCGAGCATGCGTCTGACGCAATATTAGAGTGTGCCGGAGTCGAAAAGAAGAATCATGGACGTTGGCCGATGGCTCATCGGGCGGAGGAGGGCGAGGAAGCCGAGAAGAGAGAGGGTGGGAGGCACTAGGAGTTAAAGTAGGCGCAAATCTGCGCGACAGATGTGCAACCATAGGAGAAGATTCACATCACGCGACGGGCGAGACAAGAGATTGGCAGTTATCGTGTCGCCCGACACACAAGCGCCCAAAGTTTTTAGCTACTCGTCGAGCAGCATTATGCAATCCAACCCGACCACTCTCCGCCTCCCGGTGATAACGCCCGGCGGTTCTACGATGCAAAGACCCCGGCGGTTTTTCCCTGCCGGGGCGACAAATGTCGCGAAAGAGTCTCGCGTGTTGGGAAGAACAGGGAGAGTAGTGGGATGAGGGTGAATTAGTCGGGAAAAGGGCTAGTGAAATGAGAAGTGATATGCTTTAGTTCGTGGCGTAAGGTCACGGTCGCGATACTTCTATTAGAGCGGAGACGGATATAGAACGGCGAACCGTGTACGACATTGCCGTGCAGTTTCGAAGCGATCGAGACTCCAGTTCAGCTAGGAAAGTCCAAAATTCGGTGGCCTTTGTATCCGCACTGGAGTGGGCGACTATAGCAGTGGGCGAGTGTAGTCGTAAACATCGATGGTGATTGCACGCTTCGCCTATGTGAATCGATGGTAATCATATTCGTCATTACGACTAGGCGCTGCATCAATGGATCGGAATCTAAAATGACGATGTATTGACAAGTTCAAGGAGTCAAACAAACAGAGAAGAATCCTAGCCAAGTGTAACGTCTAAACCGAACCCAAAACCAACTCCACCCTCATCAAGCACCCCAAATTCGCAAAGTTTCCAACAACCCGGCTCTCCATTCTTTTCCCCGCAGGTGAGAAAGAAGCGAGTCGACTTCCACCAGGCGTACAATCACATAACTCAAGTGCCCTAACATGTGATACTCGAATGATTCCGAGACAGGTCGACGCCCGGCGGCGAGGGACGCGCGACGCGACGGCCAGACAAATTTTCGACCACTTTCAATCACGTGCGTGAAAGCTCGTGCACGCACGGCCCCGGCGCCCGGAGAGCGAGAGGACAGAGCTGGACGGAGCGAGAGAACGCGTGGATTCGCCGAGGGGAACTTGGCGCGATGACGCCACGGCGAAAGCGCATCCGCGCAGCGGGAATAGCTCGTCGAAAGTGCAGCCGAAGCGAGCCCGCGTGATTCCTGGTATCTGCATCTACGTAAACCTAGCTGCATCCGCTGTTCGCGTCCTTCGCCGCTGCATTAGCTATGATAATTATGACGATCTTTGCCTAGTGCAGGCTTTGACCGGCAGGCAAGCGCATCGCTCGCGCGTGTCTTGACCGACCTTCTCTTTTCTCTAACTACGCAGCGGCTCGGCTGGTCGCGGCAAAAAGCCCGCAAAACAGCCGCTCGCGTCACTAAGCGGAAGATGCGATCGTTCTCGATTCTACGGATTGGGTCCTGCGAGTTTTGGTACTCGAATAAATGTATTTACTTAGAAATGTCTATGAAATAGTGATGATTTGAAAGGGTTCGGCGAGGTTTTCCTGACTGAAGATTCTGAAGGGATCGCAAAGAATAATACATATGGTTTGGCCTTTAACTTTCGCCCCAAAACTCATATTTTAACATATACTCTTCCTATAGTAAATCCGTTGAAAGAATGTGATTAGAGAGTTGGAGAAACTGCACAAAATGACAGTACATTCCTCCTAACTACTAGATTCCACATAATTTCGAGCAGTTGAACATGTTTTCCAATCACATTCTTCCAGTGGGCCGACCATAATCTATTGGATTATATTCACCCGCTCGCCAAATGACAGCGTTCGCACTCTCGCTCCGCGACACTGGCACCATAAACGGGCGACGTCACAATCGGAGGCAAACCGTTTGATGATTACATTGGGCGATATAGCCGGATGACCGAGAGAGATTTCGGGACGGCAACAATCAAGGGGCGTGACTAATCGTCGCCGCGCTCTATCAATTTCCTTACGGTTTGCCTGAAATTGTTATGACGCGCCGGGGAGATGATTACCTAACCGGTCGCAAAGTTTGAACTCGCTTGACCGCCGAGGGGAAGGAAATCATTTCGATCGAAAACTTTTGTACGCGTTTTCTTTACGAGCGAGAAATGCAAATGGCTTGCATTCAATTACAGCGCGAGGACGCTGTTTACGGTTCAGATAAAAAGTACAAGCTTATAGAAGAGATAGTGCGAATATTATCGAACAATATTTAAAACTTATTGGCGGTTTCGTTATAGTAGTTGTTGCGCGTAATCCTTACCGAGGGGGTTCTGAACTCTCCATTCATAAAGCTTTCCCTGGCAGGATTCGTATATCCGGCAAGTGCGAATGGTACAATTTTAATAGGAGAGGATTTGATTTAAAAAGCATAGCTAAATAAAAGTTTGTATGAGAGAGCATGAGTGGGCGAAGGTATTAATTTCTTACGTTTAACGTTTCAACACTATATAACAGAACCCGCTTAAATTTGATGAAGGCTTACTCGACTAAATGCCCATGCGGGAGAGAGCGAGAGAGAGAGAGAGATAGGGAGGGCGTGTGTCCTCGCGGTATTACGTGCGAGAGAGACCAAGAGGAGGAAATAGGTCGGGAGCAGCAAGTGGATCGACAATAGTCGCGGTGGAAGGTGCCTCTTATCTTTCATCTCGCACGATCCTTTCAAGTGTACCCTTAACCTCGCCGAGTAGCGGCAAGAAATACCTTTCCCCCGATCACTACATGTATTCTCAAAGTAAGAGGCGTCGCGTGTATAACCGAGCTTCATCCTCGCTCGAGGGCGAATAATATTTGCGGGACAACCGCCTCCCAATTCCGAGTAGAATGAACGTTGGGACTCTGTGTTCGATCGGGCGCAATCGTCGCCACGAGAAATCAGAGACGTCCAAACGAAAGCATAATGAAGATCGTTACCGCGCGATTTTTTAATCGATTCCCGAGCGCGTGCGACCGCTCGCCGATTACAGCATATTGAAATTGGTTTGATCAGCCGAAATCCGTCGCCGACGCTTCTTGTTAACCTATTTGCAATCTTTCGTCGCTTCATCGCCGCAATTCTATTAATTTCGTTGTGGTCCAGTGTTGGAACCCTTGAAACTAGAGTCGCCTGGAACCGGCAGAACTCGAGAAAATCAAGTGGAGCCTTTCAGGCTTTCTCTCCGAGTTACAATAACACGATTGGCTCGCTCGCTTCGAGCCCGCACCATTCCGCATGACAACGAATGGCCGAAAGGAAAAAAAGCACAAGTAATATTATATTTGCATGGCTATCTCTTTAGTTTGTCCGAGCTACGTTATCTCCGACTTATCCAAATGAGCTGGTCCGCTCCTCTCCGTCGAAGAAACGAGAGTATATTATTGACAACTCGTCCTTCCCGCCGGGTGCCGCGAGCTAATCACTTGAATTACGTGAAAGGGGTATTTACGTGATTTCTTCCGCTCGTCATGCATTATGCAGGCCAAATTGTAACTGCCACTCCGAGCGGCGCTCGCGAGTAAACTTTCGTTTTACGCTACGTGTCCACCTGAGAGCAAGAATTTCGAGAGTTATGTTCCTTAATAGATATACAGCCGAGAGTTGAGAGAGCCCGGTACACCGAGAGTAGTTTCGCCTGTTGTACAGATATTGACAAATACCACTTTCAGGAGAGCTGCTTTCGGAAATTCTACTCTCAAACCGACACGTCTTTGAATCGCAGCACTTGTCAGCTACGATCCTAAGGAATTCGAAGAGCGAACAGTCGGCCGAAATTGGTCTGCGGATCTCGAATTGCAGAGTAATACGAAAATGAGATAAGAGAATGCTGGCTTAGCCGGGAAAGGAGTATATATTCGGACAGGCAACGCCACTCGACTAAGCCAGAGCCCTTGGTGAAGTAAGATGAGGTTATAGGGAAAGTGTTCGCCGGATTCTGCGGATTAATACATAAGCCGAGTGCAGGAGGAGTCGAGCGGTTAGAGTAAAGCTGTTAAGACGATAGGCGGGAATAACCGGAGAAGGTATTAGAGGCCTCGGAGCCAGGTGAAGGTGTAAGGTTCCGAAGTGGTAGGCAGGTTAGCTTGCGTCGCTGGGAAGCCGAGGTGGCAGGGTTTCGCGTGGAAAAATCTGGCACAAGTACTCACGGCTTCCGGACGGCAATCTGAGGAGCACGAGCACGACGATATCCCGCACGATCCGCGCGATACGAATGACCAGACAAAAAGAACGTCGCCTCGCCGCACGGTCTCGGAGAAAAAAAACTGTTTTAAATTCTGAGCTTCATCGACGTTACGCGTAGATGTATACGGGGAACAGCGCCGTGAAGTGCGCCACCGGGGTGCCTTATCGATTGCGCCTCTCCGCTCGGCTTCCCGTTTGAATTCGAATCGAGGCAAATAATAAACTCTTGCGAGCCGCGCGATCTGATACGCCTGTTATTTCGAGGGGTCTTCCAGGCGAACTGAGCGCGAGCCCGGCGAAAGCTCCCTTTTCCTTCGAGCAGAAATTTCCTCGTTGGAAGCATATTGGTTCTCGCAGGTTCCGCTCGTGCAAATCGCGGAGACCTGCACTGGTCAGCCTTGAAACGGCTCGTGACGTGCCCTGACGTAGCTGCTACGTCACATCGTATGATCCTTTCGATCGCCGACTTTTGTCCGCGCATGAATATTCCGCGGAATCCTGCTCTATCTTATCTTGCGCGGATTTTCTTTCCTTGTTGGTCGATGATGATCTTCCTAGAATGGATGGGGGGCGTGGTGGGGTGGTTGGCGGGGAGTGAATCGAGTCCAAGATCCTTCGTAAACAATATATTAAAATATCCATATGTATATCCAAAAGTTCAACACTCAGAGGAATGTTCCATGCGTCGTTCTCTCACGTGATACGATAAAGTGCGAGACTAATTTGAAGATAGAAATCCGTGTCCTATATATAATAAGTATCTCTCCTTTAACGATAAAGTCGTCTCGACAGATTAAAAACGATTTGCAACTGGGCGGACGATCGGTGACAATGTACACATCTCTCGGTATAGACCGGTAAAAAAGGATGTTACGCGTAACAAGTAGCATAGATGCTTATGTATTCATACTTTCATTCGCGCGATTAGTATCGGATTTCCTCGTGGACTCCACGTCCACTGGGAATTATTGCATAGTAAACGTTAGACTTCGTTCATTTTGCAGAGGCTCTGGAATTTGTACATCGCGATTGTTATTGCACTGTTGTTGCTTATACTCTGTTCTCCAACTTGGCTATAACATCTTGCACATTCTCTATTACACTGTAGATATAAGGTCGTTCCATAGGGTTCACCTTCAGCATAGATAGAATCAAGTTCTCCATGTCCTGCGGAGAAATTGGCAAGATTAGTTTCTTCAGAAGCTGTCTAGCATAATTCGCTAATTACCTCGTTATAAGGAGCGTCCTCTATGAACGTTATATTCGCGCTCATCACAGCGAGAGCCACACTGTCGCCCCTTTCGTAAACAGTGTCGAAAGGCGACTTAAAGTAACACAGAGCATACAAGATACAACCCAGGGACTGTAAATGCACTCAGAATTATCATAATGCACTGCTTTGAGAAAGGGCATATTTGTTGCTAATGTGTCTTTACCCAGATATCTGTCCTCTCGTCCACCATACAGTAGCTCTCAACATTAAACAACTCTGGTGCTCTGTATGGCATGGAACACCTTTCAGCAGCTGTGTCCTGTAAGTTCTGGGCCGCCTTTGTTCCGCATACTTTTACCCTGGCTGGTGCCACGGAGCCCAAGTCCATTATGATAGGTGTGGCTCCGTCATCCAAGACTATGTTGGCAGTCTTAAGGTCTCTGTGAGCAAGAGGCTCCGGCTGTGCCTCGTGAAATGCTTTAACACCTTCGCATATATGCTGAAAGATATTTAGGATCTCCAGCGCACTCATGTAACTATTAGTTTTAGCTCTTCTTTCGAGTTCATGGGCTAATGTCCCCCTCTGGAAAATACGGTGGATGAATCTATGCTTTTGTTTGTATGCCAGTTCTAATTAATGTTGTAGAAGCTTACATGGTAATAAGGTAATACTATCAATACTTCGCTAGTCGCGTTTACAAGAGGGTCAGCTGTGCCTTTATGGGCTGAGTCTATACATTCTATGATATTTGGGTGCTTGAGTATGTTGTGGTACTCTACTTCCTTAGCAGCCAATCTTTGATCCTCCGCTCCATGGCAGACAATCTTTTTCACAGCATACTTTTTATGGGTGACTGTGTCTTCCACTAGGAGAACAGTGCTAAAACCACTGGAATTGCAAAAAAAGAAGGTATTATTGATCCACCCAGAAACAGGTTATCGACTGTTTTCCTAAGTAGTTTTCATTTCAGTAAAATTTCTTAAGGTTTGTGAAAGAGTAAATTTTATGCAGAATCAGAGAATCCAATTTTTCTGATTTTTGCAAAATCGAGACTTGCCCTTCTCCAAGATGTTCGCGAACAGTGTATTTCCTCGAGTTAACAGTGATCGTTTCTTTTGAGCAAATGCATCCCATTTTAAGAATTAAACTGAGGCCTAAGCTATTCATTATGAACAGCAAGGTGGAAGGGTAAAAGAAAAGGGATGATGTGTGCAAGAGGAATTTCACTACTTTTCCTGGGGATACATTTCGCTCTACTTTTGACACACACACACACGTCATGCACGTCGAGTCTACGGGTTCGACTAGGTGATTCCTTATCAGCTGTTTGCAAAGATGCTTTATCGACTGATGTTAAGTATGAGGTTCGTCGTACCGTTTGTAGATAAAGCAAAATGTTTACTATGGGATGGTCGGTATTAGCAACAATTAGATATGTTGCCTCATTGCCGTTGGCTTATAATTCTCTTACCCTATTATCCTCGCATCGAAGGAATATCGCAGATTATGAACATCTGACTTTTCAAGACAGGCAAGACAAAGTCCATGCGTCATAGACGTAAATTTTTCGTAACTTTTATTTCACATAACCGCTACACGCAGATCGAATGAAATGTTTCCAGTTCTTCCCTTACGTGCAAAAATAGACTCGCTCTATTTTTGGCCCTAGCGCTTTTGTTACTGGTAGGAATGTATCGCAGAACTTATCTAGAAACGAGAAAGAATCGCTCGCCCACTGAAAACGGAGGGGAAGCCACCTGATGGGTGCATCCACTGTGTAGAACGCCGCTGTCAAGAGTTCACTCATTCTAAGAGCCTAAGACACAATCGTCGGACATAAGTACGAACTACGTGACAATCGTGAAAAACATTTTCGCCCTGGCACTCTTCATCATATTTACAATTCCTTCGGTCGGCCGCATGTAGACGTGAATGGAGAATACATACATACGTGTCTCTATATGTATATGTAGTCGTGAACTCGCGCGTCACGTCGCGCCGTCGGGCCGTATACAAAGTACAAATAAATTCGAGGATCCTTAAACTTAACTAGCTGAAAGGATGAGGCGAAGGAAGTATGGAGAACGAAGGATAATGGGAGTCGGTCTACGCGACTTTCTGTGACACAGTCTTCACGTACGTTGCCGCGAGATCACCTCGCTTTAGCGGGGCGAAGTCATCCCGGGCATCGTGTGTTACGGTGGATGTGGTTTCTACATGATATGACATTAAATATCACCCCTCACCCTCCAACAAAACTCTAGAATAGGATGAAACACGCATCGCGCGCGCGCGCTGGCTTAGGCGAACGGGATGCCTCCTAATAACTAGCATCTCTCGGTCTCGACTCAACAGTGCATTGGTACAATAGTCTGCATCCGTGGTACTTTAAAGTTTAAAGCTAGCATCATTCATCTGCTATCGTCCACTATTCTCTGGTCGCCACCACCCCTCGTGTCTCATTCGTCGTGCGGCTTCTCTGGTGCTACAATAAATCTAATTTGTATTTACAAAAAATCTCTCTTGCCGTTTTGGTAACATCGACAATAATAACTGTGTGCATTTGCGTATAGATTCACGCGCACTCACTTTCTCTCGTATAGCTCTTTGCGTGAGGTCCTTATAAATAGGTATACATATCCTTAAATATCGTCGGATACGCGATAAAAACTCTTGGAAAATCATTTTAAAAACGAGTGATAGATACGCGAAACGTGATAGAATTACGTGTACATGTGCTAGCTATGCCTATGTCGCCCCGCGAGAGACAAGGACTCGGAATCACCGATATCTCATCAAGGCTAATCACGGACAGATGGGCTAAAGGGTCAAGTCGACGCGAATCAGTCCTCTTTTGCACAGTGTCCCATTAACAAGGATCTTAATCGTCATCTCAAATCTTATCAAGAAAGATTCCAAGGACTACTGCGCCCGCAAGCCTATCGTCAAAGTGTGTCCAGTACACCTAAACATTCGTACTCTACATAATGCTTTCTTGCCGATTTCAATTCACTCGTATCAAAAGCAGAGTCAAACGAGCTATAAAACTTGGGCGCAGCAGTCCTCTTTCTTTACTGTTCATGGGGAACCTTGACCAAGACGGTCCGCGTGCCCTCCGAGTCTGAAATATTGATCTTCAGCTCATTAGTGAGGGCTTCTAGCTTATCGACCACTTTGCCAGCCCGTTGCCCGCCCGGATTCGGTGGTGGCCATACGTCGTCCAGCGGCGGCTCGATATACTTTCTTATCATCGGTTTCTTCAATGTCTCCTGCCTGCGGAGGGTACCACCGATATGATCTGATGATGAGACGCGTTTCGGTGCAGGCTCGGAGTCCATGCGAGGACGTTTGTAGACGGGCATCTGGACTACTGGGCTGTAGTCGTGGTCCAGAAGTCCCTCGACTTCCTGCAGCAACTCCTCGCTGTATTGCTGCAGCTCCTCGTCCACCAGTTGCTTCGTGTAGAGCAGAGTGCGGGAGCGACCTGTAATCGCATTGAATTCCATCAGTTTTTGCTCGAACTTTCCACTGCCTATCTCAAGTCCGATAAATTCAATCGTGGGAGTGCATGCGTGCTGAGTGCATGATGAAGCTACCAATGAGATTTCGAGACAACCAGCACTCCGTACGATTACTGTGAAACCTTAGGATCTAACTCCGACAAGGGGGGGAGGCCGATTGGAAACACTCGAAAGCGGTTTATCAGAGAAATTAGAACAGCCCCAGTTGTACAAATAGTTTCTGGTCTGTCTGAACTGGTGACGTAACACGCGTCTCCTCTATCTTATTGAAAGCACTTCGACACCATCGAGGCTAGGACTCCCCCCATTATCAACTCGATCGCTATCAGCCAGAGTAAACCTACTACTTTCAAGATAAAGCCACTGTACTCTGCACGTAATTGTCGGTATTCTCTTCCCGCCGGTCAGGACAGGACGTACCTAGTACGGCAGTGTTTCGTAATCGGTGTGAAGAAGGTGATTACGAAGCAGCTCACGTAGGCGTTCGTCGCTGTCCCCTAAAGTTCTAACTCCCGAATCCCAATAAAGTTCAATGACACTGCAAGGATTTCGGCATGCCGTTTGGTCCGCGAGCATAAGCTCTTACGCAAAACATAGCCGGCGGCTGATCGGATCATAGGCGAAAGTTAACTGAAAATCTAAGCCGGTCTAGGGTACCCTCGTCGCTAGTAACTCTTCTACAGATCTATCATCCTACCTGGCAGGCCGAAAATTACTCGGTAAAGATTTCTTTTATTAGTACAAGATTATCAGTTCGTAGGAACCAATTTGATTATTTTTAACTAATTCTGAAGTCAAACCCTAGCTCAATCGCTTTCCCGCACCCGAAACATGGTAGAGTAGATCATCTTCCGTTTTTAAGATAAAGTTTACAACAAGATTTGTTTGTTTTATAGTATATATTTTATTGGACGTCGTCTGGATAATTATTTGACTGAATGAAGATGAGAGCGTGAGAGTGGGTATTGGTGAATGTAGAGTATCGTTTGGAGCGTCGGGATCGAGTAATAAGGATTCCGACTTTCTTGGTGCCCCTTTAGAAAGTTACAGAGCGAGTTTTGCGAGGTCCCGTAGACCCGATCTGGTTTCACCGCCTCTCTCGCGCATTAATATCGGTCTCGCTCCTCTCTACTATCGGTTTCGAAATGTCGAAGTTATCTTATTATCAAGGCCTGCCGTGAACTCCCACCGATAATCCATCGGGGCGCAAATCAAATATTTTTTCAGACCCGATATCGACCAGACGAGTCAATAAAACGATCGGCTCTCGCCAATTCCCCAGGGAACCTGCTGGAAAGTCTCGCCTACCGGGAAACGGGGAGCATCAATTTGCCCGAGATCAACAGCTGTGTACCGCGTCCTCGTACGAAAACGAGGGGACCGATCGAGATCCCATTATCGATGCTTATCATTGGTTTTTCACCCAGGCGAGTGTCGGTACTGAGTAAATACCGATGATTGCACGAGGGCAAAGAGGAGAAAACAAGTTCGAGAATCGTCTGGAAATCAGCCGGACCTTGACAAACATATTTGCCACGGTAAGACTTCCAGCCGGGTTAATTATATCGTCAATCAGACGTGCGATCGAATGAACGGAGCCTACCACCGAGTCGAAGTTCAGAGTAAGTTCGTTCCAACGAACACCTACCAGGTCGCCCGATACCCGGATGAAAGGAGCTTTCCTCTCGATTCGCGGCGCGCGCGTGGGTACAAGAGGACCACGAGAAACTGCAGCGAACAAACCACAGGACGTGAAAGCAAAATGAGAAAAAAGGCGGGAGCGAAGGGTGCAGAGAACGAACGATGCCTTTCACAATCCCATGGGGTTCAATGTCCCCGGTGCCGAGGTGCACCTTCTATCACACCATCTGATTCAACACGTGTGTCCATTAGTATAACTGTTCACGAAGCTTCGAGATAAGATGACCACGTGGGTCCGGCCCATCGATTTCCGACGCATTTCCGTATCTCAGGAATTACATGGGCGCGTGTTAAACGGTCAGGGATCTGACGTAATTCGACGGTGGACTTAAGCTAGACCAGCTGATGGCCGGTGTTTCCGAGTGGAAGCGATAGATATGTCCCACTGGCACTCACCGGCTAGTGGCGGCATTTTCTCCGGCTGTTCCTGCTCTTGTGTCAGCTCGCTGTTGGTATTGGAGTGCGGTCGAAGATTTGGCACCGCGACCAGGGCCAGCGAGAGCAGCAGGACCATTAGACACGTGGCAGGCTGTGCACTCTTGTTTCCCTTTTGGAGCAGAGCCTGTAGTCTCTTGAGTTGACCCGCCAAGCTCTGATTTTGTGTCTGGAGTGCCTTGATGCGTTTCAGCAGGGTCATGTTCTCCTCGGTGCATTGCTTCACGCGATCTTCCAGCCCGTCCACGTACTCCTTTTTCCTCTTGCGCGAGTCCTGGGCCGAGATCTTGTTGCGGATCTTACGTCTGATCCTCTTGAGCTCGCGC
Organism: Crossocerus cetratus; assembly: GCA_963675795.1. Classification (NCBI taxonomy): domain Eukaryota; kingdom Metazoa; phylum Arthropoda; class Insecta; order Hymenoptera; family Crabronidae; genus Crossocerus; species Crossocerus cetratus. The sequence continues at coordinate 8,880,101 of OY776664.1, read as the reverse complement.
TCCTCGTGCTTCGTGAGTGGATAGTGTGTCGGTAGGGTGATGCCCTCTTTCTGGAGCAGCCTCTTCTCCTCCGCGTTCAGCTTCAATCGTGGATACGGCGACTCGGTCTCCGAGACCTCGTCGCTCGAATTGCAACCCTTTTCACTACCCGAGTCCTCCTGTTTAATGGTCATCTGTCGAGAAGAAATACCAGCAAGTCTAGCAATTCTGTCTCGACTTACGACACACGAGATGCGAAGCCCACGGGTTTGACCTACCTGCACTGGCTTGTTAATGATGTTAGCCTGATTGATCTTGAATCCCTTGAGATTCCGAGCTTGCGAAGCATTAATAATTTTGATCGTCCGCACTTCCTTCATGTCCTTGAGGCTGACCGGCAGCAAGATCGATCGGGGATTTCCCGAGCCCATCGGCGTCACGCGGATCAATTGTCTGATATTCCGCTTACCATTGCAGTTCAGATTGCGCACGTTCAGCGTGTTGCCCTCCTGCTGGGCTATGTGTACTTGGGGCTTAGGTGCTGGCTCTGCAACATACCAACGCTATTCATCAAACCGTGCTTTCGCAAGGCAAATTCTTTCGGGCTAAAATTCCTCCCGTGAAAATCTCTAGAAGGGTAAACCGGTCTTCGAGGAACGAGCCCTTTTCATTTTTCCCGATTGCGCGCAAATGCCATCGGCTCGATTGCGTCAGGCTATCGCGAACAATAGACCATGACGCATTATTCACTGACACACATTCGAGACGTGCTTCCTTGAGCGTATCTCTCGCTCGACAGTCGCGTGGGGCAATAAAGATTCGTTGACTCTATGATTTCCCGCCAGCCATTCAGCGGTGGCCGCAACTGTACCAGAGTGGCATACCACTCCGATCAAACCTAAGACCATAAGACTGTTTCCCTGCTCGGATGTCCGAGCGATACAAGCCCAACCGATACTACCTGCTCTATAATGACTCTAACTTCGCGGATGACCTTACATAAGTGTTTAGCCGTCGCACGCTACTCGGACAAGAAATAACATTTACCGGCGACCGGTGCTTCCGCGACAATAGTCGTCGCTGCGTCCGCCAAGGTATTATTGGGATTAACCACTGCGACGAGAGTCTGCTCGAAGTCCATCTCTTCGGCGACGTCCGTGAGCGGCGACCCAACGTTGGAGCTAACGACAGACCTCACAGGACTGTCGACGCTGCCCATCGATTGGTTCGGACTTCCCATCGGCTCGAAGTCCATGAAGTTCTGCGGACTACTCAGGTCGGAGTTTGTCATGTCGACCTGGTCCTCCTCGATCGGCAGGAGAGGACTCAATTGCTGCTCGCAGGACAAGCTGAGCGCACTGGAGAGGCCGCTGTCCGAGGAGGAGGACGGTATTGTCGCCAGATCGTTTTCCATCAGGCTGAACTGATTGTCCTCTAGTTTGAAGATCGAGTCCAGGAAGTCGTCTGGATTCGTCGGCCATTCTTCCGCCTGGAAAGAGAAGCATTCACGAGTGTAGAATCTGTCAGAGCGTGAAATGGGAAGCTTGCATGATTTCTCGACTTGGAAAATATTTGATTTGGGAAGGGAAGGGAGATGCACACGCGCTCCAGTTGCAAGGGACATTATCCTACGCATATGTATATACCGATTTTCTCGAAACTTGTTTAAAGGGTAGTTTACGAAAGATTAGACATATTTATGCTTTTTTGATTTTCTGACATTGACTTTGAGTGATTGATAAATATTTAAAAAATTCTGATAAAATGAGCGTGAATGCGTTGGGTAATATCGTTTGTTAGTCGAATGAAGCCGGTGTAATCAACTTAGGGAAGCTTGAGAAATAGGTGGCCTCGCTCGCCCGCCCCAGCCTCAATCAGACCTTTGGCCAATGCCGTCTAACCCAGTTTCCAAATATCGAGGAAAGGTAAATATAGTCAGGTGTTCTAAGGGATGGAATAGTTAACACTCTGATCCCCACCACCTGCGCCGTCTCTCGCGGAGACCACACTCTCATAGGTCTGGGACCTTCTTCCCACAAAAGGCCCCAAGCTAATCCCTCGAATGCAGCTCGAGAACTCTCCACCGAAATCAGGTGAAAATCAGACGAGCAGTTGCACCTGAGAAAACACCGAATTAACCACGTTGTCCCGGAAGCTGAGCCAGTGTACTCAATCGCATCTCGACTAATTAGAGCTCGGACAATTAAAGCAGACAAGTAGTTCGCTTCGGCGAATTCTAATTCCATGCTTGAGAGTGTCGGGAGTGATTTCAAGGGGGGCACGCGGGCCGATTTCGTGCTATTTTCATTTCGGGCAAATCAGCTTTTCACCTTATACCGAGAAACGACTAAAAATAAGTCTGAGGTGATCCCCGTGTACTTCTGTTCGGGCGCCGCTGGATTGGTTATAGACGCGGGCACACACCTCGCCGCCGCAACGATGCCTTTTATTCGGTGCGATTATTGATAGAATGTATGGCCGAGGTATGAACGAGGGAAAGATCTTTTTCGAGCGAGCGCGAGGAGTCCCGCAATGTAACGGTATTGCACGGTCGAAGGCCAGTCGCGGCTTGATGAGCAAGTTCGCACGTTTGATCCTCTTTCGGTCGAAGTTACGCCCAGGCATAAATGATTTCTCCCTCGCAGCTAATAGCAAAGTGTTTGTTGCAACAACCTGCAGTAGTGCTTGAGATAAATGTACAGGGTGATTCAAAATAAATTTGTCAAAATCTAGCCGCTGATTCTTATACCAAAACGAGTCAACAAAATTCCTTATAACGATTTTTCCAACGACTAATAAACTAACATAAATTCGCAAAACCCCATTAACATTCTTTGCTTTGGCATCAAGAACCGTCTACAATATCAGATATTTCTTATGAAACACCCAGTACAAGCTACAATAAGCAGAGTCAGGGGAACTGGTATCTCGAGTGTCAATTAATCCCGGTCGATTTCCCAGAAGAGCGATGAGTGCACCCTGGGAATGATTCAGTGAAATTAGCTAAAGCTCTCCGTCAGTTTCGAAAGAGTATTTATGGCGGGAACTTTATTTTCCTTGGCGAAGTCTGGTTAGGCAGTATGGGCGCTCGCCGGGCCGCAGCCAACATGGCGGCGAGGAGCTGAGCGTGCCGGCACGTGCGCCGGGACCATTCCATATGTTACAAAAAGCCCGCTCTCCGATTATGTAACTCGGCCGGCCGTCGACAATATTCCTCGATCCAGTCTCCGAGTACCCCTCGACCAACACTCCTTCGCTCCTCACGGTCCACTTTACGCATTATCGTATTTTAAACCCTGTTAGTACCTCCGAGTAGAATATGCCGTCGCCCGGGAAGCAATCAGACACGTCAAACTTCCAATCATAGATATAACTACACCTCTAAGGCCATAAAAGCGTTCGAGCATATTTCTCGGCATCCAAATCAAGAATCGACGAGCTAATGTTGCATCGGCCGCTTGGGTCTCGCTTGCTATCTTATCAAAAGGCCTGTAAAAAAAGCAGTTTACGGGAGAGCGACGAGGTCGTGCGACTACATATTGCGAGTGCGGCGGCGGCGTCGGCGTCGCGCAGCACGTGGTGTTCGCCATGCAATTTTGCCATATGCTGACCCTTTCCTATCGCTGCTGCTCCACATTTATCGGCAAGCACGTACGCACTCATTCCATGACGCGAAATAATTCATTGAATATTTACGTAACCGGGCATTTAACTGCTCGCTATCCGAAAGTGTGTTCCATCGGGTTTTACCCCGTCTAAAGGCCGCGGTTTCCTCTTGGAGCAAAGAAACGCTGTTTCACGGGTTAATTAAGGAAAGGGCGAGCAAGCGTGCGACAGAGTGAGCGAGAGCCGGACGAATAACGGGAAAGCAGGCGCGCTGGCGCGCAAAGAAGCTTTACTCGCAAATCGCTTTGTTTTGCCAGCGAGCAGCGGTAAATATAGCTCGCACCGCGACTCTGCTAGAGCAGAGAAGCGGCTCTAGACGGTAATTCGGCATAATTAATGCGGATAGGGAACGCTCGCCCCGGGAAGCCGGACTTCTTCCCGTCTCCGTTGGTACGTGGCATTGGTGAGAGAGACCGCGCCGCCGCCGCCGCTGCCTCGAGGAAAGTAGCACGGAGAGCGTGCGGTGAAATGTAGCATCGTCAAGTTTTCGCGGCGATCGGACGTTCACCCGATATATCCCACCGAATCAGGATCACACGCTCGGTGGAGAGGAGTCCGACCGAGCCGGGCTTCTAATGAACAATGAAGGACAAGACTCCGTTACTTTTTCGAAAGGGATCCTGTGTCCGCGCATTCCTCGCCTCCTGGCTTCAGGCCCGCCGGAGTCAATGGCATTCGGCTCAGCAGATAGTGGCTTCGCCCCGTTATTTTTGCATTGCTGCGCCACTCATATTTCGCGGAGGAGGCATTGCGCAAAGCAGGCTCGACGCTCGTTCGCTTTCGAGCAGCCTTCGCGATTATTTGCCGCATTAGCATTCGCGATAACGCGACCTCATCACTGAAGAGATCCGCAAAATTAGTCACTCGCCCCCCTCCCCTCTCTCTCTGGCGCCTTTATCCTAGACGAGTTTCCTTCCAGCAGCGTCATTCGCACTCCTCTCTCTGTTTACTGGGATTTCCCGTCTTATCTCCGCGCGGAGAAGATGGTTCCGGCTCACGGCTGGACCAGGGTTCCGGCGGAGCCGCTTCGAAGGGGCAATTGGTGCGATGCACTGTGCGGGAGTTTTGAGAGATAAGCGACGGTTAGTATAGTACGATAGAGTCAGCCTGGCGGGGAAAAAATGAGCTTGTCGGCATCAAAGCCGAGTTCACAGTTCAGGGCTGGGATCGAGCGTGGCCTCCTCCCTACCATGTGGACGGCAGGGAAACGGGTTCCCCGAGGGGAGAACCCGTTCGAGCGCATACCAGAGGCGGCTCCCCCCTTGCTCCAAGGGGAGGAAAATCGCTGCGGCGGAAAATTCGAGGAGGTTGGTCGATGAACCTGATGCAACAGCGGCGCGCGGGTACGACACGGGTGCGTGTGGAGAGGTATCAATATGACTTACCACGATCGCCTCGTCGCCGTATCCGTGCTCGGAGAAGGGCTCGTCCTTAACTTCTCCCTTGAGGAAAGCGTCCTCCCGCGGGAAGAGGAGGTCCATCAGGTTCATGTCAGAGGACGACATCCTGCCTGATATATCCCTGGGCGCGCAGCAGTATGTCTCGAGGCTTTTCCCCGCTAGGCTTCCATCAAAGAGACACTCGCGATCCACCGGGAACTCGACAACTCTCGACTGCACTGGGGACTATCGCGGCGAGTCGATGAGCGCGCGCGTGTGAGAGTGACACGCGAGAAGAAAGGCCGCAGGTGCGCTCGCGGTAGAAAAGCCCCTGGGGTACACGAAGCACTGCACTGATGCGAAGGAAAGCGTCGGGAAGCGACTGTCCCCGCACTCGCTGTGCCCGATCGAGAGGAGAGAGAGAGAGAGAGGAGTCTGCCGAGAGAGCCCGAGGCATGGAAGCGGCCAGTTTCTCGCCCCACCCTTCACGCACCTTGGCCTGCCTTCCGTCGCTCTCCACTTGAGCCAGACGCTACGACCGGTTCGCTTTTTCGGGCGAACCTCTCCTCACCGCGGCATCTTTGAGCCCCCGCCCTTCGAGCCCGCCACAACACACTAACACTGCCCACTCTCTTTCCAACTTTTAGATAATCGGACAAACCGGCCGGGATGCACCGATCAATGCAGCGGACGCGGGATTAGGCGAGAGAGCTTGATGCTTCCTGATGGAAGGTGCCTGAGAGCCAAGCTCCTTCTGGCTTCCCTCACTCGGCCACTGCCAACGTGGCATAAAGTGCGTCACAGCGCGCACCCACCGGCCAAACAGCCTATCGGATCAGGCTCTTACCGACTTCTATCCAGACCCCCTCGGATTCCTCTATTATTATTTTTCATTTCTTTCCAGGGAGAGGAATTCTTGTTCCGGGCGCCTTCGGCGCACTCTGAAATGGATGGTCGAGTTCGAATGCGACTGAGAGGCAGTCAGTTTTAGTGAAGCAATGATGAGTCAAGTGGAATCCCCGGCGTGACGGGCGAGCGAGGCTTCACCAGGGCAAGATACGCGCCTGGCAGTCAAGAATCCGCGCATATTGCGCGCACATCGCTCCGTGCACGCGCGATTTAAAATGGAATAGCTGCGAGAGAGCCAGACTGTTTTTCGCAGCGCGCGCGTTGCATCAGACAGATCGATTTCGGCGTGCCAGGGGATACACGTCCTACGTGTACGTACCCACACGCAATCTCTCTTGTCTGCAAACAAGCGTGATTCACGCCGGCGAAACGAGAGGCGCAAATATTTTTCACCGCCGCTTCCGCGGAGTATAGCACTTCGCATTGTGTGACTGGGTTGTGAGAATGATTCCTCGCAAGCGGGAAACGGTATTGAGGGATTTTGAGTGGGATCGGCGGGTTCGGGACTCTTCGGCTGAGTTTACCTGGAACCAATAAGAGCCTAATGACCCGATTCATCGGCCAATGCACCCTCAGGGGCAAATGACTTTACGGCCCCCCTCCCCGCATTGTACTTTCTCAGACGCCGTTGAGGCATTGTGTCCTTCAGGACGCCGGTGGAGTTGCATCATCAGGATCGAACAGATTTATAGCTGAGCGTAATCCGAGGTTGTTAACATCCGGTGCATGGAAAGGACATGCTATTCATTAGTCAGTCTAACGAGCTAAGGGGCCTTTTATAAGAATAAAGTATACTATGTTAAGGATAAAAGGTTTTTGATGATTTGCGGCACCAAAATCACAACAACGTATACAGGACAATCAGACTTATTGTGATTTACATCATCCCATGCGTCACCTCGCTTTTCCCGCTATTGAAATTCATCACAAATCCAGACGCAGACTCGGATATGATCTTATATGGATCCATGAATTTCTCTTGATTTTCTTGATCTCTTGGACTAGGCGGAATGTTGTCTGCCGTTCTGTATTGTGAGAAATTTTATTTACTCTCATAGAATTCATATTACTGTTTATTAAAATGTGCTTGTATAATGTGTGATTAAGTCACCCTGCCGTAAGAGTAATAGTAGGCGCCCAAACTTAGTAGGACTCCAAAAACTGTGAAAGTCCCCCAACTCCACCACGGATGGATTGGTGATGAACCGATGATTCCGACCGCTCGTCTCGTACACACACCCATATTGCTTGTTCGCTGTTATATCTAATTGATTATCTGCCTTCTTGAGAATTTATCATTTTTTATGACAGAAATAACGAGAATTGTCTTTCCGCACTTTTGTTGCTTGAATTGAGCTGCGAAAGGTAGAGAGCGCGGATGTTGGTTCTACATGTAAGAAATGGTCGTTTAAACATGTTTTTCAGAGAGAATAAGAATGTTTAAAAAAAGATATACAATAATAAATATTTTTAGATATTTTGTGTGGAATATAGTTTTATATGTGTCTTTTATACTTGATTTCCTAATTGAAAGGGCAAGAACATTCTTGTTTACCAAATGATCTCTATGAGATCTTTTATTACGCTGCTTCATACTATTCGTTCCTGAAGTGCAACGACCCCCCCCAGACGAGAGATATATGAGACGGGGATGCAAGGGTGTCCAGGAGGATATGCGTCGATATATTTCTCAAATGTTTCTCTCCTCGTTAGGTTACAATAACGAATACTTTCCTTAATTAATGGAGAAATATTTTCGAGGACAGCTCAAAATGCATATCGAATACACGTATTTCGAAGGAAATTCATTTCATCCCTTAGCACAGGAACTGGGCTGCGGCGCGGCGTCGGGAATTTCAAAGATGTCTGTAGTAGCCGACATGGCGTTAACCATGGCGGTAGTGAGAAGGTTACCATTTGAAAGGGATTCGAGATTACGGAAGTTATAGTAATTTATTAAAACATTAGGCATTACGGCATGAGGTAGGCGCACCCGGAAATCCATTGTTTATTTAATAATCCTCTTTCAGACATACATTCTCGTAGAATCACCAGTGGCCTCCGATTCACTTGTGTCAAAGGTTACTTGGCTCTACAGATACAATATTTTTTGTTTACACATTATGTGGAATTCTAACTAGTCTTTTTTTGGTGAAACGAATCATTTTCTAATGTCGCAAATAGCCTCACTTAAGGTGAATGGAATTGTAGTTTGTTCGGTTGATCAGGCCAGTTGATAGTAGAAATAGTTTGTTGTGTCAGCAAAAGCTCCACTTTGGCTAGAATGAAAGTGGAGCATCTCGAGTGGGACCTGTATTAATCTGTGTGACCCGGTGTTTTTTTAGACTCCACTCACATAACGACAAATTATGTGTAACCTTCTAGCATCAGCTATGGAGACTAAGGTGACAAGTAAAACCAGTAGCTTGAAAGCACTGTTGTTGAGAGCGTGGCGAGAGCGTTGGAGCGATTTGCAGTGGGGCATCAATATTAAGACAGTAAGAGGAAGCACTCAACTTTCTTTGACAATTTAAAGAGAAGAGACTGGAGGTTAACCTTTTATGTCTGTGGTGTCGTAGATACTTCCAAGGGGTGTGAGCGGGGATGTATATAATTTAGCAGACTGTATATTGCAGCAGGCATTAGTTGGTTTAGGCCCCAACCAGTTGGTACTGTCGTATCTCAAGCATTCATTGAGCTCACAGGTTGGTCTTTGATGTCCTATTATTATTATTTGTCCTTCGTATCTCTAAACAAGAGTATTGTTACCCAGTTGGTCTCCTATGCTGCCGTGCTCCAACGTATCAGCAAGTATGATGCATTTCACAAGCCTCACTGTATCCTGAGTCTACTGGAATTCCTCGAGTCCATCCAAGTCGGCGTTACCTGCCGGGGTAAGCCCGAGGAGAATCTCTTAGCTGCTGCTGTCTTGTCGATTGTACATTGGCTGCTACAATGTTACCTTCACACGCTGACCAAAATGCCGCTGAACAGTCCGCTGACGCCGCAACCGACCGAACTCATGGACAAACCGGCCAGTATTCTCAGGCAGATGCTGAGCTCCGATTTTCTCTGTGCTATGATGTACTTAGCCAAATACGATGACAAAGATCTGTACATAGAAGTAGTAAAAAAATGCCAAGAAATCGAGGCGCTCCAGAAAACGAGTAGCCTCAAGTCGTCCGTGCCGATCGAAGATTCGCTGAAGAAATTGTGCAATTTAGAAACCGAATGCCTCGCATTATCGCCCGAGATGACGAAAATGGAGTCGATAACACATTGCCTGCAACCGTTGTTCGCGATACAGGTGTTATTGAACCCGAGTACTGAAACATCAGTTTTCGTTAATCAGCTACAAATGGTCCAAAGACTTAAGAATTATACGAACGCCAGATTGTACTGTGAAATAATTCGCGCGTGTTTAATGTGCCTGCATAATGTGGCTGGAACGTTCAAGGAGTCGCAATGGGGTGCTTTCACATTTCTGAAAGTGCCTCTTATTCTGAAGGAGTTGCACACAGCCAGTCTAAATGGTATGCCAATGATTTCTCCAGTCATTAAACTTTTTCTCATCTCTCGTGGTCACTTAAACCATTTTCTATTCCAGGAGAAGACAAATTCGAGTATTCTCAGGATATTCTTGATGCTTTCGAGCTCCTATTTCAATTCACACCACTGCTCGACATCATGGATACCACGTGTTCCTGTAATTCGGTAGAGTGTCTACTAAATGAATTGCAAAAAGTGAATTTGGTGACTGAGAAACAAGCCAAGCAACTGAGTAGTCGAAGGTTCTAACAAACTATTTTTATAATTTCCTTTTTGATGAAGAGAGTTATTAATGCATTGGCTTGCATTTAGGGAAGGGGTAACAGCAGTTCTACAAAAGCTGGAATCCTCTACTACACCCACATCCTCCATTTTAAAAGTGATAGTACGTGCAGAACCAACCTTAGCAGGAATCCTCAAAACACTAAGCGCAGACTATATGAAAATCCACGAAGCATTACTGAGTATGCTGTGCCAAGTTCTAACGGGTAAAAGCTTGGAACTGATGCTAGCTGTGGCCACCGTCGAGGGCAAGCTCAAGACCTTCGTGACCAAGTTAATCAAATTCAACGAATGCAGTAAGCAAATAAACGAGCCCGTGCCACCAAAGACTGCAGCAACACGTGCAATGCTGTTCGACGTCTCTTTTCTCATGTTGTGCTTCATAGTCCAAACATACGGCTCCGATGTACGTACCCCCGAAGCAATTATTCATCGATGACGAAGCAGACAATTGAACCTTTCTCTTTAAGCAGGTGTTAGAAGAGGGTGGCGATTCCTTTTTCGAACAATGGGTCCGCGAGTGTATGCCTGAACGGAATCAACCAAAGTCGCCCCAGAAGATGCTACAGAATGTAGATCCCGCGAGGGTGGATGCATTACTCGCGCAGATCAATTCGCCAGACCCTGACTTCAAGTCGAGCAATATAAAGTGGCACGTAGCATGCCAGTCGGCAATGGGCGCTGTGAAAGAGCTGCTCTGTGCATGGGAGAGCGATGTGTTGGATGCTGGTGATGTGAAAAGGGCTCTGGATGGCTTGAGAGCAGCTGCATGCTGCTTGCCAGTGTGCGCTGCGGCGTGGCTCTGTGCGTATATGAGCATCACCCATCAAGATGCTCTACTCAAGCCCATGAATATGGTTCAGCAATTCTTGACTCCATTGCCCGGTGATGAGATGCAAGACAATCTGAAAGAGCGGTCTAGTTTAATGTTCCAAATCATCCGCAAGATGCAGTATGACGTCCACCCTCCCACACAATCGAAGAATAAAGTACTTTCCATGTCTCACAGTATTATATCCAGACAGCCAATACTAGAACACTTGGAGACGGTGTGGCGAAATATAAATCAACGCGGATGGATAAACATCCAAGCGACTCAGTCCTTCGAATCCTTGTTGAACACAGGTGGTTCGACCTGGCTCGTTTCGAACATAGTGAAAGAAGTATTAAAGTATCGGTACCAAGAGGAATTGGACCAAGCTGTGGACTTGGCGTTCGCGATTTTTCACTTGGACATCGAGAACTGTACTCTAGCCCTAATTAATCACGTCATTCCAGAATATTTATATAATTCCTTGCAGTAAGTTCTACCTTTGATGAACAGAGTTTCGATCTACGTTTGCCCAGCTTACACATATTAACTTTTACTTACTTTTTAGGAGCGACGAGCTTGTAGAGCCGCAATCGTCGATTCTAGCAAAGCTCTGCGTCTACTGTATATTTTCTGCACTGGAGTACACCAACTCGAACCCCAGTCGTGGGAGTAATCGGAAGCGCGTACGGCGAGACTTGGATGCAGACGAGCTCGACGCACTTGGCGTGCCAGCGAACAAAATTCTGCGATTAAACGAAACGGGTGATAGTAATCCAATATTTGGCTCGCAAAGCCCACAGTCACAGGGAGTGACGAACGGTCAGAAGTCAGTGGTTCTGAGGGAACCTCTACTACCTGCATTGAACAGGTTGTTCACGATATTCGCACTGCTCGCCGGTAGGGACGGCGAGGTGTCACAGCAGACGCATTTCATTCTCCAGTTCTTGCGGCTCACCGTACAATGCGGCAAGGATCGAACGCGTATCGTACTTCAGGGAATGCCGCAGAATTTGGTGAGCATTTTCTCTGAGAATCCGCGAGAAATGGAATTCGAAGAAACACAAATTCAAGCCCTATCCGGCACTCTTTCCAGGTCCCTTGCCTTTTAAAAGCACTGCCAGAACTCATTACGACTGATATTTTGTTGAGGTTCTATGATATTCAAACAGGTATCGGCCGAAAAGCGACTGCTAGGGATCTGTGCATGCTGCGAAATATCACGTTAAAACCAACCAAGTAGGTAGTAACTCGTGGTGTTGTGTACTTTCATTTCTTTTCTGACGAATGCTATAGCTTACATGAATGAGTGTCTCATGTGCGTTTGGATACTGTGAGAGCAGCGGATATCTGATTATTTTAAAATACAGATTTAAAACGAAGAAACCTTGTTCTCCGTGATTTTCGATACCGTTTCCTCTCCGATCCCCCCCATTTCAGATATTAGGGTGAGATCGCATACGGCAGAGCAAAAGGTGATGACAAAACGTACATTATTAATCGGCGATTTATTCCTTCAATCCGGCTTATAAACAATTCTTCATAAAACACTATAAATAACGCTTATACTTATTATGTACAGTAAATGATACATCGAGAGTCCTCGGCGCGAGGACTTTCAGGTGGCGCGATTGTGACGCGAGGGAGGGGATGAAACGTGAACTTTTGTACGTGATTACTGCGTTACGGGAGTAGAAGTCCGCGCGAGCAAGAGAATATTTTGGAGATCTCGCAACTGTACAACTCATTCTCTGTCGATTTTCATTGCTGGATTTAGGGAAAGGGGGAGGACACTGGGCTCTCTTCGTGTAATAGTGCTTTACAACCATGGATGCCAGGATGGGTCCATCCGGCAGAGATTGTCATGGCTATTCGCGGCAGCAACCAAGGTGCTGACTTTGCTGTCGGTGCCGTCGAAGTTAGCCAGCGAATTCAGTCTCGTAACAATAGCCGTCACTGCACGCGTGACCATCGTTATCAGAAGTTCGCCTTTCATATCCGTAGGAGTCTCGGAGGCGTTCTCCGCGTCTTCTTGTTTCTTATTGTGATCCGCTATCACCTCGTCCCGTAAGATCGCCCGCAATATCGTATGCACTTTGAAGGACGGCTGCACCAAACAACGGGCGGTAGCAATGGCACTCGCTGCCAAGGGGCCTGAGACACCAGTTGTCGTAAGAAACTCAAGGATGTTCGGTGTTAGCCGGAAGGGAACCGGCCTGTTGGCATCGAGCTCTCCCGAGGTGTCATCGACATCAAACTTGAAATAGGCAATGTTGATGAGACCCGAATCCTGGTGAACGTACATCATGTCCGGATTCAACCTGGTCAGATGGAGAACGTACTCCGCAAAGCATGCCAGCGACAATTGCAGCGTGAACTGAAATAGAAAAAGATAGGAAAGGTATTAAACGTGACAACTGATAATAGCTTGCTGCGTCTCATTCAACAGGCTCTTTTTCAGCCTCACCATTTTTCTGAAGGTCCAGTAATCCGTTGCGGCGGGGAAGGTCTTTGTCGCCCAGTCCTTGAGCATTGTTCTGGAGACCATTGTTGTCTGTACTTCTTTCAGTATGTCGCGCAGCACTTGATGACTAGCTTGCGCCCCCCTAGCTTGAACGGTGGCCAGCCGATCGTAGTATCTCGCGATAGGAGCATCGTGTTCTATTCCTAATTTCGCGCAACCCTGCTTGTAAATGTCCAGCAACGAAACCGACGCGGGATTGTCTTCCACTAGACGCATCTGCGGCGAGACCGCAACTACCCGTGGTACAGTGAAGTGCAAGAATCGTCTGGATGTTTCCTTTTGTTTCGCCAAGTAGTGATTAAGCATTCGTAGAAGTTGTAAGACGCGTTCCTCGCGTCTTGCATCCCCTAGACCGGCATCGTTCACTACTAAATATGGATATAGTCGGCCATTGTGACCACGAATTCGAAGTCTTCTCGCTGCTGTGTTATGTCGCTGTACAACTTCCACTCTCGGCATGAACCTGGCTATCCTTACATAGTAATGGGAATGCTGGAAAAATAATTGTAATTTACTGTTATGTCGTACTGCCACAATTAGTTGACGTTCCGTAATCCTGATGTCATACCTTGGGTAATAAGAACTCGCCAGGTAGTTCGACTTCAGCAGTTTTCAGACTGAAGTTACTTAGGAAACGACATTTTTCCTCGATCAGAAAAGACCTAGGGTGGAATTGCAAGTTCAGTTATTGTTGAATATAAGTTTCTCTAGTTAATCGTACGAGTGTTGGGTACATACTTGGGCAGTTGCTTAGTCTTTCCTTCGAGGATCTTGATCCATTTCTTTAGCTTGCTGATTAACTTATGTAGCAATCTCGCGCCTGGCACGGAGAAGTCGAAGTCGCTGGTGAATTGGCCTTTCATCTTTTGGAAAACAGGGTCCTGGACAGTGGCCTGTGCCCTTCGCGCCAGTGATTCTGAAGCCGCCGAGCCAAATGTATTGTTCACGTTTTGAGATGAAGATATATTTTCTACGAGTCGTAATAAGGGTGTTGCACTTAAGGCTTCCTCTCACCATAACAAAATCAAATAGCTCAGTCCACTACACTTACCAATTCCAATTCCGAAAGTCGATACTAGTTTCTTTACAAAGTTTAGAGTGTGTGGCGTGATAGTAGCCTCGCTCACGGCGCCCCGATTTTCAAATGCTATCGCATAACATTTGGCGAGGCCTTGGCGTAATTGTCTCAAAACTTCTTCGTACCAAGTCTCACGGAACCACACCATCTATAATCGAAAGGAAATCTTATTACTCAAATATTCCGAAACTCTTTGAGGGTGAAAAGTCCAACGACAGCACGATACTGACCTGATCAACGATACCCTCTAAACTAGACAAAATAGTTGGATGAATATCCCTCTGCATGTGCATAATTTTCGAGCACCTCCACATTGGAGGCGTTGCTCTAATAGGTCCCGTTTCCGGAACACCTTGTTGCTGGACGTTTCCAGCCGCTCCGCGGCCTTCTTCCTGATTTTTACCGGCGGCTAACTCGGCACTCTTATATCTTTCTCTCTGCTCGATTTTCAAGGTCAGGTACAAAGTTCTGATAGAGAAATAGACGGCCTGGGGGAACATTCTCCCAACTTGGCTGAGTAAATTCAGTATCACATTGCCCTCGTGTCGAACCAGGCACATTAGTAATTGAGGTATCCAGGGTAGCCACTGTATCGGTGGCACTCCGACGGCATATTTGTCAACAGCCACCATGAGGGAAGACTTATCATCGTCGTAGGTTAGCAGCCATAACACCTTGGCTAGATACTTTCTCGACTTAGACTCATTCTGGTGTCTACAGGCATGGAGGAAGCATGTGATCGCGGAGATGCCAATAGAAATCTGTCTGGCATCACGAGTGAAGATGCTCTCGAGATAATCGCCCCACAAAGCCCAAGCTTTAACGAGGGTATCGTGTAATTGAACTGCAGCGGAGAATGCCTTATTGGCATCGTCCGAACGACCGAGTTGCGAGAGTAGCATTCCTTTGAGGGCGTAGAATTCCGCTGTCATTTCTTTCGTGAAGTACCTAAGATTGGTCGATTCTATTACTTCGAGGCCTTCCTGCAATTCGTTCTTTCCTGAGACTGAGGCCATTTGCAGGTAGCATTTCACCTGCTGCCTGATTTTTTGGAAACAGTCCACTATAGGCACACTGGGTATCGTGTAAATTCTAGACAGAGAGTCCAAGCATACTCCGCAGAGATTGTGCTTCCTTGCGATCTTTCCGAAATGGATAATAGCTTGGACTGAAGCATGTACACCCAGCATTGAATGATTAGTCGTTTGATCTTGCTGGGAATCGTAGTGGCTCGAAATAAAAGTATAATGATGCTGCCTCCACGTGAAGATGTCCGACCAATGGCTTAAATCATCCGCAATCACTGGCAGCCTGTTCCTCCAAGTTTTCACAATCGCTTTCATGTCATGCAACGATGTACTTCGCCCATGGAGCAGACCCTGATGTATCTGCATCGCCTCCTGCAGTTCCATTATTTGCTGGGCTGCTTGTAGCAAAGGTAAATGTACATGGCTAACGATGTGCGGGAGTCGCCGCCACTCTCTCATGCACAATCCCGATGCCAATTCTACGTATCTCTCAACAGCATTCAAGTGCTGGTCCTCGATGTTACAGATCGCTAGGAAACCACGGTACAAATTGACCTACAAGAACCAAGAGAAAGCAATCGTCTTTAATTTAATTCTTTAAAAGTTCGTTCTAAGGCCGATCCAATGGAGTTCTGTTCTTACCTTCCACGCCATTTCCTTTGGACAGTTGTGCTCCACTTGCGCCAGGGCCTCCTTCATCATGGCCCAGTTAGGGATCCTCCAAGAGCTCTCCAGTATTAAGAAAGGATTCTTTTCAGCCTTTTTGCTGCCGTAGTCCAATAACAAGTCCCACTGGTTCAGCTCTTTTGCGCATCGTATCCAATGCTGCTCCCAAAGAATAGCTTCGCGTTGGGTCTTGAAAGGAGCAGGGGTGGATACGTAGTCTTGTTTGAATTTAGTCATTGCCACATCATAGGCACCCTGGGCTTGCTCGAAAAATCCTTGCTGTTCAAGGGCGGTAGCTTGGAGAGTCTCCTTGTAATGCGCGTGTTTCTGCCAGAGACCAGACCACATGTCCTCCTCGCAGAGCAACGAGTACATGTCGGACAGAGAATCCAAAACCTCCGCCTGCGGGCTGCTATCTGGCTCGAAGTCGTAGCAGTCGGAATCCCTTTTCGTTTTAAACTGATTCGTTCCATTGTCGAAGGCCATTTGCTCGAGACTGAGCGTCATCCTGTGCCAGAGATTATGCGACCTGCCGAGGTACTTCATCAAAGCCGGTCGCATCGGCACAGGTGGATTGCAATGGGACAGTGCTTCGACGAAAGTCGCGATTGCACTTGGATGACAGTCCTTCTGGATAACGTGGGTGCCGCTGCAGATAAATGGAACGACGTCCGTGATGAGAGCGCTATGCTGATGCTCATCTAGGATACCCCAAATCCTTGGGAACATGTCTAACCAGACGCGTTCCGCCAGGTTTGTGTCCATGTGGCAGAGCTGAGCTGTGGCAAGAAGCAGTTGTTCCGTCCTGATCTTCTTTGAGGATTCTATGAATTCCCCTTGCTTCGCTATTAATTGACCCAGGGTCACTTTACTGGTAGCCGTTTCTTCAGGGGCAGCCGACGGATCCACGTTCGTGATGTCCATGTCCATAACTTCTTGCTTTATCTCGACCGTGTCAGGAAACTCCTGAGGCTCCTCCTTTATTGCACTGTATATCATGAAGTTTTTATGATCATCGTTATCAGCCATATTAATGAGGGACGTTACACTCGGAAGTAAAGTGTCCTGATTGGACATCTGAATCTGAGTTGTAGAGTTGGCTGTGACGAGGAGGAGCTCGATGCATTGTTTCACCCAGTAATGAGGCCCAATTGCATCCCAACTCTGACTACATATGATATAAAGTAGCCTGTCGTGCAATCTTCTTCTCATGGAGCCGTCGAACACCTCGAAGAACTTGGTTCGAATCTGTGGCTGGATGCATCGCAATCCAGCCAAAAACGCTGGTTCTAACTTGGAGGGTAGTTCGGAGGATTTTAGGGTTTCGTCTCTGTAGATGAAATTTACAAGATCGAGGAACTGTCTGTTCAACTCCAAGTCGTCGGGGAAGCGCTTCTCTACGTACTGCATCATTTTGACAAGAAGAATTGACTTTTCTCGCAGACTCGGCGCCTGATTCATGGCGATCGGACTCTTATTCTTCATCCATTCCTCGAGCATTTTAGTGATAGCTTTCATAACTTTGATATCCTGAGTCTTCTCGATCAACCCCACTAGTATCGTCCCAATGAATGATTTCCTCATGTCCACGCCCATTACAACCACCCGATTCTTAACGAGATCCAAGCTTAGAATGAGCAATTCACTTCCAACTGGATTGGCTTCTGCTTGCGTCGAATGTAGATGATCCTTGGCCATCCTATGCAGCACCCTCATAAATGGAGTGATCAGTCGGTCAATGTAACTTGGATTATTCGTACAGGCAGCCTTCAGCATCATCAGAGTACCGAATAAACTGCTAGGAGTGGCGGAGGTGTTCTTTTCATAAGTGGCCAGGCCATCGACAATGAATTTTCCAACGGTAGTGTAGAGAGTCTCGAGTTCCTCATTCTTAGATGCGACCGTCGAGGCAGTTGGCTCGGCAGGATAAATGGTCATGAGTCTAGATAATAATCCATGCACCAATCGTATGACCTTGGTGTTACTACTTGCGATGCAGGCACCTATTCCACGCTGGAGTGGCTTAAAGCTAGCGAGAATCTGTTCCCTCTTCATCACACCGAGGAGGAAAGTGAGGACTTCCAGAGCGGTGCAAATATTGCCGAAATTCGGTTGCGCGTTATCGACACTTGCCAGGACTTTGTCCAACCAAGCGAGCTTCAAGTCGCAGGATTGAGGCCAGACGTCAGGTTTCAGGGCCATTTTCAGTAAGGCGACACACCGCCTGGATAATTGCTCGCCAGGGTTCCCGTGGATGGTGGTAACATCGTTGACCTGGCACGCGAGTCTCAGCAGGAAATTGAGAATTGCGTCTGCATGAGCCCTTTCGATTGGTTTACCCGAGCCAGGCTCGATTCTAGGCATGGCAATTGGGACTGAGGTATTACTGGTTGTAGCTTGAGCAGACATACGCTTGGTACCCGTGGGATCATCGGGCATAGGTCTTTTCATAGCACCAGCCGCCGTCCGATTACCACTGGTGTCATTGGCATCTGCTTCGTCTTTGATTCTGTGCAGTTCCCACTTAATAATGACCTCGGCCAGCTCGACTGCCAGTCTTCTATGTTCTATCGTGGCGGTGGGACTGAAGCCCAGTCTCTGTATCGAGTTTACTATGTGTTGCACCAGATGATGTCTCACTGGATAATATACTTTATAGTGTCGCACGACCAGCTGCAGTATGTGGAACAATTGTTGCATGGAGTGGCCCTCCTCGACAATTATTTTCTTAGTCCAATGAGTCAGCATTGTGTTGCCATCCTCCATCCGGACGGGCATAGCCGGAGTAAGGATTTCCAGGGCTTGTCTCACGACATTCCTCGCGTCCAATGCATGGGCCTTTAATAGGCTATGGAAAACTTGGAGCACTATCCGTTTGTGAATGGCGAACTTGGCGATTATGTGACTGAGAAGCAGGTGACCGTGGTATCGGGTTGTGGGGTCCACACAATTCTTTCCCAGGAGACACGGCCAGGCGAAAGTCATCAGTCTTCTTAACTTATTCCCTTGCCTCTTATTGGTTACGTCGTGGATGTGCTGCGACGCTTGCTCCACGAGCAAGCAGGAGAATTGCAGGAGGGAAATCCGCACGCAATCGGCGGAGCCGAATGGATTATCGGGATCGATTATTTTACTTATAAAGACAGACACGACGTTCTCAGGATTATCCTGGTAAGGCATGGGTGCTCCTCCGACTAACTTTGTACCCTCTCCCCTTTCGAAGCTCACGGCGAAACAAGGTATAACAATCAGCTGAAGTACATTCGCCTTCAGCTCCTGCGACATGTTATTCGTGGGGAAGTGATCGACGAATCTGAAGAACGCGCTTCGTTTCCATTCCACTGTGTACTCCTGAGCTACTGTGTGCTCCAGGAAATCTCTGAGGAATTGGAAATCCGGTATGAACCTGTCGCAGGTCGCTCTCAGCAATTGAAATAGTAAATCAATCTCGTTCGGGTGATGCCGGAAGTAATGTAACAGTATCTTCACGATCAATTTCGGCTCCTTCCAATGAGTATACTCAACACTCTCGACTTTCTTGTGCAAACCTTGGTAATCGTCGTTACACCAAATCTGTTTAAGCGCCGCTACCAATTGACTTTGCGCCGAAAGCCACTGATCGTCATATTTAATCAGCACAGCGATGATTTTAATTGCCTGGTGCTGCAGTTCACTTTTCTCGACGTGAGTTAAATTGGAGTTGGTCTGAGAATGGGCGAGCAGCATTGTTATAAGTCTCGCTGTACTATTCTGCAAGACATCCCGGAACGGTTTGCCGTCCTTCTGCTTGATTATGAATTCCAAATATCTGCTCCACTGTTGATCCTTGATATTATTGTCGTGAAGGAACAAGTTGAGGGTCTCAGTCGGGTATCTCAGTAGAAAGCGCATGAGGGGAATACGGAACGGGCTGGACACTTCCACCATCAGGGATTTCTCCGTCTGCAAAACCAGCCTGCAGAGGACATCGATGAACTTGGGGCTGGCAGCGGGAATCTCGTGGAAAATTCCAATGATAGTTGCTATCTTCTGCTCGTTCTCCCCGGACTTGGAAATCCCCTTGTGCGCTTGTATCAAGTTCTCCAAGAGTTTCTTCAGGTGTTGCAGCAGTTGCTCGCAGAGGGTGATGCTGAATGTACTAGGGAACAGTTGTGTCAAATACGACAGGCGTTTGATACAGTTCAAACTGAGATTTCGATGGTCTCCGAGAGTCAAGAGCATGGGTCGCATTATTGCGTGGACGGATTCCATGTCGATTTGGAAACCGGCGATGAATTTTTGCATACATTCGAAGGCAGCTTCCTGCAGTTCTGCGTTCGGCTTCTCCAGGGCTTTGTACAACACGCCGAAGATGTCTTTCCGACATGCTACGATGTAATGGCAAGCAGCGAGGGCTCTTAGAGCTGACTTCTTCAGTGGAATTAGATTCGACACGGATTTGTAGCATGGTAGTTTATTCAGATTCGCATCCTCCGCCTCGCTCAGAGCTAGCAGCTCCTGGAAGAAGGACTTATGCTCTGGCACAGTCAGATCTATCGTGAAGAGGCGAGGATTCAGTGTAATACAGAAGGTATTACCGTCTATTAAACCGATCTGCGCATTTGCAGGTTGATGTCGCAGTACGTGCTTCTTCGGTGGTATCATATCCGCCAGAACTTCCTTATGGGGTTCCATGACTTCAGTGACAGTCTTATTCTGGATTTCGGCTAGTAGTCGGAGGGAAGCCATCGCTTGATCTCTCACAAGAGTGTGTGGCGAGGTGACCTGCCTCACCAACTCATGAGTAACTTCGTAGAGACTTTTATTCTGGGCTTCTATCAACTCAACATTGCCGTCTTGTATTCCAGGATTCACGCACACCCTCAGCATCTTCTCCAAGTTCGCCTTTGCCATGTCTATCGCACCGTTGGACACTTCCTCCGTCAGATCCATCATGACGAACATCAAGGCTTTCAGGAACACGAACAGATGCTTCAGCACCCATTTTGTAGCCATTTGCTCGAAGAGGAATTCGATGGCTATGCAACCGCCTAGTTTGGCGTACCAGGCACGTTCGTAGCAAAGCGAGCACATCCTCTCTGCCAAGTATTCCATGAGAGGCAACTGGCACGCTCGTTCTTTTGAGCCCAAAATGTTTGTCGCCGTCTGAAGAATCAGGTCAAGAGCTTCCCGGCCAGATTTATATAATTCTTTTTCTTCGTGACCCATTATCACAGCCAATGCATCAATTAGCACTAATGGATCCTGGCCCTGCATACGAATTTGCCTACCAGCTAAGCAAAATGGTCCAGCTTGCTGGGCAATTGCCACCATCGTGTAATGTCTCACGACCGAAGCCACTGTACTGAGAACTGTAGGTCTGAGTTCTTTGATCTCGGCAGCTACGAAAAGCCCTGTCAAAGCTGTTTGCTGGACATTGCGCGCGACAGCATCGGGACACTTATGATGTGGTCCTTGCTGGTGCAAAATCTTGCCTTCTTTGAAGCTGGGGTGTGTGAAAAGCTTGTGGAGTACGCTGTTCGTATCGTCCAATCTCAGCGAGGCTGCCAAATAGCAGCTTATAACTTCCCAGCACTGCTTCCGGTAAAACGAGTCCGTGTTATTCGATTTGAGAGCGTTGAATGCAGTCTCTATTACTTTTTCTACTGGGAAATCAATTGGCTTCGAAGGCTCTTGGAAGAACACGACTACAGCAGGCGAATTAGTCTCCCGATCATTATATTCCAGCTTTTGTGGCTCGATCATCATCTTCCTGTTACCGCCGCCGAACTTTCCTAGCACTCTGAATGCCACGTGAGCCTGATCGGTAGGATTGTGTAAAGTCCGCCAGAGAGCCTGCATTAGATCTGCCCGCACTGGCTGTATATGCTCGTAGAGAAAGTCTGGCTGGAGATTATCCACGCACAATTCCAAAGTGCGAAGGCCCTGGCTTACTAAACCATAGCTACCGTTCAGGGCTGAAACGAGTGGGTCCATTAACATTGGAAGGTACGGTAATAGAGAGCTCAGTCGGACTGGCACCGTCAGGCACAACTCGACGAACAAATCTTTCATATGTTGCCTGTGCAATCCTGATTGCAGCCGATTCAGACCTTCCAACATATTCGGAAGCAACGGCAGAAATTCCTGGTATAGCAAATCGTGGGAGCCACCTCCGATCGATCTGAACAGGGCACGTAATAGTAAGAAATAGTTGTACGGCTCCTTGGCGGACATGGCCAGCTCTATTGCCCGATTTACTATCTGATTCAGGTGTGGCCTCAACATGTGTTCGTTCTCCGCTGGGAATAGGGACACGCTACCGAAGACGAGTTTGAATAAACGTAGATACAGGTTGCTTCTTTCAACGTTCGAACCCATGTCTCCCATTCTTTCCAATAAGTATTCGACCAGTATCGTCGCGAATGTCGAGGATATCGTTGGACTCGAAAGAAAAGCACTGCCAATGATTTGCAATGTGCAATTTTTGAATATCCTCTCGACCATGTAGTCGATTGAAGTCGAGAATATCTCTTGGAATGTTTGAGGATTCATTTGCGTGAACACGTTGCCGAACAACTCCAGTACTTCTTTCTCTTCTCTCGTTCTGATAGTTTGAGGCTGGGCCGGTCTACCTGGCTGTGCTATTTGTCCCATCGTTGGTGGTCCTATCGTGTAAATGTCCAACGCTGGTAGTGCCCACTTGACTAACTTAATGTAAATCAAGATTTCTTTCATTTGGAACTGGTTTGACTGGGTGACTTCGCCGGTTTTACTATTAATGCAGTTGGACGTGATTGCCTTTGCACCGTGGACCAAGCTCTTCACTAAGTTTCTGTAGTCAGCCACATTGTAGCTCATAGCCTGGGATGTGGGAAAGCCAAACTTTGATTTGCCAGCGTCCTTGTCGTCGTTTAGATCGGGGATAACGGGCTTCACGTCTTCAGTTTTGACCTCGGTCCCCGTAGGTGTCATCTGCTTTGCTTTATTCCGCAAGATTGGTATGTAGATCTTCGCGATTGTCTTGAACTTCAATACGAAGACCAACAGTATCCGCATCAACAGTTCCCTGCCTTGGGTGCTGTTCTCAGCATCCGACCGCTGCCTCACGGTGTCCACCAGGTTCATCAGTAACTTGCATGACACCATCTGCACAGCAGTCGGGAGACTCTGGTCCAATAGATTCTTACTGTAAAGATGCACGGCCTTGGACACATCGTTCAAAGGCAATAATAGTCGCACATGGTGGACTAGGTCGGCGAGAGTGGAGTAGGCTAGGGGTCTTAGAGACTCGTGCGTGGTCCATCCGCGTCCTATGAAGATGTCCTCGTCGAAGAAGCACTCCATATGTGGGATGAACTTGTTCCTCAGGTCAGTAGCGAGGATGTGTCGCGATGCAATCACCAGCTCTTTTCGGAGATGAGCTACCTCCATCGGACAGAGTGTGAACAAACCGAGAATACCTTTGACCAGGATCGAACTATGTTGTGATACGACGTCTTGATAGATTCGGATCACATACGCGAGGAAGGAGAGGGTCTTTATTTGGGCACCCATGAAATCCACGAACACTTCCTTGTTAAAACCTGGAGAAGCTCTATGCTGTGGACTTGGTTGTAATGTGATCGTCGTTATTACCAGTGGGATGAAATCTGAGACGTCTTGGTGAACGTTTTGCTTGTAGATTTGGTTCATGAGGACGACGATGATCGGCAGCTCTTGAAGTACTTTCAATGATAGCACTGCCTTGGGGATGAGGTTGTACTGAAAGAAGAATCGGAGTTTGATAGCCAAGCTAAGAACAGGTTCTTCTTTCCGATGAATTTATTGTTAAGCTTAGGAAATGAGACTTACTGTAACGACAGTTCCATCCGCTGCCTTTTTCTCGCTCTGTATCGCAGTTATCGTGAAAGTCTCTTTCAGAAGAGCTTCGATGTTTATCTCGGACAAATCTTTCACTCGCAGCGGCGGCCGCGGCTCGAAGATCTTCGGGAGATTCTTTGGTAACTCGCTGTAGACCGACTTTACGAATTGAAGAAAGTACTGGATCTATGGGAAGCAATGCGTTTACTGAATTGTTCAATAATATAAAGTTTCTTATTGTAACTGTAATTACATCAGGATTGAATGTTGGTTTGTACTGCTTGTGAAGTTCTATAATAATCCTTAGGCAAACCAAGACATTCTCCTCATTGTCGGTTTCGAGCAACTTCGACATGAGACTCAAAATCTGCTTCACATATTGGCGTAAGTACTCGTTGCTCGGCAATCTGTGTATCATCTCCAAGATGAGCTTGCGGACCTGCTGGATATTGTACTCCGAGATGAAGTGTGGCTCTCCCTCTTGGAGAATCTTTAAGAAAATCTTCATCATATGATCAAGAAATGCCGGGTACTGCGAGGAGCACATGATCACCTGCAAGTCATTGAACGAATTCCCAATGAGACATTCATTAAAGCTCCCACGAAAATCGTTACACGCCATCAGAAAAATGTGGGATACAGACCTCGAAGTTCTCCGACAATTCTTGCGCCGCCTTCAGTTTCAACTCATCCTTTGAAACTGGATCGGCCAGCATGGTCACGTACGAACGGTACGTGTTCATTTGGGTGACGGGGTCCGGCGGTGCCATTTTGATTAGGAAATCAAAATTTGCCCATGTACTACGGCTGGTCCATTAGAAACCCTGCACAGAACGATCATCACTTTAGTTCTCAGCTGCTTACTACCTCAGCGAGCATCTGCAAATCGATCGGATGCACTGTACAGCTCCGATAAACAAACCATAGCAACCACTGTATACTGCTATGTGCTTGTTTCCGTTCGAAATTTAAACATTATTCGCAACAATAAACCTCCAGGAACTATTTAAACCCATTTTTCTTATTACAAATTTTAATCTGCAGTCATGGAGAAAGTCCAGGTGGAGAATGAGCGACGGTACTCAGATACTCGTTCAAGCCTATCAACATATGTATGGCTAGTTTTCGGTAGGCATGTCTACATGCTCTATAAATGGGCAAGGAACCACCAAAAGGCTTTCAGTCTCGCTCCGAAATCCCAGGTGTAGACATGCACTCCGTGTGGCAGACACATTTCCCAGTCAAACAGTGAGTGTAACTTTAAGCGTTGAAGATGGACGAATCGACGATCGACTCGATCTTCGCTGGATCCTTGAAATCCTTGCCGGCCGTAAGCTCCAAGATCGTCCGCATCTTTACCAGCTCTACTTTCACTGGTAGCTCTCGTTAGCCAATAATTTCTCATAACTCGGCCAAATTGGGGGACGGAATCTTAAAGGGGATGCTAATTACAGACACGACCATGGAAAGGAATACTTTAATGGCACAGTGCTACCCCAAGCTCAAGGACTACTGCAGGGAAAAGCACGGGCTGGAGTTTCAGGTAAGTTTGTCGCGAAGGTGGCAGGTGATGGTATTCGTCAGCTTCTTTCGAACTTGTCGTACTTAAGCGCATGAGTGAGTCGTGGATTCACGCGACCTATTCCCGAGGACCTTGAAGTATGAATTGATCGTTGCGGTGCTTGGTACCGGTGGTACCGGCAAGTTGGCGAAACTTTGCCGAACCCTCGCTCGCGCGCGCGCGCGTGCACATTCATTATCCTTAACAATTTGATACCGCGGCTGAGAGCTCGAAATGTCGGAATGCCCGCAGCGAATTAGTCAGGAATGCAGACTATTTCCTTTGACAGGTGGTGGATATGAGATGGGGCGTGAGGGACGAAGCCACCGACGATCACATGACGACGGAGCTCTGCATGAGGGAGATCGAGAATTGCCAGAGGCTCTCGATGGGCCCGAATTTCGTAGTACGCTTCAATTTCACTTGAGAGTTTCAGCCTAAAAACTAACATACCGCCCAGAATCGGCGGGTCAAAGCCCATAATGGCGCCGTATGAACGATATTACGTTTATTTCTCGTCGAAAAGACGTTCATACGGCGCCGTTCTGGCCTCGGAGCCGCTAATTCTGGGCTGAATGTTAGTTTTTAGGCAGAAACTAAAGAACCAGGACCATTAGGACCGATTCGGAGAGATGTCGAAAATTGAAAATTTTTGCGATGGTACCCCTTCTTATTTTTTCGATTTTTCGACATTTTTTCAAATCGCCTCTAATGGTGCTGACTGTTTAGTTTAAGATAAAAGAAAAGTATGTCTTATAAAAACTGCTGGAACGTGGCGCGTTAGGTTTTCCTCGGGCAGAAATATGGATATCGCCCGATCCCCACCTACATTCTTAGCGCCGAGCTCGAGATGCTCAGGACGGAATTGGATAGCCAGGGGATGGACGTTAGCGTCTTGGATAAATGGTACACCAAGGATAGCAATGCCGTACCGCCCACCAGCATATTACAGCCGATCTCTTCTATTCTCAAGAATTTTAATAATAAAGTAACGAGAGAATCGCTAAGCTCCTTTACATGGCATTCTCTTTCGGAGCTGCCCCTGTTTTCTTAATTTTTAGGATTAAAAACGGAAGGGAAATATTCGATGAGAAATTCGAAACTTTACATGCATATTGGGGGAATATTTTAAAGATATGAGCAAATTTGTGTTCAAATATCTCCTGTATTAAGAGAGTTATTAAATATTGTTTGGCATGTGCATTAGGAAGAAATAATATCTGAGATAACTGTCATACAAATTTTCCCATGTATTCTTACAACATTTTTCCATCAAACTAGACACTTTCCGTTTCTAATTCCCAAAAATTACCTAAAAATAAAGTCTCCGAATGGGAACAGCCCCTTAAATTCCCTTAACGGATCGATGTAAATGCTGTTTCCTCTACGCGCCCCAGAGGATCCCGAAATTGCAGCAGGAGGACCAAGCGATTTGGTGGGACACGATGGTAAAGATGCAAAAGCTGTTTAGGAAGGGCGCACAGGCCTTGTATAACCAGGGCAAGTTCAGTAAAGACACGATGCACAACTATTTCATGTCCGGTAAGATAAAGAAAAGGAACTTATAATGGCTTTTGACGAGTTAGAATTAGCTCGTAATCTGGCTGACGTATACTCAGATGTACCAAATCCCATTAGTAGTTGTAGAGTTAATTAGTCTCACGACTCCACCACAATCCCTTAACTAGTGACGGAGCGCGAGGTGATCAACGGTGTCCTCAACGTGAAGAACACCAAGAATCACTGCCTGGCTTACATCCGGTACATTAACAACATAAATCTGCAAAATTTGCGGAAGGCCAGTCTCTTCCTCGACATACTTAATCGAAGCTTGGATAACGAGGCTTCGAAACTCTTGGCGAACTTGCGGGACGAGCGGCTGCCCGACAAGATCGAGAGTACGAACTTGCAAAGGTGGTTTGCGAGCTGATACTAGTCGGCGGATTCGATCTCACGGCGGAATTGCTTCAGGTACACGATAGAATGGATCGGCCGGGAGGGTTTGGACCCGGAGACCCATGGCGAGTATCTCCAGCACTTTATCACCCATTTCTATCGAAACATGGTTAAACTGGTCGACCGCGCCATGAGAAAGGAAGACAGCTCGGCTCAGGGCCAGATTATTACGGAGATCCTGCAGCACTTGCACGCATGCAATAATTCCGTCAAGGTAGAATCCGTTGGATCCTTGAGTTAATTGCGAAATAAGCCGTTTCCGACACCCCAGGTGTTCTACGGCCGCGAGGACACACTCGTGAGGATCAAAGCCTACATGCTGGGAAGCAGTGATAAACCGTTGGTCCTCTACGGCGAGGGAGGTTGCGGGAAGACGTCTCTATTGGCGAAGAGTGCAGGCTTGACGAGCAGCGATTGGCTTCGCGAGAAGAAACCGATAAGTATCATCAGATTCCTTGGAACCACCCCTGATAGCAGCGCTTTGACACCGACTCTCATCTCCATTTGCCAACAAGTCAGTTCAGTCTATCGTAATTCGACTTTTAGGATGATGGGAGTAACAGTGTTGATTCCTTCAGATTTCCTATAACTTCATGTTGCCCTTCGAGGAGATACCTGACGATCTGGTACCTCTCACTGCTTTCTTCAAACACTTGCTAACACTGGCTAGCGACGAGCAGCCGATTCTTCTCTTCTTGGATAGTGTCGATCAGTTAACAGGAGTTCAGGGCAATAAATTGTCTTGGCTGCCAACTAGGCTTCCTCCTAATTGCAAGGCACGTATTCCTTTAAAAGTCACAACTGGAATTTCTTTCTATGGCCAATCTCATTCGCAGATGATTCTTTCTTGCGCGGCGGAGGAGTCGAACCCTGTGATATCGCGGGACTATCAACTCCTCCGTAGAATGATCGACACAGAAGAGAACTTCGTGGAAGTCACCGCTCTCGGCGAAGACCTGGCCATGGACGTGATAAGGTGATTACTCCTCGAGGTTCGGGAATTGTCCCTGACGGGCGAAATGTCCTTCCAGGATGTGGATGAAGATGGCCCACAGGGACTTGAACAATTATCAGTGGCGTCTCGTCGCCAATGCCATCACCAAGTGCTCCCTGCCCATCTTCGTGAAACTAGTGTTCGCCGAGATCTGCCGCTGGAGGAGTTACACCAAGCCCGCGGACACTCACCTGGCCAACACCGTAATGGACAGTATAATGATGCTCTTCGAGAGGATCGAGAAGCAACACGGCAAGATTCTGGTCTTTCACGCGTTGGCTTACATTACAGCGGCCAAGTCGGGACTCTCCGAGTCCGAGCTCGAGGACTTGATATCCCTCGACGACAAGGTTCTGGACGACGTCTACCAGTATCACTTGCCGCCGGTTCGCAGAATCCCGCCGCTCCTTTGGACTCGGATCAGGAACGACTTGCCGAATTACTTGAGCGAGCGAGAGGCCGACGGCGTCAGTGTTCTCAATTGGTACCATCGCCAATTCCGCGACACTGCCCGCGAGAGGTACTTTAAAAACATGAACATGGCCATGTACTTCCACTCGATGATCGCCGACTATTGTCTCGGGATCTGGGGCGGCGGCCGAGCGAAACCGTTCAAGTACACGGAGATCCAAAGGCACCGGTAACATAATACAAAAATAGAATCTCTCGTTTTGTATAAGAGGATACTTAGAAGAGCGATACTGATTGAACTCACAGGTTCAATTTGGCGGATAAAGAAGGAGTGGCCGATAGAAAGGTGCCCGAGCAACCTCTGGCATTCTACTCGAAAGAAGGCACACTCTCAAGATACAATCTGCGCAAGGTACTCTTTGGACCCCTGACAAAGAAATTGCCGCCTTGGTAACTCTCTTTCCCTTCTCTTCTCTCCTCTCTTCTTTCCCCGCAATCAGTTTGGCGAGCTGCCGTTTCATCTGGTTCGATCTCGACGCTTCAACGACCTCTTCGAGCACGTCCTGTTTAATTACGAGTGGCTTCATGCTAAGCTGAGCTCCTGCCCATTGCAAGCGGTGCTCTCCGACTTCGAGGACGCCTGTAACTTCATCGACGACCAGAGCATCGTCAGAGAACTTCTGTTGGTGGCCGATGCGTTAAGATTGGGCGGCGCAATCCTCGGCTCGCACCCTGACATGCTCGCGCCCCAATTGATCGGCAGATTGCTCCCGGAAATTGGTGCCAACGTCAACGTTCAGATGCTTCTACAAGCCTGCGATAACGACGGCTCGAAAAACTGCGCTCTGCTTCCTCTTTACCATTGCTTGCACACGCCTGGAGGACCTCTGAAAGTAGACTTAAAGAGCATGTTTCTTCCAGGTGAAAAAGATTGCGATTGCTTTTCAAACCGATTGATTCGTTCCAGTACTCACTGGAGGGCCATCAGTTCGCGGTGTTTGGATTCTGCCTGACCTCCGATTATCGATACGTCGTCTCGATATCGAACAGGTTTATCACCTGGGATCTTAGCACCAGCGACATGACCAGGGATGTTAACCCAGGTGTCGAGGGCATAATGCAGCATCTCGTACTAAGTCCTGATAATCGATACGCCGCTGCGTTTACAACTAACAATCAGGTATCGATTCCGCCGTGATCTAATCGGACGTGTTAGTCCAATTAGATGATTATCGTGCCTCATGATTTCAGAGCGTCGTATTGAACACCCTCACGAGTGAGTTTGTCGTCATTGACAATCCTCTGCCGGATGGGGATCCTGTTGGCGGTGTTCACATGATGAATCAGTTCTTCTTTGTTTATGGCAAGTCCGGGTGGTGTCGGTTCGATTTGAGGGGGAATCTCCTTCAGTCCCACACGAATCCCGAGGATTCTAATAAGTGGCCGATCTTGCGTAAGCTTGGAAAATCTCTCGCGAACTTCGGGAGCCGTTGATACGCTGCGTACATTTAGAAGGTACGAAATCCTCTAAGCAGTTGACATTTTTTAAAAATAAGAAAAAGAGATTTGATTTAAAATTTAAATCAAGTGTTTTGATCTGTTTGTCTAAAAAATGTTAACACCTTCGAGGATTTTGTTCTTTCTCGGTGTATGCGCCTCTTTAACTTTTGTTTTTCATCCTGTTGTTTAATAATTGTTTAGACGTCGAGTACTCCAGTTTGGACGAGTACCGAATAATTTTTTGGTCAGGTAGTATGGAAGATTCCCATATGCTTTTGCACACTTATAGGCAAAAGTGTTCCCTGGACCCTCTCCCGTTTCACAGGTATTGGAATTAGACAACTAGCGCTGGCGCAACTCATCAACAATACCCAATTTAATATGTACATTATAGTGCGATTGTAATGAGCAACGATAAAAAAGTCCTGTATTCCTGTACAATGAAAGAGGACTACAGAGTTACAAAGTATACGTGCGATGAGACTTCCTCTTATTGGGAGAAGGTCTTTGATATGCCAAGAGCTTACAATGACGACGTCGAATATCTTCTGCAATTGAAACTAGATCGCGAGGAAGAAATGCTCTTGGCTACGTCTGGCAATGGGTTTATAGTTTGGTTCTTGGAAAGTAAGAGCGACGCTTCTGTGCTGACCTTACCGAACGGGGTGAGAAATATCAGTACAAGGATGATGTACTCCAATTCCGTAATGGTCAGTGGGTCGAAAAATTATGCCGTCGCTGGTGTGAGGTATGAGTTATCAGGATCCTCTCGATATGAACGAGATGAAAACGATTAACAAATAGTATGAGTTGAATTGCTTATTTGTTGCTTGTCGAAGGAAAAATCTTTACGTTTGGAATCTCGAGACGTGTGAACTGGTTAAAATACTGGACGCACATTTCGCAAGAATTATCCAACTGGAAGCTTTGACTGTTGCCAATTGGAACAGCGTGGTAACGTCGAGCATTGATAGAAGCGTCAAAGTATGGAATATCAATAACATTTTCGAGCAGGTGCATGTAATAGACCGACACGAACTTCAAATAGACATGATAAGGTACGGAGGGAATTGGCCAACTAATTGACGAGATTCCGCTTAATATGCTGAATTCATTATAATGCAGTCTGGCGAGAGACTGCAACTTGGCAGCCACTGTCACGAGAGATTGCGTGGGGATTTGGGATTTACTGACTGGCAGATTAATATCGAAACTCGCCGATAGCCCGCTGGGAGCGATTGTTACTCACGCTTGCATTACCTATGATGGGAAGTCAGTATTTCACTTTACAGCAGCAGTTCTCATTTATAAACCAACATAGTTCAAAGTATTCTTTCCAACAGATACATTGTCTCCATTGAGTCGGGCAATGTACTAATATGGAACAGAATCACTGAACAAGTATTATTCAAAGAAGAGCAGCTGAATGTGAAGCAACTCATGCTGATAGAAAATTCAACAAAGTTCATTGCTGTCTCTAGACCAAACAATCCCAGTGGAATTGAAAGCATGAAAACAACGGCTACCCTCTTTGTCCGAACTATTCCAGGTAGATCAGTCTGTGCTAAAGCAATAGCTCTCCCACTGAAACCTCTTTTTTACAGATGGCAAAAGAGTAATCTCTTTTGAATATCCTGTGAGAAGTCAAACAGGGACTCCGTTTAGACAAGTCATCATGACTTCCGATGAGAGTTTCCTAGCAGTCCCTGCTGCTGATAAGGGCACTAGGGATTGCGTGGTAATTTATAACGCAAAGACTGGTGTTCTTATCAATAAAATTCCTGTCAAGCTTCCTGGATTCAAAGTATGTGCTATTTATTGTAAAAAGCTACTGCTTATTTCAATTATTCCTGTTTCTCCAATCAGGATATCACGGCCCTGACACCCATGCCTAACAAAGGACATTGGCTTGGTATCATAGGTGCTGATAAAGGCACCATTCTGGATATTAATAAGAAGAAGTTTGTAAGAACCATTCCAAAGTGGAGTGGCAATGTTAGTAAGGATGGCAAATTCACATTGTACGCTCCTAGTAGGTACGACTATGAATTCCCCATTAACACAATTATCACATGTACATTCTCATCAGCACATCCATTATACGCCTGAAATTTCAGGGGCGGATTGGAGCTGATAGAATTAAAAAAAGGCACTACTGTCAAAACATATATACCAAAGGTTGCTGAAGGAGTGTTTACAGTAATATCCATGTTTAATAGGACGGATGAGTACGTGCTGTACTATCACAGTGGTAGAAAGACGATACGAGTATTCAGGTAAAGATAAAGGTAGGATACGCGAGCTAGTAAACATAATCATATCTCACATCTCTCGGGCAGGTCTTCGGACTGTGAGATGATAGCAAACTACAGGGTTCAAGCGGAGCTCAGTGCAATCGACAGCACATACGATGGGAGAAGCATAGTCCTGGGTACAGTGGATGGCTGTGTGTCGGTTTTAATCATCATGGATCCCAAGAACGAAGAAATGAGAGGATATCTCGCTGGTGTACCGTCCCGCGACAAAGAGGTACGACTCTCGGGGTATCCACTCACCAAATTATCATTCTCAATCTCATGGCAGGTTCGCGCGTTTGTTTGGATCGCTTAATAGGTTATGGTAAACATACCCAACTCCTCCGGCCAAAGCACACTTCCTCCAGGAGTTACAGAAAGACGTATATGCTCGGGAAGTCCGGCTCGACGGAACTTGCTAGTTTCCCCTTGCGATCACTCTCATTCTCGAAAATCGGCATTTGTCACAACGTGAAGTATCAAGCCTGTCCTGACTGACGGGAACCGGAACAGAAGGGAAGTTCGTAGCAGTTCGTATCGCAGTTGTTACAGTCTATCGGGAGTTGCGAACCGCAGGAATTCCAGATCGACGGCGGCTACGAATTGAACGGTGGCTACTTCATTCCGCGCAACAAGTAAAAATATCGAGAGCCACACGCGCACCACGCGAATACACAAACTTAAAACGGGTCCATCAAAACATTCGGCCACAATATTCGCTCTTTCCTTCTCCTTCTGGAAGGGGTTAAACGGTGGGTTCGTATATTATGTGTGCAAACCCCGCACGAGACGCGCTTCTGATTGGCTTCGCCGCCAGAGTGCGTTCGTACATCGGCTGGAGATTCGAGCCGGAAGTCAGGGGGATGCGTCACTTCCGCCGCTAGTTTAGAGCAGGTGGAATGGATAGGTTTAGAGTTGATTTCGTTTCGGTGGTTGTTGGGATGTCCGGCCACTACTATCTATGCTACGCTCTTCGATGTATGAAGGAGTTGGCCAAAGCTTTGAACTGGTTTCATTACTAATGCGGAGCTTGCAGGGACTAAATCAGAGGATATTATTGGGGAATGATGTATGTGTTCTCGTTGATTCCAGTGGAAGAAGAAGACTGAGAAGCAACGGGCTGCTATAAGGTTTAAAGCCGCCGCTCGCTTGGCAAGGGTTACACACGAGCTGAGCGCAAGTGTGCGCTCGTCAAATGGAACTGATGAGGCCGTCGAGGACGAGGAGCAGGATGAGCCTGGGGAATAGATTTGAGCGCATATATGCTTCGTATTAGAAACTGATAAGATAATTCTAGGCAATAAGATTGCGATTGAGAGTGGGCGGAAGGATACAATTTATATTACATTTATTTGTGTCTTTTCATGTAATTATTCTTATAATCTTTCTTTCCCTTTCTGTCAAACACTTTTCCCTCCGCGCTCGAAAGGTCAAGGGCACGAGACGAATTCCGTGCTCTTCGCAAACGAAGTTTCTCCCAAGTGCAAGTTAGAAGACGTTCGGTCTCGCGCGAACCCCCACGGCTGTTTCATTAAATAACAATAATCCGGTTCGCAGCACCGCGAGAGAATGTCCTTTTATCTTACAAGCGTTGTTTCGCGACCGAAGACGCCTCGTGCCGACGCAGGCGTGATAGTATAACGTTTCATTTTTTATTTCTTTTGCTTACAAATTTTGATAAATTGACAATACCATTGCGAGTTTCTTATAAAAGAAAAAAATGGTCGGTGAGAGGACTACTGTATGAACACAATGACAATCGCTCGATAGTGAAACCGAATGCATTACGCGCGAATGTGTCTGTGTGTCGTCGATGAGGTCGATGGAATATTAAACGGGTATTAACGTACAGTGATCGTGTTGCCACCCGGGTGGAGAGGCAAGATGAAAATGTCGAACCGTTTCATACGGAGTTTAATCTGATCGCGCGTTCACGGATGTCCCTTAAAAAATTGGTACTTGCATGGCATATCGTCGAATCTTGCTACTGTACTTCGCGAATTCCCCGATCGGTAAATCACTACTGAACGCACTTGCAACAATGTAAGACTGAACTAAAACACACCTGCATCAGAGCACATGGTATGAACAATAGTTCCAGCAGGAGTATCGCGTGTTTCTGGCAGCCCGTTCGTGAGACAAAGATTCGATCTTCGCCGGAAGTCTCACTTGTATTCAAAGGTGTACGATGCGTTCTCGAGTGGCGTTAAAAAAATGCTGAGCGTACGATTGATTCGATAGGTTTGAGATTTATTGAAAATGTTTCCTTGCATCCGCGGCAGACTTCCCCGCCGAAGTGTAGCCGATTCCCGCTGATACACGACTTTACTTTAATCTAACGTCATGCTGCTTCGCGTGTGTGACAGGCTTATCTAGATTCTTTGCAATGGATTCTCGTTTTGTAATTATTGTGGTATCATCGTTTCCTACTTCCCGTTGAAAAAGACTGGAACTTCTGCGTAAGCATCATAGAGTTGGTTTTTGCGGTGTAGTGCCTTTCGGTTCGTTCAGTTTTATTGCATCGCGCCACCCTTTTGCTTTTGCTGTTGTTGTTGTTGCTGCTGCTGCTGTTGCTGCTGCTGCTGCTGCTGCTGTTGTTCCCGCAGTTGCTGCGCTTGCACCAACGCTTCAGTATCTTTAATGTGTTTTTCGACCTGCGAAAACATTGCAAAGGCGCAATGTGAGAAACTAACTTTAAGCAAATCAAGCAGTGAGTTGCATCTGCCCTTTATAACATCCATTCTCCAGCGTATCTCTTCCTGATGACACGTACCACTTTCTTTACATGTTTGTAAGCGCCGGACTCGGTGTTCCCGTGAACATTGTCCACTTTGTACGGCGGTCTGATTGTGACATTGTCGAACACAACGATATTAACGCCATTCCACGTTATGTCTTGAATAGTCTTTGCAATAGTACTGAAGAGCTTCTGTCCCTCTGGAGATACTCCGGCCTGCAGAGCCATTACCAGCTTTTTCTTCTCTTCGATTTGATTGCGTACTCTTCTGTTAAGCTTTTGCAAATTAAGGCTTTGTGGTGGTTCATTCGTCGTGGGGCTGACCTCCCTCTTAACTTGGACTTCCGATACCAATGATAAATTTACTATATGCACATCATTTAACGTCGGTGTCCCACTCGACGACAGGCATTCTGAGATGGCTCTGGTTAAGGAAGAATATCATACCAGAAAACTAGCTCGCCGCTATCACTTACTCCATCAGCATTATCAGCATCAGTGTCAATCCACTTCCAAAATAGAGTCTAAGGTTATAAGCAACGCCAGCTCCGCCGTCTCACCCCGGCTGCGAGACGAGAGCATGGCCAGGCTCGTTTCCACGTGAAAGCAATGCCAAGTGAAGGGTACTGAATCGAGCAATTCTAAAACACTGGCGGACTGCTCGTCGGCGTAATAAAACGAGGGTAAAATCCAGCATGGTTGATTGAATGACGAAACTAACCTGGCCCGAATTGGAGAAGCGGAGATAACGCGAGCCCATTGACATGCCCCGAGGAAGCTTTCCCCGCGAGATTGCCGGGAAGCCGGTGCACTCTCGCCGGCTAGGCGAGTCGAGAGCCGCCACGAACAATCCCAGTTATTTACACACTCGATCTGCTAATGCTGAGAGAGCGAGCGAGGGACGAGCGCTGCTGCTCGCTCTAGCCAGCCGGGGAACGGCGAAGCTTTCGAGGAATCCGCGTGAAAAGGATACTTAGGATCAGCATTTTTGTCTGTGGATCGAATGCTAGCACCTCGCCTTCGATTTCCTCCTTGTAACAGGTTTTACAGGCCACCGTACTCCCAATGCTGAAACAATCGTTGGCGCCGGCCATTTTTCACTACAGACAGAACCGCGGGCGCCCTATCGCCATCTGTGCTATCCTCCTCTCGACTGATTTCAAAATTTCTTGCACTCCCTCGGCGACTCTTCCCCGCCCACGGCCTCGCGCGCTTTTCGTCAGGCCTCCTCTCCCTCTGCTCATTGCTCTCTCTGTTACTTACTCCAAGATATCTTCGCCTCTTTGAAGGATAGGTCAGTATATCGAGATCACTGGGTTACATAAAGCCTCCACTATCGCCGACACTGATAAGAGTTCGCGTCTCGTGCATCTCAGAGGTTTAGGTGAGATATTCGCTCCGACATATTATATTTCCTACCTGTACAACAAAAAACTCTGTTTTTTCGTTAAATTCGCGAATCTCTCGTTCTAATTAAAGTGGAGAAGTAATCTGCCGGTTTGGAAGAATTGGATTGGATTCAGCAGGTATTTGATTCGGAACAGTAAAGCGCACAGTAGTAAACTAAAATAATTGGATTCGTCTTGTTCAATGGAGGAGATCTTTAACTACATAACGATCAGTCGGTTTGTATACCTAGACTAAATACACTTAGTCTAAAAGTTTTTCTATACGATGCGAGTAAAGTACTTCCAGCGAGTGTTTAGCTTGCAACCAACATGAAATTCCTCTAAAAAGTCACTCATCCAACTAGAATTCTGTTCGCTGCAAAATAAAATAAAGGCACCTAAAATAATCACCAGCAGCAATAAATAGAATGAGACTAGCCTTGCTGAATGCAGGATGTGCAAACTGGCGGCGAAGATAACTAATAAATAAAAACTGTACAAGGATATAGGAGGGTTTGAAAACGATGTTGAGGGAAGTTCGGGTGAGATCGGGGAATGTCGAGGGCGCTCGGGTTGGCGCGTACTCGGGAGTCGCATGGCTCTGGCGGTCAGTTTGGAGTAGTGCGCCGCAGGAGTACGACGCCTCGCCAAGCGTCCTGGGGCTTTCTCCCTCGATTAGCGCGATTACGCGAGTGCCCACTGAAATTGTAGGAGACAGGGTTGGCCCTGCAGTGCCAAGCGTCGCTGCCCGAAGGAATTAGGAGGAGGCATCTAGCGAGAGTGCGTGGAAAGCCGTGAGTATACGCATTACGCTACGTTATATTTAGTATCTAGTGGCAGTTCTACTCGGCTCCGCCCGGGTCGCACTCTAATAAGATAATTATGTATCTTTAAAGATTTTCTTTCTTAAGTTACTCTGTTCTAATACTCGAGTTTGCTTTCGAAGAGTCGAAATCTCATTGATATCGCGGCGCAGTTCTTTCTGCGAGTCGTAAGAAACAAGCGTAACGGAAAGCGACCGCGGATTTACATTTGAAGAGAAGAGGTTTGCTCGGGGAAGAGGACTCTGTAAATAGCAGTGCGTTAATCCATCTTACCCCCCGCTAATAATTCATATTGCCATAGTAGCCTCACCCGGTGCATTCGAGCGAGTGGCCCGTCGCCTCCCTCGCAGGCGTTCGCGCCCAAGACGTTTTACTTCGCCATGATTTACTTTCCGCGCCAATTCTACTCGCGAAGTATGCGTCTTTCGACGACAGTTGCCGGGCTATTAGCGGTAGAGCGAAAAGTGTGTGATTTGTACTGTGGCTTGCGGCCACCCGAGCGCTCGAGCTGTTACTCGTTTCTTTGGTGGTGATTGGGGGTTACGGTGGTCCTCTTCCACGGATAAAAATATCGGTGGTTTTGTTCTATTTCAATTTTATAAAGGAACAACGTGCGTTCCAAGGCTAGATATTTCTTTAACAAAGGGGTCAATAATTGTTGAGTATTTCTATCCGCTCTTTTATAAGCCTGTAGTTTTTTGTCTACACACATCTTTCCATCGATTTTAAAGCTACAATTAAAAGTGTGCCGTTTTGCCTTGTTGGGTATAGGGAACACGAACAAAAGGTACAGTTTTCCATTGAAAGTATCTGGCTTCGTAGACGGTCAATCGAATTCAACCTTTATGAATGCATAGATAACAATTCCCTTTATTCCCGATCAAAATTGCAGGCAATCTTTGCACAAAAGAGTTAGTGCCACAATTGCAGTAAGAGGTTAAGGATATATTGGACATCAGAAAGTGTCACTAAATAGTATAAAAGTCCCCCCGTTATGAACATTTTCTAATTTTGACAAGATGTGAATGTTGCAAAGATTGCAAGAAACATTGTGGAAAAGTGGTGTTGTAAATATTACATATATTTGATTTTGTCCCAGAGATTGTATTGTTTTGTCGCATTTCAGTAATCGAAATCAGGTCAGAATGACCGGACTACCCATGATCCGAAGGTTAATCGAGTGGTTGCACATGTCTAGTGTTCCCTTTCTACCTAACTCGCAGTTCACTCTCCACCGTGAAGGAGACGCAACGAGGATAATAACGTGTGGGCGGGGTACTTGGGATCCCTGTTTAATTAGTCAATAAATAAGACCCGCCGAGGGCACAGGAGCGTCTTGAAGCATATTACAAGTGCGCAATACTGAGGGGGTTGGCGAGTATTTATGGGAATCGGCGGAAAATTCGCGGCGGATTAGTTGTTAGGTGGCGTAAGCGGCTTTGTATGAGAGCGATTAAGGAACGAGGGGGTGAACGCGAATCTTTCTCGCTCTCGAGTGTTCGGACGATTTAACGGCGCGATTATCCCGACGAAGGGTTAAACCACCCGGCGATCTCGCCAACCTCCATTACCCCTCGGAGTATGTATTTACGGCGGCGACGATGCTGCCGGTGGTTTAAGGCTCTAAATATATTGGGCCCCGCGAGCTAAAATCATGCCTCGAGTGGCAAACATGATTCTAGCTTGTGGGGCCCCAGTGTATTTAGCCCTTAACGTGGAAAAATAGCCGGCTCGCCGCAATTGGCTAATGTCTCGGCGTCGGCCGAGTTGTGTGCGTTTCCTTTTCCTTAATGGATATGAAAGGACGACGTCATCGACGTCATGAAACTCGAGCCACACCGGCTGCATTTGCCCTCGGTGGCCCGGGCGGCGAGCTTCTCTCATGTTGTTGGCCCCTTCTTAGTTCGGCACTTGCGGCTTTTTGTTGTTCTTTTTTTTTTCTTCGTGGAAGCGAGCGCGCGTCCGCCGATGACGTTCGATGACGAAAGCGGGGTCCTCGGCAAAGAGGCCGAGCCGGTGCTCGTTTAAGGCACTTGTCGAGCCATATCACTTTTCTTATGGATTGCCCGAATTTTGCATGACGTAACGCGACCTATTATTACCTAAACGTTCGTAAAGTTTGATACTTGAAAAGAATGAGAGACTCTAGATTAAAAACTGTATCTTTTGTACGCGCTCTTGGTAGACGGCGGGAAGTTTTCGGGTTAGTTGATAGATAAACAAGGCTTTTCCAATTTTTATCTGGGTTAGTCATGCAGATGATGCTCGGAGCCAGCACCAAGCGGACTGCTCCCGAGTATAAATATTGGCGGATGGCTGAGTCGGGCGTCGTTATCGATCGCCTAATTAGAATAATGATCTCGGCCGAAGGATTGATAGCGCGATAATTTCGGTCATACCCGCATTCACAAGGGAGACGCCTCACAATTAGATCACAGGTCTCGCGACAGCACTTGATACCCAGAATAGAAGTTTGCCGAGCATACATAGACAACGCATACATGCGGGTTTGGAACGTGTTGCTCCGGCGACACACGTGATTCTTTCGATGCCGGTGGCGGCATAAATCACGTATGATCCGCGGTGCTCGTGCCAGTCGATCGGCATCGCGAAATCGAAAGCAAACAGATGAATGTGTAGAGTGTTTTTAATGCGAAAAGCTTGCGCAATCGAGACACGCCTTCGCACTCTTTTGAACTTGAACTCTCGTTTACTATTTAGTCAACCATTCACTATATTATATTGTATCGAACACATTTTTAAATATTGCAACAACAAATTAAAATCGCGATCGCACTCGTTTTGATTAAATAATCCGCACTCATTAAACCACCCGGCACGGATTTGCCAGCTGGCAATGCCAGCCGGCGACATATACCCGAGGATAAGAAAATTTCATTAGTCTTATCCGATTGCCGGGATAATGAGAGTGGGTTAGGGCGAGCTCGGCCGAAGGCATCAGGATCGAGAGGAAAGCTCGCTGTGTCCATACTTGCCGGTTCGCCCAGAGATCAATCCCGTTGATCCGCGTCAAAAGCCCTCTCGCTATCTCCCCCGCCGCCTCCTTGAGGCCCCATTGCGATCTCTCAGGTCGAATTACGGCGATCGCACGTGTCCGACTTTGCCAGTGCAAGCGACCCATAAATAGGACAGAGGTAGAGCAGCGCGTATTGCAGTGGAGCTTCTAGCCTCGCTGCCACTCGATTTTAGGAGGGTGTATATCACCAAGCCATGAAATCATGACCGCTCGCGCTCCTCTGACACACGTCCATGTCTCTCCCTGTTATTCCTCCCGCATTTCCCATCGCGAATTCGTGACTCCGCCCTAGTCGAATATTGTATTTTCACCGCGCACCGCGATATTTTCACCCTCGCAGTTTCGGCTGAGTCAGGACACGCGCGAGATTTGCGCAGTTGCGAATTCGGGGCTGGGTAATCGGCGAAAAGTTGAACTCTCCGAATGTAGATTAGTCGTGTTGAATCGCTCGTTAGTGGGAGCGATTCCTGGGGATAATAAGTGTCGGACACAATTCTCTTGCGGGAAACTTGTTAACAATGGCCGCGGAAAAGCGGTTCAAGTCCGGAAAGTAGTAATAATCTCCATAAATAGCGGCTGGTCTAACTCGCGAGTCGAGTAAAGATTTAGTAATAGACTGATTACCCAGCAAAGGTTGCGTTGGTTAAAACGAACAGCGCCGATTATATCAGAGGGTGAAGAAGTTGGAGTCAGTCGTGACTTGGCGCGGCTTCCAATTAGCAATTGTGCCAGGGTTAATTACAAAATACTGCTTTATCAAGGGTGAATCGTACTTAACGACTTTCTCCCTCTTCTAGAAAGGGGCGGAATGGGGAACGCAACCCTCTATCTTTTTCCCTCATCTTCTTTTACATGGAAATATGACTCGGCCATTATCCCACATTTCTCCCTTTAGCGGAAGGGCAAAGGGGGGCATGCGTGTTTGCGGCGCGCGTCGCTAATGTTACGGGGTCGGCTGCTGTAACTAGCATAATCCCGTGGCAGTCGATAGGTGTAATTTCGTGATGTCATAATTACTGGCAGCGCCGATTCCCTACGCCCGGGCGCCGGCAGGCGTTTACGCAACGGGTGTTTACAGTCGCGCGGCAAAAGCCGTAACGTACTCTCCCCGGGCAGCCGGATGATGGCGGGATTTATGAGAAGCATATGTGTTACTCGGGATTCGGGAGGCATAAATCGAGGAGTGTGTGTGGCTTAGGCAGCGCCGGCGGATTCGCTACTGGTGGTAAGTCATGCCTTATCTGGCGAATCTTGAGCCGTAGCTTTGATCGCGCGGCTTTGAGCCGCGCTCTGGCGAAAAAGCAATATACTGAACGAATTGAGAAGCTGCTTTCCCGAGTCCCTTGAAGATGAAGATGCTTCGGGATTGATTATCTTAGGTTGTCTAGCGAATGTCGAGGATGAGTTTTGAGATTTTGATTTTGAACGGAACTGTGGTCGAAGAAGATATTATATTGCAAATAGTTCAGTTAACAAAATATCCAGT
This sequence comes from Crossocerus cetratus, assembly GCA_963675795.1. Classification (NCBI taxonomy): domain Eukaryota; kingdom Metazoa; phylum Arthropoda; class Insecta; order Hymenoptera; family Crabronidae; genus Crossocerus; species Crossocerus cetratus. Next base: position 8,838,200 of record OY776664.1, on the reverse strand, counting down.
ATTAATTTCAAATCTATCAGTTTGCGAGGAATTGATTCCATTGCAGTTGGCAATTGCGCCAAAATCCTCTGTAAATGTAGATGAGTCGCACCGCGTCTTAAAGTTCGATTGAAACTAGATCACCACTCGCTCATCGTCAGTGTGTTTGCAAACCGGAATTAACCGACGCGCGAGTCGGTAGCGTGAAAGTGTCGCACTCGATTAATTTTTATTCCATTTATTTACCATTTCGAGGAATTACACTGGCAGGATTTGTTCTGTTTAATTCACCGATTCATGTTCTCGCGAGCGAATCTCAGGGACCGGCGCTCAAACGGCAAACGTTGGTATTTAACAAGCTCCATTGGAAAACTTTCTCGACTAGCCTCGCCGCAACTCGTTGTTTTGCTTCGGACGCTCTATCCACTCTTTCCCGCCAATGATTCGCGCTCCCGCACCCTCAAAAATCACCGTTCGCCGGACTAAATAAACTTTTCCACTCGGCGCTCCGGTTGTGCTCTCGACGGGCGAGCTAGCGGCTCTTGCGAATCGATAACGCGATACTTTGAGTTGGCAAGTTTTCGTAAGCATTTCCGCCGATGCGTCTGCTCGCCGCGTCGGGCCGCGGTATTCCAGGCTGAAGGCTCGAATTTTTCTCCAAAGTTTTTCGCCCGGCCGTGCTCGCCGCGCGGCACCGTGGCGGAAATTCGTGAACTTGGCTTCTTCCACTATGCCAAGAGAGACTGGGCGAGTAAATGCATGCCTGGGCCGCGTATTCTCTCCGGCAGACAATTCTTCAGGAGGAAATTACTATCTAGACAGGCGCAATCCCGAAAGTATTGTATAATGAGCGAGATATAATCGACCAATTAATTTGATATCTATGAGATCATTTGTAATAAGAGAATGTAAGCGTAGATGGTGCTAGTAGCGTAAATTTATTACTTGGCGCGAGATTCTACGGAGTTTCCTGATCGCTGTAATCGATTCCCGTTTTGGCACAACCTTCGCTTTCGGTATACTTAACAGGCAACATACATATGAAACCGCGAAAATATGGGTTAAATATGGGTTTGCTGGTATTACCTTTTTCAAGTTCAACCAAATGGTTTATCCAATATTCCTTGATTATTCCTTATAATACGTAGTTTAGTGAATGTGTATATTAAGTAAATCTGTTTATTTCTTTATTATTTCTTGACATTTTGATTATTATAGATTTTATACTACCCTGCAAAAGAGCAGCAACAAAAATTCAAATCGCAATTTTAATCAAGTAGTTAGTCCGATTACCCAAATCTTTTAAAAAATATATCAAAATTACGAGATCTGGACCATTATTGCACATGAACTCGATGTGCGGTGAGCTTTCCAGATGAGCCCGTTAGCCAGCATTGCCGTTCTCCGATTACCTCTGCTTATTCCATTCGCCGAGTTACTTGGTGTCACCTGCGATCAAGTGTCTGAAGCGTCGCGGCGCAGCTGATAGCGAGCGAGGGGAGGAACGCCGAAATTCCCAGTTCATTAAGCGATATCACGTCGGTGGCGGGTACAATGGCGCATTCAGCGTCGAGGCTGTCTCCCTCTTTTCACCGAGCACTCACTCACTCTCTCTCTCTCTGGCCCGACGGCGAGCTGTCTCTATTTTTATTTCGTCCCAGGGAAAAAGAGGCTGCATTCGCGAGAGGCAGCAGCCGCTCTCTTTTGTCTGCGCTCCGACGCTTACGAGCTCTCTCGCGTGTCACTCGAGAATACATTCACGCATTCGCGCTGCCCTCGCGCGAACGCGTGCTATACAGTTCCTTGTGTGGAACGGTTGGATATCCAAGGGAAAATCGTGGAGAGTCGCGCGGTGAAGTGAGGAAATCGGCGCTCCGGAAAAATGGGCTGTTGCGAGGTGAATTTGACCCTCGAAATTCGAAATTTCCGCCGCGGACGCGGCTGGTGACTGTCGCGGCGAGCGGCTCTAATTTATGAGAGTCGGCCGGCGGAAATGGAGAAATTTATTTTCGAGCCCAGTACGCATCAGTTCTCCCTGGCGCGAGTCCGCGGTGCCTTTGACGAGCGCATGAAGAATAGACGATGACGGCTTGGTAAAATAGTCGTATCAATCAGTCGGCCACTGCGTGAGGAGGTCTCGTTTCACATGCCTCACTTCGAGAGGCGTCCACTTGCCGCACGCCTACTCGGGAGCATCGGAAATTGATGCATTTTTAGGATTTTTTCCCTCTATTTCCTATATTTATTCTGTTCTTTCATTTTTTCAAATATATTTATTTAAGAGTTTCACGCTCCCTGAATACTAGTAATTTTCCATGCGATATTAGTCAATTTTACGATGGGAAAATTCGAATTTTTGTGCTAATAATCATTTTAAAATTTCGCCTAGGAAATTAAGAAAGAGAATACTCTTCTAATCGGTCGGAGGACTCCGGGCGAATCTGGTTTTATTTGGCTTAGTCTGCGAGAGCCGCGAGAGGATCCCGGGAATTTAGGGGACCGAGCAATCGGCGTTGGCCGTTGGAAGTGGCAGCCGATTGAATCGATCGAGACTTATTTGCCCTTTTGCCTGGCGTAATCATGCGTGGGCTTGCTCCTCTAATCCAGGGAGAAAGAGGTGCGGGGGTGGCTGGCGCTTAGGGAAACGCGCCGCCAGTACAAATATCTGTGGTGGGCACAAAGCCTAGTGGATTTGCGGGAACATATATCCCAGGCTCATGAAGCCACGACAAAGCTGCTGCAGAGTGCACCTGTCGCTCAGTCATTAACATGCACCACCCAACAACTATTTCTAGTTTGGATTGCCGCTCTTTCCGCCCTCGCGCACCACTTCTGCACCCGCTTCATTATGATTGTGTAAATGATAACAAGCTGATCTAAAGATATCTGAAGTATTATCGGTGAAACGATGGAATTAGCGGAAATACCGATTGGCGTACCAGATTTCTCGCATATTCATAGTTAGTTTTCAGGTGGCGCTTTCTTCCACAATTGTACTATTTTTATTCAAATCGTTGTCCTTCGAACTGTTGGAAGTTTTTCCGAGCCCGACCAAGAGAAAACTCTGTAGAATTTCTCGCAATTTCTTAATTGGTTTCTCGTACTCGAAAACGGTAGATTAGCACAGTTTATAAAAATCATTAAACCGTTTTCAAGATAAAAATGATATTCTAATAATACAAAACATACATATATTTTCCCTTCGCGAACCCGTTTCAGTTTTATTTAACTCCCGCAAAAGAGCGTTTCTCTGTCTCTCTCTCGAATTGCAATAAAAGTGTTGGAAATTGGCGGGGAAAAACGCGCTCCCGGTTACTACCCTCCGGATTTTCCCTCGGCGCGCGCTGGACATTCAGGGGTGGCAGGTGTTGGTTGTTATCGCGGGCCAGGAAAAAGGTGGCGCGGGCTTGGGCGCAGCGCTAGTTATTCGCTCTGGTGTCATCTGCGGCCGGTTTCAGCCCCGAGCTTTGTTTTGAAATCTCCCAGTCCTCTGCCCGCCACGCCAGCGGGATTTCCCGTGGAAACATTCTGCGAGAGCCAGTAAGAAAAATGGAGGAAAACTCGCTTCGATCGCGCGCCACTGACGGACTTCTCAACTGCGAGCGCTCCAACTTTGCTCGCCGTTTATCCTCTTGCTGGTGTAGTTCTGGGGAAGAGCGCGATAAATTTGATTTCGAGGATAGCAAGGAAGGCGGCCATTAGGGGACAGTCTCGGAATTGAGTTTACGAGAGTTGTCGCGCTATGTCGGAGCGTCAAACATGAGAAATGGTCAGTCTCTTCCATCGAGACTTTTCGCTAGGTTCGCACCCTTACGACCTTTCACGTACGAATTTTGGCTGTGTCGCAAGTATAAAAATTGCCAATTTCAAAGTCGATTAATTCAGAAACAGTGTACTCAAGTCCAAGAAAATTTAAATTATTTAAAATTTTTAAGAAACTTAAGGAAAAATGTTTTTTTTTATTAACTACCTCGAGTGTGCAGAGTCTAAAAGAAGCGAGCTAAGGTTAAATACAGAAGCCAGTGCCTCCGATTTTCACAGGTTCCCCGAGTGTAAGGTTGGTCGGAGCCGCGGCGGGAAAGGGAGGGCGGAAGAACAGCAGCGACGTTAAGTGGAGTATCACAGTATATTGGCGAAAATAGGAGCAGCTGTCGGGTTAAATGAGGCAGATAAGCCAGGCAGAGCCGGCTGTTTCGATCGACCAGCGTATCCCCGGCCTTCTCTCCCATGCTCCTTGATATTATCCCGAAAGGGTGGCCCGGGCCGAATCGCGTTACATATCTCGCAGTAAGAGACATCATCCACCAGCCGAGTACCACTTCCCCTCCAAATCGAAAAACGGGAGTAACGCGAGAAAATGCCTGCACCACCCACTCGTTCGCCAGCGATAAATTCGACTATGGCTAGAAGTAGCCGTCCAAGTTTTCCCCGGGTGTGTTTACCAACGGCTCGCGCGGGGACCTTCCGAATCGAAGGGCGACTTCTCCCGTTGCACTTTCGCATTGGACAAATGGCGCGTGAAATGAAAATTCATTTCAATCGCTCGCTTCTCCAGGGATCCCACTCGCCCGAGAGTGTTTTCCGCCTGGCTGTCGCGCGGGTATTGTAAATTCGCCGCTTCGGGCTCTTCCGGCGACTTCCACTGGGAGTCTCCGGACATCCAGCGGAGAAGTAAGAGGCGCGATAGGATCGCACGGGAATTAACTCATCGCCCGGACGGAATCCCCTGACAAACGACAGCCTCCCTCGTTGCTTCCTCGCATTCCGAATCGGTGATTATGGCTGCTGTGTAACTCGGTGAGCGCTCGCCCATTAGTTAAGATGTATTGGACACGTTCCAAAATACCGAGGAGAGTGCTTGTGGCGAAAAGATTTGCGAATGTGTTTGAAAGCTCCTGATAAGAATTCAGAACGTCCCACTAATTAGCAGAAAAGTTATCCTCTTATTATGAAATTCGCATTATTAACATTTCAAATTTTTAAAGCTTTCATAAAGAACACGTTTCTTAGTGAATAGTATACACTTTAAGATAAACGAAAGGATATTTCGAGAAAGGAAAATCCGCGTCTAAAAAAATGTTACAAGCTTTCCCCAGGCTTTCCTTGTTCCACATGTACAAGGCCCTTTAAACTTACTCGCGGGAAAACCTGAGCCGCACTGTTTCACTGGGGAGGTGCATTGAATTGGCGGGGACACGCTTTCGGGAAGTCGGGCGCCTGGGACTCTCTCTTCTTACTGGGCCGCGGGGATGCACATTGTTACGGGCGGGGGATGCAACGCGTTGCAGACCCGCGGTGACCCCGTTTGCGGGATTCATTAAGCCCGATCGAGGTCCTTTTTTCTCCTCGCCTCAAATCCCGGCCCTCGTTTTTGCCGCTTCCTGCTACTGCCGTCGCCGCCGACGCCGCCGCCGCCCGTTTCCGCCCCAGTATGCAAGTGAACGGGAAAAAGCGAGCCCGGCTCAATTCGGCGAAACCCGCTTTCTCCGGAGAGCCGAGCGATACGCTTATTAATTCACACGGTAACGTGTCCTATTCGAGGGGAATGTCAGAGGAGAGAAAGAGTGGCTGCGCGTTGACGGGGTGTTAGCAAGTCGAAATTAAAGGCAACGCTTTCGTCAAAGCGATATTCGGTGCTCGGGAGTTTGAGGCTTCAATGGAAATTAATCTTTTCCTCCTACCAGTATCTTTCAGAGGCAAGCTCGGCATGAATTCGGTATTTTTGTTGATATTTTTGATGATACATGTGGAAATGTTATGAATAGGGGTTGAAAGTGCACGAATCTAGCTGAAAGTTGCAATCAGAGTGCGTAGGCTCGTTGTCCCCCAGTTGCTACGTCCGGAACACGGAGCGCACGGCGTGTAACTTGATCAAGTCGCGAATAATTGCCAGTTGATCGACAGAGGCCGGGATCCCGCGGTGAAAAGTGCGTGGGTACACGCGGCGATTGGCATACTATTTGTCGGGCACACGGGACGCTCGATTGGCGGTTTGAAAGATATAGCCGGCCTCTATAGCCTCTGTCCGGCCGGATCGATTCTCGCCAAAAGGCGTCTCTTTCCATGCATAACAAATGCGCCCGGCATTTTTCAATGCTCCACCTCCTGCAGACACAGGTAATCGAGTGCCGGCGGATCTGCGCCGATGGATGTAGCGGGATCGCGCGAGCGACATCAATCCGGGGATCAGGACCGAACCATCCTCGAAAGGACTCGCATATACATTGGATCCCATGAATCTCCCACTTGCCGACGAAAGTCGACTTGCAGAGCGCGGCGAACGTGATCTCTCACTTCCGCTCGGCCGATCGCCTGGAAAATGCGAGCTACACTCCGCCTCCACGCATATATCCTTCATAGCCGCTCGAATTTCCCGACAGTTGCCCGGGAAATGCCTCGACTTTCGCGCATCCGCGCCAGACGCGACTTCCCTTTTCGAGTTTTGCTTGCCGGAGATTTGCGAGATATGAATCTATATGGTTGGCTGAATTAAGAGAGAAACGCGTATAGGTGGATGGGTAAAAGGAATCGGGTTTTTAAAAATATTGTTGCTCGATAGTTCTGCTCTTCGACATGAAAAAATGTTCAAAAGTGACAAAGTTATAGCTTATACCGATCAGCGGCCGACATTCCTGACAACACGCTGCTCGAAATTTTAAACGCTTTTTTCTCGAAGCGGTGGCCAAGATAACCCGTTAGCCATTGAATCGATTTGGCCGAATATTTTATCAAACCTTTCTACCAACACTATCTAGGCCACCACGCAAGCTTTTTTCGCTTCCCCTCTTACTTTTTCCCCGGAGAAACCTTTCCTTATTAAATGCAAATTTTCAATTATAAAAATGTCAGACACACCGTAAGAAAAGTGGAGAATTGCGCCAATTAACAGAAAGGAGTGGGCGAGTTTATAGCCCGGCGAAATAAAGCAATTTATTTATAACTGGAAACCGACGGAGGTGCGCCTCCTCAAATACGATTGAGGATAGGATCGCCGGGTTTACCATCGCGTTTCATGTTGCATCTGATATTTAGCGTACCCAGTACCCGTCATCCCCCGCGGCAAGGCGGCGTCCAGGTCGGAGAGCAGGCGGCTCAAAGCGCCGACACACGTATATTTCATGGCATTTATGCCGGGTATTAGACGCGCGCTCGCTTTCAATGTCTGTTTGCCGATTGTCGCGTATTTCCTGGTATACCTCCGCTCCGGCCACTTGCCATTATCAAGCGCAGCGCCGGTTGTTATGTAGCGGGCAATGATAAAGTGCCGCCGATAGTCGACGCATCGCCCGCCGACGCGGTGCATACGTGGACGCGTGTGCCGGAGGATGCTCGTTATTTCGCGGAATCACTTGACCGCGGTAATTAAAGCTTAATGGATTTCCTGGCCAAGAGACAGCGGCGCTCCTGTGCCCCGAGGCCGTTTGCGGGCTAGGACTCTGATAGTATCGCTCTGGCTGCGTCTCTAGATCTCTCGCTCAAGTAAATTTAACAGTCCCGGAAACCTGCTTCCTCCGAGACCGCTGAATTCGCTCGGGCTTTCATCGGCCCGCCGGCTTCGGCCTCCAGTGATATTTCACCAAAGAGAAGTAATAAGCGTGCGGAATTAAAGCGGGCTGCGGGAAAATTCTCGACTTGCGCCGGTTGTGGTAAATAAAGTTTTGTTTTTAGGAATTCTTTTCTTAAATGGGAATTGGTGTATTCGATTTCGTCGAATAAATATGAGAAAATATAAAATATGAAAATATATGAAAAATTTAACCACAGGTTTTTCGGGACAATGCGAACTGAAAACGTCACTGTATGAACGCACAAGGCAAATTGTAATTAACCAATAATGGCAGTCCGCCATCATTCGGTTTACGCAGTTGGATCGAAATATGCAGTAGCATTAACTCGTCAACCCATTGTAGACCTTCACAAGATTGCAAACAGGCTTGACATAACCAATCAAGAATTTCCATCTCGTTTCCTTTCTCCTCGGAAATCATAAACTCTTATAATATCGGACAGCGCGCGTATTGCCGTGGCAACTTTTCTCCCGAGCTAAACCCCTTCTCTCTGTTGCAGGACGCCCGGGAAAGCAGTGGATGCGGTGGCGGCAAACGCTGCGAAGACCAGGGCGTTTAATCCGCACATCCCGTCGGCTTAGCGCGATACACGTTCGCCGCGCGAGCTGCTCGCCGAAAGACTTTTAATTAATGCGAATTAACGCGAGTGATTCCCGCCGCTCCTCGAGAGCCACTCGACCAGGAGGCGGCGCATTAAAACCGGATGCGGCCGGAGCGCGGGATCCTGATCCGTTCTCCGCGCGCTGCGCCCGGGATGAAGCTCTGCTTGCCCGGAAGTGATTCGCACCGATTCTCCCCGAAGGTGGACAATCCCTGCGAGGGGAGTCGCCGCCGGTGAGGAGATCGAGGGGAACGCTGTTATGCAGAGTGGATAGAGCAGGGAGTGCATTATGAAAGAGGGAGAAAGAGAGAGAGCGAGTACGTCGACGAGAAGATTTCTATAGAAATACAGTAAGTCCTCCGCGTTACGCGATTAATAGATTCGAAGCGCGCAAAGTCGAATGGTCTCTCATTGGGGGTAGATTACAGAGTCGCTGTTTGCTCGGCGACATACATGTGGAAGCTCGGAAAATACGGAAACGCAACTCTATTTAATGTACTTGGCGGAAGTCGGGGACTTGCTGTATGAGAGTGGTCGCAGTCGCCTTTGAAGAGTCTTCAGCGAGCAGCAGCAATGGCCAACATGTCGAACGGGACGAACGCGACCGTGGACGACTTCCTCGACTACGACATCAACGAGTCTCTCAGCAGATTCGATTGGGCCGAATTGGCACCGGTTCTCGTCATCTACGCCCTCACCTTCACCCTCGGCCTCATCGGTGAGTCACGAGTCTCACCAATCTCTCCTTCCTCGCTTTTATTTGGCAGCGAAAGCTCTTGCTTTCACTTCCTTGGTTATATAAGTACATACTTTGCCCACGGTACTCATAAAACTCCATTTTTCACATATAATTACAAACCAAGCCTCGACCAAAGTTTCAAGAAAATGGGTCCGCGTGCATGGCGCAATCTTGCTCGCAAGCGCGTTCAAACACGAGTTTCCGGATGCATCCAAGTATCCTTGAATGGCGCTGGTCGGAAGTGTGAATCACGCGCTCTGTCAATCCAGATCCCCGCTATCTCCGCCAAAGTGGAGCAACCAGTCGTAAAACGTGTTAAACGCGCCCGACGCCACGGGTTTATTTTCAATTACAGCCAGCGTGTAAGGGAGGGTGTGGGGGGTGGGAAGTCGAGGGAGTTGTTCCTACGCCGGGTAAGGTGAGGCGATAAAGCATCCCGTCGAGGAGTCGTACTTGACGGGATCCTCGCTCGAGGACTCGAGGTACGCGACAACGACTCCTCCCCGGGAATGCCGTCACTCCCCCGGGACTTTTGGATATCCTCGAGGCGGCGGACGAGCGCGCGCGTGTTATTAGTCCCCATGAAATTTCCTCGCATTTCTCGCCGCTGGAAGAGGAGAATAAACGGCTCTCGGCGACGCTCGCTAATTGATAATGCCAAGTTTCCACTCTCGGCGAGCGTGAAAGAGGAGACGGCTCCCTCGGGAGGGTATTGGTCGGTGAAAAGCTTGCGTTGGTGAGTTAGGTCTTCGGCGCGGGCTGGCAAAAAATTTATGGATTCTCATTTGATTAATTCCTGCATCGGAGACCTTTTGAGCGGAGAGAAAGGGAGAGGGAGAGAAAGCTGTCCGATTCCCAATGGAGTGGGTGGGAGTGTTCGCATTAGATCGATAGCCACTCTCTCTCTCGTTGTCTCGCTTTGTCTCGGCCCCGTGGGGAGACGGAATCTGTCCCTTTTTTCCACTCGAACGGCCGTGACGAGTGGGAGGTAATTGATTCTCTCAGATAGCTGAAACACTAACCGGCCAATAGGGAACTGTGCAGGTCCGATGGAAAGCCGGCTGATTGAGTGAGGGGGCGGGCGGGCAGCGAAGTAGCCACTGTTCGTTCTCTCTTGACTTGTTGAGAGTACTCGAGGCGTGCAGGGAAATTCACGAGTGTATCAGTTATCAAATTAGAGTCGCATCGTCGGAGATGATTGCTCTACGTGAGCCTTGGCACCGACCCCTTCCTTCTCTCCTCTGCGTGCATACATACCTCCGGAGCTACCTATTTCCATGTATCGCGCGCTTCGCTTGCCTTTGAGATCTTTGAAGCAACAGCATTTGAATCCATGTATTTCGGATTATTTGCAATATACGGGAAATATAATGAATACGATGCGGGGAGTTAGTGAATGATCGCGAATAGTTACAAACAATACTTGGATCGTTTTTTATTAGTTTCTGGATAATTTATAAAGATTCAGATACAAAAGAATCATGTGACATAATTATAAATTATCGGGTGAAAATGAATGTTGAAAATTTGAGATTGAAGGAAAGCGAATGACTCTGTGCAATAGGTTTTTCTTAGGAGTGGAAAAGGGTAAAGTATCACTGAGTTTCAGAGCGATTGTGGGTTTCTGTTGCAGGGAACGTGGTGATCATTGCATCGACGCTATGCCCGAGATTAAGACCTCTGCCGGCCACACCAACCAACGTTTTCCTCGGAGGTTTGGCCACTGCTGATCTCCTCCTCATCACTTTCTGTATTCCAGTCAAAGTGAGTAGCTCGAACCTTTTTGAAATTGTACCTTTCGCCTCTCACGACCCATTGGAGCGCTGATGAATTAATACATAGAGCGAAGGGGTGGAAAGGGTCCTGTAAATCTTTAATTAATGCCGCGCGTTTAATGAATTCGCCACTGTCTCTATCTCTATGGCCCTTCCAATATCGCGAGGATGAATATCGAATGAAAATTCATGCGGTTTTTCCACCACGGGCGTATCGGGCGAATTTTATATCGGCCTCGATGGATTTGCAATGGAGCAGTCGTGGATTAGAAAATTGCGAAAAATAATAAAATCACTATTCCAATATTTTCGGTTCTGACATTCTCCGAATTTTCCCGAATTCTTCGTAATTCGAGAGTTTGATTAATATTTCTTGCACACTGGAAAGAACCAGTGACATAGGAATTCTTACTCTACCGCGTCGGTTCGGTTTCCGCGATTTCGTCAAAGAGACTGAGCGCCGAACACTTTCCGGCCTAGAACGTCTGTCACCCGACGGCACTCTGTACAGTAAACATTTTACTTAGCCTCTGCCGCCTTGCTCCCGCCCGCAATTACCTAGGCACGTAATTGCAATGACCTTAGGAGCACGAGAGCAAACCGGGGTAATCACGCTCGGGCGCATTCAAGAGGCGCCATAAATCTTGATCCCCGAAAGCTGTCGGACACGCGCGCGCGCGCGCTCTACGGTCTACGTGATCAGATCGGCGTTCATGAAATCTCGCAAGGTACGCGCGGCCGGTTAAAAGTTTCGAGCTTTCTCCTCCGGCGCGAGAAGTTGTTCCAGGGCTCGGCTCTCGCGCCCGGTAATCGCTTTACAATGCAGCAACAGATGGGCGCGCTCGGTTTCTTTATCGGGCAAGGTTATTTCCGTAGGAATATACGAAGAGGCGCACACGGGGGACTTTGTTGTTCTCTCGGCTCGGGGCGGCCACTGTCAACCTGCGCCGCCGCACTCGACGACGCCCAATGAAAATAAGGTCGGATTGTGCCAAGTTCTAAAATTACGTATCCGAGAATCGGTTCGCGGCCGACTATCGGCTTCAATAGCTTCCCCGTCGTTATACGGAGGGATCCGGATACACCTCGCTCAGTTATGTTTACTTTACTCTTTACAAACATAACTTTTTCTTCACGTTTATCCTTTTTTCTTTGGTATAAGAGATAAGCTGGGATTGCAAATAAGTTTATGAAATTATATTTTTACTCGTAGGCCCAACTGTTTCATATTATGTGCATTGGAGAAAAGCTGAGAATTGAAAATACTAAATAATTAATAATATAACCGACCGTACCGGATCCAGGAGAAATGAATCACCCTGTACACTAGTGCCACATCTAACAAGACTGTGCCACTCGACCACACAGCTTATTACCACGGCTCGTTATCTCGACTTACGTGTCGTTAGCAAGTAGCACGTCCCGAAGATTGCTCTCCTCACGATTCAATCCAAGTGGCCGCCCGTGATTCAATTCATCGCGCCTTCAATTCAAGCTCCACCTCTTTTCCCCCTTGGCAATCACTCTATTTCGTAGGACAACCAGCAGAGGTAGACGGATGATCCTCTTCACTCTCTCTCTCTCTCTCTCACTCTCTCCCCCTCTCTCTCCTTGACCGCTTGCCGTATCTCCATACGCCTCGTTTCTATTTCGATTTCAGCCGGCAAGCAGCGCGAGCCGAGCAAAGAGAGAAAGAAAAAAACAAATAGTTTCCACTTGGCCGAACGGCCAGTCTATCTCGGAGCGTGCATTGAAAAAAAGGGAAATCGCGGGAGGGGTGGGTGTGGTCGAGTTGATAGGTTCGCCAAGCGGCGGCTTTTTCCTCGGATGATCGCGTCAGAAACAGCCCGGTGAATTATGCCCTTTAAGAAGGGCGCGGGGCCTGATTTATGAGCCAGAAGCGAGGAGGCCGCTTATACTGTGCCGCCTCCTTTCCAGCCTTCCCTTCTGCCACATAAAGTTGGAGCGAGCGCCGCGAGATCGTGACAGGCCTCCCTCGAGGGACGCGTCTTGAATTTTACCTTCTTCCCCCCGTCGGCCTCCCTTAATCCCTTATTTTTCATTCGCATCCTCAAGGACTCTGTTTACCCTCCTCCACCCCCTTGATGAGTATTCTTCGTGATGAGACGTTGCGGGGGAATGCGCAGTAAGTGCGTGTTTAGCCGATACATCTTGCGGACCGCGAGTAATTCGCCGGGTGATGCATGAGGGAGCTTTTCCGCGCGGCAACTTTATTATAAAAACGGGGCCTGACTGATCGAGGAGTTACCAACTGGATTATCCGGCGACCGCTCATCTGGTTGCCGCCGGACTAAAAGTATCCGGTAGAGTTTTATTTATTGCACCTCCCACATAATAAACGTGAAAACGTCTCGGCAGACCTTACATCACAACTGTTACGAAACCATCGTATCGGTACTGACTCGAAGATACCTCTCAATTTCTCCGAAGAAAATGAGAAATCGGAGAAGCATAGACAACCACGCTACCAGGCCATAGAAGCAACAAGTACGCGAGGTCCTCTTGTTTCTCGTCCCGGGGGGAAATAAAGCATGGGGAAGAGTTCGAGTGGCATTAACAATTCCTGGCTGCAGCAGTGCCACTACGGGACAGGCTCCTTTGAATTTATGCCTGCAGTCCCGCTCGAATCGCGTTAACCCGCTGAAAGACTCTAATCAGAATAACGGCGATCGCCGGCTCGTGCGCCGTGAAAAGAGGCGAGCAGGAGAGCTCGGCCATTCGATTAGTTTACGGCGGCCGGCCTGTAAGTCGTACACCTGTTGCTCGTGATGGCCCATAATCCTCGCGAAGGCCTCTGTCTGCGCGAGAGATCACAGACTGTCACGTAGATAAGGGGAGAATCGTAAAAAGTCGGAATGGATGGCGCTACGAGTTACGCCCGCTCGGAATGCTCTGCCGACGGCTGGCTGATTAGTCGCTGACCTATACTACTTGCAGCGGCCGCGCTTGATTCCGAGTATTCCTGACGCTGCGCTCTTGTGATTATCTTTTGATGAATATGTGTATTGCCGATTGCAATCGGATGGGAGGCTGTGGAGTGAAAGGTTCGTGGAAATTACGCGCGGTAAATGGGTGAGAAGTAAGAGCGATCTTCTACTCCGGCAACATTGGCCTAAAATCATCTTAGCCGAGAGACAAGCGGGATTTGGCGGCGACTTGGCAAGCTTTCCTGGCAACATGACAAGATAGTCTCTCTCTTTTTCTATCTGGCCACTCTCTCTCTCTCTTTCTCTCTCTCGTTGAAAGGCGCCTCTACCGTCGGCAAGTTTTTGTCCGCTGGGGGAAGGCGCCCACGATTAGCCTACGAGGGTGTGGGCTCCGCGTGGAGCCGAGGACAAGGTTTGATTTATAAACAGCTGGAACGAGCACTGTATTCCCATATTGATTAATGGGTTTTTTGCAAGTCATCCAATTCACCCACCAAATGCAGATTCTCCTTAAAAGAGTCGATTTTTATGTTTACCGTTCGGGCAGTGTCTAACGATACAACTACCTTGGCTCGTTACCAGAGAATGCTGAAATACAAACATCCAATCGCGGTATGAATTCCAAAAAAGCGTATCTCCGTAGAGAGCGGCATGATAGAGTCGCTGCGGTGACTTTTCCCCAGCTCATTTGTCGGGGCAGGGTCGCGGGAGTTTACATAGCTGGAATCGGTTGTTTTGACTTGTTTATCTTGCTACGCGCCGTCATTCGTATTCTGTATATTAAGACGGGGCACGGCGCACTCTCTTCTCGCACTGGCAGCTAGTTTATTAGGTGTCGCGTGCGCTCTCCTCTCCCGGCACACTATTTTTGAGGCCACTGTTTTCTTTCGGGCGCGAGTCGATGCCCCTTTAACGACTGATCACTTCTGCCAACACTCGCCGATCAGTAAACAGCCGGTCGCGTAGATCCCCGCAGCGCCGAGTCTACCGCCACGTGTTCAAACAAGATATAGTGGAGGCTTCTGCCAGCGTACCCGCCAAACCGAGCAAGGTAGTTCCTCTTGCGTAAGCCACGTTTTCCAGATTTTCCACGCGATCCCCCGCGCCCCGTCACCTCGCGCCCCTTGGGCGAAAAAAGAATGGGAGACCTGTGCTTTGTTCGAGCAAGTTTGTACTATTTTAGGCGCAAGTGGGATTATTCCTCGGTAACTTTGGGAATTAAAACGGAGTGGAAATATTGCTGGGAACATTTTAAATTGCGTGTACAGATTTGGGTGGGTTCCAAGAACGCGTAGTGAAATTTGAATGGAATTATCTGTTGTATTTAGAAAAGCATGAAACTCTCTTACACATTATCGCTAAGGAAAAAATAGAAAAATTAGAAGATTAACTATCTTACGTGGTTCGCGAGAGCAGTGGCTGCCGGAATTAAAACGTCAGATGGGATCTCGAGGTAGCGAATTTTTATAAGCCGGAAAACGCTGCACGGGATCTATGTAAACGAGATAAATGTAAACAGTTCCGGCTGAGCAGTGCCGGGCGGACCTACATACATATGTATTTCACATTTACATGAGGAAATACGGACCGCTCGCTACTTCGGTCCAGTAAAGGTCAGACATTTTTATCGGAGCCACCCTCAAAGTATGCTAAAGCTGGATCAGAAAACTGTAAAGTCTCGCGGCAAGTTGTTAGTAGCAGCGAGAGACAGTGGAGAATGCTTTTCCGAGCTACAGGCATTCTCGATCATCAAAAACTTTCACTATAATTCCGGGAAAACTTGCACCTCCACGAAGTATTTTATCAACTTTAAAAACTAGTTTTTAGAGTAAGAAAAGAGACAATTTTTATTTTTTTGTATTCTTTTTCACGTGTGTTTCACCAATGAGTTTCACAATTCTAAGACAAGCGACGCTGATATTGGATACAAGGTCCAACAAGGTCGGAGAATGTAATTCATAAAGCCATCTTTTACAGGGGATTAAAGCACGGAGGGTCCAGCCTGAAATGACTGGTGAAAGGGAGCTTCAAAGCGCAGTTCTCTCCATTTATCTCGGTTTGTTCCGGCAGCTCGATACAAAGGACGGACTTCCGGCTCTCGTCTAATGATAAACTCAGACTTGCCAGCGTCCTGTCCCCCATTAGTTGCCCCGGTAATCCGCGGGAGGATAATCCAGGGCCTTTCTCCTCTCCCAATCGTCCGGCCGTGGCCGTTTACCCATCGTCGCCGGCTTCCGATCCTCCGCGCCCCCTGAATTAAGCTGTCGCACGCGTGATAAGATGGCGAACGAGATTATTACAGGCGGCCGGCAACTTTTTCTCTCTCGGCAAGCTCCGGCATAAGTTGGACGCTCCTGTCAAGGATAAAGTTGCTGTTATTACGAGGCCGCTACGTTTTCCCCCTTTTCCCCCCGCGCCCCTCAACCATCTCCGTTTCCGGCGGCGATTCCCAGGCACTGCGGTGCCCGCAGTTAAATGTGCCGGAATCCACTTTTAAATTAGTTCCGGTAATATTACAATAACGCGCGCTGCCTCGAATCCCAGCAGCTTTTTTGCAGCGCGCGCGCGAATGTTCCTGCTCGACCTCGCTAATATTAATATTTAATTCGATTAGAGGCTCGCCACTGCTGGACGCGGCTCGCAGCACGCGTGCACTCGTGCGAGACGTTTTAACGATTAAAGTATCGTTTACGGTTTGCGGTCTCGCGTTGCCCTTTAAACTCGCGATAAAATTCCTGCCTTTAACAGGCGCGTATGCGGGAAAATGAGGGACTCCTGTTACTTAAGTTTGATGGAAACGGAGCGTTCTCGAGCGGGCCGCGAGACCGGAGAGAATGGCACGCAAGCCCATTTGTATGGAACCGTCCGGCACAGGTCACGCGCGCGCGTGGCAACCCACCCAGTGAAATGCTGGAGCATGGAAGCACTGCCAGTTTAATGTGACAAAGTGCCGGATGTAACTGGCGAGTAGCCGTTTGCCTCGGAAGGTTCGCACTCTGCCGCTACTCCTGCGAAAGGAGAAACTCGACGCGCGGCACTCGAGCGAGCTTTTCACACGCCAAAGTACCTCCGCATTCGCAGGAGTATTGTTTCGGCCCTGTTTCCAGCCGGCGACGGCTCGCTCGGCTAATAAGATCGGCCGGTAACTCACGCGGAGAAGAAAAGGTGCGAGGTGTGTGTCGAATTAGTATGCAGCCGAAGTAAGTCGCGCTAATTAGACTCGGCGACCGTGAACTTGGCGCGCCGGACCCTCGCGACGCGAGTTTTCCTTGGGTGTTAACGCTTAATTGGGATCAACTAGACTGGCAGTCGCACTTTTCCTTAATTGAATCGGACCCGTCACGCCGCGCCGCGATTGGACAGCGTATGAAAGATGTGCTGTCGCGCCAGCCGAGAAGCTCGCCGGTGATTCGTCGCGCCAAGTTTCTTAGGGCGGCTTTCGATTCTCAGGGCAGATATATAGAGTTCAAGAGGCCATTTTTTTGGGGATTAAACGACTCGGGGGTTTTTGCAACATTTTTTCTCCTCACCGGCGTCGGGAGGAAAGATAAACTCGCGGTGGGGAAGGGCGCCCTTTTTGCTGAGGACAGCTTTTCACCCACTCGCTTATTAAATCAGAGTCGATCCCTGATGGCGATATTGGAAAGAACGCGTGATATGCAGCGCGGCAGCGTGTATTCCAACGTAACGCGCAATGGACCATTATCTGGCGCGCGATACGTTTAATAGTCACAGAGTGCTCGGTGTCCCGATTAAGTCGGCTTGCATTCCATATTCCGCGAGGCGTCTGGGTGCTGTCGCTTATCTGGACCATTCCGCCTCCGGACCAACGCGTCGCAATTTGTTATGATTAATCTGGCGTGCGCCCGCGTACTCGTATTACCGGTATGTATGTTGCCAATTGCGAATCCCACGATTTAGGAACAGTTTCAGTACACAAATAGGAAAAATGTGGAAATTTAATAAGAGAAAACTGAAAAAAGTGTCGTTCGGCAGTAACAATAGAACTAATCGGAAATGGAATTGCAAAATTTCCTTGACAATTCACTTTTAACTTATACAGATTAATTTAATCGGTCAATGCAATGTGCGACGGCAAATAATGAAATCGGAACCAAGGAGAAATGAGCTTAGAGACTCGGTAGGATATGCATAGCGATCGAGTTTGCTCTGAAATTGAGGATGCGAGGCAAAGTGGCCGAGTGAAAGTTAGTCCCTCGAAGGCGGCAGTGTTTGCGCGGAGGAGGAGAGGATGACACGGCTGCAATTTACAAGTCAGAGAGAGAGTTGCTCTCGGAAGCTGAGCGCTGCACCGTCGATTAACTCGGGATCGATGGCGGAATCGCGCGTGCAACATACTGCGGCGGGCGTGAAACGCGCCCGCCGCAATTTACTGGCAGTGTGTACCCTGTACCGTGCCACTGTCTCCAGGATGAATGGCCGCCCCCCGACACCCTGTCTACCCCTGAGAAAATCATTACCGGATAATGCCGACCCGGCTACTTTTCCGAAGTCCGCTGGTCCACCCTGTCGCGCGCCCCCTCCACACATGGAGACCTGTAAATTTGCCATCCGCTCGTTCCCACTTGTTCCGGAGACGTTGCTTCCGTCTCGAAAGAGTTAGAGCCGGTCTCGATGGCTGGATTCCTCTCGGAGTTACGAGGACACGGGACCCTTGGAATCCAGGAGGCTCCAGGACCTTCGGGACCAATGGCATAAGACTACAGTCCTGCACCGAGCGAGTACATTTCCATCAAAACTCAGGGCAGTCAAAGGCCCAGCGTGTGAAACGACCCGAAAATCATGGCACAGCCCCCGCCAGTATGCAGAAACGCGCGTGGTTACATTTTTGCCGAGTATTTCTCTAGGAAATTTTTTCGACAGAAATTTAACTCGAGAGACGCCGAATTCGCGAAATTGAGTTTTGAGCCGGCGCTGAAATGCAGAGGGAAATGGAAAGCGGTTTAATTGGGCGGGAAATCGTGTGCCGGGTGTGTTATTAGACGTTCCGGGCGAGCTCTTTATCCGAGCGATGTTTGATGGGGGAGAATATGTATGTTGGCGGGGTCAGTGTCGTGAGTGTTTTCGCTAGAGTGATTCATTGCACCCCATCACCCTTGGTTCCAGAAATGGATGACTCCGTTTTTTCTGAAAATTTATTAAGTGAGCCTGCGTACAATTTCTCACGGGGGCATTCGGTAATTTTTTGTTGGTGTGCCGCAGCGATTGCAATAGCAGAGATAAGCAACAAAAATACCTCACTGTTATTGCTATCGTTTTGTGTGAGTGGTACGAGCAGTTCTCTACTGCGATTTACTTTACGTGTTTTGGATTCGTTTATTTTTTGTTGGGTGTATGCGCACATCTCTTGCTTTTTCTTTTTGGTTGCCTTTATATTTCCACCATGTACAGTATTCGTATTGCGAAGCTTCCTCCATGCAACGATCTATTTTACAACACGTATTAGTGAATTGGGATCACCGACCTTACATGCAAAGCATCCCTCCGTATATCGACTTCTTTTCCTTCCAAGAGAGACCAGGAGGACTCTCAAAGCTTGCTCTTTTTCATATTCTCTCGTTAGAATCGCTGCAGCGACATGATGAAAAAAGACTCCTTCTAAGAAAAAGAGTTGTCGTAAAAATTCATTTGCATTTGTTGGTCCGATAAAAAGTCATAGTACCGCAGCATATTAACTCCCTAGCTCGGCCACTTTCCTGCTTATTTTTTCCTCCCTGCACGCCCTTCGAGATGAAACTCTTCGTTTTTCTAGTCCCCGCTTTAATTTCGAGCTCGGACCTGCCCCGCTCCATATAGCCTGCAACGCTTTCGTCTGGGAAGAATTTTTCCGGCCACCGTGGAATGCGGCAATTCGCGTTGCTGGTCGCCCCCTGTTTTACCATTCGGAGCCGTTTTGCACCGTCTGCGTCCTTTTGTCCCTGCGGGCGCAATATGCCGCGGAATATATATTGCGAAGGCCAACCTGTCTTTCATAAATCAGACGCATATCTTTCGATAGCGGTGTGTCGGTGCCACTAGCCTCCACTATGGTTATTGAATTCTTTCCTCGACAAAGCCCCGGATGCTTTCTCCTCGCCAGTCATTTTAGCCTGGGGCCGTTTCTCGTGTCTTTTGCTTTGGCGGATGTTTACGGGATTTATGAAAAAATTTGGGAGATTCCTGTAATTGATAGTGGCTCGTCGCGACAAGGCGCGTGACGAAAATCGAACCAGGCGGCTGCTGGCACTTTTCACAACGGCCCCTCGGAGACATTTGTATCAGCCGGCGGTGAGTGATGCTCGAATCGTCCGAGGAAAAAGTGCCCGACAAATCGACACTGGCCGCCGCCGTCCGCGATCAACCGAACCCTGACAAATCGTGTAATACTAGATACACGCGATACATCGGCGTCAAGTGACGCTCTCGGCTTTCGTGTTTCTCGGACGATCGCATCGATCGACGCGTGGCCCCGGAAACAAGTGCGGAACTCGCGAGCGTCGCGACGAGGGGCTGAAAGGAACGGAAGCGTCAGTGGTTTGGCGATGCCAGGCACAGAGAAGTGGACGGATAAAACTGCACACGCGGTTCAAGAAGAGGTCGTCACTTATTCAACTGAGGAAAGAATGTTGCGAGGGGCTCTAGCACTGCTTTCGACCAAGCTTCTCCCTTAGCGCCCCGGCCCGATAGCAGCTCCGCCAGCCGAACCACCGGCGAATGCACTTGTGCACGTGCCGGCCGCTCGCACCTTTCACCACTCACCTACTGTGCTTGCCGAGTCCAATCACCCCTGTAATCCCATCCGAGCCACCAGCAGTCCGGGATTCCCACTTTCAAGTCGGAAGTCGGGAAACAGTGCGATCGAGTTTATGGGAAACTTGTTCTTTTTGTTTTTTTATCGAAGGCTAAGGAGGTGATCAGATGCGATTAAGAAAGTTTTTGATGCTTCTACGTTTTGTCATTGTCAACCGTCGAATAAAATTGTCAAACAGCCACTTTTTAAAAGATTTTTTTACAATCCCCATTCAACCCCGTTGAATCGCCGGTGATGACACCAGCTGTCACATCCATTTTACTGTCGGGCATAAGCGCATTCTGTCGGTTTGTCGAAGCCGTCAATGCAAAGTGGCTCGTAAACCAGCGAGCTATTGATTGCCTCCAAACTTTGCCAAACACCGCGCGATCGTGAAGAGGCTCGACTCAGCAGGCAAATTCGAATTCGCTTCGGAGGGTTTTTCGTTGGTGGATTTCTAGTGGAAGTAGCGCTCGCTTTAGCTTTCATTGAATTAAACTCTCCTCCGAGTGAATGCGGGGGAGCCTCGGCTGTTTGATATTTTGCGCGTTTTACGACTGACACGATTATCCGGGAGCATGATCGAATTTTTGGGGAATCGATGGAGTGGTGATGGGATTGGACCGTCGGCTTTATTGACTCTTTGGGTTAAGCGCGCTCCGGCGACTTTATTATGTACTCGGTGTTTCAATTTCCGGTGTTTCCTGCCATCCACATGTAGAATATCATTCAGTTACAAGCGTGAAAATTAATATTTATTTGGTTTTGAATTTTGTTGTCGATGAAACACCAAGTATTTTTGTAAACGAATCTTTTCCCTCAATGTTTGATTAAATACAAGTTATTTTGGTATCGACAAATTATTAAAATTGTAGAAGATATTAATGAAGAAAACTCGTGGTTTTTACGGTGAATATTGCTGCGCGGGAGTTGGATATAAAATTAAAAAATATTATTTAATCGAGCGTAGACTGTTTAAAGATGATAAAATGCTGAAAATAAATCGCGCTCCGATGCTCGTAGGCTTGGTTCGCAGGCCACTTAGCCGCGTGGCTAATTGAATAAAAGCTCGGTTACCACGTGGGTTTGGCCGCGCGACTCGTTGCCAGAAACAACATAGATATTTAATTTTCCAATTAATCCCATGGCGCATCATATTATGCTATGCATAACGACGCCGGGTGGTTGCAACGCGCCGGCAATCACACTGCCCCCATAACGACCCTGGCGTTCTGTTATCCTTCGTGCATTGTCCCCCCATTAATTGTAAGTCCTCGCGATTCCCAGCGCGAAACTCGAAACTGTGTCGCTTGAATTTCCGGAAATTCGAGCGGCTAAACAATTACGAAGGTCCTCCCGAAAATACGACTGCGTTCGCGCTCGAGAAAATAATGATTGTCCTCTCCCTCGGCGCCTGTTATTTTCTCACTCGTCAGCCCCTGGGGATATGGGAAATTCCAAAAATGTCCCATGTCGAGCGTCGTACAGAGGGAAAGTTGGAGTGTAATGAGTTCGCGATAGTTTCTTAGTTAGAATGTTCTTAATTAACCTTCGGTGTATCCGGTTAATAGTCAATGCACTGCTTTTCAATTAAAATTTAAATATAGTATAAAACTAATGGTCTCAGAATTCAATGTAAAAGCACAGGATTTCTCCTTTTACCCTCCCGTCAAAAAGACGTCATCAAGACCTTACACCAACGTTTTTAAATCCCAGGACAAGTTATTACCGGGAAAAATTCATCTTGACAAGCCCATTACTGCCGCGATTATCCGAGAGAAAACGAGTACCTCAAGCTCTTTAAAAGGCCACACGCCCCCTCAACTCGATCGCCACGGTATCCCAGTAATCCGAAAATCGCCGCGCAACTTCCGCCATAGTCTAACGAAACACAGTCATAAAAGAATTCCACTTTCAGGCACGCGCTCCCGGCGTGGATTCCATCAGGTTTACTGAGAGCAATCGAACTTGGTGTGTGTGTTGATAGACTCTGCCAGGAGCAGTAAAGCGGTAAAAGCTCGCCGCTCCAGTTATCGGGCGAGCGGTCCGCCAGTTAAACATCCCAGCCAGCAAGAGTTAATTTCAATGGAAGTTGGCCGAGACCGCAATCGGCAGAGGGCAATCTCCCGTGGCGTAGAAATGTCGAGCGCATCCTTGACAGCGCATCGATACACATCCTACATATCGATACACACATCGATGGGTGGGTGGCGCTGACAAGTGATTACGGCCGGTATCCGAAGACGCGAGTAAATGCCCGAGCGTAATCATATTATTAAAGAGTCATCCATTATTATCGCGCTAATACCTCGTTTATTATTACTCGACGTTATTATCGCCGGGCCGTGTCGTGTTTACAAGCGGAGAGGAGCCAGGGCACGGATACAAGCCAGCCGAAGATCGATCGTACTCGAGAGAGTCCCCCTAACTTTCGGCCCAACTGGTAAAAGCACCCTAATCCACCTTCCGGAGTGCGCGCCGGCTTGTAGCGCGGATCCGCTCGCGCGATTATTATCGGATTCACTATTTAGGCGACGATAACGAGGACGAACAATGCCCGGGGAACAAGCGAGCGGACGCGTGCCACACCATGGCAAAGGGAAAGGGAGCTTTCGGCGCGGCTGACCACCGACGCACTGACTCCACTCGATACGCCGCCGGTAATACGCTGATCGATACACGGACACTTCGCTTTTGCCCAACTGATGAAATGACAGTACGCCGCGACAATCGGCACAGTGGCCGATGATTACTTTATCGCTCGATAAACATAAGGCCAGATAAATAGGTTTAAGTGACAATGGAACTGTCGAGTGGGATTGAATGGTGGCTGGTAATAGAGTGCTTTTGTTTTATTATTAACCGAGCTGCTTACACTTTCGGTAGTATGACAGGTATGTGAAAGTGTGGAAGTTTAACTAAAAGTTTCCATCACAAATCGACGGCTGTTGACTTGTTACGTTTGACATTTGAATAGCAAGTAGAACGACAACAGGCTTTTAAGGTTTCAAGTCGACTCGAGAACTTTGGAACCCTTTAGAACTCGAAGGTCCGCATTAATTCGAGTTAGCAGTTAACTAATGCTGAAAGAAGAGTTGGCATTCAAAGAAACGGCGTCAATAGGCCTCGCTCAGCAGCGCACCGCGTCAAAGCCGCTTGATTAAGCGGAGCTTATTCGACTTTGGAAAGCGTCGCGACGGTAGCCCCGCTGGAAACCATTTCCATTTGATTCCGTGCCTGGATTTATTCCTACTGGACCAAGTCCGGCTGCATCGACGTTTCCTCGTTGGCGGACGAGGCGGAGAGCGAAGGACGCAGGCTAGATTGGATCTTAACGAGTGGGGAAATGTGTTTGTTGCAGATCGCCAAGCTCTTCTCGTACACGTGGACGATGGGCCTGTTCCTATGCAAGTCGGTGCATTACATGCAAAGCGTCTCAGCCATCTGCTCGGTCGTCACGCTAACCGCAATGTCGATCGAAAGGTAAAATGCACGTTTATTGCTTCCTCCCTTCCTCCCTTCCCGCTCCCCCTGCGTTCAAGCCTGTTTTTCAATCGGATTCGCCGATGCGCTCTGCTTTCGGATAAAAAGCAATCTCCGCAGAGAGAACTTGAGAGAAGGTGTCGCCTCGCTGGATTACAGTGCAGAGACGAGTAGGAATTTCGTTCTTCCGGATCCACCAAGTGTAATGAAAGCCATGGTCCAGCGCGGACCCGGTCCAGAAAGTCGAGAGAAATTACTCTCGAGCGAGCAAGTACTCTTCGCGCGCGGAAGAAGGTGAAGGAGAGAAAGAGAGAGTGCGCGATCTTTACGGGACTGGTGTCCTGATTTAAGGCGATTGCTGACGGAAATGAAACTAGTTAGAACCGACTGAATTCATGTATAGTGCTAATTAGTTGTCTTTGTACCAATTTTCAAATCTTCAACTCATTTTTCTCTCCAGTTTTCGAGCATTATTCCACTCCTCGAGTTCGCGTATCACCCAACACCCAACTCTACTGCAAAACGCTTGACATATATCTGCTTTCGCGTTCGCTTGCCAAACTAATGTCGCCCGCCGCCATAAATCTCGTCGATAACACGCGATTCGGGTGCGAAACCTTTGCCCGCGTTACTCACCGCGTTTCCCTTATTGAAATCCTATGACGCTCGAAGTATTGTTTCATCTACTGTTTATTAAAGCAGCTCGAACTTTCTCGGTCACCGAAAAGGTCTGCGAAGCTCGAGCAATTCCGAACGCACTTTATTGACTGGCGTCGCATAAACCTCTTCGACATATTCGCCCGGCTTGCTTTTCGGATTCCCGAGGGTCGGAGAGTTTTCCGGCTGGCTCGAGCTCGCTCGGTAGAATATGAGAATGGCATCGCCGGGCTGGCGATGGTTTTCTTCCACTGCATCCGATGCCGTGATATTAAGGGGGAAGGCAGTGATAGTGGAGGCTATCGAGATTGCGGCCGGGTAACGCGAAACTAACAAGCAATCGAGGGTGAAATGGCCGGTAAAGTTTAATCGGTCATTTCCCGGGGAAGTGTTCGCTCAAAGTTTTTCAAGCCCGTTAGCCCACAATCCCCGTGCCATTATCATATTTCTCCGCGGCGTTCTCGGCCGCTGCCGCCCGGTTCTCCTTCACCTTAGATCCTGTTAACTTAATACCATGGGGCTGGGGTAGTGTACTGTTGCGCCGAGGCATCTCGGTTCATTTTATCCTGGAATCTTTATCGCCTAATTAAGAACCTTGGTGACAAAATGATAGTTAGTCTTAAGCTGTTTTGTTATCTTCGTCTCTGAAGAATTATCTGTGAATTCTTTGCAATTGGAAAATGAGAATTTTGAAAATAACCACCTCTCCCATACTCATCAAACCAAGTATACGAATAGAGGACAATTTTAGAAGACCCGGAATTGGGAGTAATCGACGATGTCGCTTATGTTTCAGGTACTACGCGATCGTGCATCCGATGAGGGCGCAGTACACCTGCACGATCAGTCAAGCCCGGAAGATCGTCATTATCACATGGTTCGCGTCCTTCCTCCTGGGCGTGCCGATGGTCTTCACCCAGGTGACTCCCATTTCCCTTACAATCCTCCCTTGCTGCACTCGCCTTTCGCAGTCAACACACTCCCAGAGAGCTCCCGGCGGGATCGCGCGCTCGAAAAACTCACGGCTCCAGTAAATCTTCGCTTAGCTTATTTTTAGCGCGCCGGCTCTGTACATTGGCGCGTTCATCCGCAAGACGAAGCTTTTTCCCCGGAGCAGCGATGTAGAGCTGTGTCTGTGTGGCTCCTGCGAGGCGAAACGTGC
Source organism: Crossocerus cetratus (assembly GCA_963675795.1). Classification (NCBI taxonomy): domain Eukaryota; kingdom Metazoa; phylum Arthropoda; class Insecta; order Hymenoptera; family Crabronidae; genus Crossocerus; species Crossocerus cetratus. Next base: position 8,812,498 of record OY776664.1, on the reverse strand, counting down.
GTCAGAAAAGCACAGCTGACACGGCCGTGTCGAGAAGAAGCGGCTTACCCGAGCGTTAGAGATAGCACTCGGCGGGGAAAAGCTTAAAAAGCTCGGAGATGTATGCGCACTCGACCGTTTGTGTTTCGTCGTTACTCCATCCCGAAAACGGCGAGCTATCTCTTCTTGAGAAAGCCGCTGCGGATGCCGCGCCGCGGGTCTTTCGACGGGTTTTAGCCAATGAGAGGAATCCTGAATGCTAAAAGGAAAGTAGTATGCTTGATTGTATAGTTGAGAGCGTCCACTTTAAGACGAATGAAGGATGTTCTTGCAGAACAGAGAGTTTGTAGGAAAAAACTGTTTTAAAGTCCCGTCTGGCTTTCCTTGTTCCACATGTACGGAAGCCCTTAATGTAACTCGGATGTGGCGCGTTGTGAGGGGGTTCCCCAGTTTCACGAGGTTTACGAGCGCATAAAACAAATGGCCCGATGAAATCTTGCAAACCTATGTAAATGCACGTGAGACAATTTAATAACCACCTCGCCCCCACACTTTTCCCGGTCACGTTCGGCCGCCCTTTACGGCCGCCGCCCTACATTCACCCTGCGAGTAACCTTTATGGCATTCGGTGATCCCTAATGGGACTCTACTTCTCCTTGGCCCTTTCCCCCATGAACTTTCGCTCCTTTGAAATCCTTGTGTAATACGAGTTAGGCTGAGTGCACACGGTCAGGTTTCCCGCGCGGACGCGCGGTACACAGGTTTCAGTCGAGCAATTGATTCGACCAAGTGGGAATCCGTAAGTCCCTCGGCGAGGGAAATTTGACCGGCGCTTACTAATGTTACTATCGACCGGCACCGCAGAAGCCAATTCATTTCGCGCGCGAATGCGAAGCTCATCGATGAAACACATATTTCTCATCGATCAAGTATCCAGGCAACATTCTTTTCAACCTAGAAGTAATACATTGGCGTTCGCCGGGATTTTTCCGCTTTCCTGTAATCGTGATCGAAAGTCTCGGAGGATACGAAGATGAATCTTGTGCGTGTGTTTCTCGGCAGCGGCACAAGGAGGTCGGGCTGCGGGTCATCGCGTACTGGTGCGTGCGCGACTCCGACGCGGGTCTTCTGTGGCAAACCCACGAGGTCTACATGCTGGTGCTGGTGCTGATACTGCCGCTAACAGTGATGGCCTTCTGCTACACGGCCATTTGCTGGGAGATCTGGCGGGTGATGCAGCGCCGTTACCACATGACTTCTCGACACACGTAAGTCCCGCGATATTTTGCTTCAGCTTTCATCTCCGAGAGGAACCTTGGTGCTTCCACTTCCAATTTTCCAGTTACGTCTTCTTAAGGGGGTTAACAGAGCTACTGGAGAAATCCTGGGTTTATATATAGAAGTTTGAAGCCGCTGCTAACTGCAATGAAAGACATTTTTTGCTTTTAAAAATTCCTTTAAAATAAAATCGTTTTGAATAAGTTCTTTCTAGTTTCGTTGTCGATTGGCAACGGCTTTCGGATTCTATGTAAAAGGATAGGAGTTGCTCCCTTGCCCCGCCTTCGAAGGACGACAGGACCTGCTTAATCCTGGCCCACCGCTTTCTCTACTTCCGTTCCGAGCTGCAACCCCAGCACTGAGCTTGCAGCCGAGCGAATCCCACTCATGCAGTGCCCTCGTTAATTGGAAAGCACTGCCGAACCAACTTGCCGGCTTTTTCCGATTGGACTCCTCCGATAGCTCGAATCTCGTGAGAAAGGCGCACTGTCACGGCCAGGTCGCATTAGCTTCCAGTTGAACTGTCGGGCGCATCTATTCAGCGGATAGACTAATTAACGGGAAGGTGCAACCCTTTCGAAAAAGACACGCGACAATCGCAAATGGGATGCCACTCGCCCTTTAAAGTTTGCCAAAATAGTGGGGCATTTAAAACAAGTACTTTGGGAGTTCAATTATCCGGAATTTTAAAAGAACGCGCATTGTAATATGTTTCATTAAATAATCAATTGCTAAGAACGTTCCCCAGTGAAATTATTTCATGTATTCTGGCGCGTTGAGTTGGAGTTAGTAAAAATTGGTATTTTAAGTAGATTGCGGATTTGTATTCATTGATACATTCATTGAACATGAGTATCGAGTAGTTTCTTTACGCGAGACAGACAGTAGCAGGGAATTCTGAATTCATCAGGTTTCGCCAGACATTACAGATTATTCAGTATTCAAATTAATCTGCCTTATTTGCATACACATACAGTAGCCGGGAATACCGAATTGATCTGGTTTCGTCGGATATTATAGATTATTCAGGATTCAAATCTGCTTTATTTGCATAGATATCGACGACGATCTAATTATAACACTGTAACATCAGTAACTAACGCATTAACAATAATTATCTTATTACTCGCCAGCTAGACATCTACCATCAAACTAAGCCTTTATCGAGTCTGCTCCATCTTTCAGCGACTTCTTATTGTACGAATAATCTCATCCGTCAGTGTACGTTCCCGCGACTCTACTCGGTGAGCTGACACATCTCGTTTTCCATGTAACACAAAAGCTCGAGGAGTTACACTCGAAACAGGACGAGTGCGCGCCAACTTCTTAAAGCCCGAACTTGTACAGTCAAACTTTTCTTTCCGCGGCGGAGGGTTGCAAGCACCAACAAAGAAACATACGAGTTGACTAGCCAGTAGCACTGTAGGTGCTCTTTCGCCGGATTCCTTTCTCTCCCGGCTGAATTCCGATTGTCGGTGCGTGTATAATCAGCGCGCGCTTATGGGGCGCGTAACCCTGTTAACGGTGGCAATGGCGCTGTTTACCCGGCGAAGCCACCTGGCCGCGCGCGTGTTGCCGGAGCGTTCATTAATCAGCGGGCTTTGAAAGCGAGGCGGTTTTGTGTCGACGGGCGGGACCTCGCCAGAACACACCCTGCATCCTTGACCCGCTATATCGGGAATCTGCCGCTGGTAAATCATGCCGTCGGGATGCGAGCACTTTTAATCAACTATCGCACGCGCGGTCGCCCAATCTACTGACAAGTGTGCACGCCCGCGTCATCGTCAGTCTCGGAGTCATCCTCGGAGCCTCGGTACGCGCTCGCCGGATGCACTTTACTTCCTGGCGTGCGGATGAGCCGGGGGAGTGCTCGGCTGCGGGCGCCTTTGAGCAACGGCGACTTACTGGCCTGGTTACTATGCATTGCGCAAACCTCCATAAAGGTCTGTTCGCGGGACCAGCGGGCCAACCGCCGGTCGGTTGGACTACAAAGGTTTTTCATTGTGGCCGGGAAGCTAGAGTGGTGGTCGAGGGGTCGCAGAATTAGGAGATCCGGTGGTCTCACGCTAAATAGTATTAATGCGAGATTTATTATTTATTATTTATCCTGTGATTATGAATGGGACTCGTGGAATGGAATTCAAATGAAACATAAGAACGACGAGTCAGATTCGATGAGTCAATAAGCCAAGAAACAAGCCAAGTGATAGAAACACATCCACTATTGGAAACTAAAGAAAAAGTAATCAATCATCACTCAACGAAAGCTGATTTCCATTTTATAAGCTCATCCTTTACACACGTCGGAATACATTCCGCCTCAATCCGCTTAAATAAAATTCTCGAGTTCTGGGCGGGTTTTTACATTGATTATAGCAGTACATCATATGCGAGGGTTCGGGCAGGTTACTATCGGCTGCACCGATGCATTTCGGTGGAAGGGCTTTGTGATCGATGCGCCGTGCACTCGGCGATTTTTCCTCCCACCGACACAGGAGCAACAGCGGATGCGGCGAGGTTAATATTTATTGTGCTCCCCGGCGCATCGATCGCCCTCATCGATATCCATTATTCAGCATAAGCTACTTTACTGCAACAGCCACCGCGTCGGCATTTCCACCACTCCCCTGTTGATCTCTCTCTCCCTCCCTCCCCGATGTTCTCCCTGTCTCCGAGGGCAAAGTTTACACGAGCTGCGAAACTCCCTAGAAAGTTTCGCAGCCCCTCATAGGAGCGAGGGGTCCTCGGAAGCAGGGAAGGACAGCGCGTGCCAGGCCGTCGTAACTTCCGGTGGCAATGTGGCAATGAGTTACGGATCTTGTTAGCACGCCGGGGAGTGCATAGCTCCTAGTTAGCCGGCGGCGATTCGGGTAACTAGAGTCGGTCGGCTCAAAGAATGGGATTGAGGGAAGGTCTAAAATATTTGGAACAGTGAGACGAAGCTGTGACCGGTGCTGTCCAAGGATTGTCGTCCTATCGGATCTCCTAATCTCAGAATTTTCCGGGAATTAGATTCAGCAATGTTGAAAATCTAAAAAGGGAAAAGGGAATCGTTTTATTACAACTTTACTGAGTTCTACTAATTAAGTAGAATGTTATTAATATTTAAAATATCGGATTGCAATGTTAAGGATATATTCTTAAAACTTCAAACCTTTCGAAATTAGAAGAAAAGAAAAATGGAATTGCGAAAAGCAGTGTGTTTTCCGTCCGGCGGAAATTCGTGCTCGACAAGACAATTGATCACACACGGCGCGTGAAATTCCGTGTCGACGGGAGTTATCCGCTATTTAATTCGAAGGGAGATTGATTTCAAAATGAGCCTGTTCAATGACAGGGCGCCGGTAATTAATGGCGCAGATCAAAGGCTTATTAGCTTTGCCCGGCCGACAGGCGAGCTTGCATTGGCGGCCGCTCGTTTATCAGCGATTCGGCGAGATCGCTAATTTCGGGTTTAGAAGTGCGGCTGATGGAGTGTTCGGTTACACCCGAATTCAAGAGCGCATCGATTGCATCCCTTCGCCGGTGCATCAGTCGTTAGCAGCGACCATTTGTTTCACTTTCGAGGCTGCGGGGATTTCGTGCGCCGCTCGTTAGCGTACTTTATCTTTAAGCCATTAAGTATTAAACTATGCCGGCCCGGCAAAGTGCACGCGGCACGTTGCCGCTCGAGACTTTGCGGAAGAACTCGCGACTCCGACGGAACCACCAAGGCTCGGCCACCGGGAACCTCATGCGGCATTTCTGACACGACTTGCGATCCAACTCCCCTCAAACATTTACCCCTGGGCCTTTCTCTCCCGGGGGAAGAAACACGACAGGGCGATTGATTGCTCCGCGTCGCTCGCAGACCTCTTTTTATCACAGTAATAAACGAGAGAGAATATTCAGGGATGTGCTTTTCATAATAGTGCTAAGTGGTTGAAATTTCGTGGAAAGATTTTACCAAAAATCGGTCATTTCTATTAGAGAAAGTAGAGAAGGAACTATGTTTGCTGGTATGTTTATGACGAAAGGACATCGAGGAACATCGTGCGAACCAACGGGCTCGCGTATACCGAATTCGCCCGAGTGGCCTTTCTTCAGCTGGCCATTAGATTGAAAGTAGTCTCCTGGCCCCTTCGGCGTATTGATTATCGGCCGGACTTTGACGTCAATCTGCATCGCAACGAAATGAGCGACTCCCCGGCGCGACTGACACTTTAACAATACGCCCGGGCGGACAATGGATCCGCGCGCCGGCTCGTCCAACTTGGGGAGCGAGCAGTGGGAGTTTCTTTCCGGGGAAGGGGCGCGTGAAAGGAGACTGGTGATCGGGCAAATCTGTTGCAGGTTGAACGCTAATAACAACGCGGACGTCGAGGCGATACCGATGACGCAGAGGCAGAGCGTGAGGAACGGCAGACGCGCCTATCGGGAAGACAGGCAGACCGAGGAGGAATCTCGTACTATGAAACAGGTATGACCTTCGTATGTTACGTCTCTGACACCCATTTTTATCAAAATAATGATTATCCTCTTGCTAAATCTCCTTTCTCTTTGATTACATTATATCGCGTTCTATAATATTGGATTATTAATATTAATTAATATTAATACATATAATATATAATATTAATATATTGGATTCTTGTCTACGACTCCTGCAGCGCAATTTCGAATTTCCATAGGAGCCGGCAAACTTTTCCATTTATCGAACGAGCTGTCATAAACTTGACTGTTGACCGCTTCCCAGCAGACGCGCCTTTTCGAAACTTGGCGTCGACCCTCGCGACGCAAGCGGGCGTGAAGAGCACGGCGGATGATAGGGCTCGATTAAGAAACTCCGATTTCGGCGGGGGCTGAAAAACAAATTGGAAAAGTTTGTCCCTGACTCCCGGGCGGCGACGGCAGAAAGATAGAGTCGGCTCGCTTAAAATTCATAAGTTCCAATACACCTCCGCCATAGCGAGTCTTTGGCAGCGGCGGCAAATTTCCCTATGCAAGCGGCCTTTGTCGGCCGGAATTACTCTACGCCGCGGTCGCGCAGGTCGCACTAATTAGCCAATTAATTATCCGGCGACGGGCGCGTGTCGATCGAGGGAGAAAATGAAAGGGCCTGAAGAAAAGCTTGACGAAAAGCGAGGGTAGGCTCGTCGCTACATTTTCGGCCCCGTTCCACTGGAATAGTCATTGGAGCGACCCTCTTTCAATTCCGCCCTCTCATTACGCTTCACGCGAGATTTTCCGGGATAATTGAACAGCTCCTCGCGGAATGTCTAATACTTTGCGTAGCGGCATTCGCGCCGGGCCTATCGCCCTCCCCCCCAACGAACACGCTTTGTCACTTCTCCCAATTACGCTAAAAGTCAATTACCCGAGCGAGGATGGCAGTGACTCCGCATTCGCCGGGTGGCACACTTTCCGGGGGGCGGCATGGAATTAACGCGGCGTACGCATTTCCCTGGGAATAATAGAAAAGGAGAGGCAGGTCCCTTTGAACCGGCTGTTTAGACGGTTTCGCGCGGGGAGGACACACAGGGGCGAAAGCGGCGCGGCTCTTTGAAGCTTTATAAAAAGTCTCGCTCGTCTTTAATTAAAAGGCTGGCCAGGCAAAGGGGCGGTCGGTAGTTAAGCGGATGGCCCAATAGCTTGACAAGCAGAGGAAGCGAGTTGTATAAGCTTCAATCTCTCTCCCTCTCGATGCTAGGTGGTGAAAATGCTGGTGGCGGTGGTGGTTCTGTTTGCGATCTGCTGGGCGCCCATCCTCATCGACAACGTCCTCACAGCCTACGGCTTCCTGCCGCGTATGAAGATCGGCACTTACAAACACCTCAACACGGCCTTCCAATTAATGGCCTACTTCAACAGGTACGAGTTGGCTGCCTCCCTGCCTCCTCGGTAAACTCCGCCCATTCCCTTCTCGGACTTCCACCCTTTCAAACGTGCTCCCTTTGAACCGTGGAAATATCTCCAATAGCAGAAAAGACGAAAAGACCTCATAAAGAAGTCTTCTTGGACACAGTCACGAATAAGAAGAGTTTAACAACAGTTTATGAGGTTTATCCGTCTCCTGCAGTACCTCGAATGGATTAATTCTTTCTAAAATTAATAATACTTCTTTCTACGCCGCACAAGAAATTTTATTGATTACAACAACGCGAACTTTATTGATCAGCCAGTAAATCGATCACCGGAATTCCCATTAAATTTTCCCTACGCGCGCTGTTCCTCGCCCAGTGCGACACGTCCTCTGAAAAGCACGTAACTCGTAACACATTAACTGTACACGTTGCACTCACCCCCGACAATTACGAGGCAGGCAGGCATGCCGGGGCCGAGTGGGCTCGAGGTTTTAAGCGGCGGCGCGCCGCTACAATACGTGATATGCATTACAGCTGCATAAATCCGATTGTCTACGGATTTATGTCGAAACACTTCAGGGAGAGCTTCCTAGCGGCAGCCTGTGGCGGCTGGTGGATCTGTTGCCCGCGAAGAGGCTACCGAGCACCAGTCAACAGGCACTCCAGCCTCAGCCAGACCAGAACCACTAGTGTCAGGTATGCCTTCGACTTGTTCTCGTCTCCCTGCATTCCACACTGCAATTGCAATCCTCCCTTTCCGAACCCACCTCCTACTCGTGCGACGTTGGAGCAAAGCACACGCAGATTCCGAACGCAAGCTTCGACACTCGAGAAGTAGAAAGCGTGCGTTCTGGGAGAGCTTAGACTTTTAACCCCCACCCCCCTCTCTCTATCTCTCTCTGTCTCTGTTAATCTTACTCTATCTCCCACGAGTAGCGCAGTCGACTGACGAAGCCTGTCTACCTGAAGTATTCCTCTTTTGCATTTCAGATTGGTTTGGGTAAAGATGTTTGAGTACCTGAAGCAGTAGTCTCTCTGCTTCGCACGCGCTTTAGCGGCCCGGGTGCCTCTCCCCCGGAGAGTTCGCATTTCAGACCAAAGATTGTTGAGCTCGCGCGGGCGGCGCGACCTGTATATAGCGAATCTTTAATTCAAGCTCCGCTGTAGCTGCTAGATTTGCTCTTCTGTGTGCCAGTTGATTGCACCGTTTGGGTACTACATTTAGGGCTCTCGGTTTGCTCGGCTTAATGCGACGCATTTCTCTCGGCGCATATCGCAATTGCTGCGCGCACTGCTCGAGCCACGTGACTCTCGCTCGCGTACTTATTAATCGGGATTAATTATGGGGGTTGCATGCAGCGAGAATAGCTGTCGGCAAATTGATATCTATTCTTCTGCGATTTAGGAGTGTTTGGTGATTTGAGAATCTATCTTCGAATCAGCGTGGATATCTTTCTTGTCTAACAAGATTTTGTTCATATAAATTGATGATATAAATGAAAACGAAAGAATATGACGAATTATCAAATGCTCTTTTGACTTGACGCTGTATGCAACCCCTCGAAAGCTGCCCCGCAGCCCAATGACGCGCTGCACGGCCGTGTGGCGCGGATTAGAGAGTTAAGTGAAGATTTGCACCCCAGCCTTTTACAATAAAATAATTGAGCACAGGAAAGCCTTTGTTTCTCCCTCACTCGTATAATTCGGCGCGTCAGTGAGCCGAGCCGGTGTATGTGTCGGGGCGGGCGAAGGAAGAGAAGTGGAAAGAGATACCAATTCTGTTGAAATGCCTGATTCAGGTGGATAAGAAACTCGTTGCGAGAATCGAAATCCCGAAACTCGACCGGCATCCACCTCGTAGCCCACCCGTGACACGTTCGCTGATCGGTGAAAAATGCATCCTCCATCCACGGAACCCCGAAACCTACCATTAAACGTACCACGTGTCTCTGGATAGGGCGTACGAGGGGGGCCCAGTTCTCTCATAGGTAATCTCAACAGCATCAATCAAGCACGCACCGAGCCTCCGATCATTGAGTTAGTACGCTCCCCCCTCCTCATTAGAGCATATTGCCGAGCGAAGAGCAGGCTTTCTCGCGCTGCAACTATACGCTACAAAGCAGTAGTTCGGGCTACCTTGGAATTAGAGCGCTTCGTCCGAGGCTCGATGGACATGATTTCGCTTCAAGCGGCGACGTACATGTGGAATCTTGATAATATCGATTGTATTCGGTATTTTCTTATCTTCAACTTATTTGGTTATCCAATGCTAATACATTCTGTGTTACAATCATGCAGTATATTTTTCGTAACTGGTGATATTATTTTTAATGCATGAAAGTTTAAATGGTTTATTAAATTGAACTTTCCAAATCAATTAACTCGTTTACGAGGACACTGTTTCGAGAAAAACACGTTCGAAGTTTGACTATAACAATATCTTACCTTACATGCTTGGATATCATAGTTATGAAATAAAAATATTATATGATTGAAAAGCGATTTTTTCACTGAACCACATGTATATGGCCACTTAACTAACGCGCGTGTGCCTGTGTGAGAGTGTGGACATAATCCGAGCGATGCATTCTCCCTGATTTCGCGGGAAGCGGCCTCTAGTTCGGCAATCGGAGGCTTCACATCACGGTCTTTTGGCTCGCGTTTGCTTCCAGATGGACCTGATTCTTCTGTTGCGCTCGGTCCACGCCGAGGGAAGGACCGCGCAGGTAAAACGGCCGGGGAGAGCGAGGGCAAGGAGAACTCCGAGGAGAACCGGTGGACCAGAATCGGAGATATTCCTAATGAGTAAAGCCATTTCCCGCCGCCACCTTTCACTCCGAGGGTGCGCGTGCAGTCGGTGGGTGTCGACTTGGCCCCCGCGACTCTCACCACTCCTTGCAACATTGATCTCTTGGCCCGTTCCGCCTCATCTGGCGAACCAGAGTGCGTCGCCTCTTCGACGGGGTAGTTCGCCAGTTACCTGCCCTCCCCCCCCAGTTGCAATCAAGAAATGTGCCCAGTGGAACTTTGGAAACTTTGTGGGGCTCGATTTATTCTTGGCAAGGGGAAAAAGGGGAAAGGGTGGGCGGAAGGGCTTGCACTTATAACCAAGGCTCACTTGAGCCAGGGATCGCGACTGCATTTTGTATATTTCCACTCACCAGCTGCTCGACTATACTGTTGGTATTTAATCGGGCGCGTCATATCATCGTGTCGAACGAGTGCTCAAATTCGAGGAACTTTTAACTATTTTACAGTGGTTACCTTTATTGGATGTTTAACTGTTGCCAGATAAGTATTTCGCGGCTAAAAGCGATTGGTCGCGCCGGGCCCGGTGATTGTTGCGCGTTAAACTAAAGATGTATGGGACACACTTCAAAATGTACCAAGAAATTGCATTTTTCTCGGTATTTTAAAATGTCTACCACACATTCACAAGTACAATGGGGAAAACAGTCGCTAAATCCGATGCCCGAGAAATGGGCAAGTCTTGTAGATAGTCGGTGTCGAAGCACACGCGCGCGTCGCTGGTCGAGCGACTAGAGAAATAGCGTTTAAGAAAATCGCCCTGTTAAAACTGTGTGCAATATAATTCACTGTGCGGCTATAAATTATTTTCTACGAGGGGCTGTGCGTAAAGCGCTCTGCGATGTGTACGATGTATTCGCTTGCGCCGCAATCCGCCTGTACACTTAGGGATTCCAGTGTCAAACGCGTCTTTTACCGATTTTCACGCGAGAAATGCCTCTAGTCCGACGTTACCGTCTGCGATTTTTCGCCTTGGGGGCTGCATGCATTCCTCGGGATTTCTCGCCCCCTAAATGTATGCAGCCCCTTAAATTATTCGCGGCGTGTTCCGGGGCTCCGGTGACTTTTAACGCAGATTAAACGCGTCGGGAGCACGCGCAGCCCCGAAACACGAGGCGCCAGCTAAAAAGCTAACTATGTTCCTTCTTTGTAATTACGGGCCGACGATAGTTTTCTCCTTAGTTCCTGAACTGGTGCGGCGACCTCCGAACCACACGACTCTTTTACATTCACATGTTTTGTATCAACTACGATAGAACAAGCGGAGGGAGAGCGATTTTGCACGTTTCGCAGCTGGGACGGCTAATTCGATGGTGATTTGCAGAAAAGTTCGCCGTCGACGGACGAACCCAGTTTCTCTTCTCTAGAATCTAGTGCTTGTAAGATATTATAGGCTCGAGGAACCAAAGATTGCATAATAAAGTGTCGAGTTCTGAATATAAGCCTCTATAACACCTGCCAGGAATCCATGTCTTTTGTTCTCCAAACATCAAATACAAGAATTTAATATCTTCAGTCCTGTTCTGTTATCGAAACTTCAGCTAAACAATTAATAGGGAAATGCATGCCTGTACGTCGGCGCTCTGCGCGCTGGCATTTCACCCTCCCATCAGTGGGCGCGCGCCCTCCGTCAGGGGAGGACCTGCGCCGCTGCCCGTCCACATTCTCCCGCGGCTCTTCCCACGCACTCGTTCCTTCTTACGTTCCTTGCAAACAATAGGATATACGCAGCTCCCTCGAATTTTCCAATTTCGCCGCGGGCGAGCGCTTCGGATTTCCAATTCGATTGACAGATAGGACTGACAAGCGAGCTGTAACTCATACCGGCAGGGAGAGACAGTTAAAGAGGCTGGAACGCGAAGCGAAAGGGGAACTCTTATGTTCTTTGTGTAGAATTTATGAAAGGGGCATTGTCAACAGCAATGATATGAATTTATTGTTTCAGAAATTTCATTTGAAATGAAGGTATTGTTATATTACATCCCTTTTACTTTTTCCTAAATTTCTCGGGAGCTAGACAAACAAAGCTTTTGAAACTTCGACTGATTATATTCCTAACCCGTATTTTTATTCAAGTTTAATTGTTTAACCAGAGGTTTTTAAACTGTCATGAATTTCTTTAATTTTCCTCGCCAATTTCGTGAAATCGAGCGCTATAGTTTGCCAAGTGCCGGAAGCCCATTTCCCCGTCATCCCCGTAACAATCTTCGCATTGAAACTCATGAAATACGAGGGGAAAGTGGGCGAGGGAGAAGAGGATGAGTACGTGGCGGCGCGTGCCAGCAATAACTCTTCATCCCGCTAAAACGGGCTTGTAGTACGTATCCTCGGAAGATCTCCCATACCATTTGCTGTTACTTTGTGTCGCGACACTTTCCTCCCCATGGATTCTCCCCGTATTTCTCCCTCTCGGCCGACTACCCGGGCCGTGTGTGTCGGCGATATTTCTCGGGCTCGTGCGCGTCCACGAGAATCACGGATTCCAGGGGGATACGCGCGGTCCCGCGCACTTGCTTATCCGAAAGCGGGGATCTCTGGAAGAGGGGACTCTCCCTCCACGAAATATCATCATCGGAAGTCCGAGGAGGTGAAATCGGCGACGGGGAGACGCGGCTGTCGGAGCGAGACCGGGCCAGCGAGAGATAACTGCGGTTCGCCGGCGGCAGCGTGAAAGGACAAAGCGCCTTAAGGAAATTCCAGGAGGCCGACGCGACGTGTCGGGAGGACAGAGCGGAGCATTTCCGCCATACTTGTCGGTAATTTATGAAAGGTTTCGGCAAGCCCCAGGAATCGAAAGCGCGCGATTGATGGGACCGGGGCATGCTCCGAATTCGCAACGATCGTATTATACCTGCTGGAGGGCATGGGACTCCATAACTAGCCGGGATTCCGCGGTCCAACTCTTCCGGGGTGCGAGGGTACCCGGAAGATTCCTCGCTGACCGTCGAACAGCTATAGCGTACAGGGAGTGAACTACTGTAGAATAGTTAATCTCTTAATTACGTGCACCAACCAGCAACGCGTTCCTAAGAACGGTGATTGAAAGGCATGTAAATCACCCTGTACAGAACCACAAGCTCGTCTCATAAAAACTAGACTGCGACCCTAATTCAGCGAAGTTATAAATTTTTGCGCCGCCAAACTTGTTGACGTCAAGCGCATATCGGGCAAGTTGCAGGGCAGCGGGAGCGGAAGTAAAAAGCGGCGGGAAAGTGTCGAGTCGGTGGGGCCTGAAGGGAAGATGCAATAAGGAGAACTTGCTGCCTCGTAAATCCCTCGGGCGAGGAAACTCGGCCAGTACGGAGGTCCGACGCCCGGCGATATTTCATGTTTGCGCCCAGGGAGTCCTTCTGTGTGTTTTGAAGGATAGCGGAAAGGACATCCGGTTGGTGATAGGGGAATCGATTATGTAGCCGTGTCCCTCCTGTCGCCACCGGCCGAGCTGAGATAAACCTCTCCCTCCTTGGAAATGCATGTCTCTTGACGTGCAGACACCTAACAGTGAATGCTACCCGCGGACAGCCGCCTTTTCTCCGCCGGGCGTTTTTCGTGTCAGAGACTTGAATGGGAATAGCGGCCACCGGTGGGTGGGATATCAAGGATTTTATGGATTCAGCAAGGCTTTCGACCTGCTATCTCCATGGGCTACGAGTCTAAGGTAGTTCTTGTGGTATATGGGTCAAATATAAGAAGTGAATATCTTCATCCGTGCTTCCCTCGTGGACATTTTTAGTTATTGGGGCGTTGAAGAAAAAGGGCTGGCGAGTATAAAAATTTCAGTCCGATTTGACTGCTTTCATTTTGGTGGCGAATTTCCTTAATGGCGCGAGGCAGCCACCCCTCGAGACCGCTTTATTCCAAGTACAGTACCAAGGTGAATGTAGACCAAGCGTTTTTCCAACGAGATAGCCTGCCGGCACGTGGACCATCACCGCCCTTAACACTCTGATTTTTCCTCGGTCACCCTCCTCGCGGTCGACACTCTCATCGTTTCGCCACTGACTGCCGAGCCAGACTGGTACCGCGCTCGAATTGGAAACCGTTCTCCTTGAGCCGGCGACTTTAATATAAGCAATCGATCGATGACCTCCATCGACCGCCAGGAAATTGTTCCGCCCCGAAACACCGATCTACTTTCGCGGGTGAGGGAGTGACCGGAAGTGCTGGACCGCTCGCCGGATGCCGGCTTCGAGCCGGACTGCTTTCTCGAGTGTGTCCGTCGATTACCAGTGAGCACGCCAGAACGAATTTCGCGAGTGCTCCCACTGAAAGGTTAACTTTTTCCCGCTCGGTGATTCGAGGCTCAGCGTGCTCGACCGATTTTCCAAATTAGTTTCCGTCTGGAGGGTTTCCTTTTAATTATCAGGATCGCAGCGCCGAGAGCGGGGAGGGTCAGCCGGCATTTTTGCGGGGAAACAATTTGGAGAGGCTCGACGATGGGGCTGCGCCACTCGGCTCATCCCCCAACTCCACCCTCGCTCGGAGGACCTTGAAGATGAGGGTGCGACAGATTCACGACGCACGGATTTCAAGATGCGCCGCCCCGGCCAAACTTTTCCCTCCTCCGCGAGGCTTATCGTCCGTTTAATGTCCCTACAACCCCCGACTGGAGGGTCGCCGAAACTTTTTAACAAGCGCATCGAGGCGCCCCGGAAAAAACAATACTTTTTCACGAGCAATCCTGCGGGAGGAGAAAGCAGCCTGTTATGCAAGCCGCTCGAGTCACCCGCCATAATGGGTGGAAAGCTCTTTGCGGTAAACAGGCTTAACTGGAGAACCCGCGGAGATAGCGGAAGCCGTTAAATTTCGAGCTAGCGATAGTGGAACCTGTCATTATTTAGTAGCGCTCCCTCCAAGTGGCTGTTTTCCAGCCACTTTGGCTTTAATGTCGAGGACAGCGCCATAAACCTCTCGGCCAGTGTGCCAAGTCCATTCGTAAAGCAGTTCACCCTTTGCCGGGATACTCTCGGAAGCTGTAAACTCGAAAAACATGGTCAAGCGGAGCCCATTCGTTAAGTCTAACGAGGAAGCATAGCGCGCGTTAAGGAAATTCATTCTCAGGGCTATAAAAGAAATCTGAGAGATATATCTCTTTATCCTGGCACGTGAGGAAGTACAGCACGCTGATTTAAGATGCCGGGGACATCATTGCATAAATCGTACTAACTGCACACGAGCGTTCGCGCAGATGAAATCATAGAAAATGAAAGAAAAAGCAGCAACAGTGACGCAGAGTTATATCTGATAAAAGTGCTTGACGTCGAACTAGCCTGTTAACTTCCTCACTAAGGACCTTGAACTTGGCACATGTCCCATTGTCCGTGTTTTGAACATGTTATCGATTGTAGGTAATATAACAACCAATGGTTACCATCGATTTCTGTATTATCCATCGCTAGATTTACCGACTGTGGAAAAGCAAGAAATTTCTGAACACAGTGGGCAATATGTCCCAAGACTGATAACAAGATTATCGCAAACAATTCTCGACTATGACGCTAATAATAATAAAAATCCAAATTTTCAATCAAAGATACCACACGTTAATTAATTAATTAACTTACATCTTTAACTTTAAAACTTGGCATGTGCAAATTTGTGTCAAGGTTTACATATATTCATGTGATTCGGTGCCAGTTCTGTGGTCCGAAATGAACCGGAAGCCCACTTTCTGGCTGTGGTCCCGCGCACCTCATTCGCAATGCGGACGCCTTCGATTACGGTGGATTTGTATGCCCGGGAGTATCTTTTGCTTACGGAGAGACGCACGTAGTACTCGCAAGATATATTGCTGACAGGACTTGAATAATTCTACCAAATCATTGTGTCCCTTCGCCACTATTCTCACAGTGACGCGCGCTTCCAGGATGATTCCCTCCTCCCCCGCCCGACGACCAACAAAAAGGCAAAGGACTCAATTCACCAAAGAATCGACTGCGCATTTCTATCGGTTTCGCCCTCCGCGTGGACGTTTCCACCGGTTGCTCGAGCAAGAGGGAAGCACTCGATCGTGCGATCCGGCAGCAATTAATGATCCCCCGAAATAGCCGCATCCGGCGAGGCGCACGAGCGACTGCCAGGGGCAGATGTCCCGAAGGAAACTCACTTTGCAGCAGGTGTAACGACAGGTGAACAGCGGCTGATCGTCATGGAAGCTCGTTTCTCAGTCATTCGAGAGGTGTCCGGCTCACCGGTACCGCAAGTTGCCTTATCAGGACGGCTCGAAAGACTCGATGATTCCGGGGGAACTCGTAAATCATGCGCCTACCTGAGCGAGGGTGAATGGGATTATAAGAACAAGGTTTCCCTTGAACTTCCTTTGTACTTGTCAACCTTCTTATAAGAGGGTGTGCTAGGAGAATACGGTTTGGATAAATGTGAAATAACATTCTTTTCTCTATTTTTCAAAAAGTGTCAACAGTTTTGAGGATTTTGCAGCTTCGAGGTGTTTGTAACAGTTTAAAAGAGCTTCTGTAGAATACGGAACAGACAAACCGCGTTATAAGAGGGTTGAGTGTACTGGTGTTGGTCTCAGGGTCTGTTTACATTAATGACGCACGAGACCTCGCATCTCGTATCTCGCACCCTGCGTATCGGCGTCTCGCCGTTGGATTGTCCGGCGGGTGCGTGCGCTCAATAAGAATGATCGTCATTTGGCTGGCAGCGCTCGTACGAGTGGCGGACAGGAGGGTTTTTCCCAGGGCGACGAGATTTCCGAGTGGATATCGCGCAGCTCTCCGCCGAGCCAGACGCGAGAAGGACGCAGAATCATTTCGCCAGTGGCATACTAACTACCGACTCGCCACGACGCCAGTTTAGCTCGAAAGAAAGGAGGCCCGCGCTCTTTGTGTCGCTCGGCCGAGTCCCGATGACTCCAGTATCCTCTGCGAGTGACACGTGTTAAATCCGCAGGGGAGAATCCGATCGCTCTGCTCTCCCCCCGGAATTCCTGGCGGTCAGCCGGCCGAATTCATCGCGGCCTGGATCGAACGCGTAATCGTCCCTTTCGGCCGGGCCAGAATCTCCGCAGCTCCAGGAATTTCGATCTCGCACAAAGGAATAATGAGCCGAGCGCGCGGTTTGCAGGCTTTCGTTACGTGCATGCGCGTGTATATGTGTCTTTTCGCATAAAGGAATTCTCGGCTCGCCACAATGAGCGATATACCTGGTCGACGGCCGCTCTTCCTGGAAAGCCGCTCGTACCGATTTTCCCCCCACGGTATCCCCGAAAGAACTAGCTTCCACGAGGAGTTGCTTTTGGGGCACAGTCGCTCCGGAGAACCTGGTGGAAATAGATCCTGGAACCGAGACAGGAAACGCGGCGCATCCGCTGCATCATGGAGGATTATTATTAGGGTGGCCGCCTGTTTACATCACCGAGTCCGCCTGAAATGTACAAAGTTATGGTTGAATTCTCCAATTATGAAAGATCCCGGAGAATTTAAAAACTTTCGATTATTTCATCATTTTTCAATATTTTTGTATCCTTCATACTTGAATAGTTTGAAGAGTGTTAGTTACTCTAAAGAAGCAGACTCCTTCTGGCAAAGCCCGCATGAGTGAAACTCGAAGGGGTTAATTCCGCCGCGAGGGGGAATATCAGCGACAAAAGGGGGGGGGCTTATCCTTTGTTAAAGGGCAGTCTTCGAAGTCGGTGGTAAGTAGCTCGAGTAATGACGCAGTGGCACGTCCAAGTGGATTAACCACGAGTGGCTGACTACGCACGGAAGCTCTTATCAGCGGTTTGAGCCGACTCCTCTTCGGTTTCTCGTTCGATCAGTTCGATCGGCCTCTCCTCGTCGTGCTCGATTTTCACGGCGGGCGATTGTTGCGCGTCGAGGAGAAGCGAAGGCTCTGGAAATCGGGCGGACTCGGCCGGGGGGCGCGCGAGGTGTAGAGTTTCGATGTCAGTTACAGGAAGAGTAACTCGATACAGTTGGCTTCCGAGCGCGTGCGGACGCTTAGGAATAATAATGCGCTCCAAGCGGCTTTCCGCCGCCAGGATCATCCTCTTGGCAAGGGTGCGAGAAAAAAGCCGCAGGACTCGACGTTCGGTACTCGACATTTCGCACTATCTAGGATTCTTACCGGATCTCGCGAGTAAAAATGAATCATTTCGATTTCTTGAGATTCATAAAGAACTCATTAAAAACTAAGCATCTCTATTCACCCCCAAGCCACAATGATATATTATATATCATATTATATATCATATATAAAAAAATATTTAAAATCGCAACAAAATTGATTTTCCTTATTTTACAAACTCCTGAAACTCTGTGAACCAACGACGCAAGGGTTCGTTAGCCCGTCGCCTAATTGCTCTGGGCGCGTGTGCTTCCGACTCATTAGAATGGCAAAGGGAAAGTGCGGCGGGTTCGGTTCAAAGGAATGGAAAATATTAGCGTTTAGCGCGTTGCGTTCTCACCGCTTGGGGAAACTCGAAAATGAGAATCCCTGCTGGGCAGAAGGGCGCGTGCCAAGGGCTCGCATCTGCCGTGCGCAGTTGCCCTCGTCCCTTTCTGGAACAGGCCGAGGGAAAGACATAAGCACACAGGCATAGAACGGCACCGCTCCCTTCTGCCACCATCCCCATACTGTCTCGCCTTACAAACAAAAAAAATGCTTCCTCCGGAAGCACTGGGCAGATCTTTCCGTTCCTCGCAGCCCTCGACGTGCCAAGGGACTCCCTCTTTCTCCTTCACTCGAAAAAGCCTCGCAGGGTGATTTTAATCCTCGAGAAGAGACACGCTCGAGGGTGTCGAGGCTTCTGTGGCTTCGTCCAATTGGGATCCGCTCCACTAAATCCACCAACCAGGTCTTCCTCCCGAAAAAAACAATATGTTTAGCCGCTTCTCTAGCTTCTCTGGCTGGTAGCCGAAACAATTAATTTGCCGGATCAGAATCCCACCGGGTATCTCGGTGGCGGGTAAATTACGGGCCTCGGACTTCCTCGCCGATTACCCATTAGTCCTTGCGGTAGGCAGAGTGCCGGTGGCGAGGGCCTCGAGATAAACGCTGCACGGGCTTTGGTGTCGCCGGTGTCCCTGCGTGTTCGGTGGCTCCAGGGCCCTTCGCCCTCGAAGGAGGCCCTCCGCCACCGAAAACCGCCGTGCAACGGGCGAGACACCCCATTTAAAGTGTACTTAAACTGGAAACCATAAGCCAGCGGGTGAGCCCGGCGAAGCCGGCCGGCGGTAAAAGGGAGGTTGAAGGGTTTCCGAAGGCAGAGGACGGCACGAGGCAACGGCGGCTCTCGGTGCGGAGAGAAAGTGCGCAGGGCCAGGCGGACAAGTGGGGCGCGCGCTCGCGGCGAGTACGGGCCTGAGGGAAGGCCCGAAGCAGCCCGAAGGGAAGGGGCCCGGAGCCAGGTAAGCAGCTGCTAGCATCTGCCGCTGGCGGATCAGGGGCAACAGCAGCCGCGTGCTTAAATTAGTACCGGCACAACTGTCGCGGCCGAAAGACCGTCGAGCCTCCTCTCCACTAGTGTCCTTCCACCCCGAGAGTCCGGAGCTCTCTCGCCGAGTTCTTCTACCAAGACCAGTTTCAGTCCTGACACACTTGCTCTGCCGCGTTTCTGCCCGGGCAATGAGAGTCGCCGCCGCCGCCGTCGCGTTTCTTCATTAGAGGTATTATTGGCGGTTTAACGGACTCGCTCGCCGGGAGAGAGAGAGAGAGAGACGGGAGGGCAGTGTGAGGGCAAGCTGCGTGTGAGATGGTCGGGAGAGGCCGGATTTGATAAGGAAATCGTATCGGGACGCGGGACTGAGGGCGCGATAAGGCAAGACGATAAGTGAGATCCCACGGATAAGCGATCGTATGAGGGATCGTAGAGAGAGAAGTACCGGAAGACGAAGAGGAAGATGCTGATACTACGGGTGATAGTAGTGTTCGTCCTCTGCTGGGTGGCCAGGTGCGACTTGCTCGACCTCTACGTCCAGCACATGGACGAGACCATGAAGACGGCGATTCACAGGAACAGGCATCATCCGCGGGATCCTAGTTCGAGAATACGAAGGAGCCTCCTCGAGGAACCGGTCCTCAGGGTCGGCACCTTCAGGAAACAACGGCTCGACGTGGACGAGGAATGGTACGCCCAGTGGAAGTCGAAGAACGACATACCCTACAAGAACGACGCCCTCGACCACCCCAATGCCAGGGAGGAAAACCTCAATCCCGGGCAATACGAGTACCTGGAGAACTCGACGCGCTCCGAGATGGAAGAGAGCACTCGCGTCTCCACCACCCTGGAGACCCTCGCCACCGAAAACATGGAGATCGAGGCTCGAACCGACTCGGAGACCGGGTCCAACTCGACAACGGAAGCCGGTTTCGAGGAGCTGAACGACGCGACTGTGTCCCTGGAGCAAGTGCTCGAGTTCCTGGAGGTGGCTGCCGGCCTGAAGAACTCCGAGGAGAGCGGCCACGGCGAGGAAGAGTTCGAGATAATCAGCGAGAGCGGCACCGTCCTGCCGAAGCCGATGGAGGACCCACCGCTCAAACGGGCCCCGAAGTCGCAAGGCCGGATACCAAAGAAGTACGTCCCGGGCCCCGAGAAACTCGGGAAGCTCTCCCGCGACGCGAAACTCCCGGAGGACAAGGAGAGCGCGGAGAGCAGGTCGAAGAGGAGCACGAAGGATGTTCGATTCACGAGGTACGAGAGCCTCGACGAGGACGGCGACGTGATCCTGGAGTGGGACCCTTCGGACGACGAGGTGGTGACTTTCAAGGTGACGGCGAGGACCCTCGGCTACGTCGGCATCGGATTTAACGAGAAGAACCACATGAAGGGCGCGGATATTCTTCTCGCCTGGGTCGACGATCACACCGGCGCCGTCAATCTCCTGGTAAGTCTTTCAAGGATCGATCTTCATCTCGACCCATCGTGTGATTTACGAGCCGGAGGAATGGGGCCCCCGTTGATACGATCGCGGCCCGGGAAGATGGAGCGGGCGCCAAAAAATATCCTTCCTCTCCCTATTCGAAGAGAACACCCACACCCCACCCCACCGGACTCTCTCCTCTTTCACTACTTGTTTTATTAGCTGACCAAGAAAGTTGTTGCCTCTTTAATCGATAGAGATAAATGATAGACAAAGTGGATCCAACAATACTTTATTCCCACAAGGTTTATTCTCCTGCTTTTGTATGCAATTTAAAAGAAATTATCATAACTATATTCTCTGCAACAGTGATTTGTGGACTTTCAGAATGACCTTTCTCGATTACCTGCTACATATAATCTAGTGGGATTATCGCATATCATACACGCATTAGATATAACGTATGATTTAATATACAGGTTCGATTTAAAAACGGGCAAGTTTTTCTTAGTCGGCTGTTATCTCGGCCGAGTGAACTCCACCTTGTAATTCGTATATGTAAATGGGAGCGAGTATCGGGAGGTGATAATTATGGATCATCTGGCAGGTCGTCTAATGAGCTCGCCCACACTCACACAGTCCCCGTGGCCGTGTGCGTGTATGTGTGTCTGTCCACGTTATACCTGCTCCCGTGGGAAAAAGGCGAGCTCGGCGTGGCGTCCGGCAGGAATTCCCGATGTATCTCGTATGCAAGCTGGCTCGATTGGTACTAGCAGTGTCGGTTTTTCATAGTCGGCGCTATCGGCGACCAGTTCTTCAATCGCCAATCAACGTCGCCATCCATTAGAATCGCCGGCGCTGATCTCGTCGCAGCTCTCGCTCTCTTGGATATATTGGCCTCTGCCTCGTAATCGGTACCGCTCTTTTCCGATACTCTCTCGTCCTGGTCGGACTCCTCGCGGCAGGAACACTAGAGCGTGCGTTCTCCACCTGCGCTTTTGCGGTCCGTCCGGCTGCGTCTCGTCTCGGCGGCGCGCGTCCTTCCGCGGCATCGAAATCTGTCGGCGCGAATCTGCCCGCTCGCGGTGGATCGAGCTGCTCGAGCGTCCGGATGAGACTCGGAGAAAAATGGAGAGAGAGAGAGAGAGAGGGAGGGGGATGAAAAAAAGGAGGGAGACGAGCGAGGATGCAAGGAGGCGGCCAACAAAGACGAAGGACGCGAGGATCCTCCGCTCGAAGACGAGGAGGAAGCGCGCGAGCGGGCAAAAGAAATCGGAGGGGAAAAAGGAGCAGAAGAAGCGAAAAGCCCGGGAATTAAAGGAAGATTAAGAAGGTAGGCAGGGCAGAATGGGAGGCCGGAACACAGCAGCCCGCGAGGCCCTGCCAGGTTGAAGGGAGACAGAGGGCAAAAAAGAGGAAAACAAAAGGAGAATCGCGAGTCAAGGTATCGGCCTCTTCTCTCGGGAACGACGAAATCCTTTTGAAAGGGGTCCAGGTCGCACTTGGCTCGCAGTCGCACGATCGATTCGTATTAATGAGCCTCTTTTAATTAACGCGTCCCGCCAGGCTAACCCTCTGCCTTCTATTCTACCAATGATCCAACTGCGCCTCCTCCAATCTTGCCTCCCTTCTCCCTATTCCACGCTTTCCTCTCGATGACTGGTCAATCGGACACTGGTCTTTGTCAGAGAGGCCTCACAACCGTTGGAATCTTCTCGATCCTTAATAATTACTAATCCTAATTAACCCTCTACCATTATCCTCACCACCCGTGGTCCCCGTAGCCTCCAAACACTCGAGGGCATCCTGAACCCTAAAGGGCCATCATTCCTTTCTCGATACCGAAAAACACCGAGACGGTTCCGATGGAGCGGCAAGTGCGCGACTCTGGAGAAATCTCGAGCGGATGGCGAGCGGGGAATTTTTCGGCTCGATTTACCTGGGCATCGGAGGGCGTCCGGGCCGCATAGCCGGGGTGAAAAAAGAAGCGCGTCCGCGAGGAGTAGTGAGGTGGTGGTGGTGGTGGAGGCGCAGGTGGGGAAAGAGCGACCGGTATAAAATTAACGAACGTCGTTCCGACGGCTCGGAGATAAAGCCGTGATAAATTTACGTCTGGCGGGGTCCACCTCGTCTCCTCGAGGAATCCTCGTGGCGGCCGCGGCGAGAACGATCGACTCTAGGGGCCCACGGGCCCCTCTCCCACCCCGACGAATTATAAATCCACCGGGGAACTGGGTGGAGGGGGCCTGGGTATTTTTCCCTAGGGCTGCTGTAACGCGAGCGTAACGCGCCTGTAACGCGAGTCCTCTTCCTCGAAAGGGACATTGGAGACTCCTGCGCCCTAAGGACCAGCCGTGTCCTTTGTCGGAGGTACGGGCCTCCTCCACCTCGAATTCCTTCTAAGCAGACACAATGAAGCGGCTCGACTCTCTCGGCTACCCAGTTTCCCTAGTCGGGGACTATATAGTCTTATCCGCGCGGCTTTCGAGTGATGTGAATGAGTGGCTGGGCGACGCGATAGCAGTTGGACAGGGGGTGAAGAGCCGGTGGAGTTAGTTGCGTGCGACGATACCACTGGGCCGCGGGAGGGGCCCGGAGGGCGGAGGGTTGGAGGAGCATTCCGGGTCCGGAGACTGGGCCCCGAAGAGAGGAGAGCCAGTCAAGGCCTCCAGACATCGGCGGGGGGCCAGCCGCGCGAATCTCCGAGGCATCCTCGCGGAGAAAAAGGAAAACAGAGAGAGGGAAAGGGGGGAGAGAGAGAGAGAGAGAGAGAGAGAGGAGAGACGAAAACAGAGAGGAAGAGAACCCATGCCCGGCCGACACGCGATATCTTCGCTCCTTTGATTCCCTCTTACCCAAAGCTCTCCTGGCCGCAGTGTGTGGATGGCGATTAAAATTTAGCCGGCTGCCTCTCGAAAAGAGCCTCGCCTCGCCTCGCCCGGCTCGTATCGCATTTCCAAAGCGATTCCGAGTCGATTCGGTGCCAGTGATACGCGTGTATACCCGCGCGATTCCCGTGATTCCTGAAATCGGATTCCCCGCTCGAGTACGTACATACATACTGGCCTCGTCCTGCCAGGATCGAGCCTGACTCTCCTCGGCGAGTCGCCCGCCGGATTAAGGAGACCGTTGAGCGGGACGGAAGCCCAAGTCGAGGGTCGAACGATGAAGAGCGACGACAGAGAGGATGACTGCAACTCCCGAAGGACGCGCCACTCCGCGACCGGGACACTGAGCGACAGTACACCGGCAGAGCGCTCGGATTGCGATCGTAATTTATTAGAGGCACGGGAGGAGCAGGTTTCGCAAAGTGAATCTGAAATGCAGGTAATCTTCGATCCTCCCCGGCCAGAGGAAGAAAGGACGAAAGGGTGCAAGGCGATGCAGGGGCCGCACACGTCCTTCGCTGATTTTCGACGCGATTCTTTTCTCATTATCTTTCCAGCGGACTTTTTCGCCTCTTTCGCCGACCCGGCAACCTGTTCTCTCGTCCTCCGCCAGGACGAGCTCTCTCCACGTTCCTCTGCGCTCGCCCTCCCGCCGCCTCTAGGACTCGCTTCCCACACACGCCCCGCTCGCACGCCCCAGCCGGAAACTCTTGGAAAAACGCTTTTACGCTACCGAAATCCGCCGAGCCGAGAACAAAGTGTTCGCGGTTCCTTGGAGCGCTCGAAGCCTCGAAAGGAGAGATTTCTGGCGCTGGCGGGGAAGGAATATTTCACGGATTAAGATTAGTCCGGGAAGCCGCGCTTCCCATTGTGAAACGCTGCCCCGGTGAGTTCGTAGGTCATTCTTTTTTTTTACGAGCGCGCTTTCTAAGCTCCTTTCATGGTTAATAAGCGTATTCACGGCCGAGCAGGGCTTACAAACTCCGGATAGAAACCGCCGCGAAGAATCGAGCTGTCCGAGTGTCCGGTGTGTGCGTGAGCACAGCCTCATTCTACTTGCCCTTTGAATCACTTCTCTCGCCTATATGCTACTGTCGGTAGGATAATTATCAAATATCGAGTCATTTTAATTACTGTAATATAACATTCCATTGTACATGTTATTGGCGTGAAATGTCTGATTTTTTAAATAGTATATTTGTATTATATCATCTACATTATATAATACAATATAATATTATATAAAATATGCAGAATGCAGATAAAAGTTGGGAGATATTCTTGCATAATAAAAATTACTAGATTACTTGTAATTATCTCACATACGCACTCCAGTGTATACATCGAGAGTGGTAATTGGAAGGCAAGTGAATCACCCTGTAGTTGCGCTCTCGGCTCCAATTAAACTTTCATTGGAGCCGGGACAAGGAACAGGCGTCCTCGCGATTACTGTATCCTCTTTCGAGGCGGTTTCTCCGATAATTGTCGAGGGGCGCAACTCGTCCCTGCATCCTGGAAGTCTGCCTGGTCCTTCCGGCGCGCAGCGATCGCCAACAGGCTCTGCATCGATCGCAACTCAATCGGGGGGCCATTTGCCTGGAAAAATAGAAATAAGGACTAATCAGCGCTAATTGAAAATTGGAAAGGGAGGAGATGGTGGGATGGAAGAGAGTTGGCCAGGTAGAAGGAGAGAGACAGGGTTGGTAAAGGCTCATTAGCATGCTAGGAGCGACGCATCGAGCGGACATAATCCAACATATGATTTACGGTTCCTGCACGGGGGAACCGGTCCGCGGCCCTTTCAAATAAAACAGTGTGTCTGCCTGTGTGTCTGTATGTGTGTGTGTGTGTGCTTAGTACGCAGCATTTGTCGGCGGAGGCAGGTTGTGCAGGTTCGTACTGTTAGGAGGCTCGATTCGGTGCGAAATCGATGATATCGAACGGTCCTGATATCCCAGTAAGAATTATTAAAAATCAAATAACAACCAACCTGACACATAGAATCCTTAGCGATTCTCTCTCTCTTTAGCCAGGATATTAGCCGTCATTGTAGTCCGAAGCGACCAAGGACCTTCCACTTGTCACTTTTTGCCGCCGCTCGCTCCTCCGGGCGATCGGTAAACACAGAAGCAACACCGTGCGAATTAAGAAGCGCGTCTTAATTAGGCCGGAAGCCGAGCCCTTCTCTCCGCGTCTCCCTTGCTCCCGTTTATCCTCGGCCACGCGTGCTGCTCCTCGGGGATTTAAACTCAGTCGAGAGAAAGGGACTCGGCGTTCCGTGATTTGAAAGACAAACAAGCAGCGGAGCGCTCCGTATGCCAGGCCGATTCAATTGGGAGACTGAAAATCCTCCTGGGAATGCTCGACCACCTGCGCCGCTCGACGTCCAGTCTTTAATTATCGAGGATTCTTTACGAGGATTCTTATGACGCCGGCAATTAAAGTTCGCCTCCCGAAACGGGGAATATGGGATTTCTCCTCGATTCCCTTGGAATCCCTGCACTTACGTAAGAGGAATACCAAAGGGGGATATGAAGAGCGGGCGAGAGTCGGAGAAAGATGTGGCGAGTGATTAAAACGAAAGTACATCGGAGGATCGTTAAATTCTCGGAGGCAAATTGTCCCGAAGCCGCGCCACCCCCGAGTCTCTCGCGGATTTCTCTCTTCTTCTCCGGCATTTCAGGCCCTTTATGGATATTCCACGCGCGCTCGTAAACCCGGGGAGCTCGGATTGCGGTCATAATTAACTCCTGACCGCTCACTCGCTCGGCCAGCAAACCATTCTTATATTTCCGAGAGAGTCGCTAAAGAATTCCATTCTCTGCGCCAAGTCTTTCTTCCTCTTTTATTATCCTTTTATTCAAGCCTTTAGAACCGAACGCACGAATAGGGGGTTTAACAAAATATCGAATACATGTAAGTACAACTCTCGTTGGTTGCTGAAAGAGAGAATCAAAACAAGACTAACATATTGAAGATATAACACAATATCAGCCCCATCGCAAATGGGATTTTGGAAAGAAACATTGCTCTCTTTAGATAAGAGTGTAGGCGTTCCGAGCTTTAAAACCGGGGGAGAAGCTTAGGAGAAATATTTCCCTAGGCGTGGAGGGTGTATCCGAAGGGAAGCCGATGGGAGGATCTCGGTCTCGTTAGCGCGAGGTAGTAGAGGAAGTGTCCTGCGGGGTTCCCGGAGGAACGATCGGGAAGCCGGGCTCCTTTATCCCCGTGGCAGGATCTCTCCTCGCTACCACTCCTGGCCAGCTGCCGTTCTGCCAGGTGGTAAAAAGGAGAGGCTCTCGAGGCAGCAGAGGTCGGCTCGCCCCGGGCAGGAGGAGGACCGTCCGCGGCAGAAGGAGCGCGAGCGACGCGTCCCGACTCCCGGGGAAGAGGGACGCAAGACGGCTGGCCCCGAAGAAAAGAGAGCCAGTTGAATTTCTCGACTCGCCGCTCAAAGAGAGGATGCAAGCGGCGAACAAGCCGCCCGAGGAAGAAGAGAGAGAGGACTGGGCCCCTCTTCCCCGTCGAGGGAAGAAAAAGTGCAGTGTGAAAGAAGGAGAGTGCGCGCCCCGAGGAAAAAAGGGGGATGGAGAGACCGGCGAGGAGAAAGAAGAAGGACGCGGCTACCTCCGAAACACCTGGCAAGCATATCCTCATAGTGGCGCCTCATCGGGGAATTTCTTTCTTTTTCCACCCGGCCACGCCGAGATCCATGGGAACCACGACAAATCTCTCGGGGAACGGAACCTCCCCAGTTTCCCTCCAATCACGACTGGGAACCCTGTTTTCCCAGCCGCGGGATCCGAGCGTGACTAATACACTGGTGTTACTGATAGGTTTGAGTGTATACATTCGTCAGTTTATGAAAAATGAACCCTTTGCTCCCGATAGGTCATTCGAGTGCAAAGAGTTGAAATGATTGAAAGGAAACTATTTGGGTAATAGCGCGGTAGTTCTATTTTATTCAGTCGTCATGAGTTGCTACAACAGTGCCAGCAAGTATTAATAACTTTTAAAGGATAGAGTCATAATCTCGCCACTTTATCTTATTAGGAAAGAGGTCTGTTAGTAATAAATGTCAGTTCGATCTAACCACTTTCATTTATACGACCCAGCTCCTTAAAACAAGTCCCATAACATAATATCCCGCGAATCAAGAAAGGGCGCGGGCCCTTTCCCCGCTCGAGAGCAGATCACCTTCTTAAAAGTCCGCCACAGGATGCGGGGGTACCGATCCGTGAGGTCATATCCGTCGAATTAATTTTCCGCATCCACGCACTCGTACTCCCAACTCTCCTTGGTTTCCCATGGTGCAGCCCACTCGGCAAAAGGGCTACCTCGAAGAATTGTCGATACAGCCGGGCGCAGCGAGTTGTATTGCAGCGGGGACTTGGCGCACGTATCTTCTGCCCGGAGCTGCTCGGGAGCAGTGGCTAGCGAGAGAGCGACACGGCGCATTTGTTATCAGCGAAACTGGAGAAACCTGTTCCCACTCGTCAGTTTGCGATTCAGTGGCGTGGCCTCTAATGCCCCGGCTAGATTCCCGCCGCCTCATTTGCATGATATCCCGGGAATTATCCCGCGGCGAGCCCGATCGATTAGTAATCCCCCGTTTCGCCCGGGATTCGACAATGATTGGACTAAAAAGAATCTTATTGGATACTGAAGAGAAGGTATAATGCAATACATGTTCCGGTACATTGTGACGAGAAATTGAACAAGACTAACGAAACACCAATATATTGGTGTGTGACTGGAAAGTCACTGATGACTGTAAAGGGTTAAAGCGGCGGCGGTTAATTAATTCGAGAAGTGTTTTTTAATCGTCCGCAGGAGAATGAGCCTGCGGGGCACAGACTTAATTAGCGCGGGGACGATGAGAATATCCGGGTGGCATGGGAAGACGAGGAAATGACGGAGGGACGATAGTAAGAAGAGTCGTTTTACGGCGCCGAAGGCGTCTTATCTTATTCGTTCCAATTAGGATTCATCCTTTTCCTATAACACTCGGGGTAATCGATCGTATCCTCGCGTGGACTCGCACGTAGTCGGTTGGTCTTGTGCTCGGAATAACTTAATACGCAAGCTCCCGATGAGCGATCTCACCCTTCTTCCGGCGGGTTGTTCGCTCTCGATCTCGTTTGCATAGGCCGAGAACGGCTCAGCCGGTGCTTCCTTTTTGCACGTGCTCGTTATGAGCGACGGGCAGAGGGCATGACGGCCCGGCGTGGCAATTATTTCGTCCCATTACCAGCAGGAAGAGGACTTCCCCTGTTTCGCTCCTGCTGGTCCCGGGAACTCATTCCCCTAGCGCGGCGAGGGGCCCTGAAAACTCCATTGTACGACGCGTATCTTTGGGGTTTCCAGGGCCCAGTTGGGCCCCGAGCGGCCTTTACCGAGTTGCTCCAGTTCGGTGGGATAAAAAGTCCATCGGGGAGAAAGTACGCTCGTGGAGAAAGGAAGATATGGTCCAGAGGGACAGCTGGCCCGCTCGGTCCCGATAAGCACGGCGATATCTGGTGCAAAAGTGCAGGTCGACGGTGGGACCCGGTCGCGCGAGGTCCGTTGACCCCCGAACGCCCATTCTCATTCGATCCCTTTTTCTGTCTTCCAGGACTCGCACGGCATCGAGGAGAGCAACGCCGCTCCGGTCACGGACACCTTCCAGGACGTCCGGGTCCTCGCCGGCCTCCAGAACGAGACGCACACCAGCGTGACATTCTCGAGGAACTGGCAGACCTGTGACCCCCAGGACCACCGGCTTACGGTACGCTCTAACGTGTTAATCCACGGGCCCAAGTGGGTCACAACCGAGTGTGAGGAGCACATAGTCCCTGCTTCGCTCTAACGGCACAAGTTTCGGGAGCGCGCATTTCGTATTCGGCGATCGGAGCACGAAATTTGAGACCGTTGGATGAGCTATCGTCGCGGGATGAACAATTCGCCGGCATTGTACGGGGACGTACGAGAGGAGTCCCGGAGATTTACGGTACCCGGGTGGCCTGCGAATACGATTCTGCCGTGTATTCTTATGTTGTATGCTCGGCACGGAGGGGCCCCTGCTTTAAGAGGCCCTGGGACCTATCCGCTCAATTCACGTCGCGATATTTAGTCGCTTAGCATGCTGTCCGCACCCCTTTTACTATTTAACTTGGGTCCGTTGCCGTGGGCTGCCTCTATCGAGTATTAAACTATGATTCTCGAGCAGTAGGGCCCATTGACAGATTTCTATCTACATCATTTTAAAATCCATTTACACCCATTTAAATATGATATCTTCCAATTCCCATACATATTTCCAATATTTTATTTTAAATTTTAAACAACAAAGGATAATATTTAAATGACGGAAACCATACAGTTCTCAGGGAAGGGACTCACTCTAAAATCGTTGGCCGCGAATGTTTTAGCAGTTTAATGGGAAAATCTTTAAGAAAGAATCGTCATTTCAGGGAGATACAGTGAGGGTGCTTTGGGCATTACATCCGACGGACCCCGAGCTGAACACGGCCATTTGGCACGGCGAGAAACGGGGCGGACGAGCTCTCAGGCTCAGGACAAGCGCGCCTCACTCGCCGCCCCAGCAAACCGAAGATATCCGACACTGGGATGTCAAGTTGAACCAGGTAACGATTGATTTTTTCATTAATATTCAATTTATCAAAATGGATGTAAGTAAATGTGGATTTGCTCTTTGCAGTACTCCGTCTCGGACACCGCGGACACGACCTACTGGTGCAAGATCTTCAAGGCCCCGCCGTTCGACGAGAAACATCACATGATAGGCGTAGGTATTTCACGAAATCTCGAAGGGTTCGGATCGAAGCGATGGGCCTTCGGGGAACTGAAATTCGTTTATGCGCCGACACGCTGGGTGTACGAAGGAATGCTCTGAGGTTGGGCCTTATTCGCATGTGCCGCACGAATCACGGTCATTCATGCCGGACGTCGCACGCTCGAGACGGACGTCATTAGAATAAAGAAGGGATCCGGAATGATGTCATTGCTTGTCCGAAACGTTGCCGGACTGTGAATGGGCCTTCCTGGGAGCAGCCACTCGCTTCGATCCCTCTCTTCGATCCCTGGGCCCCAGGTTTCGATCATTGAAACAAACATAACACAATCTGGTCGTTCGCTCTTGCAGTATACGCCGCTGGTGGAGAAAGCAAACGAGGACCTGGTGCATCACGTGATTCTCTACGAATGCGCGTCCACCGCTCCGATTTTGGGCCAGCACGCCAGGATCGTCGGTGCACCCTGTTACAGTCCCACGATGCCTAGGGAGTGGGAGTCCTGTTTGCAACCAGTCCTCGCGTGGGCCCGCGGCAGTAAAGGTACTAGCGAGCTTCCGTTCTTCGTATTTCTGTCCTTTCGACAGATCTGCTGAATGATATGTTGCTGTTTCAGGAGAGTGGCTGCCGGAACACGTCGGTATTCCCATCGCGGAGCACCGCGAGGGCTCGTACTACATGCTGGAAGTGCATTATAATAATCCGAAAATGAGGAAAGTCATTGACAGTAGTGGAGTTAGGCTACACTTAACGCCGAAACTTCGGCCCGAAGAAGCTGGCATTCTCATCGCCGGAGTGGCTGTTAGTCCTTTGCACTTGGTACCTCCGCAACAGAAGGAATACGCCACCGCAGGATACTGCACTCCCCACTGTACAAATACGGTAAATAACATTATAAACTCAAACCAAAAGTCTAGTCTTATGCCAAAAAACGAGCAGGCAACAATTCCTCTATAATCTAATAATTTTCTCTCCAGATGTTCCCTGAGACCGGAGTAAACGTCATCTCGGTTGTCCTGCACTCGCACACAGCCGGCCGGAGATTAAGCCTGAAGCACATTCGTCAGGGGAAGGAGCTGCCGCGAATAGTGGAGGACAACCACTTCGACTTCGACTACCAACAGTCTCACACTCTCGAGAAAGAAGTGAAGATTCTCCCGGGCGACGAGCTCGTCGCGGAGTGCGTTTACGGTACCCTGGACCGAACGAGGCCCACTCTCGGCGGCTACGCAGCATCGCAGGAAATGTGTCTGGCATTCATAGTGCACTATCCAAGGACACCGCTCGCAGCCTGTTACAGTATGACGCCCGTAAAGGACCTCTTTAAAACCCTCGGGGTGTACAGTTTCAAGGG
Source organism: Crossocerus cetratus (assembly GCA_963675795.1). Classification (NCBI taxonomy): domain Eukaryota; kingdom Metazoa; phylum Arthropoda; class Insecta; order Hymenoptera; family Crabronidae; genus Crossocerus; species Crossocerus cetratus. Next base: position 8,780,734 of record OY776664.1, on the reverse strand, counting down.
GGTCACGATGGACCATCTGGAGAAACTGTTCCTGACCAGCGGGTAAGTGCTACTGGAGTCGAGACCCATTTTCCCTCCACTCGTGTGAGAAACTCTCCAACGATCTTTCCCGCTTTGCCTTTAGAACGGACGCGGCATCTCTGCCCTCGGCGAGCCAGCAATTGCCCGCGTATCCTGCCGCCAAGTCCAGCGAGGACGTCGACGAAGAGATCTACCGCGAGGCGGAATCTGCGCTCAGGGCAATGAGAGACTACTCGGAGGAACGGGAGAGCGACAATGTCTTCTCCCGATTGATCATCGAGGAGCCTCAGGAATTCCGAGGCAAGTATAACTTTACTCGCGAAATTCAAGTACTTTCATCGGGGACTCAGTGAAGAATTAGTCTAACGTATGTTGGTATTTGTCTAGGTCGCACTTTAGCGGAACACATGCTAGCCCTTCCCTGGACGGAGGAACTCCTAGCACGATCCATAGAGAGCAGCTTATACCATGGCAGGCACATGACTTTCTGCAGGAAACGAGACGACAAACTCGCACTGGTAAGAAGATATCCAACCACCGATCCATATTACAGTCTAGTCAAGTCGGCCTGTTCTAACTCGTAAGATTTTTACAGCCAGCAGACATCCAAACATTCCCGAACTTCACCGCACTGCCCGAGGCGAACGACACTTCCTGCAGCGAGGTGCGGGTCCAGTCAGGATCCTCGAATCTCTCGAGTTCGTTCCTCGTGTCGCTCGCATTGTTGGTGATCGCATCGATCGCCGGATCCTAAGTCCGTGTATTAATAGTAGTGAGACGGAGCAGGAGTACAGGCTGTACATTACCAATTAATCGATTAAGCACACCAGCGTCTCATCTGTTCGAAACAGGTTGAACTTCTTCATTGGTCGCTAGGACGAATCTCCCCGTCCGTGACGCTCTCCAAGGGGCGGCCACGGGCGGAGGGCAAAATTTTGGAAAAATTTTGAAGGTCCCCACGCACGCGTCGCGTTTTACATAGATATATAATATAATATGATGTAAATATATAGTATATCGTATTTATAAGGCGCACTACGATCGTTCCCTCCCCCAGTATTTTATAATTGTCCCCTTTTGTAGAAAAGAAATAAATGTCTATAAATGTCAGTGGCGAGGTGTGTTCTATTCGATTGATCGGTCCGACGTCAGAGAGTATCGAAGGGCGTCCTTTCAATTAAATCTTTCGGAAGAAATGGCAAAACCTGCTGCTCCTCGCGGGATCGATCGCAGCCATGTAACTCTGAGGGGCACCGGTGCGGCGGCTGGCTAACCGAGTAACCGACATATCGCGGCGGCCACGCAGCTTCGCAATTTTCCGGCTGGTTAACCGATTGCGCGGGCGGCTCCTCTTCGCAGCTACCGATACGGGGTCCCATGTGGCCGCCGCTGATAAGGGATGAATTGAACTAGTATCGGATTAAAAAGCTCGGCGACCAGTATAAAAGCGGGCTCCCTCGGGGCTACCAGCATCAGTTGCTCCACCGAGCTCCCAGCAGGAACATCGAAGACAGTGGCATTTCCCTTGTGAAGTAGTCTTCTCTTGAATTCGTCGAATCAGCCTAGTCAGGTGAGTATACCTGGGGATCTTCGTCGAAGTCTCGTCATTCCGAGCCGCGAAAGTATTAGCATTGTTTTTCTGTGTTGAAGATGAGGCGTACAAGGCACGTGATGCTGCCGGTCCGTTCCTGGCAGTACATCGGGCTACTGGTAGTGTCTCTTGCTTGCCTGACACTCGGTCTAGTTTCGAGGGATCGGGAGGGTAGAGCTGGCAGTCTCGCCGGACCGGAACTCACCCACCAAGCACCCCATGAGTAAGAGCTTCTCTCGGGTTGTTTGAATGAAGCTTCGAAAATTCCTTGATTCATTTCTGATACACGTTTTCAGAGTCGATTCCTGCCCCAATTCGAACCCGCTCACCGAGTCATCCTACCGGTCGAGAATCGAGCGCTCGCCAACCGAGACTTTGAAGTCCCAGCATGAATCCTCTCTGTCAGATGCGAGAAGAGTCTCCCGAGTGCGCGGCCTCGATAGAGTCTCTGGCACAGAGCGACTCGTCGAGAGACGATCTTCTTCGAGAAGAGAGCTCGGACTTGCTAGAGATCATATCCGAGGTCGTGTTGATCGAGAAAATGAGCGCATGTCGAGGCGCATCGCGGAGTCAGCCCGTCGCATTCGTCAGGATCGTTCGGCAAGTCGTTCGTCTGATCCCACGACTCGTCGCACACGCTCTGTGTCCCCGATTGAAAGTATTCGCTCCTCCCAACGAGAACAAAGACTTAACCGCCAATCTCTTGAACGACGAAGCGTAGTTCGCCGTGAACGCTCCGACCGATCGGACGATCGTCTGGAAATCCGAGAACGTAGAGTACGATCGGTTGAACGCCGGGCGGAGGATGTAGACCGACGGGAGAGGCGTGAGATTTCTAATAGAGCTGGACGATTTGATAATCGCGATAGATCTCGATCAATGGATTCGCGTCGATCGAACGAAATTGAACGAGCACGATCTCTTGATCGCCGGACGTCGAACGTGGACCGCCGAGAGAAACGTGAAAATTCTAATAATCTTCGTCGTATTGATATTCGATCTCGTTCCATCGATTCTCGTCGATCGAACGAAATGGAACGACGTGCTGATGGTAGATCGTTTGATAATCGTCGATCAGTCGATCGTCGTTCGGAACTTAGAGCGCGATCTGTTGATCAATCGGAAATCCGTGACCGAAGAGCGCGATCTGTTGACCGATTGGCAATCCGTGACCGAAGAGCGCGTTCAACAGAGCGTCGGGACTTGAATAGGGTGGACCGTCGCGACTTGAATAGGGTAGATCGTCGGGACTTGAATAGGGTAGATCGTCGCGACATGAACAGGATGGATCGCCGTGAACTGAATCGTGAAGATTCCCGAACCGAAAGACGAGCACTTGCCGATCGAGTTATAACCGAACGCCGAAGCAGGAGTGTCGTCCGAGACAATCGCGGGTCCCTTTTGAGGTCAACCAGAATACAAGACGAACGCAGGGATAATCGCATCAATCGCGAGAACAATCGTCAAGTAACTCGTGCAGCTTCCGAAGGACGCAGGGTAGCCGATTCTACCCGCCAAGAGAATCGAAACGATATCCGTACGAGAGTAGACGAATCCACGGAACAAAGATTTGTACGCAATGCAAGGGACTCGAGAGAGCGAAGGGTTGAGCGGTTTTCTCGTTCCGACCGGCAACGTGAGATGACTAGGTCGTTGGTCCGCAAGGACGCTGAATCAAGGGACAGGCGATTGGTTTCCCGCTCGGCTGAACGACTCTCCTCCATTGATACCCGACGAGAAAGAATCGACAGTCTCCGCAGAACTGTAGAACGTCAAAACGTTGAAAATTCCCGACTCGACGGCGACCGTAGGTCCACCAGAGTATCAGAATCAAGGGAAAGGCGATTGGCCTCCCGCTCGGCTGAACGACTCTCTCCCATTGATACCCGACGAGAAAGAGTTAATAGTCTCCGCAGAAACATTGAGAGTTCGCGACTCGACGGCGACCGTAGATCCACCAGAATGTCAGAATCAAGGGAAAGGCGATTGGACTCCCGCTCGGCTGAACGACTCTCCCCCATTGATACCCGACGGGAAAGAATTAACAATCTCCGCCGAACTGTAGAACGTCGAAACACTGAGAACTCGAGAATCGACAGCGACCGAAGAACCAGCAGAATGTCGGAACGGCAAGAGAGTCTTAATTCAGAACAAAGAAATCGTCAGAACCGTCTTGAGCGCCGAGTATCGAACACCCTCAATGAAAGACGCGAATCTCGGCGAACCCTCCCAGCATCCTCTGACCGCCTACGCGAAGCAAGCAGACTTCAACGGGAGACATCTCGCCTGGCAACCGATCTTCGAAGTTCCCGAATCCGCTCGATCAGGGATGCAGAGAGCTCCAGGCGTCAACAGGACCAGCGAAGAATTCGGAGGTCCGTCGAAAGTGAGCGACGACTAGACGGACGAACTACGAGAAGCCCTGCGCCTGCGGAGAGATCTGTTTTCACGGAATCCGAACGTCGCGTGGAGGAAAACCGCAGAATGTCGAGGCGAGATGTTAATAGGAGAAGCGTCGAGTCCAGATTAGTGCGAGATGTGAGGCTTCAAGATACCCGGGCACGTTCCTTAGATAATATTCGCATGACTCGCAAGGATGACGAACGCAGGACTACTGCTCCGAACGACATGAGGCGAGAACGGTCCACTGACTTGAGAGTTGCTCGACATTCCGACAAAGCCGCTTTACTCCAAAGGGAAAGCCGCCACAGGAACTTGGAATCTAGAATGACAAACGCTTATTTCACAAAAGACACGAAAACGAACTTTGACATCCGCCAGGCACTTACGATTTTGCTCTTCACCGTGTACGGTCTCTCTCTGGCAAATCGAAAAGGATCTTATTTCAGGTGGGTCGTGTTTCAATTATTCTTCCATGGTGTATTAGGTGAAAAAACATTTATGGAATGATGTTTGTTGCAGGAACCTTATTCACCAAGCACCCCGCTATGTCTTGTGGTAGAAATCATCAAACACCCCTTGCACTTCCAACTTTAGTCAGTGTTCTAGTCCAGATCTTTGAGTTAAACGACGTTGTGTATTAGCGATTTGCCAATTGTTTAGGAGTATACGAATCTTCGGCAAATATATAATTAGAAACAGTAGCCTGAGGTCCATGTATGTAACACTTGTATCAAAGGAAGATCTATTTTCTTCGAATAAATCCTTCGACATGTGAATGGTACAAACTGGTGATTTCCTTTCCTGAACACCTTCGCCTACATAAATCTCATTGATCACACAACAGCCGGGTTATACTTATAGATGTGGGCGGATAAAGTTTCACTTGGTTAGACGAAAAAATGGAATTTATTAAAGACATAACTCTCGTTACTTTTGTACATTGCGACTGTCCAGCTTAAAGATAGTCGGAGAAACGAGGAATGCGATTACGTCGGAGTAATCCAGTCTTAAGGAAACAACTAGGAGTTTGATTAGAGTGTGCGCGGCGATAAAAATCGCCGGCGCAGTTTGGCTTAGTGCGATAGTCGTATATGAGAAAAAACCTGAAAGCAATCGATGATACATACCATATGTGGTCTAAGTTTCTTAGTCAAAAGTTCTCTGGATTACTGCTAGGACACGTCGATTTGTGCGATATGCGTGTGCTTCACGTCATTGTGAGAACTTATTACATGATCCTCTATAGCCGATGATGTATGCAACTCGACCGTAGCCGGCCGCGATATTTGTAGTACGATAAATACGCGAATAGTCGTCGTTGATTAAAAATGGCTTCGTTGATCGCACGAACGGTGCTGGGTGAATACGAATGAGAAATAAATAGTGCTATACCCAATGGATGCGGGCAATGATGATTATGTCGATGAGTATTTACACCAAAGTCTCAAAAAGCTTCTCGTAAAAAACTATCTTCTATATGACTTTGGAAGATTGTGGCGGTCTAGGACCACCGGGAATGTTCTTAATAAATATGCTACACCTAGTTCCATAATCGGAAGCAGTCCGTCGTGTTTTAATCCTAGGTCAGTACATAAATAAAAAGTCTGCCGTCAATAAATATCGTTCAAAATAGTTCTATATCCGTCCAAGGTTCGTGCAACACTTTTCACCGCGCGCTAGTTACATTGACACTCGGTCGGATCTTACTGGCAAGAGGGACGATCAGTAGCTACGACGGAACTCAGCCGTTTGCACACGTAATCATCTTCTTTGGCAGTGATCCTAGTCGATAGTTACTAAAGGAGAACTCTTACTAAAGGATCGACCAGGACGGCGGTTCCTTCGTGGCTGCTAACTACGATCATTGAGGTAACAACAAGTAAAGAGATGTTTCGGAAGCGACCATAATACGATGGCCCCTCTCGCAACAAATTTCGACTAAAGTTCTTGGCTACGCCTGGGACTTGCCGTATGCGACAGGTCGGCTGGCTCATCATGCACACCATCCGCGGGATTATGTGCGTGAGCACCGTCGCGACAGGGCACTTTGAGGACTATTCATCTCTAAGACGACTCCTGAAATCAGCGAACGTCTGCTATCTCTTGCAACATTCCGAGAATGTGGTCGAGTTCCTGCCGAAAGTAGCAAAGCTGCTGACTTTTACCCTTCTCGCTTCTACAATCTTTACACTGGGTGCGGTTACGCAGTAAATCGCGTACTAAACTTTGCAGTGTCATTTCGCGGCTTTCGTGCCGTTGCTGAAGGATCGTTATTTTGTCCTGCAGCAATTGCAGTTGTTCTGTGCCCTAAAAACCGAAAAAACCATTACGATCACGGTAGAGGCGCGGGGTGGGTCGCCTGGTTCTATCGTCTACGCACCGGCGTCGACAGGTAGTTCACCTTCTCGGACAAGGATTTCACTTTGGTCTCCAAGTGCTCCCGCTCGGCCTGCAGCACCACCACTTGCTCCTTGTAGTCCCGTAGCTTTTCAATTTGTTGTTTTAAATGTGCGATCACCGCTACCTGCGTGTTTATCTGTCCCTGTGGAACGAAGACATAAAACCATCGTGACTAATGGTTCTCCGCAATTGGCCATTTTCGTGCAAAGCTTTGACTAGCATATCCAATGAACGTCTTACAAACCTGGAGCTTCACCGCTTTGGAATCGCCTATTTTAACGCTGTACTCCTTGACGAGCGTAGCCATTTCTCTCTCGTGCTCCTCCTGAAGGATATTCAAGTCGTGCAGTCTCTTATTCTTCAGAGCCATGAAATCCTTATTCATTTTATTTAATTCTTCCTTCAATATCTCATTCTCATTAGTCAGTCTTTTCATTGCGATGCTCTCAGTATTGTCTGTGTAATGCATCGGGTCATAAAGCTTTTGCATAGAGGAAGATCGATGAGTATTCGTATGGGGACCATGCCCATTCTGATATACATTCGAGTTCGGATCATTCATATCGGTGGACTTGTAATTCATGAGTTTCGAATCCGATGACACCATTAGCCGATTGGATTTATCGTATTCAGCATTCCTACCAGTCTTACGATCAATCAACAACTTTTCTCGTTCTTTCTGCAGCCTCCTGTTGGTCTTCTGTAGTTCCTGGTACTCTTTAGTAAGCTTTGAGACTGTCTTGTCCTTAGTAGCAAGTTCGAATTTCAGACCGCGTATCGTAGCTATGAGGTGAGTATCCTCTTTCGGGTTCTGAACCTTTACAGGTGGCTTGTTTGACTTTTGATCCTTCTTGTCTTCTTTCTCGAAGGAAGACGTTCTTTCTTGGTTCTTCAGTGTCTCGACGCTCTTGTTCTCGAAATGAACCGACGGAGTCTGCGAAGACGTGTCGTTGTACTGTTTCCGTTCCCTCGCTGTGGCTTCCAAGTATTTTGCTTCCAGTTCTGTTATTTGAGCAGTATATTTCTCTTTCATTTCAGTAAACTTCCTTTGGACGTCCAATAGCTTTTGTTGTTCCTGCTCGTCTTTAGCTCTGATCTCACTCTCCAACGTGGATATTCTCTCTTCGAGCAACTTCACCTTCTCCGAGCTTATCTTTTCCTTTTCTGAATTTGCTGTGAGTATGAGTGCGGACACAGAGTCCGGATTCTTCCGCTTAAGAATCCGCTCCATTTCCCGGACTTGCCTGTTAAGATCCATGATCTTCTTGTTGTCGATTATGACCTGATCCTTCAGCTTCTGCGTCAGCTGTTTCTCACGTTCGACGTGACTCTTAGCCACGTGCAATTTGTCCTGGAGATTACCTTCCTTCACTCTCAACTCTAACAATTCCTTTTCCAAAGGAAGTACGTTCTGTTGAATCTTCTCGAACTCCGTCTTCACTAGTTTCAATTGCTCGGTCTTCGAGCTCAGTTTTACCGCCAGTTCCTCCGCCTTTCTCTTCAGATCTAATTCAGCCGTGGTCATCGCTTGCAACCGATCGGTGATAAAAGTATTCTTGGTCTTGAGTTGATCCTTAAACATATCTAATTCGTCGGTAAGTAAACTATTTTGTTCCATTAAGTCGTCATTCTTTAAAGCGGCATCTGAGTTGCGCTGACGGAGATTAGCTACTTCGAGATTCAACTTTAGAGTCTGCTCCTCCAAGTCTTTGATTTTATCAGCCATTTCCTGCGACTTGTTCGATTCCAGCGGTACACTCTTTTGCTTGTGCAAGTTCTTTACTTCCTCGTGCATGCGTTTGGTCTCCTGCATGAGTTTCTTGTTTTCACTCTCGTAAGCGCGAATTAAGTTCTCCTGTTTCTCCAGCTCCTTTTCCATTAAAATATGTTTGGTATCCTTCGTCGGGTGAACATCGAAGCGTTTCTCCTTCAGCACCAACTCATCTACCCTGGCCTTCAAGATAATATTCTCCTTTCTAAGATTGAATACTTCTTTCTCGTAGGATACCCGCATCGAGTCGATCTGATTTTTATAAGACTTCGCTTCCGAATCGAGCTGTTGTTTTAGGAGTGCAACTCTGTGCCTTTCTTCACGACATAATACCTCCCAATTTTGCTTCGTTAAATTGTACTTTGCCTCGTTGCCGGCCGTTGCATTTCTCGGGTGTTGTTCAGGGGATTTAATTAGGAATAATTTGGAGGTGGAAGACGAAGAAGGAATAGAAGTGGGTTTCGGTAGCTTTTGTGTTGGGGATCCTTTTGTCTTGGGAGGGGCTTTTGATATGGGTTTACTCGGCACCTTTGCCTTTAAAATAGGTGAACGCCGGCGCTGAGTATTAGTTGCGGGCCTCCTCACTACATCAATAGGTCTGGCCACTCGTATATTTTCCAAGGATGTTCTGAACGGAGGCTTAGCGATTTGATCGTAACTTTTTGACTTACAGAATTTCAGCTCTTTCTTTTTTGGCCTGTTCTCGGGCGCACTGCCACCGGGGCTTACTTTATGCAGCTCCAGCGCTGATTTTCGAGTATGCAATGTGGACGGTTCTACACTACTAATCTGTGATAATGTCATACTCGGGACTATTTTAATTGAGGGTTTTCGCTGGGCGGGTTTAACTTGTCCGACGTTTTCTTTATTTCGGTCTGTGGCACTTTTCGTTGATTTTTCAGCTAATAGTTTCGGTATGGAATCCGCGAATAATTCCAATCTTGGCGTAAGACCAACATTGTATAATTCATCGCTTGAATTGCCGACAGTTTTAGCATCGAGTATTGCATCCAATTTCTGCTTCGCTTCAGATTTATGGCTAGTCTTGGCCACTACTGTTGAAATCATGCCCATACTTTGACTCTGTTTAAGCTGGTCTTTACTACTACTTTCATCGGTTTCAACTATTTCGTGTTCCGACTTTGACATACTAGATTGAGGCAATTCTTTCTCTAATATCTCCGAGAATTCCTTCTCGGGAAATTCTGGAGTCTTATCAGGTGCAGAAGGATTGTGCACACTGACCTCTACTTTTCGATCGCCGGGTTTTGACAAAAAAGTATACGCAGGATCGGAGTTGCTAGACTCCTGCTCCTTAGTATCACTCTGACTCTGTAGGAGTTTAAGGAAGTGCGAGAAATCTTCCTGGCCGAAGCTTGAACTACCTGATATTCCACCCTCTGCTTTCTCCTTTGATCTTTTTACAAAGTCTTCAAAGAAATCTTTATCAACATCAGTGATTTCCTTTTGCAAGTTATCTTTATTCGAATCGGTTTTCTTCATTGTCTTCAAATCTTCCGACTTTGAATGCCTTTCAATGGGATCGTCTAAATCGGAGCTACTCGAGACTTCGACTTTCTGCTCCTCGAATTTTCGCCTTTGAAGCTCCAATGTCTTTGGAGGCTTCAAGGAATTTAAACTCTCGTAAATAACTTCGAAGCCAGGACTACCATCGCGTCTCCTTTCATTCTTCGGACTTTTCTTGATCTTTTCTGTCTCCTTGTGCACCTCCTCCTCGATCAATTGGAAGATGTCTGCCTCAAGTTGACGCACCCTATTTAAACTTTCCTTGTCTTCCACGATATCATCAGGTACTAATGTATCAGACTTTGAAGCACTCTTAGACAGACTAGTACTATTCTTTCTCACTAATTTCTCAGCTTCCTCCAATAACTCTTCTACTGATTTCTCCTCCTCGTTTGGATGCTTGTTCGAATTCTTAGATCTTGTTCTATCTGCAGCAGAATTGGGGCTAAGAGCACCAGCTATCTTACTCATTTCCTCCAATATACTTCCAATATCCTCATCTGTGGCATCTAAGAAAATTATTTGTATTAAGTGTAAGCATTACTTCTTTAACAGTATGATGGATACAAAATGAAGACTTACTCTCAAAATCTGACGGGTACTTATCAAATGCAGATGAGGCAAGAATATCACATAGAGTATCATCCTTATCTTTAACTTCCAGCTCACTCTTATGCATGGCCTAGGGAAATAATGTTCTATTATAAAGATACCTTACATTCTCCAAATAAAAGAGAAAAAAGCGAAGGAAATGTAACATCCATGTTATAAATAAACAATTACTTTGCACATTCTCTCCTTTTCTAAGAACTCTCTCATAGAGGAGCTCACATCAGGCGAGGGTGACAGTGACTGCTTCATCTTTGCCTCTGCGAGAACATAATTGGGAACATCCAAACGAGTGTCATTCTTCTTCAACCACCATTTGCCCTCCTTGAGATTCTGCTCTCCGTCTATAACTTGTTCGTTCGATGTCGCTTTCGGCTTTTCCTTGATACGGATGGAATTGTCGCCGAGGCTCAGACTTATCGAGGAACTAAGAGTAACGTCTTCGGCCGACGTTAACTGCATGGCAAGGAAGTAACTTGAGAATGGCTACTCATATTCTTAAAATCTACTATTCACAGCACTGGACGCACTCCGTAAACGGAGAGTTGGCAAGTCGATATAGGGGACAGGTGCGGTATAACGTCAAACAATCCACTGGCAAGTCCAGGTTAGATTAAATAGGGTGAAAAGAAAGTGAAAACTTACATCCTCATTACGAGGAGATCTCATCGGATTCGAAGACATCTGTATTTTTCACCGGACACTCTTCGGGGGAATGTAATACGGATGATCGATCATTTTTTCGGAGTCATTTGACACTTGACGTACTTTTTGTTTGTTTGTCGCCTCAACGCGCTCGATGCGCGGCTCTCAGCGACCTCACCTGTCCAATGCAGTGGATTCCCTCCCTTCCCATAATCTTAAAATATAAATAGGTATATATACTGCATATATTTCATGAAAATCCAGCAGTGCGCATATCACCTCTAGCAAAATTATTATTTAATCAAGTATTACGGTTCATATTTCACAATATTAGACCGTGTGAGACATAAGTGGAATTTTCGGACTTGAATTTGCTAAGACACCACATTTTTGCTCCAAAACCGCGGGAAAATTTCGCGAATTTTTGTAGTGATAACGTCACATGAGTCATCATTGATGATGTCACGCAAAAATTTGTTAACCACGTTTTCCACTCTGACGTCACTCTGGAAATTGATAACTTTACAATGTCAAAGGCGCATTAGAGATAAAAGTATATACCAATCTAGGAAAAATTCGAAAAGTTGTAAAAGCTTTAAAAAAGCGTTAAAGGGCTGTATAAGCAATACAAATTATTCAAAAAGTATTTATGATCGCCGGAAATCGACTACCACGCTTGGTTGACGGGCTCCCCAACTTTAAATCGCAGCTAGCCTGGATTAAAATCCCGCCACACATACGCGGATGTCTGTTTCCTACGCTGATAGGCGCAACGGCGCAAGGAAAGATCAAAATAGTCGCACCGCACCACACGCTCCACAAAGATTCACGTGTCTGACTTCTGGCACGACCGAACGTTGTATATTTTGTACTCCTCAGAATACCTGTTGCAAGCTTCCACTTTTCAAATTGCGTTAGTGAGAAGACGAATCTGGCGTATATTGCTTCGAATAATCGGGGATAAATCACCGGCTTCCACAAGTATTTATTCAAAACTTGCAAATATCATGGATACTGAACTGAAAGAACTGGCAATTGCGCTTTACAAGATAGATGCCGTCAAATTCGGCGAGTTTATTACGAAAGTCGGATTGAAGACGCCGATTTACTTTGATTTACGTGTTATAATAGCACATCCAAATGTTATGGTAAGAAATATCGGTAATTATTGCGAACAGGTCCTTCTGCGGAAAATGGGTGGGGAACGTCGATTTAGTCTTAAATAGGTTCCTTTAGTGTTACTAAGTGATAATCAGGTGGCGGAAACAGGTAAAAATTGAGTTTTATATAAATTAATAGTGTTTGAAGTTAGTGCGGTTAACCTCAATCCGAACGTCATTGTGGCGGGCATGCTAAGTTTGGTCTCAATAAGAACCCCAAACCAACCCTAGTCCGGGGGGGGCATGCTCGTTTCGCTCGCCAAACCTAAAAAAACCCTGAAACCCTGGAAATACTGAGTCCAATGCCTTCAAAGTCCGGGTTGAATAGAGTCTCAATTCCAAAACGTTCATATGCATTGGGTTCGCTTGGAGAAAAGAACGTTTTGGAATTGAGACTCTATTCAACCCGGACTTTGAAGGCATTGGACTCAGTATTTCCAGGGTTTCAGGGTTTTTTTAGGTTTGGCGAGCGAAACGAGCATGCCCCCCCCCCGGACTAGGGTTGGTTTGTGGTTCTTATTGAGACCAAACTTAGCATGCCCGCCACAATGACGTTCAGATTGAGGTTAACCGCACTAACTTCAAACACTATTAATTTATATAAAACTCAATTTTTACCTGTTTCCGCCACCTGATTATCACTTAGTAACACTCAAGGAACCTATTTAAGCCTATTTAAACCTATTTCTTGCTTTTTCCGCAGAAGGACCTGTTCGCAATAATTACCGAAATATCAATTCGCGCATGCTTAGCGAACTGTTAGTAAAGTACCATGTTTTCGCAGTCCAAACTGGCAAAGGCATTATGGAAATTGGCTGAAGGGAGTGGGGAAGTATCACAATTATGTGGCGTGCCTTATACAGCCTTGCCATTAGCCACACTCATCTCAGTAGATAACGACATACCAATGCTAATGAAAAGGAAAGAAGCCAAGGCATATGGCACAAAGAAACTTATAGAGGGTAAATACGCTATTGGCGATCACTGTGTGATTATTGAAGATGTAGTTACCAGTGGAAGCAGTATATTGGAAACCGTGGAGGTCTTGAGGAGCGAAGGTTTAAAAGTGACGGAAGCATTTGTAGTCATTGATAGAGAACAGGGTGGTCGCAAAAACATTGAGAATAATGACATTAAAATGAAATGCTTATATACTGTTACGGGAATCATGGAAATTCTACAAAAGGCAAGCCTGATCACAGCTGACACTGTCAATGAGGTTTCAAAATACTTGAAGGAATGCCAAGCTCCAGTGACTGCCACATCTGAGATCTGCAATAACAGATTAGAGTCTTCCTTTGACATGCGAGGAAATTTAACAAAAAATCCCATAAATGCACGATTGTTCAAGCTCATGGAAGCTAAACAATCTACAATATGCTTAGCAGCAGATGTAACTAAAGCTGATACCATCTTACAACTGGCTGATTTAACTGGACCACATATTGTAGTCTTCAAGACACATGTGGATATTATTGAAGACTTTAGTTTCGACTTTATAAAGAAGCTGAAAGATCTAGCAAAGAAACATGACTTTCTGTTAATGGAAGATCGGAAGTTCGGGGATATTGGGAACACAGTATCCCTGCAATATGAATTCGGCATGTACAGGATTGCCGAATGGGCCGATTTGATAACAGCACATCCCGTTGCCGGTCCCTCTATTATCGATGGATTGAAGAATGGATTAAAAACAGTGACGGAGCCCCGCGGTGTTTTCCTGATCGCTGAAATGTCGTCCAAGGGTAGTCTCACCACTGGGGAGTACCTTCAGAGTGCGGTATCGATTGGAGAAAATTCAGATTTGGTGGCAGGCTTTGTTTGCCAATCAAATATCTTTAAGAGTCCAGGCTTGATACAATTAACGCCAGGTGTAAAGCTATCAAAAAGTTCTGACAACTTAGGACAACAGTACAACACACCAGAGTCAGTTGTAAATGCTGGAGCAGATCTGGCAGTGGTTGGAAGAGGAATTACCGAGGCAAAGGACAAGCTGGCTGCTACCTTGGAATACAAACAGGAACTATGGTCGGCGTACAAACGGCGAATTGAAAGCAATTAATGTTACATATCCCACACACTCAGACACACAATTCTCAGGAAAAAATAAAATAGATATTTTCTATATTGTACAAACAAATGTATATGTACAGTTAAAAAATCCATGTATAGACTAAGGAGCAGCGACTTTATACAATGTGTACATAAAAACAGTATGTTAAGCGACCACCTGCCTGGGAAGATCCCAGAGTCCATCTGGAGATATATTTTTCTTACGTATGAATCTCGTACTGTTTTACACTTTTCACAATCAATGTAAAAGGTATTGGAAATGAACCTGATTTTCACAATCCCGTTTACTCATGCTTCCTTGCTCTTCGTGAGTTCCTCTACCAGTTTGCGGAATACTTGTGCGACCTGGCTGTCCGGTGACGTTACCAAAACACTCTCGCCGGTATGCGCGAACTTTCCGACCTGCGGATCTATCGGTACCTTCGCCAAGAACGGTACGTTCACCATTTCCGAGAGCGACACTCCACCGCCGGTCGAAAATATATTTGTGCATTCCTGCAATGAATATGTTTCAGTATTGGATGGGGGAATATTAGTTGGGAGTAGAATACTTACTGAACATGATGGACAAACGAATCCACTCATATTCTCAACGATGCCAATGATTGGAATGCCAGTCTTTCTACAGAATGTAACTTCTCTCAAGACATCATCCACTGCTACTGCTTGTGGAGTAGTGACTATTATAGCACCATCGCACTTCACATTTCTATGGTAGATATTTTATCATGTAATCCACATAATACAGCTCGATGGCCAATGGAAAATGTCCTGCAACTCACTTAACGTTCTCCATAACAGTGATATGTTCATCAGAGGTGCCTGGAGGAGTGTCAATGATCAAATAATCAATGTTCTCCCAGACAACATCGTTCAAGAACTGCTTGATCATTCCAGTCTTCTTGGGGCCTCTCCAAACAACGCTGTCATTCTGATTCTTTAAGAGAAATCCTATGGACATGACAGCCAGCTTTTGATCAGTGTCAGCATAGACTGGTACCCATCTACAAGAAAAGAGATGAACTCCGGCTAGTATAATCCATGGTCTCACTTATGAGAGAAACGGTGAAGCATACCCATTGGGACTTTGATGGACATCCTTTCCCTCCAAGTTCAAGAGGTAAGGCACACTGGGGCCGCAAAGATCGACGTCTAACAGTCCCACCTGTGGAAAGTTTGACATATAGACCTAACCACATTGCAATGCGGAGCAGAAGACTCACACGAAAACCGGATTCCTTTAATGCCAGTGCAAGCTGTGTGCTGATCGTCGACTTTCCTACGCCGCCTTTGCCGGACAGCACTAATATTACATGTTTCACACCTTCCAACATCTTTCTTTCTTATCTAGTGCAAAATGACCCGGTACTCTTACACATACACTAACCAATACAGTGACTAACAAAGTTGGCTTACCACAGGTCAGGTACGGTGCTCTCGTCAAATACGACACCAACACCATGTGAGTTCGACCGCCAACTACTCAAATGCGTACTCATAGGATGCGCAAGACACGATTGAAGAGTTTTAAAATTGTTCATTTCTAATTATACTGTATTTCTCGATTGTAAACTTATATGAGTTCGAAATAAGAATACTTTAATTTCTTATTTCTACTCTGAATAAGCTCCTCTGGTAAAAGTGCACCGGGTGCAATCGATAAATCAATGTGTTGTTAGCAACGGTGAAGCGAAATGGTAAACACACGATTTTACATCTTGCAAGCTCTTTATTAGTGTATTAAAGCTTAACAAACTATTTACGCACTTTAGATTTCACAGTAAACTGTACTAAAGCACGACTGATCCATAATATTCACCGTGACTTTGTCCGTTTCTTGATTCTATGAGATTGACATCCCTAGACAGGATACCTGTCTGTCCGCGCGTTCATGTAACTCTGTTTTCCTTTCGCATGAAGCATGAGACTATGTTAAAAATCGCAAACTAATCACATATTATTAAAACATGTCGAAACACCGTAACAGTTATTATCGAGATTGAAACCGACGTCCTCGGAAGACTCGAGAAAGTCGACCACTCGCAAGGAGCTGCCAAAGCTCGAGGACTTCCTGGAGAAACGCGATTACACAGGAGGCCTAACGTTGCTGGAATTCAACAACACTTCTGGAGCAAGTGTAGACGCAGATCTATGGATGGGCTACTGTGCTTTCCATCTGGGCGACTACAAACGAGCCGCCAACATCTACGAGAATCTGATGAAGAAGGAGCGGGTGCCACCGGACGTGTCTACGAATTTGGCTTGCTGCTACTTCTACCTGGGAATGTATCGTGAGTCCCACGACCTCCTGGAAGACGCTCCGGATGGAAAATTGAAGAACAGATTATTATTTCATCTGGCACACAAGATGGCAAATGAGACTAAGCTTTCCGAGCATCACCACATGCTGCAGGACGTGATTGAGGATCAGTTGAGTCTCGCGGCGATTCATTATCTTAGGGCTCATTACCAGGAAGCTATCGACGTGTATAAGAAGATACTTTTGAAGAACAGGTACTGCTTTACTCATTTACGCCTGTAAAAAATGATTTATTCAATATTCTCTATAAAATAGCGATAACGGCGACGACCCGTCAATATTTTCAGACCCGGAGTTCCTTATGACCTTAAAAGAACGAAGGTATCCCAACAATCCTATCCATTCCTCAGTTCCTGTTTCAATGATTCAATGATTGCAAATTATTGATCACTTTCTTTCGTTTCAGGGATTATTTGGCATTGAATGTATACGTAGCTCTTTGTTATTACAAGTTAGACTACTACGACGCCGCGCAGGAGGTTCTCCAGGTCTATCTCGATAAATATCCAGACAGCGCAATAGCGATTAATTTAAAGGCCTGTAATCACTTTCGATTATACAATGGTAGTGCTGCGCAGGCCGAGATGAAGCAGCTCGTCGACAAGATTTCGAATTCCTTTAGCTTCGGATATGATCTCATCCGCCATAATACTGTTGTAAGTACATAATTGTATTTGCAAGAATGTTGGCAGAGGGGTAACTGAAAGAGAATATTTATTAACAATTTCAGGTTTTCAAGGGCGGTGACGGTGCTCTCCAAATTTTACCCAATCTCGTGGACGTCATGCCAGAGGCAAGGCTCAATTTAGTAATATACTATTTGAAACAGGACGACGTCCGGGAAGCGTATGATATGATAAAGGATCTCGAACCTGCGGTTCCACACGAGTACTCGTTGAAGGGCATAGTGAATGCTCTTATAGGGCAAGAAACGAATTCCGTAAGCGAGACACTGTGCAGAATAATAGCAGGGTCAAAGTATTTCTTACTGAAGTGATTGGTTTTCTAGCGGGATCACATTAAAACTGCTCACCAGTACTTCCACCTGGTCGGTTCATCGGCATCCGAGTGCGACACCATCCCAGGACGTCAATGCATGGCGTCCTGCTTCTTTCTTTACCGTCAGTTCGAAGAAGTCTTGATGTACCTGAATTCTATTAAGACGTACTTCTCCAACGAGGACAACTTCAATTTGAACTATGCTCAGGCGCAAGCTGCCGCGGGTTATTTCAAGGAAGCCGAGGAAGCGTTCTTGGCTATTAAGAATGAGAAGTATAAGAACGATTATATCTACATCAGTCTTCTGGCTCATTGCTGTAAGTATCTTCAGGGTCCGGCATATCCCTTTAGTGCGCAATCTAGCAACTGTCTCGCCTTTTAGATATAATGAACAAGAAGGCCCAACTTGCCTGGGACTTGTACTTGAAGATGGACACATCCACTGAGTCCTACAACTTGCTACAGTTGATTGGCAATGCCTGCTACAAAGTTGGCGAGTTTTGGTACGCTGCGAAAGCCTTTGACATGTTGGAAAGGATGGATCCCAGCCCGGAACACTGGGAGGGAAAGAGGGGTGCTTGCTGCGGCACCTTCCAATACATTGTAGCAGGGAAGCAACCACAGTAGGTCCTCTTATCTTTATGTGGGATTGCATAGGAATTAAGATCATCGTTACACTCTGCTTTCTTCAAATAGCGATCTTCTGCCGGAGGTGATAAAAGTACTGAGGAACACCTCGAATTCCCAAGTGGAGCAGATAATTCGCGTGATGCGCAAGTGGGGCAGGGACCACAGGATAAACGTGTAGTGATTGAAAGTAGGGGGAAGACCAGTACGTTCTTCGTGCGGAAGGATTCCACAGGATGGACGGTTTAATATAAAATAGATATATTTAAACTGTGATACACTCATTTTTCATAATAATATAATAATATTAATAATAATCGTAATAGTAATAATAATTAATTTTAACAAACACAATCGGTGAATCGATAAAAACACCATATAATCGATGGCATACTACAGTCGCAAAGTCATTAGCGTCTCCGATCAATCGGCACTATCCGCGAAACGGAACGACTCTTGAGGTCTCGCAAGAGAATATTTCCGATGGAATGGCTCCTACAGTATTTAGTGAAAGAAACGAACTGAGAACCCTCGGCATCCGCGTATCTCCTCCTCTAGTATTGAGCAGACCATCGAGGGCAATAAGGATAGCGGATGCCGAGGGTTCCGATGCAACGATACACCTGACGAGAGGAATACGAAAGGTATTATATCGACAAACTCATTCGGTCTGATGGCTCACGATGCCCTTGCTGAAGGCAGTGGAGGGATACTCGCGCGCGTCTCCTAATCCGCGACCTCTCTTACTCGATGCGTCTCTTGAAACAGAGAGAAGGAGTGCCTAGTACCAATCGTCCCTACGACGAAATTCTGTGTAATACATTATATAAAAATAGCACCAAAAGGATACGCGGCTGACTCGGCGGTGCGATGCCGCCGCCGGGGGCGAATTGTTTTCTCTCGCTGTCTGCTTTTTGCGCGTCGGAATTTCTGCACTTGTTCTCTCGGGCACTCGTTCTCTTGCTCGGCTAGTCTCACACTTATCGCACTACGAGACGCAGGTATAGTCCACCAGATAAAATAGCTCCACGAGTCTCCACACAGTACTTCCGATTATTACACATACCGTAGTGTTAAAAAACATCACCGCCTTTCTCCCCAATTGCGAGGGACACATACATACACAATACATCTTGCCTCGTCCAAAGTCGATACATTAAGGATGCGGAGTTTCCCTCTCGATTCTGACTAAGCACTAGGGGGTGGTAAATATGTATATGGGTGTAATGATAGGGCGGAAACTTTCTGCGAATCTTTCAGCCCTTTCCTCGCAATATCTAGATTTACGCGAATAAGTCTCTCTCACACCGCACACACGCACACTGAATAATCCCTTGCACACTGTCTAACATCATTTGTTCCGGCGATCAATCTCCCGTTTGAAAAAGATCCTAATGTAACTCTCTTTGTGCTCCCGGCTTCGCCAGCCGGATTACGAGCTTACGAAGAAAATGTAACTTGTTCTCCTTACTTCGTCTTGTTTTAGTTTTTGGCAATTCGCTACGACGACCGCAACTTCCCGGCATCCCGTAGCTGAGCGGCGTAATATACCGCGCGTTATCGTTAATTCCAATAGACGCTCTGCTACATCGTCGCACGAGAGCATCCGTCCTATTATTCCAGCGACGCACCATCACATCCTTTATCCCTCGTTTCACCTAGTTCCGCGATTATTCCGCCGGCCTCCGATCGACACTGATCTCAGAATGCAAGCCGTTTCCGTGCAGTTCAGCGAACAGTTTCGGTTCCGACTAATCCAGTGGCCTACTTATCTAGCTGCAGCAGTCGTGCCGCTACACGTGTGCTGGATCAATGTGCAATCGGAGGCGCAACATCGCGGTCCCGAATCCCGGGCGAGTTTGTACGCCGCGTGGACGCGAAATCAAGCGAAGAAATCGCGCGCGACGATGTCCACGCGACGTAGAAATCACGCCCGAATACTTAGAGTCGCTAAATTACACCGTAAAGTTTAATAGTAAGAAAACGTCTACTTAAAGAACCATGTACATTGAATATTTATAATGTCGTGCCCTCCGCAAGGCGGACTTGCTCTGCCACAAGAGACTGGAGAACTGACCGTCTGCTCCAGAGTGGCAGAGGGAAGTCCCCTATCGTCTTCGTGTTCTGCCCACCGGTGCGGTGAGAAAACGTCGAAAGTCCGAGCCGAAAAATCCGATAAACGACTACATTGACCCGTCCCCCTTTTCGAACATTGCGGCTCTCAAGAGTGAGGACGTTGTTTGGCATTTACATATGGCGTTGTTCGGTGCTCGAAACGCGAGATCCTGTCTGTCTCTTGTCGTTTCTACCGACAGCGATACTCGTCCGTGGCAATTCGTTAACTGTTTCGCGGCTTACGTTTCACTGACGCTTTGGTGTACAGTCGTTTGGGTCGCACTTGTTCAAGGCGCGAGCTGCTTTGGTAGGCAGTTCTCGTGGGACACGAGTTATCCGCTGTTATCGCTTGAAACAATACAATGCGACACTTAATCGAAAGAGACACACGGAGAGAACCGGCTTTATCTACGGAATGATAATATTGCGTATGCGAAGTAGAGTAATATATTCGCCGAAAGTGAAACGTACGCCAATGAGTCAATAAAGGAGGCACAATAATGAACTTTCATAATACTGGTAAATGCAGACAATGATTGCGTTTCTGTATTAGGAACTAAAGGCCAGAAATGCGTACGGCGCGGCGGATTCCACGAATCACATGACCCATTTCCTTCTGGAGTGAACCACCCGACGATGTAAAATCGTATCTCAAAAAGAAGATTAGCTTGTACGACTATTAGCGATCGAAGACGCGAGTGGGCTGTGAATTTGAGCTGCAAAGGTGGTCCACCAGCGTACTACAGGCGTGGAATCCCGCACGAGTCAATGATAAGAAACACATGGCGACGAAGGAAAGATTGGCGGAAATGATCATCAGTCACTCAAAACTTGATTGTCAAAAGGATGAAGAGCGTAGTACAAGCACGAATCACCTCTGTCTTTCTATTACTGTTTCATCGCGCTTGAGAACGTGAAATAAGCGAGAAGAACATCGCGTTGAAGCACATGTGACAATGATTCCCCTTGCGACGTGACTCTCGGTGCCACCCTTGAGTCAGCGGTGTCGGAAGTAATACTAAATAAAACACTACCACTGCCCCGCGGGAGAGCACCTACTCGCAGGGGACATCACTTTAGCCTACCTCAGTCTGTACGAAACTTGGTCTTTAATTGTCGACTGCCATTCGCAGGCTCCGTGGCACGCCCGAGAAGGGCAGCGGGGGTGCAATTAAACGTAATCCCGTTTGCATCCAGACTTCTGCTTCTTCTTGAGCGTCCTCTTATAACTACGTGTGAGGCTGTGGGTTGCCGCACTGCTCAGCGCCGCTTTCGTGCATGCCACGGCACTTTTTTCCTAATTTCTGTCCCTGGAATATGAAAAACTCAATGTAATTAAACAGACCTCGACTACCAACTTCCGCGGCAAGTGTTGCAAACTTATAGACAAAACCGTACCCTGGGCCGGGATAGTAGTAGGGGGGAGGCCGCTCGTATTCTGTGCTCAACGGAGGGGGTGCCGCAGCGGCCGGCTGGTACCTCGGCGGGCCTCCGTTTGGGAAGTCCCAATTTCTGTAAATCAAAATACAGGTTTCCCTCATAGTACTTGTCGATCTTATTAATAAGAAATCAATCATCCAGGAACGCTGCTTGAGCAACAACACTAAAGGCTGTAGCGAAAGTGCCAGCTGCCAAAGCGTCATCTAACTCAGCAAACGTTGCTTTCCTTAACCATCCAATATTCATTATGAACAATTAAACAAATCTAGTGATGAACAGGGTTACAGTATAATGTACAGCATGCACGTTAAGATGATTGGAAGGATGTGAGGGGTGAATTCATGTTCTGACTGGCGACTAACCCTTGCCTTGAAAGCTCAGCGCTCGCGAAAAAGCCAGACCGCGAGCGAGAGAAAGAGAGATAGAGGGAGAGAGACAAGAAGTAGAAGAAGAAGAAGAAACAAGGATTGTTGGACAACGAACGAACAAAAATTGTCTGGCAGAACAAAAGAATGACTTGTTAACAAGTGTCTTTGCGACTTACGTGCAGAGGCGTATCAAGAGTCGCGAGAAGTTGCCCCCCCCGCAAAGTTCCCACTCACCTGGAAATAACCGGGAGAAAAAGCGTGACCAAAACGGAGTAGCATGAGTGTTCTGGGTCATAATGAGTGACTGATAAGTATAGCAACAAATTCGTCCGCGAGTGTCCCGATCGAGCAGAGCCCGAGAGTAAGTGGACCGCGCGAGATGAGTGGGAACCCCGCGCACCGTAAACCAGAGAACTGAACTGGCAAAGATGAGTGCTTCCAGGAGAATGCATCAATTGTTAGTCAATACCATGATTCTAGCTGTACGTTAGAGGTTCAGTGTGATATTATACATATGTTGATTTGAGAAGGGCTGGTATGAAACGGGTATGACTGCAAAACAACAACCCATGGCGACGAGAAACGGAAGAAAATCGTCACACCTTCAGTACTATCATACAAACTCCAGTGCTGCTCACTCCATAATGACGAATTGTTAGAAATAAAAGCCAAATAATGTAAAGGAACGATATTTACTTGGGTGCTAGGTCCGAGTATCTCGAGTCGTGATGAGATGTACTCTGATGGGCATCAGGAATTCTCTCCCGGTCGCTATAGCCGACGGCGGGCCCGTCGTAGGTCTCCACATAAGCCGCAGGATGATGTCTACCATGAGACACGTGCTTCTTGTCGTGCACACTGAAATCAAATACCAAACGATTCGAATCCTGTTCCATCCTGTGGCACTCGCAGGAATTAGCACTCGTCATGCGAGTTAGAGAAATCAGTGTTCTGTCTTGCTAAGCTGTTGCGTGTTAGAGTGGATTAATCACCTAGTAGCACAGTACGTGTCAAAGACCGGCGCCTCCGTGGCACTACTTCGGCCACTACTCTCAGTGTTTCTGTGTGTCGAGGGAAAAGTCAGAAGCAGTGAGACTTTACGAGACACCAGCGTACAAAAGCGTTTAACTAAGAGTCCGCCTCAACGCTTGCCGGACGACAAGTACAAAGCCAGGCGCAAACTAAACTATAAGAGTAGCAGTTGAGTAATCTAGGCGCTAATCGGTGGATACTTGAACGGAGCAGATCAAGGAGAGATCCTTCCTGAAAGAGACGTGCGTAGACGTGCGAAAGGAAAGGCCGGAGCAATGTGGGCATCGCATGCCACGTCTACGATAAGTATCGGACGGCTGATGCAGACAAGACGTGAATCGGGATAATACCTCAAAGAATAAATACGGTCCTTTTTACAGCGTTAATGGCAAACAAGATAGAGAGAGCATACGGCGCTAAGGAATATCTTGGGCATGCGAGCGTTGTGAGCTCTTCTTCGTTGTATACTTACTGAGCGAGGGGCATGTTATCCCTGTCTGCATACGCGTCATATAAATATTCACTGGAACGGAGCGTGTTAGCGGTTAGATTCCAACAACCATTCCACACATTAGACGGCTACTTTAACTTAATATAAACTACCGCGTTGGGAGAGTCGCGCGGAGAGGGACTCGCTTCATCCGGGAGTACTCCCGGCTAAAGGGGCTCCTATCGCCTGGTACGTGTGTTGCATGTACCATGAATCTACTTGCATCATCGATTGAACGAACCACTTGTAATCATTTGCGTAATCCAATTTAAACTACTGTACCCGTAGAAGCGAGTTCCTCTTGCGCACGGACTTCTGCGCGAGGAGAAAGATAGAAGGAGTGAGAAAGTTTTTAGTCTTCCCCTTGGCTAGATGGCGGGGTGATACACTGGTTGCATTCGACACAATTAATACGCGAGTGGACGCTTTCCTTGCATGTATATCAGTAATTAATAATACGCTGAGGGCGGCGGGCATACGAGAAACGGAAAAGAAGTAGGCAGAGGCGTCTCCGCCTCGAATGTACTCCTGGTGATTTTAATGGTATGCTCGAGACGCGCCAAGAAAAACTAAGTGGAACAGAAAGATCATGCCGACTAGAAAAACATAAAAGTATTACAAGCGCGATTAGATGCATGCTTCTTTGGTACACGGAAGCTTTCGAGTAACTACGAGAAAAAGGGGGAAAATCATGAAACAGAAAGAAAGGAGTCAACACCTTCTACATTAAATGAAAAGGGACAGATTGGCGGCCTAGGCAAATGGCGAAGAAATCATAAAAGCGCTTGTTTCCGAGTGAATGTAATGAGTAACACCACAAGGCATCGATGGTCTCCCTAAATATAAATCTCCTGACTTCACAAGGACAATCATGGAAGTAAACATTTGGACATTGGCACAGTTCTTTGGAGAGTAATATATCACAACGAAAAGTATTGACCAATTTTGGCTAAAAAGAAGGTGTCTGTGCTTTCGAGGTTCTCATGCACCAGATATTATTATCATGACTTGAGAACGATTAAGAAGAAATTCAACAATTAATCAAATTCAAGGGTCGGGTCTGGTTGATATGTGATACTTACGCTTCTACTAGTGGCCCTGGATACGGGTCTGACTTCTGGTACAGGACGCTCAGCTTCACGCATAACACTATCGTCGGGACGAACAGGATCAAGCACCAGCCGACACTTATCCAGAAACCATTCTGTACACAGAATCAGAAGAGAGAGTATTAGCAACTGCTATAGTTCAGGAGTTAAAGGTACTGTTCCGAACTTACAAATGGATCTAGAATCTTATTGCAGCTAGCTACGAGCGTGGCGTTGTAGGCATTGGAGACAGGACCGCATTGGCCTACAAGGAAGTTGGCATGCTTGATCACACGCTCGAGGAATTCGTCAACTTGATGAAGGAAGGCGTTTCCGAACCTAGTTGCTAGCTGTAAGAAAAGTTCTCCTTTAACGAGTGGAAGCTCGGGACCACTTAATGTGGCGGAAACAAATAACAAAAACAATTACATATTGCACATATTCTGGGCCATCCTTGTTGAGGAACTTCTGGGCCTTCGTCACCTCCTCCACCAAATTGTGAATGGCCTCTGCCATTGAGCTGTGATTGAATTTGATGTTCTCCTGGAGCGTGAGTGCGTCCGCACTTAATTGCTCGCTGAGCTGCTGCATCGGCACCACCAGCTTCGTGTGATAGTTCTCGAGATTCTGCGCACTGGTCTCCAGGCTGTCTCTAATGTCGGCTCGACTCAGTGGCAATTTAAGCGAAACTTCGGTCAGCTGGCGCGCCAAATGTTCCAAATTGATATTGGTGATATTGTCGGCGAGCAGCTCAGCGTACTGATAGAACTTTATGTCGCTGAGCCCGCTGTGCTCCAACGTCTCCAACTTCTGCCTCGCGCTCTCTGTTAAGATCACTATACCAGGGGACAGGCTGATCTTGCGGCGCAATTGCTGAATGGTGTTATTTATGTCGTAGCGGTCGACATACTCGCGCAGAGTGTTCAAGTCAAAGATGTGCTTTAGATTGAGGACATTGTAGAGAGTCTCGTTCTTATGACAAGCGCTGAAACAACCAATCAAATCAAATGAAATTCTGCTTCGTGCAACTTCATTAGCCTTACTCCACAGACTTTTGCTCCACGCCTCTACTTACGTTACGATATAAGTCATGTTGATATCAGCCTTCGGATTTCCCGGATAGAGTATGGACTTGATTTGAACGATATCCTCGACCAACTCAAAGACTCGGTTGTCTTTAGGATTTTTCAGGGGCTCACAAATGCCGCGTTGAGCCATAACACCAACGAGCATGTGAGCCACCGTCACCACCAGGAGAACACTGGTCAATAAGAAGATGATCCACACAGCCCTGAAAGTAATTGTCGTATTATTTGTTTGGCCGGGTACTTGGAAAAGAAATATGTTCGACAGAGGGGGGAACGTACATCATAAGGAAGCGAGCGCCAGACCCTTTGTTGCAGCAGTCATCCCCGTATCCGTCTGGCCGCTTACCGCAAATACCGCAGAGCAGACCGAACGTCAGGCACATGAGCACAGTGAGTAGAATACCGGATATACCCAGGCCAAGATAATACCTGAATACGACGAGATAGTGTTGAAAGAAGCGAAGAGCACACAGACATACCAGCACTCGGTACTCGGCTTTATCCATTTGCCGCGAGGGAGCTTCTCTATTTACCTGTACGGGGAATATTGATCTATGTGGGTACGCGCGAACTCGACGTTCGGTATGTACGTCCTGTCTATGTCGACGCTTATTCTGTCGAGGGAAGCAGTCACGTTGTTAGCGATCCCGGCCAAATCGTCGCCGGCCCGCCTGATGCTCGCGCTCACGATCGGTATCGTCTGGTTCACCGCGTGCTGGATGTCCTTCTGGATTTTGAGGAAGGAGTCCCTGCCCTGGCTGACCTCCGACACGATATTGTCCTGCATCAGGGCGTTGATGTGCTTCAGCACTTCCGTCACGTCCGGCAGCTGAAATCATCGCAAGGCTTCGCCTTTAGTCTCCTTCTACTTTCACTCATGGAATTTGTGCTTGGACTTTAGCTACAAGGGTAAATCAAGGGACGAACGTACAGGTATGTAGTAGACAGAGAGAGAGAGAGAGTATGTGCGATTAGAAAGACAGAGAGAGAGAGAGAGAGAGAGAGAGAGAGACGACATTCAGGGAAAAAAACTTAGTTGGATGAATTGATGAGTGAACCATGGCGTACGAAACTGTTGATTCATCCTCGTGCTGAATGCCGGATAAGAATACGTTAGACGAATGCAGTGGGTGCACGTTCTCGAAATCTCTCTAAGAGTGCCATGCCTGAGAAGGTCGGTGCTCATGATAACAGTGGGTTGTTAAGAGTCGGTCCATCGAGCGAGACGTTTTAGAAGATGAGCCACGATTTCTATCGTGTGGGAGAGATTAGGGTGAATGAGGGATAAGAGACTAGGGAATTGCGTATGACGATGAATCCCGAACAAGACCAAACAATTCTCGACATCCACTGAACGTCCACCGAGAGCGAGAGTGAACAGACGTTCCGATCTCGGAGATGCGATGAGGCAGATGAGAGAAATAAATCGAACGACACAGAGATATAATCGGGACACTTCTACATGCGTTGCTTTATGACTTACAATCTGAAGTTATTTGGTGAGCATGGAATCAAAGAGATTTATACAGTATCCTCCTTCACAAGCCAACGACCGAATGACTCGACAGCCGCTTGGAAACTACTCCCGGGGTCAGTTCGCCCACCCTTATTGTACAGAGGATGCAAACAGGGAGTAATTTCCGATCGGCTACGAGTATCGAGAATCGCGTCAAGTATCGATGACTTTAGTAAGAGCAAGCGAGAAAGGGTAGCTAAGGTAAGCCCTGGCGAGAAGTCTACACGGCCACTGCATTCCGTAGTGACCGTCAGCGATCTCACTATTTACTGGCCACTACCACTAAGAGAGGTCAATCATCAATATCGAGTGATCGTCATCGAGGCGAGTCATACCTTTGGGAAATATCGGTCCATATACTGCGCGCATGAAAAGGATAAATCATTGGATTAGATGCACCCTTCCAACACACACAAGTTAGTACAAGGCGATTCACTTGCCTTTGAACAACTGCGCTCACAGTATAATTGTAAAATTCATAAAAATAGCATAATGGACTGTTCGAGTATTAGAAAATACGGATAAGAGAGATTGTACTGTATTATAGTAAAAAGTGGGGAACGACAGTATACTTATTCAAAGGTAAGTGCGTTACTCTGTGTACGTTGATTATATCCTAGGATCGCGGTGAAGTGGGTGGAAACTTACCTTGTCGAAGTCCACTTGCACCGACATTTGGTTGACTTTGTAATCGTTAAGGACCTGCTTGCAATTGTGCGTGGTGCAGGCAGCCAACGTGTGAAGGAGGTTCTTTTTGGTAGAGCGTACCACTGCGAAAAAGAACCATCGATCACATGGTGGCCTCGGCGAGACTTTCTCTAAAGGTCTCGATTCTCCAAAATATTAGCACTAGAACTACCGACGGGTCTTTGGTATTGGCTGATTACCCAAATTTAAAACGATTGAAACCCAATTAATGAAGTAATATAACAGCTGTTCTAATATTGAGGATCGAAAACTGGAACTCGTCATCTTGACGGATTTCAGATTTGGTAGTTCTAGTGTTAATCCGCAAGAAGATGACGCGGCTGGCGATTGAATCAATTGATTCGAGCGATCAATTGATTGATTATCTATCAAGGACGGCTTACCAATGTCTAATTGCGCGGCGCGATTCCTCAAATCCTGCGTCACCGAGTGCATCTGGCGTAGGTCCTTCCGGATATTTTCCAGCCCGGAGACAATGTCATTGAGATTAGTAAGGGAAACGGCATGGGAATACTCGGCCAGTTGTTCCGTCACGATTCTACCGCTGGACTGCAAGATATTATTCAGGGAGATCTCGAGCTCGTCGAAGTTGGTCTTGAGCAGAGTGTTGACCTGATACTTGGTCGTCGAGAGGAACAACTTGACATCCTTCAAATTGGTCTTCACATTGTTGGGCAGCTCGCGCGTACCTTGCTGCATATATTCGTTCGTTACAAAGGCGCACACCACACCGAATCTGAAATAGGAAGCATCGATCATGATTCATATCTGTTATTTAATTGTACGATTATTAAAAGAGTGTAATAATTAATTTGTAGACTTTCGAAAAAGATTATGCAAATTTCCTAGAGATTATGTGGTGGCATGCTTACAGTATAATAGTGGCGACACCAATGAGAATGATGCTAAGCATGATTTTGCGGCAGTGATCGTGCTTCTTATCAAAGGGCTGGCTCCGTGCGCCACAGTGGCCGGCGCATCTGCAGCAGCAGAAGAAGAGCCCGACACATGGTAGGACCACGGCTACCAGCAGTCCTAGAATTGCTAGGCCCGAGAGCCCGCCATAATGCCCTACCAGGATCTTCCAGTTCTTCAAAAGGTCCTCCGTCACCAACGTCCTTCCGTCCCACCTGATTAGACCTGCAAGCCAAAAATCCATAACCCATTTTAAGATGTTGTATAATTAATAGTCATTGCAGAACTCTTCAAGTTACAAACCTCTGTGTCTGTACTTTTTGAGTAATCGATGCTCAAAGTTTCGCTTTTATTGTACCCTTTGTAACTTGACAACCTGTCATACAATAAGTATACCTCAATGAAACAATCGGGCAAAGTTTCGAAAGCTTTATTTGTCCGATTCGAGGGGAATTCCACAAAAGTGGCAGAGACTGTAACTATGCGACTATCCTCAGACAGTGCCTCGTCTATCCCTTACTGACCTCCTAGCAGACTAAACAAAACTCGAGCAGGCCGATACTTGGAAGAGTTTTCAATCCTCGACGCGATTCTAGCGCTGGGCATAAAAGGAAGCGTTCAAAGCGATGCCAAGGGAGCGAGAGTGCGGACATTAAAAGCCATTTTTCCAGCTGGAACTCCGGGAGAGGAGTCGCCGGGCAAAAACAAGGGGGAAACGAGGACACGCTGGTGTATCTAGGACGCGCCCGCCGCTCGAGGAGAGGAAGGGTTGCTCTAGGTCGCAGGGTGAACGTAAATGGGAACGCGAGCGGGAACATTTATTTCCCGGCCCGGCACTGCACCGGGAAAATAGATCAAACGTCATTGACCGCGGCCTGGCATTGGATTAAGGACCGCGTTAAACCCGCTCCATCGATTCCCGCCGCATTAACCAGTGATTAACCCTCTTTTGTAATCACGCTTGCCCCTTCGCTAGTGCGTCCCCCGATTATCTCCAATACACTTACTCCCCGACTTACGTCGACTCATAGATACGCGGGTTACATTAAAAAAAGTTTTCTTTTTATAAATTCTTCGGTAAATAGAAGGTGATTTATTTAAATTTTCCTCCAAAATCGTGTACACACTTCCATGACAAAGCTGAATAAACTTAATCAACCTTCATTACCAACTACCTTAATCGGGAGAATTAAGGACTTTATCGATGAAGAAACCAAACACGATATTCCACCATCATCTTTCAGTTCCTAGTCAGCATGCTTTCTCTCGATTTCCATATTTCCCGGAGTGGCCGGGACAGTCGGTCAAACGAAAGTCGTTAGACTGACCCAGGGTGCTCCAGTTGGTCGCGGGTGGATTGGAGCAAGTGTCCCGCATAGACACGTAGCAAGTTTCGTGCAGAGGAGCGCGCCGTGTCGCCCGCGCAAACTAGTTTGCAAATAAGCCGAGAGACGGAAATGTTTCCAAAGCGAAGTAGAGCCAGTCGAAAGTTCCGCCCTTTCAGTCGGCTGGTTTGGCTTACGTAAGCATAACTACAGCACCGACGCGTGTCCCTTAACTTTAACACTTCTATCTCCTAAGAAAACAACCCCTGACACCAACTAGCCTTTGTAGAGACTTGATTCTCCTGTCTTTTAATCACAAGTATCAGACATACGCTGGTCTCTGTATAGGATGATTATAAATAATCTATCAAGCTGTACGTGCACCGAGGCTGGTACCATCAAACTAGTTCAGATAGGAGCTCAATGCGCTTGGAATCACGCGAATCCGTCTGATGGATTTACCACCTGGAACATTGCCCGAAAAGTTCCACTGACATGTTCTCGTGCCTGTAGGGAGCCGAGAGCGAGTTCCAGCTAATTGGTGGCCGCGTGCACGCCAGCGTTCAAGTCGTCATCGCGCGCTATGCTATCACCTTTCTTAGGGATCGCCGGACATTTTTATGACGCACTGGCAATCCTACCCGCCAGTCGGCTCGGGTGGCAGACTAATAAGATAGTTATCGCTAATGCTCTGCTTCCTGATGTTACAGTGTTATAATACACACACATACGCCGATTTAGATGTAAGACCTTCTGCTTTCGAACAATATCAAACCTGTCGGTTATTCAAAAAAGGATTGACAAAAATTATAAAAGAATTATTGTGGCTGAGTCTAATGAAATTTGGCAAGTAGTTTCGAGTCCTTCGAGAGATTATTATGTGCAAGTTTACGAAGGATTTTCTTTACCAACTACCTGAAAAGAGCGAAAACGCACTGCGGTACCCGTGAGCTCTGGGATCGATTCTCCTCGCGGGTAGTAGCAGCGGGAATTTCGGCGCATTGTAAAATCGCACGGCGAAAATGGGGACGCGTAACGAGGCGGCGCTGCGCGCACTGACTGCTCTGCGAGGTGAATAGAC
This sequence comes from Crossocerus cetratus, assembly GCA_963675795.1. Classification (NCBI taxonomy): domain Eukaryota; kingdom Metazoa; phylum Arthropoda; class Insecta; order Hymenoptera; family Crabronidae; genus Crossocerus; species Crossocerus cetratus. The sequence continues at coordinate 8,749,422 of OY776664.1, read as the reverse complement.
GAGATAGCGGGCGAGCGAGAGGAGAGACAGACTCATTGATAGAGAGCTCAATCAAACGGAGGCCACTGCCAATCAAGTACTGCTGGCACCACCGGGATTCGAGGGAGAGCCGCTCGCATTCAGTCCGCTCCCTGGAAAGGGGAGCGCGCTCGGAATTAATGTTACCAGTCGCTAGTCTGGCCAGTTAAAGTCAAAGTACCGAGTTTCCGTCTCGAAAATAATGCCAATCGAATGAAGAGTGTTGGGGGCTTTGCCTCCGATTGCGAGGAATATCGAAAATGGCTATAACAATCTTATCATAAATGACAAAATTCAAAATTCTCGTTCCATCTTCCCTTTGAAGGAGAATTATAAAAATACATAAAAAGTTGAACAAATGTCGATTAACGTGGTAAAATATGGATTTACCCAATTCCTTTTCAGATGATCCTCACGTCCTCAATCGCATTATCTCGGTAGAAATATGAAATATTACTGCACAGTTACCGAGCGCAGCCACACTGTCTCGAGCGATTGAAGACAAGTTCCTTTCAACAAGCCCCGTACAGTTGAGCGATAGCCATCCGCCATCAGCGGGACAATGAGACGCTCATTAATACCCGGGGATGATTTGGCGGCGGCATTCTGGCTAATTAGCCGAGCGCGTCAGCGGCAGATGCGAGCGGGAGAAGCCGCAGCCAAGAAATCATGCGCGGACGGATCTCGGTTAATCCGGGCATTAGTCCGCGAGATAGTGTTCGGTGTGCGGAGCGACGTGATTCAGAGGGTGATTCAGAATTTCGGGAAACTGGGACACGGCGAGCATTCGGCAACGATGACACTGTAAATTTACCCGCCCTCATGAGCTACTCGCCCATTTCTCTCTTCCAGGGATGTGTTCGCCGCTGCGAGCCCGCTGGACGGGACACATTCCTTGATGGGGCCGAGTATTACTTACTTGAATTAAACAAGCGAAAGGTAAATTCAGGACGGTGAATTTGATTGATTTTGTGGTTGGAATTTTGATTTGATTCAATTTTATTGTATTGGAACTTTATTTTAGCTTTGAGATTTTAATTGGGTCGAATGTTAGTGATATAAACATTTTATTTAGGGTTCTGATGGGAGCCTCTTTCTCGGACAAACCAATTCGCTGTTTCATCGAACGTTAATTGATCCGGGCGAGCGATTCGATCGACGGGAAACGATCGGTGCCTCCGGCAGCCAACAATCACGCTCCGACAATCAATGACTCGGTTACCCTGGCATTGTATCCACCAGGCACTACGTAATCGCGAGAACCAGACGCAGGAACCGAGCCCGAAAGTAAAAGAACAGCAAATATCCCACGTGTATCCCAGCGGTATAGCGTTACGGTTTCTCGGAGTACACATACTCTCACACACACATCAAACGCGCGCGCTCGCTCGTCCAGGTGAGCGTAATCCCCAGACTCACTGTCGTCGAAGTCGCTCTCGATCGATTTTCCCCCCGGAGTCATTGACCTCAACTACCACGACGATTATGCTAATACACCTCGGTGCACCGTAGGTTTAGGTCGCGCTCTCTTAACGAGCGCCGCGTATGCGCGTATAATCGTTAATAAGCCGCCCGGCTCATTCCACCGCCCTCGCTCTCTCGGTCGCCCGAGCTTTTTCCGCGAGGCGGAGAACCTGCGACATTTTCACCCGAGGGTAGAAAGGAAAAAGCAGCGCAGGTGGCATATTTCCCAGGCAATAACGACTGCGCCAGCCGCCGGGGAGTAGGATAACAATCCTTTCTGGTAAAGCGCCGCTACTAAAGTTGCGAGGTCATTAGATGGACCTTCCTTCGAGAAACTGGGTTAAGAAGGCTCGCGTCGCCTTTGGATGCGCCGGTAGAAGGAAACTCCTCTAGTCTTGCATTGACTGCCAACTACTTGGCGAGTGCTGCAATGGCTTTTGATGCTGAAGTTCGTCTGGGTTTGCTAGCTTTTAGTTCATTAATTAACAATAATAATCCTGATTTATGATTTTGTCTCTTTTATAAAGCAAAGCTTGTATTTTTGCATTTTCCAATCTCGCAAACTTGGTACAATTTATTTAATTAGTAACACCGGAACAACTACGTGACGGAAATACTCGCAGGCCAAATTTAAACTTTAGAGAAGCAGGTTAATTAACGAATGCATGGCGCATCCGAGTGAAAATTTTGCTATTTCGCATAATATCTAGTTCCCTTTTGGATATATGTATGTAACATGTATCTGAAATGGCGGGTGAAGGAACGCTTGGCACACTTTGGCCCCGAGAGAATCCGCCGTCTCCTCGAGTTCGTCTCCACCCTCGGCGTCTTCTTCCTCTCCGACTGCTATTCTTCCCGGGCTTCCCATTCCGCTTGCATTTCAAGCACACATCTCATTATGCCGGCGAACAGAGTGCTCCGTCGCGCCGGCTCTCCCACGGCGACCGAGGCAATCCGAAAATGCCCGTGAAACCCCATGAAAGACTGCTCCTCTCGCGCACCGTTTCCCCGGGAAAATCACTTTTCCCCCTGACGCGCGCGCTGCCGCGATAATTAACGATTCCGGATGTCCGCGGCGAGAGCCAAGCCAGGAAGCCAAGTTCCCCCGAGTTCACGGCTACCTTTTGTAACACATCGAGAGCCGTGCGTGCCGCGGTGACTATGCCATTTACATATTTCGTAATAACGGTATACGCTCGACCCGACGCCGAGCCGGCAACTGGAAATATCAGCAATATCCACCGTCCACGTAAGCAATTCCGCCCGAGTCATCGCGTCCGCGTCGGAATCACGTCTGACCGCAGTCTCCCGTCGGTTTCCCGCTTCCCCCGCCGGCGACCCGACGTCGCTCCAGCCAAACAGACACAATGGACCGTTAAAGAAGCTGGGGATAAGAATGAGAATAATTACATAGTGAAAATTTGAAAATAAAATACATATTTCATTGCAGTTGACAATGCTTTCAGAATTCTATGTCCAGAAATGAATAGAAATTCCCATCTTGTCCCGCGTCTCGAAAGACGACAGGGGACTCTTTAAACCCAGAGGGAATTGAACATGTAAATGAATTCGGCTAGAAGTTGGTGCTCAGGCACGAGACCGCGGTAGGAAGAACGTGACACCAGGACTAGGTAAGTACGTCCGGGCCGGCAGGACTATCCCCGGCTTCCGGTGCATTGTCCGGCAGGGAAAGACGATCTGCTTATGCATTGGCACGCACGACATACTCTACGAACCCTTACAACATGAATCCAGTTTCGTAATACCTCGGTGTAAAATGGAGCGCGCATGTCAATGCTCTCCATTGCTCGAAAAATGACAAGTTATAATATTCAAATATTCATTTATAAAGTTGGTACAATTTTCGAACCAAAACTGTCGTCAATGCGGACAAGGGAAAATGGAGTTCCTTAAATTCGACATTAAAAACAAATGATAAGATTTGGATAAAAGACTATTAAAAAATTATTAAAATTAAAACATTATCCAACAGTTATTACCCATTGCGTTAGACAGATTTAACCCAGCAAGAAATACTATTGTTTGTTGTCCGATGAAACTGAAGTCGCAGCCTTGTTACCATTACCGCTCGACTTGCTCTATAGATATTCATTTGTCGGGCGTTCGGTCTGGAGAGGCGATAGCGAGACAAGTGGGATAACGGGTCCTCGAGATGGAAGTGAGAGGTAGCCGGTGTTACGCAATCGACGAAACTAGCGGCATTGGTCGCGCCGTGACGAAGGAAAGAAAGAGAGAGGCGAGGGGGAGATCGGAGATGGAGTACGATTGAGGGCCGCCACGCGGAGATGGTTCCAGTGATCACGGAGCCGTGACACACAGAGCTCCCCCGGCAAAGGCAAAGCGGGCTAAAAGAGGAAAAACAGAAAAACAGAAAAACAGAAAAACCAACCGCGCATACCAGCGCGTAATGAAAGAGAGAAATGTAGATTCGGTAGAGGAACTCGCGGCGGCTGGTTGGTCGGAGTATCGAATAACGAGAGCTGGCCACGCGATACCTCCGAATCTGCAACACTCGTAATAAAGCCGGCCGATCGAGCCACCAAGAGAAAGAGAGGAAATGCGAGAGGCACCGGGCGCGCTCGACTTTGAACCGGTGCACAGGCTTCCTTCTGAAGCTTCGCAGAGCGTCGTGTCCAGGTTAAATCCGAGGGTTCTCGCCGAGCCCAAAGTGTCGAGCCTTGCGGTCTACCTCACCGAGGATCCGCGCTAGGAATAAGGGCGAGCCCTTCGCGAGGGTGGTTTCCGATTACGCGGTCGTCGGGAGGGGGGGAAAGAAAAACAAAGGCGAGAACTACAAACAGAAGGGTGAGTGTGTGCGTGTCCATCGATGGAAGCCGGAAAAGTACCCGGCGCGATGGGGTGAAGTGGATCGATCGAGTATCGAATGGCTCAGTCGCGAGATAAATCCTTCGGGCCGCAGTCACTCATCGATTAAAGAGCTTCTTTCGTATAGCGCGAGGAATCTTGCACGCATTCGCCGTGGTATATTCCCTACCCAACACCACAGAGGACACGTCGACTAACGCCTGGCAAACAGCCGCGCGATACACCGCTCTATTAATAACGCGCCGGATAGTAAGGACCTCTAATGAACTGTGCGCGGCTCGCCTCGGGGATAATTACCGAGAGTCATCGTCATCGCGTGCCCGTTAGACAAAGTGGCCAGTTTTTATGGAATTAGGAGAAGAGACCGCGAGAATGCTCGTCGGGAGTTCACAGGTGTATTATTAGAGAAGGGCTGAGCCTCTCGATGAGTGATTATCGAATTTCTGGAGTAAAGATCGTGCGAGGCGAGCGAGCCTGGGAGAAAATCACACGGCGAGGCCACTGCTAATCGCGCCGGTGTCCTTCGGCCAAGATCGTCATGCATTGTGCATGCACGTCGTAGCTGGGCTTGGAGGCTCGTTAACCGGCTCGCATACGTTTCCCGGTAATGACGTGCCACTGCAAGGTTCTTGGCGACGAAAATGACAATTGGTCGGTCGGCCTGAAATTTATAGATGACCTGCAGTTCTAATGAGATAGTTATCGCTAATGCTTCGCTTTCGAGTGAAATCTGTCGAGTAGTTTGTCCGCGTAACTAAGTAATGATTTTGGGTTAATTAATAGTAAATCGAGGTTAAGTAATAATCTCTAAGCGGGACACTTGGACGAATGTCTCGGCGGCTTAATGATATCGCGAAGGAATCCGGCGGATTCCTAGGGATAAAGCGGAAAGAGAGGAGAATCGAGGCGCAGAAAGTAAGTAGAAAGGGGCGCTGGTGGCCGAGTGGGCTGAGTAGCGCGGCGAGGCAGGTATCAGTAGAATAGGGACAGGCCGAGTAGAATGGGATCTCGAGCAAGTGGGAGAACAAGTTGAAGGAGAGCCGAGCGAGTTGTCGAAGTCGGGCAACACTTCTCGATGAGATCAGAGCTCCAACCGAGACAACCAGATGAATCAGAGAGCGGTGCTCGGCTAACGGCACTCTCTCGAGAAATGAACGAGCTCGCTTGCTTATTGCTCGACCAGCTCTCGCGCTCACGCACTCCACGCACTCACTACACCGCGCGAGACTCGTATCAACAAGCGCCAATCAGACTTCCTGAAAAATAGTTCCCTCGTCTCGCGATTCTCTAAATAAGAAACAAATTTTTCATTCGAGCGCACCTCGAATTGGTTTATTTGTTCGTGTGAAAATAGCCCGATTCACAATCACCAATATTCCGGAGAAGGCGATTCCGTGGAGGATGTAAGGCTGGGGTTGTCCGCCCTTTCGATTTCAATATTTATGGAATTCCGAATGGCGCGGCCATTGTCGCGGATGCTCGCGGGCAACGGGGTCATTCCGCGGGTTACAAAGGCTGAGATAATGAGTGGGATCAAAGAGAGAAAGGGTTGAAAGTGTGGTGGTTGCGCCACCTTTGCAGAGAACGCGCCTGCCGGTCCGAGAGGAAAGCAAGAGAAGAAAGAAACAAGGGGAAGCCTCTATTTAGCCGGGAATTCGGACCTCCTCTCTGATATCCCATCCATGCGAGATCCGCATCTACCCTTGCTTCGAACCGACTCATAAAACAAAACACAAATATCCTCTCCAACATGAATTTCCAACATTTTTCTCTCTTTTTCTTTATTACGGCTTCGCGCAAAGCTACACACTGCTATTATTTCCACGGAATTTCCATTGTTTGGTCATTCAACTGTTTTACACAGTGAAATCAGCACGAAAATACGGTTATACTCTTACCACGAACAAAGCTTAAAACCAAACCAAGCCGGTTGTCTATTACGCGGCTGAGGAAGGCGAGGATTAGCGATAATTATCTAATTAGTATGGCGCGAGGGCGAACAGTCGTGTAGACCTGCCGGTGGAAATCTAAATAGGAAAGAAAGGAGCTCCCAAGATGTACCGGATGACGCAACTCCCTGGCAAGTCTTTTCCCCCGGGAGCATTGTTCTGCCGAGCGCCGAGCTGACCGAGGTAGACGGATCGAGTGTGGAGGACCGTATCGAATACGGATATCTGGGTCGACTGGGAATTCCATAATTTTAGGCGGGCAGCCTGAAAGGCAGAAAGAGGCGCCGGAAGAAGAGAAAGAGGAGCACTTGGGATGCACACTGCTACAACCCTCGCATGGCTGAGGCTTTGGCGCATCAACGGTGTCCCAGAAATACGATTGTACCGTGCCACGTATTGTTCGAGGGTTTACTGGGAAAGTGGAGCACGAGGCTTAAGGAGAATCCTTTATACCCTCGCCGCCTCATACCACCCCCTCCCAAACCCGCTCAAATACTAATCCTGAAAAGATAGGGTGGGCTAAAGTGTCGCGGAATGTTGGGTATGCCTAGTTCCAATCTAGATCACACGGGCAATCGTTCATACTGGAACTATTAACAGATTGTTATACATCTATACCAATTTATCTATTTCATCAATTGATCTATTTTATTGAAAATAGTCATAAATTCCTAAAACTCTGTCATCGTGATCTTAACAATTTCAAAGGAAAGAATCAGGGGTTAGTAATTTTAGTGCCAACTAGCTTCAATTGGGAAGAACGCAAGCGAGATTAGTTGGGGAAAAAATGATTATCAGGAGATAAAGTACTCTGAAAGAATTCAAGTTGCCACTTAATCTACCTCTCGCAAACTGCGCTTCTCCGCACTATTCACGGAGGACTAAGCCGTTTCGCGCTTTGTCCCGGCGGCGCGGGCACACTATTTCGTTCTGAATTACCCGGGCGATTAATGTCTCAAGTGGAAAGTTAATCTCGAGCGGCGAGCGAGGCGAAGCGGCTCGGTTGACGAGGTGCATCGTTCACCGTCGAAATCGCTCTCCCTTTATCGCGCGCCGATCCAGACTCGCGGCGTCGATTACGCAAGTGTTGCACATTTGAAGAAACGGATTGCGTTCAGCCCAACTCGTTTCATTCAACCCATTAAACAAGAGAGACGCGTTCCTCTCTCATTCACTACCAGACGACATTAGGTAATGAATAGTAGTCGATTTTGTTGAAACTTTTTTCAATGCTACTTTTTCAATCACACACTTTCTCTTGTACGCAATTTCAATGCCGATAAAACAAGCACGTGTCGAATAATCTTTCGGAAGTTGCCTTTCAACCAAGTTCCAAAAATCGGCGCATTGGCTTGTTTGACGCTGATTGAAAAAATGCCTAGAAAAGCCTGCGACTCGACGAAAGGCGACAACCAGTCTCGGACAGCAATAAAACTTTCCTCGTAATTCGATCGGCCTCCAACAGCTTCTTCCAGCCGGGGTTTTCTCGCGATTGAGAAAGAAGCGGAGAATGACGGCGGCAACCGGCGGAGGGTTGGCACCCGGGAAGGAAGTGATTTCCGCGATTGATTTATCCGCGAGGGAATCTCGGTCGACGCGATTCCCAGTTGCAGAGTCGGCGGTGCTCGTCAAATCGGGAGCGAGTGCTCTGGAATTCCGTGGCACTTGCTCTCTCGGAGAGTGGCTCTCCCTGCAAATCAGGGCGGACTCGCGCCTTTCACGAGAGACACTCGCGCCTCTCCGGCTTATAATTCGATCGGGACTCCGAGGGAGTCGATGAATGAAATAAGTCCGTCGGGAAGCGCACGGGAAGGAGAGCAACAAGCAGGTAACAGGCCGAAGCCCGAGTAAACGGCTTCGCCAGTCTGCAGCGAGGTAATCCCATAAATCGCTCCATTAAGATCAATCCGTTTTGCTCGAGCGAGCTCAAATCGAGGAGAGACTCTAAGCTCCAAGTTGGGAATGTTGGGGAATGTTGCCAATGTTGGGAATTCAGGCATTCAGGAATAGCTCCAAGAGTGGAAGAATAAGAATAGGAGAAGAACGAAGAAAGGTGGAATCGTCAGTGAGTCTAAAAATAGTTTGTTAAAAACGATTGACATCAACTCGCGTCACAAACAGAATGACGTCATACAATCAAACGCGAAGCAACGAGAAACGAGTTCTTCAACGAGAGACTCGAGTAGAAGAGGTTCGCGTCGAAAGCGTCCCGGGTGGTAGTCGGATGGGGAGTTGGCCAGGGCTCAAGAAAAAAAATCGCAGCATCGATTGGGAAGGCCTCGTTTCGCGGGGTGGATGGACCGCTGGCATCAAAGCCAGCCGTCAAACTCGCCGGCGACGAGGCGCTCTTCAACTGGTTCCAGGCGATCGCGAGATATCTCGGTCAGTAGTTGGAATCGGATCAAAGAGAAATTCGCGCGCGGCTAATAGGTAGCCGCTCTTTGAATAAGGGAACGGCCGATCGGCAATGGGCCCGGTCCAGTGTCGCTGCACCTTTCCTCGAGACGGCATTCTTCCGCCGATAGACACTGGCTGCGAGATCGGAGAAAATGTGCCAACGCCGAGGCGAGCCGCGAGAAGCCTTGTGTGCCTGGCCATAATGCGATTCGAATAAACGTCGACAACCACTCCGGGACATATCACGCTAAACGGCCGAGGCGCGCTTTCCATGGCTGGCCAGAATCCGCGCATTCATCCATTTCCCAATGGAGAATAATTCAAACCAATTTTTATATTGCGAGCGTTATTCAATACGTTAGTGAATTGAAATGAATGGAATACATATATTCAATATTCATTAAAATGAAATTAATCAGAATTCACCCTTAACTTCCAGACCAATATTTCCATTCCATTTTTAATATTAAAAATACGCCCAACATTTTGGACCCAACTGAGAACACCGGGCATAATCGCAGCGACATTATCAGAGGAAGAAACTTGCAGGAGAGAACGGGAGCAACTTTTCCCGGGCGAGCGCAATTACCGATTTCGAGGTGGCCCCTTACGCCAAGGGCATTCTGCCAAGTTGCCTCGGCGGGTTGCACCGGCTGCTGCCGCTGCAGCTGCACTCGTTAATGTCCCGTTATCGGTGCGACGCTGCTAAACATATAATTACTGGCCAACACTTGGGAACACATATCGCCTAGTGCTCTCTCGACAAAGGTATTACGTTCCGACTGCACCGAGTGAATTACGTTAACACAACCATCCATCAGAGAGCAGACAGACAGTGAGCGCATCCGAGGTCCTCTCGGGCCCGATAAATTATGCATCGAATTATCGAACCTCCACTGCGCGCCGGCTCGATTTCAATGCGATTCTAATTGGCAGCGAGGACTCGGCCGAGAGGAGAGACGAGGAGAGAAATGAAGTGAGAAGAATGTTGTGAACGAGGAGTAGTACTGCGAACGTTCTCCTTTCACGGACCAATGTCAGGCTACCTACACGCGCACCTACTCTCCGTGGCTTTGTACGCCGAGTACGGGAGCCACTTACTGAAATGTTCGACTATTCAATCGAATGCTAACGGGGGAAAGTCACGGCTGGTTGATCGCCATCTCCTCGCCGGTGTTGCTCCGAGAACTGAATCCTCGCCAGGCTACGCGATGCTAACGATTCCTTTAGAAAATCATGGAAATCTGACTTGTTCGGTAGAGTGACCGTCTCTGTACTACTGATTCTTCAAGTGTGCTGGATTAGTAACGAAACTGTCGAATTATGAAGAATTTAATGCGGCGAGTATTAATATTCGAATATGACAGATGCAATAATCTAAGAGAGAGATGCAATAATTTTGAGTCAGACATTACGAAGGTAAGATTGTGGAATTGCATAAAGAGTTGTTTTGGTGAGTTCTCCAAGCTCGGGGGGAACTAGAGAACAAGCAAATGTGTGCCGAGCACGAAATGACGAAGTGCGAGGTCTAAATTGGAAATTGTCAAGAGGGAGCGCTGAAAGGCGTGAGCAAACATTGTCGACAGACGAAAAAAACACTCCTCCCGCTCGTCAAGTGCAGCGATGTTTACACGGCTCTGTTTGCACTGGAGACGAGACGAGGAGAGGAAGGAGTAACCGCGGAGCACTTCGATATCCGGCCGCGGCTTTGATATCGGAGCTCCAATTAGACGTTAATGCTAATTGCCAGGGAAAGAGAGAGAGAGAGAGAGAGAGAGCCGGCGGAAAGGCGCGAGAGGTCGCGCGCTATTAAGCGAGGCTGGCTCGTTTCAGTATAAATAGGTGACACGGATACTTATTTGCCTGGCAAGGACGCACTACGTGTCAAAGGCTCGAATGGTCGCTGAACTCTCATTCAGGGCGTCGAGCGTCAACGCGTCGTTTTTAAAAACTCGCCCCCCCCCCAGAAAAAAGCAGTGCCAGTTCCGAGCGAACCGAGTGCACTTGCCTTCGGATGACAACGAGCGCGCCAGGAAACAAGTGGGGATCACTGACTCCAGAATGAAGTCGCTCCAAGCTCGTTATCTCGGCTGCACGTTTCCCAGGATATCACTCGGCAGCACACACACTCGTGTCTGCACGTGCGAGCATCCACCCACTCTTTCAACACTCTCGCTCTCTTCCACTGTCAGTGCTGGCTGGATGCGCTTGCTTATCTTCATGCAAGGACACAGAGCGCGCGCGCTGTGCAAGGGCCACGTATTAATTTCCTGCCATTGTGGCCACTGAGGCCCGCACTCTGCGCCGCCGTCGAGAGCTGAATACCAAATGATGACTCGAGTGAAAGGATCTCCCCGGAAAAAGTCTAGCTGACCGTACCTGTCGCCTCAACCCTTTTTACCGGCTCCCACCCTTGCGCCTATTCTTTAAAGTCAAACAAAGCACTTGTTACCGCGGACTGTTGACCCGCGTCGGCCGTTGAGCCGATGTGGACCGATGTCTTTATCAATTAACGACAGCCACCGGCGAATGGGACGATGGAATTAGAGAGACGGGTGCTCGGGACGCGCGCGTATAATTGCGAGTAAAGGGAACCGAATACGGGAGGATGCTCGCCGATGGGAATCCGGTTCTCCGTGTCTACGAGGGCAGGTGCTAGTTTTTACGGCCGACTCGTATGCGACATTCTTACGCGGGATCAAGTTCTGCTCGGACGAGGCCTGCGCCTTCAAGGACCAACCCTGTCGAGCGGTCGGACCTTCGCTCTGGCAACTGTAAACCTGTAACATTGTCTCGCGAGGCTGTTGCGGTTCTGGGGATATTTCTATTTGGAAAATTTGTTTTGTTGGATCTGAATTCATCTCGAACAGCAGTGCTGTTGCCAATCTTCTTGACGCGAGAAATTTCCCTTCGCTCACGAGTGGAATAATCCTGCTAATACAAAGCTGGGACTATACCGAGTTTCCCGATCTGCATTTACTGAAACAGTGGGGTAAAAGCTAGTCGCTTTCAAGGCGTATTGTCCCGTAATTGCTGGTGGAGAGAGCACTCGGAAAAATCCATTTCCAATCGGCGCCGCCGCGGGAAACCTCGGGAGCTTAAAGTAAGCTGGCCGCTACAGGGTTCACGTTGAGCAGAGAGACAGAGTGGAGTTTCTCGCGGCGACTGTACCAGGCCGCCTCTTAAATTACTATGGAGATTCGAGCATAAAGGAGATTGCGTCTCCTTCCCCTCGTCCAATCTCTCACCCGCGCGCCGCCTCTCTCGCGTCAACTCTTTTTTAAACGCCCCACGTCCACCCAATCTCCACTCCTCACCCACCCACCCAACCTCGCTAACCGCCAGATTTATAGCGAGCTTAACTCAATCTAATTGAATTCTATTTAATAAAGCCGAGAAGAAAGTGCTGCGTGCCCGAAAGCTTCTCGGGGACGTGCGAGCGCACTCGGCGAAAGGGATTGATTTTAGTCTCAGGGTATTTTTTAATTAATCGCCGAGTCGGGATTTATTTTAATCGATTTATGCGAGTGGAATATAGTAGATGTAGTGCGTTTTCGAGATAAAGTTTTAAAAATACGAGACTTGCAGGGTGTGGGGTGTAAAGGGGGCGGTGGATTCTGCGTACCGGGCGGAGACTCCTCTTTGAAAGGACTTGTGATTATTTCGGTAGTGGCGGAGATAAATAAAGAAGAAGGGTTGCAGAAGGGAGTCGTCTCGACGCGCTCCGAGCAGGACGACCCCTTCTTCACCCAAGCTTTCCCTCCTTCCTTTCTTCGCTCGACGCATTGCAAAAAACACTCCAGCGCTCTCGTTCGCAGCGGAAAAGACTCGTTGCTGTGGGAATTCGGCTCTGACAACTGCGGGGGAAGACGCTCTCGCCTGGTCTCGGAAGTGTTCCTGCGCTCTTGGACAGAGTCGTTTGTTCGAGCGGGCTCGCTCGTCCCGGATAATTGAATACAACTATCGGACACCTGATAACGGTGGTGCCGACCGGGCATCGATCCTCCTCCGCGGCATCCTCAAACGAAACCGTGTCGGAACACACAGACATACATACATGCACACCCACGCCAAGCACACGGGTCGGTAACCCCGAAGCCCCACTAATTACCCGGCACTCCGAGCGGGAACTAGTTACCACCGAGAAACGCTCGCGCCGCGGCAACAAGCCTTCGCCGACTGGATCCGCGCGCAATACATATACTAGATAGTCTCCGCATATATGTATCTCCGAGGAAGAAAGCCCGATTCGAGCGCGCTAAACATTATCGGTGCTCGAATAAAGCGGCGTGCCAAGGGGAGATTGGAGAACAGGATGCACCGGCGGCCGCTCTCTCGGTGCGATGCATCATCCGAGCAAAAAGAAGTCTGCCAGCCGGCCGCGCGTTCCGAGTAAAAAGAAGTCTGTCGCGCGCCAATAAAAAAGGGAAACGGTAAACGAACTGGGGTGGGAGGAAGCGAGAGGTTTCGGGGGGCGAAAGGACGAGGGATGAAGAAAGAGAAAAGCCGCACAGGTTCAACTGGAAAAGGGAAGGATGGTGACCGTAACGTCGGGATTAATGTCTGCGAGGGAGGCTGCGAGTAGGATCTGATGGTTGGAGACACGAGTTGGTATGTGCAGTGAGAGATAGAAGGAGAAAGTTAAGGTAGTTGGTGAAGAGAGTTTTTGTAAGAATTTTTTTAAGGAATTACAGGAAAATTTTATTAGACTTGACCAGGATATTCTTCATTGTATTTATGATCAAGTTAGCAAATTCAAAGTAGCGGACAAAGGAGACTGGTCTAAGAGAGAAAGAGATGATTCCCCCGGCTGCTGGTGCAGCCCGGGCATTGTCTTTATTACGGGAGTTAGCCTAACTGTTCTCCCCGAGCGCAACATCCAACAGCTGTCGAGCTTACAAAGCCGTGAGCGCTCGAGAGAGGAGCGGGCGATTTTAAAGGCGAGTTCGCCGGGCATTTGGAAATGGGAACGGACCCTGTGTCTTTCCGGAATGTACATTAGCTGATTGCTCTCTAAAGTATCGATTGAGTCCCTCGTTCCGCTAGGCCCTGAGCGCGATTTTACTTACTCCTCTCGATTCTTTCCCTGCAGGTGTTAATCTCCTGAAATCTCATTCACTCGTTGTACAGGCTGTTTCGCAATAAAATTTAAACCCAATTTTTCACGGCGAAGCAAACTAAAAATGTTACTGGTACTTAGCGAAAATCGAATTATATTGTTAGTTATACTCAAAAGAAATCGCATTGGGCGAATTTTCAAATGATTGACTAAGAACCTAATGCAAACCTCGCAAAATACCACTGACATTTACAGTTCGATCTGACACGGAGAGTCAGAGTTTCAATCAGCCTGTACCACGAGGGAGCAGAGAGAAAGAGACAATACGGGCGAAGGGTGGCTGGCGCACCATTCGAATGGAGACTGCGAGCAGTGCTAGATGGAAGTGGCGTTCGCTCCTTCGAATGAGTCACCTTGAACAGAGCGTGTCGTGCGTCACGTGTGCATGTCGACGACCTGCTCGTCGATTCCTCGGGGGACTCCTATCACGCGATTTATACCTTCCCGCCGGTCTCCCACTCTTTCGACCTCTGCAAAAGTGCAAGTGTTATATTGATCGACTTCATATCTCCATGCAAAAGCGCGAGAGCCTCTATTGATCCACTAACAATCTCCTTGACAACATCTCTCCATTCCGCGGAGTCCTTCCAGAGTAACAAGTAGCCGGCAATGGCAATTTCGGATCCGGGAAGATGCGCGGAGTTGTGATAGAATCGATGCAAAGCACGCTGGGAAATCGATGGAAATTGCAGTGCGTGCTCTCCGACGCGCGCTACTCGAGAGAGCACCGTGAGTCATGTCCGCAGCAACACACACGAGTACTGCGCACTCGGGGCAAAAAGGCACGGGGTTCCAGGGCGCAACCACGCACTACACTAACCAGCCGACGCCGACCCTTCCTCCTCTTTTATTAATCGAGACGACGCTTCTCGGAAACTCTCAAAGCCTTTCCCGCATCGCTTCTTCTCGAAATATAAAAGTCTCTAGAATTTTTCTCTGCGAACTGAAAAGCACCGAACCGACTGTCGATGGGATTTTTCACTGTTCGTAAAGCAGAAGGTCGTGCAAGTGGATTAAGCTGGCGTGTGTATTATAGCGCGGTAACGTCAGGAAGCAGAGCATTAGCGATAATTGTCTTATTAATGTGCCACCCGGGCTGAACCGGCTAAGACTGCTGGTACAGCGAGTCCTCGACGTTACACGATGCACCTAAGTTGAGAATCATTTCTACATGATTAATAATCGGAAATAATTTATGATTATCTGGTGTAACAGCTTGCATATTCTCTATAGTAGAGATGCAAAGCTCTGTCCACCAGCTTGAACACGAAGATCCAGAAGTAGAATCTAGACACGTAAAGGTAAGTGCGCTCGACAGTAGAGAAGGATGAAGGGCCGGAGAAAGTAGAATACGTGGATGGGCCAGCCAAGTCAACCAACAACGCTCGCACCACTTGGAAGCTCGATAAAAGGGATGATTAATACCGACACCGATAGACGGGAGAATTGAGGAGGATCCGGCCGCTCGTATATCCAAGCGCAAACTGCTATTCGACTCTCGGAATTATGCGATTTACCGCCAGCCAATAGACAGCCGCTAAATGGCCGGGCGCTTTCGACTTTAGCATGCAATAGAGCGAATCAATGGAACCCGCGCAACCATGGCTGAATTTACTTTCTCAATTAGCGCAGGCTGAATAAGCTACGGGAAGTCCGTTGAAAACAGTAATAGCAGAGGCGAGGCGAGGCGAGGCGAGGCGAGGTTGCTGGAGGGAGTCCGGAGAGAGGGTTAAATCGGAAGGGTAAGCGAGAACCGTTCTGGATGCTGTGTCTATACGGCTGGTGGACCAGCGGGGAAGCTGCTGGATAGAGAGAAGCGTTGCATTAAAGCAACCTACGGATTTCCACGAGAGATTGTACAGAGCCGGGGCAAGAGCAAGCAAGAGCATACACTCGAGGGAGCACCTCGCACGCACGTGTGCAAATGCATACTGTGCACATGTCCTCTCGCTTTCTCCCTTGTCTTCCCTTGCCGGCTGCTACTCCGCCACCTGCAAGACACATGTCGCCAGACACATGAGCGCCCCGGGATGATGGGAATAGTCTCGGCCTGCCTTCCTGCCTGGCTGGCTGCACAATTTTTTCTCCCAACTATGTACACTTCTCAAGAACAGCGACGGCGGTCGCGACGCCGAGCACCGCTCGCGGGAATCCTCTTTGAGTTAAAGTCGCCGGATCATCTCTCATTCTCGAGAGACCATCCGCATGCATTAAAGACTCCGGGGACTATATGTAGAGTTTCTAACTTTGCAGATATAATGTTTGAGTAGAACGTTTCAGGGTCTCTGCCGAGGTGTCTCGTGTTTAATGTCGCTGGGGTAAACACGTTTTGGCACCGAGTAACTTTAATAACGAGCGCGCTTCTTATTTGTGTACACGCGAGGGAAAGGGCGCGAGGAGGCAGACCTTTGTTTGATCTAACCCGGAGATAGCAGGACTCTCGTTAATTACGGGCCAGCCGCGTTTAATCGCGTGAATTAAAAGTCGCCCTCCACTGAATGCCTGTGTGCGAGTAAATGTGTTGTCACACTCTTCCACCATAGCGCGCTTTTAATAATTCCAGCCGTTCCTCGCTAACTATCCTTGATCCCCGAGTTTCCTTCTCACGTTAATTCCTGCGCTGGACGCTGTTCCAACGCGAGCTACCACTGACGACCCTGCGGAGCACGAATTGCGTTACTAAATTCCACGGGGCTTTTTGATCCAGTTGAATGGGATTCCGGCCAAGTCGAGGAAAATGATATTCATGCTATAACTGAAACTAGCGTGGAAACGAGCACCGACAAAACTTCATATGGCAGTTTTATCAAATCATTGGTCTGTGTACTGAAATTTTTAAAAAAATGTATACCAATTACGAGATTAAATGTCCTACATCCCCTTAAAAAGGAACTGGTGAATTTTCGTAATTCAAGACTTCCCGTTGAAAGGAGGCGGTGCTTATCAGCGCGACTCTACTCAAGGTCCTCGTTAACGAGGTACTCCTGCAACTTCCCCCTCCCTCGTCGCGTGGTTTGATAATTCGCCGTATTAATTGCCGTGCAAATACCGGCAGCGGCATCGCCCCTCCTCCACGGCCTCGAGGGGCTCTCGTGCCCGGGAAACTGTGGAAAGCCCCGCGGATTTCCGTGCACTCCGATGAAAACTGATGCCGCGAGCCAGAGGGAACACGCGATTAATCGTCCCAGCCAATAACGCGCTGTCATATAAATCCGATTCTAATATCAGCTGCCGATAAGTCTCGTCTAACTGAAAACGAGCCCTCCCTGAATAATTCCAACACAACCGCATGGCTGGGCATTGGATTTCTGCTATTTAAATCGGTGTAAACAATGGCGCACTGAAACAATTTCATTGGGAGACGAGAGGTTTCAGCTTTTGTGACTAGTTGAGTTATTGTACATTCTAGATTAAACTTGGGTGTATTCGAAAGCAACTCAATTAATTGTAAAAACTATTCAATGTAAATATATTTTTAAATGCCGTACCACTCCATTGCCAGCAGTGAATGTGTTAATACCCAACAAATGCAATAAATGAGCGAACTTTATTCCACAGCTACAATTATTGTTGCGCGGGCGCTCGGGAAAAATATTAACAAAACAACGCCGATGAAAACTTCTCTCCTCCGGCTTTCCTCGCGCACCAGCTGCCATTGAATTCCATTTAATCTCCGTAGCATCTGGCTCATTAACGATTCTTTTTGTTACTAGGCGCGAGCGCCCATTTTGCCAGAGCCGAGATTTTTCTTTCCTTCCAACGCAACGCGTCCCCGTCATAATGACGGCCTCATCGCGAAAGAAGATGCGGGGACGAGTGGAATTTGTCGATAAGTTCGGCCATTTATCTCCTATCTGAAGGGGACGCAAAGAACTTCTGATCCGTTTACCTCAGCGAGCGCAAGAACCGCGCGCAAAACCGCCCGGCGCGAACTAAGCCCGGATTATATGCTAATTAAATATGCAACTGGAACAGCCGAGGGGCCTAAGCTCGACCGCGGCGATCCGATTGTAAAGGTGACTTCAGCTAGCAAAGACCGGAAATGCATTCCTCGCGTCATTAAGCGGCTTTGACCGCACCTAATCCCAAAAGCAACTGTCTTCCCGCTTATCACTCTGATTACTGATAGACCACCCAACTAATTCACCCTTTACCTAGTTTTCTCAATAGAAAATAAACAAATCTACAGCTGCATATAATGTGGTTAGAATAAAGTTTGGAAACAGGAACTACACGTTCGACAGTGTTATTAAATGAAAATTATGATTAAATTCTTGCAATAACCACAATAATTTGGCAGCACAAACACATTTCTTCTATATTACCAATTATGGATATCTCGCGTCTTGCTGACACGAGATGACCAGTACTATAAATAATAAGCACGTTCGGATAATGTGCATTCGCAAATCGCTGGTGTGACCTTCCACTTGCCGTTTGTCATTTAGCGAGCGGTCGTTAAACGCTCGGATTAATCTCCAAACCGCGGCGACTTGCAATCTTGGAGCAATTGGCCAGATAACGCGGCATGTTATACAATTACCGTGTCAATTGCAACGCTATGTATATCGGCTGGTGATTTAATCGGGCCCCTGGCACGCCTTCCCCTCACTGTTACATCCAGTTATTCCGAGATTAGCCATCTCCACCTCAAGATACCAAGTCAATGTTAAGGAGATTCGTCACGTTTTTATAAATTATTTCGTGTTTCATGACGTCTATCACGCTGCTGCATCGCAAGAAGCGATTTTTCTACCACTTTGTGATAAATTTCTCTGAAATCAGATATAAAACGCGAGAATACGTCTGATTATTCTTCAACGTCATACGAATGAATAGTCCATTATTCAAGTGTAATTATCTTATCTTCGCTTTTAAAGCTACAAAGGGCCACTCTCTGACCTTTCCACCGTAATATGCGCAGTCGCTCCCTTTCAGTCCAATCTCAACTATTTCCATTCCCATCGGAAGCTACTCGAGGGGAACCCGGTTTCGTTTACCGCGAGATAACGCGGGGCTCAAGAAAACACGTCATAGAGTAGGGATTCCGGCCCAGTAACACACACCCGAAGAATAAGCTAAGAAAGCGGGTAATTAGCTTGGACTGGAATTGCGAGAAACCCCGGGGCACTCGGTTCTGAAGAAATCCAGGGTGGCTTACGGCCCAGATAGCGTATCTCCTCTTATCACCTATTGAGTTCTAACCCATTGTTTCCGGTCAGGATGTTATTTGCCGTGTGCTAACGATGCTTCTAGTGCACGGCTGATTCATCAGCAGCATACCAAATTAATCGCGCGATCAATGCTACATCGCGCGCTCCTTTTATGATCGGCGTAGCCGATAGCGGTTTGTTAAGCCGACACGCGGAGATGCGCTCGCCTCTTTGCTCTCCTCGTCGAGACCGAAATCAAGGGAAACGACGACGCGTCCAATATATCGCGCTGCTCCACTTGAAATCGAATTTCCTTCGGGAGCGCTCGCCGATCCCGTTATTTATCTCGACAAAGCCGCGAGGAGCAAAGTGATCCGAGAGAGGAGAAAGAACGGGACAATCCAATCGGATCTCGTCGAATTCCAACGAGACGCGCATTTGTCCGTGCGTTTTATTGGTAATTTCGCGCACTCTCCTCTTGAGAAGGAACAATCGTAAGTCGCTGTCGCGCTAAATGCTCCGCGCAATCGAATTATTACGCGAATCAACGGGCTTAGACGCAATCATCCACGGCCCGACGAGAATCGAATCAAGTTTCAAGGATGAGCCGCGCTCTGCTACTCGCACCGTTCACCCGACACCTAATTGTTCCGCTATAAGAATGGTCTGTCGCTAACAGGAATTGCCAGCGAGCGACTCGTTCGCACTTGCAACAGGGAAATATGTAGGCTTCGGCTTCGGATCGGATTGCGTCGAGGCTGCGATTATAATGTGACGCAGACACACTGTCGCCGCCAGAATCGGAAATCCCTGCGGCCGCTCGCTCTTCCTGCTTTCGCAATAATTAAAACCTCCCGATTCACACGCGACACTTGTTTAGTCAGCATGAATCAAATCGGACGCGGGCTTGTTTTCAATCGGATCTCGAGTCCGACTAGTTGGCGACTAGTTTTGAGGGAGTGGGGAATGACTATTCCACGTCGCGTGCGAGGCGACTCGCGAGGGGTTAATTGGGTCAGCCAATTAGGTGCTTTCCAAGTGGCGGGTAAGTAATGCGAGTGGCGGCGGCTCGCGAGAACAAGTGGCCGGTCGATGGGAGATTGAAGCGGGCGAACGAGAGAGATAGGATTGATACACGTCGAGCAGACATGGGACCAGGATGCACTATGCACGTCGTTATCCCTCTTTCCAGGGTTCCTCCGTCCAAGAGGAAAGGTCGGATTGACGCCGGAGCCTTTTGTGCCGGGGGACCAGGAGCGAGCATCGATCGCCCCGCTCTATACGCACCCGACTAGCCCACCTTTCCACCCAAGAACCCTAATGAAATATCGAATCAACCGATTCCGCCGGCAGACCTCCGCGACCATTCTTCCCTCGCACAAAGCAAATTATCGACGGCGCCGCTCGCGCGTCAATGTACCCTGCGCCAAACAACTTTGTCTTCCCTCTATTGATTCCGCCAATCTAGAACAAACGCGACGATATACTCACATTCTCCGCAACAACTCTTACGTTCCGCTCCGATGGAAATTGCGAGATTCCGAGAGCCACGAGTTGGATGGTGAAAGAGACATTATTTCCGGCTCGGCTATTAATGATATCTGGATTAGTCAGCGGTTGGGACTCCCCGGTTCACGGGGCCTTGGAGAGGTTTTCCTAAAAGACGTGCTTTTACTCGAGGATTCGTGTAACTCGCTCGCATTAATTACATTAGCCCGCAACGAGTGGCATGCGAATGCATTACCGAGATTGCCTCGAGTGTCTAGCGCGGAGAGCGAGGATCCGCGGAGATAACACGGGGAAAAAGAGCGGACGATTGCACGCCTTCCGGGAAACTTTCGTCGTGGATTACAATATCCGACCAACCGCGCGCGCTGCTCCTCCGCTTGGTCGGGGTTTCAACGAAAAGCAACGCGAGGTGACGGAAGCCCATTATTCACCTGAAATACACTGCGATAAAGTACCTTGCGTCGTCTAATGCCAACTGCTCTTGTTACTAAGTTGGACAGCGACTTACGCTTGAATTAAGCCAGGACCAATGGGAAACGTAGCCTTCGGATAACGGGATAGAAAAAACACTCTTTTACTCTCTGCTCTGTCTCGCTCACGGAACAACGGGTCTCCCGGTAAATGCCAAGTAATGCTGCGGTAATTTAGAATGAACCGGGAATATCGTGTATTATTCTCAAACTCGACTGTACAGTGAGTTTCAAGAAAAATTGACTAAATTTGACTATCGGTTTTTCATATCAAATGAAAGTGAAAATGATAATCGTATTTCACGAAATTCGAGTTAGTTTGTTAATTATAGTTACTTGAAAACTGGTTGTAAGAGAACAATTCCTCTTGGTCGATTTTAATTCAGATTCACCCTAAGAAAACCAAAGGGAATTTGGCAAACTGGCATAAACATTTTTCATTTATGTTACCATGAAGAATTGGAAGTTGGATTTTGATGTTTGTTTTGAGTGAGCCTGTAGGTAGAGCATGTCGCTGAATGGTCACGCATGTTTGACTCCCGGCCGACTGGATCCTAATGCAACATGCAACCCTCCGCCTATTATCAGCTGTACCGCCGCGTCTGTTATCGAAGCGGAGCCGTAAACGCCGCTCGCCAAATCCATACATGACCACGTGCTTCGGCGGCGACGCTGATTAAAGTAGGTAATAATTCGGCGAGATAATAACACTAATGCGAGCGGCGCCAAAGGCTCGACGATTCCCCAAATACCGATTCTGTTACGTGTCGCTATTGCCAATGGCGAGCGGCGCCGATCGAATGACCTGGAAATGGATTGAGAGTTGCTCGGGGGCCGGAGAGAAAGAAAATAAACAGATCGACGAGAGAGGCTCTTTCGCCGCTCACGTCGACGTCGCTTCCGATTCGGAAGCGGCGTCGACAGCCTCGACGAGAATAGTTTCGTCGGAGGAACGAGCGCAGATAGAGGCACTCGCGGGCTCACCGAGAGAGAGAGAGAAGAAATGCGAGGGCAAGGGAAGAGGGAAGGTACATGTGTGCGCGTCTGTGAAAGAGAGGGAGAGAGTAGTGAATAGACTAAACTAGTGGCAGACGTCAGGTCTGCCAGACGATGATGAACGCTCGCTATCAACTTCCTGCTGGAATTGATATCCAGGCAGCGGCGCTGCTCCGATGTGGAGAGGGTCGTTGATCCGCCCGCTTCATCGAGTTATCGTGCTTTTTAATGGCCAGCTGACAACATCCTTATTCCTCGCTCTTCCACTCCTATTCTACTCTTCCCTCGCCCTTCTTCCCACCACTCATCCCTCTCCCGCAAAAAACCACCAGATGCTAATTCAATATTTACGTCGCATCGATCCAAGTAAGGAGGAATGGCGCGAGCTGCAATCCGCGCGCAGTAATTGAGCGCAGCGAAGGATACACTCGCTCGGAGTCCTTCCGGCGAGTCGCCGCGGAATAAAAGCTCTCTAGACGCGCGATAAATGTCAGAGGCCAAGCGAACACTCGCCCGTCGCCGAGTCCAGGAAACCTGGCGTCCTGTGCTGTGCGCTTCTATGCTCGACGCCCGGTTGACATCGCTTTTTGACAGCGATCTGTTTACCAACAAGCCAGGGCCGGCCATTTTCGGGCGCGCGGCGCAGGGCGTAACCGAGTTGAAAAGCTGGACGAGACCGAGAGGAATGAGAGTGAGCAGGATGAAAGGTAGAGAGAGAGAGAGAGGGTGGGGGGCTGAGACGAAGAGAGGACCTAACCCCCAGATGAGCGTCCTTGGCGATGGAAGAGTGGAGCCATGGGCGCGCAGGACCTGCGCTCGACGAGAGAGAGAAAGAGGGAGAGAGAGAGACTCACCTTCGGGGAAGGCTTGCTTGTTCTGCACGAGGTCGATGAAGAAATTGGTCACGTTGTACAGCTGTCCCATGCCCTTGGGGTTGAACTTGGTGGTGGCGTTGTACGGGAGGCCGCTCGTGTTGACGGTGGTGTAGTTCAACGCCTGGGAGGCCATGATCTCGTTCAGCTGCCGGTCCAGGCCCTCGCTTATCACTCGCATCCGATCGGTCAAGTCCTCTTGACAATGCACGAGAAACGCCGCGCACACCACCACCAAGAGTGCCGCCCGATACGAGATGATGGGAGCAGCATCGCGCGCGGGCATTCTCACTCGAACCGCACCGAGCGACATCCTAACGTCCGCCCCCTTCGACGCACCGCTACCGACTGAACACTCGAGCACTCGACGCCAAGACGCGCTCTGCCGCCTCTGCCGCCTCTGCCTCACTGTCTGCGTCTGCCACTCTGCCTGCCTGACCTGCTCCCTGGACCCTGGAACGCCAGAACTGGACCGAACACCCCGATACGGTGGCGCTGCCTGTCACTACCCCAAGCACTTGCTGCGCGATCCGTATTCCGCTGTTCCTTCTTCCTCCAGTGGCCATTCGCGCCAATTTTTGCATCGGTTTTTACGTCCTTTGCCTTGCGTTGTACGAGTCCAACGTTAAATAATGTGGTAATTGATTTATACATCCGATGGAAAACGGTGGAAAGTTTTGGATAGGTTCGTAGACCTTTTAACTTTACAGGTGGACGTGTCGCACGTGTGGATTCTGCTGTAGAATCTGAGTGAGGGACAAGGAATTGGGGGAATGACTGTCATTTCTGTTTCTAGATATCTCTCAATATTATTTCTAATATTTGAATTATATTGTTCTAAAAACCGAGTATGGAAAGACTTATAAAAGGCAGAGTTTCCAATTGAAAGTATATCTGCCATCGTAGGCCAATCGAGTTCGAACATAAGGAACTGGTGATTTTTAAAAAAATGATTTAGTGCAACAACTATACCTTAATGAGGTTTTCCACGATTTCAAGTTGCAACACGGGTTTAAATTGTGAGTGTGTGGAAAAGAAATCGATTTAGAGAATCAAGTTATCTCCATGCACCTTTTCCCCGCGATTATTCCATTGCAGTTGGTACCAGCTTTCACGGTGGATGGTAATTTAGAGACAGGTTTGACCGTGCAGGAGAAGAAAGAGGACTCGGAAAAAGCCGATGCGGTACAATTAAGAGGAAAGTTCATGGGCATCGACAAATCGTTTCTATTCCGGTTACTTTCGAGTAAAGTAGGTTGTTATCAGCTCCTAAGACGTGTAGAACTGTTCATCTGGCTGCTTTCCTGTCTTCATTTGCCAAACAGCTCCCGTGCAATTGCGATCCTGTTATGAGGCTGAGCTCGAGCGCGACCAGTCTGTCCAAAGTCTTTAAGTCAGCCGATCAAGGAAACAAGTCTATTAATTAGAAAATCGTTTATTTACCGAACAAAGCGCTCGACGGAGAGCTAAATCAAGAGTGGGTGCGGACACCTCGAGTGTCGAGCGCAATCGAGGTGGCACTATATCGAAAATGGCAATTTCGAGTGCGCCGATATTGCCGGTGCACGCTGGTGACCCCAAAAACCACTTTCCAACTGGGATGCCAGCTCGGGGCGAGCACCTGGTCGATGTCGAGAAGCGACACTAAAAATAAAGGGTTTCCTATGGCGGAACCGGCGGAGAAAAGCAGGAAGAGTGCCGCGGATAAAGAACTTTATCTCGGCCACGAAAATATCTCTGAGGTCAAACCGATGCTTTACGAGGCCCGCGCTCGTTCCTCCACTCGTGCCGGGAAACTTGATGCGGCCATTTCACAGGAACGGGACGATTTCCTTCGGGGATTCCACGCGAGATTTATTTCCAACTCGTATACGATGAGACGGCGAGTCACTCCGGAATTCCTGCGCGACTGTATTAATATGTCGGGAACAACAGCTCGGGCCATCCAAGTTCTGCCGTAAATTTGATTGAATACTGAAATACTGATAACCGCGAAAACGATCGGCCGATTATCACAACAGTCTTGTCAGCTGTTTGGCGCTGTCAGATTAATCTTCCGAGACAGTGTGTACACACACGTGTTTCGGAAGCTGTCGCTGATATTTCGCGGGCCGATTAATACTCTGTTTCTCTGTCGAGTGGATGGCGGTGCTCGATCGCTGCGAGACACCGAGTCTCGGCAGTTTCGCCGAGATCTGCTATCGCTCGAAATGACCGCAGCTAAGATTTCCCCGAGAGCGCCTGTTGTGACATCCCGTGAAATGCAGCCTCTCTCTTTCGAGGCTTGCATCTGAAAATAGTCGGAGCGCCAGTCCTCCCAAGCCCCAGTGAGTCAATCCGCCCGTCGTAAAACTGGGCTACCACTCACTCCGCAAGATAAATACTACTCTAACGCCACCCAATTCCGCCGCTAATCGACTACTTAACGCTTAATTAATACTCTGCGAGAGAACGCTTCCTGGCTTAACTAAAAATAAATACTCGCGTCCTTACTACAAGCTAGATGAAAGAGTTCCTAAGGTACTAGGTAGAATTGAAGATCAAGTAGGAATAATAAAGCTCTCAGGTGGATACTGAAGTAATTGCCCGTACAGCGGATAACGCGGGGGGATGGAGGATCAGGACTTCTCATTTCTGAATGGAAGAGCTCTTGGCAGCTCGGTGGCGGTGGCGGCGGTGGTTACTTGTTCCAGGTTCCCTGCCACTTCCTCGATGCTAGGCAGGCTCGAATCCTCCGGCGGATACAACCAGAGGCCCCTCCTGGGAACACAGATCCGAAAATCCACTCGTCAGCCGGTGTACGTGACCCCAGACCTCATTAAGAGTTAAGTGCGCCGCCCATCAGATACCACCGAATGACCAACGGAAATTTCAACTACAGCGCAACTCTCGATGATTTAACGTGAAATTGATGTTCCCTGGAAATCTTATCTGCGAACGGCCGATTAACGCGTAGCCTCGGTAGCGAAACTCTTATCTACCATTCGCACTAGATCGCCGATAACGAATCCAAAAGATTTTACCCGGAGCCTCTACAAGTCTGCGTATGTAAGCGATTCTGTTGTTCATAGCTGATACTACCGGACAAAGCCCTGCACGCAGTGCAACTTTGTAAATACCTGTCCGAAGCGACACTTTGCACTCGCTCGGAGAAAGCACCTTCAAGGTCGTAATCCGCGTCCCCTCTCGTCTCCAGCGTATCGCCGTTGCCCAATTTTACGTGACTCATCCCACTCTCGTCTCCTCCAATATCTCGAATAGTTTGGCCGCCGGCACTCTTTTCCTCTGTATCGGCCTCAGCGTGGACCTCCGTCAAAACAGACTGCAGCGCCGCGTCAGCTCTCCGGCGCTGCTCGCCGGCCTCCTGGGTAAGTCCTTCTTTGCTCTCAGGATAACGTCGCAGCACGTTCTTCTCGTAGTAGTACTGGCCGGGCCGCCTACCGCTCGTCTTATTGCTCCTGACTTGTGTGAGCAACGGCCGCGGCACTTCGCCCCTGATTTTACTCTCGGCTTTAGCGTCCCCGTAAAACGGCTTGCTCGCCGTCTCCGGTTGGCTCTCGCTTAGGATTGTGACGCTATAAACTTTCGTCGGTCTCGCGTGCTCCTCGGTTCGATGGGAGTAATGGGAGTAGCTGTCGGGACGATCGTTCGGCGTGGTGATGGGTCCCCTCGTGTAATCGGTGGCCGAATGATCGTTCGTCGAGTAAGTCGGCCTTCTTATGGGTCTCGGGGGGAAAGGTTGACCGGCGAGTCCACTGTTGCTCTCGGGAACTGAATCGCCGGGTGGTCTACGATATGGTGCGTTAGTCGAACTCTGATAATCCGACCACGGTTCCCTTGTACTCGTCGAGTAAGATGCTGTTTGATAAGACGGGGTGCTACTGTATTCGTTGGAATTGTACGGACCGAGAGACTGGCTCAAGGGCTTCGGATAAATTTGCGAGGGTACTGGACTCGCGGGATCTTTGTAATTAATGGGTCTATCGGAGAAGGAGTGATCGTTGACGATCGATGCGGGGGTCGAGCTCGGTTGATATGAGGAATAGGGCGCGTTTGTCGTCGAGGGTCTAACGTCCTCGTAAAGCTGGGAGCTCACTTGGACTCCTTGATCATGATATGTTGGGGGTCTCGGCTTCGATTCTTGGTGATAAGCAGGAAGGGTCGACCAGCCGTCGGGATCAGACTGAATCGGCCTCTTCTCCGACTGGTGGTGGTGTGGCCTACCGTCGAACATTTCGCGGTCGTACTGAATCCCCGGTCTGGCAATTGGAGCAGCTTGATAAGACGAACCACCGAACCCGCCGCTCGGTTCATTTTGACTGAGAGGCTTAGGGTTCGGTCTCTTCTGGTAACTCGGCGAATTCCAGGCGTCGCTCTGGAGCTCGGACGGCCTCGAGATCGGTCGATTCTGGTAACTTTGCGAGTTCCACTCGTCCGGTTGGTTGTACTGGTGCAGAGGCTGAGGTCTATTCGGGTCGTCCTGCGAATTGCCGGGATTGTTGTAGGGCAACTTGTACGCCGACGGCTGATTGTACGCTTGGTAATTCGGCTCGAGAGTCGACCAGGAAGTGGTAGGCGGAACTGGCGGAAGATTCGCCTGGGCATAAAGCGATCCTTGAGACTGGAGGGCGGCTTGCGCGTAATCCTGCGGTCTGTAATTAACAAGATAAGCGTCGAGCTGCTGCGGGGGCTTCTCAGTGGTCGGCCTCTGAAGGTGATTAGTGTAGTAAGTGTAGAGGGGTGGTCGGGGACTGCTCATAGGAAAGCTATCGAAAACCACGCCATTTTGGATGTAAGGCAAAGAGTGGAATCCATGATGCAACGGATTCGGGTTGCTGGGGTCTTCGAAACCGTGGGGCACGTACGGTCGTGCATTATGGAAAGCTGCGAGTCCGGGGACCGCGGTGGGTATGGGCTTTGCAGGGTAAAGAGGAAATTGTGGAAATTGTCCATTGTCTTGGTTAACAGGTCTTTGACCATCGAATCCATTGGATGGTCTGGCCGTCTGCTTGTGGGAAGGGTTGATCTTTATGTTGGAGCCGTAAATAGCGTCGTTTAGGAAGAGAGGCGAGTTAACGGCGTGATTCTGGACGAAGACCGTGACGTTGTCCTGTGGACCCAGCAGCGGGCGCTTGATGATCACTTTATTGTGCTGATGGATGCTGGCCTTGATTGGCTTCTGCCTGATGGGAGCGGCAGCCTTTTCACGGGTGCCGCTATTGATTCTGATGGTCTCGCGCTCCTTTGTGCTCGGCCGAGGAGTCGTCGCCTTCGGACGACTGCTCGCCCGTTTGTTCGACTTCTCCAAACTCTCCTCCTCGCTTCTAAACTCCGCCGGCCTCTCTGCCCAGAACTCCAAGTTCAGCTGGCCAATTGACGGGTCCTCGCAGGCCGCGCGCTGGTTCCTCAGCGAGTCCGCCGTGAGGAAGACGAACGGCTGGATGGTCTCGATGTTGTCCATCGTGTGGCAGAGGACTTGAGCCAGCGTCACTTTGCGGATCTGCTGCAACTGGCCCGGAGTGAAGGCGCTCTCGGTCCCGGGGTTCTCGTACCAGAACCGATCGCCGCGTCGAAGATTGCCGAACTGCTGGGCGATGATGCAAGCGAAGGTTGGTCCCACCAATCCGCCGGGTACTGAGTTCTCGGCGAGTCCAGCTGGAAAGAGGTCGATGTCTTCCACGGACGCGTAAAGAAGTCGGAACTTCCTTCCGGCCCCTGGTAACATCAGACCCTCGAGGTCCTCGAAACTCCTGATCGGCGAGAGACCACAGGGCTCTCGCCACTGCACGTACGGTGGAATCCCGTGGTCTCTGCCTCTTTGGATGTTCAACGAGGCCAGGTCCATTCCGAAGGGGAAGCGCGGGGTTTGGAACAAGTGGTTGGTCAGTTCCTCGGATATGTGCTCGTCTCTTCGTTGCGCCGGCTGGTTCACCAGGCCCAGGAGAAGCCTGTCCACCGATCCCGCCGTCTCGAGGTTCACTGGGTTACTGAATTCGTCGTGGATGGACACATCTGCGATAGAACGATTTGTTCCCTGTAGGGTATTGGTTTGTGTAATTGTATTATTTTGTTCGGTGATAGACGTACTATTGAAGAGCGGTCGGTGGTGGCTATCGAAGCGCACGAAGCTGCGCTGGACGAGGGAGTGACCGAAACGATAAGCCGCCGTCGAGAAGCCGTTGACGATGGTAGGATTGACCTTGGGATCGTAGCCCTCGTAATAGCCTTTCTTAAGTGGCTCCAGGTCGAATATCTTCATCACTTCTTGGCCTAAAGTCAGACGGTTCCCCTTCCGTAATCAGCGACAATCTTACAGGATTCTAGAGACTCGGGCGAATGCTTACCGAGAACGATCGGCAGGAACTCCCGATAAGTGATGTGCTGCATCACCGCGGCGACGATCCTCCGGCTCTCTTGGTAGAGTTTCTCGTCGCTCCAGTGGAAGTTGGACGCGGCCAGCTTCGTCGCGATCCGATTGTGCAGTCTTAAGAAAACCACGTGGAGAGACGTCAATGCCGGTTGCTCGCTCAGACGACCATCGCCTGCTCTGAAACAGCTCGTTGAGAGGGAGCCGAGTTTGCAAAGGTCCGAGTTCTGCCTCGGAAGCACTGGCCTCCTAGATTGAATCCTCCCGTACTGCAGCAAACCTGCAAGAGCATTTCTCGCGTGAAAAGGAAACGTCCAAGTTTTCTATCAAAGTATTTTCATTCGAAGCCGACGTTTCTATACTAAAAATTGCCTCTCCAAATGGGAAAAGCTCGAGACTATTCTCACCGTTTCGGAAGAGACGAAGACTGTCCGACTGGAAAGCGTTGCTACTGTAGACAGTGGAGGCGTCTAGGTAGCTGGTCACCTGCGACAACTGCTCTCTGGGGCCGAATCCGCAGTCTTCCCTGGGCGCAGCGCCGCTCCGGACGAACTCGAGGCATCGAACACCCAGAGGACCGAAGAAATCGTCCTGGAGCTGCACCGCGATTGGAAGACACTCCGGGTGCTGGCCAAATTCCAATTAATCTCAATAACTGTTTCTCTACTTATATCCAACTTTTCTCGCAGAAAGAAAGATTTTTTACCATGAACGCCGGTGGTTGAAATCCAGCACCCGCATTCAGGCAACACTGAGGTATGGTGCCATTGAAAGCTCGACTTTGCCCGGTCGCTGGATCAGTAGAATAATAATAAAATCAGTAAAATAACGAAAGATCTGCCACTTCGAAATAGGAAGGAAGCCGAGTGTAAGAGGAAAGTACCAGTAAGATCGTGATCTACAAATTGGCCCCACTGCATCAACATATGTGTCACCGAGGCTAGAGGGACATTCCTGTCTGCATGAATGATACTCGACACGTCTCTTGGACTTGGTAGAGGCCCACCTGTCTTGGACCTTCGTATACTCTGGACGCCGTCGTGGTAGACTGCAGGCAGGAATCTGAGCAAGTCGAAAGCATGAAAAGCTTTATCAACACATTCATAGCCGGCGATGTTGTGAGTATGTTTTGAGATCGAGTAGAATTAAGTTCCCACCGACGAATTGTCTAAATACCTCTGCATGGTGGACATAGCGGAACCCCACCAAAGGTTTTCGAGATTATTGCAGCTACCGTCGGATGTCCTGTAGCGCAAGCTGCCGAGAGGACAATCGGGAGTACCTCGGTTGGGGCATTGACGAGCCAGCGGATTCCTTTGACCCCGACGAGAGAGAATGAGTTCCTTGGGGGCATGGGGGAATCTTCGGAGGGAAAGAAAAATAATGGTACAAGTCCTGGCGCAACGGCACTCCAAGGTTGAAGAGGTCGATTCAATGGGGAAGTCGGAGGACTCACTTGCTCATGAACATTCTGGTGCCCTCAAGTACTGCGTAGCCGTATCGCGCGAGTGCCCTTGCCTCGTCGGTTTGCTCATTGAAAGCCGCCACGAACCTCGCCGGATTGTCTTTTTCCAGATAGAGTCCTGCGTGCGTATCGATCAGAATAAAGTACTCCGCTTTTACTTCCCCCTCTCGGCCTTCCGTCCCCCGCACCTAGTGGTCCGGGGCTTTCGAGACTCTCGGCGTTGAAATAATTCTACCTACCCATGGAATAAAGCTTCGGCTCTTTGACGAAGTAGAGCTCGTGCATCGCTTGTAGCCCGTAATTGGCGGCCTCCACGAGATCCTCCTCGTCGGGCTGTTGTTCGCTCGAGTTGTCGCGATTTCCGATTTTAATCTCCGCGGGCTGCGACTTCAAAGACTTCTCGTTATCGCCGGGTGCCTCTTGCAACTTCCACGACTCACTGGAGAAGTAATCCTGCGCCTCGCGGTGCTCGGCGAACCTCGGCTTTCCCTTATCAGGAAAGCCCTTTTCACTCTCCTTCTCTTCATTCTCCTCAGGATTTCCTGTCGAATTTTCCGAGCCGTCCCACTCCCCGAAGCCTCCTCTGCTTTCCAGCAATCGTCCATTTCTCTCCTGGCCACTTTTGCCGGATCCCTTGCCAATGTCCGATATCGAATTGTTCTTCACACTTTCCTGGGCGTCATCTTCCGATCGGAGCGTTTTTGAGTAGACCGAGTTGTCGTTGGAGTGACCATGCCCTTCACTCGGGATGGACAGCGCGCAGGAGAGAAAAGCGAGAGCAATGCTGAAACATCACATAGCAGGTGTTCAATACTGGCTCACGTTCACCCGATGGACAATGTAACGTGTCACGTGTGTGTACTCGGCGAATGACAATTGTGCCAGGACGCAGCCGATTTTACGTGTTGCCGACCGTGACATTAACTTTCTCGCGCGCTAAATAGCGCGTGCTCATTAGCATTTCACTGCGCGGCCAGCATATTTAATTACGCCGCGGGGAACCGCTCGCGAAGATGGGCGTCTCGATAATCCGCTTGCAATTCTAAACTGCTACCAATAAATGGCGATCGGCGAGCATTGCCAGGAGAGATTCGATGGTCTGAAACGATGAGCACGCAACGCGAGAGCCGATCGTTTGTTTGGAATGCTGCGAGATATAACGGGACCGCGCCGAGTGGTAGCAGGGAGCGAGCCGAATCGTGCGTTGGTCTCGTCTTAAAAAATCCGAGAGCCGGCGCCCGATTTCGACGCTCGATCGCTCCATCTCTCGAGGAACCTCCTGGTGACTTAACTTCGATAACAAACGGGAATCCGTGGAGAAGAACTGTGTCCAACTTACAGGAGAGTGAGCTGCATCCTTGCGAAGAGTATCAAGCTCGGCGCAAGCACACGCGAGGCATTCTAGCAAGCCGACGTAACTCGGAATTGCGATGGCGATAACACGGAAAGCAGCCTGTCGCAAGCTCGAGAGGTAAAAATCGACTGGGAATCGTCGAGGAGGAAATGGTAGAATGCCGATGATCGCGGCGGCCTTCTGGAGGACGGTTAAGCGGGCACTAAGCGAGGAGGGATCGGCACAACTGGTCTTAAAGGAAGGAAAGGATGGACAGGTCGGTGCCTCAGGGCGACTTTTGCGCTTTTTGCCGCACCCGCCCCTCCGTCCGGGCCCCACGGATCCGCTCGATTTTTACTGTTATCCATCTGGCGCCTTCGAGTGCGCCTCAATTTCGAGAGAACACTCGTGCCTTTAATGAGCCGCGCTGGTAATAAGAGCCCTAGCTCCCGCGGTCATCATCTCTTCCTGCTGCGAGTCCGGCTTCGACGCACATTGGACTGATTTCCCCCCATTGAATTAGAGGATCGATCAGACCCGCGGAGAACATCGATCCAGAATGATTGATAGTCATTTCGAATTGCAGAGTATTTGGAGAGGCCAGCGAATCAATCCAATTGACTCGCTCTGCTCTCCTTTCAAATGGAACATATGAGCGCATCTCGATAATCCTATACTTTCTTCCCCGCTCTATTATTAGGTCCATATTGCATGAATCCTACAATTGCGACGTTGAGATTGGGTCTCGTGCATGTAGGGCGACTCAGAAGATCGATCTTTCGAAAACAGTATTTGACAGCCAGAACTTTCTTAGAACAAAAGTGGTACGGCGGGCCGGAATTTTTGAAAACTTTAAACGCGTTCTCTTCGAAATAATGTTCCAAGGTTCTTACTGAGGTTTCTTGTTGCACACGCATTCAAGGGGATGACCTGGTCAGTCGGATTGTGAAAGACGTTCCAGAAGATTGCGGTTTCGAAGTGCAATTGCGTCAGTAAATGTTACAGTGTTCGCATTATACCCAGTACATCCAGAGCGTATCGTGCATCCTCGAACTTATCGATATTAAACTAGTATAAGTTTTGCATATACTAGTTCGCGCGACATATAAGAGATAAGAGCTTGGGCTCTCACGGAATCTGGGTGTAACATCCCAGTTACGCGAGAACCTCTTTTTATGCCGATAGATAAACTAATTACTTGACTGCGGATGTTTGTGTACTAATTATGCAGAATATAGACTCGAAACGTGGTATCATTTATACATATGGTCATTTTTACTTACTGTAATTTAAATGATAGTAGATTACTTTTGTTTTTTTCATCGATAGATTATAATATAACACATCCACAGAATACGTATATTATGCCTGTGCATTTGTCATTTAATCGAAATATGGAAAATATACAAAATATAAATTGGTATACCAGTGAGGCATTAGGACGCGGTTCCTGTATTAGATTACAGAGTCTACTATGCCATAGATACATACTGGGTCAGTGTCTGGCCGCCTTCTCTTGAGCCTGGAGACTGGCGATGGCTTTGCCCGATCCATACAGCACCTTGGCTCGAACTTGAACTCTCCTGGTGGTGGTGGTGCAGCTGGCAGCTGGCCCGGCCGCGCCGCTTCCGGTACCACCGCCGGAAGCTCCCAGTTGCAGGGTGGCCGCCCCGTAATTCGCGCCCCTGCAGCTCGTGCAACCCTCCGACATCCTCGCGGTGCTCGCCGATCTCGGCTTCTACTCCTAGCGGGATAGAAGTTCTTTCTTAAATGGAGGATCGCACACCGCGCGTCCTATCTATCGGCGATGATTAATGCGCAGTGATCCGCGCCGGATTTCGTTCACGCTCGATGGATCCTTAGCGACAAGGCTCGTGGAAGGTCCCATTAGCGAACGAGGACTCAACGGGACGTGTGATAAGCGCGCGGCGGAGAAGCCGAGTGGTTGCGCGGGTCCGCTGTCGTCGACACACTCGAGAACAACTAACAAGATCGTCTTGTTAAGTAAACGGTTAATAACTGGTTCCCGGTTCGGAGTGGCCGCGGGGCCAAGCGATAACCAAAGCGTAAGAGGAGTAAGCGTAAAAGAGCTGCGGCATCACTTGAGCCGAGATGCGTGAAGGACTCTCGCCAGCCGTGTGATTTAATCGGCACCGGCAGCCTCGATCGATCGTAGATCTCCGTGGATCGTTAATCGCCGCGGGACTAATTAAGGCTTAGCGAGCCCACTCTTTTGTCCCGGGGAATTAGTCCGCGTCGCTAAGAACTCGGTGCTGCTGGTGTGCCGGCGTTGCTGGTGCGAGGGAATCAGTTAATTAGTCTCGAAAAGGCGCGACGATTACACTCCGCTCGATCGCAGGGACTATCGATTGCTCGAGTACGAGTAGTTATCGCGATCGAATTGGCAAACGGTAGCTTTTGCGTGAAATCATCTGTCAATTTTATCGCGTTTAGAGTGGTTTATTAGGTATCCGTTCATAAAGATTGAACGTGGCTGATTATCTAGGAAGCAGATACTAATCTTCTCAGTCTCGGGACGGTGGTTATATATGATCAAAGCCTTGTTAAAATCCATGCTATTTTCTTATGAAATTAAAGTTAGAATACTACTACCGTTACTGCGTCACCCACACTATATTATTAACCCAGCTAAAAGTTTCGATTATAGAAGATAATTGTGGTGAGTTATTTCTTATATTCCACATTCGGAGAGTACAGTGGGAGAGTACGAGGTTGGCGCGGAAAATGATAATTAACAGCGGCGCGGCAGTAGC
This sequence comes from Crossocerus cetratus, assembly GCA_963675795.1. Classification (NCBI taxonomy): domain Eukaryota; kingdom Metazoa; phylum Arthropoda; class Insecta; order Hymenoptera; family Crabronidae; genus Crossocerus; species Crossocerus cetratus. The sequence goes on along the minus strand of OY776664.1, from coordinate 8,714,689 downwards.
AGGCACGTTGTCCGATAGCCTTTCGCAGAGTTTCAGTTGGTCCGGCGAGTGCCATTATGCGACTGGCTGTAATGTGCCGCCCGAGGCTGATCCGTGTGCGCCGTTCACCATAAATCCGGGAAAATCGGGGTTAATTATATCTGCCGGTTGCGGTATAAGGCGAGCTTTTCCATCGGTGACCTTACGGGAAAAGAGCGGTCGATTCTACATACAATCTGGCAGCGACTCTTGCACAGATTCACAGTCCCTTTTAACACCGAAACCAGCGCGTGACTCACGCCCATCTCGCCGGCGCTCTTTCCTAATGGCTTTTCGATGAATTAACCGCGGAATTGAGTTGTCGCGACTCTCGACACAGATATGCTCGATGGCCGAGCGCGGACCGCGGCTCGACGCCGGATGTTTCGAACGGTGTAACAATGGATCTGGGCCAAGCGGACGCGAGCTTTTTCAAGGGGAATATTTCAGGATAAAAAGCGACTGGCGATGCGCCTCTAATGGAAAAGTTCCACTGGCACGCGAGAGCGCAGTTTCGAACAATCGACTGTCGAAATAAAGAGCCCGCACGAGTTAGACAAGTTTTGTACAATCGACCAGGTCCACCCTCGCTCTTCGCTCTCGGAAGAACGAAGCACCCAATTAATCCCAGCGACACCCCCATTAGCTCGGTAGCGGAAAGTCCCTCTCCGGCGGGGAGAGAAAAGCAAGAGAAATTCGACTGGTAGGATACTCTGCTTGCCTACCGGATGCTGTGTGCGGCGTGCCTGGAGAACACTGTGAGCGATTATCCAGTGAGGGCAGTGGTAACCCGCTGGACCATGCTGCCAAGGTACGGCGAAGAAGTGCTCGGGTTGTCGCGCGGAGAACACGAGTGCTATTGTCGAGGAGCTCTCTCTCTCTCTTTCTTTCTCTCTTTCTCTCTCCTTCTCTCTCGGGGGAGCGAGCGAGACAGAGTCTACAGAGGCGAAGGCTACGAGAATATGCACGTCCGTGCCGGGAGTGCACGTCGAACCAACTGATCGTTGGCAATGGTCTCGTGGTAAGCCACACCGGCTTGCTCGCCTGCTGGTCTCTCTTTTCTGGCACGGAGCAACAAGCCGTGCCTTGCTAGTCGCCACCGCTGCCGCCGCCGCCGCCGGGTCTGTCTCTCCCTCGCCTTCCTCGTCTCTTTGTGCTGTCGTCGGCGACGTCCTCCGACGCACTCCGCGTAGAAGGGGCACACACACCTCTCTCCCGGCCCTCTCCCCCGCGCTTCCACGCCGAGCAGCATCCTCCGACACATTTTATTCCATCTTTGGTAATTGCTCGCCGGATTCAATGGAAGTGCGAGGGCCAGTTGGACTCGGAGAGTCTGGCTCGGCCCGATAGGATGGAAATGAGGTGGCCCGTGCACCGAGAGCTTCAGACGTTCCTCGCTTATTCGTCCTCCTCTACGCCGAGCAATCTAGCGCATTAGTCCTATTTAATTCTGACCCAGCCGAGGAGCGCGGGAAGTGCGCGCTTTGTACGGCCGACATAGGAGATGAAAGAAACGCGCTCGCGCTCGAGAGAGCTCCCCTGACCTGGAAGCCGGTCACGCCTTATCGCGATGGAAAGCAGTTTCTTTAATTACTTCGGGCGCCAACGGAGACATTCGAGCAGGGACAATTGCCGTCGAGCGCCGACTCCGGCCTATGGAGATAACTAGTTAGGAGTTTCTTCAACCTGGAAGATTGTCTCTCGTTAATGAAACCGAGCGCAGTGGATTAAAGTGGCATCGGACTCGGTGGGAGTTACTCGCTGGAAGAAAGGAGCACGTAGGGCTCGGAGACCTCGGCTGGATCCAACTGCGAAAGCCAACCTTCGATTGGTAAAAATTCGAGCGGCGAGCGGGGCCGGACCTTGTGTGCCCCGTATAATTCTTTCGCAACGCCGCTCTGTGCACGTGCACGCGCGCGACCGCCTCTCGGAGAGCCGTGTAAACTCCGGCCTCGAGCCGATGCACTCCGAGCTCCCCTTTATTCTGCCTCGCGCATTCCCGGTTCCGTTCAGGGGAGACGCACTTTTTCGGAGATCTCTCTCATCGGCTATCAATAAGAAAGAAGGCTCGATCTTTCTACGAGATTTATCCATCGATGACCAGAGGGAAATGCGTGTGTATAGGTGTGCGCACGCGGGTCCTGTTGCTCCGGTAGCGGAGCGCGTCCGGGCACGACGGTACTCATTCCACTTATCGTGACTGGGAGCGCGCAAGGAGCAATTGCGAACCAGTTGCAGAATCAGCCGCCGCTCCGAGTTTCCGCGGCCAATCGCCGATCATTAGTATCTGCCCTCTCGACTCTCTTTCTATTGTCGGGGCTTCTATTAACGGAGAAGTGGATCAGGATAAAGGCGACGGGGAGTTCTCTTGCGGGTCGCGCAATTTTTCCCGCGAGACACAACGCCGGTCAATTGCTACGAGAGAGTATACGTACTCTGTGCATTGTGTCGGGAGTGCTCCCGGGGCTGTCACGCGAGGGGCCCGATTGCCGTAACAATTTGATCGATGCCGAGCGGCAATCTCGCTGGAAAAAGCCCGATCTCTCGAGAGAGGAAGCGAGCGATCGCGAGAAAGGAAGAGAAGTAGCCGCCGGGTAGAGAAGAGATACTCGTCGCCGGTGCTAGTAGGTCAACTCTAGAGCGGCGTGCTCCAGGCAAATCCTGTGTTAATGAGATCGATTCTGTCGGGTACAGTTACCGGCAGCGAGCGCAGCGACTCCTCTAATCCTGCAGAAATCCTCGGCGAAGCCCTGCAATTAATAAACTCCAAGCCGCGTCCGGATCGGAAGAGCGGAAGTCCCCTCCTCTTACCACATCCATTCTCCCTTCACCTTCGGTTCAGCCCTGTCGTTAATTCTGCTTCAAGATCGGCCACATTTCTCTCTGAAACGGAAGCGGTCGCTCCGAGGATTTTCTTGCAACACGCCGAGCAAAACGCCGCGCCGCGGCGCGCCGAGCTCCGCGTCCGCGGTGACCGCATAGCACTCGCTCCCACTGTCAGCGCGGCGTCAGTGGGTCAGTTAACAACGGGGTCAGCCGAGGGCGAATCCGGAGTGCGGGTCAGCCGATCCACCACCACCTCTCTCCCGACGCCGATCGCTCCGCGCCTCGTGCGCACTTCTGCTAAAAACCTCTATATACGTACGTACGGTCCGCGCGCAATACCACCAGCTCGAAAGAATGCCCCAAAACAACACTCGAGCAAGTACGACGACCTCGGATGCCTGGATGCGTTCCGAGGTTTCTGCTGAGTAAGTCTAGTCGAGGGATCTTCGGATTAAACAAAGCTATAATCGCCGCACTATTATTTTTGGTATAATGTTTGCTAGCAACTCCTCCAACTTTTATTATTTTTAAATCTTGTCCAACTTGTACTATTTATTACCAATTTACTCAATTTCTATTATTCGGTACCGACTGATCAAATTTTTCTGATTCCGCACCAACTCGTCGAAGTTGTATTATTTTTGGTAGCAAATCAAGTCGGACAAGTTGCCATTCCGGCTGTGTTATCAATTTCAGAATACAATCGGAAAAGCGACCTTGAAAGCGCCTATTGAGTTGACGGTGACTATAGCTCCGGAAGGAGGAGCGGACAATAAAGAACTGGGAGTGGGATAAGCAAGGAGTAGGCGGACGAGACAGGCTCGCGAGATGAGACGAGAAATACGAGGACGGAAGTGGGTCAGCGGGACTCCCGGTCGTAGTGGGTCCGGGTTCGTTTCTGGTGCGCTCGCCGCTCGTCCCGGATAATCGTGGCGAGTCGTAGACCACAGTCAACGCGGTCACGCTCGATCGAGCGATCGGAATAATAAGCGAAAATGGATGTACAGCCAATATAATCGGCTCCCCCCTCCCCGCGCGAGCGCGAGCGGCATAGACATTCTGAGGAAGTCGTCGAATAGTAATAGACCGCGGTTGATCGTCAGTGATGGTATGGCGAGATAGGTAGAGAAACGAGGTACGCCATACGTACAACATTACAGTTTATTCGTGCGATATCACGCCTCCGTACAAGGGAGTAAGGGATGCAATACTTATCCGCCACTCGCAGCGAGGAAAGCTCTTTTCGAAATCCCTACACGAACATCGATTATCTATTGTACAGAAATTCGGCTCTCACTCCCTCCCGTCTCCGTCGACACTTCTCACTCAACCCTCGGTCACGCTCTCCGGCAACATCTCGCTCTTCTCCGGAGCGAGTGTTATTCATTCGTAATTAACGCTGCATAGGCACAACTATAATTACGTCGGTGATAAGTGGTAGTATCTAGAAAGGAGACTCCTCGTTCGAGATAATCACACCCTGACTACTTGACCTCTCCCGCTTCCTCCTCCATTCCCGTCTGTCCTCCTCACTTCGAATTCGTGTGTGTGTGTGTGTGTGTGTGTATGTGTACAGATAGTTATATTTTTATTTCTATTTATAGATCTATGCATATTTATAGTTGTATATATACATATAGATGTATATATATTTATATATTTATATTTCATCTTTGAAGTATGTACAGGTATAGCTTCACCCTCCACATTTGCCGAGGATCGTCAAGGGAACGACGGCTCCTGCGTCCGTCCGCGATAACGCCTTACTCCCTACAGATTATTTTACACTCAACATCGATAGACACTCAGGTAGATCTAAGGGAAATCCCTATCACTCTTCGCTCGCACTGTATTCTCTCGCCCCCGTCCCTCGCGTTCACTCCACTCACAGATCAGCATGCACTCCGTGGAGTTCAACACAGATTTTTCGATAATTCATTTTGTGCTTTGCCTCTCACTTTCAGCCACTCGACGGCACACCATGCAGCCCCGGACAATGGCTGGGCGGCACATACGCTCAATCTCACACACGGAAAAATAGTAAAAATTCTCAGCTCTCCCTCTCTCACGCCCGCTCCCTTTCGCTCGCTTCACCTATCACTCTTTTTCTCGCGCTCTCTCGCTCTCTTTCTCTCTTTCTCTCTCGTCGTTAGTTTTCGTCGTTAACGCGATAAAAAAATATGTGCACCGTACCTACATTTTTTTTTAGTTTGTTTCTTATACTTCGCTTTAAAGACAAGTGGCCCCCGATCGGTGCACGATCGTACTGCCCAATAGTTCGCATGGTTCACAGTTTCTCTACCCGCGATACTCCAGGACGGATGTGACTGACTTCCAACTAGCAATTGGAATCCTACACGACCTCGATTACTTGGCAATCCTTGAGCAATTCTTTCGCAAGATCCAATGTGAGAGATTAGAATTTGGGCGTTGAACGGTTGAGTGAAATGAAAATGTGCCACGCTCGGCTCTGGAGATTACTAACGAAGCCCGTAAGGCTCTCGCGCACTCTCTTTCTCACTTTGTGATGGAGGTTTCACGACTATTGTGCAGTAATATTGTGCGGATAGGGTGGTAAAATCTCTCGCTTCATCTTTCGCCTACAGTTTTCTAGAAAACCATTCTGCACCATACTTATCACGAACGGGTTAGCCTTAACCGCGATTACTAGGAAGTCCGCAGTAGCATCCGGAACTTGATATAGAGGATAGTGTTCGATAAGGAGGACGTTGAAGATAATTAGACGCTCTCAGACCTATATTTTCACGCGGCTATTAGCTCACTCTAGTGTGGGTTCGCCAACGAAAATGCACAATCGCGGACACAGCGCTTATCTATAGTATCGTGCGGTGAAATATCTACGCACTCCCAGTCACATCCGAAATCGGCATAAACCGAAACAGCGCGCATTAGAAAACTCGAATCGTCCAACGAGCAACAGGAAAGAAGCGACACAAAAATATGGCTCGTGCTAGGACTGCCGTAACTTGCTAATTACAATTGCGCCAAGCGATAAAAATAGTTGCTAATCGTAGTAATACTCTCTGTTCTGCGATTATTCTAGATAACAGTCTCTAAGCCTCTTTCGAATTCGATCACCGCGCCTCTATCCCCTCGCAACTCCTCAGACCGTCCACCTCAGGTCCATAAGCTTCTATAACAATAACAGCATTCGACTACCCTCTTACCCAGACCCAAACCATCGCTTTTCCACACCCACCATCAACAAGGATTACTCGGCCCTAGTTTAAAAAAATAAACACGTAAGATCTGAGTCCTTTCCTCCGAGGTATTCGAGTTCAACAACTTTCAACGCTTTCAAGAAACGTCGCCAAAGGAACGAGAAAGCAGTTGGTGTGATCGCGCGAGATACATGTCGGTTAATGAGATCTGTTAAGCATCATACGCACTTACACCCGATGGAGAACGCGCATACCGAATAAAACATTGAGATCGGCACCTAAAATATAACGTTACGATATACTTTGAGTATTATTCATCTTGTTTGCCCCCCTCCCTGTGTTCTCTTGGTTTACAAACTAGCTAACATTCGATTAGTATAACGGATCGTAGTCGAAGTCACGGTTTTCCAGCTGCTGGAATGTAGGCGCGCTGCCATGTGGACAGAGCTCTCAGTTCTAGCTCCGAACGAACCCTTCTCCCAATATTGATTTCTAATTCCGCTGTTCTAATCAAGAGGGTCCCAACTTACTTAGATGACCGAGGAAAAACCCAGAAAAATCTTTATACCCATTTTCCCCCCATGAGTCTTTGGCCACCGGTCTAGGTATATACGTTTCAAACCTCTCCATTAGCGCCGCTGTCCGCTCCAATCGAGGACTTGGGAAGCAGAGAGCAGTTTTCTCGGAGAAGTAGGGAAACGAAAAGTAAAATCCTGGGCGCGTGTATGGCGCAATGAAGGGGTTAATAGAAGGGATCAGGGTCGCAATAGTATTCCCCCCGTAAGCCTCGAGCTTCATCTACTCGAGGTTCAGGATACTCATTCTGAAATCCCATTAGGTTATTGAGTTGTTGTTTTTGTTTTATTTCTGCTATAAATACGCGGTGTGCTTGCTGCTGTGCTCTAGAGCGGCGAGTACGTCTTGCTTCTGTCGAACGTAGAGCCGGCCCTTCTTCCAGGGATTCTGCAATTGCAGCAACTTGAAATCGTCTCTGAGGCATCTCTCCCTCGCGCCTATCACAGCCACCAGGCAAAAGTTCGGTAGCTCGTCCGCCGTGTAGATCGGGCCGTCTTGCCCCTTTAGGACCACTGCCATGTTCAGCTGCTTCACTACCAGGTTCACCACCTCCCTGGCGGTGGTTCTCGGCGTTACGTGGAGTTTCAAGCTGGTGCCCGATGCTAGACCGGTTTCGTAGGCCGCGTACACCTGTAAGGAACCATCGGGTCGTCTCACGTTTAGCGAGAACCTGTCCTGATTTGACGAAAGGACGGTGGGATGTCGAGAGATAAGAGGAAAGACTGGATTATATGCTGTGCGAGCTGCATTCACGAGCCAGTGAGACAACTTGCAACTTGCGTGAGTTGATTGTATACGAGTTATGATCCGACGATGGAGAATCAAGTTGGGATTAGAACTCTTGAACTCTATCCGTAAAAATGAGAGCGATTCGAGTTAATGAGCAGATGCGAAGGCGGTGGTGCGGAGAACTTATGAAGTGTACAACTGGTGAACGGGCAGGGTGGGAGGAAATGATATTTACAAAAAAGATACACACATCGAGAGAAAGTGTGGCTTCCGGCGCAGAGTGTTAGAGTTTAAGTGTGATTGGTAATCGTTTGCTAGGAGAAGTCAGGCCGCCGAGGACTGCGTACTTGCTTCAATGGCTGCTGTTTTGCCAGGCTTGAAAGCGCGTCTCATGCTCCATCAGATCAACACACATTACAAGCGTGACGTTTTGTAAGCGCGTCCGAGAGCGAAACAAGCACGTAAACTGTAGCGGTGTGGCGGCTTACTCGTATGTCGATTACATGGGTCTGCACTAGAAGACCAAGTGAGCTGTTTTTAACTATAATCGGGTTAGACTTGTGTTCCCTATAAGGAAGAAATATTATTCAAGCTAACTCGGAGGGGATTTCAAGGCTGACACGTTCACACAGTCGAGTGTACTCTAGCAGAACTCTACTCAAAGACCTACAATCTAGGTACCTCCGGATCACTGCAATACTGTAACTATCAATATTCTTGCATGACATCTACTCTACATCAGTATACCTTCAACATGATTCTGCTGTTCGGAAATGGCTTTTACGCGAAGGGTCGGATGAATTACCTGAAGAATGCCGGGCAAAGGAGCAGGCATCATGGTAGCTTCGTCCTTCTCCTCGTCGAGCTGAGAGTCCAAGGGTCCGGTAGCCATAGCTGCGACACTCGCCGTCGGCTTGGATGCTTTCATCTTGGCATGAGTGGTCTTTAAACAGACGCTGGAATTCGGGGTGGAGTACTCGTCGCTACTCAGCGAGTGCATACTATCGGAATTGGTGTTACTGACACTGAGGAGGCTCGTGGTATTGGTCATCGCCGTGGAAACGCTGAGCAAAGAGCCGCCGTACATTATGGGCTTGATACTGAGCAGTGGACTAGTACTGGCTGAAGCTGAGGTGATCGTAGCCGAACGATTTCTCGGGCTGTGTTTGTACTTTGTCAGGATGAGTGTGTCTTCCGACTTGGAGGGCGGTAGCCTTGCATTCGTCAAGGGCACCAGGTGGTTGTTACTGCTGGCACTGGTAGCATTACTCAGATTACTCGCACTACTCATTGGCATCGAAGACTTAGGTGGCTCGGATCCAGTGGACACGTTCGAAGTGTTGCTGCCCTTGCGGACATAGGGCCCGCTTGGTAATTGCTGCTCGCTCTTACTGAACTCTGTCGTCAGGAGATTCGTCGAGGAGTTACTAAGATTGGGGCCAGGCCAGCTTCCACGGCCTGGACTCGATTTCACGAGCTTCGGGTCTCGCGGCGGTAGGTGCAGCAGACTCCGCTTTAAACTATTATTATTACTATTACTCTTGTTCCTATCGAGACTGAGCAAATGCTTCATCGAGATCCCTACTGGCTTTGTCGCGCCCTGAGAACAGAAAGCACAGTACACCTCGATGTAGCATCTAATCGACACTAGATTCCTAGACAAACATATGTCCTAAGGAAGCTTACACTCGGTTGAGATGTGCCTCTATCCCTAGCGAAAGTGATGACGTCGATCAGCCACCGAGCACCCTTCCACACGGTGTTCACCTGCGACTGAAGATCCTGCAACCTGGCGAGCTTGTCCTTCGCCACGCTCAGCTCTAACGAACTAAACGCTTCCCTGTGACTATGCTGAGCTTGCGCCGTGTCCAGCTCGAGTATGCAACTCAATCTCGAGTACCGATTGATCACGTCCTTCTGATAGGTGTTCAGATGCACCATCTCGAACACTTGAATCGGCAGCGAGAGCAAATCTCCCCGTTGCAGGAGTATCTCTCTGGTCCCGGGAACCGAGCAAGCAGTCTCCGCCGGTGGCACGGCTATGAGGAAAGACACGTCGTGGGTCAGATCGATTACTTCGGCGTCGTATAGTCGATGTATCAGAGAGTCCTCGGGCGTGATCTCCATATAGCTGAAGAGGCGTCTAGCCGTTGCGGCGACCAGTTCGACAAATAACCTCTGCTGCTCTGTACCCAGAGCTTCGTTCGCCACGTTCTCCTTCTCCTCGGACTCTTGGACCGAACTGTCCGAACAGTGGAGACGCGTTATCCTCTTGAGGAAGTCCCATTCCTCCCTGAAATTAAACCAGACATTTGTCCAACCACTTGCACACAGGTACACGCACACCTCGCGCAGAAGCTAACGCTAGGTCGATGAATCATGAATCAGTTACTCACGCGGACACGTGCGGATTGTCGCGGATCTTACAGTGAGGTAGGACGTTCGGCGATTTCGTAGGTACGATCACCTGTATGAGATCCACGCTACTCTGCATCTTCAAGTAGCCGAGATAGAGACCCCTCGAGAGTTTGATGCTGCTTAATTGATGATAGGTCATCTGCTCCTGTATGCTAGATATCAGGATGTCCGAGACATTACTGTCCTCGTGGGTCATCACCTTTTTCGTCACTTTACTCAAAGGTAACCATCTGCTATTCAATACTGAGATCAACTTCGGCGACTTGATGTAGTTCACCGTCGAGAAGACCAGCGTCCCTTGGATATCTCTGATGGGTTTATGGTACAATTGACCGAGATCTTGTATGCAGAGTGCAGCCTGTCAGAGAAACGAAAAAGGAATTGATCGAATCTAGTCTCTTCCCAGATTAACTATCCTTATATTCGATTATAAGTCGACTGACCTGCATTTGAGCAGCTGCCTGTAGCAACTTTATCCTGAAATGATTGGCCGAGCTACAGTGGCTCTTCTCCATGTCCTGGCGAAGTGTCTTCACGTCGTCCCAGGTGCAGGCGACCTTCATCAGCCAGTGGAAGTCGTTGTAAATACAACTAGGATAAGTCTCGTCGACTTCGATCACAGGGAGAAAGTCCTCGTTGGTTACGAGGACCTTATCCTCGTGGTAGAGTAAGCAAGCGAGGAAAACGCCTCGCCTGAGGTTCTTCTGGAACTTGCTGGTCGCCGTGAATAGCTGCTTTATCGTCGTCTTCTTCTTGTGATTCCGCCTCTGGACCGCCGGCGTCTCCTGGGTGTACTCCGGTCGCCTGATGTCCGTGAACAGTGTGTTCAATTGCTCCAGACGTCCGGCGAACCTCGGCACTCGACCGTCGATGTCTCTCCAACCTGCAGCATCGCCAGAGATATACTTTTCTTTCGCCAGGACATACATCGCGGAACGCGCATACGTGCCGAAAGCTCGGCTTCTACGTGGTTGCGGAAGGAATAAGCTAGGATAATCGCGGGTGATCAATGTCGTCCGATGTGTGCGGACGTTGGCGAAGGGACGTGTTAGGATTTCATAAGTGATCCCGCCCTTACGCGAATATCCACATGACCGAGGAGCCAGGCACGAGCAGCTAGGACTTTCCTATACTTACTGCTTGGTGTAACGTGAGCAGGAGTCGAATTCCGGAATCTGCTGTAGCCCTTGAGGTTGCCAGCAGCCGCGCGGAAGTAATACTTCTGGCCCTGTACGAGATCGTCGATTCTGCACTCTCGCTGCTTCATATCGAGGACCTCACGTTCCCCGCAGATCGTCGAGAAATCCTCCTTGATGCTCCACTGAACCTTGAATTTCGTGCAGATTGACGAGTCGTGGGAGTCCGGCTCTTGAAACCTCAAGCTGACCGAGATTGTGCCGGTGACGTCTACTGCCACGAGGAAAGGCATATCCGGCGGTCCTGGTGAGTTTAAAGATTTGTCACATTCTCTGCTTATGAGTGATCATGCATATCTATATTAAGGAGATTGATTCCATCTTTCGGTAAGATAGGTATGTTTACTCCTACATAGGATTTAAGGCATAAACTATAGAGTATATTTGCATAAACTGGATTGGATTAGAAATGGAATACTAACTGGCTTGATCGAAGCCCAGCAACATCTTCCTGAGTGCCCTCGCCCTCCTTTCCCAAAGGGCGAGCTGCTTGTCCTCCGTGCTGCCGCCGCATCCCGTGAGATTGTTGTGCTGGGAGGAAAAGCTGGACCGGTGACTCGTAGGTGGTTCCAACAATGTGGTGCCTCCGCTGCCGGAAGTGCTACCACCCAGTTCCTGCACCCTGTGCTCCGCCTCCGAGAGCAACGAGGCCAAATGGCTGCCCAGGGATTCCGGCGACTTGACTATGACATCAGGAAACATCGCGATGTTAATTGGGAACTGGTTAGTGCATTGTTCTATGATAATGAGCCACTAATTCTTGGTGGAATACCAGTTTCAATGCTCAAACTATGGTGAATTTGTAACAGTTAAGAAACCTTCCAAAAGTTCCAACTTTCCCGAATTCTACATAATTGGACCACTTGAACGCAGATTCGCAAGAACGCACAGCGCTGAATCTTCCACGAATGCAAATAATAGTTATTCAAATAATGGAATTAAGAAGAATTGAAGAAAGTTAAGAATTAAAGTGAGCACAGCTATTATTTGCAATCATTGAAATCAACCTGACGAGTCCTCTGTGGAGGTACTCCCGGGTGGAGGGTGTGGTGCTCGTTAATTGCATCGATTCACATTCACTAACTCCGGCCGCTGTTTATGAATGCGGAATATCAGGATGAATTGCAACTGGAGCACTCATTCTCCCGCTAATTCGTGCCCCTCTCCCTCTTTATTACAGTCGTTATCATTCGGAGCGCATTCTTCCTGCCCGGAAATATTGATCTGTTTGCTTTATCGGTGATGCAGCCGATCGTGTCATTCGCCAGCCGGTTAAACAATGACGCCGCGCATAAACCGCAATTCGAAATTACCGAGTAATTACCAAGTAAATTCCGTCTACGAAGAGGGGACATTAAAGCGTAGAAATACTCGGTTAACGCGAGTCTATCGTAGCGTAAAGGCGTATGGTCCGTCAGATAATAATCGGACCATCTGCCTTAGCCGCATGTCCCCACATAATCCGACGTTTCAGCTCAACATTCACGGCACGGTGTTCCCTCGCCAAGGTTCGCGTTAAAACTCGACAGAATTCCCGGCACAAGTACACCAGCGAGAATTAATAACTCCAATTGAAATCCAGCGAGGTAGATATATCGTCGCTTGAAAAAGTCTTAATTAGCGGGAAGTTCCGAGTGCGTGGGGCCGACTGTAGCTCGCGGTGGGAGCTGATCAGCGCCGGTGTTCTCTCCCGCGGGTATACGCGTCTTAATAACGTCTTCCTCGCGACACTAATGAACGTAACGCCGTTGATTAAGAAGCGCGGTGAAAGTTTCGCCCGATGATAAATGGGGATCGAGTTACAAGTTGAGGTACTCGAGCGTGTGTTAAACCCTAACAGACCGAGTGCTCCTTCGCGACCGAGCAAGTCGGCCTGCCCTGCCAGAGCCTAATTGCGTCGGCTTACGCTCCATCTTATAAATCACGACGGCGCTTCATAACTCGGCCGCTATATTATAAGCCGAGCGGCGAAAGTGCGTGGGGCGAATATACGTGGAAAAAGTCGCGCTAACTCGAAGATCGATGAGCGCCAAGCAAACGCGGCCGAACGGCGACGCTCGCTTTGATGCATTCATTAGACGTAAACAATCGAATGGCCAGGCGGATGGGAGTAATCGGCGCGGCCCCTTGATGAATAGGCCTCGAGTGCGTGGCAGTACTTCCTTGAGGCTTTGCGAGCCGGGCCAGCCTGAGAGGGGCCAGTAGGTGCTGTTGGTGTTCTATTTTCGGCGGGGATTGAAACGCAATAAAGGTGGCCGGTATTTTTATTAGAGGGCATGGAATCCTAATTGGAATCCTATCGCTCACGCCTCTCTGCCTGTCTCTTCGTCTCCCTCTGTGTTTTAACGACAGAGCCCCGCGCCCAGCAGGCAATTGCCTTTTCGTGTTTATTCCCGATACGAGAACACCAGCCCTTCGCCCTTCATTCTGTCCCCGGCGCATCGTGTTTGCCGGTGTTTGTGGGTGCCACCTCGGTACTGATTACCTCGTGAACCTTCGGGTTTTTAATTATCAAGGTATTTACGCATTGTCGGGCGGCCGAGAGGCCGAAAGGTAAAATATACAAAATTAGTATCTGCGCACAACAGAGAATGTCCCCCAAGGAAATTGATTATAAATTAAATAACAGTACGTTACTGTGTGTAATTTGGCGCGGTGGATTCAATGGTTCCAATGAAAATTGGCGCAAGTAGGATTAAAGTAAACTTGACTTAAAAAAACTAATAAATTGAAATGAAGAAGGGTGAGGGTGTGTACTTACATTGGTTGCCCTCCTGAGCGCCGAAGGCGACGAGCATCTTGGCGAGGGGCCTGTTGTTGCTGAGGACCGCGACATCCAGGGGCGACAGGCCGTCGCTGTTCACACTGGAAAAAGGAAGAATCGAACGGCCGTCAGTCGGGCAGACACAGATCGAGCCACATCAATCGTCGGCTTTCACAGCAATAGCGAAGCGTCCTGAAAGCTCGCTTCGTAAAAAAGCTCGCTCCCGAGAGAAAGAGAGAACGAGAGAAAGGTTGGCTCGCCGGCAAATTGGCCGACGGTGGGATCGGCTCTGCCTTTCTACGCCCTGAAAAAAGCCGGCGAATTGACGCGGCCAGTGCAATTTCGTGGTTCGACCCTTTGCGTCCGACTGGAACACCTATACGCAACCTAGAAACATCCGAGGAAAATATCCGTCTGTGGCGCGATGTTCCCCGCTGTCGTCCTGATTAAATACTCGGTGACGAGCGTTCCAGCACTACTGGTTCTACCCCGAAATTCTGGCTCGAAATTCGGCGGGCTGTCCTCTCTGCTCCCAAGGAGAATACCAAATGAGCCGAGTTCGCCGCATGGAACGCGCGCGAACCTTGTCGAGAGTTATTCCCTCGGATCCAGACGAGTGCCGTCGCTTCAATCAAGTCGAACAACGACAGTTAAAATGTAAATGATTGCATATTTTTTACTCGTCGCTTTGAAAGCGTTTGATCGCGCGGCGCTGATGAATTCAGGAAAATATTGTCCAATTAACTGCGGCTCGTCCGTCCTCTTTCGAGGTGTACGTGCATGGGACGCGCGAATTCGGAGAGAGTGCGGTGGCTCCGGGCGACCTCGGAAAATTGCGCCAGTCGCTAATTGCGTCGACGGCAGAGTTGCTCGCGTGAATCGACTCGACTCGAGTCCTATCCATTCGAAAAACCACCCCACCCGCCTAGGACTCCGCGGGAGAATGGGACAACTTTATAGCCCAGCGGCTTTCGGCTCGCGACGGATGCTTATTACCCCCCGCGAGCGACGACAATGTGCCCTGGCGCGTTATTGAAAAATAGCGGCCGCTAATTACTCGGTAAATGAGCGGCGCGTTGTTACTAGCGCGCGACCGCTCGATATTACAATGCGACCTGGCGCGCGCGCGACAATTTTGCGGCCGCCCTTGTCCCCCTATTCTCCATCGGCAGAGAGAGGGTGAGAGAGGAATCCCGCACAAGTTCGCCCTTTAATGAACTTCTCTCATTAAAGCGGGCTCGCTAACACGTCCGATTGGATGCGAACTCCATCGACGTGAATCGGATACTTGTCATGCACACAGGTAGACGCAGACACAGACGAGTAGATCTGTGCCACGAGTTCCTGGGGAAGCGAGGATTTGGACGGACAAGCCTAGCCTGTAGAGGGATTGATAGAGGACGACAGAGTGAAGACCAGAAGCAGAGAGCGCGCTGTGGGAGAGTGGGCTCTTCCAATAGCAATCGGTAGCGGACGTCTATTCGCTTCAACTCTAATCCGTTTATCCGGCTGTGCCCTTTGTCCGCGAGATACTAATGGCAGCCTTGCAAAAGCGAGTGGCGCGTCTATTGCGAGGACGAAATTGCCACTGATAGCACACCGAGGAAATGGGCTCGATCTTGTTTTCTATCTCAAGCGCGCACATGCCCCACCCTCTTCTCTTCTACCGAGCTTGACCTCCTTCGCGCCCTAGAGGAGAACATCATTTCCTCCTCGGCGAACAAACAAGATGCACGCGCCGCACCGATAAATAATCATTTGCCGGGGGGATCGGGACGTATTGCGAGATGTCGCGGCCGAGGATTTACGCGGGGATTCACGCTGCGCACACTTGTCCTCCAAAGTTGGAGCCCCGGCGACCTGGATTCTCCGGCCACTCTGCCCGCCGAGGGACGCCCGGCTCCAACTTTCCTAGAAAGATGCAACCCGATAGGTCGCGGGGCGAACGGGTAATCCTTGGTGAGCGATCTTTAGACTAGCGCTACCTGCTTCGCTCCAAATGCCGGCTTTCTGATTGTTTTCGTTAAAATTATTAATCTTTTCAAGAATTAATTTCATCAATTCAACCTGGTTGTCTCACAAATAATTAAAGAGCTGATATACACTACATGGTTTTCTTCAAAATTATTAATGTTTTCAAGAATGAATTTCATCAATTCAACCTGGTTGTCTCACAAATAATTAAAGAGCCGATATACACTGCATGGTTTTCTTTAAAATTATTAATGTTTTCAAGAATTAATTTCATCAATTCAACCCGGTTGTCTCTCAAATAATTAAAGTGCAGATATACACTACATGGATACACTACATATAAGTAATTGACAAGTGAGACTGAAGAACGAGAGCTAATATCCCATCTGTAATCTGTTTTTCGTGGGAATCGGCACAAGAGAAATGTCTGTAGCAAGTAAGGGTTGGAAGCGTTAAGTACAAGTTGCCCAGTGATCCGCCACCATCTGGGTCACATGTGGACCACCTATGTTTTGCAGAAACTTTCCCACCCACGTGACGAGGGAAAGGTTCGCACGCGAGCCAACTGACCGCCGAATTTTCCTCGTAAATTTCACACCATGCCTCTGAGTTCCGCTGAGACTGCGAAGGGCTCTGCCGAGGCCCGGATCCTCTACATTTTCTCAACAAACGCTACTCCACTGCGGAATTTATCGGCCCTCCCAGGAGCGTCCTGAGAAAGAGGCGCGGTAAGATTGCCCGCCTTCAAAAAGATGCTGTTATAATTTCGTGTTAGGTCTTTTGTTCACCGGCGCAATGCGAGTCGGAGAAAAATCGTGTGTGGGTGACGTTCGAGTCGGAGAAAAGCTTGTCATCTGTTTGCAAACAGTGCGAGTTAGGTTTGTGTCGGTAGAGACGAACAATCAGCCAAACAGATGATCGGAATTTATCGCAACGTAGTACGATTGTTTGCAATAGTTGTGTCTCAGCTTCGAGCGCATTAGCGTTGGATGTGGACAAGCAGTTGCCATTATAACTAGAGTCTTGTGTTGCAATTATGCTAGGAGATAAGTAAACACTCCTTACTGAACCCTGAAAACTTTGGAGGTCTTCCAAGCATCTCTTCTCCGTCGACCTATCAGCATTAGATCTCCGAGTCATGACTTATAATTGGCTTGTTTTCTGGGAGAATCTCGGAGGCGCCGATTAACGGTGGCAATTAGCCCAGATAACTTGAAATCCTGTTACTATCTGTCCAAGCATTGTTTTCAACGAATCCTTAATATCGCCGAGTAATCTAGATTAATTGTACTCTTTGCAATTACCGTTGGACTCTCGTTAATACTGTGAATCCGTGTATGAAATACACATAATTGAACTTTTCTCACAATTAACACTAGAACCACCAAACTCGTCAAAATAACACGTTTCCGAACCTGGGGATTTGTGACGAGCTTTACTATATTAGTTCTCTTTCTTAAAAATCTGCCAAAACAATAGACAAATCTCCCCAAGACGCGCGATAGTTCTAATGCGAAAGCGAAAGGAGAAGCCGCTCACCTGTTCACATCGACGTCCGTCGACTCGAGGATGGTCCTCGCCTTGTCCAGGTGACCATGCTCCACCGCTGTGAAGAGAGCTATAACAGACCATAAATCGAGCTCGAATCATTCCACGAAATTGATGCCTCCCCCGGAATTATCACGGCCCATCCGACCCGACAATATCCACACGTCACATTGGGTGGAAGGGTCCGCGAATAAAAGCAGAATGTCCGGGCTGACGACGAGAGAGTGAGAGAGAAAAAAAAGATGCGAGAGGTAAAATAAATAAGAAATGAAGGAATACCATGCAGGTGGATGTTGAGGGACTGTGCCGCGAGGGGATTGATGTGAACCGATGACACGCTGATCGGCTGCTGCTGTGCCTGCTGTTTCTTCTTGCCGAAACCCTCCAGGAACTCCATCCCTTGTAACGTGTACAATTCTGTACAAACAAAAAGTAAAAGAACCAAACTAAATAAAACGAAACCAAAAATCAGTCATGTGAACGAAATGAAAATACGGGAGAGCCTACTTGAGGGGTGAACTGAATTCTTTAGAGTATCATTTATTTTTCTAGGATTATGTCAACCCCCCATTTGTAAATGTGATATTTCAAGTTAAGATAAAGCAATCGGAAGAGTCGCATTAGTTGAGTATGAGTAACGAGAGTATAAGCTAATTGGAAGGGGACTGCTCGCTCGTACTTGATCCTGAAGTGGTGGTGACGAGGACTCTCTTATTCTCGTCGATCGACTCGTGCTCCTTCGAGCCTTTCATCGACTTTTTCCTCACGGACGACGAGACCTTACTCCGGAAGCTGCTTCCTCGAGCACTGCTCCAGAAGCTCGCAATATTATCAACCGTCCTGTTCCTGCAGGACTTGGTCGAGCAGGTCGAGCTTTTCCCCAAGCTCTCCTCGTGTGCGTTCCGACTCTTTCCCGCGTTCTTTCGATTCTTCTCGCACTCGACACTCGCGACACTTCTCGGCGGTGCCATTTCCGTCGTCTTTTCGGAATCGACGAGAATAGTCAATGTTTGGGGGCCGAGTTCGGCGGGCGAGTGTTGCGGGGTGCGTTGGCCGAGTCGAGCTTGAGGAAGCTCGTTAGCGTCCGGCTGGTAGAGAAAGCTCGAGACGGAAGAGTCGAGCGAGCTGTCCAGGCAGAAGGTTGGGTTCTCGTAAGACATATGGTCCGAGGGCGTGCAGCCTCCGACGGGAGCAGTGTCCTTCGCACTGTCTCCATCGACAACACTTTCATCAGTCATTTTTTTGCGGAACAGGTAGCCGATTCCCGGCGCGGCCGCTTGCCCGCCGTTTCTTTGGATCGCGGGCCGCTCGTGCTCCTTGCCATTTTTACCCATTATCTTGTCCGTCAAGGATAACTTGCTCTTGAGCTCCCGACTGATTCTCTGCGCCTCGTTGAGAGTGTTGAGAGTGTTGCTCGCTGCGTCCTCTCCTCTCCTCTCTCTCGCGGCATTGTCAGCGGACTTGGCCCGCAGCTCCTCGAGCTGGGAGAGGCTCGTCTGTCGATGTTTGCCGTACTGATCTCGCAGGGATCTCGGCGACAGCTCGAAACCCGAGGCGATCCGCGCGTTAGCGTGATTGCGGATCTTCGAGACGAGCTTCATCGAGGCGCGGAACGACCTCGACCTCTTGAGACTCGACATCCTGTCGACGGACGAGCGCCTCGAGAGCAGTTCCATCTTCGGGCTCGTCGCCGACGGTCTGCGAAATCTCATCTGGAGTGGCTTCTTTCGATTCCTGCTCCCTCGATATCTCGAGGACGTCGCGACTCGCTCGCTTAGCGATCGAGCTCGTCCATCCTCTGCTAATGCGTGCGCCGTTAAAAAGCGACTCGCCGACGCCTCGCGGTATATATTACACTGGTGCTAGCTTCGTCTTTGGTAACAAGCCACAACACAGCCTCTCGAACCGGCGCTTCTTTGGTTTCGCCCGCTGAAAAAGAAGCTTCCTCTGTATCCTCGACAAGGAGACGTCGTCCGCGTGGACGCGGAGGTGCTTTCTCCGTGGTGGACGCGCGCTCTGCTGCACCGCTCTCTCGATGTGCTCTTACTCTCGGCCGACGGGATTATTGACCGGCGGCGACGCGGCGGATTTGCGAGCGGCCACTGTGCGCTACACGTGTTAAGAGAGTGCGGTACGAGCGGGACCGGCGGCCACGGTGCACTTGGCCGGGGAAGGAGAGTGAAATACAAGCGACGAGTGCGGACGGGTCGAGGGACCGGCGGACTCACGGCCGAGTCATTTTATTATTTACTTAGGACACGCACGTCGAGGCCAATTTCAACGGTGCTGCTCGCAATTGGCCATTAGGAAGAAGTGGCCAGAAACGTGGCTGGGAGGCCTCTTCCTCCTCGAGAGCGAGCGAGGCGATTTGTTAGGCCAATAAAACTTATTGCAGCCACGTCCGTGGCTTGATCGTCGTGGCACGCTGCAACCACCACCTCTCCTCTCTCTCTCTCTCTCTCTCTCTCTCTCTCTCTCTTACATACATCATCCTCGAGACCGTCTGCTCGCCGCCACTTTCGATTTAGGAGGGACCAATTTGTTAATGGCCCGACAGCCTTGCGCGTAGTCTTCCTTTTTCCTCTGTCGTCGCGCCCCCGGTTAGTAAAATACGAGTTGGTCATTTCGAGGACTATGATTCCGCGGAGATAAACGAGAAAGAGATGAGAGTAAAAGGATTAGCTGACTTTGCTTGTCTCGGATGTAAACGATCGATCTTCACCAGGCTGCCTAACGAGAGCAAGACGTTGGAATAATCAAGGCTTGATTCCCGGCGCAGCGGCTGGAATTGCGAAATAAAAGCGCGCGCCCGACTAGCCGGAAGTGGCCGGGTGTGTCGCGATGGCTCAGGGACAATCGGCCTGATCGAGCGTAATGCCGATCTCGACGCAGCAGCGGGCGGCCGTAAATGGACGGATAAACGGCGGCGATCACGCGACCGGGCGAATAAACAAATCCGGGACGACGCTGCCCGGGAGAGGAGAGAAAGCGAGGAAAATGAAACGGGGGAAAATAGTTGAAAACTATTATTCTCGCGGAATGGACCCAAATAACATTCGACGAAATATCGCGCCGGGGCATTTATTGTCCGAGGGTGGTTGTTCGAGCGTCGTTTGGATTAATCAAGGATGAAGCGGGCGCGGTCATCGGGAGGAAAAGTCGGCGCGAACTCGACGGAGGCATTCGCGTAGCCTCTCGAATCGATCGAAGCGCGAGCGAGGGGCAAATTGGCCTCAGCGATACAGATTGGAGTTCATTAGAGGCTAACGAGGTAATTACGGCCGGCAGGGATGATAATGGGATAATTAGAATCCGAGGCAAAGTAAATCGTTACTGGCTTCAGAGTCGGAGAGAAGATCGCCGCGGAGGCTCCTTGGGCCCTGCCCTCTTCCCGACTAGCTACTCACTTCATCCGCCACCCACTCTTCATTTTATACCAATTTAATAGAGGCACCCACACACAGGCCCCTTCGCGGTAATCAACAGTCGATTGCAGAATAATCACAATTAAATCCACCTCTCCCTCCAAATGCATTCTCGAGTAACTCGCCGTCATTAATGGGAGAGCTCGAGTGGCAGAAAACTCGGGGGCCAAAAGGGCCCGGGAGTGACGCGCCACTAACGGTTTCCTGCCCGGGCGCTTATTGTGTTAATAATCCCTAACGATCCTTCCGCCTTCTCACGAGCGGCGCAACGAGCATTGTCGGACAATTGTCAGCCACGCAACGAGACCCGCGGCGGCCCCGATTCGCTCGGGAAGGCGAAAGGCAGGAAAAGGTGCTTCTCGAGAGAGGAGCTGGGAAGGCTAAGGCTCGAGGATAATTCGGTGGAAAATAATTAGAGTGTTCCTTGGCCGGACGGGGCCCTCGTTACCCACCCCGTCCATCACGAGGCCGTCCTCGTTATCAAACGCGCTTTGATAAACAACAATCTACTTCCTTCCCGAGAGACATAAGCGCGACAGAGAGAGAGAGGGAGAGTCATGGTTCCTTGACATCGACCGACGTCGACGTTCCATTAATCCCTGAATAAACTCTCCAATGACCGAGGGAAAAAGTACGCCAGTACTCTAAAGCCTGAGAATACCAGCTGCTTTTCAGTTCTCGAGAAAAATCCAACCACTCCGCGGGTCCAACGTGAATTTCCCGTCGACGCAAAGGCACGCGGGTGTTTACTGGGAGGATTCTTACTGGCACAAGTATACCTCTGTGTCATCGGGTCCCATCCTTTTAAAAGTACACAGACTCGCGTTATCGGGCCAAGGCGCACGATAAACGTGCAATCTGCTTCCTTTCCCTCGCGGAGCCGCCGGTTCTTTCGAGTCCGACAAACCCGGCTTTCTTCAGCGCGAGCGATCCCTATCGAAGGCATCAGGAAATATAACAATTATCGGAACGATCTCTCATTAATTTTCACGCACGCGAGATAGCGCGATTACGGCCGGCCCTCCCGGCTAGTCGGACCAATTGCCAAAGGTGAGCCGCCTTTCACTTTCAAACCTGATTTTGCGATGAAAGTGCTCGACTGGCGGAAGCCTGGGTCAAGTACGAAATCTAACCGACTAATAATCGAAGTTCCTCCTCTTCGTCTTACGATTCCCAGCGGAGAAAATGCTTCGACCTTGGGGGAATAATCGTCAGGGCTTATGCTTATGCAAGCCGATCTCCTGCAACAGGTCCTTATCCCTCGCTCGCAAGGACGCGCTCGCGTGTCCACGTCGCCGTTCACCAACTAGCAAGTGGCACCGTCGCTAAAATCCCACCGGCAACAGAGTAAGCCACGACCATTAAAGTCGCGGGCGCAGCAATGCCTCATCGATGTCCGCAATGTCCCTCCTGCACACTTTTCCACCAGAGAGAAGAGCACGTCCCACGTCTCGGCCTCTCTTTCCCAGCAGCAACACGCGCTCCCTCCGCCAGCAATCAAAGGCCGGCTTTATTCTCGCCCCCTGCATCCTCCAACCTCCGCCAGCAGGCCTTAATCGCGCCGGTATTTCTTCCCGGGAGGAGAGGAGCTCCGAAATCCGCTCGATTTAACACCGTCGAGAAGGACCTGAGAGAAGTTTCGAGCACGTGGTCCTCGAGGAGTAAACACACACTCGAGTCCGGTGACACTTTGGCTCCTTTGGCGGAGGTAGCGAGGATTCCTCGGGACACGCCGGGAGCACGTGTCGCGGCGGGAAAAGAGCGATGAAACATAAAAGAATACCTGTTGTTGGCATTGGCGACAGGGACTCTCATGCCTATCGAGTCAATCGTCAATATCAGCCGTTTTCCACGACCGAGTCCATTTACTCTTTCCGAGAGTCTCGCAAACAATTCTCTCCCCGGACAGTTGACAGTTTGCTCCGCCACTCGTTATCCTGTCGCGGATAAAGCGTGATCCTTGACAGTGCGAGGGGAGTCCGGCTCTATCTCCAAAGCCCCGCTCCACCCGCCCCATTTCCAAGCCAAAGCCACTGGGATATAAGTTTCCCGAGTAGTTTACAACACGTTGGATTACTTCTCACTGGCATTTCCGGCGGCACTAAGTCACAAGTCCCCGCTTTCTCGAGCTACCCCTCTCGCCAGGGGTGGCGGGGTCGATCGATTCGCCGGTGAACGTTACCGACCGTTCGGCGTCCCTTCCCGCCCAACGTAACCCGGCCCTTCTCCACCCTTAATTCATCAACGCTTCCCTCATACAAAACACTGGCCACTCTCTTCACTCTCGTCCTCTATCTTAGCACTTCACTGGCACTCGGAGAGGAAGGAATCACGTCGCGGAATTTCGGGGCCCGAGTTTTTGCGGGGACTCAAACGGGGAGCGTAGGCCGGTGGCAGCGACGCGGCACTCTCGACGGCTGCACATGGAATCCCGTACGGGAAGGAGCGAACGGAGCGAGCGGCATGGAGAGCCGGTATACCAGTGGCCGTAGTAGTGGCTGCTAGTGGCAGCATGATGCCGAGCCGAGTGAACAGCTGCCCGACACACTCCCCTCTACCCAAAGGGACGCCTACGTCCAGCATCGCACCACCATAATCACGGCTGCACGCTTCATCAATGGAAAGCGCGTCTACATCTCTCTACAGGGTGCTTCACTTCCCCTTTCTGCGTTCAGACTGGATTTACTCTTTGTAGAAATGCTCCAGTCGTTTATTGGGTATAGTGATCGTAATGCCTAACGCCTGCGGGATGATGCGTTTGCTTGGGAATGAGTAGTTATGGTTAATTTAGTACGGGATAAAAGCATGTGGTCGGATTTATGATTGGCTTTTATTTCACTCTGACCATTGCTAGAGGAGTTGCTGTGTTTATGGGTAATATAGCCCAACCTGGCGCACTGTAATATGTATCTGGAAAGCCTGTTTTTCTGTGTTATATTATACACGTTGTGTATGCAAGATAATATTATGTATAATTTATGGGATGGAGAAGAGCTGGGAGGCAGTGGTGCTGAATTATTATTAGTTGGTGATGTAAAATTATTCTACTTTAGCTGTTTACACTGGGCGGTGGTGAGGTCAAAGGTAAATGAATCACCCTGTACATTGAGCTCGAGGGACCCTCTTCCCTCGGCAGGCGGGCCGGCCCCTACTAGTCGACTAGACTGTGCTCGATTTCCTTTAATGCAAGCCTGGCCCCTTCACCTTTCGCACAACCAATTGTTGCATCACCGCAAGACTGATCTTGTCGATTTGATAAGAGGAGAGTTTATTGTCGCCATTAAAGTTTGAGAGAAACAATGCCCGGCCGTCCGCAATACTCGAAGGACACTGAAAGTATTTCTGTGCCCCGGTGTACATTCCAGCAGTGGAGACATTACCTAGGCCCCCCTCCGATCCCTACCCCCACCAGACCACTCCAACTGTTCCCCCCACCCGAAAACCAGTTGTCATCATATTTTTATCATTTGCTCCAAGCCGAAAAAGAATGTTAAGCGGAACATGTTGCGCTCGGGGTCACCAGGAACAGCTGGACCTTACACGGACAGTGAAGGAGACGACCGTTGGATAATTGTTGATAATGATTCATGCTCGATTCATTGCTATTGCCTTGGTTAATTTGTCGAGAGACGTCGAGTGGAAAGTAAGCTCGAGGAATATTGGGGAATAATTTGAAGAGAGCGAGTGGAATTCCGGCGAGGAAAAACCGGGAAAATTGTGAGGGATGGATGGGCCAACGGGGATTGTCCTGGCGGTGGTACCTTGGAGCCTGGCAAGGGTCTTTATTGTGGGTCCAGGTATGCCTGAGAATTCCCACTAGAAAGTATACTGACTTCCGTTCCCTTTTACGAGCGTCGCGTAACTGCCGAGATTTCCCCAAAAGTTTCCCCTAAATACTCCGGGCGGAGATGCTTAAAAGTGATTGCAATGTAAATGCCGTTAATGTGGAAGTGGAATTAAGGCTGCCGCGGGGGAGGACGCGGCTGGAATGTCGAGTCGCGTGTCTCCAAGGGTAATGCAAATCGCAGCGGGAGTGTGATCCTTGAAACTCGAGAGCGCAGGACATTCCGATAGTCCGTTGACTGCTATATTCGTCCGAATTACCAGGGGGAAATTGCTGCTGCTGCCGCGCCGTCGAGGACAGCATGTGCCACTGGTGAAATCATTCGCGCGCGCGTTTCACCCGACTTTTCCATTTCACTGGATCGCGGCAGGAAAGCAGAGCGCGCGCACTTATATGCCACTGATAAAAGAGAGCATGATTCGCTTTTAATTGCTCGGGGAAATCATCAGAGTTCGCTCACGAGATATCTCGCCGGTACAATGCGCCAACGAAAGTGGAGAATGGCTTTCCAAGTGAAATTTCCTCGGGCGACGTCTTCCTCATTGTTCCGCGAGCGCATAATGCACGAGACACTTTAGCGGACAATCAGCAATCCCGCGCCGCGCGAATAACTACTGTGCGACTTTCCGGGACGCGTGAGTAAACTATCTGCTTTTTCTTTAATATTAATTCACGCGTAGCCAACTCGTTTGCGGGCACCGGCGCTTAAACCAATCTCCAAGCAGCCCCTTTTCATTTTTTCGCGCTCGAGCCCGCCGACGGGAATTGAATTTAGCGCAACATTCGTGGGGGCGAAAACTGTGCAATCGCTCTGAATAAATAAACTCTGCACACAGACATACACCTACGCCTCACACCCGACGTGCGAATCGCTGGGAAATTTCGCCGCGCGGAAATGCCCCGCTTTCCCACAGAGAGAGACCTCGCCAAGTATTTCGCAGGGGTGGCTTTTTCGAGTAAAGGGGTTACTGTCCACCGAGAGAGAGAGCGCGTGGTCCGCCCATATTGCGCTGTTTCGCCAGGAGAGCGGCCATAAAATGCGTGCGTTCCAGTATACTGGGAGATGGGACATAAAGTGTACTCTGTCCCCTCGTATATACCACCAATTTATTTGTTCGGCGAACGGAGGCTTCTTTATAGTTGGCAGCGTTGGATTACCCTCAATCGCATTAAGATAGCCGCTAACAATTCCTGGTCGATTTCTAATGTCTAATTATAGCGAAACGCGCGTTGATCCATTTGGCTATAGGTCGAGGGCCGATTAAAAGGGTCGGTCGGGCCAATTTTCGACGGAGCATTTCCGACACAATTTGCTCAATTAATATTCAACCTTAATTAATAGGAGGGCGCGGGGCGCGCGAGTGAGCGCGGTCGCAATCGGTAATTGGTTTAGCTCGGTAGGATTAAATCTAGGCGACGCGTCTGCCGACCGCAGCTCCAATTCCCCGACATTCAACGCGCGCGCTCGCATTCCATTGGCCCTGACTGACGTCTGCGAGGAAGTTGACTCGAAATTCGCCGATTCCGGCGATCCGCCTAATTCTTCTTCGTTAGGGAAAGAAGCGGGAGGAAAAACGAAGTCGAGGTCACCACCGAGGGCTCTTAATCGATCGGCGACAGAGGGATTACCAGGTGACAAGAGAATGGAGCGAAGAATGTCAAGCTAATCCAAAGAGACAAGCAGAAAGAAGAGGAGGAGGTCGCTGGAACTATTGGGCGAGAGAAGCTGATGTCGAATTCTTGCCTTCAAGGGAAACACAGCTGGATCCATTCAATTAATGGATTAATGAATTTCACGGATTCGACACTCTAATCAATGTCAAAGTTCTTCTTCCTTTTAGAGATACCCTGCGCACTCTGCGACACTAAAATCAAGCCTGTCCAAATTCAGGCTTTCACCTCGTAAACAACACGACCCCTTCAGCCGATAAATCGCCCTCGTAGCTTACCACTCGCGTTTCCCCAAAGCGAATAAAGGAATTTATGCGCCGAAAAATGTACACTTCTCTCGCCAATCGATAAGGAACTCGCCTCGAAATGCAAGGGGAAGGCAAAGGTTTACCAAAAGAATAAAATCCGAGACTCGATTTTTCCACTCCATTCTAATCCAATTTAATAATCGCGTTTCCTTTGCTCGAAGGTCTTATTTACAGTTTACAAACGGAGAAAACGAGTAGATTTCCGCGGAGCTCGCTCCCCGTGGAATGAATGGAAATTAGGGCGGGACTTGGGCGGGCAGATTGGAAAATAGAAGTAGAAACGAAATGATATTTACGACGAGAGCGATGCAGCGGCGCTTGGCCCCCTTTCGCTTTTTCGTTAGCCAGGATTTAATTAAAATTGTTCCACCACTTAATTGGGGCCTCGGCCGGACAGGATGCTGCATCGGCAGGATTTTTAATTCCTCTCCGGGCGCACAATCTCGGCTTTAACGAGCACTCTCGTCCTTGCGAAACTTTTCCTTTGGCCGCGCTGGGACCCGCTGAATTAAGTACAGGCCGCGCGCGCGTTTCGGTCCCCGGGAACTCGGCAATCGCAGGTGTCATTCACGGGGCAAACCACGGCGAGGTATGTGCGCGTATGCACGTGCATACTCGTAAAAGGAAACAATAACTCGGCCCGGATGGGGAAAAAAAGAATTTCGTCAAGTTCCCGGGGACGGTTCTTCCGCGAGTCTGCGCCGCCTACATAAATTTGCATGCCATTTCCGCGGATGCCGCTCCCGATGAATACGAATTCGCCCAATGCCTGCGACGAGCTACTAGCAAATACCTCGCATTATCCACGAGAATCTCATACCAGCAAAGTGGAAAGTACTCTCATTTTTTTTTGGTCCATCAATTCCTGATTCTCCTCCCGCATATTTTGCGAGGAGAATGCAGGAGAATATTTGAGAGGTGGTCTGTGCCGGCGGGCAGGAACTGGGGACAAGTCAAAGTGAGGTCGAAAGTGCGATTTCCACAAGCAAGGTAGGAAGCAATCGCAGGTTCGTTTCCGAGGGACGCGTGCCACGATAGCAATAAAGTTTATCCGAGAAATCCGAAGTGAGAAGGGCGTGAGCCGACGGAATGGGAAGTGGATGACGCGACGCTCTCAGGAATATCCTGCGGGATAGGGAAATAAGAAAACCGGCACTAGGCATTCTGAGAAGGTCGCGCTCGACGCTATTATCCGCATTGTAAAGACACCGGCTCGAAAGAGAGAAGCTCCACTGGAAGAAAGATTTGAAAGGAAAATGCAAGCGGATAATGCGTTTTCCGCCCCCTTACGGATGCAGGATCTTCCCTGGGCCGCGCGTCTACACCGTCGCGACGAATATTAAAAGCCCATAAAGTTTTACGAGCGTAGAATATCGCGTCTCAAAGGAAACTCAAATTAAAAACAAAGAAAAAGCGAGCCGCTCGGCCGATTATAGGAATTGGAAGTTAGCCTGGGTGGCCCCTCGGGAATTCTAATAAAGGGCGATTGAAAGGAGCGGGTGGGTGGTTAAAGGGCACGGCCGGGCAGTACGTCATTCACGAAATCGAACTACGCTGTTCAAGATAAAGTGAGACAAATATTGAACACGATAATGCTATCAGAGAGCGAGAGCGGCTCTACTATTGATTCCCCGGCTGAGCTACTCGGGACTTATCGTGCGTGAAACAGTATGGATTACCACTTCTTCTAACCCACTCTGTTTTGCATCGTCCTGTCGAGGCCGTCAATTGCCGAGATTCGATCCTACTCTCTCAGCGAGCGGTATCGCCGCGGCGCGGAGCGTCGCGTCGCGTCGTCCCGCGGTCAACAGATCTCTCAAATGTCACAGGAGAATTCCACTGGGGTTATCCGCGCGAGCGACAACGTCGGCCAATGAGCCTGCTCCACACACACACATATACAAACTTACACACATAAGCAACGATCGAGAGAAGTTAATCATTGAGTCGGAGGATTCCGTGCAACTTGGTAGGACGAGATCCGGCCGTAGTGCATTATGCAACCGGCGCAACCTGCATATGAATTATGCAACCGGTGGAAAAGCCGGCCGGATAATAATGTGGATCGGTGCCGCCGACGGCTTATCCATAAATGGCGCAAGCCCCCGTAAAACCGTCACCGAGAGCCACTAATACCGAGCCAGTCCTACTTCTTCTAGCCAATGGCGAAACGAGCCCTCGCTCAAATTGCAAATGCTAGAGAGCACGCTAGTGGAGATTTTGCGTCGAGGTCCGGCTCCGATGTATCCCGTGCCAATTTCCTAGGGATCCAGGTAGTGTGTCGAGGAATCGCTTCGGAAAGTGTATTACGCGAGGATGCCGGGCACGTAGGGGGACGCGGGAGTTTGCGTATTCTCGATGCCCGAGAGAGAGGACACAGTGGCAACTTTGTCTCGGCGGATCACCGGGAATTTCGAGGGAAAGTGGCGCCCGGCCACTATGGAAATCGAGTGTTGGAGCGCGCAAAAATGACTTTGGCGTCAATAGTGTCGCGTCGCTTACATAAGCATCTCTCTCTCTCGGGTTGCTGGGAAACATAAGAGAAAGAGCACAACAGTTCGCAAGTGGCGAGCGCTCAGCCATTTGAATAAACGTGGCGGGACTTACACGCCCGTTCTTTCCCCGAGCGGGCAGCGAGGCAGAGCAGCAGCTTCTACGGGATCTTCCATTAATGCATGAGAGAGCGCTGCGAGCGTTCTACTTTCAGATTAGACTGGCTTTTCCCGGCAGCGAGATAAGATTGCCGCGTGGCTAAATTGAGGTGTCAGTGCGCCAAAAGGAGCCGCTCGAGTCTCTCCCGGCGGGCAAAGCCATGTCGAGGCAAATCGAGTTCCAAACTGCCGCTGCGGATTCACGCGTCCTATCGAGCAAGAGGCCGAGCGGCTCCTGTTGTTCGCGTGCTGCTGCCGAGTCATAATCGCGTTACGTGCCACTGATTGCCGAGGCGGCTTTCGGTTTCCCTTTGCCGCGGCATCTCTTTCGCCATTGTGTACAAACAGGTGAAACCTTTCCGGGATTCTCCTTCGATCAAGTGGGAGAGAGAGAGAGAGAGGAATTGCGGCGTGTTTCCTATTGATACGCCTTTGCGAATGTTTAACAAGAGAAAGGTCAGATACTCGGAGTGGAGCGAGATAAGCCCCGATGGCGCTTTGATGCTTTTTCCAACTATTTGTCTACGACATGTGGCAAGCAGCGATAAAGCCCCGCTGCTTTTTCAAACCACCACCCTCGCATCCATCCACACGGACACGGGCGCACAGTTGGCAGAGGTTGTCGATGGCGAAACCGTCTGTCGGCGGGCTTTAGCTCGGCGAGCAGGTAACCCGCGTCGGTTTAATCCTCCGAGTACGAGCGATGCCTCTCTGTTTCCATATCTGTCTCTCGTTCCGACTTTCTCGATTAATCGATACGCCGCGCTATTCCTAGACAACCGCACACTCCAATACTTGGCGTCAATTTCGCGACGGACGCAACTGCTACTTCCATTTACTTCGTTCGCTTCGCACTTGATACTTTGACCCCGTGAAATTGCATCTCTCGCCAACACGCGACTTTACCTCTTCGTTCAAATGCGGCAAAACTTTGACTTTCAAAGTTCCGACTGGGTGAGTTACAGAGGTGTGCGGGAGAGAATGGAAGAATTTGACTGGAGGTATAAAGTGGAGTTTGTACGTATCGGAAATGATGATTCGACGGCGATGATTGGACGCGGCGGGAGAGCGAAGACCGAGGGCCTCGAAGCCTGACAAAGCGATTTCACCTTGAGCTCCAACGAGCCAGCACTCCCCGCCGCCGGGCCGGGCCGGGCCGTTGAGTCACTGGGCACTGGCTTTCCGCATAATTGTCTTGTAATCACCGGCACGCACTTGGGATCGCGATCTCTCGCCGCTTCTCGGAAGCGCTTCAATCCCAGGTAATCATCGGCCGAGGAAAAATGAGATCGGCGGAAGCGGCGGAGACGCGCGATTCATAACTACATGCGAGGCTGCCACTCGACTCATTGTCGAGAAGAGAACGCGTGTTCTCTGGCTGCTGGCACATTTATCGCCGATGGCTTTATACCCTGCCATTTATCGGCCTGTGACGTCCGAGTGCCAGGGAGAAGAGAGACGGAGATAGGATTCGCAATCGTAGTGTTCTTCTCTCCGTTTATCAGACTTATTGTTGCTTCAACCATTACAATTGAAACTCGACTGTAGAGATTCAATTTTCGGTGGAATTAATCAAAGCAGTAGTTGAACGCACGGTCCGAGTATGCAAAGGTCAAGGGTTCCGAGGGTGATCGCCGGGGAAACGCTGCTAGTTCTCGGTTTAATTAACTTTTCGCATGCTCAACGGCTGATTGGAGAAGCTTGCGAGGAAGAGGAAAGTTTCAAGGCTTCGAATATGAAAATTTCCCTTTACACGCCCACTCGGTGGCGCCCCCGATCGAATCCCTTCACTCCCGATACCGCAGGCACCTTTGCGCCAGGGTCCTTTGCGGGGAAAAATCGAGTTACCTTGGGTATTAACGAGGTTTCTGCGGGAAACCGGAGCTTCTTCGCGCGATACAATGCTGTACCGATGCTTCAGGGTGAGGCTGTGAAATTCCCTTTCAGTCACTCGCAATCACTCAAGCACTCGGAACTCGCGGCGACTAGTGCAGACGGTGAAATCGTAATTCCTCGCTGGTAAGAAGGACGAGTTGAGAAGGTCCTCGCGTTCGCAGGGAAGGACACCGACTGAAGGGAGGCCCCGCAACAGATGCCAAGACTAGTGCATGGGCATCTGGGCATGACATCGGGGCAGGTGAGTTCGAATTTCGTTGGCTGCAGGGCCGTAACGCCTTTTCCCCGAGCCGCCACGCTGGGGAAAGTATTTAGCATTTCCCACCGCTTGGAGCAAATCACCCCGTTTTTAACCGATTTTTATCACTTAATTTTAGAAAATTATTTACACAAAATGTAATTTAAATAAGGCACAAAGTGTAATAAGTAATGTTACATAATACTGAAAAGTAATATTTGATATTGGACCAGGTATTCACGGGTTAATCCGTGAAAAGGTTAAACTTGGCAAGCACCATAAACCTTATCGCAACAGGCGCTTACAGTTCGTTGGCTTGCAAGATTTAAGGGGATGAGCGTGGCAATCTAGAAGGAAGAGTGTGTTCATCCCTTACTCATGTCGAGTAACGACCAAATGCAACCGAGGCGAACTCTTACAATCTTGCCAATAAAAAAACTTCAACTCCCTCCCTCACTCGCAAAGTTCGCCACTCCCCGAAACTCTATGAAAACTTTGGGCTCCGATGACGAGGACTTCTCATCGCAAACTTTTTCACGGCAGCCGCGCGCCGGAGCTCCACTGTTCTTACTCAAAGGGACTAATATTCAAGATTCAATCGGATTTGCCGTCGCTGCACTGTAAGAGAGGAAACCCCGCGAGCAGTGGCGGGCCATTTTCCATGGGAAGATTGGTGCACCATAAGGGAACTCGCGCGATAAGGCAAACGCAATTTGCTACTCCCGGCGAAACGGGGCCTCTTACGCAAGGTGCACACTTTTCTCCTTCAATTCCCAGGCCTGTCTCTCAGCGAGATGGAAATCGATGCTGCTATTATACTCGCTGCGACCTACTATTTCTGGCTACTTGTAATTTCTCACCGGCGAGCCTGTCGATAAACAATGGGCCGACTCCTCGCCGAGGCAAAGTATAAGACGATTTTAATGGATGGTTCGATTATAAATAGCAAAAAGTGGCTGGGAGAGCGAGCATTGCTCCGCAAACATTTTACTTCGTTACCACACGGCGCAAGATTATCTCGTTTTATCATATAAAATCGGATTAAAAACCACCTTACCAACATCGTTTACGAATCGCGATGCTCTAACTACAGCAAAAAAAAGTTTCTCCTATTGTGCCGGCGGGAATAACCTGCGTGAGGTTCGTCGGGGCGCTTACGACAACCCATCAAAAAGGGAACAAAGGTCTGGGCTCCTGAAGGCCACCTGCCAGTGCAGCTAATACAGGCCGTTCCAAAAAGTCCCGCCCTCATTCGACGACCTCATCAACCACCGGCAACATTCCACGAGCCCACTAAAAATATAACCTGTCCACAAAGCAGCGGGAGAAAATAAAGGAGAAAATAAAACCAAGTTGATAAGAGTCCAAGGGCCAGGACGTATCAAGGAGAAAGCCCGCGATATTTCTCGGAAGGCGAACGTAGCGCTCCGCGGAAAAACGCCAGTAAATGTATAAAAGGAGGATAAAGTTGCGGCGACCAATATAGTACGACTGGCGTATACCGGCCATGTGTATCGAGTTTCATCAAGTGAGTTTGAGAGCAACGGTAGAAGCCCGGACCTGCAATACAGGTGCCGCCCTTTTCCGGAGTGCTTTCCTCGGGGTCGCGGCTCTCGACAGGAAGAAGGGTAGAGAGTTAAAAAAAGGAAGAACGTTTTCGTAACGGAAACGCCGACGACCAAGGGGTAAAACTCGGCGGGCAACTCTCGCCACTTGGCTAGAGAAATAATCCACGAGTGGAGAACCGGCCGAGGAGCGAGGAATCGTTCTACTTTTAACGAAGCCCGCACGGAGCTGCGCCCGAATGGGACATCTTTCTCCGGCGAGTCTTGACCTACACGCTGGGAGGATATGTGCTATTACATTGGCGAGGAACTAGCGGGTATAATGGAGTGTAGGAGAGAGGAGGGCTCGGAGAAAAGGATATCGTAAAACTCCGACAGGATGCGAGCACTTCCTGTCTATCTCTTTGGGATAGACTTCTACCTTCTACCTGTATCCACGTGAGACCAGGGCACACAGGAAGCTCCAGTTAGCTCCGAGATACAAAACAGTAAATATCCGTGGAAATAGGTGAAGCGGGCCAATAGAATTTCGGGAGGACGCTGCTTGTCTAGTGCGACGAAAGGACCGCCCCCCTTAAGCCGAGTATCGGCAGAGTCCTTTAGCCAGTGGAAAATGGAGTAGCTGATCGTATATACCTGTGGATTTGCTC
Source organism: Crossocerus cetratus (assembly GCA_963675795.1). Lineage (NCBI taxonomy): Eukaryota > Metazoa > Arthropoda > Insecta > Hymenoptera > Crabronidae > Crossocerus > Crossocerus cetratus. The sequence continues at coordinate 8,681,210 of OY776664.1, read as the reverse complement.
CTTTTCAAAGGAGCAAACCCGACAAAAAAGGCCATCGCGAGCGCCGCTTCCATCGGGCCAACGCGGACTAACGAGGCAACTCAATTTAAGTCAGCCAACGGAAACCAATTACGCTAGCGATTCGACGAAAAGGCAACGAGGGAAAGAAAGAGAGACACTTTTTCATTGCGAGTTCGCCCGCAATTGCAATCACTCGGCAGTGTGCGAACGAGGAGGCTTTAAAAGCGATGCTTGCATCGTCTGATCAGCCTCGAGAAGGGGGAGAGGTCGGAAGACTCGTCGAGCGGTCAGAGATCGACGGGAGAATCCTGGGAATGAGTAGTCGGAGCTTTCCAAAGGAATTCCCAGGAAGAATGCGACGGGTACGTGTAACTCTTGTTTCACAAGGTGTGACAGCCGGCAGTCCTTTGCGTCTTGGCGCGCGACCTCGATTCTTTTTTCTCCCAACCGGTGGAAGAGAGCTTCTCTTCCCGCCACTTCCACGCCGCGCTGCCGAGCAAGTGGGACGGCATGCATATTGTTCTCGGGAGAGACGCCGCCCGCTCTCCTATCTGCTTCCGGCGGGAGATTACGCTGCGTGGCGGTGCGAGAGTTCGGGGCCTTTCACTCCCTTTGAACTTGCTAGACGCGCGGCCCTCGGCTAAAGAGAGTAAAGGCGACAGGCGCGCGCCAGACAGGAAGACCCGCGCTCCAAATCGCACTCTGTCTATCAGCGGCCAAAGACGAATTGATAACTTGCTATTGTTAGCAGAGAGAGAGAAGCAACAAGAGTAAAGCTGGCTTTAATCAGCGCGGAGGGAGAAAGCCGCTCAAACTGGAAACACTCGGCCGATTTTCGTTTAATCCCCACGCGAATTCTAATATGTACTCCATCTCGCCGGGGGCGGCGACTCGACTCTCGCGTGTACCCGGGAAAAGCGGTGATTTAATTCGAGCGAGGCCAGGTCGAGCCTCGCGCGTTCCACTGTCGAAATTCCCCCGGGGGAAAAGTGCGCGCGATTTTTCATCGTTACTTTCCTCGACGGAAAAGTCACGGCTGCCGGTGACGGATTCCTAGCTGGGAGTCAATGAAACAGCGACTTTCACTCGACGCGGGTGTGCTCGGGAGTTACTCCGCGCTCGTGTCACGGTAAATCGACTGGCTCCTTAGCCGCGGAACGCAAACAACCTTTTTCCACCGGCGCCTCTGATCCCCGGGAAATGCGGGGATCCAATATCGCGCGGTGCGTGATGGATTTCATATTGCGCAAGCTTTTCCCGTCCTCATCAACAAGCGCCGCTCTCTTCCAGCGACGACGTAAACCCGAGCCGGCCAATTTTCCGCGCGCAACTCGCGAGATTCTTATTGGCCCGCGGCTCGAGTCTGGCGGTTGGGCAAAGGGCAAGTTTTACGGCTGGGAAATTGGGCTCGGCTATTAAGTATCAAGTAAGCTCTCGGGATTAGAGGAGACTAGACGTACCCTACTGTTTCATGGAGAGGTGACTGGGAGAGTTGGCCCTGGGCGACGAGAGTGAAAGCCGATAGAGCGAGCGCGCGCTCGCGGTGGATCTAACGGGCGCGATCCTCGCTTCCTGAAAAGCTGCCGATCCTGCCAGAAGAGAGTCGTTGCACCAAATGCAGAAACCGGTTTACCACGCTCGCGATTTCTGCGGCCTCTCTTCTTCTTCGCCGCCGCCTTCTTCCACGTCGTCTTCTTCTTCTGCCTCGGGCTCTGCCTCCCTCAGGCTTCTTCATGAATTTTCGCCCTGGTGGCAAGGAGCCGCGGTTACCACCTTCTCTCGAGTCTCAAAATAGTTCTCGCTGCCAGCTCATGCTCCGATGGATGCTTGGCCTCTGGGTCCTCGACTGAGCAATCCTCCAAATTGGCCCGTGGATGCGATGAGTAGTGGCGGTTCACTCGGCCGATTCCGAGCCGAGACGTTGGGGAGCCTGGAGAGGAGGCAGCTGATTGCTTCCATTGTTTTTGGGCGCCATGGCTTGTCGCATCGGCTCGATTGAAAAGCGAGGATCCTCTCCGCTCGGAGTCAAGATGGTCGGCCGGGCCCCAGGCTCTGCCAGAACCTCCGGTACACTGAACCCTTTCCTATACCCACCACCCGAGCCCTTTTCACCAAACCCAACTCCTCCCACTTGCCTCCAATTTCACGCACTGCTAATATCCACCTCTAATATCCAACCACGCTGTCCGGCGATCCTCTCGAGAACTACGCACTGCGGCCGAATCCGAACGCACCGAAATTCACATCGACACGCCACACGCAGAGAGACTGGCACTGGCGCGACGCGCGCTGGCGACGAGAGCGCGAGACCCACCCAAATGAATCAGGTGTCGGCAATAATCCTGGTTAATCTCGCCGGAGCCCGCTGCCGGCCGAATCGCATCTCCAATTTCGAGGGATCCGACTCTAATCGGCGCGCTCTCCGCTCTTCTCACCTGGTGGGCCCGCGGTCATCTCCCGTCGACGCGCGATTCACTCATTCCGCTCTCGGCACGCACACTGCCACCGCGCACGATTCACCGAGCGCTACCAATCGAGAGAGCTCCGCTTTCGATTTCCACGAGTGCCACTCGCACTGGCCGCGATTCAATGTCACAGGCTGACATTCAGCCGGTGCGCTCTGCCTTTGGCGAGAGAGGACGCTGCTGCTGGAGAGCGTGTGCGGCGAGTCTGGTGGAGAGACAGGTGCGGATGCACAAGTGGTCGGGGGCAGGAGAGGCCCACAAACTAAATCGGCATCCTCGGGGCCTGGTAGGAAAGGCGAGCGCGCTCCAAGGACCGACGTCGACTGCGAGTCTCACCTGGGACAAGCGAGACTCGTGTCGCAGCCAACCGCCTCACTGGACACACAGCCACGTAAATGCCCTATGGAAGACGATTGGCCGAGCCTCTACCTGACCATTCAGGTATGCCGGATACCTGAGCGAGCGATCGCACGGACCCTCGACCCTCGATTCTTCCTAGCTTGCTCGAACCACGACCTGCCTTGCATTTTGGAAAGCCTGTAGATAGACTTATCTCACTGGAAAACCCCACATTTTTCCGGGTCAAAGTACACGCTCTGAAGACTCACCAACATTTATGCGCGTAAATATTTATTCTTTCGGAATAAACAGTGGAATTTTCATTGTTTCTATTTGAATTTATATTTCAATTTTAAATCGCAGTAATTGAGAGAGCGAATTTTGCTCGGTTTAACCTAGCGATTTTGATATTATTGTGAAAGGAGTGTATTGGGCAAGTGGAGCGAGGGACGGCGCAAAGTGCGTGTAATTAGGAGGAGGGTGCCGGTGAATCCGGCATGGGAGAGGCTGCAAGTTTAGTGAATTGTTACGTGGCACAATAGAGGTTGGGCCCGTGAAAAGGCCTCTCGGGTGTCATGGGATACCTGGGCCTCGTGTGCGTCGTCTCGTTCTCCGGAACCGAAAGTGGGGCCGACCGGTTCTCCAGTCGACGCGCCATGGAATACTCGGCTAAAGCCTGCTACCGATTGGTTGCCCATTCAGCGCTCTCAGTGCCGTATCAATTACACTGTGTGTCTTCATCTCCCAGTTCAACAAATACATATCCGCGGATCGGAAATTCCGTTTCATCGAACCCCTGCCGTAAATTATCCCACGGCGAAACTTGAAACTCGCGTGTATTATTATGAGGGAAAATCAGTGGTATTTAAATTAATAAGATACCAGGGGCGAACTACGCGCGTTTGTTCGACCATTCGAGCGAGATTAATAATTCTCTGTTGCGATAGCCAGTGTTACATTTGCATTGATTACTCTGTTATTCGACGTAATGAAAAGGGATTGTTTATTAACAATACGGCGCGATTCGAGCCAATGAAACGAAACATCTGTGTTACCAGCCCTTTAAACACTCGGAAATCTGCACACCCCTTTTCAATTCATTTAATTCCATTTTCCGCGCGTTTACTTACAGCAGGGGCTCTTCCTTGCAATAAACACTGCGTGAAAGGATGAATTAGAGCGGCACGCTATAACAACTCCCTATCAAATCGATAGATCGAATATGTGTAGGCGGTCGCGGGCGAGAGATTAAACTACTGTTGATTAAAAAGTGATGGAGGATAATTGGGAGCGTGGTCGTCGGGGGTACTTTGACCCGCTCGAATATAAGCTAATAGCGTATTAAGCCTTTACTGTTGCCCAGGGAGTGATGTAATCCAATATCAGTCTCGCCGGGGTATATACACAGGGCCGATCAATCCGCGGAGAGGGCATTTTCATCCCCCGAATTATAGGCTCGTAAACGGGCGAATTTAGGCCGGCCTCGTCAGCCGAATAAATTGGATCGCCGGCAATAATAGGCGACGCGCCCGGAGCCCCGCGAGCGACAACTTTTCAGGGCACTCGCGCTGCCAGTGAAACGAGTAAATGACCGCGATTATTATATCCGACCGGCAGCGGGCCAGAGAGAAAGGGTTGCTTCATTAACGCTTGCTCTATGATTCGCGATAATCAAGAGAGATTGATGATGCAAATGAAAACTAATGATTCCTCTCACCCACGCACTCGAGACGCAACGGTGAACGCGACTGCGCCCCCCTGGCAGTAACAACGAAACTGGCGCAATTTAACTTTAAACTACCGCAGTCCCAAGTGACCCCGAAACTTTCGGACCCCCCGGCCCGTCGCCTTTGCGCTCTCCTGTAGCGTCCTGCCACGGGGATTATTCCTCGAGGACGAGCCCGTCGTTTGCGGGGCTCACTTTGATCGCGGGGAGGAGGTGCGGCGATTAAACGCGGGGAGTCGAGTGGGATCGGTGGCATTGGTCGGGCGATGGTCCTTGCCGGAGAAATCGCAAGCTTTTCCCGTATTTATGAGGAGCAGCCATTAGCAAGTGGGCACCCGCTCTCGACTGTTAATCAACCTCTCGAGCCTCTCGACATGCATATGAACAAATTTCCGAGAACTCTCCGCTTGACCCAATTCAATAAAGGAAGAGAAGAAGCGCCGTCTCGCGTTCCAGCCTTCGGCCCGGAACGGGGTTCAAGGTTCCGATACCGCGGGTAATTAGAGATCGCGGCACGTCCCGATGGAAATGAGTGGTCCGGGCGAAAATCGTGATGGAGATGCTCTCTTCTCGGCTGGTGTCCATCATCGGCTAAGGCCGCCGGGATTTAATAAGGGGACAGCTGTCGAGTAAATTATGTTTGGCCACGGCGTGCTGCCGGCTAATTCGATGCGGCAGGTGTTACGAGACCTCCTTGCCCAAGGGCCCTGACCCGATTAATTAGTTGCGCTAGAATGCCACCGGCGCGCACCACAACTACACAACCCTCCGGGCTTTCGAGCGAAAGCTGTCTCTTGCGAAAATCGAAGCGCAAACTCGCACGCGATCCCGACATGTGAAAAGCTCTGTTTTTCGGGGATCGCACGCGCTTTGAATGTGCGGGCTCGGGGGATGCTGGAGACTCGCGGAAAAGCCAGCGGACGAGCGTCAACGGGATTGCGGGTCCTGACGGGACACGCGAGGTCCCGCGAGGACTCGCGTGATAAAGAGAAAGAGGGTGGCTCGATGGGAAGCAGGAAAGACGAGGGATGGAGTGACAGATAGATGAGCGGGTTGGATGGCCTGTCGGGTTCTCCAGGGAAATGGTGCCATTGACGAGATGAGATGGGCCTTGATAAAGGGTTGACGGACTCACCGAGGACTGCTCTGTGCCCTTTGACGCGCCTGCCGATGTTCGGTGATACCAGGCTGAGTCTCTCACTTCTCGCACCCAGCAAAGGGCTCGGACTCCTTCGCGGGGGTGGCTGCTCGACGAAGAGGCCGTAGCTGCTCCCGGCGATGACGGCATTGTTATGGCCAGCGCTGACACTGCCGACCCCACTGGTCAAGCCCCATTCAGCCACGCTGTCGATCGAGCTGCTCCTCGGCAGACAGGAACCCGTCCCGCTGCATTCTCGTCTACGAAAAAACCAGCCGTTTCCTCATCGCTTCCACCTCCGCTCACTCCCAATCCAACTCGCGGCATCGACTTTCCATTAAAGCCAAAATTATCGCCAGATAACTCGAGCATTGTTCCGGCAGCGACGCCGCGCTCGGTATACACTCGAGATGTGTGGACCTCTTTAGAGCTCGCTATACGTGCAATCCGGCCTTTTCACAAGTGGCACTTAACGGACCGCCAGAAATATCCTTGTTACGGAAATAGAAAATCCACTGTGTAAAGGCAGCTCGCTTGCGCTGAGAGTGAAGGGGCTTGCGCGCTCGCCGGGAAATGGGCCCACTGTTTCAAAGTGACCATGTTTTTCCAGCGCAAGTTGCACTTACGATGCTTCACAAAGTGGCGGAGTAGCTACCCTGGTTTCCTAGTCGATGCCACTTTTTGCTGTTAATTCTTTTTTACTCTGTGTCATGACATATTGCATTCGAGCAAAAAGGGCGGCAAGAGTTCCGGTTGTAATTGGACCACGGTAAGACGTGTGGGTGCAATAATGTTGCAGTAGTGTGTAATGTGTGTTTAAGGATCGCGCGGCTGGTTGTACCGTGGTAAATGGAGGGAATTCAAATTAGCTCGGTAGCAGGGGGTGGTCCCGCAGCTTTCCACCGGTGGTTTAATCCGACGACATATTACCAGCTTGCAACATAACCGAGAATCGCACACACGTACACAGAGAGGCCGCGCAGTCTACTAAGAAGATATTAGATGACCCGTGGAGAGGTGCATTGTACTCGGCGCCGCCTGCTCCGCCCACGCGGCCGCTTTTTGCGAGGCAATAAAGCGAGGGCAAGCCGCTGACAAACAGCCCCCGTCGCACATAATGGCCGCGCGCGGTATCGCAGATTTATCCGGCCCGGTCCCCCGGAATTTCACGGTCAATCGCGACCGCCCTCGGAGAATCGAATTCCCACTGGGAAGCCTCCTCGAGTTTTCGAGCTACTTTTTGCGCGGCCCCTCCCCCCACTCGGCGGCCTCTTGGAAAGTCCGGGGGGATTTATGGAAGCACTCGCGTCTGGCGCTCCGTCGCAATTAGAAGGGAATAAATCCGCATGAGGAATTGGGTCGAGGGACTCTCGAAGGCCTGGCGGGCGCAGGATCTTTCGGTGCGGTACGTCCGCGCGGCTCGGTAACCACTTGGAGAGATTCAATCGGATTTCGCGCTCGGGGAGCGTCAAACTCAAATTAATGTCGATTGCGTGAGGACGATCATTCCTCGCTGGGAATTACGTCTGTTCATCGAGGGCTTCCCTCGGCCCGACAGGCTCGTGATGGCTTTTCATCGAGGGAGTGTGTGAGAGTGGCCATCGCGCTCGAGGAACACTCGACGCTGTCCAAGATTTATAAGCAATAACCGTTCCGATTTCGCCGAATCGAGGATATGTGTCGGCGAGCGATCCGCCGATGAAATTCCGGGGGATAACAAATGACAGGAAAGTCGAGCTTCTCGGGCTACACCCGGCTGGAATTCGCCCGGCGGTCGAGCAGTCGAGGTCGAGTGGATCTATTTTTTTCTGCGACTTATTTCCGAGCACGGCCAACGGGGACAATGCCGGCACTCGATTCGGTCCAATCAGCGCTGCACATGTGCAGGACGAATAAAGAAAAATCTTCCGTGCGATCTAAGTTATTCTTGGCTCATGGGGGGTGAACAGTGATATTGCTGGGAAATAAATAACATCGAGCTCTGTGTGTGTGTGTTTGTGTGTGTGTGAAGACGCGGCTGGGAGAAGAGAAGAGTGATGCTGGCCCGGCGTATCAGGGATCAGTGGATGGGATCAGTGAATATGCAGACAGCAAGACGAAGTGGAAGTAGTTGGAATCAGTTTGGGGTCAGCCGTAGAGACTGGCGCAGTCCGACTTGGGCTGCGAGGGAGCCCGAGAAAAATCACCCTCGTACCGTTCCAGCACACTCTCCTCTTTCGACCATCCTCCTATCTCTCGTGTTCGCAATGCCGCGGGTAAATAACGCCGGCCGGGAGGGAGATAGAGTTCTGCCAGTTACCTATAAACACTTGCTGGGAGCCCATCGGTACACAAGAGCCCTCACACTGTCATTTATAAATTGCGATTTTTTGCCACTACCCCACGAGAATACATCCATTTGACTTATTACGCTTATTATAGAGATGAGATATTCCTCTCGTCAGTCTCCCTTAACGAATTCATTTCTGATTGATTCTGATTTTATTATGATACCATCACTAATTTCAATAATCTCTGAAAACAGACCTGCGAATGTGGTACCCGGTTTCTTTATTCCTTATTCTTTCTCTATGCTCTCGAAGAACCTATTTTCAATCTGACTTCGCATTTTCACCGTACCGCCACTGCCAATTTCTCTTGTTTTTCTATTGAATTGTCGCCTTTTCCATTTCCACCTCGCGTTCCCAACTATTCCCAAATCGTGCATTTCGCAATTCTCCACGACTCCCGAGCGAGTGCCGCGTATCGCTGGGATCGATTCCTCCCCCAAGAGTTGCAAGTTTGCTCACAGAGAGAGCCAGGATAATTCTCGAACTACATAAATAAAAGGCTGAACAAACCTCGCGGAGCGATTAGACTTCTCGTCACATCTCTCGATATCATCCCTTCCCGGGGGGTTGCGTTAACCCGGCCTCTGTCTTTCCGATATAATAACCTGACCCAGTTACGACGCTCTCGAAGGATTTCGCGAGTGTAGCCCTTGGACCCTCCAATGTTCCCCGCTCGTCACAATAAACCCGCCCGGCCAAAAGAATCTTTACGCCTCCTTTCCGGCAGCCGCGTCTCTTTCTCGTCCCCCGACCATCCATCTCTCGTATCCTTCGCAAGCCTCCGACATGCATTTGCAAATTGAAGTCCCGACTCCACCGAAATACCGCACTCCCGCATAGACAGAGAGAGAGGCCACCCTTTTCCCCGAGCTGTTTGTTGATCGCGAATATAAAACACACGTACTACCCCGCCCCGTCGGGCGGAGCGAGCTTTGTTCCCGGCGGGCGCGCACGAAAATCACGGGACCAAAAAAATCTCGGGGCCTTGGGCGAATTGAATCGTGTAATGCTGGAGAGCGCGACTATTTGCGTTCCGTATCCAATCGATCGCATCCCCCTCCGCCCCCTTAGAGACGGAGGGCATACACTCGGTACATTTTTTATGCGCTACGTTGATTTCGACTTACCTCTCCCAGGAGAGCCGCCTGGGTATCTCGTCGCTGGGGGTGAAGCTGGGTCGTTGGTTCAGGAGTCTAGCTAGTCTGGTTAGGGGTTGCGAGCCCCCGATGCTCGCGGTACTCAGCCGGCCGCTTCTGCCTGCCGAGTGCTCCTTCGAGGATTCCCTGCTGCCAGGGCCCGAGTCCGAGACTCTGCGCTCTGCATCAGACAACAAGAGAGGCCGTGCCTTAGAAAGGAAAGCTTCTGCCCGCACGCACTTAATGGATGACGTCAAACTATTGCCCCGCCGCCTTCTCTTCTCGTTCCCGCTGACGTTCTACTCATGAGAGTGACGCCAGTGAAATCGAGACTCACCGCTGTAGTGCAACTGAAACGCTGGTCCGGACTTTGACGCAGCTGGTCCAACCAGATCACGTACTCGACGCATATTCGTCTATCAGCGCAATCAAATTACGACGAATTCCGATGGATTTCCAGTTATTCGGGTGATTGCCATTCACGTTTAGAGTATTCGTCCGAATACAGGCGCTCAAAGCCAACTAACACGCGAATGTTGGAAAGAGATCGCAAGTCTCTGCTCGCCTACCAGCTCAATAATATTAGCATTGTGACGATGTCAGTTATTTGGATAGACGAGATTCGCGTTTAGAACATTCACCGGATTCTATTGACTCAAACCCAACTTGCACGCTATTGTTTTCGGAGTCGCGTTTCGATAAAGGTCGAACGACCTTTAGGCTGCTGCTTCACAGTCGGTCTCGACCTCTCCAATGTGACACTGAGTCATCCTCGTTCATCCCACGCAGACCCACAAAACCAAAGTCGCGCGAACCGACTGTCCAGCAGCATCCTTAACTACATACAACTACTCATTGTCCTCCGGCGTCGATATATACGTGCCGGAATCGATGGATGAGCAATGCGACATGGTGCGGGAGTCGACTCACCTATCGTGTCGTCGGTGAATGATATTCTGGGCGTGAGGAACTTGCTGGAATTGGAAGCAGTGCTTCCGCGTTTGCTCGGTGCGCCGTCGTTGGCGTACGGCGAGCCCACTGAGAGAGCGGCGGATGCTCCTGCAGGGTTCAGAGGGATGGGATTAATTAAAGAAGCGAGCCAATTGCTTTGAGCGTTTAATGCATAATGAAACGGACACTCACCATTATATCGGGCATCGATCTGCGCTTGTAGAATACTGAGACCGGGCGCCACTATTGCCGGCAGTGTCCTAGATCTCAAAAGGGGTGCTGGACGTCCCCCGGGCCCTCTACCCGTTCGGATCTCCGGTTTGCATTCTACCGCTGGAACACTGCAACAGAACCACATGCTATTGTTCGCCGTGGGACTGGAGTAATCGCGAAAGCCAATCGGAAATTAGCGCGATCGCTTAAGGGAATGTTTCGCTCGAGGTGGCCGGGGTTTGGAGGGGCTGGAGAAAGTGCGCCTTCTCCGGGGATAGTCTGCTAATGGGGATCGAAGTAATGGCTGAAACGGATACTGGCTCAAGTTCGACCGTCGAGTCTACTTGGTTTTTATCGGCGCTCGCTTGGAAATACGCGGCAACGACCTGCACGGGAGACGGAGATGGAATGAAGAGTTGTCACGGGATCGACACTCCGCACTTCGTGCTGGGGTTGTCACGGATGTTTAGCTGCTTTTCGAGGACTTTGTGCGAGGAAAGCTCTCTCGCGAAATCTCGGTAATTAGAGCTGGTGGAGCGACCGCGGTGTTATTGTAGAACTACTCTCTGTGTTTTCGCCTGTGACTCGGTGTTGGAGACTGGAGACGAAAATTAAATTCATTTGGACTGAAATAATTAATATAGTTTTGCAGATACCTGTTCAACTTATTTGTTAACATGCAATATCCATCGAAATGCGGGGCACGCTAAGCTCATTATTACAGCATTTGGCATTCGAGTGGAGAAGTCGAAGGCGACGCGAGGGATTCCGAGGCGATATCTCTGCCAGTGGCCCGAAAACGTCGGGACGATTTCACAAGGTGATCTCTCGCACACACTCTCGCCAAAAGGTATTTCAGCGGCGCGCGCGCCGAGGACGCGATCGCCTGCACATTTTCACGCGAGCATTTCACCCCGAATTCGCAGATATCTCCTTTCCTCAGACTCGGCTCGCCGCGAGTTATACGGACGATCGACGATCTCGATATAAATTGCACCGATTCCCCCCCGACAAAGAGACCGCCTGCTAACTTTGATAATTTCGCGCGGGGGAACTTGGTGCCGGGGAAGATTTAGTGAACCGCGTTCTTTATGGGAATTTTCCCCGAGAAAGAGGTCCCCGCGAACTTTGATGATTCGAATGGCGAAGCTCGCCGCACTAGGACAACTTGACGTGTAGCGGGTTATTCTAATTGCTCGTCCGAGTTCTCGCGCGAATTCGCGCTGGCGCATCCGGAAAATGGAAAACCGGTTGGAGGACGCCGGCTGACAAGGGACTTTTAGCGGGGACGGCATGTTTTCCCTGACAATAGAACGGCCGGGCGTCGTTTCTAGATCACGGAGGCAGCGCGCGCCGCCGCTCTTCTAAATCGCACCCTTGGAAAGAGCTTATCGCCGTTGATAGCGCCGACGGCGCGTGAGCACATCGCCGCTAAATGGAAACAAGGTTCCGTCGCCGGTGGAAGCTAAAAAGAGACTAAAACGACACTGGCGCTGGTCGGGCCGGAGTGGCACTCGAAAATACCTGGGACTTCCTATACATTGCAAGATAAAGATATCGCCGAGTGCGGAAAACACCGGTTTCCTCGATCGCCCATCGGGAAAAACCCCGAGGAATTTCGGCTCTCGAGCGATTTACATTCGATTAAACGATTGGCGAATCGCGGAACGCGAGGACGGAGCCACTGGTAACCCGGAGATAATAACAGGCTGCCGCGGGATTTTTCAATGGATGTCGAATGAGTATCGGCGAATGAAAAAATGGGAGGGAAACCGCGCAGCGTGGTGGATCTAGCTTTGGAAAAAAAGCCCGATACCGCTGGCTGCCGGGGCGGATACATCCGCGGAGCAATTTCATGTACCAACGAATCTAGCGAGCCCGAAAACAATGCTGATCGAAAGGGACGATACGCGAGAGAGCGTGGTAGATGCGAAATCAGGATTTCGCGCGGTGCATTGATACGAGTTGACGTTTCATCGGCCGGCGACAATGACGGACGATCCTTTAAGCTGCGAGGCGAAGTGGCATCTCCGAGCGAAGGGGATCCAGACAAAAGGCCACCTTCAATCCGTGATATCGTCGCGCTCACTACGCCCACCAGGCTTATCACGGGACCGCTGACTCCTTTTCTGCCGTCTCGACGCGAGAGACAGCCTGTCTCTGTGAGAGAGAGAGCTGAGAGAAAAATGGGAGAAGTATCGCAATGGTACATACAAGCCGAGGACACTGGCATTGTTTCCGGGATAAGAGGATTCTCGCGGACCAAGCATCCGAGCAATGTCGAGACGATTCCCGGAGATGAAGCAAAGGCCTTTGAAATTGAAGGCAAGTATTCCCTGGCTGCTGCGGTTTACGTGACAAGCCTCATATTCTCCCGACAAGACCTTCTGTCCACACTGACTTGCAATCGCTTCGTCTCCGAGCCTCTCCCTTTTCATCGATTTCCCGCCACCGATTTTCCCCCAATCTTTAATGCATCCTGGACGCACACTCGACGCTTTACAATGATAAATGCAACCAAGTAGAGAGAGCTTGTTCCGTTGAATGAGCCAGACAGGAATATGCTGGTGAAAAGGAAAGGAAGGATCGCGATGATTGTTCGGGGAAACCCGATGCGACAATACTGCCAGCCATTTTCTATCTCCTCGCTAGGATTCCGCGCTCCAGCATTTTCTAGCGAACACAATACTGCGCGGGCCCTTTTTTCTTCTTCATCATCGTCGGATTTACCGGATCTAATGAAACGAGGCAGACTTCCAACGGGGCGTGTCGCCGAGTGACAGGGTGGAAGTTATGCAGTCACTTGAAAAATCATTTTCGTCCCCGGTAATTTCTTCTTTAACTTGACTCCCTGGATAATGAGCTCTGGGAGGGCGAGATAAAAGTATCGCGAACCGTTCGAGCTATGTAATCAGAATTGACGGAGCGGAAGTCCGGAGAAAGTTTCTTTAATGGAAAAGTATCGAATCGGAAGCTTGTAGCGTAGGGAAAAATGGAAAATTTATATACAGGATGAAATGAGAACCTCCTACTTTTTCGAAGTTGATTAAAAACATTAAAAAAATCACGAATACGATAACTTGTTCGCGTTTCTGTTTTTTCCAATTTTGGTAGATTCTTTCGAATCCGACACTCTTCGTATTATATTCGCGAGGAGGAAAAGCTGCAGCATTTCCTCTCTGTGGCCTCGAGATTCCAGTAGCTCACTGAGCTTTGATCCATCGAATTCCGAAAGCTCGCCGATAAGGAGCTGTAGAAAATGGATTTTCATTGGGTTCCTATACTGGCATTCCGTTGGACGTGCCACTATTCCTTCTCCGTTTTAGCCTCGAGTGGCGCACAGTCGATGAAAGCCTGCTAAGAGATAAATGGCCGAATTCCTGAGAGCGACTTTCCTTTTTCGGCGACACTCGTATTCAACAAGATATTTCGACTGGAGCGCTCGGAGCCGATAAATCTGACAGTCGAGTGAAAAAGATGGTAGACGCTAATAATTCCGTCGGCCAAGCTAATTGCAGCCCATCACCTGTGTAATTAAGGATTCCTCGGCTCAGATAAATTATGTCCGATCGACCGAGCGTCCCAAATCCGATTCGACTTCCTCGCAATCCGACTATTTCAGTCCCCTTGACATTCTTTCCGCCGAGTAAGGCAAAAAGCGGCCGGAAGTTCGATACATTTCTCGGGAAAGCCGGCGAAAAAGGGCGAGCCAGTGCCGGAATCGGAAACGGCAGGACGCTGCTGGCCATGCCGTTGAAAAGGTCGGCGAACGAACATTTCCGCCTTCGGGATCCTGGCAGCCCTTTCCGTCAAGCAGCGGCATCCAGGAAGTAAACGAGGCACGTACGCGCCGCGTCCTCCGCCTCCCGATCCCCGGCGTGTAAAAGTGAAAAACGTGACGTGAAGCCGAGAAGCCGCGTAGTACATCTGTCGAGGGTTCCTCCGCGCAGGCTAATAGACCTCGCGACTCACACCGCGCGTCTACATCTCAATGTATAAGGCGTAAACAGTTGCTGGCAGCCAGTCCGCGAGAATAAATCTCAATAAATCTCAATGCATCAGAGTGGAACGCGTCCGATTCAATACAAATGAGCGCTGCCTCGAAAAGTCTTGGTTAGACGGGCGGAGATCTCTGGAAGAAACGATTAATGCGAGTAACTGGAGACTGCGAATTGGTGCTGTATTCCAGTGGACTGGTTAATTGGAACGCGAGACCGAAGGCAAAGTGGTCGCAGCCCCGAGGCATTCAAGAGGCGGAAACCGTTGCCGATCGTCAAACGATATAGTTAGAGTTCGATTTTTCTAGAAGAAGTTGCCTGGATGAAGAGCCATATACTTTCGTTGCCGTGGGTTCGAGTGAACGCGCTGCATAAATTCGTCCCGGCCGATTGCAATCCCCGAGCAATTTGTAGAAGGGCGCGTAACCGCCCATCTTGCGCGCGTAAGATCGATATTTATTGCTTGCTGGCCAAGCATCCACCGGGAGGAATCCAATAAAATTGCTGCGCCTTGCCTCTGCCATCGAGTTATCGCTATCCTTGCACTAAAGCCTCGAGAAACGTGTCCCAATCGATTAGATATTGATACCAGTGCCGTCTGACCACCGCGTTCCTAATACTACTGCGACGCAGCAGCCACTTGTCTTGGACGAGCATCAATCCTGCCGGATTCACAGGGACATTTAGACAAATTATCTTTTCATTTAAGGAGTCATTGTCAGGAATATCCAGAGGAATACATTTTTCAAGCCAACCACGGATTTCCCCAAGTTGGCGTCAACATCGTTCTGGTATAGGTGGTAAGATGTCCACCTCTGAAACCACAAGAACTTCCGTCGTGTGATTACGAGGTCCAATCGTAAGAACGTCTACACCTACGTTACGACAGATTATGATAATCATTTTGGATAGTTATCGCCGTTCTGCCTGTGTTTTCAACATCTTTCTACCCTATTTAGGTATACGTATTTAGCAGGCCATTGATTGCACGTATGAGAATTCCGCGTACTCCAACGACCGATCGACCTTGAAGGGCCGGGCGGCAAAAAACTATTCTTGCTTCTTCGCAGAGGCTCCCTTAACGTCGATCCTCTAATGTATAGCGGTGACGGAGTTGGCAAGTGTGCTTTAATGTTGAATTCCAAAGCGAGAAACCCCCATTTTCCCGCGGATTAGAAAAGTTACGCCCGTCTGCGAAGCATCCCTCTCAAGAAGCCTACTGCTACCCGCACTCCAACGAGTTCGAGGCTGATCTCTCGAGCAGGGACGAGCAGAGTACCGTCGAAGAAGCACGGCATGATATTCTAAAACTGGCATTAACTTAAACGAATGCCGGCGTACTTGGAGCCCACCAAGGACGAAATATATATATATCTCCTGCTGGTTCAAGCTTTTCGTGCCGCCCTTAACAAGGTCGTGCGCGCTTCGCACTCTAGAATGCGACCGCGACAAAAGTCATTTGGCCCAAGGAGCTTTTGGCTGAGAAGAAAAAAAGATTGTAAACTGATCTGCCAATTTAAGAGAGTCGATACGGGGAGCAGAGCAAACCAGTAATATCCTTGAGAAAGAATTATGATCGACGACGCGTCGGTTCATGCGACCACGGAAGTGACTGTTCCTGTCCCTGGTTAAAGAATCCTGGAACATGTTGGGAAATGAGGAACATGACAGGTCCATTTTCCAGGACCACCAAGTCCCTCGAGCGCACACCTTCACGAGTCATCCACGTATGTAACTCAATTCCATCAAGTGATTAAAGAGACCTATCCCTCTAATCTTACTGCGTTGATAAAAATCGCGCAAGGGGAAGCTCGGTAAAGGGGGAAAACTAGTTATTATCAAATGGAGGGTGCGACGTAAAGAATGACGTTGCTGAGGCGAAGCTATTCGGCTAGGCGCGCACTCTTCCCCACTTCCTCCCCGGTAATTGACTGTCGGGCGAGCTTTGAAGGCGCACCTCCCGCAATTAGATTTCATCCCGCTCTTCACCTGCAATATCATCCAATTTCTTTCTCCCCGTTGCTTTATCGCGCGCCCTCTTTCCCCAGGATCAACAGGATCCGATCTTTCCAAGATCTCACGTTGCAGCAACATCGCTCGCCAGTGCCGAGAGAAGGGTGCTCGTCGCGAATTTCTCGAGATGTCCGGCTAAATCGGCCGCCCACGTCCTAGTGCCGATTCCACCGCCAAGGGATGAATGGGTGGCATTTTTCCGAGCGCCCTCTCGCCGCTGACCTTTCCCAGCCGCTCTCACTCTGCGAGAGAGAGAGAGAGAGAGAGGGAGAGAGCGCACACGTCTCTTCACTCATTCTGACGAGCCTCCGAGATCTATCTTACACGTATCTGTCCCGCACTCGTTACGCCGAGGCTCTCGAGGAAAAATGCGTTCGGGAAATTCTCTGCTCTCTGTACAATTACTCGACGAGATCGCGAGAGCTTTTATGAAAACTGTACGGAGTTCCGGGGCTCTCGGCGGGTGAGAGAGATGCGAGGTGAAGCTTTCGAGAGGCTTTCGGGCGAGTGTGTGTGTATGTGTGTAGGGGCACGTAGCCCCCGGGCGGGCAGGATGAGCCGGGCGACGATCGGCAGGCGAAACGATGACAATCGCGAAAATCTGGGACGACGCGCAGACTTCTACCTCATTTTCGCGCCGGAACGCCCGGGTTACGTGTAAGTGCATCGAACAAGCAGCGTGCCAGTCGTCCTCTCCCCGCCGTTCCACCGGCGACGTTATACACACATAGATCCAACCGGTGCGACCCAGTTCCACCTCTCGGATCTCGCTTTTATACTGGTTTAGCCGCACGCGCGCAATCCCGGCACCTTGTCGCGTTAATAAAATTGCTCGCAAGCACGCCTCCTCCGCGCCCACCAACACCATTCCCCCCGCACGCGTAAAAACCAAGAGACAGATTATAGCCGACCTTTGCGCCATCCGCGAAAACAAACGGGAAAACTCGCTTTCCCGCAGCTTTACTAGCGGGCCGGTGTGAATAACAATTTTCACATCTCATGTCGGAGAGACGAGGTAGAATTTCGTTGGAGTTCTCGCGGGATGTTATAAGCAGCCTGTAACTCGGCTTGTATTAATGAAATAGTAAAATAGTCCCAGGTAGCAACTTAAAAATGAAAAAGTTCTTAAGTCGGCTAATAAAACAAGATACCACAGTAAGTGAGAGGAAGGGGATGGTAAATAGGAAGAGCAAATTCAAGACATAGTTGAAACAGAGTTCCAGTCCCAAGTAAATACAAGTTCCATCTAAAGTAGCCACCCTCTCTCCTAGGTGTACTGTATTAGATGCTCGCTACAACTGTTAAACTTCCGGTCGGTGCTCCTTCGGGAGACACCGGCTGACAAATCTCACGTAGTGATAGCGCCAAGCTATCTCTGCGCGAGTCTCCGAAATCGGAGGAGTCGCGAGGGATGCACCGGAGGAAGAGTGAAAACGATGGCGAGCCGAGATAAAGGAGAGGAAACGAAGAGGCCTCATCGCCGCGAAGAAGAGAATATCGGTGGGGGCGAGGGAGAGGTTTTCCGAGCTGGTAATAAAAACAAATCGCGCCAAGCGTCGAGGGTGAAGGCCGAGTGCGCTGACAACGACGGCGGCGTCGGGCCAAACGGAAATAGAGGATGGAGCCAAGGAAAATAGAGAGGGACTAGGAGCCGCTGGATATACTAGCTCGTTCATCTCGAATTTAATGCTGTCTGACATCGAGCTACAACACTCGCGCGTTCATCCGGGCCGCGAGGGCCCCGATCACATCCTGCGAAAAGTGGCCTCGGTAACATCCAATCAGCAGCCTGTTATTCTTGGATCCACGGGCGTCCTCCCTTCGTCGGGGCAGACACTCGGCCACTCTGGGCCGCGCATCGCATCACTCTCCTAATCCAACCAGTGTATCCTGAATCCGGGGGACTCGCAGCCCCCATGAAAAACACGGGGATATTGAGATTGTCCTCGCCGGGGTTTTACGCGCTTTTCCACTGCGAGCTCGCGCGGCTCGAAAGCAGCCAGACGGGAGATGGCAGATGGCAGACAAGGTGCTTTTTCAGGTGGAGACAGGAAAGAAAAAGTGGCGATCGAAGTAGACGGCGAGCGAGAGGAGTGGAAGTCCTCGCTCTTTAATACTCGGTTTCCAAGTGTCGCAGCGAGACTTTCTTTAAGGCCAGCTGCCATCCCGAGTGGCGCGTTCAGCGCCAAGTATTCCAGGCTGATTCACGCGAAGGAGTGAAATCACCGCGGGTTTCCTCGATCGCCGGGAGCATTCGACGAGTTGATGCTCCCGTCGCCGGAAGAGAACTCGGGAGAACCGTTCCGGCGGATTTGTTGTTTTAAAGCTCGCGTCCGGGAAGCTGTTGCGGCTGGCGGGAGCTGCCCGTAGAGTAGCATTATTCACGGCAAGTTCCACTATTACCGGAGTAGAGGGAAAGCGGCGCGCTATAAAGGACGCCGGGCGCCAGGGTCAAGACCGAATGAAGGAACTGCCGTGATGGACTGCGGCCGCTTGCCGTCCGAAGTCCGAACCACCTCGCCTCCTTCAGCCTCTTAAATCAACGCGTCGAATCCCGAGTTCACTAAACCCCCATTTCACTCGAGTATATCTATATACATCGCGAAATGTTGACGAGTGCAGGAGGACTAGCCTGCTAAGAGAGTCTGCTCGCGCAAGGTGGGAGATCAATAACCGCTATTTATACGGCCGGAAAGATTATTGATCCCGCTCGAGAGACAGTGAAACGATCGCACTCGGGTTATCAGCGATCGCGCTCGGGTGCTCGACGCCGCGCTGGCGCCGGACGCCACGGCTGACCACATGCCGACCTATACTACTTACTGCCCGCGCGATCGCCATCAACGCTCCACTCGGACAAGTACAACTACAAACATTACACATTTCACATTTCCTCTGCCGGGGCTAACAACTTGAAGAACCACTTCACTTCACTGACAACTATAGAAACTGGAAGACTTGACCTTCCAGGTACCAAGTACACCAAAGTTGCACACCAGCCAGAAGAGCCTCGAGACAGTCTCGGGCTGCTCGCGAAGTAATATCGCGTCGGCAATTAATAGGATTATCGTCGGCGAGGGCGGACACGAGGCAGAGGTGCACTCGACGAGCTCTCATCGGGAAGTAATGAGTCTCGTCGATGCCTCGCTCCCGGATGCTGCAGGTGAGGCGCAGGGTAATGCGAGAGGTCATGGAATTGGAATATGATATTTCGGGAGGAAGCATCGAACCTCGCTCCCGTGGAATATCGAGACTGCTCGCTGCTCGACGACCATTCGGGAAACGGAGCTTAGCTACATTAGAGAATAATGCGCCTGCTGCCAAATAGGATTATGGTCGGCTATTTTCCTCGGTTGCCCCACCTCCCCTCCGCTTTTATTAGAGCCGATAGCCTTTTATGGGATCGATGCCTGATACAAGGACGCGCGCAGTTCTCCCTTAATAACGAAAGAGGCACTCGTTGAAACTTGCTCGAAATTCTACCGAGCCACTTCACCCAATTTAATCTCCCGGTTCGTTCAATCGCCGTCAGCCCTGGAAATTGGCGAGCGCGTACATCCGCAGGAGGAAAGGCTCGCGGATTAAATCGGCAATGATGAATTGTAGCGTTCGAAGCGAGGCATAATGGCGAGAGACATCATAATTAGTGGAGATATCCCGAGCGCCGGAGTATCGGGCGGAACTCGGCGTCGAGGAAGACTCGTCGTTACGGGCGGAAGGCGCTCGGGCTTAATTAGATTTCTCGTGCGAGGGCAACGAAAGGATAAGAGAAAATATCGCCGAGTTTGCGCGAGCTGGCCTCCGCCAATTTGCGCGGATTCGATTTGCCCGGTGTTCTTCCTTCTTCTTCCCCGAGTAAAAAGAGACAATACACGGTGGGGAAGTCTTGGGAGGAGAGGGAGGCCGCGTGGAGAACACACACGGAGGCGGGAGGAGCGAAAGGTCACTCTTTATACTCGATCATCGTACGTTTTATCCCATCGCGCCCCACGGAAAATGCAGGTTGCCACGAGGCCGGGCGAACGAACCAGTGAGCACTGCTCGCAGCAGCTCTGATTTATGGCATCGTAAAAGTGCAGTCCCGTCGAATTAGGATCAGACGCGCCTGCAGCCTGCTGGATATTAAATTTACACCTGTTAAATGCACCCAGCCGACCTCCGCTACCACCAGCTCTACTCAATCCATCGCCCAACTCTATCACCCTCAATTAAAAAGCAATCGACCAAAAAGTAGCTCGTACCGATGGAAAAAATCGCGGGAATAACCACCCCCTTTGATATCGGCGAGACCCGGGGGTAAAAATGGAGGAATAACCGATTTGGCTCAGGCTGCTCAAAGGAGGGAAATTTCGGGGCGTAGATCTGTCGTAGATTGCGTGAAATACGCTCTCGTAATTCACGATATATCGACGTTTCTGGGCCAGAGGGTGCAAAGTGGAGGGGTGCGCCCGGGGCGACGTCGTGCGCGCGTGTGTGCGTGCATAGGCGGCGGATTATACGAGCTCGTAAAATCGAAAGTCTCGGAAATTAGAATCAGCTGTTTGCCGGTGCTACGAGCCCGCGTCCATACATCAAACTTAACATCCTTCAGGCGTACACATTACGCCCTCTCGCTGGAATCGCGCGATAAAGCCCGGAAAATCCGCGGTGTTCCAGCAGCTGGTGCACGCTCCGCGCAACTTCCGCCGAAAGTAATCAAGCCTGGTCCCCGCGTCGCGATACACACAGCCAATGGGATTATCCCGCGGGTCCAATTGAATCCACGAAAATCCGAGCGGTGATTGCGCCGGCCGCGAGTCCAATTCGCCGGGAGATCTCCTAAAAGAGAAACGTCCCATGCAGAAATAGCTGGTATTACAATGAATAATTCCCGAGGGGAGTTTATCATAAGGCGAAGATATTTCAGAAGGCAGCAGCCTCGCCCCCGAACAATGGAAGCCTGTCAAGCACCACTATCGGAGCACTCGGATAAAGCTATTTTCTCTAGTTTCGGGGAGTAGGAAACCGGCGAGAGAGCCACTCGACTCGACGCGACAAAGATAATCTTGCACTCTCCACCCCCTCATTTGTACTCCACGCCCACCACTGGAAAGACGAACCAGAGAAACAAGTGTATACGTGGAGGAAGAGTGCATGGACCCCGAAGGAACGAAGTCCACGGTGTCCAGACCGATTCGAATCGACATTCGCCCGGTTGAATACGCTAATCTAGCCGCTGCTTCTGCCAGACGAGACTCTCCTATTACCGAGGTCGGAGCAGGGGCTGATGCAAGCCCAGTCTCTCGCCGAGAGGAGGTTGAGGCTCTTACTGGACCGGGCGTATTGCAGTGTCGCTTGAAAAATGCTCGAGTCGCGCTTACAAGCTCCCTTTAATAAATCTGAGAGCTCGTTGACAGAGCTCTGAATTACGCCCTCCTTCTAATGGAACCTCGGACCGAGCCCTCTCGTCTCTCCGGCCCTCGCCGCACTCTTTCTCGGAGTCGCGTGCTCGTCTATGAATTATGTATCTCTGCCTTTTAAAGCTCTCGGCTCAAACAGCGGCCAGGCCGCGCTGCATACTACACTCGTCCACCCTCTCAGTTGCCAAAGCGTTTCGTCGTCTATGATTGATGTAAGCTCCACGACTTTTTTCCACGTGTCCACGGTAATTGCAGGCTCGCGCGCCCGCGCGCGCGTCAATGGGACACTCATGAATAAGTGATCGAGAACGGTGTCTGGAAATCGATGAATACATTAAGCGTTAATAGAGCGTGAATTTGTGGAAAAAGCGGTATAGGCGCCCGCGGCCATCACCGAGTCTAGTCGGAGCTGGTGGGGATGGTGGGGATGGATTACAGATGCGGACGCCTGTTCATCAAGCGATGCGTCCTATTACGTTAATTAAACTCGGCTCGGTTAATTTAAATTGAACAGGCCGCGTGGTTGGTGGTAGGTGGTAGCTGGTGGGTCGCCCTCGACGTCCGCTTGATGAGTGAATGATGCCTCCGCCCATAAAGCAGTCTACACTCCTCAGTGTAGAATGAGAATTTGAGGAATTCGATATTTTCAATATTATCAATTCCTACCGCAGGGGGGAAATGATCATTTGGCCGGCGGATGTGTCATCGGGAATATTAATATATCCGGGCGATTCTTCTGGTACGCTGGTGGTCCGTGCAGGAGGACACAGAGCGATGAGATCGGAATGCAAAATCGCTCGTGGCGCTCGGGCGTGCGGCGAATACTCGATGAGCCATTTGGATGTGGAGCCAGTTTGAGAAGGTTCGGTGCGGTGGTTGGCGGCTTTTCAGAGCGAGCCATTTCGAAAAGTGCCCTCTCGAGTCGCGAGCGCTCATCCGGGCCTCGATTTTTTCCGCTGTCGATTGACGGATCAATCGGGATGCTCTGCACCGGTCAACTCGATTTCCTCCCGAGCCGACTATTTGACGAGCGCGCAGCACACCGCCGATCACAAATTGGATTCACTCGAATTTGTTTATGCCGTCGATTCACGCCGCCTCGGCTCTCGACGTCCTCTCCCTCTATTGGAAATACCTTCCCCCGCGCGCAACTTGCTAATGACTCGGTTCGTGCATTTTCCGCCCTTTTTTCACCGCCCCCGCCCCCATTCCCAGCGATTCCAATCAATTGGTCGAATGTTGGCGCTAGCGGCCACTGTTTGTCCAACTTTTTAAAGAGGAAACTCGAATTATTGCCGAGCCCCACGCGCTGCTTTTCCTCCAATCGATTTGCCGAACATTCACACGAGCGATTTTATTGCTTGTTCGATTTCTTGATTGGTCAACTTTAATTATTAGACGTCCTCGAGTATTGGCGCATGAAAATGGAGAATTTTTATTGAAAATATCGATGAATGAAAGGAAATTCTCAATTTCAACAGAAATCGAGTTTCACCACACTTCCTGAATTCTTTATTTTTCGATAAATAATCTCGACATTATTACTAGGATTCTGAACAGATTCACCGATGTGTTACTGAACGCATTAACGCTGTAATTACCGTTGACACAGTTCTCAGCCCGGCAAAGCGTTGCATGCGAGGTGAATCAGCATAAATTTGGTCAGAAGCTCGCCAGTAATGACAATAGCCCTTTGCATGGAATTAAGCCGCCTCACATCCACCCCGTCGGCTCAACAAACTTAACTAACCCCAGCGATGAATCACACCAAATTATCCCCCGTTTCCTGCTAATATCTAAGTCAGGCCCACGCCGCTTTCAAATCTCCCCAAAAAATCTCAACTCTCACTAAAGAGCGCTAATTGTCCAAGGCTCTGAATTTAAAGAGGACTTATCGTACCACTGAATTCATACACTTTCCGGGGGATACTCCTCGCGAACTGCGGGAGCCTGATTTATTATTCGGTGTTGGGGGTTGAGAAGAGCCACGCACCGTGGCGATGAATATTCATGGGAATTATGGGCGTCACCACTCGCGTTATTCACCCTGTCAAGCGGCGCCGATCGCTTTATTCGCCAGCTGGAAAATCGCTTAGCGCCAAATGCCGTTGAATTTTTAGTATAATTGGATATCACTCGAAGCAGAAGTAAATCGGGAGGACCAGCCAGCCGCCACCCTTCCCAGCAAGAACTGCCCTCGCCGAAGGTATTCCAACACTCCGGCTCTCCGTTAATCACTGTTTCTCGAAGTAATCTGCCTTTCTCAATTGAATTCACTTGGAATGACAATTTACCGGTTCAAACCGCTCCAAAGAAGCAGTCTCGAATACCAGTCGCATTTAATGGAACTGGGAAGCGTGGAACAGGAGCGAACCAAGTAGAATTAATGAGGTGTAACTGGTGAATGAGATATGTGGCAAGATCGACCTCTACGACCCCAAAAGTACAAAGGGTAAACAGTGACTGTAAACGGCGGCGAGTAAACCTGCGCAAACCGCTCGTTATTTCGGTAAGAAAAAGCGAGAGAACCTCCTGGCTTTCCTAAGGGAAACCAGCACCGCAGAGGAGCCGAAGAAAATGCAATATTTTCCTGACTCCACCCACTGGCTCGATATTAAACAGGAATTGAGTTTATGCAATCTTATAGCAGCCAGCAAGTGACGGTGCAGCAGAAATACGATATTCCAATTAAAGGGAAACAGTTATCCATCAACGAACTTCAGTCAATGAACTTTTGCCTGGAAAATCCACCGGCTCGACTCTTTCTTTCCCGGGTTTCCTCTCTCCGCAAGCAGACCATTACTTGTTTTAACTACCGCGTCGTTAATTTTATTTCGCGTTCCCGGCGAAATGCGGCGGGAAATGCGTCGAGTAAATCACCGGGGGAAGAGGGTGCGCCGGCCAGCAGTTGCAAAGTAGTTTTAGAGAGTACAGAGCCAGCCACCATAGAGGAAAATCGATGTATCCTGGCGTGAATGAAGAGTTGCCGTTTTGGCGAGTTATGAGGAAAGATCGCCGAGATTTCAGCAACAATTTAGCGAAGGGTGGAAGACAGCGAGTGCACCGGCAAATAGGGGGAAATGGAGACGCGTGTGAACTATCCATCAATCTGGTATTCACGGGCCAACTGGCTCCTGGCTGAAAGGTGCTTCTACTAGTCGGGTTGACCCAGTTCCACCCCCAAGGAGTACAATGTACGTCGAGTGTACACTGTCGAAGCAGCGAATCCAGCGAGTTTCTCGAGTGGCGGTGGGATTTCTTGCGGTTGCAAGTTACAACAGCGGCGCGATAGCCCCAATGAAAATCATGCAACTTCCCTATAGCCCGCTGGAGACCCTGGAGAAGGAACGTCGCCGGATGACGCGGCGGGGGAGGAATTTGTCGATGCCCCTTTAAATTGACGCTTAGCATACGAATGTAGACTGCATCGGAGCGGAGGGACTGGGCGAGGTTTGAAAAGCGGGTCACGAAGCGCCGCTGGAACTGGTGGAAGCCGACGAATTTTTGTTTGCCCTGCCATTAAGGGAACGCGAGCGAGGGAGCGCGCGACCCTTCCTCTCTGGATACCTAACGGGAGCGTTTGAGAAAGCCGCGCCACTCCCCTATCTCCCTCGTTCTATTTATACTTTATGCAACTATTGGAAATAGTCCTCGGAAGAGAGCGCGCCTCCTGAAATAGAGAGGAAGGTGGCGAGCGATCCGCGTACCTTCTTCCCGGTTCTCCGGCGGAACTTGAGATTATCTTAGCGCGCACGTCAATTCCCCGGACCGCCGCCTGGGAAGCCGCGAAGACCGCGCTAGTGAACTCAAGTTCCGGAGCGCAGTTTGAGTTGAAGCCGTGCGGGAATCGCACGGAAAATCGCGCTCTACGGGAAGAGAGTTGAACGAGGGCTGGCTACACGGGGTCACGTATTCGCCCAGTGCAAACGCGCTCGACGCAACGAACGTAACATTTTTACAGTCAGAAAGCCAGCGTTTTTGATGTTTCGAGTGACGACTTCAACAGCCGCTGAATAAACCGCTCGAATATGTTCGCTATTGAAAAATATGGGACGTCGGTGTTTTTTTAATGCTTTCCGAAGCAATTTCCTCGGCGACCTTTGGAGGAGAGTGCCGATTTCCCGTTTAGGTGGAAAGGACGCTGGACGGGCGACTAACCACGCGATTATTTAGGAGACCGGGCGAGCTTTAAAAGCGTCCTCCCACTAACTCACTTAACACCTCGCTTTTTCCCCCTCGAGCCTCGAGTGCCTTCGAAGCCGGGAAGGCGATCGCCATTTGGGTTAATTAGTAATCGAGGCCACGGCAGAGCTCGCCAGCTGGAAACAAAGTTCCGCACCCATCGCTCCACACACACACACACACGTGTGTAGCTACCTTGGTAAATTTCGAAATCCCTCAACACTAAATCACGTCGCGACGTCACTCAAGTTTCGTCAGTTCAAAGCGGCCGATTTCCATGGAAAGCGGCGAAATTTTAATTGAATTTCGGCCCCCGTGAAGCGAACCTCCAAGTCCCTTTTAGTTGGATCTATCCGGAAGTTGGCGAGAACTATTAACACCGTTAGGCGTATTGATGTCTGTCTGTTACCGGGAGCCGAACGAGTGTCAACTGTCAGTCGGGAGGGAGAGCGAGGGCCAACTTGGAAACAGCTCGAATCCGCAAAACGTTTTGCGGTAGCACGCGTTAATTAGGTTCTCGTGCTTCGGATCGGTCGAATGCCGATGTCGGCAAGGTAAACGTGTATGCGGATCGAGGGTGCGCGCGCGCGCTGATTGCTTCATACACACTGTCCAATCCAAGGGTCGGCTCCATATGACTCTGCTTTCTCGAGCAATGGAATGCCAGCCGGCGGCATTCACCGCGTCGCCCCAATCGCTAAGCCTTATTTTAACAGAAGCCGCCCCGACGCTCCAACTGTTACACCAGCAGGCTTCGTCGGCGAGAGAACCGAGCGATCCCGGCTAATGTCCGCTTTCTGCGACCTTGGGCGCTCGCTCGCGTAAAAATAGCGACTCGATTTCCCTGGTGTCCGGCGAGAGGCATCGACTGCTAGCACGCGAGGAGTTATAGCGGAAAATTCATTTCATTAAGTGAACTTTCTGGGGAACGCGCGCTCCGCAAGGATTAAGGGGGGGAAGGAGACGCGCGCTGCTTGGTAAACGCCATCGCCCCCTCACTTATTCCGCTCCGGTCCAGTGGAGACGCGTATGAATATTCATCGGCTTGTAGACTCGGGGGAATATTAATATTGCCGGGATAACTGAGAAAAGCGCGATTCGGTGGACCAACTGATATCCTTGCGAGGTGATTGATTCACCCGGAGGTTCGGTCATGATGTCCTCAATGAGTACAACATCCAATTTTCCTGTCCACTATTTTATGGAGGTTGGTGTTGTTTTTGCGGAACAATTGTGCTGTTATATTCGATTCCAAGGTCCTTTGCAAATGTCAACTACTTTTTATACTCGCGCAATTATTCTATCGCATATATGCGATAAAATAATAACTTAAATATAAGCCGTTCGCATCCAATAATCTTTTCAAATTAAATTCTCCAAAATTATACCGACGAGTATAAATTCAAGAGCAGTGGCACGACTATTGAATTTCCGTTGAAACTATTTTGATTTTGAGGAGTCTCCTTAAGTGGCACTACCCTCGAAGATTGTAGGAAAACTTCCGTGGGGCTGGAGCGACGTTTGATCTCTCCCTGTTGATCCTTTAAAGGACGATTAGAGTTCCTAGGCGAGACGGGCGTGATCCCGGCCTCTTTAGTTTCGAGCAATTTTCCCGGCGGCCGATGGAAAGGCGCGGAGAAATGGGGGAGAAAACGAAGACGACAGAGAGTCAGGTCGGGATTAACGAGGGGGGGGATACGGCGGGAAATAGACGGGAGTGCACTCACTTTTTTTCTTTGCGCTGTTGCTTCTTCTTCCTGAAGGCCTTCTTCACCCTCAGGAGCAGAAAAGCGGCGCGATCGATGGTCAGGCCTGGTGAAGCCTTGTCGCCGCTCGACATCCTGCGTCCTAGACCTCCCAACACCTGAAACACACGAGGTTCATCCACTCAATGGAATTGTCAAAGAGAGGAGCAGACGAGAGAGCTTGACCTCCTAGAGGTCGTTCACTAAGGCGGCCCGTGTAAAGGGCAACCTGATATCCTGACATTTTATCGACTCCTCCACTAATTAGCAGCGAAACAGTGGCCTCGTCCCGGATTCCACTGGCATTTTCGCCTGATCCTCGCCCACCTTCGTTAGACCTAACGAGCCTCGCCGCCAGTCTCGCGATCGAACTTCCAAACCTCCGCTCTTTCAGCCTCGAGTCCCCAACTTTTATCTCCTAAAGAGCGCTCGCCCGTCGAATTCGAGTGGGCTCGAGAGCCTCGCGAATAACAAGTGCGGCGAGCACCGCAACTTCTCCCGGCTTTAATAAACATATACAATTTCGAGCGGACTTCGCTATCGCATCCAATAATCGAGCCCCTCGAATATCGAGTGGTCCGCGCGGTTCAACGGCACCGCGCAAACTTACTCGATCGCGATTCCCTCGTTTGGATAACCAGCGCACCAGCGAGCGCGGCAGTCGATGATTCTTTCGAGGATGAAAATCGGCCGATGCGCTCGAGGGAGATCGATGATATCGCGGCTGGCGGTGGCCAACTCCCAGCGGCGTATTAGCTGTCGATAATCCGTCTATTTGCCGGAATTACCGTGGCCGGGAACGACGGGGCTTGATAGCATTAATGCAGCCAATACAGGGCGGATCGCAAGGGAAGGCGTTAAAGAGAAAAGTTGTCCGATCGAGCGGCCAGCGAAAGGACCGCAGACGTCCTTCCCCATCGATTATCAAACGGAGCATGATGCTTTGATGCGGATGAAATTTCTGGCAGAAGGCTGCGTCCCCCTTCCCATCCCGAGTCTGTCTCTGCACTGGGAAGAAAATAGAATTTGACAGGAAATTGGCTTTGCTCCTCGCATTCTCCGCCAAAGGACTGGTAGCCGGGGAACTGTTTTGTTAAGTCCGCAAGATAAATGTGTTTCCCCAGCAGTTGCTAGCGGAGCAGCTCTCAAGCGCGTGCCCGCGCGCGCCCGCGCTCGCATGTGTGTATAGAATAGAAGAAGAAGCAAAGAGTTCAACTTGGAGAACAAGTGTGATATCCGACATCTGTGACTTCTAAGAAAAAGCTCGACTATCTGGCATGGAAACAAGATCAAGTCATTTAAGGACGTTAGTCAGAGAGGAACTCCTGTCCTTTTAAATACATACTAGAATTCCGAGGCCGTTGCCAGTTGCCGTGCAAAATACAACCTAATGTTCGCGTTATACCTCGTTTCATAAGTGATTTAGTTTAATGCAAAATCTCTCTCGAACCAGCCAGACAAAGTTTCGGGAACATCGTCCGATTATTCCTGAGTGGATTATTTATCATACGAGCTGCTCTTTATTCATGTATAATTATTGTATCATAAGCTTTTAACAGGAACGAAATGTCCATATACACAATTTAAATTTTAGTCATTGAATACTTAAAAACTATCGCAAGCAATAAATGAAAAATGTGAAGAGAGTGCTGCAATCACTATTAATGAATATTGCACAGCCCTTTCAGTGGAACCTAATCACTCTCATTGCCGTCAGCAGGCTACTTAATAGTAAAGCTGGATTTTCACGATGGCTACATTTGAGAGAAGCTCCGATGATAAACTGCCGCCACGTTCTCTCCCGTCAAATGACTGCAGGATAAATAATGCAGGGATCGACAGAGTGGGCGGGGCTCGGTGTCGCGAAATAAATGATATCGTCGCTTTAAGATGAAGATGGTAGGAGGATAACGCGACGCGAGGGAAGCATGTCGCCCGGCGGCCTAATGTCATTTCTCAAAAAACGAGACTCTAGAGCTGAATCGATGGCCTCCGCTCGCGGCATCAATCTTTGTCTCCTTGCTGAGCACCGTGTCGATGGCATCATCGATGGACACTCCTCCAGCTATATTCTCTGTTCTCTGCCCACCCGCCCAGGCAAATCTAAAGGGGAACCAATGTCAACTCCGCTGACCAACGTAAAATCCTCTAAACAATTACCCAGAAATACGCTGCGTCGTGCAAAACGAAATGCGCGTCCCATTTCAATTTACTACGAGGTCCCATTTTCCACTGTGTGGAAGTACAGCAGGCCTTGCCACTGTCGGGCGCGTGTGCCTTGGTGAATTTATCCACCAAAATTATACAGGCTAGTCCAAGCACCCGAAGTTTATCTTCCCGTAGCCACGTGCCTTATTAAGTAAGCCCCCGGCTACGCGGAGCTCCTATTAAATAGCCGGGTGAAATGTGTGCGGAGCGTACGCCAAAGCAGCGAGGATTTTCTGTATTTCAATAAGCCTCCTGTTCCTGTGGTCCCAACAAGCCGGGAAAATATTGAGGATTCGAGCAATTACTAAACAGGAAGTTGACTCGTGCGCGACGGCCGATCGATGCTCGCCGTCGCTTTAACTCCTTATGAAAAAGTGTCTGATATGATTGGCGATAGAGAAGCTACCTCTTTCCCTCCTTAAGACCTGTCGCTCTTTCTCCGACGCCCGAGACCGCCTGAAATATCGGCCCCTTTTTCCTTGCGACGAGTCTAACGTGTTTATCCGGCCAGGCGACCCCGTACGCTTCCGCAGGCTTTCTTTCTCTTTCTTGGGTAGATCTGCCGGGGGCAACAACCGGATTACCCGTTGGAGGATGATAGGTAACACGAATTTCGAGACTTTCCAAGTTCCACTGCTGAATCTACTCAATTCTCGTGACACTCTCCTAAAGTAGATTAGGAAGCTGTTATAATTTACACGTCGCTTGCAGAGTTAACACTCGCTTAGCAACATACGCGATGGTGCGAGAAGTGGAAAGGGCGTAGAAGTAGAATAGTGCGATCGACGTCAGACGGAGGAGGTTGGGAATAATAGAGTCAATCAACGCGTAATCCACCTCGAGAATAACAGTCAACCTTCCAATCATCGAAATCCACTGACTCTTCAAGTGAATTTAGCCTAACGCAACACATTTCCCTTAGCACCAACCTCAACGTCCTCAACTTCGCCAAGTTTGACGCGCACGAGCTCAGCAATCGCATATGAAGCTACTCCCATCGGCTCAAAGGGAGCATTCGCGGCGAAGACAAATTCGAACTAAGCCGGGGCTTAATGCGGTGATTGCGTAATTCCGGGCGCGGATGCTTACGAAAGCATTTAGTCCTGCGGTGCGTTGGCGCGCACGCACAGACACAGGCTGCAGTATAGATCGAGAGGGAGAGCCAGTAAGTTCTCTAATTGTAGCCGGCGTCCTGCTCATATGTGTAACGAGTTGAGCAACGCATGTGCTCGTCGAGCAGTGAAAACAGCTGGGCGGACGGACGGGCGTGTAAGGAGAAGCAAGTTGGCTAGCTTTATACTTGAAAGAGAAGTGGAGAGAGCGCACAGTGCGTGCGCAGTGCATGACGGCTGGCGAGTAAATAAAAGGAGCTTCTGCCGCGGACTCAGCGAGCATGAAGCCAACAAGGTAAACCGAGGCTTCTCTCTAATTAACACTCGAAGAGAGAGGAACCGGCGGAAAGCTGCGCGACGGGCGAATATTTTCCGTTCGTCTTCCTCTGTAAACCAGCCAACGACCAAGGAACTCGCGCTCACCTCCAAGATCTCCCTTGTCCTTTGCGTCTGACTTTTTCCTCGAGCCAGCCTTTCTCATGGAAACGACTCGCCCGGAAGTCGCCGCCGGCGCCCGCTGATTACTCGCACTCCGCGGCAACTTTCCTTCCCATCGAAATTCCGCGACAATTACCGAACGCTCGGCGAAAGTTGGCAAGTGCGCCCGACGCGGAACGGCGGCCCGCCGGAGAAAAAGGGAGAATCGGCATTCTAATTTTCAGCCACTTAACCGATAACCCGGGAGAAACTGGCCGCGACGAGCTTCCAAGTTTCCAGGCTGCAGGGATGAAAGTTAGCGCGCGGTAGTGATTGCTTCATGAAAATGGAGCGGGAGCGAGGAAGGCGTTTCTCGGAAAATGATCGAACTCTTAACGCGAACCGACCGATAGAACTTTACTGGTTCCGCTCGAGTACTAACGAGTGTTGCAGTAATATCGGATTTAGTGGCGAGCGTTACTTCTGGTTTGCGCCTCTCACAATTATGCCTGGAGATGAGAGCATGTAATACTCATCCTGCAAATACCATCAGACTCCTAATACTCGATGCACAAACACTGTCGTACTGCAGGGAATTATGCAGCCCTCGAAATTCCCTCGCACTGGCCTGCTCTCGAATTAGCCAAACTCCAACAAGCAAACCACTGATTTCCAATCACGGAACTACCTCTCGGACGAAAGCAACGAATACCTGTTTCCCGATTATCCTTCCGCGCGCAACAATTTTCCCCCGGCCAGGATCCTCCTTTTTCCCGTCGGCGAATATTCAATTCAGCAGGGTGAACTCTCGGGATTACTTTTCGCCCGATTAAATCGGGGGGAGTCTCGGTTTCAGCGGGAGCGACCGCGATCGAGATAAGTCGACGGAGGCCGAAAAAAAGCTCCTCGGACGTGCAATCAATTTCAATGCGGAGACTAGCGCGACTAACTAGGTAATCCGGAGAAAAAGGGAAGAGAAGTTTCGCGCGGCAAAGTTCCGCTCCCGCGAGACCGATGGAACTCTCGAAAGTCCTAACGCTTCTCTGGAGAAGTTTTTCGGGCTGAACGGTGCTTTTCGTCAATGGGGGGAAATGATGGTAAATTCTGTTCGAGAGGAAGTCTCGGTGCATCCTGGTGAAGAGGTCGATAGGAGCAGCCCACCTATGGACTGGCCACTACATAGTCTAAGGTCACGGTCTACTCCCAGCCTCCTAATTAGCCGGTGAACTTTCACGGCTGAGATTAACCCGAGATCACCAGAAGCGTCAGCGACCCACCCTCGAGACTCGACTTTTCCGAGCGAATCGCCCCGAATCCCACAGCGATTCGATATCACAGGCCATAATGCCTATCGGAAAAGTTCATCCCCTTTTGAATACAATATCACCCGAGCATTACATTCGCGCAATTAATTAATTGGAGCGCGCGATGCGATAGCGGCGTCGAGATTAAAGTCAGCCCGGCGCCGATAATGCAAGCCGGCGCTATTTCCGATCGGCTCTCTCGCGGCTGCTGTCAATGATTGATTAATTATTTCGAGTACGAGTGGAAGTCGGCCAGCCACAGGCGATACGTGACGTAATTGGAATTCAACCGGCTACTTTGGGGCCTGGAAAATGCAATCTCTCGGCCGCGCGGCGCTGTAATGCGCGAGGCCGAGCGAGGCGGAGCGGATAATAAAAAGCGGAGGTTGCCTCGCGCGGATGAACATGTTAATTTGCATTTATCGCCGCGAGCGGAGAAAGCGCGACACTCTTTTCCCTTGCCGGTGTAAAAGAGAGTGCGCTACGCTGCTGACAACCCCGTTAAATCAACACTGGAGCTTTCACAGGCGCGAGGGAGAAAAAATGATTAGAGGAGATGTACGGTGGGAGTGGAAAAATGATTACGCTGGCACAGCGCGCGTCGGCGATGGCTCGGATATTTGATAAAGAGAAATAACGCAACATCAACCAGCAGCCGCGCGCGCCCGCTCATTTCCCGCGAATATAGCATGTCAAATGACCAGGCAATTCCGCGGCGAAAAAGAAACGAAAGAACCGGACCGATCCGCCGGAATATCGCATTTTCCACGATAAATCCAATCGGTATCGAATTATTCCGAATCGTCCGCGAGTTCCCGGGGATTTTCCGCCGGCACACGCGTCCAATCGAATTCGACGCGCCGCTAAAACTGGGTCGCCGCATTTCCCGAAAGCTGCTGGGCCTCGGAGGCAAGTGCCTCGGAAACGGCGAAATTAGTGCGAAGGACGTGGCCAGCGGCGCGCGAACCGAGTGGCACTCGCAGCGGCCAAAAAATCAAAAAGGAAAATCCCCGCCGAATGGGAAAACCTCCACAGTCTTTAATGCCGGCGCAACGCCACGCGAACTCGCCTCTGAGATAAAGGCGCGAGAAGTGCCAAACTGGATGCCAACTTTTCCCTGAGAAATTCCGACGAGAAAAGCGAGCTAGGAAAAGTTTGGGTGAAAAAAGGGAAATTCGAGGGGCGTGAAACCGGACCATTTTTCGAGCACACTGTAACTACAGGGTGCGAACTTTAATATTCATCGTTGGAGGGAAGCCTGCCGGGAGAAAGAGCCTCCTCCACGTGGAGATGAGGAGGAAGAAGAGGGGAAGTGATCGATACCGATGATTTAATTGCGATCCCGTGGATCACCGAAGGCGGGAGGGGAAATCTGTGCGAGAGTGATGCTACAGATGAGTTTGGTAAACATCTATCAGCGACAGGCGTCTGTGCCTGGCTGATGCTCTCCGAGTCAGGGGGCATGGATTAAGGGTGAGCGACTGGTGTAAACAGAGCTTGATTTACAGGGATTTGCCTGGGCAACGTCGCGCGACGCCGACGCCCTACGGATCCGCGAGAGTCTCTCTCGCGATGCTCTCCGCCTCTCCCCTCTTATTCAACCCATTTCGTGAGCAAACAATTACCAGGAAGCGAACACTCGAGTGCCGCCGCCCCGTATCCTGGGGGATGCGGCCTGTCAGGCCGCGGCAAACGCGGAAGAGCATTGCTTCACTCGTGCCAACCGCCGTCAATCGCTCATTCTCCCCACGGGCCCCTAATGGCTGCCAGGATGCCTCGGAGGGATTGGGCTGATTTTCGAGAAAGATGAAATCTCGAGTTGCAGATATATCCGCCGGGGAAATAAGGCTCGCGTTTCGAGGGATAGTCGGCGATAGAGGCTGGCGTGCCTGGGGGCAATTCGATTCGGCAATGATCGGAGTGTGCAGGTGGGGCCGGGCGCATATCCCCGGCCCCCTTTTTAAAGAGGGTCAAGATCATCTCGAGAAAAGGATCCTCGCCGCAAGGACGAGTTATAAAGAGCTCGGCTCAATCAACCTGCTCCAAATCTTTCCTCGACTAGCCGCGTGGAATTGGGTCGAATCAGAAATGCTCGCCGGTGCCAATTCCACCCCCCCGAATATCGCCCAGCCATCCATCCACCTTTCGCCAATTAAGGGAGTGCGGGGAGTGCTCTTTCAGCTGAAAAGCAGTCGCGCGATTTCGCTAAGCGGATTACTCCCGAGCGATATAACTGCTCAGAGGAGAGAATGAGAGAGAGAGAGGGGGGGGGAATACTTAATCGACGAGGAATCATTCGAGGAATCCTGGACACTAGGAGTGCGGAAGCTGCCGGGGCTGGAATCGGCGGGGATCGCAAGAGCTATTCAGGACGACTGTTTCACCGTGACAGGGCCGCTGGAAATTACCGGAATCCTCCAGAGCCCTGAGATGGCGAAGGTGCGCGCGGGTCAACATACGTTATAACATTCCGCGCAGAGAGCGCAGACGATTCCCCCTAGAAATTCGAACGCCTTCCCGAGGAACACGCGCCATCCCACGCTGCATCCGCCTCTGAGATGCGCTTCCTCTGCAGTTCTGCACTCCAGCGCGAGCGCAAGTGGATTTACCAAGTGGGCGACTGGTTCGCGGCTAAAATAGACCATGTATCATCCGCTCGGCCGAAAGTGCGCCGACGACTCTGCCTCTCTCTCTCTCCATCAATAAGAAAAGTGACACTCTCGCTTTTTCTCTCGAGAACCCGGCCGCATTCCGTCAAATGACTTTGGCTTCTGCTTTTAGCAGTGGAACTCTGCTACCATGAATTATTTAGTCTCGATCGGTTTCCCTCGAGTGACAGCGTCCCCAAGACACTCCGGCACAATTAGTAGTCGGCCGAGACGCCTGTCACGGGAGCCCGAGAAATCGATAGGCCGGCGCGCGGACTATAGAACACATCGGACACGTGTTAATTGTCAGGATGGCTAAAGGCTGCGGCATAATTTCGAGGAGATAATCGGTCGACAAGTGTAGCCGCACGGCTCGGCGAGCCGTCAGTCTACGCGAAATGGCTGCATTGATACCGAGGGAACAATGTGTCCGGTGACACTCGCGCGGAAAATCTTCTATTGTTTCCCGTTCGCACCCCCCGAGAAAGTAGTTAGCGCCGACGCTCTATGTCCTGCTCGCTTTATTATTCAATAAAAGTGCGTGTTCCTTCAATCGTCGGTCTCTCTTCCCATTTCCGGGATTGATCGATCAGGTAGCTCGATCATAAGCCGGCGGGTTATCGGGAAATTTCGCGCCAGCTGCACAAAGGCGAATGTCGGCGCGTGCGAGCCTAGCAGTATGTAGATGGTTTGTCTTCCTTCCAGCAAGCAATTGTTCGCGCCACTTGACGGATCCAGCGGCACCGGGCGAGGATCAACAA
The DNA here is from genome assembly GCA_963675795.1 of Crossocerus cetratus. Lineage (NCBI taxonomy): Eukaryota > Metazoa > Arthropoda > Insecta > Hymenoptera > Crabronidae > Crossocerus > Crossocerus cetratus. The sequence continues at coordinate 8,645,125 of OY776664.1, read as the reverse complement.
AGCCTCCTGTGAAGGGACTCGGAATATGCACCAAGTACGGCGCATGTAGTTTGCATGCTAACTCGCGCCGCGCAACCGCACGCGCACTCTAAATATTAGATGACTCGATAAAATCCCGTCGCTGCAGCCCCGCCCTCTTCCCACGGATAGTCCGCAGGGCGAGAAGCGCATTTGGAGAATTAGCACGAAATTCGGGATACTTACGCGTCGACGCGTATTGCGACAGTTTTCAGCACATAATTCCCGAGACGAGACTCGGAAATTCCTCTCTCTCCATAAGGCTCCTTTACTTGCCTCGCAACTCCGCAGTCTACCAACCCGGATAACTCTTTCCCTTCCTTTCCGTCCCACGTCGCATTCCCCGACGTTACATTTTCCGGCCGAGCGCAGCCATTTAGTTGCAAACAGATGCTGCTAACTCGCGAGACGCGCACCGAGAAACCTCCGACAAACATGCGACGGAATTAATTCTATCTAAAGAGAGATTAAGAATTTCCCGAGAGAAACTCGTGATATTACAAATTTAAAACTCGAGGTCTCCGGATTTATTTCGGGGAGGATCTTTTAATCATGAGAGCTTTTCCGAAAGGTTTCGAGTCCCCGGAAGCCTGCGAGCCAAAAGTTCCATTCGCAGAAGCGAACTCGTTCGGAGACAAAGAGTCGGAGATTGAAGAGTCCCCGCGTCCTTCTCGATTGGATTCTCGAACTCGCTTCCTCTCACGATATAATGCGTCGCCTACACGCGAGCCAGACACTCGAAGCTCTAACGACAGCACACATCCGGTTACATTTCACCGCGGAGGAAAAGCGCAATAATACCTTCACCAGCGAATCGCTCGGGATTACCGGGGGCCCTTGTACTACCCGAGAGAATCCCAATTAATGAGATAAGATTCGAGGAGATAGGGAAAGCCGTGGGTCAGATAAGGAGGAGATTCGTGATTTGGAGGGGGAAGGTAAGCCGTGAATCTCACGTGCGCGACGATGGCCTCGGAGGAAGGCTTCGCCCGGAAAAGTAGCCGGTTTCCCTTTATTGGCGCAATATCCTCCAATTTATGCGCGATACGTGCTCCCGGCGTCCGACTGCCAAGTAACCCTGGTAATTCCGTTCTTCGCGTACACCCGCACCGCCCTAAACAGCAGACCAGCCCCGCCGTCATTGCACGGAGAGAGAGAGAGAGAGAGAGATCGTCAAGAAATTGCCAGTAAATGCCAGGCACAATATGCGCCGGCGGAATTGATATGGAAAATAAGCCGCCGAATCCTGAATTGGCTCAATTTGCACGGTTAATGCCAGTCTTCCTTAAACTCGACTGCGACATGTGCTTTAACGTATTACCGAATCACTCAACTTCAGACGTTAGCCAAAGGAAAGCTCTCAGTTCCCTTAATTCGCTCTACTTTGCCGGCGCGCGGCGTACCAGCTGATACAGTGCCTCGCCATTGGGCGTAAAGAGCGACTCTAATTTCCCTGTTTATCCAGCGGAAAGGGAGGGAATTCCTAGCGCGACGAAAGGCCAGGTGAAGAAGAGCTCCCGGAGAGTAGGCGTGTTAAGTGAATGACGGAGACGTGACCGCCGGGGAAACGGCACTCGAGCGGCCATCAGGAGGAAAATACAATTTTCCGCAAAAGTCTCGGTTGGCTTCTCCGCCGGAATAGGCACGGCAATCCCTTCTTTACGAGAGTATATTCTCTCCGGAACAAAAGCCGGAATCCATAGTCGAGAGGAGAGAGCGCGAACTAAACGGCTCTTAAGAGATACACACCAGGTGAGAAAGGGATATAGCCGAGATCGCGCTCGCATCACTGGAAGCTGGATGAGAGCCAGCCACCGGATGTCCCGTGAAATTAATTCCAAACTTTCCGAGCGCCCTCGCGCTTCGGCTGCTTCTCCTCCGCGCCCGGAACACATATTGAACTCGTATCGATTAAATCTGAAGAGTAATTCCCTCGGTGAGAAGCTGCCGCGCGCAGTCTAGTTTTTATCCAGAGCGGCGGCAGCTTGAAACTATCGAGAATTCGATGGAGTCCGCGAGGATCAGTAGAGACGGGAAAGCTAGCACTTTTCTGGGAAGGTAGCTTCGCCAGCTCTTGCAGGACTATAATCTCGTTTCTAGCTGGAGCACTCGCGTGATGCGTTCCACCCTCGCGCACTTTATTAATAACGCATTACGCGTCCGGACGATTCTATTTACCAACAGAGAGAGAGAGAGAGAGAGTGAGTCTGCTCTATTTTGACTGGGACTCTATTTAGCGCTCTGTCGCGGGCGAGCGCGGATGAGGCGCGATATCAGATATTCCAGATGGAAATAGATGAGCCAGCTGACTCTTATAGGAGAGTGCGTGCCCTCGCATGGGGTGTGTACAATAATCCCGGCCCTAATGCCCGACTATTATTAACCCCGGATTTCACGACATCAAGCGGGCCGATCCCCTTCGCTACTTTGGCGCACTCGATCCCGTAGAGCGGAACCGACGCAGATAAGGCTAAACGCGATCCCCGCGAGCCAGGAAACTTGGAGCATTCCACCCGGGATAGCAAAGCGCCCGAGTGACGCTGGTTAGCGTCGAGGAAGAGGTGGAGGTAAACGCGGGGGCGCGGAATCCCGAAAAATTACATTCTGCCGGTTTCGCATCGTCGCGCGCGGTTCGACTCGCTGCGGCGGAATCGACGGCGGAATCTCGATGGGATCGATCGACCAAACGCGGATAGATTGCCGAGGCTGCCGCTGCTTTCGCCTGACATATCCCCCGGCTCTCCTCGAGTGCATCGGGAATAAATCTGAAACTTTCGCCCACGAATTCCATCGTTTCCTTTAGATTTCCGCCGACGAGCGCACTGGCCGCGCTTTTTTCGCGAGGCCTCGCACGATTTTCCCGGTGCTTGGTGCGCGGAAAGAGGACGAACGCGACGGCCGCGCTCGACGAGAATAGGAAAAACGACTTCCGAGCGGCGGGCAGCCTGCCAGGACAACGAGGAGCGCCCGCCGCGCGCGCTTTGTTCGACAGCCTGTTTCTTTTTCTGCTGACGGCTGACGAGTGCGGAGGAATCGGCGATAATAGGCCCGGGCCGCGGGAAAGGGAAAAGGGCGGCTTTACAGTCGGGGATGAAAGGATGCTGTGCTCCGACGGGGAATCTCGCTCGCGCTTACGAAATCCTGCGGCTAATTCATGCGCGGCCACGTTGCGCCCGATATGGCAGCTCGCAGAAATATCGGATACCTTACGGAGGGGAGCTAAGAAATCCTAAAAATATTACCGTCTCCCGGAAGTGTGCTTCTTTTCCCGTGAAAAACGACCTTGCGCCGGATGATTCATCTCATCGCAGTACATATATATATGTATGTGCAGTCTTATCGCCCGCAGCCGGATAATACGGAAGCCAGAATGCCATTGCACAATGCCGGTGGAATAACGCGTGTACAACAGACGGGAATACATATTTGGCTAGTAACAAAAGTGGGACCTCGCACGACAATAAGTCTTATCTCGCGACGAAACGACCTTCAGACCCGGATTTCCCACCGCGAATTATCACCGGCGATATAACCACTGTACATGGTGATTCACTTGCCTTTGAATCGGTAATGATGGATATAGCCCATTGAAAGTGTAATAATTATACAGTGTTGAGTAATTTCAATATAAAGGAGTCTTTTCCACGCACTAATAATTATTTGTAATATCAAACTGTATCAATAATGGAAATAATTGAAACTCGAGTGTGAAGGGGATGATTAAAAGGCAAGTGAATCACCCTGCACATACGCATACACGCAGGAGAATCTGCGGCTTCCCCTCGAAGTCCCCGCCGAATCAGTCGCAGTTTCACACGATAAAGTCCCACGTTTCGCCGTATCGATTACGAGGCCTGCTCTATTATCCGAACTGCGATCAACCAAAGGGCGCAGAGTTTGCTCCTCCACTGGGCAGCTGGAGCAGACTCCGCTCTCGCCCGGCGCTGCCAGACGCGCGCGATCTTATTTTTAAAGCACGCACGACTGTTATAAACTGTCACACGCGAGCGATGCGTGAAGTGAGAGAGAAGGGCGGCCTTTACTGCTCCGCAATGCGCGCGAGCGATTGTACAGGCGGCCGAGAGCGATAATGAGAAAATCAATTAAGTACGCTATTACTACGACACGCAGGGAGGAGCCCTCCTTCTTCGCGGTGGCTTCGCTCGCTTTGTCCTCCTGGAAAGAAGCGAAACTCCGGGCGACGTGTCTGCTAATCACCCTCGACGAGGAGAGTTATTTTCGTGCGTTTGATAAGTGGAGCAGAGGGACGGAGGGCGAGGCTTGTATGCCGGCGCACTACACAGCCGATGGCTCTAATAGTCTTCATTACGAGTGACAGTTCTGCCCCGCGGCTCGTCGCTTCATTAATAACCGGCGGATTATTAAGTCACCGCGATTCATCATGCGGCGTCGCGGGGGCCGAGCCAATAATTACCGGGAGACTCTGGTTTTAAAGGATTCTCCAATCTCGTCGGACGACCGATCATTTATCACGAATATCGCAGAATGGATCGTCCAACTTGTGCGTAGACTCGCCCGGCGCCCCTAGCTCTGACAATTGGAGAGTCGAGGGTGGCGAGGCAGCGGGAAAGGTCGCGGACCGGAAGTTTGCGTGTCTGCCAAGTGGTAGCCGTGACCCCGAGCGGAGGAGCCCAATTCTCCATCGGATACCACGCGGATACTGTGGAAACTAATAAAAGCGAACTTGCCCCGGATGATCGTCGGACTGAACCCGCGAGGAATCCGGGGTGAGGACGAGCCAACTACCCTGCGAATTTCACGGCCGTGAAGCGAATTCTTACGATTGACGAGAGGACTCTTTTGGTGAACTCTCGATCTCGAGAGACGGACGGAAAGTTTCCAATAAAAGAAGTTCTATTAAAGGAGGGACAGCCCCGCGGGTGGGAGGGCGGTCGCGGTTAGACAGTCGAACGAGGAGTGAAGAGGCAAGAGATCGGTGGGAAAGAGAAGAGGATGCCTGAATGCTCGCGAATTGTCGAGAGCCGCTGCTCGAGAAGTTTGTGAAAGACGTGGGGCGGCGTGATCCAGTCTAAGGAATCCCTCTCGATAGGTCTTACGTCGATCTAAGCAGCAGCGAATATACATAAATTGTCGGGATGGGGCGGGTGGAGGGAAGGGACAATCGAAAGGGCCCCTCGCGTAATATCGAGAGAGCCAGCCGGCTATAAGCGGATCCGCTGAATAACCCGCGGGAAATATCGCCATTAAAAAATATCTCCCTTTTCCGGCTTGGGCTTCCGAACCGCGAGCGCGGCACAGAAAGCGCTTTAAATCTCCCTGTTAACCGTGAAGGGTGCCGCCGAGCGCGTTAATGAGATTTTTTAAATTGCTCCCTGAAAAGCGAAGCGAGAGGGACCCGTCGGCTGATCATAATAAGCGGGAATCGGGCAAACGCCAGTCAGCATAAAATCGACAGTTCAAACCTATTCTCCGCGATCGGCGCCGCTGCGATATTTACGCCCAACGAAAGCACTGGCACACCGCGACCCCACGCACCTTTTAAAGAAGAATTTATCCCAAGATTCCAATTCAACGGAGCAGGCTATTATTAAACTCGAGTCAATTGTCGGCGAGCGGGGAGCCGTTAAACTGATACAAATGGGAATAAAGTTGTTTCAAATAGACTAAAGGGTGGAGGGTCGCGCGGTGAAAAAAGCCGGCCGGAAGTAAATAGCGGGATGACGGAAGGAGCGCGGGTTGAGGTGGAGAAGGTGGATCGAGATAAAAGCGGCGATCCTGCTGGGCAGATAGAAGGGAGGTTCGCAAGAAGAGGGCAAAGGGGAGAAGGCCCAGTGACAACTGACAAATCGAGCGAGTCTCCACGGAATGGAAGAAGCAGACGCTCGGGCGGAGAGGAGGAAGTGGAGGCTGCGGGTAAAAGGGCTGCTAGGGCTTGGCCCCCCCTTGCGATCGCGATGCGCTATCGCCCGCCGATGGGAAGCCGAAAGATCCCGACAGCCTATATTTCTCGTTATCCCGAGACAACGGCTTGTACTCTGACTGGTGCGCGTCACTTCTGAATAATTCATAAGAACTTCCTCGCGAGCCAACTGGAGAACACCGAGCGCGACGAGCTCGCCCTTCGTCAGTGCGACGGCCAAGACAATTCGCGAGCAAACTCTCCTCCTCCCCGAAAGTCAATATAATTATTAGCGTGCGAGATGAGGAGTAGTTGGCCGCCGGGAGAAAAAGGGCAAATATTTGCGGGGATTTCTGCAAATCCGCGGAGGATCCCCGAGTCCACATCATAAGAGTGGGAAGGCAAGGAACGCGGAGGAAAATCGAACCGAGTCCCCGCGAGCAACCGCCCTTCCCCGAGTTCCCTGATGTTGTCACTCGGCGAGTCAGAGTTCCAACGACTGTTAAATGGAAAGCGAGTTTCACCGCAGCAGATAGATAAAATCACACAGCTCGCTCGCTCCTTTCCGCGGAAATGAAGCCGATTCTCCGAGCTTAATGAAAAGAGGTCTTTTAATTAATACTCGCTCGGGCCGCCAGGACAGCTAGTCGCCACTCAGCGCGATAGCACTGCGAGTATCCTGGTAGGTGTGCGACGGTGGTAACCAGCTCGATCCAGCCAAACATATGCCTTCGAGACTATCGATCAGGATATACACCGCGACACAAGGCATTAAACATGAATAAGCGGCTCTCGCCGATGCTAACTAAACTTCACCGGCTCGTCCCACCCACAGTATTACCGAGCGAGGCTTAACCCCTGGAATACGAAAGTCCTAATTGATCCTCGGGCGAAGGAGTACGAGCGGCGACAAGCATTTAGCACGTTCGCCGAACTCGATCCGGGAGTACCCATTCGAACTTTCAATCGGCCATCCCGAGGGGTTCGCACCCCCGGGATCCACTCTCGATCATTCTCCAAGAGCCCTCACGATCTTCCCATCATTCCCACAAGATTACAGGCCGCCGTTCCCACCGCGGCAGGAACAACCCCATAATCCACGGGGTGTTCGCGAGGTAAAGTCACCTTGCGTCCTGGTGCCCTGTGCCGCGGGCGGTAATTCGCTCGGGGGTGGTTGATTCAAGTAGTGTACAGACCATCAGTATATCCCGCGTGGCGAATGTGAGGCGTTATGCATTTCCGCGGGCCCTCCTCCCTGGTAAGCCACTCTATCCTTCCTTCCTTTCAGGCCAGGAGTGAACAACCGCAGCGAGTGATCCTCGAGGAGAGACGAAGGGGCGCACACGCTTCCGGTCCCTCGCCGCGAAGGGTGGGTCCGCCGAAACCCGCGCGCGCTTTCTAGCGATCCTCGGGGAGAGAATCGGCCGCGGTCTCTGATCGCTCCTGTTTAGAGTTGGATATAGGCGACGGTGCCGCGTGTTCCTCGATTTCCGATGGCGGACGCCTACACGTCCTGGTGATACGCGCGTCGCGACGTTCGGCCAGCGACTGTCGGCTCCGTCGCGGCGGCTTGGTGGCGGCGCTACCGAGACCGACCGAGGACGGCCGACACACCAGAACACGTCTTCGTTTGTAGATAGCCGCTGAGATGCATATTCGTGTTTGCAAAATCCCCCCTCGACTCTCCGCTTCTACGCGAGCCTATCTATCCGCCCTCGGTCTAGCACTTTTGATGACCTCTCCCCCCGGGGCTTCGCCGTCCCACTCGCACTGCCAAGGCCAACTCACTGATCCTCGCACTACTGCTAGATTTTTTCCACCGATTGGCTGCATCGCCGCTGCCCCCGCGCACTCATCGGCTGTCGCTAGAGCGCCTCGAGGAAGTTATTGTGGATTTTAATGCCGGGCGTTTCAGGACTCGTTACGACGCCCGGATTCGCGCGCCACTGCTGGCGCTCTGTCGCTTGAGCACTTGAAAAACGACTTGTCCGCCTATCGGCGCTCGATCTCGATGTGCGTGGGTCTCCCTTTCGTGCTGGTTAATGAGCTTCGTCCGACGATAAATCTGTATGGGCAACACATCGCCGTTGGAACCGAGAGAAAAGCGCGCGAGCGGCCTAGTTTTATAGCCTTGTTTCCCTTGGTTTACGAGGGGAAATTCAATTGTACCAATTAAATCTCGCGATTAACGCGAAATAATAAACTGCGATTTGTACTTGTTGTGTGCGCGCCGCCGCGGTATGCGCCGCGGCCCCGCTCGGAAGGGTAGACGGTCTGGGAAGAGGCGCGCAGTGGAATAGGTGCGTGTTAAGCCGGACGAGGCGCCGCGAACTTTCAGTGGTAACAAGCGCATTGATCAGACACGGCGAGCTGCGTAGCTCCGCCGCTACTCGCCGCATCGCCGTGTTATTCAACGCGCATTCCGCCGATTTTCCCGGGCGCACACAAGCGCCCCAATCTCCCGCGAATTTTAATGAAAATTTCCAAACGTAATAACCACGATACAGAGAGAGAGAGGGAGGCCGACTACGCCGGATGGGGAAACGGTAATAAGCCAATCCCGACAGACAGGAGACGCAGCTTTATCGGAGGAGTCCCGGCTGAATGCGATACGCAAAATAATGAGAGCGAATTGCGCGGTTCCCGGAGTTCCCATCGGCATAAATTGGACGGGGCGTCTCGGTGCCGATTGATCGCGGAAGAATCGAAGCCTCTCGTGTATCAAATAACCCATAACTCGAGGGCGCGGGCGCAGTTACATCGAGGGAATGCATCCTGGACTGTTATTCTTCGAGAATCTTGCACTAAGAGAAACTAGGCTAAACGCACGAGTAGTCGAGCCGGAGTGGTCCTTCCAATCAGAGAGTCTGCTTAAAATACGAGATAAACAGAGTCCGGAGCACTCGATACTGCTCATTCCGCACCAATTACTCGCGCCAGTGGAAGCCGACGAAGGGTGGAATAGCTGCGGGGAGCGCGGACTCCCTCCAGCCTGGAGAAAGAGAAGAAGGAGGTGGCGGTTGCTACATGCGGATAATGGATTGAATTACACGAGCCCCGAGTGGGCTCGCGTCATGTTATGTAATCGGGAAAAGTGTGGAGCGGGTGCATCTGGACAGCCGACAGCTGCCGCATTGCGACAGGTTGGATATCGGCGGGTGAAGAGTCGCGATGCCAATGTGCATAACCGCCCGCCCGCTGCATTCCGAATTCGCCGGGGGGGGGAAAGGGCGGGTTCGGCCCAGTGGTATTCCACGATAGGAATCTCAGTGGAATATACGAGTGTCTAGCGAGACACGCGAGAAGAAGGGCGATTCGCAAGCCACCTAATTGGAGGAGCCAGCTACCAACATTCCTCGGCTGGAGTGGCTTAATATCTCGGCCAGTTCTCCACGGGCTATTTTAATAATGGACACACGAGTGAGCCGCATCTCCGCAAATCCAATACTCTCGCCCGGGAGATTGTGGTCGGCCTGTTGCCTTTGTCGCGGCGACATTCGTTGCCGCTGATATACGATGCCATTTGCATTTTAAATCACCGCGCTCGAGCGCGCCCGCTCACTCTCCGGACGGAAAAAATTAATATTACCCGCCCGCGCGCCCGCGCGGCTCGACGGAAATCCCGACCATTCAGGGGCTAATCCAGCGATCCATGTTCGCCGCTCGAGAGCATTCCCCGCGCGATTCCAACTTTCCCGCTAACTCCGCCGTGCCGGCCGGGGGACATGTCGCTGACAATAGTATCGCGGCAAGACTTTCGCCGAGTGAAAATTACCGGTGATCCTTTTAGCGGAACTTCCCCGGCTACGTGATCACCAGCTACTAATTTCCTTGGGCCCCGGACCCGCCAACTCCCTAATATATCGCGTAACGCGATTACGTGCGCCCGAGCCTCATCGGGAACGGGCGACGCGTTCGTTCTCGCGGCGTAGCCGAAAGCCAACCAATCGCGCTAGAAACTAGAAGTTCTAGTCGAATCGCTGATAACGAATATCCTCGATTAAACTAGTGTGCTCGCAGACACAAGAAATTTTCAACTATAAAATAGAGAGAAAGGGCCGCGATATTGCTGGTAACCGTATAACTTCGTCGTTATCTTCCTTCCACTGACGTCGCCGATCGACTTCAAACTTTATGAGCCATTGTGTAACAATCTCTCGAAGACGACATAAAAGATTCATGCGATTCCTAAGAAAAGTGATGTTGCGCGACAACTACCCTTAAGATGCACCGAGGTATTGCGGGCAGACTGACATTATAACATCTTTATGAGTTGATGTTTATTAAGTCCTCATTAAAAGCGCTCGGTGTCGTCGGGAGCTACTCCAAAAGCGATTAACTCCCCAAGACAGAGACTCTCCTCGGGTCCTCGGGCGAGGGTGTACGAGGAGCGAGTGCAGAGATATAATTGAAGGTACTCACGGCTCTTTCCGCCGCGGCCGGGGGGAAAACACAGGCTGAAGGATGCTCCCTTTTTCCTCAGGATTTCCACTCCCCCACGCCGTCCTCTCATCCCTCCCTCTAACTCGCTCGCCCGTCTCCGTCCTCTCGCCATTTTCCTCGGCTATTGAATTACTCGCTCGAGGATAATAGAGGCGCGCGCGGTCCGCTGTGTGCGGCGTGCGGAGGCTGCAGCGGACAAACACGTCAGTCAATATTGTTGCAGCACGCCGATATCAATCCGGCACTCGGCTCGCTGCGGATTCCGCGAAAACTCCCTCGATTTCACTCGCCGACTGGCTAGACCCAGGGGAAATGGGACAGTTCCTAGAACATAATAACAACCTTTTCCCATATTATTCTGCCAAATAATAATAAGCACGCGTACTCGAGTACAGTGCTCGCGAGGCTACTCGCTCACCGGAGCAGATAAATCCTCTTAAGAAGGAAAGATGTCTGAAACAAAATAATTTACTTGACCCACTTTCCTTGGAGTGGTGTCTTCCGTGGAAACGAACAATGATTTTATGTCAGGAACAATATCGTATTGCACTGCTACTGAGGAGTTTTGTTAAACTCTCTCGATAATAGTATTGTTTTTGGAAAGGTCTATTCCTGTGTGCGGCGAGCTTAAGGAAGGCGGAATTGTATCATAAGACATGCCAGGGATCCCTGATTACCTATCAAAGGCGAGGCGCGTCATAAAAAAGGAAGCAAGGGCTTCCCCGCGGCCTCACCACGCTTCCATGAAGATTATGCGGATCGATTCGACCAAGGAGAACCTCGAATTAAGGTCGTTCTTTGAGGCTATTGATCCCGAGCCACGCGTACTTAATCGTCGCAGCTGTAATGGAGTTTATCAGGAGGGAATACTTGGAGAATTTTCGGAAGCCCGTGGCACCGAGTGCCACGTCCACGGGGTAAGCAAACCATTCGCCGCGGCCAGACCCATCTATTTGCTCTACTAACGAACGCCCGGTCATCGTACAAAGCACTGATAATACCTGCGCGCTTCTACCTCCTAACAACTTGGAACTAGTTGCACCCCCATTGATCACGTTCTATCATTACTCTACGTCTGCCTGAATGCAATTCCTCGAACCGCCCACGTACCGGGAATGGAAGATCGTCGACTATTATATCATTAAATTCAGGGATATCGTTAACTATAACCCGCTCTTGGCCTCTTTAGTCTTATTTTTTGTTTAACTTTTGTTCTTCTCCATTAAATGCATTAGAATTAGTATCATAGTTCAAGGTATTCTAGTAGATGCAACTTGATTCGAAAATTGTAAAATTTAAAATATGAGGTCCATGCGGTCGGGACACTTGGACAAAGTCAAATGGAAGAATACTCTGACGTTAATATTCCCTCGAGTATGAAATATAGACCGAATATACTTCGCATACCTAATGGGAAGGAATATATTAAAGAAATGTAACACGTAACAGTACGGGAAATGTAGTTTTCATCAAACCGACCTAGATTCGCTATACTCTTCAACAACCCAATTAATCTAACCCTCTACCAGCCCAGCGCAGAGAAATATCCTGTAAAATCTGCAGTTCAATCGAATCCAAACGACTGGAAGTGCCGCCAGTCGGAATAAGATTGGCGCGCCACAGCAGAGAGAAAAGATCGGATGTTATCGGGATGGTTTCTACCACCGAGCGAGCGGCGTATGGCGACCCAGGCCCGTTCGGATTCCTAGGATGACTAAGCAAATTTCTTGGGAAAGCGTGAAAGGCAGGCGAAAAACGAAGTTTTCGTGGCATCTCGACTGCGGCGCGTGAGAGAAGGTAGCCGGGAAGCAGAGGATGGATGGTAAAAGATCTATAAAAATGGTACGTCGTCACCCGAGCGTCTCTACTCTCGTTCACTGTCTCGCTCGGGGCAAACATATGTTTATCGAGCTTCCTTCCGACGCGAAGAACAACAACCAAGCTAAATAGAATGATGCATCGTTCGTTCCCAGGATCCTTTATCGCCCGGCCCCTGCTTGGATATCAGTGACGATGAGCTCGTGAGCATCTCGGTGCGAGACCTCAACAGGCAACTGAAACTAAGAGGTCTCTCCAGAGAGGAGATCGTTCGTATGAAGCAGAGGAGGCGGACTCTCAAGAACAGAGGATACGCCGCTAGCTGTAGGATTAAGAGGATCGAGCAGAAAGATGAGCTCGAGTCTGAGAAGACACAGGAGTACCGAGACATGGAGGCCATGCAGGACGATAACAATAGAATGAGGGAAGAGATTGAGTCTTGGCACTCCAAGTACCAGGCACTCAAGAAATTTGCTGCCGAGAGGAAGATACACATCCCCCCTGAGCTCGAGACCATGTAGAGTCCCCGATGCATCAGAGAGCTAACCAGTATGTGCAAATGTATGAAACTCCACGGGGGAAATACTAAATTTGTTGAAATACATTGACATTGTGCATCGACGATGCCTCTTTCGCGTGCAAGGGGTGAATAGCTTTAATTGGAAGGCTCAACAATGCAATGCAGTGAAGAATGCATCACATTCTTTTGATAGAACAAATGCTTCGAGTGACAGAATTAAGGATAAGACTTAGCTATAAGTGATTATTGGAGTATCTCTGTATACAGTTGGTATTAGTATGGAAATGTTATCTAGACATCGTATTTTAGCAACTATGCATTTAATTAGTCCTTTTGAAAAATAAATTTCATGAAATTCTATGAGTTTGCAATCCACTCGGTTCATGGTGGCAATAGGAAAATGCTGTGGCTGATATTTTCATGAAATTTGTACGCATGCATGTTTGTATTATACAGAAATTTGAGCTCAGAAACAATAATAATGTATCACATAAGCATACGGGTGAAATTGAACATTTTGTACTTACATCGAATAGAGTAGCAACTCCATCCAGGAAGACCTTGGTTATCTTGGCTCATATTTCACGGGACACATGATATTTCCCACAACTTTCGACTTGCAAAGTTAAACACGCGCCTAAAGTAAGGTTTAAATAGAAAAACGTACACTTTCCGCGATAATATCCGTGAATTTGTCCCGAAATTCACGGCACCGACGAGGAAGACGCTCCCGATTCAAAGGACTCGATGGCGCCACTAATCGAACTCGCACATCGATATTCGATTGTGCACAAATTCGAATTCAACTCAATGAACAAAACTATTCAAAAGCATGATTGTTCCTTCATTTATTGCCCCTTTCTCATTGTTACAATAAAAAGAATATGAAAATAATGCTTTATAAGAAAAACGGTGATGTTACGAGTTTTTTCCCTCAAGTTGTAGCAAATATATTAACCTACTGACAACATGAACATTAATAGAATTCCCTAATAATCGATACTTCTGCCTGTCCGTAGTATGCTTTGGGAAATCAAAGCTCTCTGGGAAGCACATGAGTCTACTAACTTCTTTTGGAGTGAAGAAGCGCAGTTTTAATTTCTCTAACATTTCTGCTGCCTCTGCCGAATGTATGTCCTTTTCAACAGCCTTGCTATACGTTTCCTTAACAATAGCCTCTGAAAATGGGCAGAAAACAGAGCCTGTGCCTTCTAAATAATGGCCATAAGCTTTGGTGAAACAGCAAGATCCATTACTCTGGGGATTCCTGATGTCCAGCACCCAAGCCCTCTTTTGCAAAAGATTTCTTGATATCAAATAATCTGCAGTCACATCCTGTTCTAGTATCTTATCAAGAGTATAGCAGTTCCTATCAGCCTTAGAATTCCGAATTATATCATCCTGAGCTAGAATCTGATGGCTGCTCTCAGGTAAAAGTCTCAATACTTCTGGACATATTTCATTCTCTAATTCTGAATCTTGGAAGCAGAAATCAAGACCTTTCTTTTTCGCTAGCAGATAGTATCTGGTTCTAGTATTAGGAATGCCAAACTGGCAGGGACTTAACAAAAGCTCTTTATACTGAAATCCTGAGCTTTCCATACACTTGACAAGCGAGTTCCTTGTCTCAGAACTCTCAAATCCTTTTACATTTTCAACAAGTATAAATTTTAGGGTATCAATCTTAGGAATGAGATCAAGGATATGAAAAAGGGAGGATGACCGGTTGTCCAAGGAATCCTTTTGGAGTCCGACTCTGGTAAACGGTTGACAGGGTGGACTCATTAGAATCGTGTCTATGGACATTTTCTTAATTTCTTTCTCAGTCAGCGACTGAATATTACGATTCATGAGTCGGATCTCTGGGAAATTGTGCCGGTAGACATCATTGGCGACTGTGTTTATCTCCACTGCTGCAATGACATCCCCTGTGGCAGCACTCTCTGTAATAAGAATGTGAAGTTCCTGGTAGTTCTTGGCCCACATATACTTAATCTCCAGTCCCTGTAAGGCTGCACTCACCACGCAGTGCAGAGTGCATCCCGCCAATGCCGCTGTAGAGCTCCAGTACTCTCATGGTCGATGATTCATTCATGATTTTTCCCTTGGTATGCTCGGGGAGCGCGTGTCCCGTTGTCCCGTGGTGTAAGTGGCGCGTGGTAGCGCGTCAACATGGATCGACGTCGTTAAATGCGTCGCGGAATATCTCGCGGAACTCTGGCAACTCTTTCTCTCTCCTCTCCGCGTTGTATAACTCGGGAGAATATCGCGAGCGCGGGGATTACTTATCAAGGAGAGGCAGCAGCAACAAGAGCAACTAGAATGACCAGACGTACACACGCATAGCCATGTGCATCGTCCCAGCCAGCAAGTGACAGGGGATTACAGTGGCATCAGCTGTTCGTAAGTCGGCCGACTAATGGAAGGCGAGGTCGGTTTTTGCGTCGCGCTAAATTCCCCGTGGTAAAGGCGAGCGCGAGGGGCTCCTTTCGGTTTTGGCCCGCGAGAAAATGCGTACGCGCCTACCGAAACTCGGTCAGTTGTGACTTAAGGATTTCGTGGGCAATGATAAGAATGGGCCGCGTAAACCTCGCCAGTCTAACCTGAGCCGCGTGTGATGAGCTCGATCGGACCAGCCCAACGATCGGTTTCCCAAGTGCTCGAGGAATTCGAGGCCCAGCCACGAATTCATGTGATTCCGCACACCCGACTGACTCGCCCCTGCAATTGACAGGAAGGAGCCGCCCCGGAGAATGGGAGGAATGAGCTGAGCCACCACCCCGATCCCGAGGACTACGAGTGACAATGTTTCGGAGTCGTAGCTGGTTCGGCGGAGGCCTTTGGAAGCCGAAGAATCCTCACTCCTTGGAGCACCTTAAGTAAGTCCAGCCCTTCTCATCTGGTTTTATATCTTTCAATCTCCTCTCTTCTCTGCACAGGTACTTGTATAATGTCCTATCTAAGAATCAGACAGTGTCTGAGAATAACAGGGGCTTGCTGGTTGAGACTTTGCGATCCATTGCTGAGATTTTGATTTGGGGCGATCAAAATGATAGTAGTGTTTTTGAGTGAGTAACAGGAGGACTATAGTAATTAGCCCGTGCTGACTTTGATTGGATGAGTAATGGTGTTTGTTGTTTGTTTCCCAGCTTCTTCCTGGAGAAGAATATGCTCTCCTTTTTCTTAAGGATTATGAAGCAGAAATGTGGAAGCTATGTATGTGTTCAATTGCTTCAGACACTTAACATTCTATTTGAGAATATACGTAATGAAACATCCCTCTGTAAGTTTCCAGTAAAAAAGTAATTGGAACTTGCTTTTTTTATGCTCCAATTACAGATTGATTGCTGAGTGTTGTTGTTTCAGATTACCTGTTAAGTAACAATCACGTGAACAGCATCATAGTGCACAAATTTGATTTCAGCGATGAGGAAGTGATGGCATATTATATCAGTTTCTTAAAGACACTCAGTTTAAAGCTAAATGCACATACCATCCATTTCTTCTATAACGAGGTAAACCAGGTACACGTGATAATCCTCTGTGTCTATTCTTTCACTTGCCGTGACTGCATCGCCCACATTTTGATAGTTGCCGCCAAATATATGATTCATTTGATGCAATTAATGCTTTGTGCATGTGCCTGTTCATTTGTTCTCCTCCTAATCCCCTTTCCCAGCTAATAATCGTTTGTCATATTCATTACCCATGTGCTGCACTATGTCTATATACTAGTGGATATCTTTTCATCCGATTAATTCCTTAGCATACAAATGACTTCCCACTCTACACGGAGGCGATTAAATTCTTCAATCATTCGGAGGGTATGGTGCGCATAGCCGTGCGGACTCTGACGCTTAATGTGTATCGCGTGGAGGACGCTTCCATGCTCGCGTTTATAAGAGATCGCACTGCTGCGCCGTACTTTAGCAATCTCGTCTGGTTCATTGGTAATCATATTATCGAGTTGGACACCTGCGTTAGAAACGACGCCGAGTAAGTTGGAGATCTACGCGAACTGCAAATGAAGCTCTCAGCATGTTCCTCTAACAATATCTTTTTTTTAGTCATCAAAGTCAGAATAGATTAGCGGATCTGGTAGCGGAGCACTTGGATCACTTGCATTATTTAAACGACATTCTTTGTTTGAATATTTCCGACTTGAATAAGGTCTTGTCCGAGCACTTGTTACACAAGCTACTGGTACCCCTGTATGTCTACTCGCTCATGAAACACAAGAATCTTTTGTGCCAAAATCAGGTACGAATTACGAGATGATGAAAGTACGTCTCAGATTAGCGAATGCATAATGTTAATGTTTTTCCCGCCCTAGGATGAAAGAAAGCACGTGAGCGTGGTGGTAGCTCTTTTTCTACTCTCCCAAGTCTTTCTGATAGTTTCCCATGGCCCGCTTGTACAAACCCTTGCCGCGGTGATGCTAATGTCCGACGTAGACACCGTGCAAATCGGGGCGAGTAAAGTCCTCGCGAAATATGGGGATATGACTTCGAATAAACCGGCTATGTTTGCACCGCCCAAGGAGAGTTTAGAGAAATCTCTCGATAATCTAAATGAATCCCAAACTGTTCTCACTGAGAGTATTGAAGAAGAAAGCGTGGAGAATACAGATGTCGAGAACGAGGCGGAGGAGATAGCTGAGGAGGTTCCTAGCACCTCTTGTGACGGGGCTAAAGAAATGCCAACTACCCTTCCCAACTCACAACAATTAGATATAGACATTCCAAGTGAGGACTTAGAGCAAGTGAAACATTTAAACGTGACTGACGAGGAGAAGGAACAACTTGCGCTGGAGAGTCCTTTATCGCCGAACCAGTCCGAGACTAGTGTCGCTGAATCGTTAGCAAACAAACCGTTCTTCGAAACAATCTTAAACGCCTTGTCTTGCACGGAAAATGATTACACCGCATTGTTTGCGCTGTGCCTGCTTTATGCCTTAGCAAATAATCAGGTAATTAAGCACAACGCTATATATGCAAAAGGAATTATCATCATCAGTTACATCACGAACTCACAATATTTTCTAGGGCATAAATCGCAAGACTTTGGACGTAGTGTTCTCTAGCTCGGAAAAGAGTGGTGAAAAGAATATTTATAACGAGATACTTATAGATAGATTGATTCACATTATCACTCTGAGTTGCCAGACAAGTAAGTAATCTCGATTCTTACCTTGCCGTCTGTTGTCACTTTTTTCTCATGCTTCTGTTCTCGCAGATGCTAAAGTGCGACTCGTTACACTGGAATTAGCCACAAAATTGTTAACGCAATTAGTGATGTCAGAAGGACAGAGTATGTTGCGGGACTCGCATTTGGCCGCGATTGAAGCCGCGAAGGAACAGAGCACGTCCTTATTGAAAAACTTTTACAAGGTGGGTCCAGTTCGCTAAAGAAAAGCTCAAGACATTTTGTGAGGACGTAAATGAACGCTTGCTTGTGATTCTAGAGCGAAGACATATTCTTAGATATGTTCGAGGACGAATATAACGAGATTCAGAAACGACCGCTGAATGTTGAATGGCTAATGATGGATAGTAATATCTTACTACCCCCAACAGGCACCCCAATGACTGGAATTGAATTTAGCAAACGACTACCCTGTGGAGAAGTCTGTATATTAATCTGAACTTTCCAAACTCATTAATGAACTATTGGAAAACTAATGTGAATGATCATGCAGGTTGAAAGAGCGCGGCGCGCAATAAGAGTATTCTTATTGATACGAGATTTATGGCTAGCCCTGAATCTAGAAGTGGAATCACAATTGCCCCTCACGAATCCGGCGCAGTGTGTCCAAGTTAACAAAGCCCTCGATCTAAGTAAAAGTTATTTGATCTCTCAGGCTATTTCAATCTAGAAAAAAATCTGCTTTGATATTCTATTTTAGGTGGAACAAACAAGCTCACGTTCTTGTCTGCTTTCAGATAATAGTGATTTAATTGCATGTACCGTGGTATGGAAGGATGGACAAAAAATACGACGTTTTCTAGTCATTGACGTAATGCAATTGATTTTGGTTGAACCCGACACCAGTAAACTCGGCTGGGGAGTAGCAAAATTAGTTGGATTTTTACAAGACATTGAAGTAGCGGGCGACAAGGACGATTCCCGATGTTTGCACTTGACGATTTATAAACCATTAAGTAATAGTAGCACAGGAAATCGTATTCCTCTCTTATCGGCTAAATTTATCTTCGACGATCACATTAGATGTATGGCTGCAAAACAAAGGTAGGAATAATCTCTGGCACAATGCACCGCCACTATTACTAATCCCTCCGATGATGATTGAAGGCTAACAAAGGGGAGGATAAAAGCGCGCCAGAAGAAAATGAACCAAATAGCACGACTGCTTGACATTCCAACTAGCATGCCCCACTCCTCGACACCACCGAACTATGCCTTGCGCGGATTTCGACATGACCGTAAGATTTTCAAACGATAAACACACAATGCTTAATCGTTGATTACCGGAACTGTTACATGTGAATTTCCAGGTATCGTCGGCCGCGGACAAAGACAGAATCAACCGAGACCTATGTTTACAGTAAACAAGGTTCCTGGATTTGCGGCACAAATGCGCCGGGAGAATGTAAGCAGGCCTGGTCTCCCGGTGACGAGACGCAGCGATGCGAACCCGAACGAAAAGACTCAAGAAAACGGTATTCGCTCCCGAGACAATTCCCCGAAAATGCCGAGGCCGCGTAGCGAGGAGATACCGCTGGAAGATATGCGCCTTCGGAAGGCATCCTTGACTTCCAACGGCTCTAGTGTGCCACATATTTGTGTGGAGAAGAAGGAAATCACTGTTGCATGCCCAGCAAATGGCGAGCCTTCGACTGTGATGCGAAAACATTCTGAAGAAACGTCGTTTACCTGCCCACAGGAAGCGAGGCCACCGCGGCGTAAAGGACAAGTGGAAACGGTTTGATTATGGGGACAAGATTCATTGAATCTATAGTTTCAATTCATTTTCATCTAGAACAATCTTCTGCTGTAGAACGGGCAAAGAAATGGACGTTACGACAGTTCTAGAATGACAAATGTTTTATGAAATGACTATTGATTTTTTATAATATAGTGATGAGAAAGTCGTCCTTGGATATGCTCATCGTGCATTCTTAATTCGGAAATCTCAGGATAGGTATTGAATTAACTGACTTTTCGTAGTTCCTTTTCGCTAGAATCGTGAATATTTTGTATATACATTCACATAGACGCAAGTATTCCAGGTTTTACTTTTTCTTCGTGTTTTAATTATCTGAACGTTTATGCCACTAGCAACGCGAATGCGGCGAAATAATTCTTGTATTTAATTAATGTATATATCAGCGTTGGCGGCAGACTTTCTATAACTCCAAAAATAAAGATACGGTTTATGGAAAACAAACTCTCAGTATTAAATGCCAACAACCGACTTCCCCCGTAATAATGCTCCTGAAAACATATATGTATCTCGTAAAATAAGGTCCTCCAACATGAGCCCCACGCTATGTCGTAGTATTCGTTTGCAAAGTACGTGATACATATATAAATTTGCATCAGACGATTACAGCTACTCATTTTGCTAAACGATAAATACTAATCTGCTCAAATTTCTCCGGCTCGTCAACCATTGTTTGATATTTATATAAAATCCGGTCGATCGAAATGAGGAGACCACAATTGAAAATAGAGATAAAGTTCGAGTGTTTCTACTCAAATGCACAGTAATTACCGATCACTCGTAACCAATGCAAAGTGCTCAATCAAAGGAGATGAGTTCTGCAGTTTCAGGCTTGCTTTTCCCAGGATTTGCTGGCTGTACTGGTTCAGTTGGTGGATTTGGTATAACAACAGGTTGATACGGAACTTGCTGTCCTTGCGATGCCGGTATTTGTGGGGGACCTTGCATCACGGGTAGTCCTTGCGGCGGCGGCTGCATGGGTTGCCCGGGTGCGCCGCTACTTGGCGTTACACACGGCACGGGCATGGCATTTGATACTTGCGATGAAATGACTGTGCTCGGTACGTGGGGTTGCATCGGAGCTCCTTGAGGGCCAGGGACAGTGGATGGTTGCTGCTGGCCCATCTGAGGCGGAAGCCCACCAACCGAGGCTGCAGGTGGATGCATTTGATTCGATGGGTGGACCATATGTCCAGGGGGAATCGGCGACATTCCCATCTGATTCGGTGGCCGTGGCTGCCCCATTTGCTGTGGGGGTCCCTGTTGAGGGCCCATAGATCCTGCCGGTGGCTGCGTCTGCGGAATGTGACTGGGCGGTCCTTGTGGACCGGGCCCGGGACCCATCTGATGCCCACCGGGCTGCTGATGTGGCTGGCCAGGATTCGTAATTTGGGGAACCTTTGAATGCAAGCAAAAATGAGTGTGCGAAAAGTTGGCTTCAAATCTCAAAAAAGTTTGATGTCAAGTTAAATATACCATTCCTGGTCCAGGTATAGAAACTCTGGTAATATTTTCATGCCCTTGGACTGTAGGATCAGTGGGCTGCTGATCCTGATTAGTCACTGGGCCCATCATATGTGGAGGTAGCGAATTCATTGGTGGCATATTGTAACCTTGCATAGGATATTGCTTGAGCTGCGGTTGCGGATACATATAGACGCCTTGATTTGTCGGAGACATTGGATTGTAAGTTGTGTTCGGGCCTTGATATTGCACTTGCCGTATCGGCGACCCTTGAGTTGGTCCAGGAAAGCCTGACACCGCTTGATACCCGCCTGGAAAGTATTCTAAAAGTCAGTAGAGTTCGAAGGAAATGTTGCTAATAATGGCTTGTACGATTTACCCATGATATATTGCTGCTTCTGTTGCTCTTGGCGCATTTGCATCTCCCGCTCCTGCTCCTGTATTTTCTGCAATGCCAACTGCCGCTGGTACTGCAAGTACTCTTGCTTCTTCTTTCTCATGATGGCCAATTTTTGAGCCATCAACATTTGCCGTTGTATTTCCGCTTCTTCCGCTTGTCTTCTTAGCTTCTCCCTGTGTTCTTCTCGCAATGCATCCAAAGCTGCTCTCGCGTCCTTCATCTGTGTAAGCTTATCTTGCAGACCTTCGTAGTAAACTCTGTTGTCATCTTGCTCTTGAATATATCGAAGCAATCTGCGGGATTGACAATTATCATGATTAGTTTTCCATGTAAGACCCCCTATGAATTCAGTCTAGTTTACATACTTTGAGTGCATTGTTGTAATATTTAAGAAGAGTGTCTGCACTGAGCTATCATTAGCAATAGACCGTCCTCTGGACGAATTGCTCTTCATGCGATTGACAAAGATTTCAACTTGAGACCTCAGAGCACTCACAAACTCTTTCATTTGTGTGTCAACTTCGCCATTTTGTTGCTTGACTATCACCACCTTCTGAGGCATGGGGCTGCTTATATTGGGGGCTGAAGGACTTGTGACATCTGCTCTGGAACTGTGCTCTTCAATAGCTGACTGTCTTTGTTCCCAGTACATGCGATTGAGATACTTGGCAAGTTCAGGATCAATTTCATCATCTTCTTGTACTCTTGATGGGCTTGGCCCAGGAGATGGTGGCGGAGAATAAGCCGGTCTTGCTGCAGCAGTTGATTTTAAAACACTGCTGGTTACACGTTTCTTCTCTTTCTCCTTGTGCTCAGCCTCGCTTTGACTTAATGCGATAGCTAAGTTCAACTCTTCCTCTTCCTGCAGCTCTTGAGCAGACTTTCTCGGTGGAACCTTCAATGTGATAGTGGCAAAATGAACAAAATATATTTCTCTATGCTACTTAGAGCAACATAAATATACCCCATGCACATACCTGCTGCTGCTGTGCCAAAGAGCTGTTGAGATATTCAGCAGGAAGGTCAGTTTCCTTGGTTTGAGTAGCAGTTGGACTAAGACCATGTACAAATTAGAATCAATTCTCTAAATCTGATGTATTCCACTAGGTAACAACAATGTACTCACTCAATAATATGCGCGTAGCAAGCTTCGCACACTCTGACTTCTTTCTCTATGCCAAATCTAGGCAAAGTAGATGTCTTGCTCGAGCACTGAGCACAGAACACCTGGCCACAAGCCCTACAGTGATGCTTTCTTTGTACCATGCCAAAAACCACACGACATCTGTGGCATACATCACCATCTGCCCATTCGGGGGCAGTATCTACACTGAACATGGCGTCACTTTCTTTTAAGGCAGGGAATTTATATCCAGCGCACTTTAAAATGTGTAATATATCCTAAAAAGAACGACCCGCATTAGTTCTATCACTGATCCAACACTAAGGCGTATGAACACCTACCCTGACTGGCCTATACTTCATATTCCTAAGTGCATACGCCCATGCTTGAATCAACTCGAGAACTTTGAGTCTGACGTTCTCATGCTGTGACGTCATTACCAACTCCCGCATATGCTCCATAAATTGGACAGTACCGACCTCATCGTGAACGGAGGTACCACAATTTTTCACGCAAGACTCTAGCACCTAATGCGAGGCAAAAGAAGCCTTAAGAATATAGCGACTGAGTGCTACATCTAGAGTTGAGTTACACAATGTCTTACCAGCAAGGCATAATAAGCTACATGAGGATTAGGGCTCAAAACCTTCTTCTTTATAGCAACAAGTGCTACTTTCGGCCTAGGAATACGACGAATTTGTTATACTACTATCTCCGTATAGTTTCAAACGTATCTCCGATCGCTAATACAGTTATTGGCGTGAGGGAAACTACTGATATATCCGGCGGACATATCAGCCAACGAAGCAGTGAGAAGTATCAGTGTGGAGCAGTAAACATGCCAATTACGGCTTGGTATATATCGACAACGATAGGTATTGATACGATTGGCGAGAGACAAGAGCGATAAGGAAGGAAGAGGGTGTAAACTCACTGCACGTCGTTCTGTCGTATCAAGTCGCAGATCTGCAGAATAGCAACCCAGTCGGGCTCGAGTTGCATCTGGCTCGTCGCCTTATCTGCAACCGACACCAAATCCACAGGGCATAA
This sequence comes from Crossocerus cetratus, assembly GCA_963675795.1. Classification (NCBI taxonomy): domain Eukaryota; kingdom Metazoa; phylum Arthropoda; class Insecta; order Hymenoptera; family Crabronidae; genus Crossocerus; species Crossocerus cetratus. The sequence goes on along the minus strand of OY776664.1, from coordinate 8,621,444 downwards.
TTGAAAGTAGCTTAGGAGCTTCCTCCGAGCTCAATGGGTCAGAGGCGAATTGGGAGCGGAGGCTCACCTAACAATTTCTCGAAATTGAATGCGTTCCGGAACATCTTGCCCCATCTAACACCCTCAATTATCTCAGGGCCAGGAACCTTTCTCAGGAGTTCTCACTCGCGAACTGATTCCAATCCGATAATCCGCCCTCGAACGGACTTTCTACTGATTTAATTTGACAATTACTTCCCTCGCCGAGATACAACGGGTTTCACATACGCGACACCCGCTAACAATATATGAGTCATGACACTGGCCTACTCACACATGCACACCGGCGCTAATCGAATCGGCGCCATCGTCGAGCTATCGAGAACAGCGATATCTCGATCTATCGGCGCCACATTCGAACGTGGCGCCAAAACTATCATTTGATCTGTTAGGAAATATGGAATTGTGGGAAATATGGAATTGTGGAGTATCTTTTTCAATCATTTATTGGCATCAGTTCAGATAGCGATCGAGTACAGATGCACACTCTACGAAGAGTCCTTAAAAATGCTACTAGTATAGGTAAAAGCCTAATCTAAATTACCGAAAGAAGTGCGCTAGTTACAGGGCCCGGTCCCTCTCTACGACAGTGCCACTCGCACATCGGAATCATTAAGAAGATATGTACAACGTTGTTTGCACTTAATAAATATCCGACAAACACGAGAGTAGTCTGTTAAATACAGTCAAGTATTGCATACAAGTCCCGCAACCAAATCCCCGTGGGTCTCTCGGCGACTTTCGCGACGGCTCGAGCGAAAGTGGCAGAAAGACCCGAGTAACCGACGATTCTCCATCGATTACGCTTAAGTACAATATCCTAAACAGAGCTGAGAACGGTACGATGATCAATGGCACGGCAATCATTCATACCGTAGGCCCAAACTACATGTATGGCAAGATGACTGCTGAAGATCGAGTACGAGAGTATTCTCGAGATCTTCCTCAGCCATGTTGCGTAAAAACGACCAAACCCCTGGCTCTCATTCCTCCCGTGGACAGCATTACAGATATATCGATTTCCGCATCAAGGAAATCACTTAGCCTGAGAGTCTCTACTGTCCACGCCAGCGGGCGTCGTTCGAACAACTACAATTATGGCTTTGATTCAAAGGGCCTCAAAATAAGCGAAGTGATCTGGCCGAAAGGTTGGAATCCTCAATGGGGATCTGCCATCGCTTGTTCCAGTATTCCGTGTTGTTTCTGTACGCCAGGTGAGTGCACATCGGCAATCGGGTTGCGCGCTCGCATCGCCTCGACACCGACCAGTAGAGGAAGTTCTCCGGACACTTGTACAAGTAGCCCTGCAGGTCGTTCCTGCTGTTCCTCGAGCACTTGTAGAAGGCGTTGCTGCAGCCTTGTCTGTAAGGGAAGTGACCCTCTCCTGGGCAAAGGCTCGTCGATGAAACCTTGAGCTGAAATAAAACAAGACCATGTACTCCCATCCTAATCGAACCGAACACACGCGGAAAGCACGAAGTTCTGATACTCACAGGAGAGTCGTCCGATTCCTCCTCAGCATTCCTGTAGAATCTCGCCGTCGACTTGGTACCCATGCAAGCCTTCGCCTGACCTTCCGGTAGACATTGGATCTTGTCCTCGTCGAAGATGGTGTCCTCCGGGCAGCCCAGCACCAATATCTTGATTTCCATGTTGCCCTGGCTCGTGCACTGATAGAAGAGATTGCAGAACTTGGGATGCCTTCGGAATCCAGTCGGGCAAACCAGAGCTATCTGCTCGTCGGTCAGGTTCCCAACGGCACAGGGCTCGGCTCCAGGCACGCTGGTCGGTTCCGTTGTGCTCACTTCCTGAGACTCGGTGGTCTGTTCCGTGGTGGGTGTTTCGGAGGATTCAGTTGGGTCTGCGACGGTCGATGGTCCTTCGGTGGATTCTGTCGTTGCCTCTGTGGAAGTAGACTCGGTGCTACTTTCCGTGGTGGCTTCGGTGGATTCGGTGGTACCCTCGGTGCTGCCGGTGGATTCTGTGGTGCCCTCGGTGCTCCCGGTGGATTCTGTCGCGGTTGTGGTAGCCTCGGTGGAGTCTGTTACGACTGTGGTGCTCTCGGTGGTCTCCGTGGTAGATAGTTCAGTTGTGGATGCTGTGGTAGCCTCTTCCGACGTCGTAGTTGACTCCACCGTGGATTCTGAGGTCTCGGATTCCGTGGAGGATGCCGTCGTTCCTGGCTCAGTTGATGTACTCTCTGTGGAAGATTGCTCGGTGCTTTCGGGCGGAGATGTGGTCTGCTCCGACTTCTCCGTTGTGCTGGAGACGCTCGGTTCGCTCGGAGGAGCGGTACAGTCTCTCTGGGGGTAGACTGACTCCGGATAATTGCAGACGCTGATGCTGGGATCGAAGATCGTGCCAGGGGGACAATCGAAGTGATAGACATTGAAGCCGTTTCCATTATCGACGCATCTGTAGAACTTGTCGCATCTCGTCGGGTGGGGATAGAAGCCTGCGACGTTGCAGACTATCGTATTATTCGGCTTCTTCGTACTGCAATCGGGTACACTTCCTTCCGTCGTCGAAGCTTCCGAGCTCGGTTCGCTCGAGCTCGATCCCGTCGATGATGATTCCGTTGATGATGATTCCGTCGACGAGGATTCCGTAGACGAGCTTTCAGTCGTCGAACTTCCTGGATCCTGCGTTTGCCCCGTCTGACCAGTGCTTACTGTTGTCGGACTATCGGTTTTGCTGTCTTCCGGTTTCGTTGTCGGTCTAGCAGTAGCGGAACTCGAAGGGGGCGTGAGCTCGGTGACAGGAGTTGGTCGCGGATCGATTTCATTGCTCTCCGTACCGCAAGAAGGCACCAGGTAGATATGGTTGCAAGTCTGGAGAGCCTGATCCCAGGCTGTTCCTGGCCCGCAGTCGAAGTCGAATCTGTACCCGTTCACACATCGGTAGAACTTCCTACAGTCGTTGGGGTTCGGGAAGAAGCCCTCGCCCGAGCATTGGGAGCCTGCAGGCTGACTGGGAGGAGAAGCTGTGGGTCCTGTGGAGCCCGGTTGAGTTGTAGATGTTCCGGATGGCTCGTTAGAGGGTGGATTGGTGGGTTGCGGATAACTCGGTTGATTCGGGGGTGCTGTGGTTGGTCCAGGAGTCGGTCGCACTCCGGACGAGGTACTACTTGAAGGCGGAAGATATGAAACAGACTGAGTTGGTCCGGATGTGGTGGGTCGGGGTGGAGGTGTCGACTGTGGTGGTGTCGAGGATGGAACGGAAGAACTTGGAATCGGCGCGGAAGTTGTGGGTCTGCTGGTGGACGTTCCACTTGGTGGTCCGCTGGATGGACGTTGAGTCGAATCCGGCTGTCTAGTGGTACCGTCGACTTCATTCATAGATGGATCAGTTTCGCCAGAATCAACGGGATCTTGTTGCCTATTGCAACTTGGAACGAGGTACTGATGGTTGCAGCTTTGGATACTCTGATCCCATGCGGTTCCAGTTCCGCATTGGAATTCGTACTTGATGAACTTCGAGCCCTCGCCGACGCATCGATAGAATTTCCTGCAGTCCTTCGGATCTGGGTAGAAGCCCTCTTGCGAACAAATTCCCGGTGTGCTCGGTTGCCCCGGCGTTTCTGTCGAAGAATATTGTGTTAGCTAAACATGAAATACATTCAATAACGTCTGTGACATACTGGGAAAATACTTGATGCCATGCTAGTACCTGGAGTGCCAGGAGTGCTAGGAGTTCCAGGAATACCAGGAGTGCCTGGCGTTCCAGGAGTGCCGGGAGTGCCAGGGCTACTAGGGGTACCAGGGGTGCCTGGCGTTCCAGGAGTGCCGGGAGTGCCAGGGCTACTAGGGGTACCAGGGGTGCCTGGCGTTCCAGGAGTTCCAGGAGTGCCAGGCGTTCCAGGAGTGCCGGGAGTGCCAGGATTACCAGGGGTACCAGGGGTGCCTGGCGTTCCAGGAGTACCGGGAGTGCCGGGACTGCCAGGAGTGCCATCGCTACCAGGATATCCAGGACTGCCAGGGGTGCCAGGACTTCCAGGCGTACCAGGTGTTCCCCAACTGCCATCGGTACCAGGATATCCAGGGCTGCCAGGGGTGCCAGGGGAACCAGGACTTCCTGGAGTACCTGGCGTTGCAGGAGTGCCAGGAGTTCCAGGGGTGCCTGGCGTTCCAGGAGTACCGGGAGTGCCGGGGCTGCCAGGGGTACCAGGGGTTCCAGGGGAACCGGGGGTGCCAGGAGTGCCATCGCTACCAGGATATCCAGGACTGCCAGGCGTGCCAGGACTTCCAGGCGTACCAGGTGTTCCCCAACTGCCATCGTTACCGGGATATCCAGGACTGCCAGGGGTGCCGGGGGTTCCGGGAGTGCCAGGGGAACCAGGACTTCCTGGAGTACCTGGTGTTCCAGAAGTACCATCGCTACCGGGGGTGCCTGGCGTTCCAGGAGTGCCGGGAGTGCCAGGGGTTCCAGAAGTACCATCGCTACCAGGGTATCCGGGACTGCCAGGAGTGCCAGGGGAACCAGGACTGCCTGGCGTGCCAGGTGTTCCCGAACTGCCATCGCTACCAGGATATCCAGGACTGCCAGGGGTGCCGGGGGTTCCGGGAGTGCCAGGGGAACCAGGACTTCCTGGAGTACCTGGTGTTTCAGAAGTGCCGTCGTGAACAGGATAGCCTGGAGTGCCAGGGGTTCCGGGAGAGCCAGGGGAACCAGGACTTCCTGGAGTGCCTGGAGTGCCGGGAGTGCCAGGGGTTCCGGGTGTGCCAGGGGAACCAGGACTTCCTGGAGTGCCTGGTGTTCCAGATGTGCCACCATTACCAGGATAGCCTGGAGTACCGGGGGTGCCAGGAGATCCAGGAGTACCAGGTGTACCAGGACTTCCTGTTCCTGGCGTTCCTGGAGTCCCAGGAGTGCCTGGTGTGCCAGGAGTTCCAGGGCTTCCAGGGGACCCCGGAGTTCCAGGAGTGCCAGGGGTTCCGGGTGTTCCAGGGCTTCCTGGAGAGCCAGGTGAGCCGCCATTACCTGGAGATCCAGGGGAGCCAGGGGTTCCGGGTGTTCCAGGACTTCCTGGAGAGCCAGGTGAACCACCTGTACCTGGAGTTCCAGGGGAGCCAGGGGATCCAGGGGAGCCAGGGGAACCAGTTGGATCGCCGGGTTGTCCAGGTTGGCCAGGCTGTCCTGTCGGATCGCCAGGCTGTCCCGGTTGACCATTTGGATCGCCAGGTTGTCCTGGCTGACCATTAGGATCTCCCGGTTGTCCAGGTTGACCAGGTTGTCCCGGGCTCCCAACATCACCATCCCATTGTCCGCCATTATCACCGGTATCTCCATCCCATTGTCCACCATTATCTCCCGTATCTCCATCCCATTGTCCGCCGTTATCTCCGTTCCATTGTCCGTCGTTATCGACTCCGCCGGTGCCAGGAGCATCCAAGCCCTGCTTGCAATCCTGCCTCGACACCGCCCACGCATGATTACACCCTTGGATCTCCGGGTCCCAGACCGTTCCAACTCCGCAGGTGAATTCGTACTTGGTGAACCTCCCCGATCCAGATCCCACACATCTATAAAACTTCCTGCAGTCGTTCGGTTCGGAGAAGAAACCTTCCTGGGCGCAGGTCCCGTCGCCCAGACCACTGCCGGTCACCGGTGCGTAAGTCGTGCTGGGTCTAGGCCAGGTAGTTTGCGGTCTCTGAGGTGTCGTGGCGAATTGCGTAGTGGGCGGTCGAGTGGTCGTGGGGACGGTCGTCATATGGGGTCTAGTCGGTCCGACCGTCGGACTAGGAGTCCAATAACCAGTGGATCCAGTCTGCGGATGATCAGGCAACATCGAATCTATCTCGTTCGAGCTACCCCCGCATTCGGGCCTCCCGCTGTCCCACGGATGGGTACAGACGTTCCCCTTTTCCTTGGAGAAGACCGTGCCCGCGCCGCACTCGAACCTGAAGACGGTGAAGGGACTGCCGTTGCCCCAATCAACGCATCGATAATAAACTCTGCAGTCCCTCGGATCAGGGTGGTAACCCTCTTCCCGGCAGACGAATCCCGGATTCGCCGCCTGTCGATTGTACTCGGTCGGTGCCTCGTAGTAGTAGCCTGTGCAAAAGAAACCAAGAGCGTCCGCATCATCGCCGATACAACTCAGAGTGCAAAAACCGCGAGAGCCGTTCCAGGTTCCAGGCTGCTGCTCCAGTGACGAGAGAGCTCTCTCGCGCTAACGACAGCCCGTCCACAAGCCGATATTTACTGCCGCTCGACGCTAATAATTTTCGAAACTGGTTGCCGGCGACCGGCTTGCTTTATTAGTTCCCGGGATATCTATCGGCGGCCTCGGCAAAAAGTGGGAATCGCGTGAGGATTCGCGACCGCCGGTAGGGCTGGGTGGCGGCGGTGTAGGGCTACACGCGGTAGGTTCGCCCGCGGTGGGAAAAATGCGTCGGGTGGATGCGGCCAAGGTTGGCGGCGACTCGCGCGCCCCGCTTGAAACCAGTTTGACGACAACAGTAAGAACAGCAACAACAGCAACGAGCGAGCAATCGATCCGGAGTCTCTCTCGCGGGCCCGTGGAGAGGAAAAGGCTGGAAAAATGCTACATGGCTTCCCTCGGTGAACCAACCGACTATGATCCCCGCGCGCGATACGCGCCACGTGTAATTAGATGCAGCAGCGCGCCGGCAGCAGCGTCCCGACGGATCCGCCTCGATATTATGGAATGAGCGGCAGTATCTCTAATTATTCACGAGGCCCAGAACCCTGGGGAAGTTTCTTACCCGGTTCTGCCAGTACCGTGGAGAGTGCCGTCAATAAGACGGCCGGGAGTAACGCGTCCCTCCGCATCTTGCTGATTTGTTAACCCTGGAACAGATCAGTGAAAACGTCAGTCTAGGATACACCAGCCACCAGTCACCGGTGACATCGAGCTCGTTACCCCGGTAGGTAGTCAATCGAAAGATCGGATGACGTGACGAATTCCCAATTGACAGCTGACTCTCTCTCTCTCTCTCTCCCTCTCTCGGGATGGTATTAACGGGACAAGTGCGCCGGGAGGGTTGACGTAATCGGCAGGGTATTCCGAGTTGGAAGACGCGAGGCGTCGATCTCCGCGGGTGGAGAATTTCGCATAAACAGTCGGCGAAGATAAGCCCCCCGAGCGAACAGTTACTCCTACGTCCTGCTTGGCGTCCATCCAGCGCCCGTATCTTCTGGCAGCCGAAGGATTCTAACTGTCAGCCCTGCTGACCTTGCCGGTCATCGGAATAATTCCCGCATCATCGATGAGCGCCGCCGAATTCTTCCGATCCGGCATCGACACTTTGCCGAGTTTACGAGCGAGCGGTACCTCGAATACTAGATGCCCGGGCCAGTAATCCCGGTCCACGGGCGCCGATCGAACGCTGAATACGATATCGCCGAAAGCAGAGTGCGGAGGCCTGTCGCTGATCTGACTCGAGTCATCGACGGGGCCCCCGCTCATTTGCACGAGCGCGTGCCCGTGGAATCGCGATTCGAATACCTTCCACGCTCTTATCTGCTTGTACAGTTACGCCCCGTCGGAGATGATCGGCTTTCCAGCGGACCTTCCGCCTCTCTGGGAACCGATCTCGAGTTTCAACTGTCGAAATCGAGGGTCGATGTTACGGGCGCTCTGCGCCATTCGAGGAATGCGGAGAAATGCGGCGAGTGTTGCGCGCTCGGAGGCATTGATCGTGGGAAGAGAGTGCGAGGGAGTAGTCGAAGCGATCGGAAGGGCTGATTTCGATAGAGTGGGAAAGGGTCTTCCTTCGGAGGATCCTTCGGAGGATTTCCTCGGCGGCGCGGCGCGGCGTCGCGTTCTGTCAGGAGGTATGATCCCACGGCTTATCTCCTAGTATCTAAGAAGGCATCCCCGAGAGGATATCGTGCCGGGCCGGCCACGAGTCGACAATCCCCCGGGTTTTATCGCGATCTCGAGAAGAAGGATTCTGGCTCCGGTCAGGGAACCCGCAGCCAGCTTGATTCACCGTGTGCACCCGCGCACGGGGCCGCCCGGAGCCTAAGTACTTGCTGGACGAAGCATCATAGGCGGCCGTGGGCAGCAGTCTCTCCAGTGGACTCCTGACACAACAAGCCATTTCCTCGCAGCACGCCGACTATCATCGAGCTCATCCTCGGTAAACACCTCGAAAAGGAACAGAGAGACACAGAATCCCCGAGATTCATCCAAGCCCTTCCTCGCCCTCCAGCCCATCCCAGATATCTACGAGGTCTGACTCTCGTCTCATACCACTGGATAACGACTTGTTCCTCGCGCGAAATCATCACAATGCGCGAGAGAGTTGCCGGTTGCGTTCCAGGCGCGCGCCTCCATATCCGATATTCGAATCGTATCATCAGTCATCCCCTTTACGATCCCCTCGGCGTCGCTCGCCGATATTAGATCGCAGCTCATCAATCTTCCCCGTGCCTTTTTTCCCAACTCTGCATGCAGAGTCGGAGCCCGAGTGGGCCCCCCGGGCCCCCTCTACGTAGGCAGAGAGAGCTCAGAGCTCGGTGGTGAATGTGCATCCTCGGTGCACCCGATCCACTGCCATAAATACAATCGGCGTTGGGAGCGACGCTGCGCAAGGACCTTTTAACGAATTGCAGTGTGCGCGACCTACGACTGGCTCACACCCGATGCCTAGTCACCTACGGTCCCTTGCTTCTTAGCGCGCGTCGAGCCACGGGACCCAGCGAGAGAGAGAGAGAGCTCGGTATTTACGAGGGGCCCACTGGCTGCGGGACGCGGGGGCTGGGATCGTAAAGCGATCATAGGCTAGTGAATCAATCGGAGGGCGAGAGTTATCGGCGCCCTTTTGAGGATAGTCCTCGAGCGCTCAAGTTATCCCTGCGCGAGAGCCACCCGGAGAAATATGGAATTGGATGGGCACGCCTTATATAAGAGAGGGGGGTGGGGGCCCACTGGCTGGCCCACCGGGACGCTTAAAAGGCAGCACGAACGCTGTTAATTCAGGGGATCGACGAGTGCGCGTACATACTCGCTGAAAGGAGCGAGGATAAATCCTGCTCGGACGAGGAGAGTGGAGCGGGTTGGAAAGTCTGCCTCTCTCCCCGGCGATCCTTTCTCTCGGCAGGAGTGAAAAGGGGATTGCATCAACAGTGACATAACAGAGGGGAATGCCAGTCGATCGGGTTCACTGGCTTCGAAGGGGGAGAGAACCAGAGCTAGTCTGACATAACTCTCGCCGCGGGAGTCATTGTCAATGTCGGCGATCGTGACACTGAACTCGATTCTCCGAGACTCCGAGGCAGCCTCTGCCTCCGGGCACGGACCACCTCTCCCTCGTCCTCTTCATTGACTAATAAACCTCTTGCGCGCACACGCCGGGTTCACTGGCTCCTCGACACTGTATGCAAATTCGCGCCACCTATGTCGCGGGTCTCGCGGAATGTTTGTTATTGTATGAGAGAGGCTGACCGAAATACCAGTCCGCATTAGGCAGGGCCCGCGTACCTCGGTGGAGTCATCGTCTTTCTCCGTTGAATGAAACATTTCCTCCGGCAGTATGCGCGCGCGCGCCTCTTCGGGGCCCCGCTTTTCGACACACCTCGAATACAAATTGCCGAAATCCCTCGTGGGCCCCGGCGCACTGCTCCCGATTCGACAAAACCCCCCCACGAGAGCCTCGCCATCTCGGCTCTTGCGAGAGCAAAAAGCGGTAGCTCCTCTTGGAAAGCCGAACCGGCTCTTTTCTATCCCTCGTACTTCCAACTTGGTAATTTGAACTTGGACATTGGGCCCTCACCTTTGGCCCCCGTCGATCGCGGTGCTTTAAAACCCGGTGTAAATTAGCTCGTAAATCGAGCGTCGACGACCGAGGCCAATTTCACCGCGGTCCGAATGGAGGGCGAGATTTATACTGGCGAACTCTTTTAATTGCCCTCGGCGGAACGCGGCCGTTAAAAGTTTTTAAAAGCGCCCGAGGAATTCGGGAGGGAGCGAGCGGATATCCGAAGGGACGATGGAAGCGTGGAAGTAATGACAGGCGATTAAACTGTTACACGACTTATTTATAAAGCGTCTCGAACAGCTCTACCACCTGCCGGTGGTGGGGGGACCATCGGCCCAGAAGGGTTTATTGTTTATTCCGTCGACAGCCGAGTCTCCGCTGCTTTTCTCCAGCAATTAACTCGGGGCCCTGCTCGCGAACGCATGAATATGCAGGTAGGTGTGCGGAGATCCGGTGGGAAAAAAGACGAGGCTACTGAAATCAGGTGGCTCGATCGTTGGACGGGGCTGGGACGAATTTGGTCGAGAATTTAAGTGAACCGAGCATAATGGAATATGATCGACGCCGCCGTAAGTAGAATGTCCCCGGCGCGGCCGGCCGGCCGGGTGAGGCTGTCAGTAATTTCGAGCTCGGCGAGAGCGGTGATTTAACGGCCTTGTAACAGGAGAGGCTGCATCTTCCCTTTTCGTAGCCGGGGCCCCCGATGATTTAGTTAATGCGTCCGGCATTGGTTATTTACAATCGCGATCGGTTCGACGACTCCGGAGACACTCAATCCCCTTCCGCCCGGGACGAGATCGTCGTCCTCCCAAAACGAGAGAAACCTGTTCCGCCGATGTACACGCCTCCGGATTACATTATTCCAATTTCTGCCTGATTCATTTCACTTTGATCGAGGGTCCGGCGGCGACACGGCCATATTTCACCCGCCGCCAATTCCCCCCATCAATTACAAGGATCCCTGGGACTCCTAGTAACTGTAACTCGACTGGTAATGCCCGGCATTAGTTCCCTAATGCCGGTGTTACATCGGGACCGGCGGGGCCACCGGTTTCGGGCCGAGTCGAAAGTTCAAGTGTGACGCGCGTCGCGCCAGCGAATAAATGTTTGGGTAATCGCCGGCGACTTTTCCCAATGAAAAGCGAAGCGGCGCTCTCCCTGGAAAGGGGAGAGTAGGCCTGAGCGCGCGGAGTGCACAGGCCTAACTGTACGCGCGATCGCGCGTGGCCTCGAATTAAAATCAATTGTCTTGGGCTGCACGGGAACGGAGGAGTCGGCCGCGTTTCAGGAAATCGGAGTTTACAGTTAGAGCCGCGTAATTATCCTTGCAGATAAATGCATCGAGCGGAGTGCCGCTGGGGATCCTAGTTCCCCTGGAAAATGGGATCCTATTATCGTCATCTCCGTCGATTCTCCTCGAGCGCCGCTGGAGAAGACCGCGCACAACTCTCTCCAGAGAATGACGACGCGTCAGGTTGCACACCAGGGTGATTGAGTCGGTGCAATTTTCCGGGGGACACGCGTGATAGGCTATCGCGTCGCGCTAGTATATCGGAATCGTCGGTGCAGCGAAATGAAATGGCCAAGCGGGCGAGTCCTTGGCACTGGGAATGAAGGCGCGCGGCTTTAATCGAACCAGTCTACCTGCTCTGTCTTTACTCGGCCGAGGCCGGCAAAGCGAGGGAACTCAAGTAAAGCATAGAGTGCGATGCCTCCGCGCGCGGCCGCTCTTGCTGGAAGTCCGCTTCTTCGGAACTATAAAGCTGTACAGCGAGAGGATACATAAACGCTCGGCGAGCCGACGGCCCGGGAGCGACGCCGCTCTCTCGGCTCATCCTTCCTTTTGCACTTAATTGCAAAATAAAAGGACAGCCGACTGCGTCTCTCAGCCAGTCCTACCCTCCCTGCCTCCGCCTCCTAGCCGGCTTATTTCCACCCCGGTCCTCTCTGATTGCTTTGGACCCCTCGGTGATTACCTATCGCTTCCACTACAGATGTCCAATTATAAATTATCTGGCAGCCGCGCTCGCCGTCAGGAAAAACGCGCGCGGGCCCCGTCAATTTCTCCGGGAATGCCGCGTCTACGATTCACGCTGGGCACCCGCCGGTGATTGCCTGTCCAGCTTATCGGACCAGTTTCCCATTGCTGATAGAGCGACACTGCCGGCGGGCGTAGGTAGCCAGACCCGCTGGTATTACTCGATAATGTTTTCCGAGGGCAGAATAGACGAGATAGCTCTGCATTCTAATGGACCACTCTCTTAACACTTTCATGGTTGTGTGTTTTGGATAATACCTTCCCCGTGGCTGTTTCCCGCTCGTTTAGACGGTAATGACTGTAATAAACTACTGAAACTGGTATTGTCTCAATCTCGATGTATAATACTCTTGCTCCTTTTATATTAATGTAATGATTTCAAGTATTACTATCTACGCAGTTTGATCTAACTGCAATGTTCTATTCATTTCGGAAAACTCTTAACTCGTTCGTGGAAGATTCCACCGAGCCATCGAGCATTTGCGCAGCTTCGGTGTCAAATGAGCCACGGCTTCTCTATGGAAAAGCCGAGAGTTTCTCAGCGACGGAAGACTCGAGGGGGCTTTTAGCGTCTTCACCGGAGGATCGGCGGCGACGCGCAATTAAAGGGGTACTTGTAAATTGCACGTATGTCAAGGTGGCCCCTGCTCCCCTCGCCGGATAACCACCCATCCTCTTTCTTTCATTATCTCCCTCATTCGCCGGTACAATCATGTATCCAGTGCTAACCGTAGATTTATCATACTTCGTGTGCGCAGGCTCACTCGCACGGGTTCAAGGATGCCACTTCTATCCTCCTCCGATACACCTTCCTTCCTCGGAGTGGCATATACCAGGCAAAGCCGCGCGATAGGATAAGAAATCCCCGGGCGAATTGAAGTCGACGTAAATAGAGCGCAATTATTAAAGCGCGCGCGCGGGCCAATGGGAAGTCAGTGCGTCGCTGCCCGGAGAGATAGTCCTTATTTGGCGCTATTTTAATCATCGAGAGACAATGATCGAACCTGGTGAGTGCGTTGAGATTGAATTTCCTTTTAGAGCGGGGAAACACCGGGCACAAATCACTTCTAATGCTGTTGTGATTAATATCAGCGCGGCGAGGGTGTCGAGGGAGCAGCGCGTGTGCGAGAACGAGGGAAACACGATAGAGTAAATGGACCGAGTTGTTCGCATCCAGAGAGAGATAGTGAGATTAAGTCGAGTTGCTCTCGCTGATCCACTTGACGAGATAACGCTCTCGATTCGAGTTTAATTAAGCGGATTCGTCCGATAATGTCGAGAAGCGTAATTGCCGGTGACGTCGATTACCATCGGACTGGTCGTGGAGGCCCCGAGGGAAAGAGAAGGTGGAAGAGGAGAGTTTCCTCTGAGAGAGAGATGCTAGCGCTTTCTTAGGCGATCGGGAACCTGGATTCCAATGTAATCGCTACGTAATACACAGCGCGCGTGGAATTCTTCTTCGAATAATAGAGCCTGACTCAGATCAGAAAATTCTCTTGGTTTCCGGAAGAGCGCGCTTTGGATTCCTCGGAGAGAAGGCCAGCCAAGGCTATCGGCCCGCGAGCGCGTGCTTCTATTAAGTTTCATCGTTAAAATCTCATTAATACCCGGGGGGAAAAGTTCACTCGTGCCACTTTTGCGCGCGCGGCCAGCCTCGCGCTCGCCTTTTGTTCTTTGTAAACGGCGACTGCAAAGCCGCAACACCGGAACAAAGTAATTATAAGCTCGGCGGGAATTGAGTAATCCAGTTAGTCGAGTTGGCTCACAGGTGACTGTTGCACCGAGCCGAATATGATGGCAATTTTCATCGGACCATCGCGGATGAAATTATGACTAGTTTTCATTGTTTGGAATTGCCTCTTCTTGGACCTTTTCCCAACAATGCCGAGCGCTCGCGTGAGACAGATTTCTATCGATCGGTCGCACTGCGATCGACAAAAAGCGAACACTTCTCGGTTACTCCGATCGGAAAGGGGAGGATGCTCAGCCCGGAGGAATGTCCTTCGAGGATGCCTGCTTTTTTAGCTGTGCCTCGGCAAGGAGTGGTGCTCGTTAAACCCGGGGAAAAAGACTGCCGGTGCATCCTATATTGGGATCACTTTCCTACCGCGGCAATTGCGCTTCACTTTCGATGCAGCTCTTGCGGGACGGAGACGCACTAGCTTCTCACGGGGTGGTATTAGGACCAATTGCAAATCTCCTCCTTTTCGAAGTCAGTTCAAAAGTAGAGGCTTGTAGAAGAATATAATATCATTACTAGAAAACGTTCAATAATTTTTTACTATTTTCATAAAGAAAGCTATGTTATTTTCTTTCGAAACTGAAGTTCTAGTATTACCACCATGACTGCAATATGTGGGAAGTCGACATGTAAGAATCTAGTCGAAGGTTTCGATAAGAAATCCCGGCAGAAGATCCTTCTCATGTTTCATATTCCAACAGAGTATACACCGCGACAACTACTTTCTTTATCACCAACGAACACGATGTACAGCACTCAAGTTTGCAATTGGTATGCGACGTTAAGCAGCTACGGTTATCCTAGCGCCAAAAATACTATTCGCCAGCCTTGATCGCAGGTCCATTTACGGAGCAATGAGGCAAGTATCCGCGATGAGCGTCACGGGACAATGTCGAGGGCGAGTCGCGGCACATACGCGATCGATCTTCGGATCGATCGACTCTCAAGAGGAATTCCGATCCAAATACAGCAGGTGGCATCCCGGGGGCCTCTGTGCTGGGAATGGGTAATCGGGGCTTTTTTCGGCGGCGAGCGCGCCTTCTCATGTCGGGCACGTAGACGAGGAGAGCTCGCTGCTGGAAATTCGCGCTTCTAACCCGGTGAAACGGTTACGTGACGACGCCACCGCGTTATCGCCACCGTGCGCGGTAGAGTGAGCTGCAGTTCCTGCAGTGATAGCACGCACCCCTTGTTTACGCGCAAGTGTTAACCTTGCGCGGGGAATCCGACGATGTTTTCTCGTCTGTCTATGATCCCGCTGGATCAAATGATAAGAGTCCGGCGACGATTCCAGGAATCGACAGTCTCAATTAAAAGCGATAGTTATTCGAGGAAGTATCCGTCGCGTTTGGCGGACGCTCGCGCCGCTGCATTAATTTCATTATTGAGTAATTGTTGCGCGAGTATTAGCCGGGCGTGGTTTGAATGGGAAATCGAGCCGAGTGAGTCAGTGGGTCTCTTCGGGTACATTGATCATCGATCACTCCATTTCCTTCGGGGATTACCGGGGGCTTCCAAGTACCATCGCGAGAATTCTCATCGAACAAGTCAGCTGTCAATTGGACGGATGAGTTACACATCACTCGCGATTGGCGGAGATTCGAGGGTGAGAATGAATCGGAGGGAAGAAGAGGTCTCGTACCTGGGTATCGTGCGATCGGCGAGTCGGTGAAAAATCCTTCGGAGTCCGTGGCTAGGATCTCTTCATCTCGCGCAGGCTGCCCTTCCTCGATCCTCGGTAACGGTGTCTAGGAAAACTCGCGGCGAGAGCTGGGCAGAGAATTTGGCGTGCGCTCCTCTCTCGCTCGGAGTCTCGAGTCGCGGCGAGTCCGAGAAGTTTTCAGCAACGATTCTGGAAATCGGTCGCCGATCCGTGGCACGTACTCGAGAGGGAGTAAGTCCTGAGGACGCGGATGGCTCCTACTTATAAAGACTTGGCCAACTCTTGGCTCTCCAATTGGCTTGGAGGTGTGTGTGTTCGGCGCTCTCTACGTAACGTCGGTACCCCCTGCATGTGCGTAGGTATGCGTGTCCGTGCAGACACACACACAGGCGCATACAGACGCAGAGAGAGAGAGAGAGAGACGCGCGCCCACCGAGAGACAGAGAGACTCGCAGACACACACGGGAGGGAATCGCGGCTTCTCGCTTACCAGGTGGAAGGGGGCACAAACCGTGTCCCGATCGTTACACGCTCCGATCCTGTGTGTTACACATTACACCGAGACAGAGGGCAGCCGATGCCCCACCGATCCTCTCCACCACCTCGACCTTCCACGGGGACCACAGCATCCCCTCTTACTCCGACCAACCAACCTACTACCTCGCACCCTAAGTAGACGCCGATTTTCCACCTGCCTTTTCATTCACTCTCAGAACCCAGCGAGAGAACGTGGAAACCTCGGAAAAACCACACTGGATTTTTCACTTTCCCCTTTAGTTAATGTCTCTCTACACTGTGCCAGTAAAGTACTTGCAGTAAGCAGAATTTCTGTTGCATATGTACATTTTGCTCATGATTTTCATGGTTTGTATGATATTTGATTATTTTTCTTACATTGTGAAGAAAGAGCCTGGTTCATTACGCAACCTCTAAATCCCGAAATCTACTTGCATCTTCGATTTTCAACATTGCAAAAACCACTCGCGCCGGAGTGGGTCATCAATCTTTTTCTAACGCCGTCGCCAGCCGAGTCCCCTTTTCGGCGAGAAACAGTTATCAGCGCTCGGGCAAAAGTGAGCGCGCGCCCACCGTGCTTTCTCTCTCTCTCTCGGTCGTTGGCGCGGGCCGAAAAAGCACTTTCCTGCTCGCGAGAAATGGCTGAAAGTGCGCGCATATTTTAAGATACCCCCATTAGCGTCCATAACATTAACGGTACCGGCGGCAATCAAAAGTCGAGGCTGTACGAAATGTCGATCCGACCCACCCACAGATATGCGCGGCTGGCTGGCGCGGAATTCTCGCTTATTCTACTTGGCCGGGAGATTCGGCGGGACAAAGCGGTGTAGTAAGCGAGTAGAGTAGGCTCGACGAGGGCGACGGGACAATCGTGCGCGGCGCAGTCGTAGCTGGCAATCGCCGCGAAAGGATTCAATTATATCGGCAATTGAGACCTCCTGGTGAGGATATCGGGCGGGCGTGAGGCCGACGCATCTATTACGCAGTCGGCGCACCGAGAAAATCGTAATATCCTGCTGTTTTAGTTACGGCTGTGCTACACCGGCGCATATACACATAAACCGTCCGATTGCTCCTCGACACCCTAGGAGTCTAAGAGGCAGTCGAGGCGGTTGTCTACTAAAATTGTAGAGGCGTCCCGAGCGGTCCGATAATGCGTGTTAGCTAGCAATTAAATCCGCGAGCGCTCGCTCGGGAATCCAGTCGGGTGATTTGTCGCCGGAGCTCGCGGCCGGTGTTGTTACGCATTGCCGGGATGGATTTCAGCGCTGCTCGCCGACGCGCTAACTAATGGAAGCGAGCGACTTTCCTCGGCGACCTTGCCCACTCGCATCTCTCGAGACGCGAGAGAGGAGGCTCCAGCTGCTCGCAGGATCCTCTCCGCGGCCGAGGAGCGAGTGAGAGAGGTCCTCTGCTTTTCCGCGCGAATGCTCGCGCAACTGGTTCCGCTATTAATATCCCGATCGACGTAATCGAGAAAAAAGAGGAAGCTGCCCGACGAGGGAGAGGTGTTCGAGCGAGACAAAAGCAGATTGGGAGCAGGAGAAGCCGGCGAGGGCAACGGTGCGCGAACGGGAATCAACGATTCATGCTGACTGTGCCCTGCGCGTCCGTGAACCAGCACACCGCCACTCCGAGAATCACCTTTTTCCCCCCCGAAGACTCGCCTTTTTCTGCCTCTAATTGTTAACCAAATTACCTCGGGTGGAGGGCTCGACGGTCACTGCCGCCACTCTGGGAGTTCGTCGAACTTCCTACGGCGGAAACGGCGCGCTTTTTTCTCCGTCAAATTACAATAATAGCGTCGAGAGTGCCGGGGCCAATGGATCCTCTTAGAACAAGGTCCATCTAAGGTTAAGATAATTAAGTCGGGAGGAATCGCGTCGCCGGGCAAAGACGGGGGGGAACGGACTCTGACAAAAGGCAGCGCGCGAAGGTGCGACGATTTGGAAAAAGGCACGTGTTCGCCCCACCGACGCCCTTCCCCGGGCGTCTCGACGATCATCAGTAATTATTGTGGATTTTGTTGCGCCGCTCTCCTTCTCGGGAGCGCGAGCGCAGATCCTCCCGGCAGGGGCATTCCGGAATAACGAGGCGTCCGATGGGAATTTCAACTTTGCCAGCTAGCTAGTCAGCCGCCCCCCTTCAGCCGCACCTTTTTCCCGCCAAGCGTCCAAGGATAGCCCTGAACGACGCCTCCGATAGAAGCATTGAACTTGCTCGTTAGAGAGGAGAGAACCTTCCAGGAGCAAGGGAAGCGCGTGCTCGCCTTGTATTCTCGCCTATTACCAACTGCCCCTACCCGTCCCACCAAATTATCCTCGGCTTCTTCAAACCGTCCGGGGCGCAAAAAAGCTCTCGGCCAAATAACACGCCGCCGTAAAATTCGTCGCGTAAAACCTCTCTCGGCGAAGCGCCCGCTCGAAATTGACTGATCATAGAATCCACCGAGTACTTTCGAGGGAATCCTTTGAAAAGGGTCGAGTCACAAATTCCCAGACGTCCGGGGCGATGATCCGGCAAGGCGAGGATCGTTCGATTCTAAAGAAATGACTATGGAAAAATCCCTTGGTTAATAGCCTGTCTACAGACCATTCAAGATCGACGCGTTCCAGCCGGAGAGGATGACACAGATATAGATTAAACTAGCGCGGCTTTTTCCCCGGGATGAAAATACGCCGGTATCGATCAGGGTGAACGGAGTTACGATGTTTACGGAGGCAGGAAGCCGATAAAGAGGCGAGGCGAGACAGTGTATCTCTCTCGGGTAGGAGAGGCAGGGCGGAAGGGCGGAAGGGAAGGGTGCGCAGCGAAGCGCCAGCCAGCAAGTGGAATAAGTCGGCGTAGCGGTGGCGAGAGAGCGTGGTAGATCACAGGTAGGCGCATATGCGAAATATATGGTGGCCAGCGGGAGAGGCTGGCGAGGAGCACAATGGACCGTATCTCAAGCGGCTGCTAGCCATAAAGGATCCGCCGGAAAAATCTCTTCGACGCGTCTCCTGCTCTCCGTCCCGGCGGTTATGGCGCGGCATCCTGCCTGCCTACCTGCCTGCTCCCTCGCCCGCGGATTCCTCCGGGATGAGAGGCACCCACCCTCCTCCCCTCCCTCTCTCCCTTGTTCTTTCCTCCTCGACCAAGTCGGCTCGTTCCGCGGAAGAGACGCTGAATTAACGAGCTGCGGAATAAAGCGCGGAAGTGTGCGCTTTGCGGGCGAGAGAGGCCGCAGCCTTCCTTCCTCGGCTCCCTACTTCTCTCGGGCTGCTGCCGCGGCCGGTGATCCATGAATTATTCCGCCGCATCCCGCCACTAACTCGATTCTCCTGTCCTCGCCACTTTTACACGCTGCCCGGAGAACCTGCCAGGAGGTTGTCCCGGTGGCGCGGCGCGAGCCTCGTCCCGCACCATCCGGCGCAATCAGAATCCTCCGAGCGCGCGCGCGAGCCCTTCTTTCCCCGAATTCTTCTTCCCTCGCCCCTTGATTTACAGCGGACGCGCTCGGGCCCTTTTTACAGATGAACGCGCGCGCGCGCATGGTACCTTCGAGATCGCGCCACTGACATCCTTGGACGTGGGACTTTGAGCGCAAGCTTTTTTGCGGTTTCCCGCCGGAATGTAGAACACAGTGGTCGGCGCGGTTGGGGCAGGATGATATCGGCCGGGGGGCGGAAAATAGGGAGAAGTGTCGTGGCAAGGTCGACGAGGCAGGGCATAGGCGCCAGGTGAGAAAGTGGTCGGGTTGCGCACCTGTTACCAGTTGCGCCCGGTTCGGTGCATCGAACCAGTAATGAAGAGTACTAATAAAGATGGTTCCTTCCCGTCGCGGGCTTTCACCCTCCTTTTTTATTCGTGGATCCTGCGGACGCGCCGCCGCCGCGGCAGCGCTTCCCTCCAAGGCTTCGGGAGAGCGGGCGCTACCTATAAATAACCAGCAGAGCTCTTTGCATCTCTTCGCGCTTCTTTTCTTCCTCTCTTCTTTTACCATTCCTGAGAGACGCGCGCGGCTCGCCTCCGACGCACGAGTTTTTGCGTTCAGAGACCCCGTAATTCAGGTTCCTTCGCACGTACGCAAGTACAATCCGCGCAATTAAAGCGCCCGCACCGAAACTATCTTCCTCCGCAGTGTAACAAATAAAATATTAGCGATTCTTAAAACATGAATCTCTCAGAAATCCATTAAAATCTCTTCACCCTACCAGCAGAGCTGATCTAGTGTCTGATCCCACGATATCCAACAGATTTACTTTGCAAATGTAATCAGATAAAAATCCAGGTGAAATTAACAATTGGACACCATGGATGAACCTCTGGATCGCGACAACTACCTTAATTGAGCAAAGTGTACCTAACGATATCGTATCTGGTGGCAGTCGAAAAGTATTCGCCGGCTAGCAGAAAAAATATGATGGGGCCCAGGAGCAGGAGGCAGGACACCCCATAAGTGGCGGTTACCCCCGGCTCAAATTCATTACGTGGTCCGATTATTTATCATCGGTAGAGGATATAGGCTCTCGAGAGGAGACGGCCGGCGAGCAAAGGGCCCAGTGGTCTTTATCAATTTTGGGGAATTAAGCGCGGGCAAACATGGCTGCCGCTTCCCTGCAAAAGGAAAGCAGAATTAATAACAGCGACGCGCGCGCGCGGTGTAGGTCGGAGCCGGCGATTATCCCTGGCGAAAGGCGGCTCGCCGATAATTGTGTCTCTAAGGAGGCTGGAATCCTCGGGCGCGAGCTATCCCGGCTGACGTGGAGGCCGGTTAGCCGCGAGCACTTAGAGTCGCCGTATCAAATTTCCGCGAGGGAATATTTCCTCGGGCGGGTACATTAGCGGGAGGCTTAACTAGCCACTTGCCCCGCCGCGTCGGGTATAAACTAGGCGCGAACGATATTAAGCGTTAATTAATTAAAGCGAGTCGAGCGTGGCGAGAGGATCTATCGTCCCCGGGGCGGCGGTGAATCAGCCCGAAATCAGTAATAATTTTCTTCCCTCGTGCAGGCACCGTCTAATTTGCCAGCTTAATGACTCGACAAGCTATGCAAATGCCTCGGCCGCGAGGATTCTCGTCTCCTAAGGACGCGAGCATCCTCGCCCTGATCAGGTGTATCCTTTCAGCCCTCGATCTTTCTCTCTCGCTCTCGCTTGCGAGCGCATCTACTCGGTGGCACAAATATCACTCACCTTTACCAGTTCGTGTGTGCTCTGGCGAGAGAGGTGTCGCGTGTCAGGGTTTCCTGCACTTTACCGCTACTCCCGGGGATATTTTGCTCGGGGGAGACGGGAGGAGGCGCAGGATATCGAATTTAAGGGAAAAAGAAGTGCGGCCCATTCTGGCGGGCCAGCAGTCGTCCTTGGCTATCAGGAGCAGCGAGTGAACGGACCGCGCGCGCGGGATCGAGCAATTTCAGGATCCTCCCGACGAGGGCACGCAGTTTTGTAAGAAGGGAAGTGGGCGATCTGTAACTCTTGACGCTTGACCCTGCCCCCCTTCGACACGTCCTTCTTCGGTAACGCGAGAAATCCTCCGACGCGATTAACCAAGACTCTCCGCTGGAAAACTGAAAATATGGGAATTCCTGATCGGCCGAGTGGTTTGATTCGACTGGGATAAGAGCGCGCGATTTCGTCAGAGGCGAAGATGTCGAGTGTCAGGCGCGGGAGAGCGATTTTTCTCGATTACCGGGGGACTGTAGGCGTGAGTTAAAAGTGGCTAATTGCCACCTTGAAAGCCGGCGGCGAGGAGAAAACGAGGAGAGCCAGCCACCCGTTAAAGTCGAGGCCGGGTAATCGGAGGTTTCGGGAGGAAGAAGAGGACGAGAGCGAGGCTCGCCGCGTATACCCACGGGAGATAAAGTCCGGGGCTCACTTACAGCCCTCGGATAAGCGCGTTCCGATCTCGCAATAAATCCGGCCCTCTCGCGGAAATACCGCAGCCGCAAATTAGAGCCCCGCCGCGGCGTCCACAAAATCACGTCGGCGGAACTTCGCCTTAATGCTCGGGAGCAGATGACGTAAGGACCTCCGAGCTCCGGCGCCGAATCCTCCGACCACGGCGATTACCATAACTTTTAATTAGCCGAGTGGACCCTCGCGTCTTGATAAGGAACTATCGCCGGCGCCGGGTTCCCCGGCGTAAGAGGATCGGCTAAATCGAGCCGGCCATGTCAGATCGGATAAAAGAAACGAGAGCAAAACGTAGGTCGTTGTTCCTCTGAGGAAAAGTTTCGAGTGTTCCTCCAGGCGGTTTTGGACTCCCATGCGGAGGCCGACGTTCGCGCATTATGCATACGATCGGGGACCCACTTCTCTCTCTCTTTCTCTCTTTCTCTGGCTCGATCGCAGCCGCACCGGACGGATGTCCAATTTCAAAGGGTTCGCATCATCGGCTAACGGTTCCTCTCTGCACGCTTCGCGACACTCGCTTAAAAGATTAAGAACACTCCGCCCCCCGCGGCAAAAAAACCCGTCCTCATACCTAATTGACCTGATTTCCGCTTAATCCTATTAATCGAATTACTCGCCGAGAGGAACTCGTTGCCGAAGCGACGCCGAACCAATCAGGAATCCTGTGCCATCGTTGCATAAGGATACTTGCAGTCCTAGCGACTCTTCGATTCATAAAAAGCCCTGAATGGCGTGGTTCCCGGTCGTAACGGATTCCGGCGAGAGAAAGAAAAAAGAAGACGAGGAAAAGCGAGGTGGGAGGATTGTGCGAGGGTTGGCTGGCCCGAGGCGCAAGGAGTTGCACTCGGGCAAAAGTGTCACCGCGAGTCGACGCGGCCGCTTACGCATTTATTCCGCGCGCACGCGGCTGTACTTCTTGAAAGATTCATTCTACATAGCCGAGATTTTTCGCGCCGGCCACTGGCATCGGCTAGCCGCCTCCCTTTCCAAAGATTCGAGCGCAATTCGATCGCTAATCAGCCTCGGGCGACTAGAGCCAAGGCGCGCTCCCGCCACTCCCGCTACAAGTAGAATCAGACGTCGTCGCCCGGACACTGATCCCCCTTGTTAGAGGAGAAACACGAGCTGGATTATTGGGCAACAATAATGGAGGAGCGGAGCTATCCGTCATGCCAGGACTCCGTCGGCCAACGGCGAGCTTATCTCCGACGATATTTCAGCTTGTCCGGCTAAAGTGACTCTAAGTAGTCGCGGCTCTAATAATGGCCCGGTCCCATTGCAAAGTCAGCGACGCGCCATTTTTCTAGCTACGTCTAGGCCATTTCCGCGCTACACGACTTTTGTAATCTGCCCTCGCCGGTAATAATGACGCGTCCCGGCGAGTTACGGGTGAGAAGAGAGGGCCGAGAGAGGCTCGGTGGTAAATTAGAGGTGGTATCGGTTTCCGAGGGCGCTGACAGAAGGAGAACGCAAGAATGAGACTGTTATCGGTCGGTCACGTTCGCCTCGACAATCGTCTTCCTGCAGCGATTCCTCCGGCGATCCTTCCTCTCTTTGATATTCACGGCTGACTGGTCGTCCGATGCATTCTCTTGGGCAACCTATGCCAGTCTAATCGGCGATCAAGCTATTTCAGGCACGACTAGAATCCCGGCCCTCCGGAAACCGCTTGAAACCGAACACCCCCCTCGAGTTCCTTAACCCACGCACTATTATTCCCAGGTGTTAATCTCATCGGGCGAGACATCACGTCTTCACGGATGAGGATGTAAATCATCCTGGCTCTCGACAGCTCTAGGAACGCGGGTATTAACCGACTTTGCAATCGGCGAGTAGCAGGGTGAACCGTTAAATCCCCGAGAGAGAGCGAGAGAGAGAGAACTCGTGTCATCTCGAGCGGTCCTTTGTTCGCCGGTTCATCGATTGGATCAATCGACGGTGCGAAGGCCGTCTGAATCAGTGCCTCGTGCTGCTGTCATTAACGTGTTCTGCAACGTCTCCTTGGTCTATCGTTGCCCGCAACACCTGACGGCCGAGTGTCATCCTCTTTCTTCCTCGTGGCATGCGTCTTTCTTAATAGCCGCGATTAAAGTACAATCAACCGAGGAAATATAGAAGCATTCCCGTGTACTCGCACGCCGCCAGACAATTAACATACCGTGTCGCAATAGGCTCGAAAAGTCCCTCGCTCCCTTTAAGGTGGGGGATCGCGAGCGGTGGCGGCTAGCATTTGCATACCGAGCTGAGTGATAGTTGATAATTAAGGAGGAGCGTATTATCGCCTCGCCACTCACGCCTCACAATTAACTAGAAGAATGTCCGGTTCGCCGGTATCTGCCTCGTTAGATCGACTAGTTGTGTCCGGGGAATATGGTCCGGCAGCGCGCGGCTACGGCCGGGCATCCTTGACACGAAAAGGAGCCTCGATTCCGTGACCGAAATCATCGATTAGCCATCGACAGATCGACTAGATTCGCGCGATTCCCTCTCTCTCTCAGGGGATTAATCGATTGAAAAGGTTGGGTGGCGCTTTGCATAAGTATCTGGAATTCGCCCGACTGGCAGTGCCTTTTATCGGGGTTTAAGTGCGTGTCGTCGAACGGCACATTGGAAGCGGGGCCATATTACCCGGTAATGTCTCGGCAACGTCAACCTCTCCTACGGCGGGCGGGCCGCGTAAATACCGCCATTGCGATACATCTGATTAATATAACGGAAGGCGGGAATAGTCGGGGAAACTATCATCCATCTACCATCGAGAGTCTTTCTTCTAATGGCCCTGCCGCTATCGCCAATAGTTCTCCTATCTCGCATTCTCACCGGCGATATACTTGTTTCTTGCGAGCTCTTAATCGACCGAGGTATTATTCTCGCTGTCCGTAAGTACGAATTACGCTAAGAACGTGACTGACGGCATTCGGGAGGACCATCCTGATGACTTCCGCCTCCGAAAGAACCAACTTGCTGCAAAGATTCCCTCTGACGTGTTTCTTTCCCCTTGCGGGGCCGCTGATCTTGTTATGAGGCCTCGTTATCCGCGCATTATCCTACTTCTGGGCTCGCGTGTGTCCAAGCCGATCAGCGTCCCGTCGCCTCTTTCGTGCAGTTCTACCGAGTGGATGTCGCGGGAGCCTGTCAGTGGATTTACTTTAATGACAGTGCAGTTACAGGAAGGGTACGCGGGGCCGCCTCCCAGGGCGAGAGGGCTCCCTCGCAAAGTGTAACGGAACATCTGCCGGGGCCCACCCGAGTCTCGTCCTCCTCTCGAGCTGTACAAGAATCGCGGGAAGATGTTCGCGCCTGCGAATGCGTCGATGGTGTAGGAGAAACATTGCCATCCGGGGAAGGAGCACTCGACTAGAGGAGTCGGCTCGTCCGCTGATCCCCCGAGCCGCCGGGCTGATTTACGGCGCGCTCGGGAGACTTTCGGCCAGGGGAAGAGGCATTCCCGGCACCGGCGCGTTAATAATTCCTCGGGACACCTCCGGATGGCTGGATAATGCGGAATTTATCGGCGAAACGCAGCGTGACGAGGTGCGCGCGCGCGGGCGCCTGCGAATTCCCCGCGATCCTTCCTCTATCCAGATGTCTTCGCACTGACGTCAGGCCTCTCTTTCGAACCGGGTTAACTCGCGAGGTACCGAAATGCGAGATTGCGAGATGCCGTTCGCCCAGCGCCGAGAGCGTCCGTACGGGATGAAGAGTCGATGGGCCTGGCCCTGGGCCCTATGATTAATCAATCATCCGTCAACATCATCAGCGGCGGGGGGTCACGACCTAGCTCCGCATCTTTCCACCTAACTGTAATCCTCGAAGAACCTCGCGAGACAACAGGTGATCGAAATTATGTTTAACGGTACCGCGGCTTCGCCTCGAGTAAACACGTCAATCCAATCGCCCAATTTCTGTCGGATCGCACGATAAACGGGAACTCGAGTTTCCCAGGTGTTCATTGATGTGCTGGGCCATTGGTACCAGCTCGTCGACGACCACGTGGACCACAAGGACATCGAGCCGACCGACCAATCTCTATGGAATCGCACGAACAAACGGAAACACGATTTTCCCAGGTGGTCCCCCGAGCTGAGGAAAATGTCCCCACGACCTAACCATCCACCGAGAGCTTTTCGACATCCTGATAGACTATCTAGCGTGTCTACATTTTTTACAACTTCATTACACGTCTGGCGACATGTCCTAGCGCGGTACCCGCCGGGCCCCACTAATGGACGCTTGTATACAAGCACTTTTGCGCGCACCGGGCGTGATAAATCTCAGCGCGAGGTGGGAGCGACAAAATATCGTGTTAACGGTACACTCTGACGGTACATCGGTTCCTGTCGCGCGAAAGTGTGCAAATTAGGCCTGCGATCCTCGAATTTGAGGGATTTCCAGAAAGCGGGGGGTCCGCTGGCGGCCCACGATTCTCCCGAGCCGTCGGCCAACCTGCCGCCTAATACCAGTTATTGGAAAGATATCGTCGCTGTATCGGAATTCACGCGACAGTGGAAACTGTGGGTGACTGGGCGGCGAGTCGCCGGGAGTGTTTCGCAGGAGCGGCTTGTGTGAAATTTATTTGAAAAAGGAGTGTATAGGGGGGGTAACGGTACCGGGCGAGGGCCGATAATGCTCCGTGTACGCGGGCGCGCGCGCCAACAGCGGCCAATAAACAAATGCACAAATGGGAGTGTGCAAATTAACCGTGGATACCATCCTCCGCCTTCTCCCCTTCGCTGGGATTCCCCCCACTAGGATATAACGTTACTTCGGGATTCCTCGGTTGGACGGCTGCCCTCGGACACCTTGCAACTGCCACACCACGTATTTGAAGGACACGTCAAGGGTACGGAGAGAAAAACAAAGACGGCGAGTCTCTCTCTCGGCGCCGAGCGCGAGGAAACTTTGTTCCACTTTAGACAAAACTCGCCACATGAAATTCCAAAACTGCTTATATTCGACCTAGTCCTTCTACTCGCAAACGAGACTAGGTTTAATCTCAAACTACTCCACTGTTTCCCTCGAGACAATATTTGAGGAATTCCGGCCCGTAGAAATTCGAGATCACGACCAAAATCCGGCGTTCTCAGGGCTTCCAAGGATTCCAGCGGGTCCTCCTGTCTGCAGTGGGTCAAGGAACCTCTCCCGCCGTGGAATCAAGGAAATTCACGTGGTCCTGGCGCAGGCTCTCGTGTGGGCGACTTTATGATCGAGTCGGAGGTAACCGTTGGCCGAGGCCGCGGCCGGTCCATGTAGCGCAGTTTTTCCCGGCCCTCTCCCGATGTTCCCGCCGATAGACACTAAATACGGCATTCATCAATAAGCCCCGGATGCACACGACTGGTGATTCCCCTCTGATCCCGCGCGGCTGCACTTCCTGATCCCATTCTTAGCCGCAGCGAGCGGCGGCTTATCGCAAATTATCCGGAGATCGCGCGCTGATACGCGCGGCCGCTTTTCACGTGCCTTCCGGGCACCGGTGACGCTTGTTCTCTCCTATCTTGTCGCCGAGCTACTTAATCTCGCGTCTTTATCGGCGCAATTCTCTCTAATGCTACTAGCGGTCCCAGTATCAGGGAGACTGATCGCCGAACACGAAATTCGCAGATAGCGAAACGCTGGTGGGCCGATAATGCAATTAGTCGCGGTTAATTGCGGGTGTTGATCGAGCGTTGATCGAGATGGGAATCGAGAGTTGTCGGGAGGTGGAATTTGAGGCGCGGATCGGGCACGAATTAGACGAAGCGCGCGGGGCGAGCGAAGCCTATGTAAATTTTCGTACGGAAGACCTTGGCCCAGAGGGGCCGGCGCAGTTGGGACGGAGAGAAAGCCCCTTCCTCCTCTAACGGCAACGATCTCACGAACTTGAACTTGATCTTGCTCTCTCGCCTTGGCTTCCTCGGCCGCCTCTTCACTCCCCTCGCCTTCCTTTTGCCAGTCACGTAAGACTCGTACACACAGAGACCTCCCGCCTCTACCATACACTATTTTCCTATACTACTTCTCTCTCTCTCTTTTGTGAGCGGGCTAGTGTTCATTCATATTCCCAGTGGTGTCCCCATTGAAACGAGAGCAGAATCGGCAATGGACCTCCGAATCCGCCGGACTCGCTCGAGGCTATGGGATAATGGCTCTTTAATGAGGACGTGCCCGAGTCTCTCTGGTTCTGCGAGCGGCGGCGGCCGGAAGCCGAAATGCGAGATGAATTCTCGGCGTGCGTCCGTTGAATGTGCGGGCCTTTAGATGAGCCCGGGAGGAGCGGGGACAATAAATATCGTCGGCTTACGTGGGCAGGAGGAATTTATTCCGAGGCGCGAAGGGGTCGTTACCCAAGCGAGAGAGTGGCTCTCGAGTCTCGAGGCGCCAGGTTGAGGGGATCGGCGACTTCTGTCTTCCTCGAGAAATGAGTGTCTAGGCCGATGAAGATTCTGCTTCCTCTTCCTGAGCCCGGTGATCAGCGTCGACCACCCTGGATATATCTGCGCGCTCTCCCTTTTAAACGACCTGGCCGACAGCAATGCCGCCCGCTAATGATCGCCGCCCTTATTACACTGGCGCGGACGTCGTACGTTAAAGGACTCGGGGGGCCTTTTCGCGTAAGGGCCAGTTGCCCCGGCGGATAATGGCGCGGGCGCCAGATGAGCTAAAGGGAAAAACAAGAGAACCAGGAAACGTTGCGTTATAAGGAAACCGGGGAGAAAATAACGAGCTGAAGCCCGCATGCAAATGCCTGGAAGAGGAGCACCCTGTACCACCTGCGTGTCCAGAAGAAAGGGCGAAGAAAGCATGTAAGCCGGGTTTCTTGTTTACGCTGGAAGAAGCAGGAAGTACCCCGAGATACCACGAACGTTGATCCACTGCTGATAAAAGCTTCGGAGCCTACTCGCTTCTTCTTCTTCTTCTTCTGGTTCTCGGACTGTTTTTTCAGGCCCGCCTTTTCAGGCTCTGCCATCACTGCGTTCTTTCAGGTCTTCTTAACAGGCCCACGGTTCCGTTACGAATATTTGTCCGAGAGATTCCACTCGACGCTACGGACACTGATGCAGATGAAGTGCACCCAGCGACCTTGCACCCGGGGAATTCCCAGATACTCTTTGGTGTTGGTGCAGCTGGCTACAGTTGTGTACCGACCTGTTTCGCACAATTCGGTACAATGACATTCTTAACGCCAGGCATTCTCTGCACTCTGTAAATAACAGGGGTCCGACTGGCGAATCATGAAATACTCAGGAAACTCGAAACATGGGAATTTTTATTTGACAATTTATTCTTTAAAGTCTTCAAAGATTATTGGGGTTTGTCATAACTCGACAGTTGGTGTATTAAACTAGTATTTTTGAGAGGTCTTCTGGCTGGAACGTTTCGGGTTCCGCCCACGGGGTTAACGAGCTCGCAGGCGAAGGATGAACATCAATCAGACCGAAGAGATCGCCTTGTTTACGGGCGACAGAAAGAGTGGAGGCTTCTTTATTTCGCGATGATAATCGCTCCCCGGAAGCGAGCCGGTCTAACAAGCCCGGGAAACATTACTGCGGCTAAGGGGCATTGAAGGATCAGTCAGGAAAAAGGAGATCCTGTCTGCCCCTTGACGACCAGCCGGATCTCAATTCGACATTTCGACGTAGAATCGAACTTTAATTCCCTTCTAATTCAACCATTTATGTAATGCCAATTACTGCGTGAGTTGAACGGATGGACAGCCGCTATTCATTTCGAGTCCTGATTCGACAATCAGGATATTTTCATTTTCCGGGACGAGGCAAACGAGCCGATAAAATTAACAAAACTTTAAATAAAATTATTCAAATTCCCTTAAACAAATATCTCGAACGACTGGAATGTTCAACTGGTGAGCGACGAGGGAAACTCTTGGCGAACGGTACCGGTCTCCGCCGATCACACCTGCCAGCCTTGAACCAAACGATTGCTGCCATCTCGTCGAAGGAATTTCGGTACTTCGTCCTTCTCGTCAGACAGTAAAGTACCAATTGAACAAAACAGTATTACAACAATAAAAACCTGCAAAACCGACCAACATTTTAAATCCATCACGAAATTCTCAAAATAGATGTGACTGATCATTTTCATGTACCAATCAACAGGAATCATTTAAAAGTCTGTACATACATACACTAGAGTCATGTGGGAGTGAGAATTTCGAGGGACTGATTATTACTTGGACAAACGAGCACCGTGACAAATAAGCTTGTCAGCAGCCAGCCACTAAATTCCGCCAAGTAGAATAAGGACGTCAGTGGTCTGGACACGAACACTTGACCATGTAGCAATGTAGCAAATACCACAATTCTATCTCTATTTTATTTCGCCCGGCGCTAAAACGAGATCCTTTTTATTCGTGTTCTCTGAAGCACTGAACCGTTGAAATAACAGTGGCCCAATGGGATAAGAGAATTTCGTTGAACAATGGGGAAGCAGTCAAGGATGATTACATGCGCGTTTCCCGATCGAATCTACTTCGGTCGCAACTGCACCGATCCGATCTCCACAGGTTCTATTTGTCATCGGCCAACAGCAGGAAACATACTTGTCGCTCCTGACGAACGAAAATACCGAAACGGTAAAAGAAAAACAGAAAATTATTCCACCGATGGATTCCTCTTCCAGAGAATCTTGTCTATGTTTCGTGCCGGTCACTTGCACGCAATGACGATAGCAATAATTGCCGAACACTCGTGAATACGAATGTTACATAACACGAACGAACGGCCAGACATGGACACGTGCTCCCGACCTTGCGAAATCTGCGCCCATGCATTTGACGTGAAAAAAGTCCTATGGCCATCGATAATACTAAACTCCAACCATCTCGCGGCGATGTGAAAGCTTCCTGACGTTCGCCAGGCATCCGCCGATTGTTTAATCGATTTCATCAACAGTCGATATAGAACTGTTAATCGGAGAAGGCGATGTCAAGTTGCGAGAGGTGTAATTGGACTCCGAGAAAAACGCGTCGAATCTCCTCAGACTCGTAATGGTCCTCGCGTGTTGCTGTCTGATTCGTGAAGCCCGCGCCCGATTACCGTGCAGGCTATTCCCTGATTACGATCGCATCATCGATGTAAGTATAATCGAACTGGATATTTTCTAAGATTTAAATTAGCCACGGATATCGGGTATTCCCCCGACTCCCCTCTTTTCCTCGCTTGGCAATATGCGCTGTCCATCGCGTTTCAACGTTTCAAGTACGCGTCCTTGTGAGTGAAGTCTGCTGGCATCACGCGCTCCGCATGGAGGAATACACGAGGAATGTAAAGAAGTGGTGTTTAGGCGACCACGTGATGCCAGTAAGTGGCTAATTGTGGCAAACTGAAGCAACTTTGCAGAGAAAAGTGCGGCACTCGGATTGAGCAAACCCTACATCATCTCCTCGCAGTTCGCACAGTGTTTCTCCCAAGAATCTGGTAATCGATGCGATTGCATGGTTCCTCTTAACATATCTATTTCTCCGGAATCCAATGACGGCAATGAACTATTATTTCAACCATCTCATCTGTAATTTACCGCCACGTGGAGCCGCTCGGCGCTCGGCAAAAAGTCCAAGGTCCCCGGAAGTCGCTCCAGTCTGACAGGACGAAAACAAACGGACCTGGGGAACATATGGTTCGCCGAGAAAAACGAAATCCGGCGGGGAATCCACGATAAATCGGCGGTGAATAAAGTTGTTAAAAAAGGCGACGCATGCGATCTGCATCCTGGAGGGAAGGCGTATCGTGCCGGCACTAGGCGGAGGAGGAGGCGGTGGTGGAGGATGGAGGCGTCGGGGGCACGTGCGAAACGAGCGTAGGTTTAATCGGACACTGTGCCAGGTGACCACTCCGTCGGCGCACTGGGATCTTCGACTTGCCGAATTTGCATCGGGCTTCCTCCTCTCGCAGGACTGTTCGTCTAGGCGCTCGCTATTGGGCAAGGACCGCCATGGAGAAAAGTGAAATTTAGGAAAGTCCCGATCATCTCGATCGATGCTCCAACAGCGCGGGATGTAACGTTGAAAGTGAACAGTGTTTCGACGAATCTCTTTCGGGGTGAGCGTCACTTGTTGTTTAAATGCTCACAAACTAATTCCGCCGCGAGCGAGTCTTTCCGGTCGTTTCCGGGAAGATCCGTGACACAGTTATTGATGACCTATTGGCTGGCTGATCCCGACGCTGCATCAATAACGGAATATCGTTGGATTCGCGAGTCCACTAATTCGCAGTTAAAGCTCGAGTGTTCTGTAACGGGAAGATCGATTAACGAGCCGAGTCTAATTGTTACACGACGCTCGCTCGACTGCGAGAAATGATTGTAGCCGATAAAACCACTTCGACATTCCGTCCCGGCAATCGGGAACGCTAATAGAAATATTGAAGACCTGTTCCACTTAATCTCACCAATTCGATTTACTAGCTCGATTTCCAATAAGCTATACTGTTTCAGGATCGCTATGATAAAACGAGCCCGAGCTACCACCGAGAGCAAAGTGTAATTGGATAAACACCATGGTCAAAATCAACATTAGAAGGCTGGTGAAAAGTCGAGTGCCAATCTTAAAGTGGCTGCCGCGCTACAAAGGAAGAGATGCACTGGGCGACTTGGTTGCCGGTTTAACAGTCGGCCTCACTCTAATTCCGCAGGTATGTATCTCTCGAAATCTGAGACTCCAATATCCTTAATCCTCCACACGGAAATCGCGGGGCATTTAATAAAATGCAATGAATCATACGTCCGATAAGCATGCACCTTGTTTTGTTTGCTGAAAGCGTCTAAGTGCGATGTTATTAAAACTGAGATTTCCCGACAAGCTATCAGGGAGATCGGCCAGATTTCACGTGACTTCTGATTTCAGGCGATCGCCTATGCAGGCCTGGCTGGCCTCTCGCCGGAATATGGACTGTACAGCGCGTTCGCCGGGAGTTTCGTCTACATTCTGTTCGGCACCTGCCGAGAAGTGAACATCGGCCCGACTGCCCTGATATCGCTGCTGACCTTCACCTACGCCAGGTGAGAGAGGAATGCTAATAATCGCCGACTTATCCCCGATAAGTAGACGAGCACGAGTTCCGTCACGGGCGCCGGTCCCCCCGTCGATTATCAGCGATATCGGCCGATAGTAGGCCATCGGCCGAAATCGACGCGGCGTGATCGATCGCCTCGCGCCTGTCGCGCGTGTAAACAGAGAGCGCGGGAACACAGTAGCATAAACAATGTCAGCGGCCAATTGGTTTCGGGAGCGATAATGCCGATTAACGGGAACGCGAGTGTACTCGAGGTGAAGAAGCTCTGACAAGAGGATCTCTCTCTTCATCTGTTCCCCTTTTGTCAATGAGTTAGAATCAAGTGGCTACTCGTATCTATTGTAGCGCAATCGAGAGGATTCCGTCGTGTGCAAAGGAGCAATTGGAACCAATTGCCACCGTTGGGAATACGATTAAAGTCTTTCACTATTGTTTAAGAGTATAGTTGGTAAAAAACAGTTTACGAGATAATCGATTTTTAAATAGGCAGCTTTACTGAGCGCGATAAAAGTTATTGGAAAAAGTAAGAACGCGTTATGTTCGAGTGTAATAACATTTGACAAGCAGTTTGAGTTGTATGAATTTTTGAGTGAGGCGTTTCGAGATGAATTATCGTATGAGTATAAAGAAATTCTGAAATCCCCGACTCGTAAATCTGGCACACTCGAGCGGCCTGTTGGAAATCGATTAATCTCGGGACGCAAAAAATACTGGGGCGCGGGGTCCTAGAGAAACCAGTTGGGTACTCACCTTCGAAAACGCAAATTGGCTCTCAAGTTTATTCTTCCATTTAGAGGGGTACCGGAGTACGCGGTGCTCCTCTGCTTTCTGTCAGGATGCGTCACGATAGTCCTTGGGATCCTTCGGCTAGGATTCCTAGTGGAATTCGTCTCGATACCGGTGGTCTGCGGGTTCACATCGGCGGCGAGCTTGATCATCGCCTGCAGCCAGATCAAAGGGCTGCTGGGCCTCAAGATCCACGGCGAGAGCTTCATCGAGATCTGGCGGGAACTAGTCAACAATATCGGCCAGACCAGACTGCCCGATCTGATCCTCTCTTCCTGCTGCATATTTGTCCTCCTCACGCTCAAGGTAACGTCAATCTACCGAATAAATAAACTCCCCACGCGTATCTAACTCGATCGATTCTTGCAGAAACTGAAGGATAGGAAAGTCTCGAACAAGTTTCTCAGAACGTGCTTGTGGTTCCTCGGGACAGGCAGGAACGCGCTGGTCGTGATCCTTTGCGCGGGCGCGTCCTACTGGTTCGAAATACGCGGTGGTGCCCCGTACATTTTAACAGGTCACATCAATTCCGGCCTCCCGGCGATCCAGAATCCACCCTTCTTCAGGGCTAATGGAAACGGAACCGAGAGCTTCATCGACATGTGCAAGAACCTGGGCTCGGGGATTATCGTGGTGCCGCTGGTTTCGATCATTGGAAACGTCGCGATCGCCAAAGCCTTCTGTGAGTCTCTGCTCCCCAGGCATTCGCGATAATCCTCGCTCAGAATATTAACAATGAAAAACTATTCAGCCCGCGGACAATCTCTGGACGCCACCCAGGAGATGCTAACTCTGGGACTGTGCAACGTCGCGGGCTCCTTTTTCCACTCGATGCCGGTGACCGGCTCGTTCTCGAGGAGTGCTGTTAACAATGCCTCCGGCGTGAGGACACCGTTCGGAGGAATGTACACAGGTGAAGATCTCGCCAAGAGCGCGGCCTAATTTCCTCCCGATTAGATATACTGACTCTAGCTGCTTCCGCTGCATTAGGCATTCTAGTCATATTGGCGCTGAGCTTGCTCACGCCCTACTTCTTCTACATTCCAAGGGCGACCTTAAGTTCGGTGATAATCAGCGCGGTGATATTCATGGTCGAGGTGCAAATCATTCGGCCGATGTGGAGAGCCAGCAGTGAGTAGCTTGTAAACATTTGATTGGGGGAGAATGAGTGGGGTGGACTCTGAAATCTTGGGCTTTTCAGAGAGGGATCTTGTGCCGGCGCTGGTAACTTTCTTGGCGTGTCTCTTCACCGGCGTGGAGCTGGGCATTCTAATAGGCGTGTTGGTGGATCTGGCAATATTAATTTATTTCAACGCCAGGCCGACGATATATATCGAATACAGAAATGTAAGTACATAACAAGAATCACGAAGAGTCCTAGTGTAATTTGATCTTTTAAAAATATGACTCCTCTCTTTCTCTCTCCCTCCCTTTGTCTCTGGGTTTCTCTTCAGAGTCCTACGTCGAGCTACGTCCTCGTGCGTCCAAGTGCCGGGCTCCTCTTCCCGGCGGTGGACTACCTGAGGATCTACCTGCTCGAGAGCCTATCTAACCATCGCCCGAAAGCGCTGAAATCCTTCAAGAAAGCGAGGACTGTCGTCCTGGACTGCGAACACATTGACAAAATCGATTTCACCGCGGCGCAGGTACGCGACGCTTATTAATAATTATCAGTGCATTTCGAAGTCCGCGCAGACCTTCCTCTCCCCGTGGGCTCTAAAATCAAGGCGAGACTCTGTTGAGGCGATCGATCCGTGCAATAGAAAAGGTCTAGCGATGAAACAATGGAAAAGCGTTAACATTGAAAAGTGCCGAACAAACTTCGAAATACTTTGGCTTACTATAATCTATGAAATGGTAAAAATGTTGGACAGGGCTTGAGCGCAGTGATCAAGGGATTCAATGAGAGGAAGAACCGGCTGATTCTAATGCGACCTACCAAGGAGGCATTGCGAAGTATCGAGTCGCTCTCGGACCATCCGATCACGGCGGTGCATACCGATAGCGAGCTCGCCACCGTTCTAAAGGAGTCGACCGCCGCGAGCCGAGTGGCCGAGTGCGGCATTGAAATCGCCGATCAGACTAATGGGAAAATCATCATTGGCGTGAACAATGAGTCTACGAACACGCAGCTGTAAACTGCCGGCTTCGCCAAGTCGAGGGAGCAAAAAATCTAAGAGCAGGCGGCCGCCGCTGCCGCCGCCGCCGCTAGCATGATTCACGCGCATCGACGATAATCGCGCGCGGTTCTTTTTGTAATAAAGATGTACAAAGTGGCCAGTAATATTTCTTAGAAAATTATGTTTACTCTTTTTTGGTTCCTGTATACTCCGGAAAGATATCCCCTCTCTTTTTCGTCCCCTGAAATCCTCGAGAATAGAAGCGCGGAATTCGTTAATGACCTGTCCGCGAGGGTATATCGCAACACATGTGAGAGGCACCCATCGAACTTGCACGACAGCCTCTTTTTCAGTTTCTTTCTCTTACACTTTTATTTCGTCAAAAGTTGGTAAGTCCTCGAAAAATAAACTATATGTTATCTCTTAACAGTAGACATAATATTTAAAGGAAAAGCAAAATGTGCATAACGCTCGGATATAGATATCTATGTACGCATATACTATATATGTGTGTGTAATGTATAATCGGAAAGGTCTCTATCGCTAAAGGAAACATCACGAAATAACGTAAGGCGAATAAAGAAGAAACAAGAGAGATTGCGCGTATTCGTCCAGCTAAATGAAAACACATGTCCGCTCGCCGCGCGTTCTTGCAGGTCAACTGCTGCAATTGGATAAGAAACGAGAAACTAAAAATCACCGCCGGAACTTAAAGTCTAGTAGTCTGCTGAACGATCGCGCGATAACTTGTTATATCCATCTACATATACCACTAGTTAAGACAACGGGAAAACGCTTAGAAACATAGCTTTGCACCATCTATAATCGTGTATACATATGCATAGAGTTCAACGAGTAACACCAATCTCTAATACTGCGTGAATGTATATGTATGCGAGTGAATCTATATAAACCTTTCACGTATCCGCCGAGTTCTGGAAAATAGACTTACTACTTTCACAGGGTTAATGATGAATGAGAAACGAAGCGAGCTACCGTCGGGTGACACCCGATAGTGATATACTTTGAAAAATGGCAGTACGGTTTAATCTTTAAAGCTTCTCAACGTCACAGATTCTAGCTCGAAATATAGACATATATCAATATTCATTTATCTATATATATATATATATGCACGAATGTATTCGGAATGTAAAGTTGGGTGTGTGTGTAAGAAGTGATCGAAAAATTTTAATGCTTCATCTCAGACTTTAGAGTAGAATTGGGCATATAATCAGTCTTCCTGGAATAATTACCACCGTAGAACATGCACTCCCTGGGCGAAATCATCGGTGGTATAAAGTCCGAGTCGTTCTTTGACATGTCGTCCTTTCTAGCATAATCTCGATTATTATAATGCTGATTGTCCGAGTACCTGGGATAATTGGCGGTGGTTACATTGCGAGGTACAGGATACTTCTGGTAAGTCTGGGAGTGCACGCTCAATGGGCAAGCCTTCATCGGAGGAACAATAGGTGCCGAATACGTATACGGTGACATGACTTGTGTATCTTGCGAGGTGTTTTGGTAATCGTTTGGTGCTTGGTAATATTGACTAGCTCGCATGTGAATGTCCAGTGCATTGTCTTTCGCTTTGGTGTTACCCAGTTTGCTGACGTGCCCCAGGAGATTCCCACATGCATCCGCCTTCTGTGGGCTCAGCTCTTTCCGGTAGTCACCCTCTCCCTGCTGATAGCTCTTGTACTGATGAGTTTGAACCGGTGACGAGACCGGGCAACTAACTGGCTCCATGAGATTACCCGATGACATGACTTGATGGCTCAGCGGATTATACCCTGCATACTGAGGAGCCTGGAGTAAAGGCCCTGGACATTGCATCATGGGGTTCCAGCCCTGCATACACATCGGTGGCATGTAAATCACCGGCTGCTGCAAATAGCCAGCTTGCTGGAGAGCGTTATAATCGCCGTTGCACGGTGGTCGGTAATTTTGGATCGGCATTCCGAGAGGATGCATCGTATTCATCATATTCCCAAAGTACATCATCTCGGGCTGAGCGATCGACCATTGCTCCTGCTGTGGGTGATTCTGGAAACCTGGAGGCGTTGCTGCAGCAGCTTGACTCCCGTGCATCATCATGCTCGATGAATCTCCAGCCATCACATTTTGATTCCCTGCGCTTGCCACCGAATTATTTGTGGACGCAGTGTTCTGGGCCATACTGGTGATTTCCGTCGATTTCCTCGGCATGTTGTGGACCGGGTTGTACTGATTCATATAGAGACCTGGATTGGAGTAGTGCATGAGACCACCACCTGCCATAGCGAGATTCGACATGTGGGGCATACAAGCGGATGGGAGAGTTTGAACGACTTGTCCCTCCTTTTGCATTTGCGATTGTTGATGTTCGGAACTATGAATATTAATCGGTGACACGTGGCTATAGGTGACGGTATTATCGTAATACTGTTCAACTGGCACGCTTTGAACACATTCAACTTGCTGCATGGAAGTCATGTGACTGACATTTTGTGACCCATCTACGTAAGGATTCGAGCATTGTTTATTCGGTGGTGGAGGATTGTTGATGTAAGAAGGCATGCTATGGGATCCTGTGTCTAGTTCCTGAAGATTCTCTGAAAACTTGGCCGCCTTCGCTTCCACGGGAGTTACTTTATTAGTGCAGCTACCAATCTCTTGGTCCTGGACAATCTTTATATTTGGTTGCGTATTCAACGCACTTATTTGTGGCGCGTCGATCGACTCACGGAATTGTTCCTCTTCTCGTTGAGATGGCACATGCTGAATACTTTCTGGTGGTCTGATGTTCTGTTGGGATGATTCATTTGTCCTATTGGTGTTAGAAACAGTTGAATTTGACGGTTGATCCCTGTCCTGTTCTTTATTATCATGCCTGGCGACGTTGTTACGTCCAGATTGAATTGGTCTGTGGTCGTCTACCTTGGGTTTTACATGCTGGTATCTTGCTGACGAGTAATCTGTGGATCGCCGATAGACATTAGGGTCCCTCTTTAATCTCTGACCATCACCACCATTATGATCTCTATCGTATCTGTCATTAGAAGCTTTTGGATTCGACGGTACAGATCTGCCAGATGATGGATTCTGCTGCATACGGTTTCCATTGTATGATGAATTCCTTTCAAATCTATTAGAGCTAGATCCCTCGAAAGTTCTTGTTGAATTCCTCATGGGCGCCGATCCTGAAGTATTGTAGGATCCCGAAGTTGGTCTGTGACCGGTGTTCTGTTCTGCCTCTCGTCTCTTTGGCTCTTGTTGATCATATCTTCTGTAATAACCATCTCGTGTTGATGGAACCCTGTTTGGATTACATCTCTGTCGACAGTCCATGTTATTAGGTTGGTGATTTGATGGTTGATTTGATGGATGATTTGATGGGTGATTTGATGGGTGATTGGATGATTGATTTGACGGTTGATTTGATGGGTGATTTGCTGGTTGATTTGCTGGTTGATTGGATGGACCAGAATTCGTTGATGATCCAGACCCTGGTGGTTTCTTTGATAAATCTTGGTCAGATTTTGTCATAGTCTGCGAATATCTTGCCTGTGATCTTGCCAAAGCTTTGTTTCGTATGTATTGATTGTTGTAGGACTGGGTTCTTGTTATTTGAACTTTATGACATCGTCTCAAATTGTCTTCTTCAGTTTGTTTCTCATTGGTGATTGGTTTATTATTTTTACTAATCGCAGCGCTGCTCGAAGGAGCCTGAGTTTTGACACTAATAGATTGCCTACTCTTTGCACCCTCTACTTCCTCAGCCTTGGTATTCTCTGCTAATGATGATTTCACAGAATCTGAAGCTACATCTTTTGTATTTTTTTCACTTGCATCATGTAGGTCATGCTTTTCATTGCAACTCTCTTTAATTGTGGCCGACGACTCATCAATATCATTGTCTAGAATATGAAGTATAAATGTTACTATCATTCCTCCTCGAAATTCTGCGCACTACAGATGAAAATGGAACACCCAAGAAATCTATTCGATCGGCCGAATTTGGTTTCACCATAGTCCAAGACATTCCATTTTATATGCAGTCCGAAGCACGTTAGTCGCGACAAGCCCCAGCTCGTTTTTCTCACCTTCGTCATCTGCCCAGTCTCGGACAGTCTGTCTTCTGTTTATGTCTGTGCTTAGCTCTGATATAATTTCAGATTTTGCATCATTATTATTGCTGTCATGGCACTGCTTTGGATTCTCTTGTTTTGGTGTAGTGTTAATTATATCAGATTTCTTTTGTGCAGAATCCCTAATTAGACAAAGAAGTCAATATCAACGCTTGCTGCTCCAGAGTTTTGTCCAGTCAGACTGGGATGATCGTATTCTTACCAATTATCAGTATTTGGTTTCTCACTTGTTACCTCTGAGTCATCCGTTGGATCTTTATCTATCCTAAAATGTTCTAATTGAGCAGTAACCATACTCTCTGCCAGAGCCATACTCATCATCTCCTCCTCATCCAATCTTTCTAAAGCCAAAGATTGGTTGTCAGGGCGTAATGATTCCGGACCATCATCTTTCCACACTGCTTCCATAGTGTTCTGTATCTCAGAGACACTCAGGCTCAGCTCTGATTCTTTCCCAGTGGCAGGATCACCTTTCTCGGTATTATCTTTCAATGCAGAACCACAAGACTGTTCTGGGTTTGGATGGTTTATACTGCTGGTGGATGGAAGTATATTAATACTCCCATCAACTACCTGATCTATATCCTCTTTTAATGATTCAGTCTTATTCTCTTTTTCATGCGGAAACGCTTTGGTGCTATAAAAAATCACATGTGTCACATTAGGCATCACATCTGCATGATCTTATCTAATGAAAACTGTGTATCTGAGAGTCTACTATACTTTGATCTCACAAATAATAAAACGGCTAAATGGTAGGCAAAAATGAAAATAAACAAAAGAAAGATAAAACTTGATATAATCAAATGAGAAATGGCATTAAACGTACTGTCCGAACAACTGAGAACTATTTTTCAGCCATTGCATATTATGCATCTTGCTAATGACTGTCCTCTGCTCTATATTGGCGGTCTCTTGGAGACCCGCGTCTCCGTATACCATTTTACCTAACAGAAATTAAGACAAACAGGGGATACTAAAAAACCTTCTCAAAATAAAGCACATTGGTCACAGGGTAGAAGGAAAAGATACTTGAAAGATACCAGTGTTACTTGATCACGAGCAGCACTCAAGTGATCCTTTGGAAATATCTTCACTGAGTAAGAATGCAGCGAAATCACCAAGGAACGTATTCGCGTGTAATAAGGCGAACGAGCGAAGCAAGGCCGTAGAGGCGTAAGACGAGGTAAAAAATCGTGCGGGGAAAAGCGGCGAACGTACCAGTCTAGGAAAGAGGCAAGAAAGTCGCAGAAAAGGCTCCTGCGAAGAAACTGGAATAACGCGGAATTAGCGTAATTGCGAGTGGCGTCGAATTAGTCGTAGGAATGCAATCAATAATGGCAAAGAGAATTTACGTCGCAGTCGAGGCCGGTTACAAAGAA
Source organism: Crossocerus cetratus (assembly GCA_963675795.1). Classification (NCBI taxonomy): domain Eukaryota; kingdom Metazoa; phylum Arthropoda; class Insecta; order Hymenoptera; family Crabronidae; genus Crossocerus; species Crossocerus cetratus. The sequence continues at coordinate 8,580,388 of OY776664.1, read as the reverse complement.
CTTTCGTGCAGGGTTCGAACGAATATGGACTTGGGCTGACTTACCTCACGAATACGAGTATTCCCGTTACGCTAGAGTGAAAAATCCTCGGTACGCTCTCAACGCACAATCCAACTCTCTGCCTAGATCGAATATCCTTCGCTTTATCGCACGTAGATTATCCTCAGTACGTTGGCTCCGAAGCAAAGGACGCCATAATACTGTTTGAGAGCACGATGCGCAAATGCGAGAGGAACCTCGAGTACTTCAACCATCCGCGCTCATCTCTGCGGAGAAAAAAATCAATCCGTCAGTCCCGAGCTCGTTTCGGGCCGGATTAGCGAGCCTGCGAGCCAACAATTATCATACTTGCCTTTCACGGCTACGCACATACGCACCAACTCGCACCACACGCTATTTCAAATGTAAACTTTCTCACTGAGTCGCTTCAAACTCGAATCGTCTCCTCGTCCTCGCTTCGGCCTATCGACAACAATCGGCGCGGCGCCAGTATCGAGATATCGACGACCAATCGAACCTCACCCAACCCAACATGACGCCTAACACCGGAAGCACAACATCCGCCATTGGCAGTCGATACTCTCCGCCGCGGCCAGCCGCTCTTTCCAAGCATCGCCAAATTCGCCTGAAACCAATCAATTCCCCTCAATTTCCCGCCTAGTCGCACCAGGTTCACCGCGCGACACTGCCAGGACTACGCGCGAGCCTCCCCACGAAGAGAATAGAGTGATCAACGAGGGTGCGGTTTGAATTCGAACGGGTGTCGCTCGGAAGTGATCTCTAACCCAAGTGGGCTACCACAAAACTCGAAGTACATATTCGGGATGGATATTAGAGCGGCGGGGTCCCCTCGTCCCCCAGCCCCACTGGCCTGCGCTCCAGGTAAGCCTCTGTCTTTCTCGGACGCGAAGTGGGACACGCGTCTCTTGACAATCGTGTGGAGTGCAGTTTGCAGAGGCCGCGCGATGCCGGCTGGATGCTCCGGCTGGGTTCAGTCGAGGCTGAGCCCTGCGATCGACCCGTCTCGGTCCCTGAGTGGACCTGCCTACGTCAACGAGGACTCGCACCAGCCCGTCGATTCACTGGGGAACAGCTGAGAGCCTGCTATGCAACGGAATCATGAATTGCGCCCGAAGGCGGGAGTGATCGATTGCCAGGCTGCGGGCAAATGACATATGCAGCCGCAGCGTCCACTGCTCCATCGCCGATACGTGAGTCGATTACTCTTTTCGCATGAGCGCCTTTTGAGTTTGTCAACATTTTTCCTCGTTCGTTTGTATTACTATGTAAGCTGCTTGCCACCTGGCTAGCGCGTAACAGCGACGCGTGTCGTTTGATTATTTTAATGTGTAATTGCAATGTAACTGCGCATTTGCCACTGTTGCGATAGTTTTGCGCTTGGACTCGACTTGGACGTGGCGAATGTTTGAACCGAGTCTTTTCCCATGCATCGTCACGTGCTTGCAGTTTGTGCAGAATCTTCGCTAGCGGAGAGTGGACGTTTCTATCTTGCGGCTAGTGTCTATCAATAAAAGCAAGGATCAAGTGGCTCTGGCCCTTTAATAGAAGTCTCGTGAGCGGTGGCCGAGATACGCTTGCCAGATCATCGAAACGAACCGTAGGACTCTGCTCGATCGCTGCTGAAACGTGACAAAAACGTGAGCGGCGACCTTTCCGCCCAGAGTGAAATCAGATATTGCCGGGAGGCTCGATGCCGTGCGAATTTGTCAATCGGATAAAAATGCTCGCTCGCCCCGAAGGTCGATCGAGCCGCGTTCGTTAACGGCAATTTTCCACGCTTTCCCGAGCCCGTGACTTTTGCGCCCGATATTTCTTAACTGCTCCACTTAGAAACGAGAGAATCAGCGCTCGCTTCCACTTGTTTGTCAGTTTTGGACGACGCGCACTCTTATTCTGGACTTTTCTTTTTATTTTAATCTCTGTATGCTCTCGGTCAAGTTTCATCTGCTATGCTAATTATGTTATGGCGAGAGCACCTGCCTGTTTGCACAGGCAGAGCTCGCACACTCAATCTGCGCCTCGCGAGATTTGCGCAAACGCTCGGCATGTTTTTTTTATTCTCATCTCCGGCCGCATGAATTTCGCGAGGGCCCGCTGCAATTGCGGTGTAACGCGCGAGGCGTTGTTACATTGTTTTTGCACGCTCTCGCGCGCGCACTCTGCCTTCCCGAGAGAGGCTGCTCCGTACAACTAGTGCTTATATCACCAGTTATCCGAGGCTATCAAGGTAAACCGTCGGTGTTGCAACGAGATCGACTAGTTCTAGTTCATTCACACCAGCCGACGCTCTCCGTACACTAATCCCACCGAGCGGCCTACTATATACTACTCACCAGTCCCACCGAACCGAACTACCTCTCCGAAGCACGTGCCAAAGAGCGAGCGCTCAACTAGAGCGTCTCTTAAAAAACCGCCGAGGGAGCATAAAACAGTCGGCGATGGTGCGCGACACTGTTCTCCGATTATCGTGAAAAAAGTTTCGAAGGCCGTCGTCGCGCACTTTTTCCCCGAAGTTCGCTAAAATCCGACGGTATATAAGTGGCCTACCGGCCACCGGGGACTTTCAGTTGTTCGGCGCTGGATTCCAGCTGGGGAATCGAGTCGGCGTCTCGGGCGTGCGGTAGCTACTCGATTGCGAGACCCTTGGAGATCCTGGTGGCGGCACTCTCGCCTCGGAAGCTCGTGTAGCCCGGTGAAAGCACCGGCTTTCACCGACAAAAATACACCTGTATCGCCTGGTAGTGGCGGCGATATATTTTTTCAGGCTTTGCCGCGCTTAAGCAAACCCCAGGGAAAGAGAGAGAGAGAGAGATTCTACCGGGGATCATGTGGCCAACCGCGTTGTCGCCGCGAATCAAAATAGTCATCGTCGTCGGCCTGTTTGCACTCGCCGATTAATCTCGTGCTGCCCCTTGCCCGACCTGTGATTCCTTTCCCTTGCACTAAAGAGATAGTGAGTGTGAGAGAGAGAGAGTCAAGAAGAGAGTCGACTTCAAATCGTCGCTGATCTGATTTTAGAAACTAACGCGCGAGATCGCTAGTTCCTGGTGGCTAACTTTAACCAGCAAAGACACAGGACGCCGCCCGATTCTCGCGGACGCGCCCGCCAATTAACCGGGCCGATAACGAGCCAACCAGAGGGTATCGCCAGAGTGTCGGCTCGAGGAGAAGCCCGGATTCGTCGTCGGGGCGAACTTCTCCGCAAGGTGTTCGAGAGCGAGCAAGCATGGCGAACGAGGTGAACGATCACTACTGGAAGATGAACTCGAGAGGCGACCAGATCGGCAAGATCCTCCGGAGGCGCGTGCCCATCCTGGACTGGCTGCCCAAGTACAACTCGGAGAAGTTCCTCAACGACGCCATCGCCGGCATCACCGTCGGATTGACGGTGATGCCACAGGGCCTCGCTTACGCGACCCTCGCCGGTCTCGAGCCACAGGTAGGACGCCAAAACACTTCAATTTCCGCATCAAGCGATAATGATAACATTTCAGCGGAACTCTGCTTCTCTTATCAATCTTGAGTTCTGTTTGCTCTGCGCATGCAATCCCATGCGCTTCCCTCGGCAGTGGGAGTCGGCACTGACACGGATTAATGTTGTTTGCAGTATGGTCTTTACTCGGCATTCATGGGAGCGATCGTTTACGTGGTGTTCGGATCGTGTAAGGACATCACGATCGGGCCCACCGCCCTGATGGCGTTAATGACCCACGAGTACGTTCAAGGAAGAAACGCCGATTTCGCAGTACTGCTCGCCTTCCTATGCGGTTGTCTGCAAATGCTGATGGCTTGTCTTCGTTTAGGTATTTAACCAACCAAGATACAGGAGATGCGATTAGTCTCAGGGGTCTATCATATTCCCAATGACTGTTGTAGGGGTCCTGATAGATTTTATATCGGTGCCGGTGACGGTTGGCTTCACGTCGGCGACATCGGTTATAATCGTGGTCTCGCAGCTCAAGGGACTGCTAGGACTAAGAATCTCCGGGCAAGGATTCTTGGACACCCTGACCAAAGTCGTGCAGAACATCGGCAACACTTCCCCCTGCGACGCAGGCATGAGTTTGTCCTGCATATTCGTCCTGCTGCTATTCAGGGTAAAGACCACCTTACCAGAATCCTCTCCCTCCCCGAGAGCGGAAGACAGTGCGGAGCAAAAGAATCTTGAAACGTTTTAGAAAATGAAGGATTTCAAGTTCCACCGGGACGATAAAAAGGCGACCAAGTGTCAGAGAGTAGTGACCAAAGTGGTGTGGTTACTGTCCACCGCCAGAAACGCCATAATAGTGATCGTATGCTCGACGATCGCTTACAAGCTCGACTCCGAGTCGGGCTCGCCGTTCATACTAACTGGGCCAGTGCGCTCCGGTCTTCCAGCGTTCGGACTGCCGCCGTTCTCCACCCAGCTGGGTAATCAGACCCTGAGCTTCACGGAGATGTGCTCGGAGCTGGGCACCTCGATTGTCCTGGTGCCGATAATCGGGGTCCTCGGTAACGTGGCGATCGCGAAGGCCTTTGCGAACGGCGGTAAAGTCGACGCCACCCAGGAGTTGATTACTCTTGGTATTTGCAACGTTCTTGGCTCGTGCGCTAGCGCGATGCCGGTCACCGGCTCCTTCAGTAGGTCCGCGGTTAACCATGCCAGTGGTGTGAAAACACCCATGGGAGGTCTCTACACCGGGATCCTGATACTGATGGCACTCAGCCTCCTCACGCCCTACTTCTACTTCATACCGAAAGGTACCTTGTCATTCAATATTCAGGCTAACAAGCCTGCCAGAGTTAGGCGGCAGCCACTAAAGAGTGATACTTTCAGCCTCGCTTTCGGCGGTCATCATCTGCGCGGTCATATACATGATCGAGTACGAGGTGGTGAAGCTCATGTGGAAATCGAGCAAGAAGGACTTGATCCCGATGTTCGTCACCTTCTTCTTCTGCCTTGTTATTGGGGTAGAGTATGGAATAGTGCTAGGGGTGGGTACGAATCTCATATTTCTACTGTACCCATCGGCACGTCCGACCATCCACGTCGACAAGTGTACAGTGAGTGCTCTTTCGGCAAAGAATTCTTACATAAAGGACTTGGTAGGAGATAGATTTACTATAGCATAATAATTCATTTTAGACCAACAGCGGAGCAGAGTATCTTATGGTAACACCAGGGAATAGTCTCTACTTCCCAGCGGTCGACTTCATCAAGGACTCCGTGGGAAACGCTGGGATCAAAGAGGGTTCTAGTCAAGTGCCAGTGGTAGTCGACTGCCGCTACGTCTTAGGGGCCGATTTCACTGCAGCCAAAGTAAGTCGTGTTTCTATCTCATACCCGCCCACCCAATCAGCCGAAGATTAGTCGAATCGCGTTGCCGGCAGGGAGCAAGGAAATTATATTGTTTTATCGCAGGGCATGGCAACGCTAATCAACGAGTTCAAGAACCGAAAGCAGGGCCTTTACTTTTACAACCCGAGGTCCGATGTAGTGGCGGTCCTCAAAGGCGCCTGCGGAGAGGACTTCCAATACATTTCCACGCAGGAGGAGCTCTCGTACCTTCTCTCCTCGAACCAAAGCGGTAAGCATTCTGCCCGGTGGTCACGGATTGCGCGCAACGACAACAATCCCTCATCCGAGCGCAAAAACTTTCTGTTGACAGACAAGACCTCGCAGCAATTACTGGAAATAGCACGTGACAAGAGCCACGAGCCGCTGATGCTGAGCTGCCCCGAGATCATTCACCGGAACGGACGCAGCTCTTGCCACGAGCTCAGCGAAGTTACGACCACCTTGTTACACGCCACAGCTAGTTAAAAGTTTGGACCAATTGGTTAATTTATTGTCACATGGGAATCTCTTTATTTCTTTCAAGCCGGAGCACTTATCCTACTGATTTGGTAGCCTCGAACGCTCCTCCTTCTATGACACTTCACGGATCTCTCTTTTTTTCGTATGTTATTCTACATTGTTTTTATCTTGACTTTTGCGGCCTTTACCGCCCACCTTATCGCGCCCGCCCACGACTGCGGGCGGTGTTCACTTTTTATTCAGTATTAAGTATTGTTGGACTTGTTTCGAAAGACACGACCGAATTTTGGAATCGCGACATGATTGATTGTAAGTGCCCTTGCTACCATTTTGTGGCGAGTCAAGACACTTAGCTGTTTGATAGGTGTATCGGAGTGGCGAGGGAGTATCGTCCAAGAGCGATGCTGCTTCCACTGTTACTTAAATCTGTACATATGCGATGCATTTACTTGCATGACAAGTAATGGACAACGTCATTACACACTTTATTTTATACGTTTGTTATGCGATTACGCAATAAATATGAAAAACCAAAGTGAGCCCCAGCTGCTTCTGATTTTTCGTGAACAACAGTTTTATTTAATTCGACAATATAATTACAATGGATCGCGATACATAATCCAAATGCAATAAATTAAGGAGACGCTTCGAATTACAGCTAGAAGAACAAGTAAGTTCATATTATTATTATTATTATTATTATTCAGAATACACATGACCCTTGAATATTTCCTCGCTCAGTTTTTTTGTTTCAATATTCTTTACGGCTTTATATACAGGTATCCTTTGATACCGATAAATTACAGTCTTCATTTTAACGTCTGCGACATAAATACAGATTAACGGAATATTGCACAGTGCATTAGCTGCAGATATCAGTCCGCCACCGAGCTATTTACGCTTTCATACTTATGTATACATAGGGATCCACCGAAAACGTGAGAAACTAAAGCACCCGACAATGAGAGCGTTTTATTTTGGTCCAATTACTCGTTACCGACCTAATACAATATCTTCGGTCCCAGATTTGAAGAGCCGTTACTCCTCCGATTACTTGTTCCACTCGAACATTCTCAACAAGAAAAGAAAACGTGGTAGAAAAATATTAACAGCGCAAGGCAACAATCAGATCTGGAGATCGCCGAATGTTAACTTCAGTAGAGGCCCGACACGATATCCGTTACTTTCCCACGCACACCGATCGCGGTAGAAGTCGTGTTCCTCCGGCCGACAGGAGTTTCATTCAGCTGCTGATTGCCCGAGTACTTTCCAGCATTGAATCGACTCTTCCCAAGCCCGAACGTATCGTAGGTCCGCCCGGCGAAAATGCCCGAGTCGATGGACTTGCTGGAGAACTGATTCGCGACGCTCTCCGGCTGGCAGAAGGAATGATGCCTCATCGCGGACTTGGGGAGTATCATGTGGGTCGACTCGAAGTCCAAACTGCCGCGTTTCTTGGCCGAATTGAGTTCATTGTGATAATTCCACTCGCGATTTCGCCGCTCCTCGTAGAGTTCGTCGTTCCTGAGCTGTTTGTTGTTGACGCGGCTCCCGTAGAACTCGTCGTTCTTCAGGTGCTTGCTCCTCGAGCTCGAGTCCTCGCGACGGCTTCTGGTCTCGAGCTCGCAGCAGCTCCTGGTATCGTCCAGTCTCCCGGACTTGGACCTGCTCGCCAGTTTCTCTTCCCGAGACTTCTTCGACTTGGCCTGATACCGATTGCCCCACTGATTCTTCTCCTGGGTGATGACTATGTCGACCATCGAGTCCAGGCCCTCGTCTATCCTGTCGAGCGACTTGGTGAGCAAGTTCGGAGACTTGGGGGCGTCGGTGGACCTTGGTCGTCGGGTGACAAGAGGCTCCAGGTTGAAGTCAGTGACGTAGAGGAGACCACTGTCACTTCCACCCCGGGAAGAGCAGTGTTCCTTCCTGGCGACGTGGGACACGTGATGAAAGGACTCCGACCTGCGCATCCTCGACCTGGAACCCTCGTCCATGAACAACTGTTCCTGTTTCGAGATGTTCTCGGAACTGCCCGGTCTACCGTAACTCTGAAGACTGCGGTGCTCGTCGAAGGAGTTGAGAGACTCGAACTTCCGGATACGACATTCGACTCTACTTCTATTGGACCTTCTCGAGCGAGGACTCGATGGATTCGATTCGATGTATTCCTGACTGGCCGATCGACGAAGATGTTTCCGCTTCTCCACCTCGCTCCTGTACTTGGAACTCTGGCGATAAGCGGACGAGCTTTGTCGCTCGGTCGACTGTCGGATATTCTGCGACTCCGACGCCAATTGTCTATAATCCTCCGATTGTTTATTGCTCCTGCTCTCAGTGGGCGTTCGGCCCTTCACTTCAGTGCTGTCGTAATTACGGATAGTCTTCTTCTCTTTAGTCTCCTGATCGTAGTGTCGAAGATCGTCGAAGCTCTTCTTCAGCTTCTCATTGGTACTCATCGCCACTTCCTTCCTCGGCTGTTTTTGGTAGTTCTCGACAGGTGCGTCTTGCATCTGGCGATCATAGGAATCGCTCTTCCCGTTATACTTGAGCCTGGAGGCACTCAAAAGAGAGTCGCTTCCGTCCCCCAAAGTCTCCTCCTCGATCTCTTCGTCGTGCGAATTGTACGGTTCAACGTGATCGACGAAATCGCAATGCCTGGCTGCCATAAGGGCAGAGAGGCAAGGGGGAGTCCTTCTCGGCGGCTGAGGATGAAGGATCGTCGGGACTATCGCTTCCTCGACGTCCGGTCCTTTAACCATGATCTTAACACTACCATCAACCGACGACTTCGAGATCCTGCGTGCTCCTTCGGGCGTCAGCCTCCTAGTCGCGCTCGAATCTGTACTGTAATCCCGGTCATTCCCAAAATACGTGACCTGTTCACCCTTCATCACACTTTGCGATACATTCGATCCAGCAGAGGACCTAGTAGTCTTCGCGTCCTTCCTCTCATCCCTCTTGATAACCTTCTCATACAAGTAACTCTCAGAATTACTTAGGGAAAGCTTCGAATTAGCCCTGTAAAGTTTACTCTTAGCCGATCTATCGTTCGAGCTGGTCTCCTGATCCCGGTGCTTCTGCTCCTGAGTCTTCTCGCTGAACTTCTCCTCGGCATCCTTGACGATGATGCGTAGCTCCTCGATCACGTCGTCGATGGTGGTCTCCTGATCGTTGTCCTGGGCGGGACTGACTTTCTGGCTGGCGCGTGATTGGATCTTGTTGTCCTCGGGACTGCTCGACCTCTCGGAGGAGCTGATCCCCTCGTCCTCGGCGTTCGACGAGACCTTGGGGGAATTCTGCGCGGTGATGACCGACGTGCACTTGTCCCTCTCCTCGAGGTTGTAGCCGTTGAGCTTCTCCAGCTGGTACTTCTGGAGCTGGCCCTGGAGATGGGCGACCTTCTTGCTGAGCATCCTGCAGGTCTCCTCGGCGCGGAGCGCCCGCCGCTGCAGGGCGTCGACGTCGACGCAGTTGTGCGTCCACTTCTGGACCTCCTTGCGCAGTAAATCGTGAAGGGCGTCCTCCTCCCGCTCGTCGAGCTCCCTCAGCCATTCCTGGAGCACCTGCGGCTCTAGTCCAGCTTCGCAGGCCTCCGCCTAAAGGCACACATGTATATGTAACGAATGGAAATTCCGGCCGGTGCTCTTCCCTTAAAATGCTAATTTATGCCGGCGAGCATAATCCGGCAACAAATTACAGAGACGTTGCGCATCGCTCCCCTCACCTGAATGTATAATCTGGTCTGCGTGCGAGGAGCCGACTTGAGGAAGGCGTTGAGGAAGGAGACGCCGGCGACCCGGAGGGCGATCGCCGCCCTCGGGGCGAGGAGGGCGCCCGCCAGGAATCGGAACCTGCCGCCCTCGCCGTACTTGAGTCTCAGGGTTGAAACCGCCTCGGAGACAGCTGCGTGGCCGCCTGGCGCCTGGCAGACTTTGGTCAGCAGCTGAAAAGAGAATCGCGCGGCCCGCAGTCCTCGGTGAGAAAAGTCCTCGGGAGCGTCGAGAGAGAGAGAATCGAGTGGTCTCGAGCGTAAATCCGGCCAATCAGTCGCCGAGGGAAACAGGTTCTTCCCGCTCGTAATAACGGAGCGCGTGTTTGCGGACGGTGATGCTGAAAGCGCGTTTACGATCGTTTCAATGGGTCAGGAACCTAATGAACCAAGGACACAGCTGCGAGGAAGATGCTGCCTGACCCACTACCCGCTCGCCGACGCAAGAACTCAATAAACCATCCTTCCCGCGCGGCGACCGCTCGCAATTAACCGCGCGACGCCACGCCAGGACGATAAACATTAGCAAGATCCTCTCTTCGACCGAGAGAAGCCGGCGGCGAGATCGAGACTTGGAATCCACGGCAAACTGTTATCGCGATGACATCGCTCGCGGCGCCGTTTACGAGCTCCCATACGGCCGGATGATTGCAGTCATTGCAGCCTCTTCCAAGAGCCGTCGCGATCCTCCGCGCGGCGATTTCCCGCCGAGAAGCGCGCTCCGCCGAGTTCAACCAGGCGTATAACAGTAACCAAGTGACGAAGCGTAATCGCACCTCTCCTGGAGAGCCAGATGGATCGACAGAGTGCTGCGGCGAGGATTCTTCCCGATCGACGCGTCTCGAAAAATGACTCTAACAGTACCGCGATGGAGGGGGCACGAGAGCGGAAGTGATGATTGTTATTTGTTACCTGAAGAGCGAGAACCCTCGACCGGTTCAGGCTACTCGTCAGACAGACCGTCAGCGCGAGAAGACCGGGCGGAGCCTCGACGAGGAGTCTCGCTGCATCGGCGCATCTCTCGCCGCACGCTGCCAGGCACTCGACGCAGCCCAGTTCGTCGAGGGCCGCTCGTCTCGTGCCGATCCTCGGGCCGGTGTGGCCGGAAGAGGGTGGCGAACTCTGCGCTAACTGTACCCCTCGCAGGGTCTCCAGTAGTAGAGTTATCCCGTCGGCCGGCGCTGCGCCGAACTCCTGGACGAAGCTGAAACAGACGTCGGGTTTTGAGTGAATAATGAGAATAACCGCACACATTCTCGACACAAGTAATCGGGTAAAGGTGGATCGGCGATTGGGGGGAAAAAGCGATCCGGTTTCTCGGTTGTCGGGTTTCTTTGGACGCGGCGGCGGCAGGGTGATGAAGTCGTGACGTTGCGTGATGACGCTTGAAAAATCCGAGCCCTCGCTCTCAAAGGGAAGAAACCAGACGCACCGAACGGGCCGGGAAGTACACTTTAACCGGATTGCACGCTTTCGAAATGAGCGATTTTTTATTGAGGAAAGAACGCGGTGTGGAGGATGATGGTAGGAATGAAAGGAAGGGAAGCTAGTCATTCGATGCGAGTGGAAGGAAGTCCTGGGCTTCTCACGCACCGGCAATCATTCGAGAGCATCGTTATTAGTATTTCACGCTTGACTTTGGACGGGGCGAGAAGGGGGAGGGTGGTATCGGTGTCGTTTTACTTGATATCGGATTCATCGAGCTCGCTCACGAGCGCAAGGGGATCGGTGGTTTCCCTTTACCACCGATCGACCGAGGTGTCTGCCACGCACGCAACCAGTGATGGCCTTAAGCTAGACAGGTGCAAGGCCGAGGAAATAGCTGACGCGAGCGTCAACCGGCCGACGAGTCTCCGCCGCGATCTTTCTCCCCAGACCACATCTCTCGAGGCTTCTTTCTCTTATTTCGAGGGGACGCGTAATCAGGAAACATCTCCTCTTTCCCGGGCGCGCGCTCGACACGCTGTCCACCGGCTCCCGGCGTCTTCTACAGTTCCACAGGCTACCGATCCTTCAGAGCCGTGGGAGTCGTCGGCGAACAACAGTCCGCGTGTCACTTTCTAAGCCTCTGGTACGTTCCAGATTCCCGTTTTCTCCATTACCACTGGCGGCGGAAATTCACGCATTTCTTTCCTCCCGGCGGCCGAGTGCGTTCTCTCGTTTCCGAGTGGTCTGGCGAGTGTCCCTAACAGTCTCGAGCGCGACGGCCCCGAGGAGATATGAGTCACGGACGCACCCAGTTCGCCAAGGGCCCGTTTCATTCAGCCCCGCGACGTAATAAACCTCATGCGTATTGCATGACCACACTCCCCACACATGAGGCCCTTAAAACCTCGCTCCCCATAAGTCCCCGCCAAATTTGGCTCCGGCGAAATTCCCATTGTCAAGGGGAGTCCCGAGTTATTCCAGAGCGCGCGCTCCCGTTTAAGGCGCGCGGAACGCGCTGCAACATTCCGTTAACCGGGTGGTGCGCGTGACACGCGGCAAGGAGGCAGGGTGACTCCTCCCCGTGGAGTAGCGCGATTAATCAGCGAGTGACGCCGCTGACCCCCGTCGTCCTTTTTTCCCCCGGGCAGAATGTAAGAAGGCTTCTCCGGCAGCCATGCCAATTATTCCAGCATTCGGCTGACACATAGCCGCACGTAGCGAGCCGCCGCTCCAGGATAACGACTTCATTAGCCCCTTCGGAAACGGGCCGACGGATCGGCCGCGCCAATTTTAAGTGGACACCCGAGGCGCACACGCTCCTGCTGAGGTAACGGTCCATTTTTTGCCATTCCCCTCGACCCACGAGGGAATCGACTCGCCGGAGGAGAAACGCTCCATCGGACCTTCCCGGGCTTCGCGGTTCAAGGGTGGAGGAAGGCCCTTGCGCGTCATTCGCAGTCTCGAGAGTCTCATATCGATTTTTGTTCATTCGACTTGGAGGAGAAGTGAGTGGTCGACGAGCGATGGGACCTTCCGCGAAGGTCCTTGCGCGCAGGACTCTACCACCTACGACGTGGCATTGGTAGTGAGGAAAAATCGTAGCCGGCGCGTCTAGACGGCCCCAGCTATATAAACAGTGGGTATAAGGCGAGAGTACAAGAGGGCCCTATGGAAATGGGCATTAAACGCCCCCCACGCGCGGGCGGGGCCCTCGGTGTATGCTCGCAGGCACGTCGCGCGTGCATTCGCTTAAAAGAGGCCCACGGAACAATACCAAACCGAGAGAGAAAGGAGTAAGCACTCTCAACAATAGAAGCATTATCTTACCGATCGTATTATGCATACCAAGCGACCTATCGTGATAACCGAGGCGACTTCTTCCCCGAACTCATCGGCACCTTCCGCACGAAGAACCAATAAACCAAGGTTTCGTCATCGATTAACGAATTACTTTCGTCGCACAAGCACTTTATTGAGTGTTGGCCTGAAATTACTGTGATTAAAGTGGCCGGGGCGCCCGGGAGGATTGAAAGGGGCCCGTGCGCCCGAGCCAAGGGAAAAAGAATACGCGCATGGGTGTATGGGAGAGGGGAGTTTTGCGGTTGGGCCTTCGCTCGCGTGAGGTTCGGCCCCGCACGCCTCTTCCTCCGCTGCATTATGTTACACGGGGTATAATGTGCTACGGGCAAGAATGCCCGCGGCGTGCGCCGCGTGAATATCAAGTGCCGTTCGCTTGTCAAGTTGTCGGGCTGATGGTCCGAGGGACGCACCCTCAAATTCGTTTTCCTCGCGCACGTGCGCGGGGAAGAGATGCGCGAGCCATGTTTCTCTTTCAAGGGCCCGTGCGTGACCGATGTACTTTCGATGCCCTTTGTGACTCTGTTATTACCTTGGTCGAAAATTCGAGTTCAAGACTTAGGTATACGAGATCGAAAGTGCCGGTTGCAAGGCGAAATGCCACCCACGTGCCTTTGAGCTCTCTCGAAGGGCTAGTTCCCGGGGACGCCTGTTACGTCGCGCGAAGACGTAGCGTAGAAACGGGATCTGATATCGCGTGAAAAAAAGGGGCCTTCCTTGGTTTCCATTAAGTAGGAAGCTGTTACGCATTCGCTGTTACGCGAAGCGGAAGCGTGTGGGGTATCGTGCGCGCGCTCGCCCGCCGGGTTCGGTGCCCGGTCGAGGCTTCCTCGCCTTCCGCTCCTGCCGCTCTACGGCACAGCTGATGCATCGGTGCCCGTAAAAATCCAACTGGAGCACCACGACACGCGTCTGTCCAGTGTGCGTGCACAGTGAGAGAGAGAGTGTCGCTCGCCTCTCGATCTATAATGAATCTCTACCTTCTTCGCCATGGCTGACCACCGCGGAGTCAATCTACTCAAACCAATTCGATTTATAGAAAATCCTCCGCTCGCACGATTTTACAATTATCCGCAGTACATTACACAAAGTTCTCCATCCGCGAGGTTTCTTAGATGGAGCTTAGCTTATCTGAATTTTCCTCGGAGAAGTAGGTCGCGTTTGACCTTGGAGCGGTGGCGCTCGGCCACTTGTTCGACTTACGCGAGTGGAACGAATTAATCGCGCGAGTCCGAGGATTTACTGTACCGGCTCTATTGCTATTGCAAATAAACTCTCGCAACCCATCAATTCCCCGGCGCCGATCTACGGCACTGAATTAAGTGGTACTCGAGATTCGGCTTTGAAAATCATGCCGATTTTCTGGAAGCGGTCTCCGCTGTGTTCTCCCAAATGGGATTGGTTATTGGAGCGCGAACTATTGCCAGGTCTACGATGCCATTGGCCAATGGCGTGTTGCAGGAAGTACGAATGCGCGCGCGCGCGCGCGTGTACATTGGCAGTGGAAATAAGAGAATTCGCACGGCCGGATTGTCCTCGTTCGGTTGGCGCGCGATTGAGATCTCGGTGGCTCTTCTCATTCTCTCGCTCGTTTCTTTTTCTAATTAGGCCGATTCTTTAATGGCCAATTAAAGGGTATACTGCCGACTTAATCGGTGATCTCTCTGGCTCGTCCTCCCTCGCTCTCGACTCTCTCGATTCACTCGTTATCGCCAGCCATTCAGAGTTCGCAGTGGCTTTCGTAACGAGTCTCCGGCGACAATAATCGCCTAATAAAGCCGAGCCCTTACCGCCGGGACCAAGGGCCGATAAATAATCTCCAATTTCCCAAGCGACCGGCGCCGCGCGCCTCGCACACTCACTCATTAACGATTTCTCGGAGAAGCTCCGCGCCGGAGATGAATCTTCTCCCCGGCAGCGGCGGCCAGTCTCCAATCTGGATTAAACGCGCGGATAGAGTCGGCGCGCGAGGGAAGTCATCCATCAAATTAAACTCTACCGTACTTAGACGGTTTAGACATGGGCGGATTGCGCGAGCGTGGTCCTTTTACGATCGGCCGCTGAGCGACCCACTGGCGATTAAATCGAAATCCAACTTGATGGCATAGCGCGACTGGCTGGCTCCGACTCCGAATGGAACTATCGCGGGGCGGATGTGCATGGGTTGCGCGCTTGGGTCGGTGGAAAATTGGATTAAACGATCTAATAGGAGGCCGGACAAATGATAGATCAGTGAGCCGAGTGATCCGGGGACGCGAGTCTATCCCGTTCGAGGAGCGGGTGTACAGTTAGACGTAATATTGGCAGGACTGGTAACGTGGTAACTCATCCCCGAGGGGACGGGCTCCGACGAGCGAAAGCCTGGTTTATTCGTTTGATATTAGAAGGCAATGCACTCGAAAGAGCCATCCTAAGCACTCACCGAGTACGCCACCTTGCTCGGAAGATACTCCGAGGAGAAGTGATTTGCCAAGCGACTTTAAGTGCGAGGTTGACATTAACGTGGCTAATGTATTGTAACTCGCGCGTATCTGGGACGTCCGTTCCTCCTCGCCATATGGAGAACAGCTCGTCGAGAAATTCGACTAGCCAGTCGAGTCTTTAATCATCCTCGACTAACGGAATGGCCGGCGTCCCCGGAGCAACGCGATCGCTCATCCTCGCTCTGTAAAGCGCGCGGATGCTGATGTCCGAACGGCTCTTTTCGAGAAGTATATAGCTTCGAGGATTTTACGCCGATAGATGCGACGTAAATCCGCGAGTATTTCACTCAATTATTCTAACATATTAGCCAGAGATTTAATTGAATCGCAGTCCACTTTCCTGCGGTCCCAGAGCTTCTATTTGCAAACGAACCTACGCGTTGGCCCCAAAAAGCCTATTCGCATTTCACCCGCGAGAAATATGCATGTATTCCTCGATTATGTTAAGGACCTCCGAATTTCTCCCGAGAGAAATATCACTGGAAAGTTGTCGCGCGACACCAAGGGCAATTCCTCGTATATCACAGCGAGATTCTGGGACTTTAACTCGGGCCCAATGTTTTCGTGGCGACAGGTGTCACTAACCCCGGGACCGATTCGGCGGTATCGACGCTACCTGGGGCTAATTCCTCGGGCGATTAGGGGAACGGAATATTTACGAGCGCTCGATCACCGCTTACGCACACGAGCCGATCATCTTCGGCTTGTAAAAAGGCGTAAAAGTAACTGTAAATCTGGCGCTGAGTGCGAGACCATCTCGTCGTCTGCGCTTGAAATCGTCTCGTGTCCGATCGGGATCGGCGAACTTTCGTGTGCCCGATGTTAGGTCCACTTGCTCTGTCTGTGTGTGGATGGCTATATCATAATTATTCACGGACAATCGGGCGGAGGTCTCGCGTGTCACCCAATTTCGAGCGCATCCGGCACGATAGTCGCACTCGGCCTGCACTGTTTTTCTCCGATAAGTCCGATAGTTTATCACTCTACTGACCTTGGGAATGCCAGTCTGAGGTCGGCCCTGAGTTTGTTCAACAGTTCGCTGACAGAGGTGAACTGCCTCAGGGTCATCTCTCCACTTCCCGATGCGTAGCCGGAGCTCGAGCTCGTCGTCGACGGCAGTGTCCCGTGGGAGTCCGGCCCACTGCCCATTGGACGTCTTCCCCATCTTCTCAGGGCTATTGCGTAGTCCTCCGCGTTGTAAGTCGGTGGCCTCAGTCGTTCCTGCACAGAAACCAGTAGCAGCCATTATTTTCAGATCTCACATCAAATGAGCGATCCATTATTTCTTTTGGAATCCGCTGCGATACGGGGAAATATGAAAAAGGCAACGAGAAGTTTAATTCTCCACGAAGGATACTTTTTTGACCTACACTATCCGGAAATGAAATTGTATATCAAACAAGAAAGACAAGTATTAATTCGGAGAGAGCACACATTAATTCATTAATTAACTTCCAACCCTTACATCAATCAAACTTGACGTGTGTGTACTTAAATCGTTGTCAGGTAATAATCTGTTGGGACATGGAAGAATATACTGGCGGTTTGTCACTCGGCCCGGGTGTCATATTAATAAGATAATTATCGTTGATGCTCCGCTTCGAGAGGTTACAGCATTATAAGTTATAATACACAGGCCGGTTCTCGCTTTGAGGATCTTCGGTTGTCGAACGATGACAAATGTCAATGGAATCGATTAACTAGTTTTTGCGAGATTGGTTTTTCCCGGAGATTTATATGTGAAGAGATTGATGGGGAAGCTCGGAGAAAAGGGGGAGCCGTGTAATTTCCGAGTGCGTTGGAAAGCAAATCGCCAGGGATTACGGTGATTATCGCCTAGCCGTAACTGAATTAGCATCCGAGATTAATTCCACGATTAGACCGCGCTCGATCATGCAAATTTTTGTTTTCTTCCTCGACATATCATGGATTCCGTTGCCGAGTTTTCCAGGCCAATTAGACCGATTTCGTTTCCCTTAGCTGCTCGGGTCTTCTGCGATCGCTGCCCTCGCGTGATTACCGAGGCCGAGCTCCATAACGCAGGGGAAGACCAATCTTAATGAGACAGACTACTTTCTAGCGATGGTCGCCGCGCATAATTAACGACGGTGTGGATTTCTTGGAATCATCGTCGCCCGATGCGGTTTACCTAGTTTAGAAATGGTCATTGATAAGGGAAGGGAGGGGAAGGCTTGACCGGCTGGGCACGACGGTCCGTTTCTACTTTGCGGTCTCGCGTCACTCGAGCCCTCGCACTCGCAACCCGCAGCGTCCAAGCCGATTTTCAGAAAACAATTTCCCGGCTCGACTCGAAAAATGGCCGAGGGAAAACCGGGCGATGTGGGTCGGGCCTTTTCTCCTCGACCGCTCGATCTTAAGTGGTGTAATTTCTCGGACGGTACTTTTCTGCATCCCGCTCGCGGCTAACGAGCTCGTCGCGGCCGCAAGTGCGAACAACGATTTGGACTCCCCTTATGGGCTAGGGCGGATCGTCTAACCAGATAAATTGTCGAGAGGCAATTACCATCGGACGCGGACGTTGATTAATCATTGGACGTCCTTCCGCGCAAAACGCGCGCCCATAGACAGACGCAATTAAACGCAACTCGTCCCCACGAAAACCTCTCAAAGGCGTCGATCCAAGTATTCACAAAGACCGAAGGCACATGTGCCGCTTCAACCCAGATCCGCACGTGCACTTAAATTTTCACGCTTTCACGATCGGTTTTAGCGTCACTCGGCTCTAATCACTAGCGATCTTATCAATCGCTGCCTCCCGGCGACACTGACTTTCGAGCGGTTTTACGAGCCGCGATTTGCCTCGACGATCCAATATGTATTCGCTCATCCCGATCCAATTACGCGCGTCCGCAATCAGGCCGAGTTTTCCTCCTCGGCGCGGATCGTTCGATCCGAGTAAAAGTGTCTCGCGCACTTTCACGCAGATTACGGTGAAAACGGCGGACGTGTAATGTTAGGAACGTGCGAATCCGCCATGTAGGTGGGCGAATCTATTGAGCGTATTCTCCGCCGGGATATTCCTGGCGACTCGTTAATATGTCCGGCGAAATGGATAGCCGGCGTGGCAGCCTCACCGTGGCCTGGCCCCATATTAATCATATTAGCTCTGAGTAATTAGCACTCCCGCGGCTTCGCGCGCGCCGCGATCGCGTGCACCGGAGAATTCGACGCACGCGTGCGTCCGCTCTCTGCATTAACCAACGGGCCCATTCTCCTCAGGCACTCGTCCCTCGATTCTACGAGCTCCAAGGTGTGCCACACTGCCACGGTGAAAGAATAGCGTGTCCCCCTGTCAACTGTACGATCGACTGGCTTCCCGTACAGGGCCTTAAGTGCACCGGGCCTTACTCACCTTTTCCGGCTGCGGGCCCCAAGGCTTCGCCGCGAGTAGGTCTTCCTCGGCATTGGGCGCCATGTCCGACTCACTGTAACAAACCAGAAACCTCCAATTAGTATGATTTCTCTCTTCCCCGCTGGATATTATCCAGTAGCTATTAGTGTAAAATGAAGAAGATTACGCGCGTGATTTAAACGGTGCCTGGCACGGGGCCTAATCGGAACGGTCACTTGCCCAATAATGAGGATGGTCAATGCATGTCGATTACCGGGAACTCTCCGCCGTGGCATTTTCGAACGGTACATTCGACCGTTCCGCGGCACCGGACAGCATGTCCGGCATCGCGTGGCTAGATCTTCCTATATTTCCTCGGCCGGCTGTCTTTCTACCGTTCTGAAATTCGGTTCCGCTAGATCAAGTGGATCGTGTCGTGACTTACTCGCTCGGTTGAGTGGCGCAGGTGGGTTCGCGCGTTCTCCAGGAAGGTTCTCGCGTCGGTTCCGCCAAACAGGTCTTAGGAAGCGCGGAAAGTCGTTAGCCGACCAGTGTAATACTTAAGATATCGAGTTACGAATAATTCAGGGCATTTGCATCGAGTGCCATTTTTCAGGCTTTCCAGATTCCCGAGAATTCCCCAGGCTATCCATCATATTACATACTTCTGCAGATATTCCGTGGGAAGGAACGACGAGAGGAAGTTGTTGCACTATTGGCAAGCGGCGGTTACATAAACTGTTGAGCAACCGGGCCTAGTGGTATCAATTAGCACGATGTCGAGCACAATGGCTCTGTTTACTAATTAATTAGATTCACGCCCGTCTATGGTTTCACTCTCGCGGGCCTCTCTCGCGAGGCTCCCACTTCCCAAGGCATCCAAATGTCCACTGAAAATCCCCGTGGAAAACCCCTCGGCTTCCAACAAGCCAATGGGAAAGCTGGGAGCCGGGAACCTATCTCGACTCTGTTGCGGCCAACTTATCGCCGGATAGATCCGCGGAGATGCTATCGGATCCGTTCGATGCTTGCTATTCGAGCGATCTCCATGGATCCCGCGCATTCCCCGCTCTCGGAGATTTCACGCTCGGGTGCTGTGTAATGGAATGCTCGGACATCGGCCGATCGCCGGCGAACAATAAGAGGGAGACACGCGGCGCGTCTATCCCCCTTCGTTTTGTAGGTTGCCGCTCTCGGTAATAATAATAGGAGTCACGATCAGGATTGCCAGGTGATCGCTCGGCGCCGCTCCATCTCCTCTCGGAGCAACTCCATCGGCGCTGCTTCTTCTTTGGAGGGTAAGCGAGCGAGAGCCGAGAGATGAATCCTGGTAATGTTGGAGGCGTCTGACCCCCGACCCGGCCCGAATCCGGGCCCGATTCCGGTAATTCCTCCTGCGCTTCGTCTATCAGCGATAATGAGGCCAAAGTATTATAATTCCAGCCGGACAAAATTGCACCGGCTACCCTCGACTTTCGAGGGATAATCTCCTCCGCTTCTCTTTTCGTACGTGTCTCGACTCTCGACTGTCTCGGCCGAGCCGAGTCATCGATCCTCGATCACTCCATCGATTTACGCGCATTTTCCTTCCCGGGCGCCGTTCGCCGCGTGTAATCGGCAATTTCTCTAATAGAGAAGGCATCGATTAGGAGACTAGTGGGATTGATAACGCTGGCAATATCAATCGGGCGTCGCTGGAAGCTGGAAGGCCAGGATGCCTGTCTGGTGAGATAGTGGCGCTGGTACCCGTTCAATCGGCAACTTAACGATAATTATCGAAGGTTAGATCGGCCGATTATTAATCTGACCGGTTGATTATTAATTCGCCCCCCGTGAAGACCACCGTAACCGCGCGCCGGCCGCTTCTAACTCTGTACGAGGTGGGGCGGCAATAAAACTAACTGGTCGGTGCGAGTAGCCTCATTAAAGGATCGATCCTTATCCCGGGATCGACTGCCCACGGAAAATCAGGCCCAACACATCCGCTCGTCCGAGTCGATCGGGTTAATCCCGTCAGGCCATCATAAGGCCATTAACACTTCGGCTACCGGCTACGATCGCACAAACTTCCTTTGCTGGCGCGTACCCTCGAAGTCTCCACAAGAGCGACAAAGAGGATTCTCTATTGTCCTTTAATGGCGCGTCGAGCGAGCACCTGTTGCGCCGCACGCACGTGGAAACGGGCGAGAGCGATCGGGTCAGGTGTCATTCTCGCCTTATAGACAGCCAGAGAGTTCTCTACCGGCGGCCTCGAGTGGGACTCGCAGGAGGAAGCGAGGCCAGTTGAAAAAAGGGCCTGAACCGAGGGGGCCGGCTCGGTTAAGGAAGGAATAATCGCCGGCTCGGCGGAGTGTGACAGGCGAGGGCTGCCGGGTGAAAACGCGCCGGCCGAGCACGCCGGAGGATTTCCACTGGAAAGAACCTGGAAGGTAGAAGCAGTGCGTTCTCTGTACGTTGAGTAGGTATACGCGCCGGCCGCCAGTACGTACTTACTCCACGAGGACAGCAGAGGCATTGACCTAAGAGCGCGAGCGGTTAGTCGCGCGCATACGCACACACTTTTCCGCACCGGCTCCCCGCACATTCGTCCCAGCATCCGCTCGCTACCAGCTACCATCCTCGCCGGACTCTTCCGGGTCTCCCGCGCGCACCCCCGGGCGAGGTTTCAACTTTGGAGCTTTCGCGAGTCCCAGTCAAGGTCGCGGTATCGCGAGGATTCGAGGAACTCTGCCGGCATGTGGCTTCGACATGCTGGCGAGCGCGCCGATAGGCAAAGCGATTTAGCGATGTCCGGCGAAAGAGGCGCCAGCGATGCCGCGATCCGACCGGGATAGAAGCGGCCGGGAGGCTAGCGTCTGAATGCTGCGCGACAGATCCTCCTGCAGGCCATTAGTGGGACATGCGAGAGAATGGAATTTCTGCTCCTCCGCTATCTAGATCGCCGGGGATATCCATTTCATCGGATTCCCTATCTCATTCCACTCTCCAACCTCTTTCGATTTGGGTCGACGGCGCCGCCAGGGAAGCCTCGGACCATTCCTGAAGCAGGTAGTTGCTTTTTATGGAAAAGCTCGAGACAGGCTTTATGGGTATATTTGTGACATTTTAAAAAATATAGAAAGAAATGAGGAGTTGTATGCTAAAGTAAAGAGCATCGAGGCTAGGTCGACAGAGGGCTTGAAAAATAGGCATCGATCTCGAGCGAGCGGCGAGAGCGGCTCGATCCTCCGAGGACCATTAACGGAATACACGGGAGTCCGTCGTCGATTTTTCCGCCAATGCCACCGGGAGAACTGCCCCCTTCTCTCCCCCGCTCCCTCTCCCGCCTCCCTTCAGGGAGCACTGGAATGCTAACCGACGACGCCCGGAAGTGCAGTTGATCTTCCATACCTGATCTTCCAGCGCAATCCCCGCGAAAGAAGTCAATTCGCATTCCCCCAGGGCTACCGGCAGGGAAAAACCATCGGCCGGGCATATATTCGAGCTCCCAATGACTCCTTTGTTCATTTCCAGGCCCTTCCGCACATAATTACCGCGCGATATCCAGTTACTCGCGCGGCAGCTTCCCCGCCGATTCCCAGTTATACTTGCGCCGACGTCAATTATTAACCGACATTAAGGACGCGCTCGAGATATTAAACATAACTGACATCTCAAAGTGGTTTCCCCAGTCTCGAACAACAGTTTAGAGATGTCGATCAATAAATCCACCTGGACCCACGAATCCGAGAAAAAGGCACAAATGCAGCATCCCAGTTTCCTCGTATATTCTCCTTCCGCCTGGCGCTCGGAGTGCGGCGAGGGTAATGCGCGATTAATTAACAGTTAGTTGGAATACTGATGCTATGCTAATGGGGAGATAGACCGCGGCCCGAGGAATCCCGCCGTTTATTCCGATCTCTCGCGCGCGGTAACGACGCGGAAATTAAAGCGCTCGCTCGTGGAATCATTTTATACTTCCTTGGTTTCGAGCGCGAGCAGCGCGCCGGCCATTCAGAATCAAGCGAGCGGTGCGTACAGGTGTTTGGTAAGCGATGCGGAGCTGACTTATGGTCCCTTTCCGCGAAAAGGCTCGCTGGGCTCTGAGAGCTTCTTTGAGGCTCGCAATGAAAATGAGTGGAAGAGTATGCTTGGAGGCGCGAGCTACTTGAAGTCTTGAAAGGGAGAAGAGTGTGGATCTCGGTGTGGCATTAGAGGGAGACTGGTATTATCCCTTTACCGAAAAGGCGGAGAAAAGACATGGTCTCGACAAGAAAGGCGAGGAGATCCTTCCTGGATGATAATTACCCGGGAACAATCCTCTTTGACACGAAAGGCCAACTCGCTATTAACCCGAGCATTTCTTTCCTCTACCACTTCCTCCTCTCCTTCCTTCCTTCTCATACTTAATTATCCCCGGGTTCGCTTTCATCCGGCCCACATACGCTGCGCTTTCCACAAAAACCGGCTAAATCTCCGGCAACTCTCACTGGCCGCTCACTGCTATCTGCCGATCGCGATCACACCAGCGATGATCGGCAGCCGTCACTCTTTCGACGGACTTTCGAGAGTTTCAGGTGCGGAATGTCTCGGAGGGTGCGGAGATTCGTGGATGGAGAGCATAACGGATCGGCTTATCGTCGAGGGTCGGCTAGTTGCGGATCGACGTCGATGGACGTGCTGAAGATTTTTCCCGAGGTCCGTCACGCGTGGCGAGGCTCCTCGGCCTTTATTCACCGGGGAGAGTTGGACGCGATCGAACCCGCAAGGATATCGGGTCCGATCGCAGAATCCTCTGCGCCACGTACCTTGATTACAGTCTCGGGGATAGTTGCTACCGTCGCTCGAAAGAAACTCTCCTGGAAAAAGAAGGCCCCTACGCCCCTCTCCCCCGTGGAGAGGACGACAGGAGGAAGAGGAGGAGCGAGCGCGAGCTGGCCCAGAGGGAGGATAATAAATGTGAGATTGGATATCGATAGTCCTCTTATTTCCAGGGACTCGCTCGAGCGAGCAGCGATCCAGATTATTTGAATATCGCCCGAGCAAATGCGCGGCCGGCGCGCGCGTAAACACAGGTTTGACGTTTACAAACATACGCGAGCATCCGAGGATGCTCGGGCTCTTCGCCCGCCCGAGAAGTAGCACATCCTGAACGGCCTGACGAGCAGCTCCGTCCAACTACTCCGACTCGATCGCTTCTCCGCTGCCAAGGGTACTCGTTGCCTCGCGAGGACTCCAGCACTGGAATGGTGCGCTCGCCCTAAGTGATTCGCCAGCGTACAATGCAGTCCTCTCTAACTGCGCCGCACTCATTAAAGCCAGCCTTCTACCATCTACCATCCAACGCGACTCCTGTTAACGCTGCGCTCGGCATATGTTTCCATTATTATAAACTGAAGCGCCCTGGAAGAATAAGAAGGCCCGCGGAAATACCGCAACATATTCATGATCCCGGCGCTTGCCCATTGTCTAGCTGATTCTATGTATGTTACGTGTGCGCGCGCCTCGTTACTCTGATCCATCGCTAATAGCCTGGAAAACGGACCCGAGCCATTTTCTGTTTGTTTGCCGGGTGAATTGTGCGAGGCGTTCCGTTAGCATTGATTCCCATTATTGAGGGGGAGGGGCTGAGGCTGCAATGCGATGGTGGCTGATACACCTTTGAGATGGTGAGGTGTGTTGGGTTGTGTTGGAGGAAAAATTGTTGTGCCGAGGCTTAAAGACTTCATTGTTGCTCGTTATCAAGCCGTGCCCTCTGAGATAACACGAGATTATCCCGCGTGGAATGCGGGGAGTCGAAGGTAGAGGTTGGGGGGGAATGTCTGGTGGTTGTGAGCGAAGAGGCCGAGCAAACATTTCTGTTTGTCTTAGATAACTACGAGAATGTAGGTGTTTAGACGTTGTTCCAATTATAGACGGAGGCTCGAAAGTCATCTTAACCTTTGGGGAATGTGTACAGAGTGATTTTCTTGACTTTGGCTTGGTATAGAAATAAATTTTATTATATAACCCGGAAGAATATAATCTGGAATCTGGAATCCAACATTTCTTGATTTTAAAACTCTGTTTCCTGTCCGCTGGAAGTCGACCAGTGTTTCCTCGAAAGGCTCTTCACGGCGCCATGCGCAGAATATCCGTGCAGTGAATTCGGGGCAGAAATGTACGGTTACGCGATGTGGTCCACGAGGAGAGCTGTCGGGCGTTCGCATACGTGCACATTTCTTCCGCGCGCTCTTGTTCGTTTTGGGCCGTCGACGCCGCATCTTGACAAGGCATGCGCCCATGAAAATCGCGGATAAGTGCGCCTACCGTAATTGGGCCCCGCGCGCTATTACAGTAATTTGCAGGAGAGCGCGTGGGGCATTAGCCGCGGAGGATCCGGGCGCCGGACAATGTTAGGAATCGCCGGCAGTTTCCAAGCCGCAAGGGTGTGGCGATCTTTCAGGCTTTAATTCACCGGGGCATCCGCGAGGATTGCACGCGCCTTTAGCCTCCGAGGTCTTTTCACGTGCGAATGCACACGCTTTCGAGCTAGAGCGCCGTCTCACTCTTTCAATTAACGTGAGATCAGGAGGACTTGGAATTTCGTCGTTGATTTTTCACTTAGCTTTTCTCGAATGTCGACATCCTGAATTCCCTCGGAAGTGATTAGTTGGCCTTGCCCGAGGCGACCGACGACTCCCAAACTCCATTAGCGAAGAATAGAGTGGGGGGACCGGTCGATGATGCATCCAGGAAATTGGAGTCATTATGCCGGACAGGACACAAGCTATGTTGATCGCTCGTCAGTTCTTACTCGAGGGCCGCGATACTTTCCGCTAGCCGTCGATCCTATTACGCTCTATCATTGATCATCGAAGGGGGCTGATGCGCACCTATTTCTCGGCTAATCCTAGCTCCGGCGATCCACTGAATAACCACGCGTGAAAACGCGCCACTTTCTACCCTTTCGTTTCCCCGAGTTTCACTGACATTCCTACCGGAAGCCACTACTCATCCTTTTGTACGATCGTCTCCTCGTGAAAAGCGGCATTTTCCACTTGCTCCTATTGCGCGAGAGCGAGCTCCTCTTTCATCTGCCCCGCCCGGACTTTCTAGGATGCCCGGCGAGCTTCGGCGAAAGTGGGCCTTTTTCCCCCCGCGCCAGATTCACTATATTCAACGGGAGATTAATTATTCTATGAAAATCGAGGAATGAAGTTATTACTACTGAGTGATCGGCTGTCGAAAGAGAAATTTAATAATCAACCGCGGGCCAAACGCTCTTCATCTGTCATCGATGATGGATGCTCGGAAAGGCATCTGCAGTCAGTGGATCGCGCGAATGCTCAAACTTCTCAGGGCCCGAGTGGAATCTTCTTGTTAGCTCGAGTCACAGTGGTGATTGCAGGCTGCGCCGGCGAAGTAGGCTCGCGAGCGCGGCCGAGCCGCTTTTTGCCGGCTCGCGGCTTATAATTGATTTCACGCTGCTCATTGTGGCTAATGCTCGCGGCTCCCGGCCTATTCTCACGGGCATTCTCTTCGCCGAGGAGATCTCGAGCGCGCGGCATCTGATAGCGCATTATCAACATCGTGTTTAGCCGATAATAGCGTCCTGCCACTAATTACCACTATCTTTCCGCGATTACCCCTTTCCCGTTAGCAGTGCGGCGAGCGACTAGTCGCCGACTAGTATCGTTAACTGCGAACGGCAACACCTCCGTTCCAGAGAGAGGGGAGTCTTTACCGGGGGATAATCCAGCGCAATTAGCCGGGCGAGCGAGTCTCCTTGCAATCACCCGGGGTTAGTCTCCACCTGATGTGTCAATCCACACACACACACACACACACACACAGACACACGTGCGGGGATCACTCGAACCTGCCGTTTCACTAAAATTATAAGCCGATCCTCCTCGACGAGCTCCCCCTCGCAACCGGTCACCCCAGTCGGTTAAGAGGCCGTGCTCGGGGTATGAATTTTCGAATGGCCGTAACGTCCTTATTTATGAACCAATTGGATTTAATTTCAACTGCGTCCTAATAAAACTACTCCCCGGGGAATGATCGAGTCCGATTTTTCAAAGAGTTTTATGTTTAAGAGAGAGGCTCTCCAACAAAAAGATGGCTCGATCATTCCTTCGGGAGATTGTATCTCTAGAACATAAAACTTTTGGAAAAATTGGCCAAGATCGTTCCCTTGGGAGAGGTTTCATTAGTACGTGGGTGATTCAGTTGGTTTTGAATCGCTATTGATGGATATAGGCCGCTGAAAATGGAATAATTATATGATGTTCAGTCATTTTAATATAAAAGAGTTTTTACAGAGTCTATTCCGCGCACTCAGAATTTATTTATAATTTCTAATTCTACCAATAATGGAAATTATTGAAACTCGAGTGCGATAGGGATGATTAAAGGCAACTGACTCACCCTATACATGGATAAACGTTTAAATCGACCACTCTATAAATAACAACACTAGTCCCTGGAAAATCCAAACTTTACGGCAACTGATTCAGTTGCCTCAACACACTCATTCTACTTGAGACTCAACGAGGAGGAGTCGAGCGATCGCGACTCTTTTAATCCAGCAGTGAGAGCTGCTTTACGGTACGCCTTCCGTCGCTTATCACATGCTCCGAGTGGTTCGATATATCTCTCAGTCATAGGAGAGGGCCGGCTTATAATGGGCCCGCGCTGCAACCAGTTATTGAAATCTATGAGATCGGCCGCGCGCAGGCTTCGCCTCGGCCGCTGCGCGTTGCAGCAGCTTCGGCTGGGTTCGCGCGCGGAGGACAAAATTCTGGGGAGATTTTACGAGGTGGTCTCTCGCGGTGTCCCGAGACGCGGGAGGGAGAGAGCTCGAGGCAGGAAGCGGGCGAGCTGTCGAGGAGCCTGTTTCCCGGGGGACTCGAGGGAGTTTAGTTTAAGCTCGTGCGGTGGAAGACGTCGATTTCATGGCGCGGCTTCTCCGGCGCTCGGTCTGTCGCGGCCTGGCGAGCAGAGTCCATTGTGAGATGTTGTGCCGTTATGAATCTCTAGTTATAAAACGGATCCTCCGTCTGGCGGGGTCCACTGGCAGCCCCCCATCCACCTTCTTGCTCTCGGGCTCTCGGAGCAGCAAAGCGCATATAACTGTATCTTTTCTACGGGCGCACACGTGCCAGCGCACGTTCCTCCGGCCCGGAGGGAAAAGACTCGGCGACTCGGCGACTCGGCGACTCGGCGACTCGGCGAGGAAAGGGACACGGGCCGGGATGAATCCGAGATGACGGGGCCGAGTGTGTCTGCACCGCTGCCGAGAAATCTAATTTGCAAGGAGGACCGCGCGCATCTCCGGCACCGTTAGACAGAGCCGCTTCGATTCCAAGCTGTTCTCCACTTCCGGTCAGGCTGTTCTCCAGTTTAATCGAGCGACCAGAGGAAACCTTCTTTCCTAACTCGTCTTGCTCGACCAATAAACCAAACACTGGCCAACCTACCTCGACACACATCCGACTAATTAAACTCTTTATTATATTTTTAATTATATTTTTATATTATATTATAATAATTTTAATTACAAATTATAAATTTTATAAACTCTCTCCTCCACTCTCTCGCTAAACCTCACCCCACAAACCGGAGCCTATCGATCACTAAGATCGCCCGGCCAACAAATTGCGTTACGCGAGATACAGATACACCGCGCGTGAGAACTCGAGGTCCATTGTGCCCGGAGGCGGCGACTTTGCGTACAAAGCGACGCTTCCGGCGACGGGCGCAGCTTTGTTCTCCAGCAGAGAGAGGGAGAGTACTCTCGTATATCTCCCGAGCAGGCTCATTAGAATTCACGGTGCAATCCCGGCCCGATGACAGGCCCTCCGAGTCAATCGCCACCCGGGCGCGGACATTTCCCCGCGGACACGTCGAGCGCGAGAATGCGCCGCGACGCGAAAGGGCAAAGCGACCCGGCGGAATGTGTCCGCGACGCTCGACGTCGGGTCGGCTGAAATTCAGCCGGGAGCCGGCGGCATTGCTACACGTGTTTCCACCCACGCGAGGGAGAGGGACGCTCGACGACGCGCGGCTTCACGAGCGTCCGGAGGTGGTCCGACTTGATTTATCGGCCGCGGCGGGCGAGAGAGGTAGTGGAGATGCAAAGTCTCCGGGGCGGTCGAGGGATCCTCCGGCCTCGTCCTCGCGGGATGGCGGAATCCCGAGCTCCCGGAGAGTCACTCGCTATTTACTCCATTAACTCACCGCGTCACGACGAGTATGCCGACTATGCAAATGCGGAGCTGTGCATCAAAGCTAGTTTATTTGAGCCGCGGGGATAACGGTAACGGAGGCAGGATTCCTGGTCGCACGCTATTTCATTCTACTCTCTAGAATAAGTTTTTCCGACTCTGCCTCGCTCTCGGTTGTAAGATCGGGGGTGTCATAAGTCATGCGAGTGTCAAGCGCGAGGAGTTGCAGTGCCAAAAGCGGGCGGGGTGATATCGATCGCGTTCCCTCTCGGTTCCCTGGGTCGCGCGGCGAGCATTGTTGCGCAAGAGCCGAACAATGAATCGGCCGGATGGCAGGGAGAGTCAGCGCCGAGCGGCCTATCTCTCCTCTCGCGATCGCTCGCCGATCGATTTAATGGCCCGAGCGGGGAGAGTTCGCACTCGGTGAAAAAGCGACCGGGCGATCCCTCGCAACTCCCTTTTCCTCTTCTTCTTCTTGTTTCCCTGTCCTGGGAATCGGCGCCGCTTCCGGGACACGCCGCGATGAATAAACTCCCGTCTGGTTTCTCATATGCGCCTGGGGTGGAACTGCGAGTGTCCTCGCGGCGAGCGCGCGGCATTATTGCGGACCGTTATGTCGCCGGGCGTGTAAGCGACTTCCTCTCGGATCCGTCCCTAGTCTTGGAGCGCGCTCGCCCGGAGACATCGAGAGCGGAGCCCGCTCGAAGAACTGACACACTGGTTTAGTGACAATTAAATAAATTCCCGTCAATTAAACGGCCTCTCGGGCGAGACAGTGTCGCCGCGAGAAAGCCCCGACGCGCGCTCCGTCCCGGCTTTCTTCTAATTATTCCGCCGGCTAATATGCCCCTGACACGCTTTCCTCGCGAAATCAAATCGGCTAATGGACGGGACAAAACGCGGAAGCCTCGTCCTCCCCCTGTTAGGATCCTGTTAGGATCGGCAATCGAAAGGAAGAATCGCCGCCGGTGGATGGGGAGGGAAAATAGTGCGGGGCGACACCACGCGTCGTCTTGTAATTGGAGCTGCCGGGCCAATTAACGGCCGAGGAGGATGAAAATGATAATGACGCTGGTAATACTCGTGTGTATCCCTCGCATTATTATACACCTGCCGCTAGAGCGAACCGCTGTCAGTTGTTTTCTCACTTTTTCACACATCTCATCGAGTCAATGGTCTGATTTATAACTCGACCCTACACTCCTTCGAGCGTAACACTTTTTTCTCTATCCGACACTGCCATCTCTTCCTCGTTGCGCCGCCGATTCTCCATCAAAGCCTAATTACGGGAACTCCTGGAGAATCGAGGCCTGCCGGCGCGGCCCGTTGGCCCTGGCCCTCTAACAACACTGTTTCCTCCACGCGAGCCACTTTTCCGACGTATTTACATGTCCCGTGTCGTCAAAGACAGTCGTCCCTCTCTCCATTACACGCACGAATTGGAGCGAGCGGAGGAGATTGACGCGCTCGGTCGCGGCTCAGTGCGCATTGAAGGCCAACCGCTCGAAACACCGGCAATTTCGGTGCCGAGTGCCTTCTAGTTTGTCATTAGTCCTTTTCTAGAGAGTCTCCTCGGGACGACACGACCAGTGAAACCAGCCGGCAGATTAGCAGTTGGCGAAGGAGCGCGCGCTGGCCAAGGTTGCCGCCGAAATCGTTCTGGTCTGAATGCCGGTGTCTAATTCTCCTTTTCGCGCGCCTCGCCCGGAAAATGAGGCTTCGCTCGCCAGATGAAACGGGAAAGTGTGTCCTTGGGCGAATTAGCGGCAAATTGTGATTAGACCGAGACCGGCCTTCCTCAACACCGAGAGTGTGACACCGTAAGACTTCAAGTATATAAACGTCGCGTACTTGATGGCTCGTTGCAACTGCTCGAGGGCGACTTCTGGCTTCGCCCGGTACAAATCTCCTGGCGCGCGGCGCCTCTAATTAAAATAGCCCGCGCGCCTGTTTACACGCAGTGCGTACCGGGCGGCCCGGCGGCCCGGCGGGTCCCGTTAACTAATTATAATAAATTCATGCCGGTGGACGGCTGACGCCGGAGGATTATCGGCCGCTCGCTTGTGCCGCGCACCGCGCGCACTCGAGGGGGATATCAGTCATTAATAAGTTATCGGTTCCCTACGCACGGATCGATCTACTCCAATCGCGAGTGCATTCGGTCGGAACCTCGGCGCTCCCAGTTATCGCTACGAGTCAATCTCCCTCTGGCTCTGTCTCTGTGTCGCCGCGCGCTTTAATTAAGTTTTTCCCCGTGGAATCCAGCCCTTATGTAACTGGGTAGAAAGCAAGTATCGTAAGCATCGATCCTCCACGGTGTAAATCATGCCGGCCACTTCCTCCATCCCCTCGATCGGCTTGGTTAGTAACGAGAGATATATAAGGAGGGTAATTAATATTACTTCATTAGACTCGCACCGACGATTTGCGACGAGTGGGAGGCTATCGATGCTGCTCGGGCCTGTTCGGTGTCTGATTTACCTTATGCCTGGTATATATTAATTAAGAAGGGCCGAAGTTCGAGTTGGCATCATTTTATCAACTCGACTATGTAGTAACTCGTCCTTCTACTTGACTGATGTAACACCAGGCATTAGAATTACAAATTAGTTTCATGCTTCTTCGATAGTCTTCAAACCTGATATTACATCCACTTTTGAATAACAACAAAAATATTTTTGTTTACCAAACCAGGCAATGTTTACAAAATTTGAGACCCGGTTTAATTTTTAATTTTTGTTTAACAAGAATATGTTTTTGCGGCAAATTTAATTTGATAAACATTAAACATTAATGTTGGTTGAAAATACAGTACAATCGATCCACACTAAATAACCTGACGAGCTTTATTACCACGAGGGAAGCATTAAGTGCCCCAAGACATTCGGTAAATTGGTACCCAATTACGAGTTACGTTTGAGGCTCTCGTTCTGGCTGCGAGCATTCCGAGTCTCGAGTCGAGCGATAAGGGAAAAGCGGCGGCCACAAATTTCGGCGCACCGTTACGTAACGCGCGACGGCTCGCCTCGGCGCCGAAGGAGCGAGGCTCGTTACGAGAGAAACTGGGAGAGACACGGATGTCAGAGATCGGCCGGGAGCCTATTATGTTTACGAAATGTCCTATCTGTCCCTTCGCCTGGCACAATGAACCCCCGAAGAACGTGGGTCGTGATTGATCTGTAAGCTGTCACGCGAACCGGCGCTCGTGTGTTTAGCATGTAAAATGGCCCTGACATCGTTCAAGAGAGACTGGACCAGAAATTTCACTCTATGATTGATCGCCGTTTGCCAGCGAGAGCGTGGCTTATTCAGTCCTCGCCGGAGACGAGCTGGAAAAGTGGAGGAAACAACTCCATCTTCCAATTTCGAGAGAGTAATCCGCGGGGGAATAACCTGCGATACGGAGTTCATTCCGCGAATTCCTACGGGAGGCTTTTTTCGAATCGAAGAAACTCCGAAGGGCTCATAAATGTGAGAACAATGCTCCTCGCCGAGGACGGGCTCGCTCGCCGATGCAGTGAACCCGCGCTAATAAAGTCTGCCGCGGAGGAAACGCGCCCGCTGGATTTAACATTAAAGAGGCCGGCATTCCGTAATTGCCGTAATTGCACCACGAAAGTAACGACCGAGGCTACTGTTTTTTGCAACTCGCCGACGGCTGCAATTCTAACTGGTGCGAGTGTTGATGCAGGAGGGCTGCGCATTAGTATCAAGCTCTCCTCCATTCACATGGCGGTGCTCGTTACTCTTTTACGGATTGCTATCCCGTCAATGAAATCGCCGAGCTCGTTAAGGCCTCTGTTCCGCCCGGCAGACTTCAATGCGACCGTCGGTCGAAATCGGGGAAACGCGTCGCTATCATTCCTTTAAAGAAATCGAGGATAGGAGCTCGTGGAAAGACAGACGCCTCCCTTTCAGAGTATTCGAAAGCATTTCGGAGTAGTTAACTTTCGTATTCAAACTTGACCTTCGCTGGACAAAGGGCCAGTGGCAATCTCCGCGTAGGATACCTCGCAATCCGCGTATCTTGGGTTTAATTTCAAAATCTCCCTTATGAAAAGTCGTTCGATGGTGTTTCCATGGTATCACGCTTGCTCGTGGTCCAATGTATCATAGTACGAAAGAAAAAGCAGATTGGCCAAAGATTACCTGTGCTGTCGTAAGTCCAAGAAAGGCTCAGGCGATCGCAGTCATAGTTCTCCGGGCACACAAAACTCAAAGCCGCTTGCGAACCGGCGCGAAACTGTCGCTTCCCATTTTTCGAGTGACTGGCGTGTTTGCAATTGGTAGGGGAGCACTAGGCGAGGAGAGAATGGGAGCGTATGAGGACGATCCGCACCCGGAGGCGGCCGGACGTTTACTGGCACCGGTGCCTTCACCTGCTCGTAATGTAAGCCGAGCTTAACCCGCTCTTCTCACGTGTAGAGGGACTCTTAACAGGTAACACGTACCTCGCGTTGTCGATAATGTGCCGTTTCCCTACTTTCCTACTCAATGTGAAATTACTATGATACAAAACAGCTTGAAAGTGATGCAGCTTGTTTAGTGAGTTTGCCAGATTATCGGGAATAATAATCATGCAAATCTAATATAGCTAAAATACATGTGCGAAACGAGAACGATTGAAATCTCGATATGAAATATTCCTATTTGCAATGTTAATCACTGAACTATTTATCTCCGGCATTAAAAATCGATTACAATTTATTAAACCGAGAGAATATCCAACTATTTGCAGAAAAGTCGAGTCATTTGATACTCTCCGACTCTCCCCAAAAAACTCATATCTCTGATCATCCCAACAATATAATTAAATATTAAACAAATTTGCAATAAAAACATTCATAAAAATTGTTGATACTAAAATGTTGCTTTCGCATGATAGCGCCAAGCGCGGAGTTCCAGAAACACCCGCCAGGTGCCGCGACAATCTGCTTCCCTTACCGACAGCAAAGGTCGATGAGGGCGCCACCAGTGAGACGCGCCATTTCCCTCTTACCGACCAAACTAACCAAGCATTCGTCACTTACTGGTTGCCGCTCGGTGTAAACATCCGACGAAAACGTAGAGCAACGCGCTCTCCGCCAGTGCTGTGTTTACAGTGTGCCGTGCCGTGGTTTTATACGAGAGTTATCGAATCTCAAGCATCCGCACGAAACCGGCGTTTTGGGCACCGGGACGTTGATTAATTGTAGACTCTGTGAGTGAGTGGTGATTGGACTGGGACCAATTCGGACTCGAGCAGGGCGGTGGGGTAAGTCTTTGAACAAATAGTTTCTTTCGTCCTTTTGAAATTTCGATCGCTGTGTACTGTTCACGCTTGCCGCTTACAAGCGATTTGAAAGTGAGCTCGGTAGGAATTCATTACAGCTACTGCACGAGACTTCGATGCAGATAAAAGGTTAGACTCCTAACGATGACAATCGCCATTGTTGGAATCATGCGAGCATTTTTTCTCTGAATTTAATGTTTCGTGACATTGCAATCGACGTTTTTTTCTCAATGTTACGACAACCGACAGACGCCGATGCTTACTTGTAATATTTCCAACGAGGAATATCACTGTGGCCAGTTGTTTTGTCGGCCAAAGTGAAATAGCGAGAAGGGAAACGAACTGATACTTTACCTATCAAACGTAAGGCTGTCCTGACGATAGTCGCAGGCCTTGCATCCATTACATCCGCTGCATCTCGAGGAGAAATTGCTGCCGCGATCGGTATCCCCATTGCGATCGTGTTCCTTGCCATGATCCGCCACGATGCTCCACGTACGATGGATCAGATAGAAGAGGTAGTGCGGCTTGCTCTTCTCGCTCGGCTGCGAGCGTGCGTTCCCCATTTTTCCGCGCCTTTTTAACCTCAATTCTCACTAGTTTTTCTCGGCGCAGAAAGTCGCGCTAGTGCGAGGTAGATAATCGGCTTCGCAAATATCGAAGATTCTCTCTCGCGCACTCACATCGACACGCATCGCCACTCGTAATCAGACCAAGTTCCCACAGGGATTACACGTATTATTCAATTTTGCCATTTCATCATTCATTTTTACTATCTGATTAGATGCGCGCCGGAGATTGGCAGTCGACCTCTGCGCAGTGGAGGCTCGCTGCAATGTTACGCGACCATGTAATCCAACTTTCACTCCTAATATCCTTAATTGCTGTTCCCTCGGCAATTCTTTCCTCCGTTGAGTGGTGGCATTAACTGGCGGGATATAAATAGTGCAAGTTCTTCCTCGCGCGGCGGGTTCGAGTCCTTGCGTAATTGCGAGTCAAGTTCGAGTCAACGACTGGAAAGTGCTATTTGGCGGAGCGGACGCTTCCTCCTAGTGCGAGGCCGACGCGGCGGCGCAGCGATTGAGAGCCGCTCGTTTATGAGTCGAGTTTATTAAGACATTGCGCCACGATAAATTGTCTCCGAGGAGTCTCGCGCTCGGCTTTCATTGGCTCCGCGCGCATACTGCTTGCTAGCAATAATCCGGAGTCACGGATGACTTTCTATCTTTAGATTTCATTGCAACTTAAAAGTCCAAGTGCCCAGTCGCTCGAGCCGCACTTCCTCCTAGATGGGGGAGATTCTGCGAGACGCTAATATAATTCTCACTGGTGATTGAGTCGGCCGCCTGCGAGTATATGGGCTTTTAACCGATCGCTGGGAGGAATCGAATGGGCCGTCGCTTAATTAAGCCTCTCTCAATTAAAGCGCGTGCGCGCTCGAGGGAAGAAATCGCCTTGAGCTCGCGTGACTTCCTATTGCCGGGTTCGCCCTTCGTTAGTCCCTCGGGTGGTAAAGGCCCACGGGGCCCGTGTCGTTGCTCTCGACACCACTCATAAGAAGGATCGCTCCTCGCCGGCTATTGCCATTAGCATCGTTAGCGTCCTGGCTGTCCCATGAGTTTCCCACACTTGCTCATCACCCATAACGGCCGGAAAGGACGCTTCTTGCGAAAGATTCGTCTATCCTCTATGTCGCACTTGTCCACTCACCACGCAACTTTCATCAATCATCCCTTCACCTCTCGGAATTCACCGACACTTCACTCAACTAACAATCCCTCGTAATGAACGCGCCAGGGTATCGCGATCCTGCCAAGAATCAGACCATTGTGCTCGGAAAACCCGGTGATCCACTAACACGTGGAAAAGAGTGGAAACCGTTATTTCTCTTGCTCCGCCGCGGTCCCCTCCGCCCCTCTCTCCCGTCCGGCGAACTTTTCCAGAGAATTAATTGCACGGACTGGATACTCTTCCAGCAGCGCGATTCCTCCTGATACGGTAGACGGTAGATCCTTTCGCGAGATGAGACCGATCGCGACTGGTTTCTTCTGGCCGTGTTCCTCGGCTCTCGGCGGGCCAATATTTACCAACAAACCGCCAAGTGAAGCCGGAGCCTCGGCGAAGTATACTGGCCGCTGGGAAGGCGACCTCGCCGGGTCAAGGCTTTACTTGAAGTAAAAGCCCGGCGAATTCCTGTTTGTACCTCGGTGTCTGCTTTGCTCGGAGAGGCTCCTCTAAGGCTTCGCCCGTCCGAGTAACGCGTTATCGGACTATTAGAGTTTAGAAAGTCGGCGACTCGAGTGGAGAGGAACAGTTCACTTTCGTTGGATCGGACACTGGCTCGATGGTGGACGGGCGCGCGCGGCGGCGGCGCGCGGTGCCCGGGCGGCGGTGTGTGTACCTCTGGGGAGGAGAGGATGGCCCCGACGAGGTAGGTGTCAGGATCCTCGGCGAAGGGATATGCTGAGTCGTCGATGATAATCGGCGTGCGCGGGGGGCGTGAAATTCCGCGAGGGCTCCCCGTGGATGGAAGGATGCAAAGGGCGCGCATCGAGAGGTCGATAAAAAGGCAGGCTCGCACTCCTCTCGCGAGGAGAGAGGCATTCACCGGGCGGGTTTCAACGGCCGACTGCCAACTCTCGTGAATGCCCCGCGGTGCACGTGTGCAACTTCTCTCGCCTCTCTCCTCGTCGAGAGCCAGCGGCTCCTCTTCGGCTCGGTCCTCCTCGTCGCCGCCGCCTTCTGCTTCTGCTTCCTCTTCTCGACACCGCTCTACTGGCCGTCGACTCTCTTCTCGATTCCCTCGCACGCGTCCTCTCCCCCCGTCGCCTCCGATGAGTAGCACCAATCTCGGCAAAACACCGGCGCACCGGCGACTCTGGGTCAAGACTCGACCCAGGCTTCGACTAACTTAGCTAGCCACTGGTATCACTTGTCTGGGTCAGACGATCCTCGTCCACTGGCTCGCTCGTCCCGTCATCGGCGCGCATCGTCCGCTTGATCGATGGGATGATCCGCCTGGCGTTCCGCAGCTAGTTGCGTCGATATCGAAGCCAATCGATCGGATAATTGAATTTGAAAGATGCTTACCGAGGGCCGGCTTATAAGATGGTGTAATTTGCGTTGGTCTGTGAATTTCTATCGGCCGGGCGAAAAGGTGACATTCCAGACAAGCCCGTCTGACAAAACCGCCCGTGGGCAGCACTCACAGATGCCACGGGCGAATCTGACTTTCTTACGCACTTACCATGTCATTTGCATCGAAGGCCCACACTCTATTCACCGCTCGCGAATAATAGGCCTGTTTAGCAATTCGCCCAAGATGGGAGGAATGCCTCTCGAGGATTTTTCTCCCGCATCTCCGCGGACCCGTTAAGTCCTCACGTGTCCCGGCCTTTTCTGGGACTGCTGGTACATAGTAATGAAAGATAATAAGATTTACCGCTGCAGGTGCGATTCCCCGCTGGTTCTAAGACGTTTTCGTGCATGAAAACGGGCCGACGTAATGAAACCGACAGAAACCCGTAGGCCTTCTTAATCAACGGACCAAGTTAGAAGGAGTAGAGTGATCGTGTGTTGAGGCAGCCGCCGGCCTCTCTGTCTTCGTGATTGCGATTCCATCGTAAAATTACTTTTCACTCATTTATGATGCTGCGCGTACGCGGTTGCTCGGAGAGAACAAAGAATGAATGACGCGATAGAATATGACGCGCTTTCCATCACTGGTTCTTTGACAATTTTAAGTATTAATGCTCAGAATGTAGAATTCTAAATTGTAAAATCAACGAATCTTGTAGTTTGTAAACTTTAACTTAAAAACTGCGATTTTCCTTATGATTTTTTGAATTTTGTTGAAAAATTTCCCAACTTTAGTAAATTCTTCCTAATTCGTCATTTCCAGCACGACTATTTGCAAGCGTGAAGGATTCCGTGGCGCAGAGAGCGTCATTGTACCGTAATCCGAGAAGGCTCCCGAGAAAGTTAATGTATCACCAGAGGCTTTAATTTCGCAAGGTGCATTGTTGCGTCGCGCCGTAATAATAGTGGCGTATAAATTCCTTGTCAGGCGAATCAAGAGGGTTCAAAAGGGTTCACGGGTGTAGAGGCGGGCAGCTACTAATGTCCAGTGTAAATCTTAGGCATTAGACAGGTCCAGCATCGTGGCTTTTAGTGTGAATGATTCGAAGCGAGGTGCTCGACAGATTGAAGGCCAGGCTCTTCGACACCGCGTTATCCTAGCAAGTTCATCATCGTTAACCTCTCAGAACCCAACAGCTCTGTCGCGATCGTCGCAATGGGCGCAATTGTACAGGCGTAGTTAATCA
The DNA here is from genome assembly GCA_963675795.1 of Crossocerus cetratus. NCBI lineage: Eukaryota > Metazoa > Arthropoda > Insecta > Hymenoptera > Crabronidae > Crossocerus > Crossocerus cetratus. Next base: position 8,541,894 of record OY776664.1, on the reverse strand, counting down.
AAAAATCTCCAGTGAATTCTTGCAAAACACATTGTCACACTTTTGCTGAAAGTTTCCTGCACAATGGAAAATTTTAATCATAGACAATTATTGATAAAAGATACAGTTTTTAATCGAAATTATATCGCTTCTTAGACGATCAACCAAGTTCAGACTTTTCGAACGGTAAAGTTTTAATTTTCCAATACAACGTGCATCGACAGGATCGAGTTCTCGTCGAGCGTCTAACTACTAATAATTAGAGACGTCCTTAGCGATAACTGTGCGGTGACCTTTGCGTAATCGAGTCATGAATGAAAGTTTCTTGCGAAGCTTCTTCCTCTGCCCCTTCCGTCCGAGGAAAGCGGAGAGCACGCGAACCAGTCGGGGATCGCGAACGACGACGCGACGGCGACGACGCCGAAGGAGCCAGTGACCTTTGGCGAAATAAAATATCGCGTGTCCTCACGGCGAAGTAAAGGCGAATCTCGGCAGTGCGGCTGCCGGTTAATATCCGCGGGCGCACATACGCAGATATACCTAGTAGCTACACACATATACAGGGGGAGGGGGGTCTGACTACGGGCAATTCCAGTAGGTCAGATTCACGCTTGACCTGGGTTGAGCGCGGATACTTGTAACCATGTATCAAGCGGCCAAGGAACACTGCTCCTTCCGGATGCCTGTGCGATGTCGGGGAACACAGAGCGCGACTGGGTGTACGGGGCGCGTACACGCAAGAAATGATAATTATTCGACTCTAACGAAACTAATCGGCCCGGCCGCATACGGAAGCCAGCCGAGCATATTGTTCTCCGCTCGTATATCTCGCTTTCCACGCCCTAACATTTCTGCCGGCGCGGCCGACTTCCGCGCTGGCGCAGTCGCGCACTCGCGCGTACCCTTTTTTGCGCGTCGAGCGAGTCTTTCGAGATGGATATTAGGGGGACAGTGGGACGGGACGGCGGACGGGCGGAGAGCGGTCGAGGTGGCGCTGGTGGCTCCGGGTCTCGGCTGAAATAGAGAGATAATTGCGTGAGAAAGGTAGAGGACCGAAGAAAAAGGAAGCATGGAAGAGAGCGACATGCTCTCCTCTCGCCGTAATACTCGTGCGACCGTGGCTTTGCATCGGCTCCTTCTTCCTCCTCGCTGCGGTCTTCTCTCAACGCAAGGAGGGCACGCTCGCGCTGAATTACATAAGCTTCTTGCGCCGAGGCAAAACAGCCGCCTCTGCCCTCCTCGACGGCCTGTGTAAGCGTGTCAATGCTATTCAGTGCATAGTTTTCCAATGACTTACTTACCCGCCCGCATGTTACTTATCCCTGGCGGCCGCCCCCCGCGCATTCCGCAGCGCGTCGCCGAGAGTGGACGCCCGTAAAGGGAGAGAGCGCGAAAACGAGCGTGGCCGGAGGAGGCCAAGGGTGGGATACCAAGTTTTCCGTAGGAGCGAGTCATCGGGCGCGAGCCCCTCTTAAGGGGAACGTCCGGTATTTCGCCGAAGGCCACCAATTAAAGTTAAAAAGTTGACTGGGCAAGATCACCGTTAAGTGGAACAAGGTATCGCCCGGCATCGCTCGCCGAGTGACCTATAAATTTCGTATACATCGCCGCCCGACTCCCAGAAACTCTCTCTCTCTCTCTCTCTTTCTCTGCGATCCGAGGACCCGCTGATTCTCCGCGCGAGGCTCAATCCTCGTGACGGGGATCGCGAGGAATGCCAGGAGAGGTTCATTGCTTCCTAGCAGTGCCGGTCGACGTACCAGAGGATTACACGCTTTTCGGTATTAATAAGCCGATAGCCGATGAAGTGCGGAAGTAGCGCACTCGAGATGGGCGAGTCGCTCGCATAAGAGCGGAGAGAGGATGCGCCGGCCCTCGGAGGGAGAGAGAGGCCGAGAGCTGTTTTCAAGTGGTAGTTGGAAATATCGCCGCCGTCGTTAGAAAGAGGTGATAAAACACGTTTTGCCCGGTACATACCGACAGGCTCAATTACGGTTTTCTCGAGTTAGGGTCACCCCGTGAGTCTGCCGTCGCTGCACTAGCTCCAGTTTCACGCGCCTTACATTGAACCGCACGAGATATCCCCAAGGCGCATCTCTCGCCTCCGAGGCTTCTCGCCGCTCGCCGAGCCTACGCCCGTCTATAGACGCGCTATTACATACCGTTATATTATTTATTCCGGCATGCATAAGCCGCGCTGTGCGGCCCACGCTTTCCCGTGAATGCGTTTTAGGGGTGGCCTTACGCCGCCGCGCCTACCTCGCCTATTCTCTTCTCCGATGAATAGAATCGTTGCGTAAAGTGGCATTGCGCGCCTTGTACAATTGTGCGACTGGAATCTGGGTCTCTCGCCGCAAGCAGCCTATTACGAGGCTCGCCGAATGATTAAAGTAACTTCGACCGGTTTTAAAAATCCCTGCGATCTCCACGCAGCCAACAGAACATCCTTATCCGCATAAGAAATCGCCTGAAATCGCCTCCGGAAAAGCGGCGGGTTATCTTAGGAGAGGAGGAATTGGGTTCCCCCAGGAGCCGAGAGATGGCGAGCGGTGGCTGTTCCCTGGCTCGGCGCTCGGGCGCTGGAGGGGTTTACTGTTCAGCTGACGGGCCGACGGGCCGAGGGCAGCTGACGGCTTGTATGTGGCCAAGATGGCGTCGGCAGAGCAAGTAGGTCTCAACAAAACCTGGGAATTGTCGTTGTACGAGCTCCATCGTACCCCTCAGGATGCGATCACTGACAATACCGAGATCGCGGTCAGCCCGCGCAGCTTGCACAGCGAGCTCATGTGTCCGATCTGCCTGGACATGCTCAAAAAGACTATGACCACCAAGGAATGCCTGCACCGCTTCTGCTCGGATTGTATCATTACTGCACTCCGCAGCGGCAATAAAGTAAGTCTGGCACGTACAACTCGCCTCGGAGAAGCCTCCAACGTATCCAGTCTAAACCCACCTCTCATTCTCAATTCGGTAGACTCGCGCTCCATTCGCCTCTTCCACTTGTAAACAACAACATGCTCCCTCGGTGTCTCGATGACACTAGTAAATCCAATGTTTTCGCGTGGCATGTGGCGGCTGCGATTGGATGTAAATAACTCGTACTATGCTCGGCCTTACTCTTTCAGAGGAATTCCTGGCCGGGAATGTCTCTGGTTGTGCGAGACTCTTGGATTTTTTCGAGTCTCTGTCATGATCGACATTTTTACCGCGCTTTTGAATGCCTGTCAGCAATTGCTGATTGTTAATTGGATGTATTGTTGTTGTCTGTATTTTAATGTGTCGGAGGGTCGGATCGGATTTCTGATGGTTCGGGAGAGATTGTAGTGGTGTTTACATCCAATCACTGTGGGTTTATTGGTTAGGTTAGTGAGTGTTGTATTGGGTGGTGTCGATTGATCGAAACTCTTCCTAGGAATGTCCGACGTGCAGGAAAAAGTTGGTGTCTAAGAGATCCCTGAGGCCGGATCCCAATTTTGATCTGCTCATCTCCAAGATATATCCCAGCCGGGATGAGTACGAGGCCCATCAAGAGAGAGTGCTTGCCAAGTTGAACAAGTCGCACTCACAGGCAGCCCTGGTGAATTCCATAACAGAGGGGATCAAACTGCAGAGTCAGAACAGGCCACAGAGGTCTAGGAAAAATGCTAACGAATCGGAGAATAATAGTAACGCGGCGTCCTACAATAACACTCCAAATGCAAGTGCTCCAGCCACACCCAATCCTGCAAATGCTAATCAAAGTGATTCCTCGCAAAGTGGTTCCTTGAATAATAGTGGGAATACGAACAACACACAGAACTCTAGCAATAATGTGTCGCAGCCAGCCAGTAGCCCAGCAGTATCAGGTAACGTCTTAGTCATAAGAAAAAACACAATCACAAGGAGAAGTATTACAATCCTAACTTGGAATTTACAACCGCCAGGCTCGACGTCTAGAAATTCGACTACGCCGTCTCCGAACCCAGTGAATCAGATCCCCAAGCCACCGAAGAGGCAGAAGAGTCTTCAGAATTCGGAAAACGACTCCTCGAGCGCGGAGGCTGAAACGGGGGGTGGTGACTCGATGGTGGACACTGAGGGCGAGGGCCCCAGTGAACCATTGATGTTGAACGAGATCGAACTCGTTTTCAAGCCCCACCCCACCGAGATGGCCGGTGATAATTCTCTGATAAAAGCGCTGAAAGAGAACAGCATTCGTTATATCAAAACCACTGCAAATGCGACAGGTATGCTGCTATAGAACAATGATATGTACAATTGGAGCTTGTGCACCTGTCCCGTTCTCAATATCGCCCTTTCGTCTTTTCAGTGGACCACCTTAGTAAATATTTGGCAATGCGACTGACGTTAGACCTCGACACAGAACTCTCCGAGTCCGACAGATTACTGAACTTCTGCATCTACATAGCACCGTCGCCTGGTCAGCTGGTAGTATTGAGCGGCTCTCAAACGTTACGCCAGGTAAACGACAAATTCTGGCGGGTCAACCGACCACTGGAGATGTACTATTCCTGGAAGAAGACCTAGGGAAGGCCTCGAAAGTACCAGTCGGACGGGAGCTAGTCGCGTCCAGCTCCAAAACCACTAATTTACATGCATTCGTACTAGCCGGAGTAAAGTCGAGAGCCGAGGTCAGAGGCAGGCAGGAGTCCCGAGCTGATAGAGATGGTCAATGTATTTTACTATGTTCCTGCCTCCCTGGTGTGAGTCTCGAGGATATGCCCGGGATACGAGCATCCTCTCGTAAACTGGTCGACAGTGGTGCAATTGTTTAGGGTTTAAAGAGTCAGTTCACTGAATGGAAGTCAATGCATTTCGCCGGGTAGCTAACTTCACATACATTCTCTGTGTTTGGTCATACCGCGCGCATACTGCCAGATTCACCAGATTGCATTAACAGAGTGAACATATACAGAACGAGGGAGACACAGACAATTTCTATGCAAACGAGGGAAAGAGAACGTAACGCCGAACTGTGAATACTATTTTCTATCCTACTATCTCTAGTAACTCAGCCTCACATCCTTTTTTTCGACAGCCAGATGCAATTGGACGTTAGATAGGTGATTCTCTACCGTTCCATACACCACCCTCCTTGTAATACCCATAGCCACGATGAATTAACTTATTTAAGGATGCTGTAATTCGCTGCGGACCATTCTGTATAGTTTCATGACGAAATAAACCAATGTACATAATAGATCCTTCCAAGTGGTTCTTAGATGCCCGGTACTCTCGGAGAGGAATGGCCTTTTTAGAGGGAGTTCTTTGTAAACTCATCAATCCTGATTGATTAGCTTACGGCGGACTACTCCCGAGTGCTCTTTCCTGAAGAAATCTAATTTTCGCTTTCGTTAAAGATACATGAAAAGCGTCTTTCCCGTGGTAGACGGAATAATCGATAGGGGCCGACCCTATCCCGCGCCCTCTTGCATTACCACTGAGCCGGAAACAGTGCCAACGCTCCGATAATGCCACCCTCGTTCACTAACCGTGAAACCACCTATGCGTACTTTCTCACCACACTTATTTTCCGAAAAATAAATTACATTTCAGCCGACAAGCGTGAAAGTACTATTCTACGATCCCACAAGATATCCATAACGGAGTAGTTACAGAAATAATTTCTTGTTCGCTAAGACCCGCCTGCGAGGTTCCGACCTTTATTTAGCCACATTAATTTCATGCTGTGTAAAACGGAATGAAGCATGGGGGAGCCAGGAAACACGGCACGTCGAGGGCTTCCTGCTGCCGCGTGGAACTTTACTTTCCCGAACTCGCTAACTGGAAATTAATTAGCCACCGGGAAAGTTGGCGCGAGCTGGTGGGTCCCAGCTTAGCAACCTCTAATTCTAGGATATAGAATGAGTCGAGCTCTAATTAACACCTGGGAACAGTGACTGTGTTAAAATCCAGGTGGTCGATAATAAGAGTTTAACATGATGGAACTAGTTGTTCTCGGACGGGACAATTTATTTCTAGGATCCGAAAGCTTCGTTTTCCCAAATTTCACAATTTCAAGTATTCATACTTTAGACAATAATACGGCGGCAGGTTCGCGGAGGCCTCGTAACTCTAAACTCAGTCGTCTTCGTCGGTAGAGGACTCGTCACTGGCTTCATCCGTCGAGGAATTCTCCTCGAAGACATTCCTGATTCTCTCGGGGGCGAATCTTCCCTCATCCTGCTTCTCCCTCAGAATCTTATCAGTCTCCTCGATCGAGGAGCTGAAAGTTGGCATTTCAATCCGGCATGAATATCTCGCGCTACGTTGAGCCTCGCTTATCGATTACGGCACTATTACCGGTGGCGCTTGTCAGGCGCTCGCCTTCCGAGATAAAAATCTAATTAAACTCGTCGAAAGTCCCCCGCCAGCCGGAGGAGGCTGGCGGGCGCAGTGAGTGACAGGAGTTGTTGGCGAATACTAACGCGGTCTTAAAGGGCTCCCTGTACCAGAGAGGGAATCCCGTGGGATTGTACTTCCCGTCAGGCACCGAATCCTCGGCCGGCGGTGGCCTCAGTTTGAAACTCGCCGGCTCCACAGTCTCGTCCAATATAGTTGACACTTGCCTCGCGTACTCCTCTGTTCCCTTTGCCCTTTCCAGGCTGGAAAGCAAATTTCAATTAGAAAACTTGGCGGAAACGGCCCCCGTCAACGGCGCCGCGTACTTCCGAACCATCTGCCTGGTGAACTCCATCCTCGGGCCACTCTTCGATGGCGAACTTTCGCCGCCCAGTAGCTTGTTCAATTTTTCACCGCCACTCTTTCGCTTCGGACTCTCGTCTATGCCGTAGAACGTGCCGAAGTGCACCGCCGCGTTGGAGGGAATATTGGGCGCGGGGTGGTCCGAGGGTGGCTTTAAGGGTGGGCTTCTGATTAGATTGGTCGAGGTAGTGGAGAATTGGGACTTGGATTTCCTCGATCCGGATCTTTCGATAATAATTGACAACTGTTTCATTTAATGTTTGATTTCATAGTTTGAATATTAATAAACTGTTAGGATCCCAGGTTCGGTTCGCTCAGTGTCTAACCCCAACCATTAGGCAATCGACTACCTATGATTGGCAAGGAAACCGTTACACCAGATTTGCTTCCGTTAGTTTCCAGGAAAGGCAACTCCACGATCCATCCATCGACTCCGGGCATCGGCGCAGTTACCAATGACTAATCCACCCTGCTGTCCAATTGCTGATTGAATTGCGACCTGCTCTTTTGCGGAACTCGGTAATCAAGCGAGCGGAGTAAAGCGCATGAATAATTCAGGCTGTCAAATTGGCCATAGCGCAGCAGAGCTCGGGTACCTCGTGGCCGCGTTATCATTCAAGTTGAAAGAAGGCGCCCGGTGCTTTGTGAGGCCGAGGCGGCGCGGCGTCGACACGTGTGCGGGTCGCGATGGGCAATAGAAGAGCGAGGCTCGAACGAGAGAAAAGAAGCCACGGTTCGTTTACAGAGCGACACTAATGCTCCACCGTAAAAGGGCTAAGGTGTTTGCGCGAAGAAGCTTTGACGGCTCTGGCTAACGACCCGTCCTAGCCGTCGCCGGCGAGTCAATGGGGGCCACTGACTTGTTCCCTCTCTCGAATGGTGATAATGCGACTTGCTCACTGTCAACTGGACTCCCATCTCCGCCGCCCTGCCCGCTAACTCTGGAAAACCTTCCGCCACTCACTTGGACAGTTTGCTCGTCATCGACGGGGACTCTCGCAGGCGGCTCGACTTGGCGCCCGACTTTCTGCGGCCCGTGGCGAACCTCGTGCTCGACTTGACTTTGCTCTTGGCGTACATGTTCGCCCGGCCTCGCAAGCTCGCTTATTTCAATCGCAAAGGGACACGGGGAATTTTGCGTCCACGGCGTTGTTTGTTCGGAAGTTAGCCGGCCGGGGCTCGGGCTCCGAGTTGCCAAGAGCGGCGATCGAGATAATTGATGGTGTCCGGAATGGCGCGCTCGTTCTAATGGAATCCGTCAGTGCGAGAAGGTGTTTCTCTCGGCTAGTAACATCAGGCGGTAACCACAGCTTATATCCGCATAGCTCCGCATGCCCAATCATTATACCGCAAGAATCGTTCGAGGGGCTTCGAGAGCAATTACTCTCCCATCGGCCGATAAACAGTTACGGAATCATTAGCGATTTCGCTAGTCGAGCGAGTGTCGGCCGCCTGCTAATTAGCGTTCACCGGGTCATTGTTAAGTGAGCAGTGAGCAATCCAGCAGCACCGAGACTCGCTTGCCCACACGCTCAACGTACCCGACTAGTTCTCGCTTCTCGCTCTCGGGAAAGTTCGTTGCACCTCCAGCGCCGGGAGCTTACGGTACACAGCTTATCTCATTTGTGCCCGGGTACATTAGTCGAATCTCGAATAGCCGAGCAACGCGCCAACCCACGGCCGCAGATAAGGGGCCCTTGGCCAAGGGCGTCCGGCGCCCAAAAACCAGCCGCATAAAAACTCCGATATATCCGACTACACTCGCGGCCGTTTGGACCAATGCGAAGAGCCAGGGAAAGAGAGAGGAGAGAATTCGTGAGGATCCTCACGTCAGTGTTTGCCCGGCGGAAAAGAGAGCAAAAGGGGCGGGTGTCGTGATCGCGCGCGCGATGCATATCTGCCGCGGGCCGGTCCCGAGAAAAATAGCCTGCGCTCGGGCCGGTAGCTCGTGCGAGAGATATGTATCCGAGCGCGCGAGTGCGCTGCTACGAAATTATTTATCGCCCCAGCGAGGACTCGCAACGAGATATGCTAAGCATCCTCCCGGGGCCAAGGGTCGCGCGTGTGTCTCTCATTAGTCTCCTGCTCTGCGGGGATGAGGAGGATCGGGCTGCGCGTTCGGCCGCGAGGATCTCCGGGAGTTAAGTAATCGGGCGGAGATAGCGCGGCATTCCTCCGGTAATCACAGTGGCGCACTCGCGCACTCAATGATCCCTCGAGCCTCCTCCCTTTAGGAAGCGGCGCGCGAGCCTCGAATTCCACGTGGCGCGCACTCGAATTCTTACTGGTGTCGGTGCGCACCCCGGGAGAAAAATCAACTTTACACACAAAAGGCGTGTTTGCACGGGAGGCAGGCTCCGCTTAGTAAATTTTAATTAGCACACGAGAAAACGCTGGAGAGAGAACGAGTAATAATGCTGGCGAGCTTTCGGAAAGTGATTAAGCAATCGGGTAAACTTGCTCTCGCTCATTCGCTTCTTCTCCTGGACGCTGGCGCGCAGGACCACTCGAGAGGTCCTTTGATCACAGGGCTCTTTCTCAGTCGGGGAAAAGAGATGCTATCGGATGCGCCTCCTCTTGATTGGATTCCCCTACGGGGGAATATCAATTTTTCTCCCTCCGGCTGGCAAGTCTAATTAAACGGACCCGCTGTGTACACACGAAGTTGCACTAGTGTTGGGTATCCTCGCAGGTGAAACCCAGGGTACATTCAGGCATCTGGGCTATCGCGAGGAATCTGATTTCATTGGGTGGATGAAACTCGAGGATGAAAACAATTAAGGAATGGCTGAATAACAATCCGGCATTTGGAATGGGAGTTCGGCTATCTCCGGTCGGCGAGCCGAGTGCGCCGGGTTCGTGCCGCTCTTAACTCGTGCTCGTGTTCTCCGGACTCAGTTGTGGACGCGCGCTCCTTTCGTTTGGATCGTTTGGTATTTTGGAACAGTGCCGCTCGCCGCTGGGTGATTCCTTCATCGGTCGAACCCTCGCTTCTCGGGAAACAGTACCTGCTTCTGAGGAGCATTCGTCACGACATGTGCAGAATTGTTAGGTAAGAATTAACACGCTTTAGCCACGCTGCGTCGTAAACGCGAGAACGCGTAGTACTTTCGATGGAATACAATGGGAGTTTCTCTGGGAGTTGTCTGATAGGTCGGGGAATAGTTTGGAAGAGTTCTCGCGAGAATTCCGAAGGAATTCACAGGGTTCCCGGAGTCCGTGGGTCGACAAACAGCCGCCAGTGGTTAAGAAAACAATTCTCCAACACTCGGCCATCTCCATACGACCCTTTCCCTCGTTCACCCGCGTTGAAAGGGAGCTCGACGAGTTCTAGAATCATCCACTCAGACACCGTTTCCCGGTTAATGTGCCTTTCGGAACTTGTCATTGCTCGTTAAGTTCGACTTGAAGCCGGTGGAGTGCAGCCGGTTAATGGGCAACGATAGCCACACGTTCCTCGGCCATCCAATCTCATTGCTAACAGAAGCGACAGTCTCATCGGAAATCCATAACAGGCCGCCGGGCCATGAATCTCCCATTCCTGTTCTCCCTCGGCCCAATAAATTTCACTAGCCCCGTAATGCCCAGCAGAGTCGATGCTCGAAAAGAGCCTCGAGATTCATCGACAGGACTCGCAAACGTCGAGTACGCGTTCGTATCTCTCGGGAAGTTGGCGCGCTCCTCTCCCCGTGGTGCGTTTCCCTGCCGGGTTTATCGGCGATCTCGACGTAAGGAAGAGCCAGCAGGGAGAAGCGACGCCAGTAACGGCAAATATTTGCGGACAGGCTCTCCTCGATTGAATTTGTTGTAGTCCGGCGGGCTCTCTCCGCGCTCGCCGAGCGACTCGGCTTCTCTCGGGGGGTCAATATTGACTCTGGCTCGAGCCAAAGCCCATCCTAATAAATTATTGACTCCATACTCTGCCGACGAGACACTGCTCGAATAGAACCCACCACCAGAGAGCGAGAGCGAGAGAGAGAAAGACACCGGGGAGAGAAAAGAGAGACAAGAATGCCGGAGAAGCGATCGCCCCGAGAATCCCGCGGTGATCTGCATTAACCGTTACTCCCGGAGAGTCGAGCGCTGCGCACTTGGTCCGCAGAGCCACGCATCCTGGCGCATTATTCGCCAGGGTGTCTACCGGCCGCACTCGAATTACGCCCGGCATAAATCATCCTTACACCCTGGCCTTAGTCCGATATTACACACCCGCGCGCCCCGGACCCACAAATGCAAATATTGATAGCACGCTTCGAGTCGCCGCACCGCACTGCTCCGCTCGCAGTCTTTCTATCGATGCCCCTTGCACGATCCTTCGCATCTCGCGCTCGATCTTTCATTAGCGCGCGGCTTCGATTCAATTAGGACTAACTCTCGACGATACTCGACGTAAATAAACCAAGTGATAGGGCCTGAGTACCGAGTCCCTGCTCGGAGTTAGATGGCACAAAGTATTTCTAGCCTAATTAACTAGGAGTACGCGCATTAGCCGAAGGGATTACTTGGCTTTCTGTGTCTTCCTATTTGCATGTCGAGTTGATCTTTTTACTTGGCTGGTGATAATCGTAAAACTAGCGAGCTAATGAAAATCATGGGTTGCGGATTCTCTTGAGAATTATTAATAGCGCGTTGGTATAATTGTAGGAACATATGTCTAGTTATACAAAATGAGAATCGTCGGTGGTTTCAGTGTTAATTTTCCGGTGATTGGTAATAAAAGTACAACTGCTAATTTTCATTTAAACATTTTCAATTTTTAAATTCTATCGAACATATACCTAATTACAGAAGAATGGTCGGTGGCCCCAGTGTAGATTTGTCGGGGATTGACAATGACAGGTTTTAATCCGAAGAATAGGAGACTCGTGGAATTGTATCAATGTACACTTTCCTGTCGGAAGACGGCCACTCCGGCGGGGGTCAGCCGCAGAGAGCCGGCACGAGGGGCACGAGGGTGGGTGCCAGTCTCCCTCTCTCTCAGTATGTATGTCGGGGCTTTCTCTCTTCCTCTCTCCAAAGTCAGAGCGAGAGAGAGAGAGAGAGAGTGCGAGGGCAAGTTCCCTTTGGTTTTTCTCGGCGCGTTAGCGATCCGGTGCTTAGATGCGAAAGGGAGGATGAGGGCACACACCGTCTGCTTTGTGTGTTAGTCACAGGGCAGGGGTGGGTGAAAGAGAGACTGCTGCTCGCTCTCCGACAGTTAGGGGAAAAAATGGGAGAACGAGGAGGTGGCCGCGCACACACGCCGGCCAACAGTTCACGCATTCGAGGAGGATTGCGTGTGGGGCGCGTGTGGGTGTGCCCTCCGTTAGCAGTGGCCTTAACAGAGTGCGCACACTGTTTACTTTAGCATGCGGACGACCAGGGTACACGCGTGTCAAGAGCATAACCATTTCTCTCTCCCTCGATTCTTTTGGCTCGCGTGAGCCAGCCAGTAGGTGGCCGCCTGCGTGCGTGTGTGTTGCTGCAGTAGCGACACAGGAGCGTCTACAATACCCCAACTACCGCAAGCTCCACTTGCCCGGCCGCGATCTCGTTCGACGAGCACTTTGAAGCCGACTTTATTCCTCGCTTAGCAGCGCGCTGCCAGAAAACCCGACACATGCTTAATTAACGGCTGCTCGCCTTGCTGGATGTCTTGCCGAACGGTTTGGCCTGCCGAGGAAAGGCGGAAGATCGCGCGGGTGCACGTGTCTCGCGGACTACTAGAGCAGTCCAGTTGCAAAGAGTGACGCGGTCGCCCTCTTAATTACACGCCGCGCCGCGCACGCTCTTTCCCTGATTGATCGGCCAACGGAGTACGTGAGTTTACTCGCTTTCTCCATCTCCCTCCTTTGCCCGATTCTCAGTCCCTCGTGCTCTAGACTCGAGCAGTTTAAAGTCTAATTAGTTCGCGTCACCTTGCTGCGACAAGCGTTTGTGTGCTGTGGATGTTTCAATTAAGGCGGTTGTCGCCCTTTGGCTGTTGAGAGGTCGGACATTAGAAATGAAGTTCTTCGGACCCTTTGATCGAAACTTGTAACTGGCTTCCTGCGCCTTTGACGTATATGAAAATAAAATTATATAACAGTCGAACCGAAGTAAAATATTTTCTCTAATATTCATAACTTGTTTTTCTATTTTTTATCTATGTAAAACTCATAATCCCTCCTTAAATTTCAACCGAGTTCGAACTAGACAAATACATAAAATCACAGCCACAGCCTTAAAAAAAGGGAGATTTATAGCGGCAGCAACCTTCATTCCTAGGTCAAAGGGAGCGCATTCTGCCGGCAGGTCGTTACACGAACCAAGCTAAGAGGGGTGGTCCAGGCTTCCGTCCATTTATCTAACAAAGCGAAGGGTAGGCGTATCGGGAAAGGAGGGAAAGCCAGTGCGCTCGGGTGTCGAACATGCTAGGCCGACTGGTGTTTCCTACACGAAAGTCTATTTGTCCGTTCACCCTCGGAGACGAGCGCGCCGGAGCGCGCCGGAGCACCGCGTCGAGGGGATGATGCTAGTTGGATTGTGACACGCGATACATTGGAAGCACTCGGCCGCGCTCTCCCGTACGTGCTCTAGACTCTAGACGCCGATACCGCGGCGTCATTGCGCGTTCCACTAGGGCATAAATAGGCGACGGCGGGATTGGCACCCTGCTAACGCGAGCACGCGCGATTCAACCATTTACGAGGACTCGCGAGCGCCGGAGTCAGGCATTCCTACCCCTCGCCACTGAGAATTGCTCCCTCTCGAGGCCTCTCTCAGCTATAAATGACATTTGCCTTTCAATGCCAGAGGCTTGAGCGCAACCAGTCGCTTCCCGCTTCATTGATCTTTTATGAAAGCGAACCTTCTCTTTCGCGTCTCTACTATCGGAATACGAATCTTCCCTCGACCGCGCGCAGCATTGTTTGGCGCCTGGTAAGCGTATTACTGTGAAAAGCCTCGGGGGGAAGGTGGCGCTGTAATTAGCACGCGTTATAAGCTCGCGGGGCTCGCTAATTGACCTTGAACCAGGCCGCGGGGGCATGTTTGGTCTGAAAACGGAGGCGGGGGCCCGGTAAAAAGGTACGTGCCCCGCGTGCCGAGCGCGTTACACGTCCGCTGGAAGAAGAGGAGTAGAAGCGGAGGCGCGTTCCCGCTCAAAAGAGAAATTACATCCCTCAGAATGTAGCAGGGTTTCTTGCGAGTCGACCGGAGCGCGCGAGAGAGGGAGAAGGGGGGAATCGAGTGGCCGGATCGGCTCGATGGAATCGTGTCGACTGGTAATTAGTGGCAATTAGCCAGCGGCAAAGTCAAGCGACAGTGGCCTGGCTCTCGGCCGCGCGCTCTCTCTCTCGCTCCGGCCGTGTAGTGCGGCTCGTGACGATGCAAATACAGAAAATTCCCTCGCCACGGGACGAATCGCAAATCACAGGGCTTCCTCTATCTCGGCCTCTCCTGTCCGTCTATCTCCTCCGCGGCCTATTCGCCCCGCGCGGGCGCACGTACGCTGCGGCCGCGGCCGCGGCAAAAAGCGCCCGCGGCCGGAGAGGGAAAAAGAAGGAGAGAAAGGGAGAGAGGGTGATGGTACGCGATCCTATCAGTGGAAAATAATTGCTGTCCTTGGCGGGAGGGGCAGGCGTCGCGCACTCCGAGCGATTATTGCCGGCCTTTGATTCCACGTTTCCGGCCCGCTGCCAACTGCATCTCTCACTCTCTCTCTCTCTCGTCCGCCGAGCGCGATATAGCGGATCGCTCGTTTAGAGGAACCCCACCGGGCCTCCTCTAATGGCACGTATTTATGCCGGCCTAGTCGCACGGCCACGGCTAAATGCCACCGGCCGGTCAGCCTACCCGAGAAAAACTCGGATCTCCTGTCCGGCCGTTTTTCCCCCCCGCCGAGGGGTCAGCCGTCGCTAGAGTCTCGCGAGGCAGATCTCGGGGCTTCTGGCGTCGCTGCGATTGGCGCTGTACGGTACCGAGCGTCCACCGCGCGAATATAGTGACATAATAGGCAAACGTCCAGGCCGATGCACCGTTATGCAGAATGGTGCTGAGGTCAAAGAGCCCGACTCCTCTCGGGCCGCTCTCCCCCGCCGCGGGAGGGAAAGACGTGCGGAGTCTGCGATGCGATGCGATGCACAGCGAGCTGTGCATCGGATATGCTCGTTCGGCTGGTTCACGTACTCATGAATATTTGAAGAGCTTCTCTCTCCGGACGGAGAGAGAGGACCACGGGCGAGAAAGGGCTCTGGAGAAGAGTCAACTTTCGCACGCCGGGCCGACTTTCGGGCGGAATATTAAAAGGGCTGGTCAGAGTGTTCATCGATTCTTCGACTGGCTGTGGTATCATGTGAATTCCTCTGTTTCTCGCGAGCCCCGGGGTGTTTAGATCGCGAGTGGAGGTTCTTGCTCGCAGCGCGTGGGAATGACCTCTTAACTCGCTTGGATCGAGCGGCTCGATGTGCGCGCTTGGCCATCGGAACAGGTGTGCCTTTGATAAATGTCATTAAGGTCAAGAGAGGCTGAGCGGTCGCCGGGAGGTCAGTGCGGCCGGCAGTCGCCCGTCGCCTTTCAATCTTGGCCATTGACACTGACCTAATAAGGATTAAGTGGATTGTTCCTGAACGATCGTTAAGGCCAGCACGCGACGAGCGGACTCTCTCGTCGCATTCGTCTCCCGCTGTGCCTCGCGACACGGCCGCGCTGTCCTCTGCTCCTCTGCACTTTGTATGGGCCTGCTTTGCATTCGCCTCCTCCCCCCGGTCGGCCGCTGATAAATCCTCGGTCCACTCGGCATCGCCTCGAGCAGCCTCGTACACGCTTCCTCGCGAGCTTGGACCCCGGGAACCTTCCGTGTCTGGCAATTTCATTGGGAGTTTACGGATCGCGGGCCCCTCGTCGATTCACCCTCGTTAAGAGGCTATAATAACGCGCACCTTCGAAATCCACTGGAATCCTGCCGAGTGAAGGACCTCGCGCGCTCGTTCGCCGCCGCTCCTTTCGCACACTCGCCCCGACCATCCGGCATCATTAATCTTGCGGAGAAATTGCGAATTCACTTGGCCGGCTGGTAGTTATCAATTGTCCAACCCCCGCCAGGCCGCTCGCCCGGCTACTTGTCTCTCTCCGGTGTCCTCCCAACACTTTATGGCCTTTACGTGACAACCACTCGGATCGCTTTTAGTCCCATGGAAATCTCGGCAGTCGTGTTGGGAATTGAAGTCGACGAGCCTTAAAGCCTCCTTCGTGCTGGTTTTATTGCGCATTGATTCTCGAGTAGAAGGCCGGCGCTTATTAGCGGGACAATTAATCCGGCCCTCGATTTCCCTTAACAAGCCCTGTCACCGCGACTCCGGCGAATCGCGGGCAAATCAGCGAATCGCCAGTTTTCAACGGGGAGGACGTTCGCTCGGGGGTTCGAGGCACCCTGGTATCTTGCGATCGGGGCTCGAGTATCTCGAGGGTCACTCCATACAAGGAGACCGAGACGGGAGAGCGCAGCCTATGCGAAAGTAATTGATCAGTTATGGGCCGCGGGGAAGTAGGATATTTATTTAGAAATACTTTAATGAGCATCCGTGGTCCAGGGATGATTTGCATGGGATTTAGGGTTTGTTCGAGGAATATTAAAAGTGTGCTATTTTCAGTTCGAAATATTTTAATGGATAATATGTGCAGGCCAGTTTTTGAAAAATTATTTAACGTGGAAATTTTGGAGAAAACGATCAATAATTGTGGATTATTTTTTCTGATATCTCTCTTCCTAAACGGGCAAAGGTGATGAAACTTTATTAACGGTTGGGTAATAATCTCCTCAACACGCCATAAAACTGTCAGACAATCCATAAGAGAAGTGATATAGCGCTAGGACTAGCATAATCCAGGATCGAACTAACGGTTTCCTCCCAGTTCTTCTGTTTCTTCCGTGCTCTCAAGGTGCCAGCTGCGACACCGTTAATTAATCGAAGAAAGTCATTAGCCGGAATTACATAGCGGCGCGGGTGGGGGCCGATTGTTTCCAAGGGCCTTCTTCCTACGAAAGCGATACCAAGCCTCACCAGCCGCTTATTAACTCCATCGAGGAGCCCAAGGTAGATCTGGCCGATTAACGGGAACAGTTCCACGTGAAAACCGAGGCAAGAAACTCGAGCGCTCTTGCGCTACCGATGAAAATTAATCCTCGCCCCCTTTGCGCCGTTCACTTTCCTCCAGGAGAACTAGATCGGATCCTCTCTCGAGAAAAAGCCGACCATCATTTCCTTGGCATACCTCGACGCCCCTAGACGTGTTCCTGCCCCTCGTTGGGGAGGAGAGCGAGTGCGTGTGTTAGCTCAATCTTCCCCCTAGACTTTCTTATAGCTCGGCCGATGTGTAGACACGACATTCATATGCCCGCGAGGCACTACAAAAAGAGCTTGTCTCCTGATTGCCTGCGGGATGACGGGGATTCCTATCGCGGTAGGAAAATCTCCCTCCGAGGTTCCTTCTTTCGGCTTGGTCTGCTGGCGCCGACAGGACTTCACCATTCGGAATTGTAGGGACTTCCGGGAACCGGCTAATTTCATTGAAAGTTGGCGTGCAACTCGCGCGATATTTTCGGGGGAAAAGGCTCGATTCCGCGAAGGCCCCGCTCTCCGATAGGGCCGGCCAATTATCGGTGATAGAGGAGTTTCGAGGCGGCAGGGTTCCTCCGCCACTTTTTCCCTTTCTCCCTCTCGCTTTCCCTCGGCTCTTACTCTCCCCCTCGGCTGACTTTGTCCGCCCCTCCCGCTCGGGCAGGGAGGCTCGCGCGAAACGTGTAATCAAAGTTTACTGCTCAAGATACGTAATGACAGGGTTAGCTTAGGACTCGCGCGGCATTAACGATCTGGAAACGGGCTGCTCGGGTGAACGCGCAAATTTCCCACCTCGCAATTAGCTCCCTTTCTCTCTCCCTCTCTTGTATCCGCTAAGTACAGTGTCTACACGTGTCTAACCGGCGGATAAGCCTACGAAAAACGAGGTTTCTTATCGGGGCCATTTTCAGACGTTTGGGTCGGGACGACCTTCGCTCGCGACGCGCACTGTTTCCCCTGGAAGGAAATGAGAGGCTCTGGCACAGATCGCCATCGGAGGCAGACGCTGTGGAGGGCTAGACGACGCTCGATGCTCGAGAGAGCCCGGAATGGTCCTTCGTGTCCTTTTTCTCCGGGCGCTCGGTGTGAATAGGGCTCGGTGAGTCCTGTGCGCGCTCGGCGTTAGGTCCTGCGGCAGGAAGGAAGAGAAAAGAAGGCAAAAGGGATCCTCGAGACAAATGAAGGAGGAGTCGGCAGGCAGCAGGAGGCTGTTCCTAAAAAAGGAAGCGGATGTTTCGGACAGGACGGGGCCGCTTGATCCGAGTGGACCCTCACTCTCCGGGCTCTACCTCGCCTTCACTTTCTTCACCACACGAGCTCTCTCCCTCCTCTCTCTCTTTCTCGCGAGGTGTTTCTCCGTTTACCCGCGCGCTTCCTTGCCATTGTTTCGTCCTGTTCTTGCGATCGATCTTGGGAATGGCGACTCGCTCTCGGGCCGGCGCGTCCTGCCCGATCGAGTCGTCCCGGCTCCAGCACCGAGATAGAGTTTCTTGCTCGCGGCTGCGACATTCCTGCTAGTTAATGCCTAGGTGTTAAGTGTCAGCGGGCCCAGTACCATTTCCAACGCAGATTCCTCGAACGGTAATTCCTTTCGAGGATCTCCCAGTCCCCAAGCGTGTCCCCTCCGGGCCCCCTCCCCGCACTGCCTTCTAGAACAAGAGAGTTCTCCTGGCTGCGAGGCCCTTTTTTCTTCTCGAGTAAGTCTACACGTCCCGCTCCTTAATAAAACTGAACGATTGGGGATTAGTGCCGAGGGAGAATCGGATTTCCTCGAGCGAGCACTTTTATTAAGTCTCCCGACCTTCTCTACCAGCATCCTAGGATCGGTTATGGTGGTTGGAGGCTGTATTTCGATGCGGGGGCAAGAGAAACGCCTCTACCCTTATATAGAAGTCTGAGGGCTTTTCAATTTTTTGTTTGGGAAATCTCATTTGGAGTGATGCTGGTGTTATGATACATCTCCTTCAATGAGTTATTTCTACTTTAAAAGCTTTTGAGATTTTCATTCAATTACTCTTGAATGTTTTATTTATTGTATGTATCTAACGTTATAATTTAATTTGAATTAATTTTGATGCCGGGCTTGCCTTTCAGATATTATCCATTTATACCTTTGGTCAATTCGGTAGAATCACTTTGCTTCCACTCTGTTATTATAATCTGTCGGGGTTTTGTTGTCCTATCCAGACATTTCAATTGGTCCCTCGGGAGCTAGTAAACCACTCTCCATCCAGCAAGACTATTATCCCCGCAACGACTAGCACGCGCTGCTCTCTCCGATTCCTAATTCCGCCTGCCTAACACGAAGCCTGATCCTCTCGGGCCTCGGGGGCCGCGAAGGTGGTCGGGAGAATTCTTCTTACCGGCGACATTACGATCATTGTCGCCGAAGGACGCGCCGCCGTCGCCGGGGCATATATTTCACGAGTGTCAGCCACAAAGGCTTAACTCGGCCGGCAATAAAAAGGACACGGGTAGGAGAAAAATAGAGGGCGATTATATAAGGAACTCCGAAGGATCGCCGGTCAAATGTTTCTTCCAACAAAGCGCAGCGCGCGCGCGAGCGCGAGTTCTCCTCTTGTTCGTGTCCGGCTCGCTCCCTCCGACAATGGAGCCTCCATCCTGTGCCGCCTTTTCTTTCGCCGCTCCCTATCAATGTACTCTCTCTCGCTCCCTCTCCCTCCCTGTCAATCCTTCCTCGCCGATGCTTTTTTTCTCTCTCCCTCGCCGCGCTCTCCCTCTCGCCCTTCGCGCCCACTAAGTCCCGGGGACCGAGAGATTTGCATGGAACGCGCCAAGTTACAGCCGGCAATTTGCCGGCTCTGCTGGCGGCGGCCGTGAAGCGCAGCCTGCTGCCTTTCTGCGTCTCTTGGTCTCTTCATTCGGCCGGATCGTAGCAGCTCGAACTGCGTAGCTCTGCGAGTTTAGGTTAGGTTGATTCGCGGCACTCGATCTTCGCCTTCTTCGGCGAGATGCCACTCGAAGGTCCTTATAGAGGTTAGTTGGGATCGGGTCCTACGTGTCTAGGCGGTGGAAGTGAGTCGCGGGTTTGCGACTCGATACGCTTCCTGCTTGGCCTTTCCTACTTCTCGACTTCGTTCTCGGCAAGAAGCGACTACAAGCCGGAGGGACACAAGCTCGTGGAAGGTGCGCTGCTCGGCCTCCACGCTTCGCTTCTTCTTCTTCTTCTTCTCCTTCTTCTCGGCTGTTGCTAGTGTGTTGTCTGGGTCGCGTCCGTCCGGGACACTGGGAGACGCCGTCGCTGCGTCGCCTATGAAATATTCATGCTCGCGTGGAGCCAACTGCGCCTATTAGTCGCAACTCAGGCCGAGATCGAAGCCCTAATTAGCCCGACGGTTGCGCAATCCGAGTTATGCGGTCGAGAATGCGGATTATGCCATTTGCAGGTTCAATCGAGTGAATCGCCTCTTCCCTTTGCAAACATAGTCGCCCGGAGGTGTCGGACTTTCGATCGGAGAAAACGGAAGAGCATGCCTCAGTGCCGTAGGACAATCGAGGAACGGCCAATGAGATTCCCATGAGGCTCTCACGCTTCCCGGTATTATCGCCTTGCCTCCTGCATAACATTCCGTGTCACGTGCCTTCGTGGCACGAGCAGTGATTTCATCCAATCGAAACCGTACACACCTACCTCGCGGCCAGTTCCAGCTGGTCCCGGTCAGTTTGCACCTCGGGCGGAACGATGACACGGCGAGTTGGGTGTCGATGGGAAGAAATTCGGTCTGTAAGGTCGGTGTACCGAGCAGCGGCGGTCTCGACCGGTCTCGAGAGCCGACGTCGAGCGCAAAGTGTTAAACAGCCGCTTTGAGAGCCTCCATTGTATCCGTTAGCCAGGAGGAAGGGACTCGCTTACTTGTCCGATCTCGGAATCTAATTTCCCACTCTGTCCGCTAATGTCTCCGCTTCATAAAACCACGGGGAATGATAGATGGAAATTAATTAGGAGCAAATGCGCTCGCGCTCTTATCGGCCTCGCTAATCTAATTAGCTAATTAGCGCCCGGCGAACGCCTAAGCACACCAATTAGCGCGGGCAGGAGTGCGGAAAGCCCGAATGCCGGACGGTTGATGATGAAAAAGTGGGCGATCGCCTATCACAGGGGCAATTAACAGGTTTCGAATGTCGGGAAAGGGATGCTGGCTCGAGCAGGGGTAAGAATGATCCGGCTGCGGATAAAAGTGATCTCGCGGGTGGCATCGCGGCGATACGCCCTCTCCCTTCTCCACTCTCCATTATGGCCGAGAGGGGAGCGAAAGGAGTGTACGTGACCGAAACAATGGCCCTGCCAGTGGTCTTCCCGTGGGATTCGCTAGTGGTATTGTTTGATCATCGGCTCAACTCCTTTCTCCCTCCATCTTTCAATTTCCTCCGTCTTAGCGCGGGCTTGATATACCACGCGATCATCTCGTGTTAGCGGCCCGCAACCCTTAGGGAGAGCCCTTCCGCTCTCGAGCGGTGCGCCACTGAGAAAGTGGCTGGCGCACTGCTACCATCAACATCAGCACTCGCCAGTTTTCCTCGGCACACTCTTTTGCCACTTGGCCTCGCTCGCTTGCTTTCTCATGGCCTTTCGCCCTCTCCTCCCCAGGGCCAGCCCTTTAACCCTTGCCAGTCGAAGCCGTAGATCTGCTCCGAAATTCTCGAGTCGGCGCCGTTTCAAGACCCTCCGACTCTCTCTGTTATGCTTGTGTGTGTGTGTTTGGTTGCTCCTCCATCTCGCTCTCGGCCTCTTCAGCCTCGCTTTATCGCGAGCCTCGACTTAATTACCTTCAGGGGTTTCTCGAGTCGAGTGTAGCTCGACTCGCTTCCAAGTGGACACCTAATTTCGTTTGGCCGCTTAATCCGATCCCTCGATCGATTCGACCGTCCGCCCTTTCAGGTGGAGAACTCCTCGCCCCGCAACCTGCAACCTGCGACTGGGCTGCAGTCAGGTGCAGGAGCGCGCGGGGAAAAAGCGAGAGGGAGAGAGTTGTGGCTCCGGCGTGGAGTCGCGGGTAATTCATGTCACTGGAGAGTCTTTCCGGTCTCGGGCCAGTCGGCGGGGCCTCTCCGTCTAGATGCCGGGAGTTCCCGGGCAGAATACCACGCGGGTGGTACGGAATCTAATGGCGAAGTGTACGTTTATGGCCGGCGAATTTACGGTCGATGTAAATGCGAGGGGAGAAGCCGAGGGAAAGGAGTGTTCGGGCTCTCAACGTGCACAGGCTCTCGCTCGTCTCTTTCTCAGGATGCCATCTACATACAGTTCCTTCTTCCGTCCACTCTCTTTCTCTCCCCCTCTCTCTCAGTGTCTGTCGCTGGCACAAGTTCCTTGCAATTCGCCGCACGTCACTTTCATTTGCGAGGGCCCGCCGCTCTTTATTGTCCGACATGTGACTTAAATCTGCCCGGGGCAGACGGCCGTTTATCAAACCGGCCGCGCGCGCGCCCGGCGACGGCGACGGCTACGGCCGGGGCCCTCGCATAATAAGCCCCTCTCGAAGCGCGGCCGGGAAGGTCCGATTTGAGGTTTCCCAGGCGGAAAGAAGCGTGGAAGAAGCGAGAGGGAGAGTCGCCGACTCGGAGAGCTGGAGTGTGTATCGACGAATATATGACAAACGTGTAGACAGAGGGGTGGCGCTCGAGGGCCTCGGGTCGTCGTTCCAGACGTTCTTCAGAATTCAGTCCTCTCTCTTCCCCGATTCTTGGCACGTACGTCCCCGAACGCTCGCTTTCAGACGCTTTTCCACCACGCGCACAACAATTTCGCCTATTGAACCGAACTCTCCTCGCCAGCCTCCTCTCTCTCTACTCACAATGAATCAAAACGATCCTTCCCATCGCGCCGAACTATCGGCCGATCCGTTATTCTAGACTGGTTATCTAGATCGCACTCCACATTAGCGCAATCTCCACGTGGACGTCGGCGGCCGCGGCCGGAAAGCTAGAGCCCGGCTGAATAATTCATCGGCTCTCCTCGTAACCGGAGTCGCCATTTGTTGGCGCTCGGGAGGAGGACTAATAAGTCGGGAGGAGATCAGTCAGCGCTTCCTGCGCTCACTGGGATTCGCAGGATCGCCGGCGCAAGAAACGTGTCGGCGGTTACTTCCGCGGTGGACGGGGCCCGCTGGGCTCCTCGCCATCAAAGGGCAGAGGGCTTTTTGCCGCCGGGGACACTCGCCCTTTTTCCGGCCTTTCTTGCGCGCGACGTTCTTCCTGCGATTTCTTGGCAGCGCTCCACTCGACGATTTAATAGGCCGTGAGGGAGGCTCGGTACTCTATAAGGCAGGGTTCCTCTTGTTGTCAGCATTGGCTTGTTCGCAGAGCCGTTGATCAACCCTGTCTCTCAAGTAGATCCCGCTGCCATTAATGACGAAGAACCACCTGATCGATTATACACGCTCGAAAGCCGTTGATCCTGCGAGCGAGGGATCCTCGGGGATTCGTGGGATGAAGGAACCGGTTCGCGAGCGAGCGATCGCCTCATCATCCGCTCGGTTTTCTAAGAGCCGGGGGAGCCTGATGGCCAAACCTCGAACCACCTTTCGGCAGTTGGCGAGGACGTGCACTGAACTCGTGACATACTTCGATGATTTCGATCACGGTCATGGTCGGCCACTGCGCCTACGTCAAGAGTACGTTTGGTAGATCGACCGCACTCAGATTTGGACGGTTCGATTCCATGTGTTGGGTCGAAGAAAAAGTGGTACGGTACAACGACGTGATTGATACGATATGTCTCTAGAAATGCGAAGAATAATGGTAGAATAGTCAATTGACGGAGATTTCAGAGAACTTGGGAAATCGGAAAATTTTTAAAATGTGTATCTTTCACATTTTTCCTGCTTTTATGAATTCTTCAAACTTGAACAGTTTAATCGTTGCTACTTGGATCCGCCAGCAATTCACGTCATTGTACTTTACGAGTAAAACTTGTTCTCGATTTCGTGGACCATCTAACAGCACATCTTTCCGTCCTCTCGGACTTAATAGCGTTAGTTAGTTCCGGACGCCCTTTCCACGGACTTGCAGTGTGTCAGGCTGAGCATCGCTGTCACACTCTACTTAACGAGGCCGAGCTCGCGTCCACGGCGACGGTCTCTAAGCACGTTCAAACGAGCCGGAATAATTCGCAGCATCTCTCCCTCGCTCTCGGGTATCTCGGAAGATTGTTTTCACGTCGCTCGCGCTGCTCTATGAGGCGCCGGGGGGGAGCGGACGTCGCCGGTGTAATTGAAAAGCAATGGAACCCCTGGCACGGCTATTTGCATGATAATCCGACGTGTCTCCCCGGAGTGGACGCTAGGCGATCAAGTTCCCGCTGCTGGCATCGCTTTACGAGTTACACGATCACCGCCATTATCACCGCCAAGAGACCATCACTCATTTCTTCCTCCCAGCCAATTTGCTCTCTTGCCCAATAAACAGTCGATACGTACAATGTCGAGGCGAGCGGACTAATTGCCGGGCATCGAGTTAATTATTGCGATGGAGATGTTTCGGGTGGCCCGCAGGATGAATCCTGCGCTCGGAAGGAAGGACTTAATTGCAGGGACCCCAAACTATAACCGGCGCAGAGGCCGCCAGACAGATTCGGTGCATTAAGATTTATGGTCACCACGTCCGCCAACCTCGAGCGCAATTCTCTACGCAGAGTTCGCCAGCGATGAGCACCACGCACATCGACGGATTATTTTCGTCGCGTGGACCAGGCGAATTCCCAGAGTTACGTATGCGTCTTCCTCGGGCGTGTCAGTGTCGGCTGACGCGTCTCGCGCTTCCCGTCCCCGCTGGGCCAATCAGTTTTTTGTCCCGGCGGAATGAAGCTGATTAGGGGTTACGCTGATAGCCGGTTATCGGATAGTCGACCTAACGAGGGAGAAGCATAGCGAATGCAGGCCGCGGCGAGTCACTCGAGTCCTCGCACACTCGACAGGCTTTAACAGAGTTGATAGAGGGACGACTTCTCGCCGGGACCGTAATCTCCCCGCTTATTTACTTGGCA
The DNA here is from genome assembly GCA_963675795.1 of Crossocerus cetratus. Lineage (NCBI taxonomy): Eukaryota > Metazoa > Arthropoda > Insecta > Hymenoptera > Crabronidae > Crossocerus > Crossocerus cetratus. Next base: position 8,517,126 of record OY776664.1, on the reverse strand, counting down.
CTCCTGAGATATGACTTCCCGTGAGTGCTCCGCGTGTCGCCTTCTTCCTCTCCTGCGACTTTCGTATTCCTCGCGATGCGACGATCCTCCCGGGATTCTACTTGGCTCTCTCTCTCCCGGTCACCCGGTGGGTAATGAATCCTCTTGCTCTGCTTCTACCTCTTCCGATTATTGCGCTGACGCACCGTAAACCAGGTCGAGTCGCGTTCACTCTCCGTAGTTTACTCTTCAGTTTAACTCGATGGTTATTACAGGTTGGCCAAAGGACAAATAACACAGTGGGGCCGCTCGCGCCACTCATTAATTACGCCGTGGCCTCTTCATCATAATTAATACTAATACCCTTTAATCAATTATGATTCATTGGAACTCGACGACAAACGCGCCCAGGATTATGCGAAGCACGTGGTTTAGTGACCATTAATTACCATTATGTACACATTTCAGTCAAATTCTCAAACTTCATGAATTTCCGAACATTTGCGTGAGTTTCGTGGCCGAGGAGGCCAGTTTGACTCGATCGGTGACTATGAAAACGTCCCCTCGGGTGATTCGGGTATTAGGCGAAGTGGTTTTCTTCGTTTCCTGCCGAGATAATGCATGCTCCGCTGGCCTGCTCGCTGCTTCCCCGCAAACCAGCCGTAATTCTACGTGTCCCTACACTCTCAGTGGTCCCGGCCGTGTAAGTGTGCGTGTGTGTGTGTGCCACGTACCGAGAACACGTGTGTAGTTCACACGGAGCCAGCGAGCAGTCTGTACATCGGAACTAGCGTGGACATGAGCCTTCCAGGCATCGTGTTGCCTTCTCCCTCTCGGAGAGAGAGAGAGAGAGAGAGAGAGAGAGGCTTGTCCTGCCTTGCATCACCAAGGTGAACAAACTCCCTCGCTCTTCCCTGCCTCCTCCTCGTCGACGCTCTAATCCTGACATGGGACCTTCGAGCGATCTGCTCAGGGGTTGCGCAGATTACGCATCTTAAGTTCGCTCTCAAATCCTTTACTAACAATTCTAGCCATTCGCGTAGAGGGTCACTTGCCTTTGAATCGCTAATGAGTGATGTAGGCTGATGAAATTGTACTAATAATGGAAATAATTGGGATTCGAGTAAATTGCAAGTGACTCATCCTGTACAGGGTTCAAATTAATTCCATCATTGGCACAATTTGTTATAATTAATTATAAATAAGTTTTAGTGCGTGGACAGGACTCGGTACAGAGATTCCTTTATATTAAAATTACTGAAAACCGTGTAATTAGCACATTTTCAACGACCTATACCCATCCCATCTTTTATGAAAATCGATGGGAGGCAAAAGCATTAATTCAAAACTCCGTCATGACAAATAACCGAAAGCACAGTGCGCATGAGTTATCAGTGGCTACTGTCGCTGGAGGTAAAGGGAGAATTCCGAGGATAGCAAGTCTTATCGTAAGAAGCGAGGAATCCAGGGAAGGCAGACATTTCAGGCGGAATTCCTCGGGAAAGTTGCTCGGAATCCTGGCGGTTTAAGAAGCCAGCCATCTAAAAAGCTCAGCCCCAGACGGAGTGCGCGCTGCTTGAGCTAGATAAGTAAGCAGCGGCCGGGGAAAGTTGGCTAGTTTCGGTGGTAGTCGCGAAACTTGGCTGGAAAATAGATGCGAGCGCAGCTCGTCCTGGCTTACGTCTCATCCTGTGATATGTAGCCCTGGAATCCTGCGGGAGGAAACTTTTTTCGCGGATCAAAGGCGAGCACTTTGAGATTGCGACTATGGAGAACTGCATAGGCGTCTGCGGTAATTAGATTATCGAGCGGTTTAAGTAGTGTTCTGTATTTTTCTGGGTATCGAGTTATGGTTATTATATCGAGATACTTCATTATTTTCAAACTTGGCCCCATGCTTGAATTCGAGCTACCCAGTGAAAGAGTTACCCGAAGAGTTCCAGGGCGGAGAAGACGTTCTCCTCTCGTGCCTTGTGATCGTAGCAGTCGAATGTTAACTCGACCAAGACAGAAATTACAGGCTTCGTGGTCCATTAGAAGCCCGCGGCAACCAACCACCGTCTCGTCCTCTCCTCCACCCTCCTCACTCTTCCCCATCTCTCTCCCACAGCCTCAACCCACCAGTTCCGTCTTCCCCACCCATTTAAGCTCTCACGCGATACCCAATTTGTATCGGACAACTACTCTCCGCCGATGCGTCGTGTCTTACTCAAGATCGCGCTAAAAGCCTCTTTCGGCCAAGTCCGCCGCTCCCGCTCTCATTGAATTCAGCTGCTCTCCGCGCTCGCAAGCCTTTCCCGGCGAGCTGTCGCCTAATTAATTGGACGTCTGTCGGTTCCCGACTAATTCCCGAGCTTATCCCCGGACACGGCTAATTCGAGGTTCGTTACAAGTATATCGTGGAGCATTCGCACGGCGATACCGGGAATGATTTAGATAGCGCGAAGGAGGTTGGGGTATATCCCTGCCGGTTCGTTAGGAGGTGCATTGAGTCGTCGGTGCGGGACGTCGAGCAATTGCTTCATAAGCGGGAGCGCATGTCTCACGCGATACGCGAGCGGTGGTAAGTCGGTGCGAGGGATTAACATGACTGCTCCCTGAATTGGAGAGGGAGTCACGATCCCACGGGAGTGAGATGAAAGCTGGCTAAACTGTCCGATGAGCCGAGTCATTAGATCGGGTTAAAGAAAGACGTGAGCGGCTGCCCTGTAACCGTTGATCCAGCTGATGATCATGAAGATTAATCCCGGCCGGCCGCAAGACGCCTCACTCGGTGCTCCGATCTCTCTACGAGGGTTCGAGCTCGATCCTCTCAGCCGATCGACACGATTTGCGCCTCTGTATCTTCCCCTCCCGCTCCTCGATCCGCGCGAGTAGCAACGCACGCGTGTGCTCGGCTTCGTTCCCGGAGCTCGGGCTTACTTAGTAGACACCTTCCCCTTGATTCGACTCCGTCTCTTCTTCCCTCTGCGCCTTCTCTCCTTCTCGTCCTCGTCGACGCGGTCGCGTATACCCGCGCGCGGTACAAGAGCGCGCGCTCTTCTTCCGCGTTCCTCGGCCCTGGCAGCGACGAGCTTTCGACGAATGCGTCCTCCCGTAATGGGGCCCGAGTCGGGGCCCGATCTCGCGTGGAATCGTAATGCGTGCGCCGCTCCAACTACCACTCGACCATCGACGGCTACACCTCCTTACGAGTGCAGACGTCGCGGGGAAGATCGGTACTCTCCGCGCGGTACCGTTGGTGGATGCTCGATAAATGGCAGGATGTTGCCCGTTTCACAGTGGAATTGGTGAGTCTCGTACGGGCGAGGTGCGGGCGCCCATTCCGGTTATTGAATTTTTAGGTCGACTGTCTCCGCGATAGGCCTCTGGTCGACGACCTCCCGTCGCCTGGCCCACCGCCTTTTTCAAAACAATGTCTCTATCCCAGCAAGTTCTCGCTTCCGGTCTCGCCGCGGCCGCCGAGCGCACAGGTGTACGTGTACACCACGTCCACTTCTCGGGCCCGGCTGTTTTTGCCGCGGGGAGACCTCCAGACGTATCGGGCCCCGAGGATAAATTGCCCCGACGGTGATTGGCATTAATGGCCGGCAATGAGATTTGTGGTTCGCGCACCGGGTGTTGCGCCGATCGAGCTCCCGCAGGAATTCGGAGCTTTTTGCCACGGCGAGCGGCTTCTCTCCTCGTCTCCGGCGGCGCTTCGAAATTGCCTCGCTCGCCGAAGGGAGGAATAACTTAGCGAGGATTGGCACATTAATTCATGCGAATCGCGTGACGGACGCTGGACACTGGGCTAATTCGGCTTCGCGCGTCTCGAATTTAATTATTTATTATAGACCCTGGGAACGTCTGGCCGCGAATTTGTCTCCCTGTGATTTCACCGGCCCCGACGCGTCGATGCGAAATTACAGCTCCGCCCGGGAATGAAGTAATGGTTACCGCATCCTGGGACAGAGCTCGGCCCTCGCAAACGACGGCTGGCTGTCTCTCGAGTATGAATTACAAATGGTGCTGGCAGCGGAGCTAACGGGACCTCGGTTAGGTTTCCGCGGCGCCCTTTTATTTCGATCGACTGAGCATCAAACGCGAGCACATATCCTGCCGGAGACGACGTGTCTCTTCTTTCAAGCTAGATAGTCGCCAGTGCGAGCCTCGTGTCCCAGTGGTTCTGGGACAGTGGATTTAGTCTTAGTCAGACACGATATCCCATCGGGTGCTTTCTTCCTCATTATCCTCGCTCTGCTTCCAGTTGCATCGACTCCCCCTCGTTATTCTTGCGTACGATGCTACCGAGAGTGGCGATTAAGTGTTGCGCGCTAAGCAGAGCAAGCACATATCGCTCGTATACTGGGACTCGTTCTCCTTTTTGTCGGCTGGGTGCTCGAGTGGCTCGTAAAATCCCTCGCGTCCCAGCGGCGCAATCAATGAAATTTCCTTGGGTGCGCTTCTCCGTCACTGTCGGCGGATTTACGAGCGGCCAGGTGCTTCGCTCAATCAGTCTCATTTCCCACCGGCCGCTCGGACCAGTTCTTCTCTCGGTCCTCGGCGCTCCGCGTCCTTCCACGTGGCTCTTTAATCGGCCGGACATAATCGACGGATAATTTATGGACTGGGAGATAGAGCGAGGGTGCGAGGACACGAGATGTTCGATACCACTGGGAGGAAGTACTGCTTTTTCTTAATACGAGCATCTTTTATTTCAGACTGTGCCTGCTCAGTTGCACCCTGCTGGTGTTCTGCAGCAGCGTGGTCTCGCTGGCCGCTCAGGAGGCAGCGGCGTCATCCTCGCAGTACGAGACCGTGCACACGAGCAACGCGGCCATCCTGAATCGGCTGGGCCTGACGCCCCTGCAGATCCCCGATGGCCATCACAAGAAGCGACTGGCGGGCCCGGAGCCCCCGGGACTCGGCTCGCAGACCAGGATCCATCAGCCGTACAGTCGTCGCCACGGCCACCGGGACAGTCACGTCTACATCGTCAAGCTCCCGGCGAGTCCGCCTTACTATACCATCACCAAGCCCCATAAATCGGTGAAGGACGATAAACTGACGAAAGCCGGGGGTCCGAGCTTCCCCATGGGCTTCCAGGGTAACGGAAAGCCCGCCAAGATCTACCACTGGAACCTGCCACTTGTCAAGCGCATCACCGAGAAGAAGAGAATCCAGGCGCAGATCCGCATGGACCAGGTGAGAAAGAAAGCCGGCCAGTTCCAACCGGTGAGAGGCGTCCCGGAGAAGATGCAACCGGGCGCGGCTCCGCCGGCGAAATCCGGCCAGGAAGCCGTCGACACCAAGCGCTTTTATACCCTGGAGAACCGGGTGAGCCTCCACCAGAAGTCCCCGGGCGGCAAGCATTACAGGAACAACGACAAGAGGCTCAATTACCCGGAGAGCGAGGACCAGAAGGGCGAGAGCGCCAAGAAGAACCCGGCGAACAAGACGTACAGGCTCGAAGACTCCGGGGTCCACAGGATCCACCTGGCGAACGAGCTCCACGCCACCAGGAACAACGCGCTCAAGCTGAAGAAGCACCGGAAGAAGGCGGCGATGTCGTACTACGCGCCAATACCCGGGAAGCCCGGTACCACCAACATCCACAAGAATTTCAACGGGAAGCCCAAGGCCTTCTACGTGATGGAGAAGAGCCGCAAGCCCGTCTACTATCACCATCTGCTATCTTAATCCCGAGCGGTCCACGCGGACACTCCGTATCCACTGCACAAGCAAAAGCACCATACGTCCTGAGAGAAAGAGGGAGAGAGAGAGAAAAATCGAAAGAGAGAGTGAGAGAGTGGGTGAAGGGGAAAGGGAGGGTCCACGAGCTTGTTAGCCTAAGTAGCTACATCTGGTTACACAGGATCACGGCCAAGATGAACTTGCTGAAGGGGAGAGGAGATAGAGAGACAGGAGAGATAGATAGATTTCTATGTATAGAGCTGAGAGAAACAGAGACTTCTTGGATCTTTCAATGTTTAGTCGTCCATAATCGAGGTGTCACGCGGGTCCTGCCGGCCGTTCCACTTCTGTTACAGTTGTTAGGAGATTAGACTAGGTTGAGGATACACACACACTTTCTTTGGAGAGAGGAGGACTTAAGTTAGGACCTAGTGTTAAGTCTACTTGGCATTGAGCTGGCGGAGGGCGCCGATCCCCGTTGCCCCCACTCTCGCTCGGGGGCATCGTCGATCATCCCTCCGTAACGCTGAGTTTCTCTTGTATAATATATTTTTATAAGTCTGACGGACACTTTTTTATATCGTGCTTTGTGCGCGCTGGCACACATCGCGGCCGATTATCCATCGCCGGCCCCGATCGAGATCGAGCCGGCGATATCGGCGCGGCGAGATCAATCGGTCGCGCGAGGGGATCCTTAAAGAAAGACTGGACAATATGTAAGCTGAATATATATATCACACCGGATAAACATGTACACATGCCTTTTTTTCTAAGCGAGCCAGAGCGTCCCGCGAGGATCTCTGCGGCCGCCGGCCCTTCTTTTCTACTGCGCGCGAGGCGAGCGCGCTGCGCCGCGGATCATCGGTCACTTTTTATATTCTTATACATATGTTATATGTATACATGTTATAGGGAGATGACGATGCGCGCTCCATTGTAACGAGCCATGGCATTCAGTAGCGAATAAAAGTATTTATAGTACCTTTCCAACTGCGTATGCCGGTGTATGTCTACTCCAGCGTGTAACTGGGAGTGCGACCATCATTCACTCTACCATGGGGGACCCCTTTACCCCCCCCCCCCCACCCTCGAGGATAATGGATTCGCCGAAAAGAAGGTTCACTATCCTCGCCCTCGAATCGCTGTCTCCCTCTACCTTCCACGTCCAATGAGAACCACACGTAACCCGTTAGGGCAGGATACGTCCCCGATAACATCTCTCGCTGGCGGCCACAATTTTCGGTAATTGAGCGACCAACTCACCGGCGGGCTCGACAGTCTTTTCCCTCAAAAAGAATTGTCCAACGTCCCCCCTCCCCGATCGTCGCGAGGAACTCGTTGAAAGTTTCGAGTACGAAATTGTAATCGAACTCGCATGACGCAATCGTAGCTTCCGGTTATCGGGGCGAGTGTGGACCTTGCTGTCCGATCGAATCTCCCTATGGGAAATGCTCTAGATAGGGAAAGTCTCCGGCGCGACAGGACATAATCTCACTCGGTGCCAGTGGTCTCGAGTCAATATTTGGGCAAAGGGGAGGGAAATCCGGCGGCGTCGCGTGGGGAAGAGTTTCTCTCTTTATAGTCGCACAAGCGTCTCGAAGGAGCTCGAAAACGAATTCCCCACGAGGCAGCTTTCTTCGAGGGGATAGTAAGGAAGCGCGTTTCACTTATTCCATATATTTCGCAGATATTTACAGGCCCGCATTTCCAGCGGCTTCTTAACCAGGAATTACTAGAAAGAGATATAAATAAGACTACTATCGACGATACTAAATAAATACATGTGAGCCTAGCCCATGTCGCAGCGCGCGCAAGTAGAGCATTCGTTACGTACTAGCACTTGAGCAAATGATTCGGCAGGATTCTTGCTCGCGCAGCTTCCCGTAAGACTGGGACTTCTTACTCGAACCACATAAATCTCGGGCCCCTCACCTGCATCCTTACCACATAAATATCCTGGTTTCTATAGAACCTTTGCAATTCAGTGCGCGGCGTTCATCCCCGACAATTAAGAAGGGGGGGGGGGGGGGGGGCAAAGGGGTACGCTGGAGGCTGGGAATTAATCTCTAGGGGGCCCCGCGCCGGTTACAAGGTATTTCTCGGTAATAAACCGGCCGAGTTCCTGGTTAGGCTAATTCGCGCGGACGGTACGAGTCCCCGGGAGTACGTGCGCTCGGCATCGCCGCCAAGGCTAATAGCTTGCGGTTCGCGCATAAATCAGCGGCCGTGGGACTTTCGTATCAAGCTCGCGAGTAGAGCCGCGCATCGCTTCCCCGGGAAGACTCGCCAGGAGGAGCATTCACCTGTTTCGACGAGAGTCGCGAGTATCGGAGCACACACACAGGCACACACACACATACACGCACGCACCCACAAGCTGGTCCCTCCATAGAGAAACAGGTTCACAAATCACGGGAGGTTTCTTTCGGGCGTGCGGGCCCCGCGGGGCCTTAGGGCCCGAGCGGCTAGACTCCGAAAGGTCGATGCGAGTTCCCCGTTCGGAAGAGCAGCTATCACGAAGTCTCTCCGATGGGAAGAGACTGCAGGAGCGCGGGCCCGGGAAGCGGAGGGCGAAGGGCCTGAACGAGGGATTGGCATCGAGGAAGAATGGAGTCCCGAGGGGCCTTGTTGGATGGGACTAGACCAGGACTATTCAGTAGTAGGAGGACCTGTCCTGCTGGTAGTCGTGGTAGCGGATGCTCTGGTGGCCGGTGGAGGTGCCGTCGGGCTTGAGGAGGTAGAAGCTGCTCGGCTTGCCGTTGAAGGCGTAGGGCCCCTTGTCGAGGTGGTTCGGCGAGTCGTCGGGCGTCTTGGCCGGCTTGAGGCCCGCCTGCCACTGATAGATCGAGGTCGGCTTGCCGTTGCTCACGAAGTCCGCCGAGAGATTATCGAGATTGGTGATGGGACTGTCGCCGGGCGGCTTCTTGCTCGGTTTCTTCTGCCACTGGTAGACGGAGGTCGGCTTCCCGTTGCTGACGAAGTCGATCGGCAGCTTGATGAACGGATTGCCCGTCTGCTGATAGTGGGGCCGGGGCCGCGGCGTCGGGCGCGCGTACTGCGAGAGCTGGGGCCTCAGGCCCGCCGTCGAGTACGTGGGTGGCTGGGAGATGTAGCCCAATCCCGGCACGAACATGTACGGCGTGGGTGGCAGCCGAATGTAGAAGATGTTGCTCTCTTGGTAGCGGTTCGATCCCGGCCGGGCCCTCTGCTCCACGCCGCTGTCGTACTCGTTCGCATAATCCAGATCATAACCCGGCAGACCGAAAGGCAGTTGCCCCAGGAACGGATAATTAACGAACAGCGCCTTGTGCTTTCGCCCTTTCTTCGCCTTAGGCCTCCCACCCTCGCTGCGATAACGCTCTTGACGCGCAAGTTTAGCCTCGCGAGAAGCATCCGGTCCCAAGAGCGATAACACCTCCGGGGCCTTAGAGTCCTTCGTCCCACTTTCCTCACTGATGATCTCAGTCTCGCCGGAAGTCGAAAGCGCGTCCTCCCGATCCGCCTGGACCCGATTGCTCAAGAGGTCCTGGAGGGGTGCGGACGACCCTACTGCCAGAATAGAGAGCAACACCACCGCCGATCGCATGTTGGTTCCTGGAACCAGACAAAATCACAATCAAGTTATTGCAAACATACATCGCATGCGTCTCAAGCTGCGTCGCTCGCTCCTGGATTCCTACCGCGATGTCCCTCGTCATTCTCCGCGAACGAGGGTGAACAAATGGTCGCCGAAGAGGACGCAGCCCCAGGCGGAGCTGAGGAACTGTCGTCGTTCTCGCACTGGCGCGAGATTTCGCACTCGCCTATCATCGCGCGGTTGCCGTCGGTGGTAAATCGAATAAATCACTGGTCGGCGTCGAGAGGATCCGAGGAAAAAGGAGCCGGCGACGGGGACCGGCGGACAAACTGCTCGCGGCATTTAGAGCCCCCTCGTCTTTTCTTCCTCCGGTCTCCCGCGCCGCACACGCTCGAGACGCCGAGGGAGAGGAAACAGGAGCAACGCGAGCGGTAATTGAAAGCGGGTTATAAAATCGTCGAGTCACGCATTCCAGCGTTCTCACACGCGCCCGCGCCGAGTGGGCCTCCTCGGCGACGTCCGCCCGGGTTGCCTTGCAGAAGGTCGCCGCTAACCGTACACCGCGTTTCGTAATGATTCGCTCGATTATTAATACGCGTCGGTGTAACATTGAGCGCGAGCCCACCTGTACGGCAGCCCTCAAGGCCTGCATCGATGACTCGCCCGGGCGCAGTGGAATCAGACGAGCTGTAGTCAGACGCGCCGCCGAGCGTCCGAGCGATCGTCGAATCATCGAGACAATATGTCAACCGGCATGCTCGATGACAGGAGCAAATAAAGAGTCCTGGGAATCGGTGCTCTGCCACTCGGACTCAACTGACAGGTGGATGAGAAAAAGCTGGCGAGTGGTTGTCGCAGGCTAATCGGCGGCAACTGGTTTAAACGTGGGGGAAAAAGTGGCCGGAGGATTCCTCGGACCGATTTGCCTATGGGTTTCTTTCCTTCGGAGTCCGGCGTAGATGTGACTGATTCCCCTCGAGTCTCACTGGTGCGATCGCACGCGAGAAGCAGAGTGCGGACTTTCTCATTGAGGACACGATCGTGATTGGCCGATAATGTCGGGATGAAAGCCGCGCAGTCCGTTGCCGAGGAAAGTAATCGTCGACCTATTACTCTCGCATTAACTATTGACAGCCGATCATCTCGTCATTTGCGTTACGCCGACTCGAAGGATCCCGGGGATCTCCGTCGAGTTAAAGTGGCGCTCGGGCGCGATATTGAATTAATTCGAAATAAATCGACCGGCGAATTGATTGCCGGTTGCAGCCGCTATCTTGATCGGCAAAGCTTCGTTTCCCGTTGGAGCGACCGCGAGAAACCGAACCACCGTCCAACTGGCATCGGATATAATTCCCCTTGATTATCGGCCGCTTTCCAAATCAAGGCCGAAGAAAGTCGATCGCACTCGCTACTATCTGTTCATTATGTTTATTACCCCCTGATTTTATCGCCAAATTCACTGCCCCCTCCAGCTCAATTATACACTAAATTCGGCCCCTCCAAGTTCATACTTCCAAATAGACTAAAAATGGCTACCTAATTTACCTGAAAGTCCCACACGCAGGATTCCGGTGATAAAAGAGAAAAGTGGTAGTTGGTGTCTTTTCGTTGGACGGTGAAAGGAAGATTGAAGCGTGTTGCGTTAGCAATGGCGGGAAAGGAAGCACACCTGCGATACAAGCAGGTCTCTTATCCTCCGCCGGTATTGAGTCTCAGCTACCTCTTCCACAGGTCTCAGCGACTAGACGCGCAACCTGCAACCGGCAAGCTCCTAAACCTCTCCAAGAATTCAAACTCCCCTCGATGGTCGATCGACCTATCGATTAGTCGAGCGCGTAATTTCACTAGACAAGTACTTTCATCGTTGGCGTCGGCGAGCGGCGGACTTTCATCGGCGCGCGGTGCATTCCACCCGATCACTTTTCCCCGCGCACGATTTTTCCCGGCCTTCATCAAACGGATGCCAAGTGCAATTGGCTGGGGGGGTTGAGGGGGACGGCGTTCCTCCGGAGGCATGCAAATAACCGCGGCCCCTTATGTGTGTCAGGAGAGGCGAAGTCGCGCGGGCCAGTCAATCGGGTGTTATGTCAGAGAGTCGAGGGAGTAAAAATCCGTGGGCGCCTGGGGATCCTTGGAATTCCGCGGATGGTCGAGCCGAAGAATTCGAGGCGAGGATGTTGGCGGAGGCTGGGCCGCCGTCAAAGGATCCTACGCGCTCGTCCTGTCCACAATGGAATCCTTAATCCCCATTTCACCCGGGGGAGAGCAGAGGCTGCGAATCCTCTCTCTCTGTGATTCGATCGGCGATCGAGCGGACGATAAGTCAAATTACGAAATGTACCTTGTCGCGTCTTGACGTCTCTGTCAGAGTGTCCGGGCTCCCTCGAGCTATCTATCGATTCCGTCCATCACTCGGCGCGTTCGACGCCTCTTCCTCGTAGGTGTCCGATCCGATTCCACCGCGGGCACCGTTACTCCGTCGCCGAAAGAAAACGCCGGCGTCGCTCTCACGTCTCGCTCTAGTCCAGCGGATACATATGCAGGTGATAGCACTCTGCCAAGGTGTTTTTCAAACGTGCGACGCCCGGCGTCTGCGAGCGATACAAGTATTGCGTGAACGTTTCAGGCATTCTGGCACGATTTTTCTTCCGTTAGAGCGCGACCATAACTCCGATACCTTTTTAACAATCCTAGAACCCTCGGCGCCTCGCCAGGCATTATTTATAAAGACCCGCACATTTTCGCGGGGTTCGATCTCCCCGGAATCCGGGGAAAGGCGCGCGCGGACCGCGCGGACGACCAAAGCATTCCTGCACTTGCCAATCTAGCGGTACACGTGTCCTTTCAGCGCTGAATGCGCCGTTTACCGCGTTGTCTCCGATTGTTTACCTCGGCGGGCTGCGCCAGACCTTGACTAATCAGCCGGAGGAACCCTTTTGTAGCCGGGGTCCGGGGTTGCCGGGAGAATGACTCGGGTTTAGTCACCTCTCGGCTTTCGAGGATCCCGCGGTCCTCCCATTCCGGATCCACGCGTTTTTAGCTTCGCCAAGCGAAAATCTCTCCTTACTCCAAACACACGGATTTTCATCGAACGGCTTTGTGTCCGCGTTGAATATATATTCGCCATTCGGCGATTAATGGGCGCATAACGGTCCGGCGTTGTGCTCTCCGACGGCCGAAAGGTCACCGAGAGGTTTTTTGCGGCGAGCGGGGCGAGTAGGTGGTCACAGAGAGGCGGGTTAGATTTGTCAGGGCATTGGCGTGTTAACAAATTACAGTACGCGTTGATCTCCGATCTCCCGAGGGACCAGCGCCAGAGAGAGACGGAGAGAAAGAGAGAAAAAGTACCTCGAAGCAGCGCGGTCCGTCATTCGCGCCCGTGGCCGCTCATGCTTCCCTAATCACCCAATTTTACGCTACTGATTTCTGTACCGTACGCCGTGAATGCTCGGCTAACCCATATATTAGCTTCTTGCGCGGCTAAGAGGCCCCTGGAAAAAATCATCTCCCCTTCCCCTCTCTCTTTCTCTCCGTCATTCATTACAAACGCGGCAAAAAAAACGAATGCGTCCAGCTTCCCTCGCCGCGCGAGTGATACCCCGCGAAAGCATCGAGAGGAATGAATGAACTCGCGAGAGAGGCTGCGAGGCGGATGCGCGCAAGGAAAGTGGAGAGCGGAACGACGCGCGAGCGGGAACGCGAAGGTCGCGCGCGTCCACGCGCTTCTAACGAGCGTTACGAGACTTTCACGTAATTGCACCGGCGCTGACGAAGGTCGCGCTGCGTCAAAGTGCAGGTGGCCTCCTCTGGATTAAGATCGCGCCTGAGAGAACAGACCCATCTGCCATTAGTTTGGGCCTCAGCCTTCACCGATCTAATGTTTGTAACTGTACCGGGAAAAAGTGGGCCCGTTACAAAAATCGGGGCAAAAAGAGCGAGAGAGGAGAAAAAAAGGGGGGCAAGTGCGCGATGAAGAGAGTCTCGGAAATTGAATTAGATGTCGCGGGCGACGGAGCGGCTCGGGTGGATCGAGATGTCCAGATTTCGAGAAACCGGCCGGGCCCGGTTGTGTATAACTGTAACCGCGCGGTAGGTCGCGGACAATAACGCGACGGTCAATTCCGGGGCACAATGGGATTCCAGGGGCGATCAGGCGTTACGGGAAGAGGCTGATCTAACATCCTCCCCAGAAGCGAGCACGACATACTCGCGCGCCCGCATACTCCGGATTTCTTTGGCCGGTAGCGGGGTTGCGCGCACCTCATCCCCGGCGAGCAAGAAACTCTCCGTCCGGGAATCTCGTTTGCCGAACAATCGAGGAGGAAGTTTTTATCGGGGTCCTCGCCGGAGCCACGACGAACTGATAACAATAGCGACGCCGCTCGCCGGAAGAAACTGGCCCGCTCGATCGGTCCCGTCTCGAGGCGCTCGGTGCCTCCCGATTATGTAATTGGAAGCGGCTGTCTCGATCGGCTACGTGTCTCCTTTGTGCCGACTAATCACGTTTACCTCGGCCGAGAAAAAGCCACGTACGCTCCTTGCAATTGATTCTAGCATTACACTCTCCCGAGGCGCGAAAAACACTGCGAGCAGTGTACCTAGCGGGTCGTACACCTCGCCGAAGGATCCGCTGATAAAAATCGGAGCATAACCGAGCGTCTCGCGTCTAGTCACGCTAATCAGCCGAATAAGCCCGCGGGACTCGTGCGAACTGGAGACTAAAGTGTCGCGGTACATGTTTAATTCATGGCCTAAAACGGATCGGCTAATTGCCACCGTTAGCTCCCGCGAATCAAGGGCTCTTCCTCCCCGTGGGAGAGGCGAGCGATCGTCCGGCACAGTTATAGCCATGCAAATTGAAGAGGCGCTCTCGCTGCTAAAAGTAATCCTGCTGTACGCGCGCTCTGAATTAATTGGGAGAGGAATCCGTGATTAACGAGGGGATTAACGCGAGCGCGCGGCGGCCGCAGTGCGAGAAACAAGGCGGACTCGATCGGCCGATTAGATGCATGAAATTGAGCCGATCGTTCCCGAGAGACCGAGGTCGATGCGTAGTCGCGGCCTTGCGCTTTTTCTCAGCATCTCTCAGGATGCTCTCGCGTTGCATCACTTCCGCGGGGATTTCGCAGTGGCGGCGCTCGATTAGCCAGTCGATCGCGGCCCCTGCGCTTTCCCATCGGAAGAATTTCCGGCTCGGTCACGCACCGGTACCCCTTGCACGCCGCGCTCTCCTACCCCGATGACGGATCGAGCATTTACACGCTCTGCCCGCGCCCGACGGCATTGCTAGTCGCGAGCGCTAGGAACTGAAACCTTGAAGCGGTAAGGAGCGTTGTTAGGCTGGAGGCGTGCGAAAATGGTGATATCGGCAGCCAACTCACGGACGCGCTCGCGCTCGAGTGGGAGTGCGAGCTTTTGCCACGCAATCATCGAGAAAGAGGAGAAAAATGAGTGCGGTCATTGGTCGAAAGCGCAGCCACTTTCAGAGTTTTTTTTGTTCTCTGTCACGCGGACGAGGAAAGTGGCACGCTTTTTGGAGCACGCGCGCGGCACCGAGTTGCCGTCGAGTGCCTCTTTCCTCAAACGTGCCCGTCTTTTTGCGATCGCTGTCCACACGCGAGATATCGCCCGGCGAAATCTGGACCGCTTCCGACAATCGGCCGATTCAGCCGCGCCGCGCTCGTAAACCGCCGCGATGAACAGTCCAAGTCGAGCGAGACTAAGCTCCGCTCCTTTCTACCCGGGGAATCAAGATAGCTGTTTGTTTACGAGTGGAGAACAATCGCCGGGCGATGATCGAGCGCGGCTTTACAGGTGTCGATCGACTAGAACAGACGAATTCCTGCTGGCAGCGATCGCGAGCCTCCAGTCGATACACCTCGCATATATGTCGATTAGCTCGAGGCCGATGGAATAGACGCGATTTTCTCCGGGTGTAAATCATCCCGGGCGCAGTCGAGTGGAAGTGCTCGGAGGTTTTCATGTGATTGGACATAAGAGAGTCGCGCGACGCTCGTCGTGTCATGGTTCGATTATCACTTAATTGGATCGGACTTAATGATCGCGCCGGCTGCGTTTTCCACAGTGAGCCATTAATCATACTCCGCACGCATCTTCCTCTGCTCTCTTTTCCTCGCTTTGCTCCTCTTCCTCTCCGGTTCTCCGCTTGGCGAGTGAAGCTGTCCCTCTCTCTCTCTCTCTCCGGCCGGTGGCTACGCGCGAGAATTGAGATGTCCTAGGACATGCCACTTTGGGATGCTGCCTCGTCGCCGACTCCCCGCGCCGCCCGCGCCCGCCTCGTAATCGCATGATGGATGGTGGACTTGCAAATGAATCAGCGCTTTGCGCCTCGGCGAGATACTATCGTCGGATAAATTGCCGGGGCACGCACGGCCTTTCGCCCGATCCCGATCGGCCGAGGACTAATCAGTATTATACGCCGGACAGGTAAATGAAGTCTGATCGAGTCACGATCCCCCTCGAATCGCCCGATTCATTTTCGATCCGGCAAATGATTCATGCCACTTCCACGCGCCCCGAGATATCTTCCCTTTTACGTCGGCGGACCTGTGACACGATTCCCAGCAGGCACGCACCGGGCCAGAGGAACATCTCCAGCCATGACCAGACACTTCTTGGAGGATCGGACCATTCTTTCCCCCGGTAAGTGATTTCAATGGTCGGGAGAGAGGCTTTGTTCGCTGGCAGTGAAGTTAGTCGGAGATTCCTACTGATTTCAATTATTGAGATACCTGGTATTGGTTGTGGAGATCGATTATTTGTTTGCAGAAATTGATCTGGATAGTTTTATGACATTGATATTAATTTTTCTTAATTCAGGAACTGTGTTCATTGTTTTTTCGCTTCCGGAAATGGTAAATTGACCCAATTTATTAAAATCGTTAAATCTGATTTCCATACAATAAGCATTAGCTAATACCCCAATCTCAAAATCATCTACCCGACGAATCACTGAAAAACTGATCACCTGTTGAACGCGCAGCAACCAAGCCTTCCAGGAAAGCTCGCATTTGCCCGTTGTCGGCCGCCCTCCGTAAATATTAGCCACATCTCCCAACTTTTCTGGCACAGTGTCGACAAAAACTCCACTCTCGCCTTCTCCCCATCGCGCTCTCGCTCAGCTCGCAAGGGTTTTACGAGGTTCCAGTTGACAGAGAACAAGTGGCGCGCCGATGGAAGTTCTCCAAGCGACGAGATCCTGGCCAGAGCATTCGTCCGCTCGCGGAGGCGAATCCGGAGCGTCCGGTAGCTCTAATCGAATATTAGCGGCGCATCGAGGATTAATAACTCGCGTGGCTCTTCAAGGGAGAAGTGTCGCGGCTCGGCGAGGAACGGGTGGCGCGCGGTCTGATCCTCGAGAGCGCAAGATCGTTTATGGCGCTCGTTCCCATTTATTTCCCGCGGCCCGGCGATAGCCGATCTCGCTCACCTTCTAATGCTCCTTGTTAGTCCGCGATGTTAATACGCCCTGCGAGCCTAAGCAATTTCTGCCCCTGCTCTCTGTCCCGCGGCGTCGGGATGCCCGCGTATTTACTGCCGCGCGCATTAGAACTTACACTACTAGTTTTGTCGCTTCGCCTCGACTTCTTTCTAAAACATAGTCAGCAACGCCCCGCGCGCCCCACCTAATCGCACTAGTTTCCCCTCTAATGGCTCTTAATTAATGCGTCGCGGTCCCCGGGACTCGCATCATTTCCCCGAGATAACGCGCTTTCCAACTACAACGCGCGATCTTCTCGCGGACTAATCGTCGGATCGGCCGAGGCGGACTCTTATCCGCGCGCTTATTATCCCAGTTGGATTCGAGTCGCTCCCGGGGATAATCTCGGTGCGTCCTGGAAATTATTGGGATTAGCCCGTCGAAAGAGTCCGATGCCGCTCGCTGCGCCGATGGAAATTGTAGAGAGCCGAGCCATGTACTTTGGCGTAAGAGCGTCCTCGGTTCCCTGTGAATTCTAAACTGCGCCGGCTGCGGCTAATTGCTCGGCTAATCGTTTAAT
Source organism: Crossocerus cetratus (assembly GCA_963675795.1). Lineage (NCBI taxonomy): Eukaryota > Metazoa > Arthropoda > Insecta > Hymenoptera > Crabronidae > Crossocerus > Crossocerus cetratus. The sequence goes on along the minus strand of OY776664.1, from coordinate 8,499,873 downwards.
CCGGCCGGGCGGCGCGTACGTGCCAGATATACATGCGCGACAATCGAATTGGAAAGGATCCTTGATGAAAGGTCCTTTTGTCCGAGGTGTGTATATCTCGAGCTCTCTCTCGAGAGGCTTATACCCTCGAATTCCTGGAGATTCTCGGCCGGCTGTTTGGCCGGGGTCGCGCGGCCCGGAGTAAAGAAGTATGCGGCTAAAGTGCGCGACAGTTACTCGGTCATGTAGAGCAGCTTACGTTGTACGTACCGGATTGAACAGGACAATTTTAGAACTGTTAGCCCGAGCGGAGGGGAGAAGCCCTCGCGACCTCCTCCAGACACTCTCGGCCGTTCACGAAATTGCGCGAGGAATACCAGATGAGATATCCGCGCCCAGAAAGCCAGGATTACTGGGTTTCTGGGCCGAAAATCTGCTCCGGAATTCGTCGGGCCCACCAATCCCGGCAATAGAATCGCGGGGACTCCTTCCGTCAAGTTTCAGATCCTTGTTGGCGCAGAGAGAAGGACGCGACGCGTACCGAGATTTAATTATCCTTTGTCATCCGTAAGAGGGCAGATTCCGGTTTGAGATTATCAAAGTCCAATTACGGCGATACCGCTGGGCCTCGTTAATGCGCGAGCGTCCCCGGGCTTTTTGCGCGAGGAGGAGGAAACTCGCGTCCACTCGAAAGATCCACCCTCCCTCATCTTCCTGGTATAACCGCGGGACAGGAGTCGCACTCGCGCGATCCCATTCGCTCTCTCCAGGAGGAAGAGCGAGTTACCGTTCGGAGAGAATGCCCGATCGGGCCCCGATGCACCTTGCATCCCGGATTTCAGCTTATCGCCGGCCTCGCGATCCTCTCTCGGGGGCCGTTTTCCTCGATTACATCGGCCAACATGGTAGAAGCTCGCTTGTAAGCTGATAAGAGAAGCGTGCGCTCGCCGCCGCCGCGCGAATATCCGATGACCATGGCCCGCCGGATAAGCATCGCCGAGAAGCGCACCGGCGTAATCACCTTGTTACCCGTCATCGTGATCATCGATTTCGTTTCGATGTCAACAAGCTCCAGAAATGTAGAAAGCGTGCTGGAGCCACCGGGAGAATGGTAACTCGAGCCGGAGGCTCGCTCCTCTACTTTGTTACACGGAATCATCAATGTAACCAATTATAGTTTGCGATCGGCCATCACTGCGCCGCTCTAATGATAGCTGGGAGGCTCACAGGGCGTGATGCGTTCTATGTATTATTTATGGGCAATTCCGAATGAATTAGCCTCGCTCGGATCGAGAACTCGTCCGAGGAAGCGCGTGCTCCGAGCTGGGATCCCGAGGCCTCCGGTGCTTACGTAAAAGCGCGGTGTCGAGTAATTAGGGTAAATGGCCCTGTAATTAGCGGGCTCTAACACTATTTACGAGTCTCAATGCTACCGAGTGTAAATCTGACATTGAATCAAGATCTGGCTCGATTCCGATTGAGAATATCCACGAAACTTTGAACCGAGACACTTGTTGTACACACCTGAGAATGTCGAGCACCAAAGACAGTAAGATCCAGAAAGAGTCGCTGGTGGAATACGGCGAGTCCTGGGTGCGGGTTGGTCCCTGGAGATCGGAAGCGCGGGAGTCCGGTGGTTCGGGCACAGAATGGACTTTTCTCCGGCGGGAAGGCCTCTTTTGGGATGAGCACCGGCCTGCCGCGAGTTGACGGGCCCGGTGGAACGCGATCTGCTATCAGAATGAAGGCTTTTCTTAAGGCCGTCTCGTACTTATTTCGCTGCCCCCACTCGTAGGTGAGCCCGGCGAGCTCTCCTCGTGAAGTTCTTCGGCTTCCCGCCGCCGGCCTGAAGAACTCTATGCCCCCCGCTCGCGCTCTCTTTCTCTCTCTCTGGCGCGAGCGCGCGCGCTACGACCATAGGAAAAGGTAATACGTGCCCGGACGGACGGCACACTTTCGTTCGGTCCTGCCTTCCTTCGCCACTCTTTCGTGAGCTCGCCGGGAGCTTCTTGCCGCGGCTTCACTCGCCTTCACTCTTCATTCCAAGAGTTCCCTGCGTCACGACCCCTCTCGACTACCCTCACGCATATTCAATCCATTTGGTTCAATCTGCAATCATAGATCTCAATCGAATTATTATTGATTTGTTTATTTATCCTTTGGGTGATGGGCCAACTTTTTTTCAAGGATTCTCTCAGAGTTGGCAGAATATATAATTCATAATAATATAATTATAATATAATTATAATATAATTATAATATAATATAATAATATAATTCATAATTCAATATAATATAATAGAATTCATCTGTTTATTCATCCTTTTGGATGATCCTCTAACTTTCTTCCAAGGATTCTCTCAGACTTAGCGGAATCGCCAAATGGAATTATTATCAATCTGTTTATTCGTCTCTTGGATGATACTCCAACATTTTGTCAAGGGTCCTCTCAGAGTTGGCAGAGTGGGCAAGTTCCACCCTTTGAAAATCGGAGTGCACCGTTAGACGCCGGTTTTTCGAGCGGCCGGCGCACTCGAAGCCGCTTCCGCGTAGGGCCCAGAGAAAGAGAGAGAGAGAACTCACGCGTAACACGCACGGAAATTATTCATACTTGAGTAATAGGTGGGAAGTGTTCCCGTTTGGGCATACCTGTTAAACGAGTACTGCGAGAGCATGTAGTGTTAAACTGGCGCGATCGCGTCTCGTCCGAGTAAAAAACCGGCGGGGGGCACCCGCGGTGAACAGGCAACGTGTCCGATTCTTCACAGCTGATTTTCACAATGCAGCCTGGCAGGGTGCGGAGAGCGTCGCCCGAGCACCAGGTTCTCGCCAGGTTCACCAGTTTTGCTGGCATTCAGCAGTCCTGTTTCCGAGCTATTCACGCTCGAACCGACGGACTTCGCGCAGGCAACTTTGTATCGCGGATTTCACGCGAGGATGAGCCTCGCGCTTTTTCACCACCCTCCCTCTCGATCTATATCGACTCTTCATCGATCGATCGATTTTTCTCCTTACGTCTATGAAGGCTCGTCGGCTTTCTCCGCGGCCGGTGGTTCTCGGTTGCATTGAGCTGTGTATATGTGGGACATGGGCTCGTGTCGATCTCGTCAGGGGATTTATCAGCGCCCGTTCGAATCGATGTCTCGAGAGCGATTGGAAGGGGCTCGCTCTAAAAGGAGCATCCTCTGGGCCGCGCGCGCTTGATAGGAGAGGATCTGCTCGACACATTTGACAAAGTAGGAAAGTGCCGATTCGTTATACTTTCATGAGACCACCATCCGGAGGGGGGGGATCTCTAGATCGATCCGAAAATATCGATCTCATTCAGCCATGAGGAAGATATTGCGCCCGAGCGCGGTAAAGTCGCTCCTTTACCGCCAAGTAAGAGATAGTAACGCGGCCCTCGGCAACTTCCGCGGTGGTATCCTGGAAAAATCCGATCGGACTGGTTCGTCGGAAAAGTTCGATCTCTCGGTGCGTTTAGCGCGGAATGCCCAGGCGGCCGCGTCGCCAACCCTTCCATAGAGGAGGTCGAACGAAAAATTCCCCTCACTATACCGGAACCGCATTCCGCTCCATAGCCAGTGTCCTTCCCGGGACGGGAGATCTATCGGCAATAATGACGATGACAGCCGGCGCGACTAGAATCGCCCGCTATCTGTCAGCTATCCGTTTCCCCAGGACTCGCGCTCCACTCGCTCGCGCTCTCCTCGCCCACTTATGTCCAGACTCCATCGAGACGTAGATCGCGCGTCCTGGGAGAGAGATCGGCCCGATCGCCGCTCCTAATAAATAGACGAGTGATGCAGCCCAGTTACGTGGTCCATTTCGCCTCCTCTCTACCCCGGATTTTAAGGCGCCTGCTCGGTTTCGTTCGTGCCCGCCTTTTTTGCCCGCTCACCGCCGCTCAGACACGCCGGCTGACGCTTTCGGCACAATACTTTCCTTCCCCCCAGAAAAACAGAGGGTACCAGCGACTTCTGCCGGTTACTTTGCGTTTATCTAGCTCGTTGCCGCCAGGAATCGGCCGAGCGAACGCGCGCGCCCGTGCGGAGGTCGACAATGAAAGTCGTTTAATTATGGTGCTGGAGGTAGAGGTACACCGGTAGCTCGCCCACTAGGAGAACCCGACATAATTGATTGCCGAGGATATAATTAATCGTGACAAACGAGTCGGTCGGATAGATCGTGGTCCGGTAGGGTCGCGCGATCTGTCTCAGTTAGCTTAAATACTCGGCTTAATGACAGCGGGACCATCGCGCCGCCTCTCGCTCGCACTAGCCCCGACAGCCTCAACAGGTAGTTCGCACTGTAAACTATATCCCGGCTCGTTTTCTGCTAGTTAAAGCGTGAAGCTTATTAATAATCTATATGTACGAGTAACGGGGTGCCCGGAATATTGGCAATTAGGGAAGCCAGGCTACTCCGCTGGAACCTGTACAGGGTTATTCACTTGCTTTTTAATCACTTTTATCAGCCATACACTCCTGTATCTGAGATCATTATAAATTTTCTACTCATTTTAATTATATGAGGAGATGTCTTTTTGCACTAGTAATCTAAAATTATACAGCATAATATTAAGGGTATAAAAGAGATGTTGGAACATGGTTGTATAATGCAAATGACTAAATAATTCTATATTTATGATTATCCTATGCAGAGCAACATTTATTTTTAATAAACGAACGTAGATTTACACCGGAAGAAATCACAAAGACTTTTTGGCCAGGCTAATACTTGAGGTGGATCAACCTGTAGATCAGCCCGCCCGGTTACATTCGGTCATTGGAATTCGAAGCGGTTTAATTACTCCTAGGTTCTTATTAACCCGACGCGTTACGGAGTCGAAGGGTCCGAAGCGTGTATTTGTCGGGGGCATCGTTTGTTCTTATTTCAATCGGCGCGCGAGCGTTTAGGGATTCGATGACTCGGCTCGGGTGACTCTGTTTCGGATTCCTCGGACTAATTAAAAGTCGTTTTATTTCCTATCGCGGCTAACGGTGCGGCGTCTCTCCCCTGGGGGTTCTAAGGCTCCCCGAGGAAGTCTATCGACGTGGAGAACGAAATTCCGGCGAGAGAGGAACCAGGATTGGGTGCTCTCTCGGTGTTAATGGATTGTGAGAAGGAGCGAGCGAGCGGCTTCCGGCACGCCAGTCGGAATGATCGTGCGAATTCGCCTCGTTTGCCTCGAATGGAACAAAATAGTGGTGCGTGTCCCGGCATGTAGAATCAGCAGGTTCGCACGCGCGTACGAGAGCCGAGTCCGCGTAGACCCTCGGAAACAGGAGCACCGGCCAGCCGAGTTCGCCACGCGGCATAAATATTGATAATGCGCGGGCGCTCGCGCGAATTATCTCGGCGGATCGATCGCGATTGTTGATCGGGTCCCGTTCGACCGGGCTCGCCACTGAAACGACACCCTGGCACCTGTCGAAAGGTGCGGCCGCTCATTCCTCTCTTGCACTCTTCTTCGCCTTGGCTTCTTACCCACTCGAGTTTTCTTCCAAGTTGTCGTGTTCCAACTGTCGAAAGCTTGAGCATAACAAATGAATATCTTCTCATATGTATTAAGTTTTAAATTTCTTTCGAGTAAATTCACTCGAAAATGATCTTTCCTAGACGCTCAACAGAGTTGAACAGTTGATAATCGTTTGGGTAATAATCTCCTCGACACGTAATACCAATGTCAAACAATCCGTAAGAAAAGTGATATACATATTACAACGCGTGGCCTACCTCGTTACATGCGAGGCGCATTGATACTTTCTCAGATTTCGTGCGATCCGACGCCCCCAAGCGTGAAATCCGGTTTTCTCCGGGGCAGATCTCATTGTGCTTTCTCGCTGGCTCGCGCGGCCGATCTTTATCCGGTCATTTCAGCCACGAGCGATAAGAGCACCTCCCTCTCCGAACGCCGATTATTGCACTAATTATTCAGTCTGCGAACTCCTCCAATCCCACCTGGCACAACACAACTCCAACTCCCATAACGATTTAGACCTCCTGGCTGAGATAATCTACCGCTGAGCAGGATTCGGAGAGATTTCGGGAAACACCTCGGACGGGGCGGCAGAGCGTAACAGAGCTGTCATGGAAGCTCGCCTCCCCGTGAGAACTAGGCGAGAATCCGAGTAATTAGCGGGCGAATTAACATAAGCCGCGCATCGGACTTAACGGGAACCGGACACCTTGGAGCAGTTCCCCTCCCGGTTGGAACAATGGCCCAGTCTTGCCACCAATCGAGGGATAAACTCTAATAACTCGCTCCAAGTGTCTGACCATCGCGTACCCTTCACTCCTTCACCTCGGACGAATAATTGGGTTGGAATGATCGGCTAATTGCGCTAGTGCTACTTGGACCCTGCGGGCCGAGTCGATGAAAAAGGCTGAAATTGGTGAAAGCTAATTAGCAGGACGCGCTCGGTGCTCGGAATGTCTTGGCGCTATTAGCGGCAGCTGGAAAATGAAGTTGCACTTAATGCCTCGGTAGTCAATTAGGAGCAAGTTGAACTTTCCTTTGTGGGATTTCATGGATCGATTCTTGCGGGCTTGGGTTGGTGTGATAAATAATTTGTTTGAAAAGAAAGGTAGGAGATTGCTTTACGCTTTAAATAGGGTCGCTGAGGTGGTCACTGGTTGAAGACTAATAGCTAAGTTCTGATCTGAGGAAAGACCCTTAAAGAAGGAAAGGAACGCTCGGAAAACATAGGACCCAATAGTTTGGATCCTTGGAGGATCTACTCATCCTCATTTTTTGGTCGAATCTTGAAATGTATAAATTGATCCTTGGAGCGAAGACTCTTTCAAGAATTAAGGTGAAAGTTTTGGATCGACCGAAAACCGCTATAGCTCGGGAAAAGTGTTCTTGACTGCCTCGCGCAATTACTACGACTAAGTGCGAGATTCTGTCGAGACTGCTGATATTCATAGATTATTCGTAGAGTTATCTAACACCCTCCCAGAGACCGGGTGGACCGGACTCGCTTGATAGACGTACACCATTAAGCATAATAGGAGAATCATTTGGTTAGATCATTATGTTAACACGCGGAGAACTGCGTTGAGAAGGTGGGGCAAAGGGGCGGCCGTTAATGAACGAAGCCGATCGTCGAATCTGAACAAATTAATAATTCCTCTATAATCCGTGGCATTAAAGTCGATAATGCTGCCAGAGCGAGTCGCTAATCGCGCTAATGACTTAACAGCCTCCTGTAAAGACCAGTTGGCGCGGATAGCGTGATGATCTTTTCACGCGATCGGCACCTGAGCCGAGCGAAGAACCTTCCTACACCATTCCTGCTTCGATGGAGCGATCTTCCGCCACCCACCTACAATTATCCCAAAAATCACAGAGAATCCCGACTTCCCTTTCACATTAGCGTTGACTCGTTCCAACTCACTCAATTCAATCCCGCTGGTTGGACGCCGAGGGTAATTGCAGTTTGGGCCGTCAGCCAAATGAGATCGTCTCGGGAAAATTTCCACGGGGAAAACTGGGTCTCGGAGGTTTTCACGGAGCAGCAGTCAGGAGCTGGTTTCTTTTTCCTCTCCCCTCCAGCGGCCGGGAGATAAAATCGAGAGCTCGCGAGGATTTCAAACACTCGTCACGTCCCGCGCGCTTTTAATCTCGCGGCGATCTCCAGGATGCCAAGGGGAGAAGCGCGCAGGAGCAAGTGCACATGTGCGCGAACCCCGCAGCGTGGATTTGACGGGGAAGCCTGACAGTGGAAAGTTTGCACGGCTCTTTGTTGGAATCAAGCGAGACGCGGACTTTTTAGCGGGGATCGAGGACTCGCTGGCACCGATATCCTTCGGACACTCGGCTGTACTCTTTTTTAATAGGGCGAGCAGCGAGGCTACTTACCCGCCACTAGATTGAATGGGAATCGCGCCGGGCGATATCGCTCCGGCGAAAAATAGTGGCCAATTCGGCTTAATTGGCTCATGAACGCCAGGATCCAGCTGGTAAGTAGGGTTTTTTGTGGGTTCGATCTTGATAAATCGGGGCCGAGATTCGCGATGGCTCGCGAGCTGCTACTGCTTTCCACTGCAGGATTCCTTCGCCCCCCGCTGACGAGTGCAGACTGCGCCCAGACAAATAGCGGCCGATCAGCGTCGATCAATCACCGATACTTTCACTCTCTCGGCAGTGTCGCTCCTCCGAAATGCCGAGAGACCGGGACGAACAGCAGGGTATCGCCGGCAGGTGGTTCCTGGATCCTGGTGTTCGAGGCTCGGCTCATTTCACGCTCGGTACCACCATGAAATCGAGAATATTCAGGAGAAAGTGCCGATCAACTGCCACTGTTTACACGTGTCGGCCACTAGAAAACCATTGTATTCGCTTGGCCAGAAAGTTCGTGCGGTCTCGCCTCGAGACAATTACCGCCCGGAACCCGCACGAACTTTCTGCCTAGTCCAATAATAATACTCAACATTTTAAAACCACGCGAAATTGAAGAGAATTAAAAAATCCTACCTTTTACCATTTTTGCCTTTTACTGTTTTACCAAACATCTTTTTAACTCATCCGATTGCTTTCGCGCCAACTAAACACATCAAAAGCGCGGGTGTTTAATGATCGCTTCCTCAATCGTCGACCCAGATTTCGCCGAATCATTTCTACCGGGCGGACGAGCGGCGAACTTCCGATCTCGGCGTCTCGCCTTTTACGGGCTTCGCAGGCCGATCGGCTCTCGATATGTGCATCGGCCAGGTGCAGCCACGGCGATAATGTATCGAGATCCGATCGCGGCGAGTAGTGCGATTGCATCGTGAGAAATCAATCGCGGCTGTCGTGAATCAGCGATCTCTCAATCGATCGCCGCTCCGGGCAAAAGCCACTCGTTACTTACGGTCCCGCGTGCTATCTCGAGCCGCAGTCCAACAGCCGACGAGCTCTTATACATAGTTTCTCTCCCTCTCCTCTCTCTCTCTCTCTCTCGCGTCTCGCTGAATCCCACGATGATGCATGATATTTTAATAACCAAGGGGTCTAATTAAATCCTGACGCGCGCGTCCCGCGGGCCTATCGATCGGCTTTAATGAGCCGTCTAATTTACGACAGGGCATTACCGAAACGTCCAGGAACACGCGTCTACCCTGTAATTACAGCGGGCCGAATTTGTTTACGGCTCTCGGTCCGATATGCCGCCGGTGGCCAGTGGAAAGATCGCGTCCCGCGCCCGGCGCCGAAAGCCTCATTCCACTGGGGCCCAAGCGCCTGTTAATGCCGGCGAATATTTCGATCGCGATCGATCACCAGGATAATTAGCGGCTCGCTCCTCTCTCGTTGTCCTTTTTTCTTTTTTACTTCGAGCCAACTTTGATAGTCAGAGGAGCGAGGGGACAAAAAGGGCGGAGTTGGGCCGACTCGCTTTCCATCGGGCTCCACCCGACGATGTAACGGCTGTAATGGATACGAGCGGCAAGAAAGCCGCTTTTTTCGCCCGTGGTTTCCTCAGTGTTTCGAGCGGTCTCGTGGGTGTTCCGTTTCGTGGGGTAAGAGGTAGCCGCGAGCGCGAATCCGCCGGCAAAAAGATCGCCGCCAGTAATTACGGGGAGGAGACTAATCATCTGGCGCGTAGCTCGTTACCAGCCTGACAAATCGGCGTCCCCTCGCCCCGGGACTTTCACGAGTCGACCAACGAAAGGAGAGAACTTTCGAAAAGTGACCGCGGGATTAGTCCCTTGGGACCGAAACCCTTTCCTGCGCGGTCAGAGTTCCATTAAGGAAGATGTCGGGCCCAACTCGCGGTCCACCCTCCTTCTTTCTGGGACTCTCCAATACTCTGCGCTTTCTCCCGGGTTGTATTTATTAGGAGGCTCGCGTAAGTGGCTGCGAAGTGAGAAGAATGAAGACAGTTATTAGTGGGATCTAGGTTGCTCGTAATTCTCGTTCGCGCCACGCGTGCTGAGCCCACGAAACCATATCAACCCGGTATTGTTTTTCTCTCCCCCGCGACTCATCCCAGGAAAGTGGTCCACTTTTCCAGCTTCCTCTTCCGGCCGACGGCCACTCGCTCGGAACACGACCGACCCGCGAGTTGCGCGTGTCTCGTTGAATTGGTTGGTGGCTTCGATGCACGCGAATTAATATTGCATAATCGATCGGCGGGTGAACGTAAACAATCCCTCGCGAACATCGCGCCGACGGGATTATCATTTGCGAGTGGATCGTTAGCGCGACTCTGGTTCTTTAGAATTTTTTCCGCCCGGCCGCGAGCACTGACGATCGCGCCCGGCTGGGAATCGCACGAAAAATGTCTCTAATCGTGTAAAAAGCGAGCGGCCGGGGTAATCGAGGTGTAATTAAGCCGTGATGTCAGGGTTGGTTTGGCCCGATCGGCCGCTAAGGAGAGCAAAAAATCGGGCAGACGCGCGTAATGTATCCGAGTAAAAATATGCAGATCCGCATAACTGTGCTTTATGATCTCGCAAACGAGCAAAAAGGACCCTCGCGGTCCAATTCTTAGCGAAACAGATGGAATCCCACGGTTGCTCTCGTTGACGTATGTGCGTGCGCTTGTTTTGCTCGCCGCTCTCTAATGAATCGGACCCTCGAGAGCGGAGGGGCCGATATGGCCGAGGCGAGAGACTCGAAAGACAAAACCCCGGACGGAGGTGTTACCGCGCAGCATCCAATTTACACGGCAATCGGCCCGATCTTAATCACTCGGCGAAGAACTCGATCGTTTTTCGAAGACAATTAACCCATTTCTTGCGCCGATCTAGCCAGTGCGTCTCGGACCCCTTTTACTAAATTCCGCTCGCACGTCCACCGCTTTATTGCGCCCCGGCAAAAAGAGCGAGCCACCTCGACAGTCCCTGCTCGATTTCTGCATGCTTATTCCTCTTATCGAGCTCCACACCGCCAATTGCGTGTCGGCTTTCAATCCAATTTGCTAAATTGCAGGCTCTAGTTGCAGGTGACAGTAATATCCAGGTAGACATGAGAGGCCTTGTATTATTTTGATAGGCGTATGATTACGTTGTACCTCTCTTCCTTAAACGGCCGACTTTAATTGCACCTGTCAGCATCCTCTCCCATCATTTTACCACTTGGCTCGTTACGCGTAGAGAACCAAGTGCGACATATCTCTTTTGTATGTATGTATTTATGATTTTCTTGTCCTCGTTGCAATAGTCGCCGGACTTTCTGAAGTCGTTGACAAATAGTCGGTGGGAACGGGACCGCTGAGAGAGTCATCTCACGTTGGTGCAATCGCTCACACAAAACGGCCAAAGGACGCTCGAGAGTGGGAGAAAGTGACTTTTTTTTAGAAATCTTGGCAGTCGATCTGCGCAATGGCAAAATGTCAAGACGCCCGTCCTTCAGAGCCAGTACCACGATCATAGTCTGTAATCAGATATTCCTGGCAAAGGACTCGGGAAACACGTGTTACCGCCTTTCTCGGTCGAGAGATGCTCAAATACCGTTCGGTTCTCTTCAATATTAATGATCCTGTCAAAATCCAAAGCAAACATCTAGTGAATGCGGCACGCTTAAAAATAAGGGGAACTTGACGTGCACTGGGTATGGATGGATAAGCTACAGTGGTTATACGGTACTGGTTACCGTCTTGGGGTACGAGCCCGAGTGACTTTATCCTCTTGAAATTTGTACCACTGACGAGAACTGTATTCGTTCAAAATAAACAAATATATACTTGTAACATATTTTAGCAATATTGTAACATATTTTATAGGATTAACGATAATCCGATGTAGCTGGAGCCAGGAGTTGAACGTCGCCTCTGAAAAGTATCGGAATTGTACAAGGGGGAATAATAATTATGGCTATACATTAAATGCTTACCGCTTTCTTTGATCTTTTGTCCTTGCCTCGAAGCTTCCAGCGCACATAGGAATTCCTGAAATACGTGTAACCATTTGTTCAACCTGGTCTTTTTGTACTCCTTTATTCTCTTCGCCGATAATGCGTGCGCGCTTCCTGATCGGCCTTCTCCTTATGCTCGAACTCGTTTATTTCCTCGATCAGAGTGGCTAAGCTCGGCACTTTGTCAGGGTGGAACTTGTCGGTATGCAAACCTTGCCTTCTTCGGGCGCACACAGGGCGGCGATTTCAGCAAGTGATTCATGCACTTGGTTACTTCTTTGACCAACCGCAGGTAGGAGGATTGCAGCATCACAGACCAGGTCTGTGGCAGCATCACTTCTTCCACGAGATGCCGGTACTTGTACCACTTCTTGTACTCTGTCACATTGGTAACAATTAGTTTGGTGCGATCGTGTCAAGGACTGTCTATAATTATTAGGAGTGATACGTGAAAGAGGCTGTTGCAACGGTTATCATAGTTTAGATCTTTCTTTTTTGGATCCCACTTAACAAAATGATACTTGTGGCGTCGCCGTTTTCGCATATCTAGTATACTTGGTATATCATACATGGTATACTTGATATTCATACCTGAACGACAGGTATGTAGATCTTCTTACCATCCAGATTCACCTTCGCCAGCGAGAATCGAAAGATTCGAAATTCCCGCCCTCGGCTCTCGCCACTATCGATTATCGATAACCGCAATCGACCATCTTCAGAGTGCAAGGACGCACCGCGCCAGTCAGTAGATACACACACGCCGACATACTGGTCGACGCAGCACGGAGGATGTTACGAGGCTTTCCAGAACCTACGAATTCGAGAGACGAGTGAAGAGACTCGGGCCAGATTCGGCCAGATTAGAATCGACGAGTTTCACCCGCGAAACTAGATTGAGAAACGTTGTATTCCTGGGGAGGAGAAATGGCAGCAGTGGTGAAAGTCAGTCCGCAGACTTCGCCGTCGGTCGAGTTGAGTTCCTACCGCGATCAACACTTCAAGGTGCGTTGATTAATCAACTTCTTCACTCTAAGTCCCAATTTTTAAAGAATTTCGCCGAAATTTCCACTTTCGTTGGGGATTTCGATAATTGCTTTTGAGGTTATGAAAGTTTTCGTTGGTTACCAAGTGGAATCTTGTTTGTAAACATTTGCCTGTGTAATAATACATTTGGTTAAGAAACCAAATCAATTTTAACAGAATGAAAATTAATTTGTACTCCAATATAAAAATTAAATTACTTGGTAATAAAAATGAACATTAAAGATGAAAGTCAAGGATCAACTTTTTTACCTGAAAGCATCTGCGATAAACAAGAGATTGAAGTTCTGTCTCTGTGCTTCAACTGAAACCTCTCAAAAACTCAGAACAACTTACTTCAAGCACAATAAAACATCAACTGTTTTGATCACACTTGGCTCCGAAATTCACCTCCAAGAAGTGCAGGATGGCAAAACTAAACCACAATTATCATCCTCAGGGTTCTAGAGCGGAGCAGGACCGACTACTACGCAACACAACGACCCTCTACATAGGCAATTTATCCTTTTACACGACCGAGGAGCAAATCTACGAGCTGTTCTCCAAGTGCGGCGACATCCGCCGGATCATCATGGGACTAGACAAATACAAGAAGACACCGTGCGGCTTTTGCTTTGTCGAGTATTACCTCAGGAGCGACTCAGAGAACTGTATGAGATACATAAACGGGACCCGCTTGGACGACAGAATCATACGAACAGACTGGGACGCTGGTTTCATTGAAGGCAGACAGTACGGCAGAGGGAAAACCGGTGGACAAGTACGTCGAATACCGCGATTTGAATTGTCTTCTTATAGTAAAAAGTTGGAAGGTTAAAACAACTCAGGACTGAAAGATTACTGTTTACTTTGTAAAATTCCAGGTGAGAGACGAGTATAGATCAGACTTCGACAGCGGACGCGGCGGATACGGTAAAATAATCCAGCAAAAGGTAACTACGAAGTATGACAGGAATTTCTTCGCGATTATACTTGATCTTTTCTTTCCCCTAGAACTAAAGGACGACGACGAGCAACCCACCAGTTAAAAGTCCACCACCGGCGATTGCTGTGAACTTTTATACCTAAATCTAAGACGTGTCCCTGCGGTGTATATTTGAGAATCGTGTACGAGTGTTATTATAAGCAAATATATATTTAATAAAGTGGTCTCGAGGAAGCCGATTCTTCACGAATCTTATTCGCAGAGGGTCGCGAATTCTGAATTCTTTCCAATAACCACCACTCCGATCAATTCAGAATTCGCGTTCCGAGCTGTTCCTTACAACTCTGAGCGAACTGTTATGAATTTCCGCTTCATAAGAATTTTTGTTGCAAATAAATTGCATTACAAACAAATCTCTCCTAAAAGACATTACTATTATTGTAAACATAACTGAACTAGCTTACAACTATGTACCGGCCCACAGACTCACCTGTCTAGTGGTCTTCAAATAAATCAAACAAAGCAAAAATGGGGGCAAGCAAGGCCACCGAAAAACTCTACCCCACTGGCGGTTGTGTCCATTCATAAGCGACCTCAACTCCAGGCCGATCCTGCGTTACGTTATTCTGCTAACGGTACAGGCAGCGCTGGCAGGTAGACTAGAAAGTAAACGAGGAGGAAGGGAAACCTGCTGTGCCCGCGCCTCATTTCTCGGAGGCAGAAACCTGCGAGCAGCGGCGAACAGTGCGCGTCTGGCCTGCAGCTAAGAATCACTCGGGACTCATTGCGTTTCGGTAGAAGCTTAGGCTAAAGCGGCTTCTTCTCTTGTGGCTAGCATGTGACTCTGGGAGTACCTGTGCGACGTCGTAAAAGGACACTGGGATTCGTTCAGCAACAGGTGAGTCATCGGAGATTATTTCCTTCGGTGACGCGACTTTCCGTTGATCCTGCGTTCGAATCGTTCTTCTCTACAGGCTGCTTCAGCTGAACTTGATCGGCCTTTTTCGGGTCAGTCCTGTCTTTTGGATGATTGTGAGTTAGCTACTCGTTTTTGGATTGCACGGAAGACTCTGACTTTTCAATTGTTGTCTAGTTGGGTTTACTTGCACAGTGTTTTATTAAGTTTAATTTTACAGATATTTTTCAATCCCTCCACTGTGCCTTGAATATTCAATTTAACATAAAGTAATATTATAGTTTGGAATGTACAGGATTTTAAACAAAGTTGACTGATATTCAATTAAGATGACTCGACCATTTATAGTTATTTTATGTTCGAATGGTTTTTCTATTTACAAAGTGTTTCACTTCAAGTCAAAGTAAACATCCATGTTATATTATACATATTAAATAATTTAATATCATTTTACTGAGAATAGACGGAATTTTGAGAGATTTAACTGATATTTCTGTACAGTTAAAATTGTTGGACTATTTACAGCGATACGTTAATTATCTGTACCACTCCGTCAAAAGTGAAACACCCTGTAGAATTCGCAGACGTTAATTCCAAGTGCATTTCTCGGGAATGTGGGTCTTGTTGCTAAATTAAGTTATTAATAGGAAAAAGGAAGTAACAATAATTGATGGTTTCGGTGCCAATTGCGGAGTAGCAGTGGAATAATAATATTGTTTGCGGTAAAGTTGGAATGAAATCGCCTGATTGCTCGACTGGGAGAAATTGGGTCAGGATCTCGAGAGTGATTATGTTCCATGGGAATAATGCGTTAACCTGGACTGGATTGCATTTGGTATTGTGGAACTGTAACTCCTTTCCAATTACCATGGGAGAGATTAATTAATGCTAAGTGATGTGTCTAGGTCATGTGATTTTGAAGTGTAATTCTTTTGCAATGTAAAAAGGAACCGTATTTAACTAAACGGAATGTATTTCGAGAATACAGGTTAAAAAAGTTATAAAAAGTACATACTTTTCAAGTTAAATCTGTCGAGAAACTTGAGTTAAAAATTTAAATATTCAATAAAGTCGCGTCACAATTTCTCATTTAAAATTCTTCCCTACAGAAACTCCAATATGAAAAACCCGTTAAGCTTCGAGTTCGCGTTAATTCTTTATTCCTAGTAACAGAAAGTTGAATTAACTCGTATAGCGATTTCGCGGATAATTCTTGTTAATAATCCGGGATTACCAGCAGGAAAAACAGCGGGAAGTACAATAAGGATGTAGCATGATGATTACGATTACGTAAAAAAAATCATTATCGACGATAATCGCGGCTGCTCTTTAGAAATGATTGACGCAAAAGGTGCTATTCCGCGAATATAATAACACTTGTATAGACGATCAACGCGAAACTTGTATTATTTCACGAACATAATAATTCCACGTATTATTCATCGAAAATAATAACAATTAACAAAATCCAAACAAAAGTTGTATTGTTCCCCGAACATAATAACAATTACGTAAACACGATTGACGCAAAACATAAATCGATGTATTATTTCATTATTCCGAGAACAGACTAACACTCACGCGATGGATTTGTCACGATCGGCTGATGTGATCGCGCGACTAAAAATGAGAATGCAAGGTGACCGCCCACCGGGCCGAAACCGGCCTTCTTTTGCAAAACTGGCACACTCGGAATTAAAGACTGCACGCAATTAACAAGTGCGGTGAGTAATTCACGTTGCTCGCCAGTAGTGTAAATTATTCAATGCAAACCTTTTAAACGATTCTTACACGAATTCATTTATTTATATTATTATTAGAAATTGTGTGTAATAAGTATTGTATTTAACTTTTTCTAAATAAGAAATAATCTCACTGGGAGCGAAAGGGTTCGAAAACCGGCAAGTGTCCTGTTTCCCGTTTGGATTGCACACAGGACTTCTACTTATTAGACCGTAAATCTGCGATCACATAGCACAGTAACACAAAGACCGCATCTACTGTTTGCTGTGTCGTCAACACTTGTAAACAGAGAGCTGCTTTCAGCCTCTGTTCATATTTCAGAAGCCTTCGAACATGGATTGGCGATTGGTGCTTGTGTGCATCGCTTCGGCAGCGGTGACAACAGTCTTGTCCGAGCCGTAAGTATATAGAAAAATTGTTAATCTTGAATTAGATATTTTTCATATCTAGCACAATTCTCAAGGAAGGCTTTCGCTTATTTGATTTAAAAAATGTCGTTTAAAGAGAAACCTTCTTTCTTTCGGCAGGACAGCTAGTAATACTCGACATTAAAAGTGTATCGAAAGTATGCGAATTAGTAAATAAGCGGTTTAATGTTCCTCTCTAGCCACTACGCAGTTATTGCGCCGAAAACAGTCAGGCCGGATTCCGATTACCACGTGGCTGTGAGCACGACAGGTATTTCGACCACCTCCTCGATATACATTGAGTTGAGCGGCGAGCTGGACAACGGCGGCCGATTCAACGCCTCCAAGATTACTGCGGTCGAGCCATATTCCACCAGGATAGTACGACTGCAGGTAAAAAATGAAAAAAAAAATGAAAAATTCCGGTTTCGGTATAAGATGACTAAAGTTGCCTACCTATTCCTTGCAGATTGCAGACGCAACACCAGGGAAGTACCAGCTGGCTTCCCGAGGACTCTCAGGAATAGTGTTCTCAGATTCAAAACCGATTGAATTCATCCACAAGAGTTACTCAGTTTTCATCCAAACGGACCGGGCGATTTACAAGCCGGGGAACACTGTGCAATTCAGGTGTCTAATCCTGGACTCTCGGCTTCGGCCGAGCCTCACTCAACTCAAGGATATTTATATTACAGTAAGGATGGATTTATAATGTATTATAATACTTACAGTTGGAGGAAAAGAAATTTAATATTAGAATCATTAACGGACTTTACGGGACAAGGCAGATCTTCTTCTTAGGACTAATTAGAAATGAATTGCAGGACGGCAAAGGAAACCGAATAAAGCAATGGATTCGCCCGACGGTAACCCGCGGAATTTTCAGCGGCGAACTTCCGTTATCGGAGCAGCCAGTCCTGGGGAATTGGATGATCTACACGAACATCGGCGACCAAACCTTCGAGAAGGAGTTCGAAGTCGCGGAGTACGTCCTCCCGAAGTTCGAGGTAACCATCGAGTCACCCAAGCACGTTTCCTACGCGGACTCCAAGTTGACGCCGACTGTTTACGCCAAGTAAGTCGGTATTAATTCATATGCGGTAGTTACAAATACGTGGGAAGGTTTGAAACAGGTACATGATACACGGAAACAAGAACGTGGGAAACTTGAATTCGATTGATTTCAGTATTATCGAATAATCTTTTTTAATTACGTTCGATTAATTGAACGAATTCACTCGGATGTTCTCAGATACACATACGGCAAGCCGGTAAAGGGTGAAGCTACCATCACTGCTTACGCTGATATCTTTTCCGGAGTCATTCAACCGATTTTCCAGCAACCTGTGAGGAAGGTTGTCCCCATCGACGGCAAAGCCACTGTTGAATTCGATATTCTCAAGGAACTGAGGTAGAGATTGCATAACTTGATTTATCCAACAGTTTATTTCTGCAATTAAAATTAGTAATGACACTAAATCAATTTCAGATTAACCGACGATTACGAGCGACCAGTAATAATCGACGTAGCCGTCGAGGAAGCTTTAACCGGCAGGCGGCAGAACACATCGATGCAAGTAGTCCTCCACCGCCACAAGTACACGATGGAATTAATAAAAACCTCGGAATACTACAAACCCGGCTTAAAGTACACCGCTTATGTTCGTAGATTTGTTTGGCCATCAAAGAGTAGCCAACAATTCCCTCACCTCTGGCTGCTTTCAGATTAAATTGACAAATCACGATGGAACACCTGTTCAAGACAACGAGAATCCTGTTTTGGTTGCTTACGGAAACACTTACGATCCTTCGAAATACTTGAACATATCTCGGACGGTGGATGAGCAAGGAATAGTCCAATTGGACTTTTACCCACCGAAACCCGCAGATAATAGTTCCATTCCATTAAATATTGAGGTATCAATTCGAAGTTCATGTGCGTAATTAATGGATCTAGATGTTTTAAACAAAATCTTAATTCCAGGCGCAATACATGAACCTCCGCGAATGGTTCTCGTCGGTGAATCAAGCGGTGTCCCTCAGCAACGAGTACATACAAGCCACGATTCGGACAAAGAACCCTGTGGTCAATGAACAGGTCGAGATCGACGTCAACTCCACCGCACCGTTGAAGTATATCAGCTACGAAGTCCTGGGGCGAGGAGATATTCTCGACGCGGGCTCCGTTTACGTTCAGGAGAAATCTTACACCAGCTTCAAGTATGTTGGACTCTACTTCAATTGATTGAAAAAGTTTTAATTTAGAAGTTTGATTCCTAATTAATGAATTGTAGATTCCTGGCAACTTATGTGATGGCACCGATCGCACACGTGATCGTCTACTACGTGCGAGAGGACGGCGAGGTCGTCGCTGATGCGCTGAACGTGGAGTTGAGCGGAGTCCTACAGAATTCGGTAAGTTTTCATTTAATACTAATTAATTTATAATTACAGGTGGAATTTAATCCTGATGCTTTTCTTACTTTAGGTAGACATTAATGTGTCCCCGCAAGAGGTTGGCCCAGGCGACACCGCCCACTTGGTGATCACATCGAAGCCTAATTCGTATGTTGGATTATTAGCGGTGGACCAAAGGTCTTTGCTACTCAAGTCTGGCAACGATCTTACCCATGTAAATATAATCATTTTGAAAACGGATTTTATAAAATCTAACTTTATAGAATGACGGGTTTCTTCTACTAAAACAAATAATTTACAGGACCAAGTCTACAAAGAACTGCGATCGTACGACATGCTCGAGGACTCCCACAACGATTCACCTTTTAATCAAAGATTCTGGCGACCAGGCTCGGGAACAGCAAAGGACGCTTTCGATGTACGTAGAATTTCTGTCCCCTATAATTGATTGATTCTGGAATGAAATCGACTAAGCTCTTCCACAAATGATTGAAATTGCAGAAAAGTGGAGCGGTGATAATAACAAATGGACACGTCCATGAATACATGCCGATTCGTAAGTAGCTCTCACGCAAGTGTTCCGGTGTCGCTGGCATTAACTAGTAATTCCTAACGACAGCCCAATTTGAATAGCGGACTCGTAGCATGGACAAATAACCGCGGAACGTTTACCAAAGCTTATCCTCTATAGTTTACTACCGAGCAGCTGTCCCCGCAATGGCCTTTGACTCCTCCGGAGCTGCTGGGTTCGCCAGTGCGCTGCCGTCGACCGCGGCCGTCAAAATACGCAAGAATTTCCCTGAAACTTGGCTTTGGCAAATGCTTGACACTGGGTAATGCTGTTCAAAGCTTTCCGTTTAAGTTTTACTCGCGCAGAGACCATTATTGATTCGTCAGAGTACATATCTTCGGGGTTTAATTGTGTTTCTAATCCAGTTGGGACCAATCGCTTGAGCTTCACTAACACGTCTCACACGGGGACTTAACACGGCGGTTTAGTTGACTAAGATCTCGTATAACAGATGCCAAAAATCGAGTTTCTATTTTCTGCGTAAATCAAGGTCACAGCATTTTTAAAAAAGTTTTAAAAAATGTTTTGAGTTTAATTGAAGGAAAAAAGGAAGTTGGATATTGATTGGTAGAGCTGTCGCACGAGAGTCCCCCTTTAACGATTAATGAGAGAGTTTGTGTGGAGGAGAAGAGGTTTTATTGAGGATTGGATTACAGGGCAGCCTGAATTCTTGGATGCTGGAGGCTCGTCACGCGGGTTGGGTAGAGGTCAACCTGACTCGTCTATTATGCACAGTGTGGCGACAAGGCCACCGCTGGCTGGTCCCTACGCATTCTCTCGCATCCCACCTCCTGTCTGGAATAAGCCCCGTGTCTTCCTTATGCATGACATCTTTAATACATGGCTTTTCACAAACTTCTCCTTAGGGTATTTATCACCACTCCTTTCGAACTCTGCGTCTATTTCATTCTACATTCTGCTCTCTCTCTCCCTCCTCTTTCTCTCGCTCTCTCTCTGTTTTATGTACAAAGCGAGACTTGCTTGGTTGTTTCATGTGCAGGATTCACTTGCCTTTGATTCACTGTCGACTCTTACACTGCTGTTTTGTAAAATGCGTCCATTTAATGGGGTTTCACTTTGATTTGAGACGAGACAGGTCTGAAATGCGCTTAGAAGCAGACAGGTTTGAGACGGATTTAAGAGAGATTTGAAAAAGGATTTGAGACTGATTTAAATTTCATTTACAAGAAGACAGTTTTGGAAGAACAATACAGAATTGAGACTGATTTAAATTTCATTTACAAGAAGACAGCTTTGGAAGAACAATACAGAATTGAGACAGATTTAGGATAGATATAAGAGAAGACAGTACGCTGCTGTATTGTAGAACAATTATCAATTCTCTGGGTTTCCACTGTTTCCATTGCAAAGTATACATTCTCTGCGTCTATTTGCACGCTCGTGTAGATATTGCGAGTCTGGTTTCTTCGTCTAGTAAATGTTAGTTCAACTCAGTGAAAGTACTTGATATAATTGTGGGATTTTTACTAGAATCGAAGGGAAGACCGAGCTTCGCCGCACTGTGCCTGATTCCATCTCTTCCTGGGTGCTAACCGCGTTCTCATTAAACGACGCCCATGGCTTGGGATTGATGGATCATCCGAAAAAGGTGATTATTGACTCTCTCATTATTAGATAATGATAATAATTACGAAACGGTTGCAGCTGAAAGTATTCAGACCGTTCTTCCTGTCCATGGATCTCCCGTATTCCGTGATGCGCGGCGAAGTTGTCGCCATTCAGATCGTGGTGTTCAACTACCTCAACAAGAATGTCGTGGCCGAAGTTGTGCTCTCGAACGAGGGCCAATTCGACTTCGTCAGCGCCCTCGACGACATCAATAATGCGCCGAGTAATTATTTTTCATACAAGTCGAGAGAAAAATATTCTTGATTAACAGGAATTATTGAAATTTGGCAGAGCTCGAATTGTACCGGAAGCAGAAGATCGAGGTGAAGGCGAACTCCGGCTCGAGCGCGTCCTTCCTGATTATCCCGCGGGATTTGGGATACGTGAAGATAAAGGCGACCGCCAATAGCATCCTCGCTGGCGATAGTGTCGAGAAGAAGCTCCTCGTCAAGGTATTCGATTTACCCTAGAAATCGTTTATATCCAATACTTCGAATGTTTCGGTATTCGGTATTTAAAGAAAATGTATATTTCATTAAATTATTCTAGGCGGAAGGAGAAACTCAATACAAGAACAAACCGATATTCCTGGACCTAAGAAGTTCTCAGAATGTGGAAACAAACATAACAATTGACATACCAGCCAATGCTGTGCCAGGATCGGAGCACATCGAAGTCTACGCAGTTGGTAATATCCGATTTTATACCCAATTTAAATTCGCGGTTATACCCAGAATGAATTAATTATGGTTTTCTTCGTATCAGGTGACATTCTCGGTCCAAGCATCTTAAACCTGGCAAACTTAATTAAAATGCCATACGGTTGTGGAGAACAGAATATGCTCAACTTCGTTCCGAATGTGGTGGTTTTGAATTACCTGAAGGTAAATAAATATTTTAATCAAAGCGCAAAAAACCATTAATCTGAAAAATTTAAACCAATATTTCTTATAGAATACGAATCAGCTGACGCAAGCGGTGGAGTCGAAGGCTTTGAAATACCTGGAACTCGGCTATCAACGGGAATTAACTTACAAACACTCTGACGGATCCTTCAGCGCTTTTGGAAGCGCAGACCCAACCGGTAGCACATGGTAATGTCGGCGAGTACGGCGAATACTTACATACAAATTCGTAGTCTAATTAATATTGTCTTCGGCAATTAAAACGAGTCTTTCACAAAGGTTGACGGCGTTCGTCGCGAGGTGGTTCAAAGAAGCCGGGAAGTACGTCGCAACGGAGGACAATGTGATCGACGAGGCACTCCAATGGTTGTCTAACAACCAAGCAGCCAACGGAAGCTTCCCGGAAGTAGGGAAAGTCAGTCACCGAGACATGCAGGGCGGCGCAGCAAAAGGGATAGCTTTGACAGCTTATACTCTCATCACCTTCCTCGAGAACACAGTAAGTCCCAGTATAAATAACCGAATCGCTGAAAAGGAAACATAAAGATTCTTCAATTTACCACAAAAAAGTTGCTCTTCTACATTCAAACATTAAACACAATAAAAACATTAATAATTGTCCAATAAATTTAGGACGCAGCTCCGCGTTATAGAAACACAATCAACAAAGCAGTGGACTATATCGTGCGGAACATGGACGATCTGGAGGACGTTTATTCCCTGAGTATCTGCACCTACGCGTTGAACCTGGCGGAGAGTCCGCGGGAGAATTACGCATTTAATCTATTGGAAGCGAAAGCGAAGACCAAAGACGATTACAAGTGGTGGAGCAAACCTGTGCTGAAGGACGATAAGAATCCTTGGTATTCTCTGCCGCGGTCGGTCGACGTGGAAATGACTGCGTACACTTTGATGACTTACCTGAGGCGCAATCTCGTTGTGGAGAGTATTTCGATTATGAAGTGGCTTGTTAGCCAGAGAAACGCTGAGGGTGGATTCGCTTCAACTCAAGTAAGTCTGTTTCCAGAAATGTCATTGTTCCCATATGAAAAGTCCTTTTGTGAAAATGACCCTGTATCAGTATTTTCAGCATAAAAGTCTAAGATTGAAAGATTCTGATTCAAACGGTTGTGGTTCTTCACTTTCACATCGAATTTTTACTAATTTTAGTGTTGTTTTTAGGATACCGCGACTGGAATGCAGGCACTAGCGAAACTCGGTGAGAAACTCTCGTCCAAGGACACGAATATTAATGTAAAAGTCCTCTACGAAACTGGCGGACCAACGCATATGACCATAAACAGCGCGAATGCTATGATACTCCAGAAACATGTGGTGAGTTAAGGAAAAATTCCAAAATAGTGTGTACTTTTTACGATTTTTGCATTCCTTGGCGATTTGCGTTCTTTATAAAAGAAATCGACAGGTTTGTGAGAATTAAATCTTTTTCAGTTGCCCAAGCGAACAAGATCGGTTAACATAACAGCGACGGGCACCGGTTTCGCGATAGTTCAAGTCGCTTTCAAGTACAACTTGAATGTCACCAGTGCTTGGCCGCTCTTCACTTTGGATCCGCAGGTGGCCAAGAACTCGAACGAGAATCATCTTCAGTTAGCCATCTGTTCCGGGTAAATTAAAACTAAAACTAAATCCCACAATATTCGCTTCCTATTATTGTAATTACGTGTCTGTAATTTAACTGCGAATGCCCTGAACAGGTTCGTGCCGACGAAGGAGACAAACGAGAGCAACATGGCTGTCATGGAGATCTCCTTGCCCTCCGGTTTCACAGTGGATAAAGATTCGCTGCCCAGCTTGGAGGTGTCTGAGAACGTGAAGAAAGTGGAAACGAAGGACGGTGACACGACGGTCGTTCTATACTTCGACAAAGTAAGTGGAATTCTCCTCGATAAAGTCCGAGGGACTTCTCTTCTCTTCTTCTAGAGTTTTCTTATAAAATGCTACTTTACACCCTTTTGCTTCACAGATGACAATAAAGGAGTATTGCCCGACGGTCTCCGCCTTCCGGACGCACAAAGTCGCCAAACAGAAACCAGTCCCGGTTACCATCTACGACTACTACGACGCATGTAAGTAATTCAATCCTCTAACAATCGATTCCTGGTTTAATATCAACTTGAATGAACAGCACGGAGAGCGAGAGTATTCTACGACGCGCCGAGGACGATGCCCTGCGACATCTGCGAGGGCGACGAGTGCGAGTCGATCTGCTCGGAGAAACCGGGAACCCGAAGAGACAGCCAATCAGGCATCTCCGTGGCTCCCAACACCTCCACTTGTATATTTTTACAGCTCTTCGCGGTCTGCGTTGTTATTTACGGATACCTGTGAAGCGAGATTGTTACGCGCTACATGTTATAATTTATAATCGTTTACGGAGCTGTCCGAGACCCGAGTCCGATTCTACTAATGCGCCATCGACTCTAACTCCTGATTGGCGCATTAGCAGAATGGGACGCCTGCTCTGGGGTGCAACGTCGTCCAATAAAAAGAAAGGAACATCCTGAGTAGTACAAAGTCAGGTAGACCTTGTAAAGAAGTCTTCTCACAGATAGTTACGTATAAGAAGACTCTAGGAGGACTTTACGATGTCTATCTGAGATTCGATTGGACGATGATCCGCTCGCGAGGGTCTCTCGGACGGCACTGGTTTAGGAAGTTGTTCCCATTGACAATAAGGATCTGGTTGTATTTATAGTGTTTAAGTAATAAATAACTGTAAACTTTATTAGAATTGGCAGGTAGAAATCTCTGATAGTGTTTCGTAGAAACAGACCTTGTGGAAAAGAACTCCAGGATGTCCTGCAGTTGTTACTCTGGACTTATCTTCGACTCCAGACTCAAGGCGGCCAGCACTCAAACTCTTCATTCTTCTTTACTTTAAAGTCTAACCAAACTCAACAAACCCTTCACCTAGATTTCTTTAAATCTCCCACACAAAACTCCAGACGCCTTCTTCAGGAGTTCTTCTAGAACTTTTTTCCCGAAGTTTTCCGAGTTCTTTTCCACGAGGAAGTATTATTCACATTTATACAGAAACGCCATACGCTTTGAAGTACTTCTTCAGGCAATACAGCATCGCTTCTTGCTGGGTTTCTTCAAGACGGCTCTGATCGCCTCGGAGAAGACTTCCTGCAAGCCTTCGTGCTTAATCGCCGAGCACTCCACGTACTTGTAAGCCTTGACTTTCTTGCGCAATTTGTTGGCCTCTTCGACTGAGACTAGATCGACGCTTCCGTTGTTTCTGAGGTCGGACTTGGTGCCTGAAATCGAATTTGATTGAGTTTGATTGCGAGTTCTGGTACAACTGGTGGGTGGTTCGACACTTGCCGACTAGTACCACTTGAGCGTGCGGACAGTGGACCTTGATTTCCGGGTGCCACTTGTTGACCACGTTGGAGAAGGAGCTGTGGGAGTCCACTGAGAAGCAGATTAAGAAGCAGTCGGTCTGGAAAGGAGAATTGAAGAGCAACTCGGTGCAATTGGTTTTCAATAACACGCATAACGCTTACGTTTGGATACGACAGTGGTCGAATTCGATCGTAATCCTCCTGACCCGCCGTGTCCCACAGTGTCATATCGTAGTCCTGTCCGTCGACGCATATGTTACCCGCGTAATTGTCGAATCTAAAAGCAAAACAAGAAAGTGCAATGATTATAATACAATGTATTTGATTTTTCATAAATTATTATTAGAAGAATTGATATTCAAATGAGAGCGCAAATCGAATGTTAAACTGGCATTGAAATGCAAATTCGGCTTACACAGTCGGCTCATAATCGGGCGGGAATTCGTTGGTGGTGTATGTGACGAGTAGGCAAGTCTTTCCGACGGTGCCGTCGCCGATTGTCGTCACTTTGATTGGCCGGCGCCTCACCGTTCCCTTTTTCGTATCTAAAATTCAACGTTTATATTAGGAATCTTTACTAATTACCAATTAAATCAGTTTTTTCTCAATCGAGCGGACCTTTATTGGCGACCATTTCCGCTAATTTGGAGATTGTGTTGATTACGCTGATGAGTATCCTCGCCAATCTTAATTATAAGCTTTCATTAGACACGCTCGCTTGCCAGTCCATACTCGGCGATTTGAATTCTGCTCCCAAACCCAAGTATTCGGCCTGAAATCAATTTTGATTTGAAGGAATTGTCAAACAGAGTTAAAGCGTGGAACGAGGTCTTTAAAGGTGGCAATGAGGAAACGATTACACATCAAACACGTCATACTTTCCACAATGATACCATAATGATAAGATTCTCGTGATGAAGTCACGACTCCCATTGGGCCTTGTGCCTTTGTCATAATAAAATTAACTCAACAAATTTAATCCAATTAAAGGTATAAATCAATTACTAAAATCGTTCGTAAATTAATTAATCCGGTTTTTCAACTAAATTTGTTTAAAAATAAAAAAATGATTAGTCTAGTTTAATCAACGAAAGTAATTAAGAAAGTTAATTAAATTCTGTTAGACGGAAGGTTTTATATGTCTGACGAGTGTCAGCCGCTCTCGCCAGCGGCGGAAAAGGGGGTTGGGCGTAACATTCCTTCCCTCGGACTTTAATACCTTTGCAGCGCTAATGCCCTCGTCGCGTACAATCCTGAAAGGCCGGCTGATTGTAATTCCGATAGGACACTTCGGCGGTAACGGAAACCGACACGTACGTGCGTATCACTTGGCGGTCGCTCGGGAACTACATACTTTCAGGCATACACAGTCTCGGCCGCCGCTCAGAGATAAGGAGCCAACTGCGCCGAGCGATTTCAAGCCACTGCACTCTGGGACCAAAGCCCTCGAAACCTAGCGAAAATCATGGAATTTCTACTGTAGGAAATAAGTTAGGTCAACTGTGGGTTTAAAGGTACAGGTCCATATTTTGAAAGCTATTTAGGATAATATGAAAGAAGACAGTGGCGTTGAAATCTGGTATTTTTAATATTTTCGATAAAATTATACGAAAACTTCATTTTTACCAATTTCTTGCCTTAATTCTGAGGCTTCTTGAATCACTGTATGCATGGACAGAATTTCCATGGCATCATTTTCACGAATAAATTCAGTCTGAAACATTTTTGGAAAGGAAAGTGAAGTGTTTACAGGATCTTTTTGTGAAGGAATACGTATTGTTTAAAGAAATCAGTAGAGGCAGTAGAGAAGTTAGGTAAACTTCATAAAGTCTCTGCATCCTTTTTAAAAACTCGATTATATCTCAAAAGTAAAATAGAAGAAATAACTACGATTTGACAGACTATTTTCGGGGTTTCTTCTTTCTTGCAAAAAACTTCCAAAGACTCCCATTTATCTGTTTTCGCGGCACTTTCTCGATAATCGATCTTCAACCCTCGAGATTCAAAATACACTTCGCGCTGCATGAACTTCCCGCCAGATGTCAGTGGATTTAAAATCGGGGCGGCGCTGCTGTGCATTTCCCGGATTACCGACGTAACCTATATCCCGGCGAGATGAGGCGCAAGTAAACAATGATGTAAACAAGGGACGATGGATGCAACAACCATACTAATTGTTATAGGCCTCGTACATTTTTCCCTTTTTTTCTTTGACACCATCTTCAAGGTAAGCCAAATCAAATATAACAATTATTTTTATTATTATTAGTTAAATAATTTTAGTAACACCTTTAATTCTTTGATCGACGTTTCAGTCATGTTCGCACTACCCTTACCTCTACTTCCTGAGGAACACCGGCCTGGAAATACAGATTCTCAGGTTGAAGTGGTTTACGACAGCATTCAACCGCAAGATCTTGAAATGGGGAATGGACCGTTCCAGATTCTGGACGGCTTGGTTTAGTATTGGGGTGATTGTCAGCCTTGTCCTATTACCGTTCGCTCTACTGGCAACTCTGAAGATGGTGCTGGTCATTTGGAGTCAGGGGACGTCAGTTAGTAGTAATTCTGAGGCAATACTGGAACCAATGGTAGATACCCTTCTTCTTTTTCAGGAGAACCTCCTCCTTTTTTCAAGTCAGTTAAAAATAGTGCATTATCTTATAAATTATAGATGCAGAATGAATAAAATTCCTGTTTTTGCTCATTCACCAGGTGCCAGGAATCGACATTCCATTCAATGAGATTGGATACTATGCACTAACCCTGGGAATCTGTGGGATAGTGCACGAATTGGGACATGCATTGGCTGCAGCCAGAGAAGATGTTCAGTTGTATGGTTTGGGATTGCTGCTGGTCTATGCAATTCCAATGTTTTATACTCATATGAACAAAGAGCAGCTAAAAGCTCTGCCATTGAGGAACCAGTTGAGAGTGGCTTGTGCTGGAATCTGGCACAATATTGTGCTGGCAATTATTGGTGCCCTTCTGGTAATGTTTAGTGCTTGGCTTTGGGCACCGTTTTATGCTGTTGGGAGTGGAGTTTATGTAAAGAGTATTTCACCAGTAAGTAAAGGAATTATTACCAACAAGTTTGAACTAAGAATTAGAATTATAATTCTGTCAATTTTGAACCTTGAATTAAAAATTTAAAATAATCATTGGATTAAAAAACTAAATAATTCTGTTCCCCTGCAGAACTCACCGGTGGTTGGTCCAACCGGCCTATTAGAGAAGGACTTGATCTACGAACTAAACGACTGTCCTGTAACAGACACTGAAGATTGGTATAATTGTGTGCTGCACGCGGCGAATCACGCGGCGCCAGGGTATTGCGTGAAGCAATCATTTATACAGGTATAAGCCAAATACCAAACTAGTACAATTAAATTCATTTCTTTATTTTAGGATGAATGGGAGAAAAATATAGGAGAAATTCTAAGAAGTGGTTTATAAATCGATTTCTTGCACTTAGGAATACGATGAGTCAGTCCCATCCAAGCAGAAGACAAACGGAGTAATAAATTGTTGCACATCCAGCAGCGAGGGAAGCGGAAGTCTCTGTTTCGAATATATCGAAGGCTCGCAAACTGCCCTACACTTACCACCTTATTCCTGTCTGCCTGCCAGGAGTTTGATTAATCAGTCTCAGAACCTCTGCCATTCCAGTCACGAGTGTACCACCAAGGACACGCACTGCCTCAAGCCTTCCCTCGACAATGTCACTAAGGTAACCGTATTTCCTTATACTTACGAAGATTCTCTCGCCTTTGAATCTGGTCCGCAGACACTGCTTGTATTTAAATTGTCAAATTTGCATTCAAGTTACATTTTTTTCGTTTTATTTTGGAAGCGAGAAAAAGTATAGATTAATTTAATGAATCCCCAACATCTTGCAGATCATACAAATAAAAAGGAGGCCAGGAAAAGATGTTTTATACTTCGGACACCCAGTTTACATGTACCGCTCGGTCCATCTAACAGATTGGGTGCCGAAGTACTCGTTATTGCAACCGAAGCTCCCGGAAGCCTTCGCCCTGCTTTGTAAATATATCACAGTCTTCTCCGCCGGCCTCGCAATCATTAACGTCGTGCCTTACTTCTTCCTCGACGGGCATTACATCCTGGACATATTAGTTCTCTGGTCCTCTGGTTTCCTACCGCACAGTAAAAGCGTTCGGGACACCGTCGTGTCGACTGTGACGGGTGTTACTACTCTGCTGCTTACTATCAGCATTCTGTATTTATTTGCTAATAAATTGACGTAGATTAATGGGCACTTTGATTGGTATTCAGACTTAATTTAATGTAGAAAAATATGTACAGGTATCACTGTTTTACAGTTCTTGGAATTAACCTTCGAACATTTGTTATTCTATTAATCTAGTTGTGTGTAAAAGTTAATGGTAAACAAGAGAGTCGGGACTTAAATAGTATTGTCGATGTAGAGTCCTTAAAACTAGTGATATGTCGGCTGGAAATGTCGGATTCCCACTTGGACGAAAATGAGTATAAAAAAATACTTTGAGACCTTAGCGATAAATGCAGTCATGTTCGCTCGAATATTCAATGGTAAAATTTGTATACCATCCGATTAAAAGGTTTGGTTCAGTCTATTTCTTCTTTAGCTGCGGGGAGATTTGAGTCCCTTTTGAACAGTGTCGGCTGTTGATGATTTCGTCGATGCTTTGTTTGAGTTCCTCCATTTCGAGGATGTCGACGGGAAGGGAAGTCTGTGTCGCCATTTCCCTCGCGTTGCTTTGACCGTCGGACATGAGACGCGCGAGTTCAGGGCAGCAGGAATTCAAACTGGACGTCAGGTTCTCGATGGCTGCTTTTCTGTAGGCTTCCTTGATCTCAACGTCCTTTAATTTTATGTCGCTGGATTCCTGGAAGAAGTGCTTAAGGATGGTCTCGTCCTGCAGGAGATACTTATTGCGGTAGCTTTTGTTGCTCTTGTTGCTCGTTTTGCTTTTACTGCGCTGGGGTTCGACGTCTAACATTTTCGTCTCTTCCTCCGCCTGGCTCTCGTCGCTCTCGCTGCTCTGCTCCTCCTTCTCGACGTTGCCGGCTTCCAGGTCAACGTCGTTCCTTGTCTGGTGGCACTTCTCATCGCTGCTCGAGTTCTCCTCGCTACCACTGTGATGCGGGAAGAGGAAGGGCAGCAGCATCCCGGCGCTCTTCGCATCGAACATCTTTAGATCCAAGGCGCGCTCGTCCAGACCCGCGCAAGCTGAACGCCGCTTCATGTTCGGACCAGGAATTGGTGGGATCTTCGAGCTATTCCCGATTGTCAGTGTCGAGAGGATCTGCGCACCGAGTTGACTTTCCTGGGAAGTCGTGCTGCCTCTTCGGAACAGCGGTCCAGCTTTGCCCGATCTCGATTTCGCAAAGTCCCGTCGTCGCTTTCCGCGTCGACCGCGTGAACTCGCCGCGACCTTCCTCGTCGTCTTCAGCTCGGCGATTTGCACGGAAATCTGCGAATCTAGCGAGTTTCTTCTCGATTCTACTGACACTCGCCGCACACTGAAGCTGATCTCCGAGTCCACCGAGTTCCGTCGATTGCTCGAGACCGAGCCGGTTGTTCCTCCAACGAGGGCGCCTCGTCGCGTGACTAGTTTCGGCAGGGCGGCGGCCCAGGTCGAACTAAAGTCCTGCGAAGCCACCGAGTTCAAGTCGAAGTTCAATCCCACCGGATCCTCGTGAGTGTTGTGGAAACTGATGGACAAGCGGCCTGCGTTGTTGAAGGTTTTCCGCTTCGCGAACGCTTGAGCGATCACCTTGTGCTTCTTCAGACGAATCGGCTCCTCCGACTCGCAATTAAAAGTCCTGCGAATTCAAAGCGGCTCTCAATGCTATCCCAGGTTTGGCACAAAAGGAAACTTACCGCCTTAGAAATCTGACCCAAGTGTCGACGGTCGACCCCGTCCAGACCCACGAGGACATAAGAATCCCCGCGAAAAATGGTGACAATAAATGCAACTGGAGCTTCGCCGCACTTGGACGATATTCCATTTTGCACTCAGCCATGTCGATGTATCTCGTCGAAATTGCACATCTGATGAATAAACAAGAAAAGTTCATAAATTCTGAACGATTGAACCCATTTTCTAAAAGATTCTTATCGAACGAATATGATTAGTTCGAGAAAAGTAAAAGTATCGTGTATTCCTCACATCATATAATTCCTAAAGCTCTGTCGCCACTGCCAGGAGTGCTGGAAGTCATAAATGTGGCAGTAAAACGTCACAACCACCGCAGCGAAGGTAAAAATCGAAAAGAGTCCCATTCGAACGATGGTTTCTCTGATTTTCGAGCTTGCTCGCTCGGAGATGATCTCTTGGCTGCTTATCTTTAAACGTATCAACGTAATCAGACCTGAAAATAATACCAAACCATTAAAACCTTATAAAATTAATTGCAGCAGCCAATAAATTGAATTACCTCTCGACAGGAAATATCCGCCGACCAAAACAACCACTAAAACAGGTCCCAGTAAAAACCAAGCCCTAACTGCCTGATTAGCGTAACCAACAAAGCAAATCCCGGTCACACTGTTCCCATCGATCTCGCCAAGTGCCATGATTGTGACTGTTAGGACGAGCGGCAGACACCAGGCGATCAAGTGGAAGTAGGCTCCCTTCTTGTCGATCCTGTCCTGGATCTTCCCCAGGGCTTGAAAGCTCATGTGCCAGGCGTACGTGAGGATGACGAACCACACCATCGCGGCCATCAAGGAATAGTAAACCAGAACGAAGACAACCACGCAGGACAGGTTCTCACCGCTGAAAATTCAATGAGTTAGGAAGAGTTTCGAGTAGACTCTGCACACACGTTTGTAGAATGAATGCTTTGGGATTGAGTTACCTCCAAGCCTGAGGGAAACACTGTAAAAGGTAGCAAAGTTAGGACTTCCAAGTGTTGGATTGGGGAAAGTTTTGCTTACCTTGGCTCGCTCATTCTCAGTGTACCGTCCTTGCGGCAGACTATCACGTCTCTGCTCCCGGTGAATTGTGCCAGCCAGCCGATGCAGGAAACCATGAAGCAGCAGTTTATATAAAATATCACTAAGGCTGGGTATTTATTTGCACTTCGCCAGTCTATTAAAAATGTTACCTGTCGAATAGCAATGAATTAGAACCGAATCATTTTCCGATTATTCAATTTTACCTACAATTGTGAAGATGTTGAACGCGCAGCAAATCCCCGCGGCCCAAGCGATGAACGAATGAACCTGCTTGTGCTCGTCCGGTGTGAACAACGGGTCACTGCACTGAGTGCCACAGCCTTCGACTCCTTCAAAAATGGAAAGAGCATTGTCTGTGGGGACCAGTGGCTTCAGGCACTTGCCAGTTACATTGAACTTGATTTCCCGGACATCGTTTGTGCACAGTCTCGGGAAGAGTTTTGTGTTCTCACACTTGATAAAGCTTGGCCAGATGGTATGGTTGAACAGGAGCCGGCAGGGACCTGAAACCATCTTGCACATCTCTTGTGACGGAAGGTAAACCGTGTCGTTTGTGCAT
The DNA here is from genome assembly GCA_963675795.1 of Crossocerus cetratus. Lineage (NCBI taxonomy): Eukaryota > Metazoa > Arthropoda > Insecta > Hymenoptera > Crabronidae > Crossocerus > Crossocerus cetratus. Next base: position 8,466,597 of record OY776664.1, on the reverse strand, counting down.
TTTGGCATGAAGACTGCACAGAGCAAAGGTTGAACAACTGCCCAGCACTTGGGGATGTGCTTTAATGCCTGCAGAATGTAGAGTTTCTCCTGCAAGGGAAGAAATCATTAATGAACTGTACAATCAAATTAACTTGTTGATTCCTACCTCGATAATGTCACTGGTCAAGTGCTCTGGTATCAGATCCAAGGTAGTTGCTGTGTAAGGCAGTCTTGTCCCCATGCACAAGTTTTTCTGCATAGGAACACACTTAGCCGGCCTCTGACAATTGGAGGAATCCGGCGAGTATTCCCCAATGGGATATCGATCCATGAGGTAACTAGAGTCTTTGATCCTATGGCGGTGACTCAGCTCCAGGTGCTTCCAAGTCTTATTCTCCACATTTGTATTAACACCTGCGCTTGGCTCCAGCTCCGATGCTGCCTGTTGCGCCAAAAGGAAGCCGTAGACCAACAGAAACATCATCTACAGGGAAAATGAACTTGAATCCAACACAAATGAAAAGTAAGTGAGTCCGAATCCAAAAGTAAGTGAAAAGTAAAGTTGAATTGAAAAGTAAGTGAGAAGTAAAGTTGAATCCAAAAGTAAGTGAAAAGTAAAGTTGGATTCAAAAGCAAAGTAGAACTTTACGCGAAATACAAGTGAACAATTACCTACCTCGATTTGAAATGCATGAACCAATTTGGAGGAGGAACTCTACCAAAAGCTTTCGTTCCTGCTGGTGGAGACTGGGTCGGACATTCTGGATTCCAGTGGCTCTGTTCACCGCGCCACTTCCAGCATATAAACACACGCCATAGCGGACTGTACCGGGGACCACACACGTTACCAGCCTATATATAAGCGGACCACCCCGCGTGCATCGGGTTGCCTGATCGCGAGTGGGTGGTGGGGGAAAGACAATGGGGTGGACGCGTACACTTACGAATCGGGATGAGAACGCGCTTCCTTCTCTTCCACCTTCCGCCGCTTCCTCTCGTCCAACCTGCTCGGCTCTGATCTTGCCGAACGCTGTCGGCTGGGAGTTGCGTAGGAATGCGCGCCACCGTCCGCCCCGCAAATTGAGCGAGAGTTTTGGAATAGGACATATTCTTTTTTATCGATTTTTTTTATTTATTAGTTAAACCCTGAGTCACCCGGCTCATTGGTTTTAACGGAAATAAACTTTTAATTCCGTACATTATATGTAATAAATTATGTAAAATATTAAATGCGAATGTATATAAATATTTGCTATATGTAGGGGTCCCTTTACTGATGTACTATCAGTGGGCCCCACAAAGTCAAGGGGTTAATGTCAATTTATTAAAGAAATAATACTCAAAGCGCCACATTATTAAATCGCGCACGCTGAGCGATCAGTAATTTGCAGAGCGCCCGCGCCAGGGGGCGCCGCAGTCGAATTCCACGGAATTAATTTTGAGTCGCGCGTCTTTCCTAAAGACACAGACGGACACCGGCAAATCACCGGCAAAGCGACGGTTTTACAGAGTCGACTTGAATTGAGCGAAAACGAGTGGGAAAGCTGAAAGCAACGCTCGGATCTCGAAGGAGTTTCACTCTGTCAGGAAGTGTCGGCGCAATAATGGAGCTCACCGACGAGGTTCTGCCCACTCTGAGCGAGTATTTGCAACAGACACTCAGCCCCGATGTGAAAGTACGCAGACCAGGTGAGTAACCTAAATGCTAAAACAAAGTCGTTGGGAATTCGTTGATCATTGGTTTGGGACTTTGATTCAGTGATTGTTCGATTGCGCGATTCTTTGTTTTTGTTGCATTCGATTTTCAATTGTTGTTGTACTTGATTTTCAATTTTTTGTTGTATTTTATTTAATTTTTTTTGTTTTTGTTGTATTCGAATTCCGCTTGTGGTTTTTAAAGAGGAATATGGAATTTGTTATTTATTCTGGTGTGAGTCTTGTGTTTATATTTGGGGAGAGGCAATTGGTAGGATTATTACAAATTCATTTTGGAGGATCTGTGTCTGCGCTGAGGAAATGGTTTGCATCAGTTGAACTGTTGTTGTTTCCTTTGTTGGAACTCAATTGTATTAAAGTTCTAGTATTTTACTTCAGGTTGTTCATTAGAAATGCAATTTACAAGAACCTTGTTTGCACAGAAGCAAAACTTTGTGTTAGTTGTGTATTAACTCAATTTGACCATCAAAAATCAGAATTTCCCACAATTCCATTTCAACTGTTGTTGGTTTGGAATTACCAAGCACACAATTCATAAGAATCCATTCAAACTATGACCAATTTTCATAGCGGAGAAGTTTTTCGAGTTCATTGAGATCAACAAAAATTATCCTCTATTGTTATTACACCTGGTGGACAAGGCAGAGGTGGATATGACGATAAGAATTGCAGCAGCAGTTACCTTCAAGAACTATGTGAAGAGAAACTGGGAAGTGGTGAGTTAATATATGCAATTTTATATTTATAATATAATTTTCGATAATTTACTATTTATTTTTTGGTTAATAACTATATAATTGGATAATTTGAAATTTCGGTAAAATACTTCAAATTTGATATAATACTCGGCTCGATTTCCAGCCGGAGGATTCGGAGGTCGACGTCATCTACGCCCAAGACAGAGAAGCGATAAAGAAGATGATCGTCGACCTGATGCTCCACTCGCCAGACTCGATTCAAAAGCAGCTCTCGGACGCTGTCTCGATAATCGGCAAATACGATTTCCCCAACAAGTGGCCGGAGCTGATGGACCAAATGGTCGACAAGTTTAACACCGGCGACTTCCACGTAATCAACGGTGTCCTCCACACGGCACATTCCTTGTTCAAAAAGTATAGATACGAATTCAAGAGTCAGATTCTTTGGACGGAGATCAAATACGTCCTCGGACAATTCGCCAAGCCTTTAACAGACCTGTTTATTGTGAGTATCCTTTTCCTCCGGTGAATTTCGGCCGACTCGAAACTAAACTGATCCTTTCAGGCGACGATGAATCTGACCCAAGTCCACGCGAACAATGTGGACGCTTTGAAAGTGATTTATAACTCTCTGGTGGTGCTGTGTAAAGTATTTTACTCGCTCAACTTTCAGGTATTTGATTGAACTAGTAAGATAGACAGTTTACTCGTTTTGTGGACTAATCAAGACCGATTTTCAGGATCTCCCAGAGTTCTTTGAGGACAACATGTCTGTGTGGATGAGTAATTTCCACACTTTGTTGAACACTGACCTCCCAGCTCTTCAAACCGCAGTAAGTCTCTTTTAGATGACAAATAATTTCCAAATGCAAAGTCTTCTTTTAACACAGGACGAGGAAGAAGCTGGAGTCCTCGAACAACTAAAGTCCCAAGTCTGCGATAATGTTTGCCTTTACGCGCAAAATTACGATGAGGAGTTCCAAACTTACCTGCCGAATTTCGTCACTGCCATTTGGAACTTGTTGACTTCCACTGGACTGCAACCGAAATACGACTCGGTGAGTGAATCCTAAACCTAATTAAAGTTTTATTATTAACTGGGAGTTTTTTTCTAATCACAGTTGGTGTCGAACGCTTTGCAATTCCTCGCGACGGTCGCGGACAGAGCTCAGTACAGACACTTGTTCGAGGATCCGAGCACACTGAGCAGCATTTGCGCCAAAGTTATCATACCAAACATGGAATTCCGAGGTATTAAAACCTGCAATAATAATAATGAATGATTAGTAAGCCTGGAATTTCATTCAGAATCGGACAGCGAGCTCTTCGAGGACAATCCCGAGGAGTACATCCGCCGAGACATCGAAGGCAGCGACATAGACACGCGTAGACGCGCGGCCTGCGATTTGGTCAAAGTTCTCTCCAAGTACTTCGAGTCCAAGATCATGGAGATCTTCGGCTCGTACATCCAAGTGATGCTGGAGAATTACGCGACGAAGCCTGCGGACAACTGGCGCAGCAAGGACGCCGCGATCTACCTGGTCACATCGAGCGCGAGTAAAGGCCAAACGCAGAAACACGGTGTAACGCAGACGAGCGAGCTAGTTTCTCTCCCACAATTCGCCTCGCAGCACATTGAGACTGAATTGGCGAAACCCGACGGTAAGAAATGAATGAAATCTCACAAGTTCCAGGTTCGATTCAACAAAGTTCAATTTGGTTCTAGTGAACGAGTTTCCTGTCCTGAAAGCGGACGCCATCAAGTTCATCATGACCTTCCGCTCGGTTCTGCCGCCGGAGATGGTCGCCAGGAACTTGCCGCAAATCATTCGACATCTGAGCGCGACCAGTCTCGTTGTCCACACTTATGCGGCCTGCGCTATTGAACGAATATTTACTATGAAGTCTTCGGATAATTCTCCTTTGTACGTTTGTTTTCTACGGAAATATTTTATGAATTTTCATTTATTCATTTATATGTTTATTTTGATAAATATAAATGCTTCAAATTGTTCCAGGCTCAAAGCGAACGATTTACAGCCGCTGGCGGCTGATCTGCTGAAAGGACTCTTCGCGTGTTTGAGTATGCCGGGATCGGAGGAGAATGAGTATGTGATGAAGGCGATTATGAGAACGTTCGGCGCCCTTCAGGAAACGCTCCTGCCATTTTTGGCGGACCTTCTGCCGCAGTTGACGGAGAAGCTCACGATTGTCGCGAAGAACCCCAGTCGGCCTAATTTCAATCACTATCTCTTCGAAGTCTTCAGCCTGTCGATAAAGTGAGTCGAGATTTTCTATTTCTTAATTTATTTTTCTACCGGCTTGTGATAGATTTAAACGAAGTGAATCTAAATCTGTTACTCCAGAATTGTCTACAAGACAAATCCAGAAGCAGTTTCATCCTTCGAGGAAGCATTATTCCCGATTTTCCAGGGAATCCTACAGCAAGATATTCCAGGTATAGTCTTTAATCCAATCAGAAGGCAACTTTAAAAAAACTGTCCAGAAATATTAGCCAGAAATTTTTAAATAAGACCTTTTACAATAGACTGATTAATTATAATAATTGCAGAATTCATACCGTACGTCTTTCAAATACTCGCCCTCCTCCTGGAATTGCGAGCGGGCCCAAATATCCCCGAGCCCTACATAGCATTGTATCCCTGCTTGTTGTCGCCGGTGCTCTTCGGTCGTCAAGCGAATATCGATCCACTCAATCGACTGCTGCGCGCTTTCATCAAGCGCGGCTCTCACCTCGAGATCATCCAGGAAAAGGCGAATGGTTTGTTGGGCGTATTCCAGAAGTTGATCGCTTCCAAAGCGAATGACACCGAGGGTTTCCTGCTGATGCAGTGTATCATCGAACATTTCCCACCGTGAGTGAGTTTCCCACCGTGAGTCTTTAGATTTATTCATTTATTAATGGCTGATCCATTTCAGGAACGTGTTGGAACCGTACATAAAGCAGATCTTCGTACTCCTATTCCAGCGGCTCACGTCTTCAAAAACGACAAAGTTCGTCAAAGGTCTTATCGTCTTTTTCGCGTATTACATCATCCGATACGGAGCGACCAATTTCGTTTCAATGGTCGATGGAATCCAGGCTCAGTAAGTTTACAATGAACAAAACAATCACTCTATTATTGTACTTATTAGATTCAATTATTCTATTATTGCACTTCACAGGATGTTCGGTATGGTAATCGAACGGATCATCATCCCAGACCTCCAGAAAGTCTCGGGCGGCGTCGCGCGGAAGGCGGCCGCCGTCGGAATCTCGAATCTGTTGATCGACTGTCCGGCGATGCTGGAAAATCCGTACAACAGTTACTACGTCCGATTACTCGCGGTTTTGATTGAATTCTTCGAACTACCGCAGGATGAGAGCGTCGCGCCGGAGGACGGAATCTTCCCCGACGTGGAAAGCGGCGCTGACTATCAAGTTGGCTACAGTCAGCTCGTCTACGCGAGGAATCCAACTAAGGATCCTCTGGAAGGTGCGTTGAACTGATTAAGTTACCTCTTCTAACTAATTTATCAGTTTTATGGAAAGTGGAGAAATGAATCTACCTTTTCATAGGAATAAATTGGGTATTGATATCGTATGTAGTTTAAACAAAGCAAAAAACAACAATTCCTCTGCTTCTTTGGGTTTTCGCTGTAACCCCCTTAATATAATACTGAATTCTAAATTCGATCCACCTTCCCAGCAATTGGAGAGGTCCGCTTACACTTGGCACAAGGACTAGGAAGATTATCGCCCGGACAACTGCCGAGTCTGCTGGGACAGATCCCGGAGCCGAACGCGAACCACCTGAAGAATTACCTGCAAACCGCGGGCGTGCCGATCGCATAATACGGCTTCGACGTTCGGCAGAGACTGAAGGTCCACCTGATCGCACGGGAGATGAACAGGATCGGACTAAGACGATTGTAATTTGTAAGGCAGAGAATGATTTTTCTATTGTGATATAATTGGAGTCGTCGGCAGCCGGCGCTGTGCTTGTTTATGTATAGCTGGTTAATACAATGAAGGTTTGTAAGCCGAGTGTTATTTACCTTTTGTGCTTGATGCAAGGGAAACTGATTGATTGACACTTTAATTGCTTAATGAAATGCATAATTTAGTTTCAAATTGCAATATTTCTATTTCGAAACATTTAAAATTCACAAAAACACACTAAAATTACCTACAATGAATTTTAAAAACCCGTTTAATTTTTTTAAACCAAAAATCTTAGCAATTTTTAAATAAATGCGTTTCATTAAACAATCAAAACGTCTTAGGACGACCTTTAAAATTAAGCCGTCAAACGAAACATTCCGGAATAATTTACAACGTTCCAAAAGGGTTGTTTGAATTTCAACAGAAAATTAGTGAAACCTGAAAGAGAGATCGTTTCTTTCCAAGAAATAACTAGAAATAACTTACTCAACATCACTTTTATTCCAAGCGGAATTATTCGGACAAAACATTCACTTAATCGCAAAACCCTGAGAATTTGATTGAATTAATTCTTCGCAACACCGAATCTCAACTGATTACAGGATTTATTAGATTCTCTCATAACACTGCAGTCTGTAAACTATATCTAAACCATTTCCACTCCATAATTTACTTATACGCAATATATAAAGCATCGAAAGAAGAAGTAATAATCACAGTGGCATTATCGCTTGGCGGTGTCCGCGTCCAGAGCTGCAAAACGAAACGAATCCCAGGTGAGTAAACAATTGTTTATTAATATTGACGAATCGAAAAGACAAAGAATTCTGTTTAAGGTATTATCTTATAATATAAAGGTATAAGATAGAATCTTTGCTACTCACTTTTGCCATCGCACGCGACGATCTTCACTTTGTCCACGACCGCTACTTCCTGGACCTCTCGGAACTCGACGTCGTTCAGCATGAATGTCCAAACGTTGTCGCAGAATCTGTACGTGTTCAATTTACCGGCCTGGAATGAATGCATCCGCGTGGTTATTGGTGTGATCGTGAAATATTAGAATTAGGAGTTCCTGGAAGTAGAACTCGACTGTGTTGAGTCTCGCGATATATTACGATAACTAAATCGGAAATCTTTGTTAATCAACTTCAATCTAAGGTACCTGGATTAACATAGTGTGTTTCACAGAACCGTAACTAGAGAATGTTAAGCTTTTAAATATAAAAATGGATGGAAGGGTAGATACTTGCCTTAAATGTCAGTCTTGATCTGACTCTTGTTGCCAGAGCTTGGTTAATGGCTTTGTCGAATTGGAGGAGTACTTTTATCGCCAGCTGCGGTGTGATTTGACCATACTAAAAAGTCCATACATAGTTCAATAACAATAATATAAGATAAGAAATTGTTTAATGTAACATGAGAATCGAAACTGTCGTATCGAAACAATATTACTATGGAACAACGAAGCTCAGTCGATTATTAAAACAAAAGGTATTGTTTATAGTAACTTAAGGAATTTGTTTACTTACTGACAACCCCATCATACAAAACAAGAACTACGAAACGACGAACGCTCGTCCAATTATTAATAGAACAGGTCCTCGTCTGCTTGTCCGCGAATCCAATTCTTCCATTCGCCGAGGGAAATAATGTTTACAATAAACAAATGCGCATTCCACACCTACCTGAATCAACTCATCAAGGCTTTCTTGTAACGTGTTGCCGAGAGTTGTGTTGCGGTACAATTGGTAAGACATTGTTGGTCGAATCCGAGAACTTGGACTATCGACGATTAGCACTGCGAGAGTGCGAGTACAACCTGGTTTCGCAAGCTTCTCCGAGGTATTGGTTTAATATTCACTGTTGTTGCAGTTGGAGATGTTCCATTCGAGGTTATGTCGGTGTTGGTTTCTGTCGAAAACAAACATGTAGGAAGACTGGCGCTGCGGAACTAATTGTGGAACTAAAAAAGTCTGTCGACCAATTGGAATTGATCGGCTCGGTTTTACGGTAGTTAACCCTTGAGTCAATAAAACAATCTAGTTTAAAACGATTAAATTTAATGCGATTTTTAATATAAAACCCTTTAGTCTAAAATGTCCAAGTCCAAACTAGAAAGCTTATTTCGAAATTCCCCCGGGCAGTTTGTCTCGCCGTCGTTTCCTCGAGCCCAAACTGGCGACCCGGCGCTAGCTTCCGAGCATTTCCAGTATGTATTCGGGCCGCAGGAATTCCACGGATATTTCCCTTCGGCTTCTGCCTGTGTGGCGGGTCACGTATGTGTACATGCACGCGCCACCTTAGCTCAGCTTGTGTGGAGCTGTCAATGGAACTAGAAAGTGTTAGAGCGAGCAGACTTATGAATCCGCCGAGCCCAGTGTTCGACACCTGCGAGCAGCTGCTGTTGCTTCATGTTTACAGGCTTGTCCTGACGAATTCTTAGTAGTTCACCTACTTATCGGAGACTCCGATCGACGCTGGAAAATGTCGAATGCGATTGACAAACGGATCGAGCTACTGCTGAATGGCGAGCGGCTCGCCGATGTTGAAACTAGTCATTTCTCCGACGATTATTCCGCTGGTGAGTTACTGGGCGTGTTTCGTTACTCCGGAATTTACTGAATGCTTTTGCATTTAGTGGGTTTGAATTAAAGAGCTTTAAATTTAGAAGATTTGAGTTACAGTGTTTTGCATTTGAAAGCTTTAAATTACCTTGTTTTACATTTAAAAGCTTGTAATTCAAACATTTTAAATCAAAGCACTTTAAATTCAAATGTTTCAAATTCGAATTCTGTAAATTCGAGCACTCTACATTCAAAACTTTTTAACTAAAGCACTTTACACCCTAAATCTTCTTACATTTCACCATAAAACATGCCTTTTCCCCTGATTCAATCAAAATCCATTACTCAACAAATTCTTCAAAGTCAATCTCCTTTCAGGTTCCAAAGACACTTGTCCGAGTCTGACCCAATCTCAGAAACCAGTGACATACATAGTCGCCGCAGTAATCCTGAATGAAGAGGAGGAAGTCTTAATGATCCAAGAAGCAAAACCATCCTGCAAAGGGAAATGGTACTTGCCAGCCGGTCGCGTTGAAAGCAATGAGACTCTGGTGCAAGCGGTTCAAAGGGAGGTATTGGAAGAGACTGGATTAATCTTCGAGCCATCCACTCTGGTATTAATTGAAAGTGCCTGTGGCTCTTGGTTCCGATTTGTCTTCACTGGCGAAATTGTCGGTGGTTGCTTGAAGAGTTTGAAAGAGGCAAACGAAGAGTCACTGCAGGCAGCTTGGGTGAGAAATGTGGAAGAGCTAGACCTCCGCTCACATGATGTGCTTACTGTGATAAAGCGAGGGAAGAGTTACATTGAGAACAAGAGCCAAGTCAAGCATCCGCTGTTACTGCCGGTCGCGGTGCCGTCGTGTAAATCATCGCTGCGGCTCGTCATCTCCTGCAAGGAGAGAGCGACGTAGGTAGAATTGTATTTGCAGGCTTTTTAAACCAGACCTGTGCTTGGAAGAATGTGGAAACTTAAAGCGCTGTAAATTAAAATATTTTAAACAAAGCGTTTTCGGTAATAAACACAAAATTGCAAAATGTAATGAAAGAATGATTTTGTCAACAGGAATTTGTTGCACGTACTCGCAACAAAGGAAACATCGTACTTTCCCGTCTGCGATATCGACCCGGAACGCAGTCTTCTCTCCACTCTGCACAATTTCATGGTGGTAAGTTCTCTAATTTAACCAAGTAAACTTCAAAGTAATTACAATCACTATTTTCTCTCCCTAGGAAATCTTCGGAGCGGACGTTGCACAACACAAACCGCACGGTTTGCTATCGCTGGAGTTTGGCGAGAGCGAGCGAGGAAGCGGACTCTGCCTGACTCTCTTAATATCATTCAAACTACCTCTGGAACAAGTCTCGCCGATCGAGAAGTACACTTGGCACCGGATCTCCGCGAGAGTCGCCCAAGCGATGATCTCACGTCTGCCGAAGAACATGACTGTTCCCATAAACGTTGTCCGCTGATTGCAGACAGGAAAACTCGTTAGTTTCGGGACAAATGCAATTGCAATTTCGTTTGCGGGCTCTTGCCACTCTAGAAGAAACGAAAGTAGATGAATTTTTACCATTTTTATGACAATATAGTCAATGCAGTAGAAAAGGACTTTATTGTACATGCTTTGAAGAGTATCTAGATTTGTTTATTTAATATACAATAAAGATTTTCTTTTGCATTTGTTATATTGTCATGCAAAATTATAAAAATTCACCTATTTTCGTTCTCGCTAGAGTAGCATTACCCCTTAATTCGAGAACTGGTTCTCAAGTGTGCAGAGTTTGTAACTTGTTAGAGATGAGAGCGATTTATACATTCGACATTCCATTTCAAGTATTAGTGAGCTGAACGCTTTCGATTGCGTTGGTCCGCTTTCCAAGTTGTAAGGGTCGGATTTAAGACCACAGAGTATATTTTAGATACTAGGAGAAACCTGTAAACAACTGTTTACTTGGTACGTTGTATTTGACAAATATAGAATGCAATACTTGTTGATTAATTTGTATATATACTTCATATTCAAAATGCTTGAAATTTAAAATCCTTATCCTTCTGTCTTCAATTGTAATTTGTTACAGACAATGTTAGAGACGATTAAATACAAATTGCCAGGCAGAAAATAATACTGACAAACATAATAGTTTAATATTTAACAAACTACATTCATATAAAAACATTGGTTTGATCCTCGGAGCCACAGGAACTCGTTAAAAAGCGTCTATCAAATACGCACAAATTGGTAACAATTCACCACATCTCTCCTTAACTTGGTATTGTCGAGACTGTACTCAGATCAATCATGTTTCCCCTCCTTTTATTGAACAATCGAGCCAAATGAAGTCTCGGAAGTCAATTCTTGGAAGCTACGTTCATCTAAAACCTGTCGAAATCAGTGAAACTCGCACGATCGCGTCTCTAACTTCATCTCAATATACTTAAGATTTCTTTTCAAAGACGAATTCACACGATTTACTCGAAACACCTTCAATTGGAGAGCAAAACCAATTACTTCTATTGACTAGTAATGCTTTGCCTCTGGTAACTCTCCTTCGAGCGGCAAATCTTCCTCAGATTATTCAAACGGCTTTTCAATGCACTTTCCTAGATTTTCAATCTTGTTACGTCTTGGAACTGGAACTGGCAGTGAATTGAGCCTCCAGGAATAAGATACGCTCGCGTTGTCGCTGGATTATCAAGTCTCTCTCGCGAATGATGCCCTCTTTCTCCTGGACTTCATTGCGAAGCTGAGCGATGAGGAGGTCCTTGTCGGTACTGATCCCTCTTAACACTTGGTCAGTCGTAGGCCGTTTTTCCGGGTCTTTCTGGACCAATTGACTAACCAGTTGGGACTGCAAAGAATACTTGATTAGCCACGAAAGTGCGATATTCATTAATGATGTATTGGAGATAAACACAATACTCGAATACGAGACATTCCCATATGCTAAGGAGCGGTCAAGTTGTTAAAGAAGCTTGACATCTTGAAATTGGCGGAATCAAATTTATTATTAATTTACCAGTTTCGGGTAATCGACAGCGAGACTGGTTGGCAGTTGACCCTTTTTCAATTCCTCTATCAGAGTGGTTTGCTCCATTCGAGTCGGCGTCGGAACAAGCAACTCAAATAAGACTATTCCAGCGCTGTATACGTCACTCTATAAAATCGGAATTAATAAACAGCTGGTTTTAATCTGGCAGACTTTAATTAGTACCTGAATGTTGCATTCTCCTCTGGATTGTTCAGGTGCGACGTACAAAGGTGTGCCGCCCATCGAGGAATGATGATTGGCTTGTAAACGACAGGCCAGTCCGAAGTCGCCCACTTGAACGACCAGTGGTCCGGAGAGACTTATGAATATATTACTTGGCTGAAAGAAGTCGGGAATCTCTTTGCTGTTTTATTATTGAAACGCGTTGATTTCTGAGAATCTTTTCTTCTTTTCTTACCTTAATATCGTGATGGACGATGCCCTGTGAGTGTATGTAATTCAAGCCCTTGAAGATCTGAGTGAGTATTTCCATTATCACCGGCTGGGGCGTCCGGCCCGTTCGTCCTTTCAACCAAAGGTGCAGGGTTTGCTCGCACAGGGCCATTTGGATGTACAAAGTCGCGTGAATCTGCATCTAATTGAAACGTTTGCATCTTATTTTTATTGGGATTTCCCGGAGAGTTGCCTAATTTGCCTAATGTTAACGCGCCACTATTCTTTACTAACATCGATCGGTCTGTAAGGGCAGATCCTGTTTTCAATCTCCGCGGATTCGCTGGTGTCATTAGAGTCCGTGTTTATTTCCGAGTAACTTCTCTGCATTTCTGTGCTCTTGCTGGTCCTCCGGAAGCTGACGCTGTGCGAGATATTCTCCTCATCTTCCCCTGGAATAATAATGGTTTTCATGCCGACAACCAAGAGTGATTTTAACGCGTTTGAATCTCAATCGTTCGAATTTAAAGCGCAATTACTGCTTTTTAGTAAATCAATCAAGTCCTCACCGATTCCCTGACTCCCAGTATTACCAGTTGAAGTTACACTGTCGCTGGGCTCGGAAATGTACTCCGAGTTCGACGTCTCGGTTAGTCGAGCGGTGCTTCCCGGGCCGAAGCTCGGCTCAAGCCAGGCGCACTTGTACGAAACGACGTTCGGGTGGTTCAATTTGGCGAGTGCCTGCACTTCCTCCAAGTCCCTGGCGATCGTCTGCATCTTGGCGGAGTCCAGGCCGACTTTCTTTATGGCGTATTCCGTTTGGTCCAGTCGGTTCTTTGCTTTGTAGACTCGGCCGAAGCCTCCGTCGGCGATATGAGCGACTTCCACAAACTCCTGGTAGTACCTGGACTCAGTGTATACTGATTGGGCCAGGGGTCTGCAATTGGAAGTTGAGTGCATTAAGGAAAAGGAGTGGATTCATTGATGTTCTTGAAGTCATTCCAGTTCAAATGCTTTAAATCAAAGTATTTTGCTGTAATGGCTTTAAACTAAAATACATTAAATTAAATTCAAGTATTATTAATACCTTTCGATGGCTGGGTAGTTGCCAGTCTTAGTCGCATAAGCAACATTGAAGAACTTTTCAAAAGCGTCTCGCATGAGTTTTTGAATTGGTTGCAACTCCCCCATCTTGTAACTGCCGTCTATCAGATTCAGCTGGTGCAGTTTCTCGCATATTGCTGGCAAACATTAATCAGAATGTAACACAGAATCTTAGCATATTCTTTTGCCTTTTGTCAATGTAGTTTTATTACCAATATACAAGTTGTACTTGCGTTCCTTGTTGCTCTCTACCTTCTCGCATATCTTATTCACCAGTGCCTCGATCAGGAGGCTCTGGGAGAAGGGAGTTAATATTATCTGCTGGTCTTCGAGTTTGGAGCTGTCGACCCGCTGGGTTGTTCGGATACTGTTTCCTGTTGGGAGTAGAATATTAGAATTGTCAAAAAATAACTGTATTGAATTAAGGAAAACTGGATTCTAAGTCCAGACACTTAAAACCAGAGAGATTCAAGTCAAAGCACTTTAAGTGTAAATGTTTTACATTCAAAAAGCTTGAAACTAAAGTGCTTTCAATTGCCAAATCTCAAAAAGCATCGCACAATGCTCGCTAAGGTTCCCAGATTCGAATTCCCGCGCAGCAAGGTTATAGTATTTACCTCGGTCGAAAGTGGTGACCGTGGCCAGATTTGACCACGGATTGCACGAGGAGGCTGTCTTCTTCTCCATTTCGTCGAGTCCTTGGCATTCGCGCGAGACACGCCAGTCGCCTGCGAAGGAGTTGCGATCGAGTCAGTTTGCCTTCGGGATTACTCTTTGTCGGTGGTCGGAAGGTGTTGACGGTGTTGAGCTCTTCTTTTCAATACAATCTGGCAGCGTTTCTTGTTTGTGTTCACAGAGTCCTGTTGACACTTGTTCAAGTAGTTCGCGGTTTCGTCGCGTGGGCGGCGCTAATTGCGCCGTCGGTAAAAGTGAACACCTTTCTTACCCTCGTTTAATGGTCATTTAAAGGATTTTCATATGTTTCTGCGTATAAAGTTCTAGGTCTTTCGCGGCCCATTAGATATACCTACTTTACACGACTAATTTTTCACTACAAAACAACACAATTTATTACAAAACAACAGGCTAATGCACGAAACTAGATAAAAATCAAAATGTCCCTTCCGCGTCGCAGATCCGATTTACGAACACCGCGGTTTGTTTACACAGCTGCTAGAACTAACAGCTGGCAAGACGAGTCATCGGACATGATCGGACGCTTAACCTCAAACCTCCAGTACTTGGTCGATCGGCAATGTATAATTCGCCCTCGGAAATGAGCAGTTGGAGCAAGTAGAATTGGCAGAGGAATTGTTTGGCGAAGTGTCGGGTTGGTTACTGGACTGCTGGCTCTATCGGCAGGAAGTATGATAAGCGCAGTTACCGCTGGCTAATTGTTGCGATAAAAGCGCAGGGTTGCGCCGACCATGTCTGATAAGCTCGCGACAGAAACGTCGACAATTGGGAGGAATAGTTTGATTGACAGATGAATTGTCGAGGAAGTGAAATTGCTTGGAGCGACGCGAGATAGTTGTCAGCACGAGTAGAACGGGAAACAGGTATCTTGGCTTTTTTGTCTGCTTTGAGTTGTTTGAGATTATGTTTCAAGTCAAATGCCCGAAATTAGAAAGTTTTAAACCACAGCGCTACAACTTCAAATGTTTTAAACCAAGGTGCTTTAAATTCGAACATTTTAAATTAAAGCCCTTTATATTCAAAAGCTGCAAATCAAAGTTTCTTTCAGAAACACTGAAGCAATATTTGTTGATTGTCTTTCCAGCCAACATGCTCGGAGTAGTCTTCTTCTGTGTCCACTTGTTCCTCCTCGGATACTCCACTGGAGATTACACAGAATTGGAGACCAAATGGCAAATACTCTGCCCAGCACTTTACCCGAAGGTCTTCACAAGTTACACCCCACGTGGGAATCTCTCTGGTGGTATCTTCACTAAACCAGCACATGCAAGTGGTGCACAGTGCGTGGCGACTTGTTGCGAGAAACACACATGCAATGTCGCCCTTGTTTACAACAAAACGTGCTATCATGTGCAATGCAATAGTTCCAAGGACTGTGTGCCGATGTACAGGCCTGACTTGGTCAGTGACAATCCGCCAAGTATGATTCTAGTGAAGCCGGTTGAAGAAGATGAGATTTGGTCTGATTTCTTGAATCAAGTCAATGAGGATGACACAAGGTTGGTCTTTG
Organism: Crossocerus cetratus; assembly: GCA_963675795.1. Lineage (NCBI taxonomy): Eukaryota > Metazoa > Arthropoda > Insecta > Hymenoptera > Crabronidae > Crossocerus > Crossocerus cetratus. Next base: position 8,450,956 of record OY776664.1, on the reverse strand, counting down.
AATGAAATGGGTTTATGTTAAATCAAAAGCTGTAGACCAACAGCGCTCTGAATTTAAATACTTAAAGCTAAAGCAGTTTAAATTCAAAATTTGTTGTCTTCAAACTCTGTTTCAGAACTTTACTAATGGATGTACTGGATGGCGAGCAGATCCATTTCGGTGGCTCAACCAGGATCAACTGTATCACCCAAACCAACTGTCCAGATAATGAGATCTGTGTGAAAGAGGAGCACAAAACCGACTTTGGCACTTGCCAATGTTCCATCGGCTTGAAGCGAAATCTCGCTGGTGCGTACACCAACAATTCCCACCCTCTTCAATTATTTCCACTCGAATACCACGTGAATTCTTTTCAGGTCTTTGCTCGATCAACGACTTGGACTCGGACCTCGGCGTAACGCCGGAATTAAAGGACGACGCCGCCAAGGAGCCGAGTACGTCCATTCAACCGCCGATCAAGAAACTTTTAGTTTCCGCGGTCTCGAAGGAGGTCCGTTTACCCGAGAACGAAGTGACGCTGTCCGCGTACACGGTTCCCGCCGAGCAGGAGAACGAGCGGTACAATTACGCTTGGAGCCTTCTGAGCCAACCGGAGGGTCACACTGGGACGATGACGGATCAGAATCGAATGACAGTGAAGTTGAGCAAGTTGTCCGAAGGCTTGTACACCTTTAAAGTCATGGTGAACAGTTCCAGCGCGTTCGGCGAAGCTTACGCGAATGTTAGTGTGTTGCCACGTAAGTGCCAGCGGAATTGAGAATTCAATTAAGCCAACTTGATAAACTGCTTGTAATCCAATAATATTAGATTCGACGAATATTATTTATTTATTTGTTCGTTTATTTTCCAGCAAAGAGACTCAATCAAGCTCCAATCGCTATAATTTCGCCTGCCTCGCAAATTGTAAAGCTTCCAAACACCGGGGCTGTTTTGGATGGTTCTACGAGCAAGGATGATGATAAAGTGATTTCGTATCATTGGGAGTTGCAGCAGGGACCAATTGGATATCAACCCAATCTGGTTAACACTCCGACATTGCAATTGGACAATCTCATCGCTGGAAATTACACTTTCAAGTTAGTCTTTAGTTTTACTAAATAATTAAATTCGAAAGCTTTAAACCAAAGCGTTTTATATTCTAGCCCTTCACATCTCACTTAAATAACCCAAAATTCTGTTTAGATTGACCGTCGAGGATTCCGATCACGTAACGAATTCCACAAGCGCGAACATAACAGTCCTGAAAATAATCGATTACCCGCCGAGCGCGAACGCTGGCCAGGACATCATCATATACCTGCCGCAGAACACGCTGACGTTAAACGGCAATTTGAGTACGGACGACCGAGGAATCGCGAGCTGGGAGTGGACGAAGAGTCCGTCGGATCAGAACAAAGCTGTTGACATGCAGAACACGAGAACACCATATTTACAGCTGTCGAACTTGGAGGAAGGGATGTACACTTTCGTCCTGAAAGTCACCGACGACTCGGAACAATCCTCCACCGCCGAGGTCCACGTGTTTGTCAAGCCTCCGACTAATAAGCCGCCAAAAGGTATTGCTTTTGAACTCGCTTTCAAATTGAAAGCTTTAAATTCACTCCAAACCATAGATTTGGCAACTGTTACCAAATAATCTGAAAGTTGAAATTGTTAATTCACAGCAAACGCAGGAAGTAACATAACAATCGCTCTACCCGAAACGAAGGCCTTGTTGGACGGACGAAAGAGCAAGGACGACATTAAAATCGTCTCGTACCATTGGGAACAAGTCAGGTAACCACAAGTCAACACTTCCCCCCAAACTTCAACAAAACCATTAATATCTAAATAAACAAATACATTGTATTAACAGCGGTCCAAGCAACGCACAATTCTCCATGGCGAACGAGTCAACAACGAACGTCACCAAATTAACGAAGGGCGATTATTTGTTCAAATTGACCGTCATCGACGACAATGGGAACAAGGATTCCGCCAATGTCCAAGTGAAAGTCACCCAAAGTGAGCTTTTGGAAAACAGTACTCTTAAAACCTTGGAAAACAGTAGCTATTCACGAAAAGTTCTAAGAATTGTTTTAATTATGTTTTTATAGATAAAAACGCGCCGCCGAAAGCTTACGCCGGTAGTGATCAAGTGGTATTCGCACCTGTGAGTGTTTTAATCATCAATGGTTCGCTTTCAACGGATGATTTGAAGATTGACCAGTGGCTGTGGACTAGAGATCCATCGGGCCTCGCGGTTGGAAGTATCATCAAGGACACTGACAAATCGCCTGTCTTAATGGTAATGTTTTTATTCCTGTCTTTATAACCGGGGGATCTTATTTTAAAACATAGTAATCAAATTGGCATTAAATTAGAAATATTATCAATTTTAAATCAATGGTAGAAACATTTTTTATTTATAACTTAAATGTATTTTGCTTCCAGTTAATCGACGTTGTCCCAGGCCGTTACGTGTTCAAACTCAAAGTCACAGACGAACAAGGTCTCAGCTCTGAAGACACTGTATCTGTGATTGTTAAACCTGGTAAGTTTCAGAAATATTGACTTTAAATTCCCTTCCTCTACTCCCTGTTATTAGCTGACAATCACTGCAATTCTTGGATTTTCAGATCCCCAATTATTACATCTAGTCGAACTAACATTAAACGTTGCCGCCAACATGTTATCTGTGCAACAAAAGAACTCGCTGGTCATGAAACTGCAAATGCTTCTACGTGACGAGGCGAAGATCGTTATTCGAAATCTACGATTAGAGCCACACACTGGAAGAGCCGTTCTAGTCTTTTACGTGGAGAAACGAGGATTGAAGCAACCGATGCCTGGGCCGGAAGTTGTGTGGCGTTTGAAGGAGAAACTCCGGCAGGATTCAGGTCTTCTTCAGTTATCTGTCGCGAACGTCGACACTGCTGTCTGTCAAAACAATTGTTCTGGTAATTAATTAAGATTATCTTAGAACGTCTTTTTTATTTGAGAGATATGTTATTAATAAATTGTTGATTATTAATTCAGGGCATGGAGTATGCGACCAAGAATCCAGGCAGTGCATGTGCGAAGCGTTTTGGATGCAGAACTTGATACAAAAGTATTTCTTCAACGGAGACTCCAATTGTGGTATGATTTTGAGACACATCAAATATTTGTTTACAGATTTGAAGAATTTAATGTTTGAAAAGTTATCTTTAACGCGTTTGAATTTAAAGGGCTTTTGAATGTAATCCCATTTAACTGTGATCTCCGACGTTTCCTTTAGATTGGAGCATCCTCTACGTGATAATAGCATTATTATGTCTCGTCGTCTGCTGGGTCGGACTAGTTTGGGGCTTCGTCTGCCTCTGGCACAGGACCTGCGCCGGTAGAGAACGGTCTCTGCGCTCCAAGAAGAAACCCGCGCGATATTCATTGCTTCAACCCGAGCCCGAAGACGATAGGAACTCATGTGTGTCTTCAACTAATTAACTTATAATTTTATAATTCATTTCATTATTTCTCCAAGTTCATTAACCAATGTCTCTTTACAGTTTCGAATCACAGCAAAGTGATGATGACGGAGTCCGACACGGACTCCGACGATGTCCTCTTCGAGCACCGCAAGGCGAAGAGCAACAGTTACATACGGAATGGGAAGTCGAGGAAGAACCTTGTCTGGATAGACCAAACGAAAGCATAATTTTGTGAGAATTATTTCTTCAGTTTTTAATTTATATAGTTTGTCATTTTTTACTTATTGCTTATTATCTTTTTCGAGAGTTTAGAGATTCTTTGGCCACTTGAAGTTTAATTTGAACGAAGAACTGGATTATTATTTAGTTTTGACGAATTGCTCTTGCAGAAATAATCTTCAACGCGGTCAAGTACGCCGAATGGACTTTCAGGCGATAATCAGCCGTTTTGCGGAACTACCATTGCAGACAATAAGTTCTCTCAATTTCCTACAATTTGCCAACTTTTTCCGTTGGTTAAATTTTTAATTAACTGGATAATTAATTTAGTGCAAAGTACGCGTTGAAAAGTCTCCAGAGTCGTCATAGCACCGCAGTTATTCCTCAAAGTCGATTGTGATACTTCGCACATTCCCACCAGTCTTACGAGCTAAGTTTTCACAAAGTGTTAGTTAAGGAATGTACTATAAGCTTAGGCCTGAATTGACGGATCCTCGTTGCGAGGACACGTTTTACTTGGATTAATTTACCAGTCACAACGTAATTTATTCGTACTCTAGTCATAGAAGTTTTGCGAGATTGTTTGGTTCATTCAAGGATGAATGGGAGAAATATAGGAGGAATTTCCAACTTCTAAAAAGCGAATGAAACTTCTCCTAGATTTCTCGCCAATACATCCTTACGGACTTACTTGATGCGCGGCACAGTACTACACCGGCCGACTTCCGTTCCTCCCCTAAGTGAAGCGAACTATCCCTGAGAATGGATTGAAATATTTATAATAATAAATAAATCAAAAAGAAGAAGTATTGAGAGTTATCTGGGGATGGTGGTAAAGGTGGTCCAGAAATATGTTTTAAACTAAATATAGTTTAAACTAAAGCACTTTACATTTCATAGTTGTAAAGCAACGCGTTTTAAATTCAAACCCGTTGAATTCAAACGCGTTTTGATTCAGAATCGTTGTGATTCTGTTTTGACTGCATCGAATCTCGAGTTCTTCAGATCGTTGAGTATTGCACTGATAGATCATTTATGAACCTTGGTCATTCAGAGCGAGTTCTTTAGCTGGAGTTCATACTTCTTCGTGCATCCACAATCTGTTGAACAGTTCTTGCAGATCTTGAGTGCATTGATCCATTGATGAGTGGCATACAAGAGTGTATCATAGTGTGGTGTTGTTGGCCGCACTCCTTACACCGCTTTGTTGAACGACACAACTGTAGCCCATGCTGCCCCAAGCAGTTTTCGCAGAGCTTCTTTTCCTGCACCACCCTTGCCCGCTTGTGATTTGAAAGAGCCACGAAGTGCGGGCAGTTCGCAATGTAGTGATCGTGGTTGCAATAATCGCAGAGATACGTTGATTCCTTAGTGTTGGGCTGTCGAGCTGGTTTAGCAGCAGTTGCTTTAGTGGTTGGTGCAGGTGAGCTCGGTGGCTTAGCAGGTGGATAAGTGATGGGAGCATGTTTTCCCGAGATTTTCTTTTGAGTGGAGGTCGCGTTTGACGCCTTTTCTTGAGATGGAGAAGAAGGGAGCTTCATGTACTCCAGGGCACGGCCACTGAGAAAACTGATGAGCTGGCTGATTGTTGGCCACTCAGAGGAGGTGCCCAACTTAGTCTCCCAGGCCTCTCGGGTGGCTGGGTCTAAGCGTTCACTGAGTATATGAATGACCATGAGATCCCAATGTTGAGTTTCAACTCCCAAGGCTGTCAATGTATCAAGCACTTCTGTGGTAACGCTGATCAGTAAATTGAGCTGGGCAGCAGAGCGAGGAAACACGTGCTTGATGTTCAAAAGCCTCTCCAGTTGTGCTGAGACAAGCAGCCGCTGGTTTTCAAAACGGGTTGTAAGCACTTGCCATGCTGAATTAAACGAATCCCCAGACTTGGGGATTGTTGCTATGAGCTGAGCTGCTGGTCCTGAAAGACTTGTCTTCAGGCAGTTCATTCTTTGTAGATCTGAGAGTGAGTCATGATTGATGATGGTGGATGTGAAGAGAGCTTTGTAGGCTGGCCAGGAGGAGTACTCTCCATCGAATATAGGTATCTTGAGATCTGGTGGTGGTGCCTGAGTGGAGGATGGTGGGGAAGATGATTGGCTGGCTGTTTGATGTGCTGGAGATAGATCAAGCTGTAGGCGGGTGAGCAACTCCTTTGCCTTGGTGTACTTTCTCAGGGGCTCACTTAAATTATCCCCCGAGAAGTAAGGATGAACACACTTCTCTGCTGAGCCCAGGTCCTCAATGAGCAGTTGATTGTCGCAGAATGTTGCCCACTGTTCCTCCAAACTACGCAACTTTGCTTCCACTTCTGCTCTTGAGATCTCAGGTGAGTCCTGGAGTTTTGACGCTGATTGGTAAGTTTCAATAATCAGCTGCCGGTGTGTCTCCTGCATGGCAATGCGCATGTTGAGCCGTGCTGATGGGCCCATAGGTTGTGGGCTAGAATCCATCTTGAAGAACTAAAAAATGTTTATGGAATTTAACTAAAGTTTAGTGTTGAAAATATTGTTTATAGAAATCTTTGGTAAGTATTCAGGAAGTTCAAAGTAATACTTAATATTTAATTTGTCTTATATCTATTTTAATACCTAAATTAAATACTTAACTCTCGAATTAACATTTAAATCAGTTATAGTAAATAATATGTAATATTTAATATTCAATACTAAAATCTATCTTAAATTTGTTCTATGGTATCACATATAAGTAAATTGTTGCAAAAGGGTTTAAAATGCCTTATTATTTCCCCCTTGAATACATTTACGACCCTTTGTACCCTTTTGCAACATTTTATTTGTATGTCGTACTTTAATACTTGTTCGCGCATGATGTGAGGATCTGGTGGGCTGGGAGTCAACAGGTTCGATGATTTGTAATAAGAATCTTTATTGAAAGATACCTATGTTGTGGTGAATTAATGATCGAGTGTTAGATGATGAGCGTGATGAACGGAGTGGAATGACGCCACAGGTGGCTGCGGCCTCGTTGAACTCAAGTTGAGCAGAGATTAATGAAATCCACGTATTCGTGTGGTGGTTTCACTTGAATGAGCACTGAGTGTCTCGAGAATTGCACTTCACTGTACTTGCACAAGTATTGAATATGAAAGAACGAAGAGAAAGACGCACGTGCGTATCGAGGACAAGAAAGCCGGTAATGATGGCCGACAGGAAAGAATAGGACTATCGGGTCGCGGAAATCCTTCAATGCTGTCAGGGGTGCGATAATTAAGAGAGCCCGGGTCACAAGTATGAATATTATTGGCTGAGTAGAGCTGCGCGCCGCTGGCCCAAATCATGGATAATAGATGATCGATGCTGCCATTTTATTAATCAATTACAGTCCAATAATACGTTACTTAATAATATTCAATAGTGGAATTTGTCTCAAATCAGTTTTAATACTCAAAATTCATTTTCTCCATTGAAAATAATACTTAAATCAATTATAATAAATAATACACAATACTTATTGACGTTTAAATCAATAGCAGGTAAACAAATCGATTCAAGTATACCCAAAGCACGATAACAATTTAATCGCTCCTCGAAGATCGCAGCTTCGCTGAGAGTGCCTCGAGACTCTGGTTAAGGATCGTGAGTCGCCCGGCATCACGCGTCCTCCGTCGTAGCCTTGCCGTTTTAATGCAAAGCAAATATACCGAGGAATACGGGAGCCAGCAGCTTTCGACTACGAACACTTTCGCAGAGACCCGTGCGCGCGTGTGCCGAGTGCCGGCACTCAAGAATGCCCGGGCGAAAGAGGCAGGAATAACCGCACGCGATCCGGCGAAGTAGTAGCGGCGGCGGCGGCGAGGAAACCGCGCGGCGGGATCGGCTAAAATGAAAGTTGGAGCCACGGCTTGCCGCAGCAAATCCGGCTTGATTAAAACACCGCGGCAGCCAGCCCCTAACCCCTTTCTCCCGAACCAGTCACGTCTCCCCAGCATTTGCCGAGCTTTATTTCGGCCCGGCTTTCGCTCCGCCAAGGAGCGCCAGCGTGTAATCTTAATGCAGTCGCAGCACGCCGAGCGGAACGCCGCGCCCGCCGCTGATATTTCATTATAAGCCGCGGAACCCTTCGCGGCTAGGTTTGTATGGACACACCGGAGTTAACGTCGACTCCGATGCGTCGCGATAGAGTTGTGGAGAGAATGGGTTTCCTGTTATTTGTCTTTATTTCTGTTTTAGTTTACTAATACTAAGGCTAATACTAATACTAGTTTACTAATATTTCGTCACTGATATTAATCCTAGAATTAATACTAGTTACTAACACTATAGTATAATATTAATATTAATACCCTTAGGTATTAATATTTATAATAATTCTAGTGTTAAGCATAACTAAATCAGTAAATAATGTATATCCCGATTAATGGAAAAAATGCCTATAAAAGAGATCTTGGACGAATGAAAATTTGCTGCGATGAAGCATATCGGAGAATTGGCGCGATCGAATCACAGCTTAATTAGTTCCCAGGGTAATTAAGGTGTGGCGTTTCCGAAATAGGCGGAAAGACAGGGTGAAATGAGAGAGAGCTGCGTCGGCCATCGAAATTCGCGGAGCCGTGAGGAGCGCGGGTTGCAAGTTTCGAGAGTACTCACGATTTCATTGAAAACTTTTCTACCCCACCTCTCTCAATCGCTTCTTTTTTATCATCTCGTCCGCCGACCGCCGACGCGGCTCCCTCTGACTCGGATCCCCCGTTTTTCCCTTGGTTCGCTCAAATCTACCTCAGCCGCCTTTTCCCGAGGGAAAGCGGGAGCTTTTAAACGCGTGTGCCGCTAATTCGGCCTGGATTGACGCGATTCGTTAATTATAAGTTCGAGCTGGTGGGTTTCTTTTTTTTTTTGAAGTGCTCGGGGATTGGTTTCGATAAAATTGATTTTTTAAAAGTTATTATTTATTTTCATTTACTATCTCGACCGGAATACGGACGACAAGGCGACTTTACGAAGAATGTTTGACTTGCGTGCCATCCGGAGTGGCTGAGTCAAGTCTCGGCGGGCGACAGTAGCGGATTTCTTAGTCCGACGCGAAGGTGATAGCCGGCGAGGGCTGCTTATTGTAATTATCCCTCGGTAGCTACGTAACTCGAGCCCCTCGGCGAGCACCCTCTTCGCGCCCGATTGTTCTTGCTCGCATGGACCGTGCGATGCTCCACGTCTATGAAATTAAGCGTGCCACCCTCCTCGAATACTCTCTCTCCCGTCAAGACATCCTCCACCCTCCGCACTCCCCGCTTCGCCATGTTTCGCATATCCTCGCCCTTAATTCCGCCGAAGATAATTGCTGCCTCCCGCGTCGAGTATAACCGTCATGATAATCGGTTTTCCGCTCCTCGGCCAATTGATAATGATTCGCCGATCTCCGAAGATAATTACATTCTTTCGAAAGCACCGCGTCACCGCCCTCGCATTACCGCCGACGCTCCAATTCGCCCGCGCAAATCTATCTTGTCGCGCTGGCCTTCTTTTCTTTTTCTTTTTATTCGTTGAGGATGTATTCGAGGGAAATATGGGAGAAATTTTCAAATGCTGAGAAACGGTTGAATTTTCGTGGAGTATTAATTTAGTAATAACTACAGTTAGCAATACTAATACTAATACTAGTTTACTAACTCGACTAGCCCGACGCAGTCTATCGCCAACCTCCTTTTTCGAAGTCGGCATCAAACCGGCCGCTTTCTCCGTGTTCCAGGCAGCTCCTCCCGGATTCATCGGCGAGTAGTCCGCAAAACAAATTCAAATCAGTCTGCGTGTTAGTATGTTTGACTTGGCTCGCATATTCCAATCGCCGTGATCGCAGGAGCGCTGGTACGGTGACCAGGATTTAATATTCATCCAATCGGGGAGTAAGGCTACCGTGCGCCCGAGGGTGTCGCCTCGAGCTCTCCTTGTTCCCCCTGACCTCATCCAGCCACTCACCCTATGTGTCGATCCTTCCAGAAGGAGGAGTAAAAACAGCTCTTGCTTGAGTCGAAACTATAATGCTTTTGTATAAAGCAATAGCAATAGCTAATAGCAATAAATAGCAAGTTTCACTAAAACCGAAAGAAACCGAAAGAAAACTGTTGAGAAGTTACCGTCGTGCTAAAGATGGCTCTGGCCTATACACAAGCGTGTTAACACGCCAGTGAATCCTCTATCGTTGGCGGAGCGCGCGCTTGGACAATTCTGCGATAATTAATGAGGAAAGTATTCCGAATGGACCACGGGGCTGCCGGCGTCTGGGGAAAGGGTGTATCTAAGAAGCGCGGGTTGCCGTTGCTGCCTTCTAAACTCCAGCGGCATTCGGGGAATGCGCCCTCTGCGTTTATATCTGCCTTTCGAGCTAGCGCTGCTCGCCTGGAATGCCGAGCCGCGTTATTGGCTGCGTTTATCATCGTGGCTGGGAAGACACGCGTGGGAGACGATACCCTTTCGAGAGCGCGCGTCGGTTTCCGGTGTTATTAGCAATTTTTTGGATACGCGTTTCTGGTTGTTTGGGTTTTGTTGCTGGAAACTGTAACAAGTATGGGAGCTTTCGCGTCTCGAGCATAGAAAATGTTTAACTTTTGTTCTTTTTGACCCTCGCAAATGTCAGCCAAAATGGATTTTAAAAACTAATTATCATATTACTATGTGTTTAATCCAATATATATCATAGTCGTAACCAGCGTCACACTAAACTTTAACCCCCATCGAATTGGCACGATATTCACAATCTAGACCAAAATACCCCCTTAAACAAACGTGAACCGATTTCTTCCCTCGCCTCCCCCTCCTCCGGCGGCTGCCCCGCGAAATTGCCTGGCGGTCGGATTTAATTATGCCTGGAATCCGGTGCTAATTAAGTCTGATCGAACGAATCCGCTGCTTACGAAACAACGGCGCGCGCGCGCGCGCCCAATGCAAATTAAATTAGCTGGCCGGCGCCCGACATTCTAGTGGCGTCGGCAGAGCCTCCGATATATCGGCCACTTTTTTTCCCTTTCTTCCCGGAGATTGCAAGCCGCGATCCAAACTATGTCAGGCATTTCGTCCGCCGCGGCCACCGCCGCCCGTTACTTGGAAAATCGGCAGGGAAAAAGGCTCGTTGCACTCGGCCAAGGTGCCTGTGGAGTTGACGCCAAGCCAGTGGTACTTTGTAATTGATTATTGAAATTGTTTAGGGAAATCGCAGGTTAATCAGTTGATGAATTAAATTTAACATTAACTAGTGAAAAAATTGTCGTTTTTCACACAAATTTAAATGATACGTTTGTTATTTTCAGATGAATTAAGGACCCATCATGCCAGCCGCTAAAATTTGTATTCGAGCAAAAGTTGCAGTTACCGAAAATAAAACCATGAACAGAACCACGAAACACAGAAAAACGACCTAAACACGAAGTTCCATGAGGGAAGAGTCCGATGGCTCTTCGGCGCATCTGCTAGCTGAACGATAGCGATCATTACTTATGCGAGTTGCGTGCTCTCCCCGCAGAAGCTTCCACACGCTCGGTATCGCGCGGGGGCCGGTTAAAGCGGGCGAGGAGTTAACGCGAACATATAAATTAGCAGGACATCTTAGCAGGCCGCTTGAAACTTAGTCACGTAGCGGGTCTAAACTTGACAAGAGGTGTAGATCAGCCCCTGCCTAGCCCTTTCACTGCCATCCACCACCGTTGGCACCCCGTCATCTCCCCATCCTCCCACCGGCGCCTCGGCAGCGGGGAATCATCGCGAATTTAACTTGAATTCGCAATCGTCCCACGCACTGCTAACTGCAGGCTTACATCGATACCAGTAGCAATAGCACAGTGTTCCAGCCGATCCGATATCAGGCCCGTCAACCTGGCCAAAAAAGCCGAAATCTAGGACGAAAAGCCCGGTGAGTCCGGCGAGCATCATAGATCACCGGGGGCCAGCAATTGAGTTAGGAAGGAAGGAAACAGTTTAGCAAATACCTTTCCTTCCCACCTCCCTCCCTCGGAGTGGCTGTGCGAGGGCACGGGATTTATGGCTTAAAAAAGTCCCGCGCCGCCGAGTCCTTCGCTTTATCTGTAATGTACTGATCTCGGCGTCCCTCCTCCCGGTATACTTCTTTGCCGTCGACCCCGAGAACCCGTGGACGCTGTGCTGGCCCTGCGCTCCGGATTCGGGAGGCACTCGCGCGCAGCCCTTCGAGCGCAATATGAACCGGCAGGATTTATGTCCCTGATAAGGAGAGGAGATCGGGACGAGGGGGACGAGCACTGGCGGAACTCGAAGTGTCGCGGAATCGAACCGTCTAACAAGCCTCCGGTTATCTGATACAAAGCTGATCGGAAAATTGGCTAACAAATGCCAGTTGTTTATTCGTGAGTGTATTTGATTCTGAAAAAAGTCACTATTTTTATGTTGGCCAAAAGTCACTATTTTTATATTCAATGGAGATTGTTGCGCGAGATACTTGCCATTGCTGTTTAGTAATGCAATTGGTGCGAGTTATTGCTGTTTCCATTGCTATTGGCCATCGAAACCTTCAAGTGTCACCGTAGCCGAACTATTCGGGACTGGCAGTTCCCAAGTCGGAAGTTTGAAGTGGCCGTGCTCCGCCAAGGTAACAGATATGTTAACTAGGTTCGGTGGAGGGATAGGAGTAAACGGGCGGGAAAAGGGGTGGATTAAAATGGGCCGCGTGTATAATCTACTTTGCATCTCGGCGCACCCTTTCTAAGCGCGGCGACTAATACGGTAATGCATCGGAACTTCCTGAGAACGGACCACGGGTAGTTCCCACTAGTCGTAAAGCCGGACTAAGTAATTCCCTTCGGAGGGAATCCGCGAGTGCTGGCTGCTGACGAGTCCAAACGCGCCCCGAAATCCTCGCTCTTTAATAATAATATCGTATTATTTAACATAATAAATAATATCCGATCGGTTGGAAAGTTATTGTTTTTATCTGTGGAAGTCGATGTTTATTGGAAAAAGATCCAATGACTTTTGACCAATTTAATATTATTATAATATGATTGTTGAATCATAATTCGAGAAGAATAATATAAAGTATTTTTTCGTACATTTATTGAACTAAATTATGAAAAAAAGATATGCACGTGTTCCATAATTCGAGGCTGCTTGCCGGAATTTATCCAGGGAAAATCTGGAGAAGTTGCCGGGGCCGAGGAAGGGGTGGGCCGCGTTATCGCGAAAGGTGGCGGGAATTCATCAGGGCGCGCGGCCCGACGAAAGGCGAGGACGGAAGTTTTTTAATGTGAGAATTTAGCACGTGTGATTATTCATGTCTCAACGCAGTATGCAGGTTGTAATCGGGGCCGGCGGGGCGAGAGAGGGAGGGAGAAAAAAAGCGGAACAGATGCCGGGGCGCCGCTCCAGGAAGTTCCGGCGCGAACACGCGTTTCACGGGCTTGCGTTTTCAATGAATATGCGTGTTCCATTTGCATTACGCCTCGCCGCGAGGAAAAGAGTGGTAATGGGGCTTTTGGTGGATTTGGCGGGAATTTGTTTGTTCGGTGGATTGGCTGGTTAAGAATAGTTGGTCGAATTGAAGCGTATCGAGAATCGAGTTAATAATTGACTCGAGAAAATGGACGAATCGAATACAATGACGCAAGGTTTGTCAAGAATCGCCCAATTGAGCTCCTTTTCTCGAATTCGAAGACTAGGTGAACAATTCGTCGCACACTTCCGTTCTTTACATTCTACCATTCGATTTGCAGGATATACCACAACTTAGCGGACATTCCTTCCCAATTTCTCCGAGCGCAAAAAGCAGACTAACACCCTCGGAGATGAAAATGGTATTGGACGTATATCGCATTGGCGAGCGGAACGGATTCTCGGCACATCTTTCCCCGGCGAGCTCGGGATTCGACGTGTAATGGAAAATTTAGGGGTCGGTCCTGCACGATAAATTTGCGGCTGTCCACTTGAATATTTTCCATGTTTTAGGTGCCCAGGGAATCGGGAACTATCTTGACCGGCGGCCTCTCTCCAAGGAGAAGCGTCTCATTGCCCTTGCATATTCACAAATCATTCGTAGATAGGCAGCGAATCCCTTTCCCCAAAGGGACGGCCGCCCTCCTCTTCGCCCTGTCGACGTTTCCCTTTTTCCAGGTTATTCACAACTCTCCTAAGGGCACTGGTGACCTTTCTCATATTCCACTCGCTGCGCGAGAGACCCTCGCTCTCTGCCCTAGCTCTTTTCCACTTTCTTCCTCGATAAGTGCTATTATCCCATTAAGGGGATGCATCCCTACATCCCGGAATCCTTGAGAAACTTGACAGTTTTCAAGAAGTCCCAGGAAAAATTCTATTGGATGTGTAGAATCGTATATTATTTCGAAAAAGTGATCAGACTTGTTGGTTTCATCACATTTCTGGAACAATGCTAGGCTTTTTTACTTTGATACTTGAATTATTCAATTACATCCACCCCTTCAATTCTTCAGATAAACTGAACTCTCCAATACTAGAAATCTTGAACGAAATTCTTCAATTATACCAAATATCAAAGATCCCGCACACACTCCTCGAATTCGGTGAATTTTCTTCCGTCCCCGCGTAATTGAACTGGTAATTAAGGGGGCACTCGGCCCGCCCACCCAACGAAAACGACTTTGAAGTCCCGCGGCACGTAATTGGCGACACAAACAAATCTCGGCAATTTTTTCTCCCGCCGGGGAGAAAAGGTGATTAGCAGCGGGCAATACCGACATCCCCGACGATCGGGCCCGAGAAGAGGGGAGAAAGTGCAGAGGTAGAAAGTGGTCTCGGGTGACGAAGAGACGGCGAAGGAAAGGCCAAGGAAAAACTCGTCTGCGTCCAGTGCGGCGAGCCACTCTTCATTAAGTATTGTAATCCAGGCTGCTTCCGGCGCTAATGAAGCTAACCCTCTTTCACCACTGCCATAACTTCCCTCTATTTACATAGATCTAATGCGATTTGCTTAATACACTCGTTGAAATGGCCCCTGCGAACAAACAATCGATGAGTATTGGCAAAATTCTATGGTGCACTTAATTAATACAACTTACTTACATTACAATTAACAGATACTTGATTACTTACCTTTCCAAAGGAATAAATTCGATCTTAATATCCTAAGTAGTTTAAAAACTAAAAAAAACTAAAATAAGAAATGTTGGTCTGGTTTTCTGTTTTCTCGGTGCATGTAAGCCCTTAACAGGTTCCGGGGAAATATCGAGGCGGCTCGTAACCCGGTGGTTCGGAGTGTAGCGCGAGGCGAGTGTCGGGAGTTTGGCGGAGGTCCGAAATAAAGGTTCTTAATAGAAGCGAGCGAGCGAGCGAACGAGCGAACGCGGGCGTCCGCTGTAAGAGTGGGAAAGCTCTTGGCGGGCAAGGAGGAAGGAGGCGGCGGTGGTTTCCAGTAGGTGGCGTAGCCGCGGGCTATTGGGGACGGGGACGGGCCAAGAGGGCGAAATGAAGCATTCCTTTACGAGGGCTCTTACTGCTCGTAAAGTCGACTTTATGATGATAATTACAGGGCGAGCGTGGTAAATCTGGTTGGTCGAGGGCCTTTCACGTTCGTTAAAGTCTGACTTGTACCCCCGGCCGTCGTCCAGCAGCCATCCATCGGCGCATCCCGCGTAACACTGAGGCACCAGCGAGCCTGCAATCGCACATTCCTCGCTCGGCGTATCAGCAACTTCCTCCTTCGCCGGCGGCCTCGCCCGTTTACTGGGAATAAAGCTGCCGCGTTAAGCCGCCAACGCTCCGGGCTACTTCTTCTGCAAGACCTAACCTAGACCTAACGCCACTGGCCCGCCAATTTTATCCACCTGGGGCTGAGTGTAAACGGTAGAGGAGCTTATTAGGCTTCCGATCACCCGGGCGGTTTCGACTTAGATATTTGCGCTAGTGCGGTTTTCCAATCTAGATCAGAATACTTAACCTCTCTTTTTCGCACCATGGCTCAAAAATGGCGGCAACATCCAGGTCCCAAAAACTCTGAAACTCTTTACACAAGTAAACTACTTGTGTAAACTTGTCCATGTAAACTTTTCAAAACTAAGCCATCCGGAGTACAAATCTAAGTACGTAGCTTACCCTCGGCAGTGGATACGCTCCACTATAATACACTACAACCGAGTCCCCTGATCAATTTCCCTCGGATCTCATTATTCTCATTTTCAGGAGGAACCTGCTCCCTAATAGATCGCGGTCGAATGACTGTGCAGGAGCGCAGTCGGAGAAAAAGGTGCGTGTATCGCGCGGGAAGGGTCGAACCTGTCGGCGACGGCTATTGGAGGCTAGGATCGGCCGGCAGGGGCTCGAGGCCGCAACAGCCATCAGTCATTATTTTCCGCAACATTTAGCAGCCACTTCAAACTGCTTCGCGCGCCCTCTCACTGTCGGCCGCATCGGATCGCCGCCGAAACTTTCTCAAGTATGTGCCGCGCGCGCGCCTCCGATGATTTCACTCACACCTGCCACGTCGCGGCCCGCCGACACCGGCCTTTTTTCTTCAGTCGACCGGTGAATTATGAACTGCGCCTGCCCTGCTCTACTTCTTTCGGCTGCTTAACTGGCCGTGCTAGTGTTGATTAACGGTGGGAATTACTCGCTCGGGTAATGTGAAGTGGCTGGGGTCTTCCTTTTTTGGACATTAGAGTATCTGAGTTATAATATGATATAATAATAATATAATATGATATGTATGTATAGTTGATATAACTAAGAATTACTTTTTTACAGTAAGTTGTAAAAGTATTAACTATTTCATGGGCTAAAACCAAGCAGATCAGTAACCCGGAAGTAGGTTGAACTAATTATTAACAATAATCTTTGTAAAATTTGGTTTGTTTGTATTTTACCAAGTGACTGGTCAGATTTCTTCAATTTTTAAGAAAATCTATAACAATCACGAGATTAACTCTCCCACATCCCCTTAGATCCATCTTTGACGACGGATATGTCGCGGCGGGTTATACATTCGCGAGGACTCCCAGCCGGCGCTTTTCAAGCGAGCGACGCCCCGAAGGGTACGATTTCTAGAAAGTTTTTTTCCAAAGTGGCGGAGTCCCGGCTTTAATCTCAAGATTGTCCGGTATTCCGGGCAATATGTAAAAACGCCGCCGCCTTGTGTGCGACGTCTGCCGCGGGCTCCTCCTCCCCCGGGCAAGAATCTCCTCGACTCGATGAGCACTTTCCCCCCCGAGCTTAGCCGAGTCCTCGACTGACCAAGCTTTGAGGCGCTCGCGAGACACCGTTCTCCGAATACATCTCTCGGGGGGTATTGTGTCCGGCGAGTGTGTACTCTCGCCGCTTTGTCTCTGCGGCGGCGATCGGACGGCCGATCCATCTCATTCTACTGCGATCATAGACAGCGCGCGTCTGCCAGGATCTAAAGTTAGCCGTATGGGAGCTTCGCGGAACTTTATCAGAAAGGCGTTACAGGGCGGTTCGGTGGGTAGTGGTTCTGAATAAAAGTGACCGTAAGGAGGTGGGACGTCATTTTAAATGAGGGCCGTATGGAGGAGGCTAAAGCGATGTATCAGGTCCCGAAGTTATGTGCTATTGGGAAGGGCAGGAGGAGGCGAGCGGCTTAGAGGAGGACATAAATCAATGATGCAGCCCGGTGATAGAGGGCCAACAGATTCGAACTCCGCGATAAAGTAGCGAGCGAGAGCCTCTCTCTCTCTCTCGGCCGCGTGTTATCCCGCGCGGCAGTTATCGGCGGGCGCAATCAAGCAAATCATGAAGTTGTTGGGAGGAATCCGAGCGCCGGCCGAGCACCGGCACAAGGGCGCCCTTAAGTGCCCTACGGAGACTCCTTTTCGTCCCGACCCCACTGATCTAACGTCCTTACATTCACGAGCTGTTGTACGAGCAGCGAACGAGGGTCACTTGTCAGGAATAAAATTCCCTCCGTGCCGCTGCCGCTCCCGGTGCCCAATGTCTATTTAGCTCGTCGATAAGTCTTACTGATTTTCTTGCGGGAGCCTCCTTACCTCACTCCTCAGTCATAAACCGGCGAAATAGGCGTAGTTAAGGGGGATTTCGTTGTCGATTGCGATGAAACAAGTCTTGTGTGATAAAAATTCTGTTTTTAATTGATGATTTAATTGATCCGTGGATAATTAAGTGATGGTATGTCGCAGCCCCTTGAATGTGTGGATGCTGATTTGGTCAGTGATTAGTCCTGGTCTGGTACTGGTATTAGTAACTAACTGCCTTAGCAGAATTATTCTAATTTTCAGCCAAGTCACATAACACAGCGTCGGGGTGGCAGAAATATCTCATTGAATTCCCAGCGCCGCACACTACGCCAGGGCGGACTAGAGCCCCGAAATAGTGGCTTATTGTTCGGCAGTCGGGTGCTTCGGACCACCCATTCAATATATCATCGCGCCGGGACAGCAACTTTGGCCGGTAATCCCCTAAACTTACTTAAACCGGCCAAATCTCAGCGAGGCTCGCCGGCCCGTATATCGAATGTCGAAATGAATCATTCGACGCGCGTCACTGCATTTCACGCTCCCCGATCATTAGGCTATTCTTTTACTGGCGTTGATTTCTTCTCTTTAGAAAATCATTTATCTCCAAAATACCCGATGATAATTGTAAATCGTCTAGTTTGCCAACAATTATTGCACGCCAGAGCCACTAATTAAAATGGAAATAAATATGAAAAAGTGTAGAAACGAAAAAACGAGAAAACGAAGGTGTGTCCTCTCCATTCGTTCCAGTCGTTGCACGCGAAGCAAATGTTACCGTAGACCGCCGAACTCCTCAAGCACCCGCAAACGGCACAAACTGAATTCTACAGCATTCCCGGCGGAAGCACACGACGAATTCGAGTGGAGATAACTGCCGGATGATACTCGCGCGAGTAAACGAGCGCATTCGCGAAAGAGGCGAACTCTGGCCCTGTCCAGCCGCGTAGAACTGCCAATGCAAAGCGGCCTTTTTTCGAAAGCACATCGAGTGCGCAACAGTCGAGCACGTCAACTTGTAGATTGAAATGGGTCGCGACGAGTGTTGCGGTTATTTTTAATATTAATATGTTCATCAATTATGTGCGGCTTCGGTCTTCCAATTGGTCACTTCAAATTTTGAATTTAATGTGTTCTGGAATTTATAATTCAATTATATATGCTGTTTTTAACTTCATATTAAGCAATTTAAATATATTATTCGTACCTTTGTATTAAAATACTAACTTTCTAGTAATGCTAATTCGAAGTCGCTGATTCCTATAGGTAGTGGTGTACGACGATAAAAGAACGAATACGGAATAAACCTGCTTTAGATTGTCAGGACTAAGGCAGCTTCTGTCCCGGGCGACTTAAAGCTCCCGAAAACGAGCGATAGTCTTAAACCTTAAGGAGAGGACAGCTTTAAAGGACCCGGCTGGCACCCTCGATTCTCTTTGAGCAGACGATAGTCGAATAATTTCAGGATGCCCGCATGTATTTACCAATGGAACTTAAATGTTTATCGTTCTAGTAAAATTATCGTCGATCGTCGCTTAAGCGAACTTTCAACATTCCGGCTCTATTTGCGCTTGAATTCTTCTTAGTTCCACAATAATCGAGGAAAAAACTTAACATTCGGTTGCAGATTTCTGATGCAAGTACCAATTCTTATTCCTGAAGGGCCATTTTCTTAATTTTTAATATTTGAATTTTTATATTCTTCAGGGTACGCCCGCAGTCCACTAATTTAAGCATACTCGACTAAAACCGAGATACAGATAAGCAACAATCAAAAAACACTGAAATCGTTCGATTCAATTAATTCGCACCGATCGTAATTATAAATCCAACCAATTTCTCAACGATCGAAAAGAACCGCTCACCCAAAGCCGACCAATCGAGGCCTTAATAAATTTCCAGCAAAGTTGCTGATCAGAAAGCGAATTACCACTGCAATTGTCTCAAATCTGTCTCAAATTAAATCCCGTTCCCCACACGCATCGGCCCCAATAAAAGAAGCCCGACCGATGAAAAAAGCCCCGACGACCCAAAGCCGACCAATCTTGGCCTTTAATAAATCCCCAACAACGCGAGCGATCGGAGAGCGAGTTACTACCACCAGCATGATTAAGGGGCATTGTTAAGCGACACTCACGTCGTTACGTCGAGTGGCAGTAGCGGATAAATGCGCCCGCACCCACCCACACACCGATCTGGAGTATGGGCGGGTGTGTAGGCGTTTAAAGTGTCGAGGCAAGCAGCGGTAGGACGGAGGGAAGGTTGTCGGAGGTGGGGAAGGGGGCGTGTGGCTAGATGAGGTCGGTGGGCGGAGGCGTCACGAGGTCGACCGAGGTCAGCTGCAAGGAAGGGGGGAAGGCTGGCTCTCTCAGGTGAGGAAGGGGGCGTGGGAGAAGAGGACTGACGAGGTCTGAGGCGGAGGTGGTGGTATCGAGGTCAGCCTGCGCACTCGGGTGGGGTACAGTGCACTGTAGGCGTTTAAGGTGGCCTCTCGTCTTTCTCCTATCGCAACTCTTCACCATTCCAGTGCTGCGCATTTTTTCCCACGGACGTTTCTCGCTCGTTAAAGCAGATGTGTTACCTTGGGCTTATTGTAGGAAGACAAATTGTTGTAGGGGTACTGGTTTGAGAGACTGTTGAGTTTGCCTATCAGGTTCTGCCTTTTTTCAGTCCTAATATTTTAGTAAAAACGTTGAATTCTCTGACCACAGTTTAGTCTGTCGTATACGAACCGGAGCATTTGTATAAATAGTAGATTTGTGCATTCGGATAGTAAACAAAATGTGGATAATTTGATTGGATCGAAAGAATGTGATTTATAAGACCAATTTGAAAACTTTTCTGAGAATTACGTTACATGCGAAAGGGTGTTTAAGGGTGGGTATCGGGCTTTCTCGGATGGGATTGGTCGTTGGAAAAAGTATTAAAAGTTCTATATGTAGTATCAGAGGATACTTTTTTTGTTACCAACGAGTACAAAATTTACTTCTTCTGCTGTTTGATCTGAAAAATGCCTCGAAAGTCTGTATTGAAGAACTTTCAAATTCACCGAAAAAGTAATAGAAACATTACCAATTCTGCGTCTTACTAAACACTGGTACACCTTTTACAGTACAATTGACAACATTACACTGTTTCAGCAAAAGCTAGGAGGAGAAGCAGTCACGTATAAAATTCGTTGCGATCGAAGCATTTCCAGTTCCAGGCTCCTTAAAGTGCAGCAGCGGCAGGATGGCGGGGGTGGGGAGTTGAGGTCGACGGGGAGGGCGAGGTGGTATCGAGGTCAGCTCGTTTTTCGCCTGCGCGACGCGGTGCAAGTGGGCGTCGCGACGCGCTCAGTGCGCCGGCCGAGGCGTTGACGCGCCAGCAACGATTGGGCTCCCCAGCTGCCAGGAGGAACGCCCAGGACAAGCTCGAACTCGCGGAATCCGGCGGACTGGGCGGCAGATACGCCCACGTACGAGCCTTTACCTGTTACGCTCGCCCACCCGCACTTCTTTTTTCGCACTTGCCAACACAGACTCCCGAGGAGAGATCCCCTACGAGTACATTCGGGACCAGCGCGAGCGAGTATTCGCGGAGTATCGATGTTGCGAGGTTCCCTCGACGCGATTAGCATTGATTTCGGGCCTCGAGAGTTGGCAGCCTTTTTGGATTTTGGTGCTAATGAAGTTGAAATAGAATTTCCGTTCCTTTGAGTCGGAATTTCGCCCTGGTTTCCAATGGAACATTCGACTTCTAGCATTGATTTAGTAGACGAGTTGGTTAACAAGTCAGTATTTGCTCAAACTTTTGGGATTTTTGAAATTATTAAATTCAACTCAAATTTAAGTATTTCAAGCAGATAGTCAATATTTGCGACTAGTGTATACTTGAGCTTTCATATTCGACTCGTTGACTATCGTAGATTTAGTAGAACACTAGTTTTCGAGTTAGTACTTGCGAGAACCTTTTTGCATTTCAAAATTGTAAATAAAATTGTAAATAAGTTTGCACTATCATTCTGACGAACTACTTGCGCCTTAAAGACGGATTGATTTGAGAACCCGTGGGAATACTGAAGTTCTGAGTGTCTCCTTATGCTGAGACACTCGATTCAACTATTAGCATTGATTTAGTAGAAAACTGGTCGACAAGTTAGTTCAGTCTATTTGAGTCTTAAAGTCGGATTGTTTCGTATATGTATACTGAAGTCTCGAAACTTTCTTTACGCCGAGACATTAGATTCGACTCTTAGTATTGGTTTAGTATAGAAAGCTATAGTTGAAAAGTTAGTACATCTATAATTTTTTACACGAGCCTCTAAAATGGTGTTTTAATACTTGTTTTACAAAAAGTAAACCCTTCGAATACTTGTTTTCCTTTATACTGTGGTGTTCGACTATTAGCACTAATTCAGTAGTGAACTAGTTAAAAACTGAGTGCACAAACTTAATACCAATTTTAAGACTTTCTAGTTCAACTTTTAGAAAATGTTTTTAACTCAGAAATTCGTTACTTTATCTGTCTCGAGGCAACTTGGAAATCTCTTGAAAATCGTATAGGTCAACAAATCATCAGCAATACGTTAATACTAACAAATAATAAATAAATTTGGAAATAAATTTTCCAGGGTAATTGAAAAGGTACATTCGATTCAGAAATCCGGCTCATTACTTACGACTGGAAGAAGCCCCCAAGTTCCGCATCCTCGTTTACCTTTTCGGACGTTGGACTATTAGCATTGATTTGCTAGGAAAGTTGCTTGGCTGCTTCTCCGCACGGGAGATCTATGCGAGGGAATAAAATCGGCTTCCTTACTATCCGAGTCAAGTATTACGACTTTCGTCAGTGCTCGCACAATATCCCACAAAAGTATAGTGATTCACTTGGCCTTCATGTATTTTCGATATATCTATGTTATAAGATATGTATAAATGTATTAAATTATATAAATATTTCAATGCTAATACTATAACATAATGCAGATGATGGGAATACCGAATTTTATACAAAAAAATATCATATATCTATAATATAATATATATTATAAAATTGTAACAGTATTACATATGTAATACTTTAATATTAGACTACCTAATAAACGCATAATAGGCATTTGATATATTTCAGACATATGATATATTTGTGCGCAAAATCCAGCATTGGCATCGTCCGTGTTACTTTCCATGCGAAACGCGCAATAAGTGGATAATACCAAGCGCGTCAGCCGACGAGCGCAAAGGGCGCCGGCACAGAAGTATTGCCCGGAAAGTCGAGTATCGATAGCAGGCTGTGTACACACGCCAAGAGAGAGAGAGAGAGATTGAAAGGGTGGGGGGAGAGCGACAAACGCGGAGTTGGGACGGCAAAAGGTTACCTCTCGGTGGTCGCAAAAGCCGTTAATGCTGAGAGAGCGTGGGTGGAGGAGGAGGAGGAGGAGGCTGGCGGGTAGAAAGAGAGAAAGTTTAGTCAGGTTCCTCCCTTCGGTAAACCGAGTTAAGCGACTCCAGCGGAGAACCCTTTGCTTCTTTCCGGATCTAATTAGGAGGCCCTTTGGAGCAGTGTAATGTGCCTTTAATTCAGTCAAGGCATCGCACATAAGCGCGCGGAGGGACGCCGGCGTACACCCGCGGCCGATACTACTCCTGATCCTATTGATGATCCTCTCGCGGCGGAAGCGACTAATGATTCCCAGCGGCGCGGCGCGATATGCCGGATTAATCGCGAGCGATAGTTTCCGTCGCGCAGTCCTTTGGATAGTTGCCTGTGTCTGTGTGTGTATGTGTGTGTGGGCGCTTAAATGGACGGTGGGAATTATTCAGCGAGTGGGGGAGGAAATTATCATAGGCGATGAGCTGAGTGGTGGAGTTTGAGGGTGCAGTTATGCGATAGGGTTGGCGGGAAAAATCGGCTGGGGATTGGATGAGTGATTTGTTGAGTCTTTCTTTTTCGAGGATACTAGGGAAGTAGGAAAGCTAGTTTCAAGTTTGAAGGAATGTTGCTTTGGGATTTTCTGTAAAGTGGTCGAAGAATATTTTACAGTGCAAAACCACCATGCAAAGCATCATACATCCAATATACTTTCACACACAAAATTAATTCTTTCATTTTAAAAACTACCAACTCCGAAACTGTTAACACACATGCCATCGGTTACTTTGACGCGCATCAGTCTCACCACGACCATCTCGCAATATTAGCTTGGAAAGCAGCGATCAATCGAATGGCAGGGCGAGAATGTCGAGCGCGCGAGTGGGAAGGGTTGGGATGATAAAATGTAGTGAAAGACACGGGCGACCGTTTGGCTTTTGCATCCAACCAGGAAAGAGGGAAGTAGACTGGATTACCCTCTCGAGACGTATAACAGGCTTAACGGGGGGAGCGAGAAACTCTGCATTTAACCCTCTCGTAGAAGAGGACGTGTACCACACGAGTTAAAAGACGGCCGAACTTGAGTGCCTTGCCATGTTTATGCCATCGGGCTTACGGTCACCCTGTCGGACCTTTCGTTCGAGGACAATTAGCTGCCTCCTTTGGAAATGCTCCTTCTTTCGCTCCTTCCCTCCCTCGCATCCACCACCCTGTCTCCTAATGCTCGCCAATACTACTTTGTCGCGTCAACTTACGTTTAATACAGGCTCCTTCATAATGAGATCTTGCTTGTGGACTTCTAATTGGCTCAACATTTAGTAAAAATCACCCCTAGAACAATATTTTTGTGGATCAAAAATAGTGAATGTATGTCAGATTTCAGATTTAATTTCATTATAATTATTGTTAAGCATTTGTTAGAAGTTTGAATGGCCAATTAAGAAATCGCAATCCCCATACACGCCTGTAATCCTTATTTCGTCCTTCTTCGAGGATTCCACTGGCGAGCTTACAATTAGTACGTCACTAGGAAGCGGAGGTAGTACAACGGGATCATGGAAGTTGCTGTTTAACCGGGTACTCCCGCGGCTGAGAGCGGAGTCCTGCAAGGACATAGTCTGAATTATACGTGCAGGCCGATTCACAATGTGGGTATAGTGCAAAATAAATATGTTGAAATTTAATCAGTGAGACTGTACGACGAATCATCCAAAAAGTCTCTTTAAATTCGTTTCTTATTTACAGTCGTTTGAAAACAATTTCTATAACAAAGAAATGGAGTCGAACTTAGACAAATGTTCTTGAACCTTTTTGGTCCGGTGTGAAGAATCGCTGGTTGAAATCTAATAAACTTTACATGGCAAATTAATCATCCAGTACCTCAGACTTTAGGTACAAATTTATATGTCCCTAAATTGAAAAAAAAACTCCGAAAACTTGATGGACGTTTCATCCCGACGAATCGCTGATGAAAATCTCAAAAGTAAATAAGGTTCCATATGAAATGAATGAACCTGTACGCAAGACCAGCAGTATGAACGCAGCCTAAGAGTAGAAGAGAGTGGAAGTAAAGGGTCAGGCAAGGGTAGGAAAGAGGAAGGAGAGGCCGGCAGAGAGCGGTGGCCAGGGTTAGTACCAGGACCCAAGTAAGTTTCGTGTTGTAGCCAATGGAATAAAATGGTGAGCTGCCGGCTGGTGAGAGCCGGGCTGCTGCGTTGATGGTGTACCCGGGAACCGCCGTAGCCTCCGGCCGTTCCCGGCAAGTCCGCACAATCCCTAGGAGAACAAGCGGGATACGAGGGGATGCAGGGATGCAGCCAGCCAGTGTCGACCGTGTTCCAGAAACACAAGCAGGAGTACGTGAACCGATATCCCAAGGCTTATCGTCTTGTTACATCCAGCTAGACCGCTGAATCATTTATTTGCATTGTGAGTTCTTCTCGCCATCACTTTTAGGTGCGACCTGATTTAGGTGGGAACACTCCTTTTTTAAGGGTTGTTACATGCACTTGGATTGGACGTCTTGTTTTTCATGATCACTTTTAGGTTGAGATGGAAAATAATTATTTCTGTTATTGATTGTATTAATAATTGTTAATAATTAATTGTATTAAACGTTCTTAATAATGGTTCCTATGTAGCTTGATGTGAATTGAATGTACTCAAATCCATTTTAATTGTCTTAACATCCATTTTAATTGTCGGTTCCAAGATTTTTCTTACTCGAAAACCGAAAGCATTTGCAAAAAAACTCGATATCTTGTTCGAAAAAAGAAATGTCAAAATGTTCTTTTTGACGGTTGTAGGTAGGCGCGCGTTGCGCCCTTAAAGCCGCAGGTATCGAAGGTCGGCCTGGCGGGGGCGAGGCTGGCATAAGTTTTACAATTTAAATCGAGGTATCGCGTAACTTTGCATAACGCCCCGGTGGAATTCGCCGGCGGTAAAACGGCTCCGGGGCCGCAAGGAAAGATAAGATAGCGGCTCACGGGCGGCGTCAGTCACGTTTCCAGGGGCTGCGCGCGGTCCGTCACGTATGCATATCTTGGGACAGCCTGGTGAAACTACCCTTGCACCGGGGCTATCGAACACCGCCACGGTTTAACTCGGCCTCTCACCCTGCGCCCTCGCGCTACTCCGGCATTCACCCTCGCACATCCTCCAATCCGCTCCCGCGGGATCCGCCGAGTTGGACGTACGTGGTCAACGGCGGCCAAACTGTCTGCGAAGTTACGTAAAATAGTTAGCGACACTTTCCGCCACCTACGACTCACTCGTGCCGCGCGCGCGCCCGCTCCGCTCCGGCCTAACCTCGTCCCCGGCACACACGTCGATACGGAAATCACTAGGAATTCGAGGGAAAAGTTACTAAAGTCACTGGGCGCTAGTTGACTCTTTTGCGCTTGCTGAATGTACTGTTGATTAATTTTTAGTGATTTTCGCGGGGGGCAATCGGTTTAGGGTTGATTGGCTGTTGAAGCTCGTGTTGGAAGTTTAGAGGGATTTTAGTTCCGAATTACTAAAGTCGTGGGCTGCAAATTCTTTAAGGTTAGATTTAAACACTAGTAATTTGTTGATCTCAAAATAACCACCAGTACAAGTTTTTCGAATATAAAAATCTTACAACTTCATCTCTTTTTGATGCTCCTACCTGTATCCCTTTAAATAGAACAAATGCAATAAATATAATAAACAAAATAAAATAAAGTTTGACAAACGAGCGGATACCAAACCCCAGCGCTTCCGCTCCCCGGAGAACGATGCCAAGGAAGACAATAGGCCAGCGGAAAGAATCCCGCGAGGAATGCACAGTAACGCGGGGGCGCGATTTATCGTTGCAATTAGGCGGATGCAATTGATGATCATTAACGTTCCATTATAGCACCGGGCACGTCGATAAGGCTCGGTGCGTTGGTAGGATTACGCTTTCTCACGGCAACCTCGCATTTCCCTCGGACAAGTGGTCTTTGTGATATATTTGTATTGGTAAAGCGTGATCGCTCTCCGATACTCGAAGCTCATCTTGTATTATTGATTATGTCACAATAGTTTCTTACGTAATTCTATAGATTTGTGATATTTATGACAATAGACGGACAATCGCTTCCGGGCCAATCGAATAACTTTACTAAAATTGCAAGGGTTGTTAACATCAGCGAATGTAATTTCCCGAGACTCCCGGCCAGCAGCGACTCCGAATTTCTATGGGAAATCACCGAGACTAGAATCGTAGTCGGAGTGAAAAGGGGTTTGCTGGAGACAATATCGATGTCGATTCTCTCCGAAGTCTCGAAAAGTCGAGGCGTCAATCCTTTCAATCGGCAGAGTCCGGAGCGTCCCTTTTGTTTTTCCCATCCTGATTTGACCTTCTTACAATGCCGACTTCACCCTCCAGCGCCCGGCAGCCCCACCTGTTCCAGCTTGTACGATCTCCTCCTACCTTTTTATAATTACTGCCAGCAGTGCCCATTGTCGCCGAAAGCAATTGTCCGAGGTACGGGGGGGTCGATTATGGGAGGTCTCGGGTGTCCCAATAATGCTGGGATTTCTTTATGGCCTCTGTAATCGAACGCCCCTGACAGCGAACCTCTGGAGGTTGTTGAGGGGCTCGAGGGATGATCTGTTTTTCATTCCGTCACTTCCATTGGGTGCATTCATTTGGATGTTTAGGTTGTTTCGACTAGGATTCTTACTTGACTCAAAGATCCTCCTCTTGGAAACAACCCCTCAAGCTAAAACAACGAAAAACAACTCTTAGCCAACACTAGTACAGTAATTCAGTAATAATTAACAATAATTCACCAATAATAAATACAGTCTTTCATTTATAATTAATATCGAACTTTGTTATTGCAGCAAAACAGAGTGAAAATTCATAAAAAATTTAGTATAAACTGTGAAATTACACTTTATATTAAAACTGCAGGTAACATGTCATCCCAAAGTGGAATTCACCACGAAAATAATCCACGAAAAACACCTCTCATTAACCGTGCACATTTTAATTCAAATTTCGCCCAATTCCAACATTCCAAATCGAACTACGAAAACAATATCTTCGGTTTCCGACGGACGTGGGGAAAAAAGGGGGCACAGCAGACACACGCCCCCTCAGAAAGTCCAAGTAAAAGCGAGTCCGCAGTCGTGCCCGTTCAATCGGCGAGTTCGTTACTTCCCTGTTAATTAATGCAACTTTTATTATTGTTGCCTTGAACAATTGAGCGCGCGCGCGCGCCCCTTTGACACTCGGGATCGGCGCGCTCCTCTCCCTTGGAAATATATTCCCATCAGCTCGCGGCGCCCGGTAAGCGGGCGCGCGGAGCATCATTCAAACAAGTTTGAAAACGACGCGCAGGTAGGAAACACTGGAGGACATGTCCAGCGGTGCGTGAAGCTCGTTCCGCTCGAAAGTTTCGAGGATATAAAAGCGATTCGACGAGCGCCGCCCTCTCGTCCGCGTTACTACTCCGGCGGACCTTTATTATTCGAGGCCTGATGGTATTAATGATATTTCGCACCCGGCCTAACCACTCCCACCCCGCCCAAATGACAATGGCCAATTCGCTCGAGGTGACTTCGTACAATCCCTTTGTAATTTGTTGTTCCCGTCTACCTTAGCGCGAGCTTCCTTTCCTCGGTGTTGCAAAGCTGCGGCTGCCCCCTGCGGCTCGCAGAATATCAATTTTAAGCAACGAAATATTTAGAATCGAAAAAACTCAAAATTTCGAAGTATGTCTCCGATTTTGTAATGTCGAGGCGCATTTGTTTGAAGCTTTCGATGTAAGACAGGGGACGGGAAGAGCACCGCTCGAATATTAGCTGGGGCGAGTTTGTTCTCTTTTAGTCGCGCGTCGCGATAAAGGTTCCAAGTCAGCAGTCATAACTTACAGGGGCCTCGTAATTTGACAGATCGCCCTGTGACCAGCCGGCTTTAACTGCCAATCAATACACTCGCCGAGTGTGCCGGAGTCTTGAGATTCGGCTCAACTAGTGATCGTCGTACTTTTCTCTTAACCGCGCGGTTTTTATTGTTTCTTTGGAAAAGCAGACGTCGGGGTCAAATAAGAGGTTTACTGGTGCGATTTACATTTCAAATACCGCGTGTGATTGTGGGGTGGTCGCGAGTGGAGGGTTCCGCCGGGCGGACTAAGTGGCGAGGCAACGCTTGGCGAATGTCCTCGATGGCTCCAGCGATAAAATTTTACGCTCGCGCCTTCTTCAGCGATCGCTCGACTCCCTTAGGCTCGGCGACGATAACCGCCGGATGAAATGGACTCTTTATGCCCGCGTGGCCGACAAATGAATACGAAGCCTCTCGCCGCAGACTCGTTCCTCCCAGTCGCCGCGGAAGGAATCGCTCGGGAAAGCATGAGAGCCGAGAGTGCACTAACATTTATTCTATCTTCGCGGCGGAACCGCAAGGAGCGAGGGTTCCGTAATCACTGGCGGGTCGAGCGAGGCCGGGTAACCTCCAAAAAGCGTGAAAATCCGACCCTGCCGGTACTCCGGGCGAAACGGTGCACCGCAAAGGAGGGGCCACTTGCTCCAGCCAATTCCTTGAGTACCCCCAAATTCATTCCCATCTTCGCCTCTACCCGTCAAACAGAACGAATGTGTTAACAGTCGATGAGGTGCTGTCTAACTGATAGTTCGAGTCTTACCAGGTTAAGTTGTTATGCGCTCCTAGTCTTAAAGGCTGAGTGTCAAAGTGATAGTTCTGGTTCTAGATCACTAGGTACCCTAGTCCCAAACGTGCTTGTAGATTTGCTCCAGGTTCCTGCTCTTAGGACCAACATCAGCCAATCAAAAAACTATAACACGATCAAACACTTCAATAACCCCAAAGCAACCTTCGAACAACACGGCGCATGACAATATTCTCCTCAATTAATTCTCCACCAATAATTGAACAATCGAGCCCGAAACACCAATGAAAGTGCAGAGTTTTTCTCCGCCCGACGCCAATTACTCGGCGGCGACGCCAGCAATATAACGGGGACTGCGGGGCCCCTAATTACTAATCAATGACTAGGAAAAGCTAGGCCGAGCGCGGCAAGAAAGCGGGTTAATCAGAGAGGAAGGGCGGCATAACGCGTAATGAAAATTGATGGGATAATCGAATCGAGTGCACTACCGACCCGCGAGGGGATAAGGAAATACGAGGATGTTTTTGCCGCCCTGTACTGTGGATGCTGCGTCAGCGGGCGTCCGCCGCGCCGGCTCGCCGCCTAAGATGGACTTTTCCTAATGAAAAGTCATTATTCGATGCTAATTAACACTGGGAAATTGGCGGGCCAAGTCGAAATCTGGTCGTTTGTCTTTTCGCGACTTTTAGTAAGATTAACTGTTATACTACTTACTTAATAGTTGGCTGATACGTTAAAATAAAACTAACCGTTATATTATGTAGATATAGTTCTGGAAATTTATAATGACTTTTAATAAGAGTGACTGTTATAATTAAAACTTAACTGATATGTCGGACTAACATAAGCAGTCAGTTAATCTTATTAATACTCATCACATTCTAATTAAAAGACCAGTGATTCACGTTGTACAGGGTGAACGCACAAGCCACACCAATCCACCACAAGAATCACATTCAACAACACCGAGGTAATTAGCAAGTTCGACAGCAGCGCCACCATCACGGTAGAATCGGAAGGCAGAGAAGAGACAGTGTCGGTGGCGCGGGCCCCTCTCGGCCCCAGCCATAGAAATACCCGCCGCAATTACGCGCGCCGGCTAATTCCGTGAATGCGACTGCCGAACCGTAACAGGTCGACTCTGCTGTTCCGCG
Organism: Crossocerus cetratus; assembly: GCA_963675795.1. Classification (NCBI taxonomy): domain Eukaryota; kingdom Metazoa; phylum Arthropoda; class Insecta; order Hymenoptera; family Crabronidae; genus Crossocerus; species Crossocerus cetratus. The sequence continues at coordinate 8,420,208 of OY776664.1, read as the reverse complement.
ACGCGATAATGGAGGAATCGCACCACCTCCGTACAAAGATCTCCAATTAATGTCCGACGACGGTTCTGTCCCTTCCGAGTGGCGCCGGCTCTTCCTCCGGCGAATCAGGGTGTCGAGTGAAAAATTGGCGGCGGCTGGTGCTCGGGCGGGAGTTCGGTTCTTCTGGAGGTAGAGTTTGGGAAAAACGGTAGTGTTTGGGGGTTTGAGTATTTGATGGGATTTTGAAAGTGCGGAATTAGTGTTGGTGGCGTTGGACCTCTCATGTGTTGTATGTATGTGCGTTGGACTGTGTGCGGAACGACCGACGCGCCGCGGTGGTCGTGTGGTGTGTTCCGAGAGCGAGTGTACCAGTTGCGAGGCTTCGTGGAAGAAGTACAGAGTTCAGTACTAAGAAAGTACAAAGGAAGGAAGCTTAGATCCGCGCGAATCCAGGAAGACCCGGAGAAGCAAGTACCGGTAAGCGATTTTGAATATTAAGTCGAATTTTCTCGTGGGATCGGTGTAGCTGAGATTAACAGCGAGGTGTCCTGTTTGTCTCACTCACGGACGCCGGAAAACCCCGTGAGACAAAGAGACCTGCAAACTGTTGATTTATCCATGTTTGTTTTACGAAGCTCTTGGCTTCATTTCGCGGACTCTAATATTCCTGCTAGCCTTCCAAGCTCGACGTTTCGCTTTCAGTCCCGGTTTAGTTCTAGTAGAGTAATCTTTGGTCAATTAGATTCGACAGCCCGGGCGTCTGGCGGCCATTAATTCTTTGTCGCGAAGTAAGAAAGTGAAAGGGGAACGTTGCCTTATCTTTCGGCGTGCGTCGCGCAAGGCACGCCGGTCGAACTTCCCTCTCTGTCTCACTTAACTCAACCTCTCCGTCCCTCTCAGCCGCTCTTTCTCTCCTACCAGAGAATTACTCAAACTTTTTACAAATGTATAACAGTTACGAGATCAACTGTCCCGCAGCGTTAATTGTCGATGGTTATTGGATGTGAAAGATTGATAAATAATCCGAGTAAAGCGCGAACTATACAGGGATCGGCGAGGTTTCTCGACTTTCCCCGCGCATACTAAATAGCTCGGAAACAAGGGTTCCGCGCGGCGAAATCAATTAGCCGACTGGACAAAGCGGCGGCCGAGTGGGAGGAGAAAAGTCCGGCGACCATTTGTCTGTCGGGAACTTTTAAATTAATAACATTATAGGACGGCGCACACGCGGGTCGACAATCGGCAACGAGACCCGCACTTTTCAACCGCAGGGTCGGAGATGCGCGATTTCACTGGCTAATTGATTGCGGCAAAGTAGAATTGATGATCCTAATATCGAGATTGCTCGCCAGTGCTTGGGATTGTAATCGCCGCTGCCAGGATGTCGTAATTGGTGAGTCCAGCTTGATATTTTTCAAAGTAATTAAACTATAATAATCTCTTGAGTGAGAGATATGTTTTGTTTCTTAAGTCATTTATTATGTGCATGGAGGATAATTGCAACATTTTTGTGTATGTAAGAATGTATTTTAATAATTGCAACTTGCAAAATGATATAACATATGTTCTATTTGACAAATATTTTTCATATATCGCAATTGTAACGTACAAAACGATATATAGTGCCAGAACAATCTATTTTACAATTATATAATTAAAAAACGAATATTTGCATAGAACGCAATATATATCTAGGTTTCTCGAATCCACATTGCAATTATAACTTATTGCAAAACAGTACAATGCAACACGACACACGTGGAAAGCGGTGAGTTGCGATTCGAAGATAGCTGCATCGCACACATACATTAAACATATACACCACGGGCAATTCGTTACGGCGAGAAAGTTCGCCGCTTTTCTCCCCGGCATTCCCTGCGCGGCCGGAATTCAAGCTAACAAATGTTTTCACCGGCTCTCTCTCTCGCTCTCTCTCTCGGCCGATCCTTCTGATTTAGCCATTGGATACTAGTAGTATACGATAAATAGCTCGGTGCGCCGGAAAGTTTGGCGGCGCACGCGGAATGCGGGGAGAAGACTACAAATCTCTCATTGAATTCCGCCTTTCTCTGGCAGCCGCTCAGGTTTTGGCTAACGTTTCGGATTAAACGCGCCGCTTCATCAAATGTTCGATGAAATTATTCCTCGGGCTCCTTATGTTATTAGAATCAGGAAATAGCTGGCAGGTGTTCTCCGGGAACGAACGAACCAAGGTAATTTGATGAATGAATGAATGAAATAAATGGAATAAATGAAGTTAATAATATTAATGTAACAGATGAGCCTGTGAGCTGACACCTAGAAAAAGACTTCCAACAATCGAAGATTGAGCGGAAACTAAAGCACTCGGACACGTTAGCCATTCAACTGGGCGAAAGATTCGATTGGGCAAAGTGTCTCGAAAACCACGTGCGTTTCCACACTCGTTCCCTTCCATCGGCTATTTAACCTGGCAGGAGCCGCGCGCCTCGCCGAATTCCGGAATAAACTTTGCGCCCAATATCCGCGGTCACACTGAGGGTCGGCGCGCGCGCGCGCGCGGCCTCTTGCAGATGGCATATTTGCAAACTCGAATGGGATCTGTCCGCGCCAGAACCACCCTCGCACTCCTCCCATTTCGGCGGGAAGGCTGCCCGCACCGCCGCTTCTGTCCGTGCTTCATCTACCACCAAGAAACAGAGTCCATCGGCAATGACAATGTCCTCGGCCTTTCCGATTTTCATGATTTCTCCGGGACACCTGGCTTTGCCGAACGACAGGTACGCACTTCTTGGATACATTTTCTGCCGGTTTTATTGTGGAAAATGTGTCTCCATATCACACAATGTTTCATTTTAGCTTTTTACATTTTTTTAAACAAAATTGCAAATCATTTTTGTACACTTTTTCATCAGATCCTGCGCTTATAAAAAAAGTGGACTTAGGATTCGACCTAACAAGTCAGAGACTCTCCTTGTAAGCTTTCCGTTTCATTGGTTCGTTCCCCGCTCCCCCGGCAAAAGCGAACTCGTCCCGTACATAAACCTACTTTCGCAGGCTAACAAATTGGTAATATCGAGCGTCCGCTCCCATATAAGCGGAGATGCTCTCGAGGCCCCCGTGATTAAGTGGTCGAATAGACGTGGCTCGAGCATATATGCGTGCGGGCATCGCGCAGACAATATTTCGGGGCAACGAGGTATAAGTGAAACAGCGGCACAAATTGCTATCCTATAATTAACCCGGGAGTTTAGGGCCGGGGCTGAAGGACTGTTAGTGTTTAGTGCAACAGTCGTGTTGTGGAAAATTAATGAAATAAATCAACCGAATGAACTAAGTGAACTAAATGAAAGGAACTACAGATATTACAATATTGAAACATTCTTAGATCAAACGAAACGTAACTCCTGTGAAGTTAGCATGTGGTGCTAATTTCACAGGAGTCGAAACGTAATACATATCAAGAGAAGAAAGACAAACAGAACAAATAAAATACAAGAGATATAACAAGGAATAAATAAAATTTGTAACAATCTTTTGATTCTCTATTTACAAAGACGCAGATTGGTCGAAATAGGGATAGGAGTGAGGAGAATTGGGGATTTTAAAAGCGAGATTCCATCTCTCGCGCTTCGTTTTCTCGTCTAGCCTGGGCGGAGTTCCGTCGCCGGGTTCCTTTTTCGATGCCGGCGACGTGCTCGGCATCCTAGACACGTAGCACCGCAGTATTAGCTTTCCATACGGTCGCGAGGCATGCGGGCCCCGATCTACATATCGGCCCTTTGTGTAAAAAGGACTGCCAAACAGAATTTAAGGCTGTTTCGCTGGAATAAGAATGCGCCGGTGAGAGCGTAGGATACTGGCTCGGCAGTGCCGATGAGAATTTCCATGGTAATGGAACCGTGTCGAGCAGCCTCTATTTCGATTGGCCAGGCCAATATCTTTTCTGACGACTTTTTCCACTCAGTTCAGACTACAAAAAATATGCCAACAAATTTGTTTTCTCACTAGTTTACAGATATACCCTTGACCCTACAAAATTAGAAATTGTCATTCTCGTTAATTTTCCTTCAAGACTGATAGAAAACTCATTCAATTTTACTGCTGTTGAACGAGAATCCCCCCAAAATCCTTTTTGATGTTCCAACAAATGGCAACAAAATATCGCACGAATCGGAACCTCTAAATTCCCCTTGCGATCCCCGAGCGGCGCAGCCTGCGCGTCCCAGACATTCGTCTGTCAACAGTTTTACGATCAGAGGCTGGGCTCCGCATTTTCTCCCCCGAGCGAATCAATCCTCCATGCCCGAGATGCATTTCATCTTCTCCCGCGCGGCGGATTTACGCGGCCGCTCGCCGCGATATCAATGCCCGAAAATACACATGTAATATGCATACGCGCCCCGCGGATTTACGCGCGAGCCCGACTTTACGACGCCGATATATGCGCGTCTGCCGAATGACTCTTTCTCGCCGGGCGGAGTTGTTTGGATTTCGGCTGGCAAACGCCGCCGGTGTATCAAGTATCGAAGGTCTTCACGAGTTTCTACAATCAGAGATTTGTCGTCGGAAATCGGGACAAAGTATTTGTATAAAAATACAGTTCTGATATATTAAATATTCTTTTTTTCAAGTTCATATCATTTTTCCCCCAAAAAATATTCGATTAAAAAGTAAACATATTTCATTTGTGGACAAATTTTAATTACACAGATATATTGGCATATCAAACATGTAAACTTTAACCGACAATTCCCCAGAAATCAGCCCCAACGAGACCTTGGATAAAAATAAAAACAGGCACGTATAGTAAAAGCCTGTCATATTTCCAGCCGGCTCCTCGGAAGCGCGGGAATGTTCGCGCGCTAATCAAAAGGACATCAGACACCCGAGGATCCTCGGAGCAGGCGACGCATTCCGGCAAGGATTCCCACCACGTATCTGCTAATCGCTTTAACGCCCAGGCCCTTACGGATTCTTCCCCAAGACACACACGCATAAAGCCACCGAGACAGGCGGGTGTGGGGCGAAAGTGGCAGGGTGACACACGGGGAAGACAGCTCGCAGTCATATTTGCAGATAATATTGACCAGAGTTGTCGGACCCTCGGCTCATAACGAATTACACGTTTCCTCTCGCCGCGCTATCCCTCCGCCGAGCAGTAATGCCTTCGCCGCTCGGCTCAGACTCGCCGATATTATTTTCCTTCCGGCTTCTCTGTTTGCACGCATAATCCCCGTATTTATTGGTATCGGCCCTCTCCTGTAATTCGATGAGCGGGTATTGCGATCGGGCGAGCACTCGGCGCCTCTCTGCTCTTATCACTTCTCGTTGGTTAACGCGAGTGGTGTGTGCTCTGGCCGGCCGCGTTGTGTACATTGTCTTTTCGGCTGGGGTTGTCAGTTGTCTTAATTTAAAGGTTCGACTCGACAACTTGTTCATTTGCGAGTCTTTAAATCATTTCAATAAGTAATTATAAAGTAGCGAATCGTAATTAACTACTTAAGGGACATTTTTGGTCCAGACACTAGAAAATCAAGGGTTCCCTTAACTAATACTCTTTACATTCTAAAGTTATCGAGAAGGCTGGCCCGCTCGTCGATGTATCGAGAAAGGCCCGGGGAAAAGCGGAGCATCGGGGCGGGGATCTCAGGCTTAACAACCGTTCAACGATATCCCCGGCTAATTGCGATTGTGTCCTGGACGGAAGACGAAGGGATTAAAAAATGCCGGGACATAAGCGACGGAACAGTAGTTTTCCCGAGGTATAAGATCGCGGAATCGAGTCGGGCGGAGATTAACGGGGCGGGAGTGGCGGATGGGCAGGAAATCCAAGTAATTAACAACTTTTTGAAGCCGAGGGATAATCTCGAGACGGATTCCCTTCGTTTGGCTGAAAGAGTTCTCTCCCCAGTGTTAAGCCGTGACCATTTGGCCAACGTCATCCTCGTCGTACTCGTCCTCCTCCTCCGCCTCCCCCGATTCCTACTTCTCCTAAGCACCGCTCGCTCGTTCTGCCCGGCTGTTTATAATTAAACCTTCCTTTTTTCCTCGGCCTCGGGACGCTTGACGGCTCCCATCATCGCCCGCTAGCTCCTTTCCTTACTGATTCTAATTGCCGGCATCTTTCCCGTGCTGTCTTTTTACGCCGCCCGATTAGGGGAGGTTTTACTTTCGCGGAGAATCGGCACGTTCACGGCGATATTCACTTGCCTCTTAATCGCCACTGTTAAATATATCAGTCTATTTAATATATTTAATGTATCAGGTGTTGAATTGCAAGTGAATCACTGGACAGATTTTCCGGTTTCATATATCACTGTGCTGGAAATATTAAATATATTCGGTATAGCCAATGATGTTTTTGATATACCAGAGGGTACCTGAAATATTGAATATATCCGGTATAGCTAATGATGTATTTAATATACTAGAGTGTACCTGATATATTAAATGTATCAGATATTAAAAACGAACGAGAAATAAAAGAACCGAATTCGCCACATCGGACGAAAAGTTTCATTCCACCGAAGTCGTCGAATGGAAGATTAAGGAGAATGCAGAGAGGACGCGTAGACTAGCTGGAATCTGGTGCGGCATTGTCGATGAGCTATTAATTAGACGTCTCGGCGCTGCTTGGAAATCCGGCGCGCGCGGCCAACGCCTCGCGGCCGATTGTGCGAGGCGACGCGCTTGTATCAGCGGCGACAATCGTTATGCCGCGCGCGAGTACTTACCCCGGTGAACGGGGCCAGCCGGCCGCGCACATGAAAGAGGCCGAGGGAAGACGATATTACAGGAGCGGGACGTGACGGCAATACAGGAGAGGGCGAGCGCCCGAGCGTCCTCTCCGCGCTTATGGGAAAGATGCCTCATTCACCTCGGTGCCGCGGCCCCCCCGCTCGAGGAAACTCTAGCCGAGCCGCCGTCAAAGAGGGAATCGCGCGCGCTTGATGTCCCCGCGATAACAATTGGCAGTGAATGCGCTTGACACTTTGTCGCACCGATTTGCTTGAGTCCCAATTGAATGGAGGATTTTTATGGTTTTTAACAGTAGAAACCTGTTTGTTTCAATGTTTCCTCTATTACGAAAGTTATAATTATTTTAATTGTTGATAATTTGTATACATTTACAGAATTTTGGTACTGTAGATGACTTAGAATTACTGTTTATTGTTAGTCTTGTCCAACACTTGGGCAATATTTAAAGAAATTCCTTATCTAGTGGATATATTTTGATTTCATTAAACATTTAATAAGTGCACGAATTAGTAAATTTGTTTAGAATATAATTGAATTCGTTGAATAATGAAAGCGGGAGGAAAAGCCAGCATCTCGACTGGCATCGAGCGGGCCGTCATCGACTATTGTCGCCGCGTGCCGATTCCTATTCATGGCGCACCGCCAGTCATACTCGCGCGAGCTCCCACATATCTGGAATACTAAATCGATCCTGGAATAGCCAGCCGCGCGCGCTCTCGGCTAGTTTAAGTCAAAGTTTTAATCACTACGGGCTCCGCCGGCGTCTCCAATCGTCCGGGAGCTTCCTCGTCGCGTGAACTTGCCGATATATGTATGCCGACCCATTGAGATTGAAAGTATCGGCCGAGGAGATAATAACCTATACCGGCTGGCTGGGTAGCGAGTTGAACATTCATTCTTATTTCTTCGTTACGCGTTCATCGGCAAGACGGATTTGTGTACTTTAAGGGGATATTTTCGTTTTGACGGTAAAATCATACAAAATTTGTGATTTAATTTTAATTGAAAAGTTGAATTGGAAAATTGAAAGGTTGAATTGGAAAATTGAATTATCTGTTATATTGAATTGAAGGGTTGAATTGAAGACTACTAATAATAAATCGAATCAAAGAATTAGTGAACAGAATCGAAACGAATCGAGGAATTTATTCGAACGAAAAAAGGAACGAGCTCCAAGTCGAAATACAATCTCACAGGGGCAAAAAGGGCAGGAGGAAAACATGGGCCGGTGCCTAAGAGAAAAGGGGAAGGGGCCAAGGGTAGTGGTGGTCGGACGAAGAGAAAGTACGAAGCGACGCCACAAACAAGAACCGGCGGAGAGTCGGGGGGTGAAAGTTACGAGGCCGGTTGCAGGGTAAGTGCAGTTTACCGCCGGGATTGGCTCTGCCTCCCCCGGCGACTGACCACTTCAGCAGCCGAGTAGCAATTAAACATTCGGCTAATGTGCTTTTCCATTCAGAAAATTGGATATTTCAGACGCCCGCGCTCGATACGCGCTCCCCCCACCACCTCCCTCCTCCTCATCCTCCTCCGGCTCGATAGCCGCGTTGGATTAACTGAATTCATTTGCTCGCTTACCGCTTGGCACTCCGCCGTTAATTTATTAACCGTCTCCGTTCTTGATGGCTGCAGTCGCCTCGCATTCCAACAGGTGTAAAAAAGCCGCTCGGTCCGAGTGGATGTGCTTGGATATTCGGCCTCGTCTCCTTTCAATTGCCTTTTAAGGGGACGTCCGACCGTTCATCTCCCAACTTTATATCATTTTTTACCCAATTTACCAATCAAACCAATCACTTGAGAAAAACTCAATATTTTAATTTACTCAACAACGTTGCTCGTTTTCAAAATTTGTTTTTTCCAGCTTAATCTTAACACAGATTAAAGAACACACAAGCCAAATCAGTGTCAATGGACCCAATGAGAAAAATCACACCCCGAACAGAGACACAGAGTAGCAACTTAGAAAGCGTCGGAGAGCGGGGAAACTAATCGCGCCATTCCCAGGACTCCGAGTAAAGGTTTGCTATTTGGCGGTATTCCACGTCGCCCGGAAATCCAGGAGCCACGAATGGGGCTCGGCGAGAGTCATCTCTCGCGTCTTTTGGCCGGAAGGTTCGCCTCGGACACGGAACGTTAGTCCCGGCGGTGGTGCGGCGGCAGGAGTTTAATTCGATCGCCCTAAGAAACTGGCCGCGGTCGCATTCCTCAGGCAAGTTCCTGATTGTGTGTCTAGCTGGGCGAGCGGGCGAGCGAGCGGGAGTTCGCACTTGGGCCCCGCTGCACCTTTGCTTGACCACCACTATTTATGCCCAGGACACAGCCGGGGCTATCATGAGTGTTCCGGGTAGTTTCTCAAGCCGGCGTCCTCCTCGGCTCGCTAATGGTTATGGTAATTACCGGCCCTAATTGCGAGCAATGGAATTACGAAATATCAAAGTTAGCCGGCGCGCTACGCGAGCGAGCTCTCGCCGCCCGCTTTAACGCTACTGTTTCCCGGCGACCCTCCACCGGGCACATTGCACGCCAAGAAAAACAGGAAGACGTCGGGCTCTCGCGCTGCTCTCATTGGTCCCCCCGGGAAACTAACCTCGAAATTCAGGTTATTTCGCTTGGAGAATATCGAGGTTGAATTTTGGCTTGTCAATAAGTGTGTGAAGTTAGTCTCGACCCCGACTAACCCAACCTCCCGGATTCGTTTGACTTATCAGGTGTAATTAGACGCGCGGAATTTCCTATTCCCATTAGCCGCGGCAGCTGTCGATTACGATATTGCGAATCGCGTGAATTTCCCGCCGGAGCTTTCGTGAAGCGTAGCTGACCGATGGGGGCGGTGCGGGGCGGCTGATGGGTAAAAGTTGGCCGGCCCTTGAGGCCTTGATGTGGTTATCGTGCCGAGGGAACCTCGGCGCTCTTTAGCTCGACGGGGCAGCTCGCTAAATTGGCAAATATTAAAATTCTTTCGATGCGGAAAGAGCCTGCACAATGGCTCGTGAAACATGGAAACTCCGATCTGGCAGCCGACGAGCGCGCGCGCGCGCTCCACCTGGTTGACCACGTTCTAAACTCGCGTGCCGGCGGAGTTTCGGAGCGGAGAGCTCGATCTGCGATTTGAAAGGCTACGCTGATTACTTTATTGTCTTGTGTGCGAGCCTTGCTCTCCTTCGAACCATTGCCGTTTCATTGCTCGATCGGATCGCCGAGTCCAACTGAATTTATATTGCTAGTCGCGCTTTTCCACGGGGCTTTCGATCTTTGAGTGTGTATGGCTCTCGCGTTTTCATTTTTCCGACAGATCTCGCGCGAAATGTTGATTGGCTTTTGTTTGAGCGTGGTGGAGTCGAATGAGACTGAATTTTAGAATTGATTTGAAGGATTTAATTGGATAATTGAATTGAATCTTATTCCTAATATTCTTAAAGAATTTACACCACTTTTCTATACAAGTCTTAGAAATCTTAACAAAATATTTGTTCCAATTTTCGAAAAATCTCGCGTTTTCTATACATTTCTTACATCTCAGGTACCTCCACCCCGAACATCAACCAACACCAATCTTTCCAAAGATCCACCGACAATTCCATGCCAATAGTACACTCGAAGACATCAGAGGACTCGGGCCGATAAAAAGGGCGCGATTTTTCAAGCGATTCCCGGCCGGCGAAGATGAAAAAAGTTTTGCCTCCCTCTCCCGGCTCGACGGGTATAATTAAAATGCCTTATACGAGGAGGCGAGGAGACCTTACCGAGCAGCTTTGTTAATCGAGCCGGAGGTGCTCCCGCGTCATTCGCTCGCCTAATAAAAATTAACGGCGAGCAGGTGCAGCGCGCGAGGGGTGAGTAACCTCGTTTCAAGGCGGCCAAAGGGTTGCTCTCCCGCGGAGAGAGAGAGGCAGAGGGCGGAGGGCGCCAAGAAAAATTATAAAAATAATCCGGCCGAGGTGGGGCCCAGTCAATTGGGGTGGAAAACTTGCGTAACAAGCGTGCCCGGGGAGAAATTGCGGGGAAAAACCGTTTGCCGCCGCCGCTGCCGCCGCCGTGCGCGCGCGCGCCGGACGAATGAAAGTTGCCGAGGGGAAGAGAGGGTGGGTGGTTGGGCTCGTTGCAAGAAGAAAAAAATAAACGAGTCCACTCGACGGCCTCGATGATTCAAATAATAATTCAATAGTTTGTTCATTCGGACCCGTCACATATTATTTTCTTGTTATTATTTACGCCTGTGACGTTCATTAATTCATTAATTTACAGTGTAAACGTAATATTGCAGCCGTCACGTTGATTATTGTGTAGAATTCGAGTTCTTCCAACAAACGCCTGAAGTCCTGTCCCATTAATTACATACTAGTTTCGCTGTATTAATAAGAAACAAAAATCAGAATAATGAAAAGAAAAGAGTCAGCACGCCCGGAAACTGGTGACTAAAATCGAGCGAAGCCAAATTTCTCGAATAAGTGGGAGCTAATTTGCGCCGCGGCCGTGATAGGCGCATGCATCGTTTTCCAAACGATCCGACAAGTAGCTATTTACGTGCACCGTTTCTCCCGGGGGTGGAAAAAAGGACGCGGGAGAAGAGGAGAGGAGAGGCGAACCACCCTAATCCGTGCAAGCTGGCTTAACTGGTCCTTGCTTAATACGACACGGGAGGCTAATCTTAAAAAATCCAAGAGCGAGATAAGCCCTTTCCCGGGGGCGAACCTTCGCCTCCTGCCCCCTGCCCCCCTCTGATCTCTGAGCCGCTGTGTTCTCCTTTTCATTAGCTGATAACTGGATGCCAAGGTACGCCTCGCCTACGAATGACACTTTTAACTTGCGCACGGGAGAGGATCGCCTTCGGCAGTAATCGAAGGGTAGTCTTGTAGTATGTCTCCATCGTATTAGCATATCTTCCGGTATAATGCCAGGTTTTCCCGTAAATTCGAGGGTGTAATGGGCTTTGGTGGTGGTTAGTCATATTTTAGTGTGGAAGATTTGATCTTAAGGCGTGTTAATATATCATAATACACTCAATGGATTAGGAAAACTATTTCTTAGGATAGAATTTCAATTTAATTACGGCTTCGCCGCAGATCTGTTTTTTTTACTAGTTTATGGATTAATCTTTGACACCACAAAATCAGAATTTTTTTTTAATAATAACTTTGCACCCAAAAATGATTTTACTTCTACACGAGAATTCTCCCCAACACTAATACCGGAATTTAAGCAACTTATTTCTTGGCTTCTCTGGTCCAAGGGATTCCGTGTGGCAGCGTCTGGGTTAGCACATCCCCATAATGACGCTGCCCTGATGGGCCGAGATGATGCCCGAGCGGACAGTCGCAATATCAGCCGTCGATTGCCGTCATCTGTGAGAAGTGTTGCTCGGAGATCTCCTCCGCCAAACAAGTTCCCGCACAATTTTCCCGTCCGTTCCCGTGGGAATTTCTCTCTCGCTCTCTTTCGCGTTCGTTCCCTTTCTCCTTCTTGGCTTGAATGGGTGGAATTTTCGTCGGCGGCCCGGCGATGCCGACGAAAAGAGTGTCGGAAGTTTCGGCGGTATGGACAGGCTTTCTAGATGACCGTGCCAAGCCGGCGGCTATAATTTCATTACCCGCCGTGAGACAAATGAGCGGGAATTGCGAGGCTGCCGGACTTTCTTCCACCTGACACGTAGGCTTTAGCCGTTTTCCTTCTGGTGGGGAAGGAAGCTGGTTCAGTTGCTCGCAGCTTTCGTCATATATTTGAACACAGGTTGTTCGGGAGAACGAGTTAATTCGAGCATATTTGAATTCAGTTAACTCGAACTCGAATTGAATAATTAAAGTCGAAATTCGAAAGAGGGAATTCGGTTTTAGTTAATTCACTCGAGTTCAGTTATAGTCGATTCAAATTGAAGATTTAAAGTCAATGAATCCTGTCAGGGTTAATTAATTCATTGATTGTTTGCTGTAATTAATCCAAGATCCACGGGAGAATGCGTCAGTAACGTTTCATTATTATACTTGTTAATTAGTTCGACAGGAAAGTCGACGCTCTTTATTTGCCGCCGTTGTACTTCGCTATCGTAGTTCGTCGCCGTACGATGCTCGTATTTGCCCTGGTAATTACCGACACGCGAAATACACGGCAAGAAAAACAGTGGATATCAAACGACGCCGCCTGATGCCAGTGCAAATAGACCGCCTTAATGGTATACCTTAACTTTCGAGCGGAATGGCTGGCCTTTCGGAAAATTAAAGCGAGCTATTTATTTCCGGTTATTAACAGCTGGGACTAATTTTTGAAATACAAAATAGCAATGATTTTTAAATTTGCAAAAGTATTTGGGGATGCTTCGAGACTACAGATTAAAATTTTCAGACAATCATCTCTTAAGCTTCGAAGTTATTAAAAATTAATTGCAATTTGTGTGAGAAAAAAAGTGAAAAATCGATGAAAAGCTTGTCATTAAACTTGCATGAACCAGTTGATATTAACATTCACTTGCACGTGCATGCACGCCAAGCAAAATCCAGGCAACTCGATCGATTCCCAGTGGTAATACAAGCCCGGCGAACCCCCGTAACGTTCCTCATCTCGATGGCCCCCGTAATCCTGCTACCGCGACATCCGTGAGAGCAGAGGCTTCTCGCATTTTCCCTCTTTGACTCGGCCGCGTTAATTCTTCTCCCATCCGCACTAAGCATCGCTCTGTCGTCCACTCGCACGCGCTTCCCCGAACTTGCTCGCGCGATTCAGATTATTTTGGCATATTGCGAGCGAGAGAGCGAGCGCGAGGCTGAGTGGCCGCCGGTGGAACTAAGGTTGGGGCTTTGTCCAATTAAGCGTCCGAGCTTTTCGAGCTTCGCATATTTCTGTCTGGAGGGCCGTCTGCCGAGAGAGGGTTCTCCGCTCGCGGAAAAGAGGAAAAACTCTCCTTGAGGGTGATTGCTGCGGCGCACATCCCAATCTGCACGCCGGCCCTTACCGCGCCCGCACACCTTTGCCTCGAGTGTTCCCGAACGTCCCCAACTTATCAGCAATTAGCTCAATAATTTCCTTGCGCCAGTTGCCCGCACCCCCTTTGACAGCCGCGTCACCTTGCTTATCCGCCCGGCGGTCCACGAAGCCCTTAAAAACTCTGACTTTTACTCGACCTGTCCATCTACCCCAGACCGCTGCTGCTGCTGCTGCTGCTGCCTGCGCCCCTTCCTTTTTTTCGCCGCTTTTTAGTTCGAGCTTTGATTCCCTCCTTTGGTGTGACGGGTCCCTCCGAGCTTTTTCGCTCCTCTTTCTTTTTTAATCGCCGCATATACGCGAACCGGTGCAGATCGAACTTTGGCCCAGCAGTGCGCTTTGGATTCTTTTCGGTATTAATTGGTTTGATTATGTAATTACATTAATGTGGAAACAGCCGTTTGGTATTTATAGAGCGATTCTGTATTATTGTGGGATGGGACAATTATAAACAATACTGCCAATAGTATAATTGAATTAAAAGTCAAAAATACAATTTAAGAATTCAAAAACTGATTTGAAGACTTCAAAAATTGAATTGAAACATCATATTGAATATATTAAATATACTAAATAATTTATAAATATCTTAATATCAGTACCTACCCAAAAACGGTAATCAAAAGGCAACAGAATCACCCAGTACGTGTAACAGTATTAGCCCAACGAGGACTAGAGGACTGGCGCGACCCAGCTGCTAGGATGTCCAAATAGACAAGGGCTGTCTAATGGCGGTTATGGCTAATAACCTTCGAATCTATGCATGCTAATGGCCGCTGCCCTCTCTACTCCCGAGCCACTTGTACTTAATACGCTTAATACCCAGCCAACTTGGCACTCAAGACAAGTTTCAGCCCGGACTTGCCCGGAACCGGCGGTGAATGCTCGAAAGACGCGTGTCGCATTACCTATGTGAGCTCTAATAGCTTTGGACATCGAAAAGCACACGCAAAATGCAGTAAATACGTGGTCACATATAGGGTGGGCTGTTTCAATTGGAACGGATAAGAAACCCTCTTGTTATTGGATGTAGACAACCAAATTGGAATAGGGAAATGAATTGTTTTAAGATGACATTTTTTTATAAAATAACTTAATTCAATTTTACAGTTATTGGTATTTTTTAAGGGACATGTATGTGTATATTTTCACATTCTTGTAGAAGGTTATACTACGGATCCAACGACCGAGTTTTTAAAAATTCTTAATTTCAATTAATCTCGATTTATGCATTAATTCAATTAAATTGAAATACACGAATTATTTAGAATTGTCCAATGACAGAGGAAGGTAGGTTTAAATGAAAAGAAAACTTGGACGTCTTCCGACAGGCGCGAGGAGTGGCAATACATTAGTTGGGGACGCTCGGCAGGGAACGGAAGGGGCTGAAAGGTGGGTGGAGGCGGAGGTACACCGAGAATTCAATATCAGGCATCGCCGCAACATATCAAACATCCCGCGGTACTTCTGAGATTCTCCTGTCGAAGATCGTCAAAGTACACCGGCACGGAGAAGACATCTGCAGCCGCATACGTCAGCCGCACGGCCTTTGATCGCAAAGTTTTCCGACCGGCAAACACACAGCTCGCGCGGCATCTCCCAGCCGAGCGTCTCTCCACCATGTTCCATCAGTTCATTTTAATCGAGGGAAAACGTCCGGCCTCGCTTCTGCCAAACTGCAAGTTTTCCCGACGGTTTTTCAAAAATGTTGAGAAGTTAGCCAGACTTTTTCATATTCTAAACAATATTTCGTGAGTTCGGTAATTTAAGAATTTCCACATTTTCCATCCAACCCAACGTGTCCGTATTTATTTTCAAAAATCCCAAAAATGACCATCGAATACAAACAACTCCTTTTCTCACTGTCAAACTCACAAACATATTTCACTTTTTCCGTAACATTTCAATTAAATCAAAACGTAAAATATACTCTTAAAATCAATATTTCCAATATCGCGTCTTCCGGCTAAAAAAAGTTCCAACGAGAGGACCAACGCCTCCAATAAAACACAGGACAGTGAAACTATTGTTTCAGCGACGAACACGTTACCAGTTCGGAGACTCTTACGACTGTTGCAAGGGATCGCGCGCGAGGCATTAAGTATATCGCCGAATAATGGTGGGAAACGAGCAATAGGAAGAGATAAATCGGCAGTTCGTAGCGGGCGGCGAAAATAGCTCGTAAAACGGAGAGCGGCGGTAATGTCGGTGCCGTTAGGAAAATTGCTAGTGAATTTCAAGGAGCGATCACAAAGAACTTTATGTTGCCGGGGGGTGGGGGTGGAGCTCTACGAATGTAACTGGCGGTAGATTTCATAATTGCAGCAACAACCCGCTCGCCCCTTCCTCGTTTTCCGCTCGCTTTCCCAAGCATTAACCCGCTGCTAATGACAGAAGTGTCTGCTTTTAGGTGGAGCGCTCGTTGGATACCAAACACAACACGAGCTGAGTCATAAATACGTCGATTTCTTCTGCTTATTTTTAGGTGCTCTTATAACACATTTTATCGAATGAATTAGTACGAATCCTATTATCATTTATAAATTGACTAAAACTATATTTAATCTACAAATTCGATATATCAGCACATATGCGATTGGACAGAAAGAGTTCCGGGTGAGTGCACTGTCCAGGCCAAGTCTCTGCAACTAATTATCGCCAATTATGAGGAACATTTGCGATATTCGAGCAATACCGATCAGCCGGAATGAAATATCCCCTCGTATTCCTCGGGCCATCAAGCTTCCCCCGAGATTGGACCCTTTCTGGGTCAGTCCTCCATAACCTCTGGGTGTCTCCTCCGTCCAACGACATCGTCTACCGCGCGCGCTCGGCCAATCTCTTCCCATCCCGCGCCCGCTGGTAATCGCTGCTCACGCAACGCTCTCCTTCGTGGCGGGCATTAGAAAAATTGGGAGCATCGCGGCGGCGGCGGCGTCGTCGGCAGGGCTAAGGGAGAGGCGCGCGGGACGTTCTGACCGCATTAGTTCCGGCTGGCATGTACGGCGAGAGCGAGAGTGGCAGTAAAGGGCCGACTAATCATAAAGGACGCAGGAATGAAGTGAATTAATCAATGGATTAAACGCGCGTGCTGGGAGAGGGAAAAAGAGGGTGGAAACGGGGGCCATGAAGTGGCCAGGACGGTGGAACAGGGGTTGACCGAGAGTAGTTTGACGGGGGTACCTACACCCTGACATCTCTCGTTTGTCACACAAATATCCGAGCATTTGGCGGGAACACTATGTGCCCCCGCAGAGGATGACGAATTCCTCCGGGAGTCTACGTACAACCGCCTCCACCGGGCTACATCGCTAATTCGGCAAGACTAATGCCCCACTCCTAACGATAAGTCGCCGAGGCTACGCGCCGTTTGGTAGGTCGAGTGTGATTCGCTGGACTCCTTCCGGATTTTCTCAATTTTTCCCCCAAATTATAATTTAATAATAATATGAATATAGAGGGCGTTTGAAGGTAAATAATTTAACAATTGCTTAAATATATTATAAATTAGTTGAATCGAATGATACTGGTTTAAATATTTCCATATTATTATTCATTTATTTGGAATTGAGAGTTTTGAAATCAATCACATGTTTACTAGATTTTGATAAACCTTTACAACATTCGTGAAACAACTTGCATACACATAAAGTAACTAAAACATGCTTCACCAGGGATATAAATAAATAAATAAACAGCAAGCACGAAAATGTGCCATCACGAACCTATAATCGGCGCAAAAGCTCGCGAATGCCGGCGCGATAAGACGGAAAAAGGTGTGGAATGACCGAAATTCGCCGATCAATCAATTTGCCCGAGGCGAGAGCGTAGCACATGGAATTTCCATCTGCCGCGCGCGCCAACTAGTTTCCGCGGCGGCTCTCTTCCTTCCCTTCTGGAGAGCCCTCCTGTCCGAAGGGCCAGCTCCGCTCCCTCTCCTCCTCCCCCCGACCTGTCGGATCCGCCGGCTACGCTTCTTCCTGGCCGAGCGCGTAGCTTCTCCATCGGAGGATGCAGCGTCCCTCGAGGCGCTGCCTTCTCGCTGTGACGCGAATATGTATCGCTTGTTTACCCGCCGCGCTATTTTCGAGGCAATACGTCAATCCGATATCTGGCCAACTTTCGCGTCCACGTCGCGCACGGCTGCGGCTGCTGCGGGGGTTGGATGGCACGGCTGCCCCCCACCCCTATCGATCGATCGGAGTCTCCGAAGAATTCGAGGAATAGGAGATGGATTTCTGTCTGGGGTTGGTCTATGTTATTTTGTTATTGGCATGTTGCCGTGATAGTTTTTACTTATGATATTTGATGTAGGTTAATATTATATAAATGTAGTTTGGGCTAATGCAAATGTGACCAATGCAAATGGTAGTTTAAACTACTATAAATGCGAGTAACGTAAACGTAGCTCAACTAATGTAAATTCATTGTAAACACAAATGTAAACGTAACTTAAACCAATGTAAATTCAATGTCAATACAAATGTAGACGCAGCTCAAACAAATGCAATGAACCATTGACTGGGACACTCCATTCAAGTTGAACCGAATCATACATGTATTGTACCCCAATTGCATTATCCATCAAAAATCAAGTTTCTTGGAGTAATCCTCTGGCACGATTCGCCAGCGGCTCGGCGCGATGGTACCAGATGATTTATGAGCTGCAGGCGAAAATGACAGGATAACGACTTATTCATGAGTCGGGTTTATACAGGGCTGTTGATTCCTGAAAGGCCCGCGCGCGTAAGTGCGGAGAGCTTAGGCGAATGGAGGACGCGTTAATGATCCGCTTCCTGGCTCTGCGGTCCCCGCCGCGGGATTCCTCGAGGATTCGTTAAAAGCCTCGTTAATGCCCCGGGAACGGCCCACTTTTTCGGAGGACTTGACAAGTAGCCAAGAGTAGAGGACTTGTTGCTTACGCGCCTGCCCGCCTGATCCCACGCTTGCCCCGAACGTTTCGTTATCTCCTGTTTTTATAGGACTTGCCGCCGTGCACCCCCCACGCGTCAACTTTAAGCCGGGCTTTTCGCGCGAGCCGACATCCACGCATTGCGGATTATTGCGCGGCCAATGGGATTCCGGAATGCCGGAGTTCTGCTAGGTTGGTTGCTCCAGTATCGCCGCTTTCAAAATTGACGCGCGAGACGGGATGTTGGGGTTTATCGTATACTATGTTGCGAGCTGGGTATTTACATTCGTCAGGTTTACGCCAGTCAGTTTTACATTAGTTTAACCTACGTAGTTAGCTCCAGTTACCTTTACATTTCTCATGTTTGCATTAGTTTGAGCAAGTTTGACATTAGTCAAGTTTACATCACTTCAAACAGTTCGCACGCCGACAGGTTTGACAGCCGTGTCCCATCGTCGCCTTTAACCGCGACTCGCCTCGCCGGCTCGCGTCTAGTCGCGACCAATAAACTTGTGATTTAGTATTCCGGCAGCTTCCGGGACCTTTTTCGGACCCTTACAAACTGCCGGGCTAATAAATTCCGTATAAAACAGCCGGACCGCCCGGGCCCGCCGCTCCCCGCGCCAGAGATAACGGCCGTATCTTTGCTCGTCTTATCGAAAGCGATCAGCCGATTTATTATTGCGCGCGCTTCCGAAGTTAATACACCGAGCCCGTGCACGCGTGTGTGCTTGCTATAACCTTCCGCGCCGCGCTTATTAGTTATCGCGGAATCGTTTATCTTCGGGGGGAGTTTAATGATGATAAATAATCGCGATTCATGTGCGAAAGGGATGTGTGCTTGAACACACGCTTTGTCGGACGTGCATTAATTGTTAATGTTTATTGCAATTTTTTTATTTACTTATATTTATGTTTTCTTTATTTATTTTGTGCTGAAATTCTATTTTTAAGTTCATATGTTCAAACGCTTTGAATTTTGTCATTTATAAGTTTATTTATTTATTTGTATTAATCTTAACCGAAGTGAATATTTTTGTTCGAAAATTATTTATTATTAATAAAGTTAAGCAATAGGTAAATAAAAAATAAAGAACAATCCACCGGCGAGAGATGAGTCGGTGGGAATTCGGCTCGTGTTCGTCGGCCGGGATTTATCTGGCGAGGACGAGAGCGCGCGCAGTGGTTTATCGCTGTTGGAGGAATGCTGGTTGCGCGTGCCGGCTTTTTCCCGGCCTCCGGCAGGAGACAGCGAGAGCGCGCGCTTACCCAAGGAAGGCGAATGGGTTGAAGGCGATCGGACGGGGAAAGGGGCCGCTGGGACGACAAAGGTCCGTTAATGCTCCGATACGTATGTTCTCCGTGTTCTTCGTCTCGTAGCTGGTATGCAGCACGACAAGCCCTGCCCCCGTCGAAACTGTGCTCCGAGCCGATCGGCATCGGGCTGGGGCCTCTGATTTACCGAGGCAATCGCTCTTTATTTCTCTCCAGGCGGCCCTCCCGTCCATCCCCCCTCCGTCCTTTCGATGGATATCGCCTTGTAATAGCCCTTCGCTACCTGAATATCCGCACTCGGCCGGATTTATTAAATCCGCGCGTGCCTTGCCGCGCATCGCTGACTTATCGGGTTGTTACAGCAACGGCGCTTCGGTGTCACTGCCTTTCTCGCGTGGTACTGTAGACGGAGCTTGGATTAATGCAAAAGTGACTTATAACGTAAATGTGATTAATGTAAAGGCAGCTTCAATTAATGGAAAGGTAAGTGTGAGTAATATAAATGTTTTTTGAACTAATGTGAAGTTACGCAACGATAAAATCCCGAGGGATTTATGGGTGATAAGGGGAGCTCTTAGTACCTGATCTATCAGGAATTGACATTCGAGATGAAGTGTGATAACTTTGGTTGCGTTCGTGCCGCGATAACCATCCCGAGAACAATACTAGCCGAAACTCATCACATCTGGCCTATCCGATCCGCACTGATATCAGACTCTATTGTGGCCCCCGCATTGTAACGTCTTAATGACTGTCCAATCAACATCCATTCTTTTTATTATGATTCGTTTAGTGTTCCTTCAAGATTTCTGGTCGTTTACAACTTGTTACACAATTATCCAAGAATAGGCAGAAGATCCTCCAAATAATCACAATCTGATTTAATATAAAAACTACAGTGTGAAAATATAATATAAAAATGCGCTATCAAGATGCAAATATAAATTTTTGGAAAAAACATTTTGCATTATACGACTTCGAGTGACGCAAGCGTGACAGGTCTCGGCGGTGAATGCAAAACAATGAGGCGCCGAGAATGGAAAGGATTTGGAGGGCAGAATGCGAGCTCGCTCTACGAATGAGACTAATAACTGAATAACTGGCAAAAATCGCTGGCGGCTGTTCAGTTTCATTTCGCCCGTTTTTGCATTCACAATAGCCGGTGTTCCGAGCCAGCTCTGTGAGCTTCGTACTCGGCTGCTTTTCTGTTTTCTACCTTCAACGTATTGAATTTGCCGAATTCCCGGACGAGCCAGAGAGTATACGAATATGGACAGTTTAGTTCTTGGGGATTTTGTAAAGAAATAATCTGAATTTTTTTCGTGAGAATTTATTGTTGGATTCAACAATGTGAAACTTGAATATTCAAGTCATGAAATTACAATCTTAAACATCAGTTACTGGTTTTATCGATTTTAACTTGGTCGACAGATCCTCTGGTATCTGTTGGCAGAGCGCTGACCGTTCCGATCGTAAAGCACTTGTTCTAAGGCGTACTGTGCCAGTTTATCTATTATCCAGTTATGCCGATAGACTGATGCTAGAGGAAGGCGCGGAGGAGGATTGCGGGTGCGAGGGACAGATTAGCAGAAAATCATTCCCCTTTCTCGGGACTCAGCAGAAACTGGCGATACCGTAGAGTAAACAGCTCGAGCGAGGGGGTGGAGTCACCTCGGCCCTCCTGTCTCACCCTCGTCGGACAGCTCCGTTCCGACATCGACGACAACAGCCGAGTAGAAAGTGTGCCTTATCAGCCGATGGGAATATAAATTTCGTCGAAAGCCCCGCAATACATTATGATGGAATACACAGGCTCTGTCTGTGCCGCCGCCGCCGCCACCGCGCGCCCCTCATGCGCTGGATTATACACGCCTGCCATACTTGACCCAGCATACATATATCGGCACGTGATTGAGTTGCGTAGAAAACTTTCGTTGGTGTTTATACTTTCGATATTGTTGCTAATGGGGGCTTGGAGGTTCGCGCCAATTAAAAGTTTAAAGTTCCAGGATTGAAAGTTCAAAGTACAAGTTTTCAGAATTGAAGGTTCGAGTACCTCAGAATTGAAAGTTCAAGTATTTCAAAATGGAAAGTTAAAATGTTTAAAACTGAAAATACACATTTTCCAAATTAAAAGTTCAATGTTCAGAATTGAAAATCGAAGTTTCCAGAATTGGAAATCCAAATTTCAAAAATTCAAACTCCAGCAGCCAGAATTGAAAATCAGCCTCCTGACCAGTGTGTTTTTCACTTTTGACTTCACATTCCTTACCTCTCATCCGCACAAAAGTACAAACCAAGTATCTAACAACAGCATTGTACTACACAACAACGGCAACCCTCTCGCGCCGTAGGGTCGCGAGACGACAACAACAATAATTAGGTTTCGAAGTTGGTAGGAAGCTAGTATTGGCGAGCGTTGATGTACGGGTGGGCATTGGGGCGGTCAACGAGTGTCGCCGGGGTCTTTCGGTGTACTCTCACAGCCCGATCCTCAAGGGAGGTCCTTCGAATTTTCCAGTTGTCGGAGGGAAGCTTGTCGGTCAAGTTGCATATTACCATTTCTCGATTCGACGCGCGAGGAGGAACACGAAAGGTCTGTGCGAAGGTACACGCACACGTCAACCGTACACAGGCGCGACGGTCCCTCTGGCATTAGGCATTCGGGTATTCGGGGCGCTGCTCGTTGTGATTGGTGTGGTTCCGCCTGACCATTTGAATACACGGCATTGTAATCATGACAATGTCACCTCTCACTCTTTCTCCACCCACCCCGCGCACCCTCCACTCTTACACTCTCTTCGCCAATCGCGCCCCCCCCCCCCCCCCCCCCCCCCCCCCCGACCACCCTTCTCATCCTCCTCGAGCTCGCTCTCTGCTCGGGGAATACCTTCAGATTGCTGCCGCTGGACAGCGAGTTTCCTCTATTCGTTTTGCTCGGCGACGCCTCGACGGATTTCCTTGATGATATCGCCTGCCGATGCCGCCGCCCCGACCACCCTCCAGTTGCGCGTCCTGCTTAATTCCGCTCGGTACTTGGGGAAGATCCTGATATTCGATGTTGTGTCGAGTTAATTAAAATATTTCTCTCGGGCATTGCCCTCGTTCTTGCCCTTTGGGAATTATTATTTATCACCTGTCCTTTGTTTATCGTCAAATATCAAGTTAGGTAGTTGTTACAGCAGGTGGCTGGTGCATTAAATTTGAAATTGAATGTTTCAGCTACCTACATCCAAGCAACTAAACTCTTTCTCACAACTATCACAACATCCACCTGGAACCCACCCCTCAAACCATCAGCAGAGTAATATCGCAGCATACACGTCTTACTATCACAGGGCCCCGCAGTCTGGGAGGTGCTATCGGCATTTTCGAATTTGCATGTACGTCAGCCGATGGTTCGGAGGCAGCTAATGGGGGGTGGGTGCGCCTGGCGAACGGCATGTTGGCCGAGGCTGTAAGCTTGCCATGGCCAAAAACTGTCTCGCATCCATTTTAATGAGCTCGGCCGTCCGGCACAAAGGAAGCCGGCCGTTTCTAAGAGTCGGATGCTCGACAGAGGCTAGTGAAATCAGCGAGCCGTGGCGGGCGTGGGCGGCTGGAAGGGTAAAAAAGAGAGGGTTGACGGTGGCGGCGAGATAGCAGATGCGAAAGAGAATTAGAGAGAGGAGGAGGGGGCTGGCTGGAGGAGAGTTGCACTCCTCCATTTGGCCGGAGTGAGTGTGTGGCGGTATTTTAACCTAAACATTTGCCGGATACTCCACCTGTTAGGAATAGCGGAACCCTTCGCTATTTCATTAAATTAGAAGGAACCTGCCTGGTTAGTTCACCCGCTCAGGCTAACTCCAGCCCTCCCATACTACTTCGCCTCCCTTCCACCCCACCCCACCCTCTCTCTCTCTCTCTCTCTCTCTCTCTCTCTCTCTCTCTCTCTCTCTCTCTGGATCCGCGAAACCGCTGGAAACTTTCGCTTTTACCATCATTTTATAATTCATGGCGTCGTCCTGTCGCGTGGATGTAACACGGGTCCGCCTTTCGTAACGTCGCCACTGAGTAAAGAGGGTTGCTGCTGCTCCTGCCACTGCCTCGGTTACCATTGCCGCGTGCGTTTTCGTGCGCGCCGAAGGCCGACGGGTAAACGGAAAGGTAAATCATGCATTTTATTATCGGGAACGAGGGATCCTGGCTTGCAGGGGGAAGCAGCCCTCCCGGAAAACTAAGCGCACACCGTGTTAAGAAGCCGGGAGGAAGCCTGTTACAGGCTAACCGCCGGGAAATGTATATCATCGCGCTCTGACATATATTTGCCTTGCACGCTTTCTTTAAGCGAGTGCTGACGCTTCAATCGCTCCGCGCGTTTTACACGCAGACTTGCGATGTATGAAAGCTGATAGTTTGTGTGAATTATAATAAATGGAAGAAGTCGTAGGTGGTTTTAAAGCATGTTAATTATGATAAATCGTTAAGGGTAAAGAAATCTTGCAAAATCGAGGAATTTATTAACAAACCTTGAAAATAAATCAAGATAGACTTAGTAACATTTAAGATTTGGTAGAATATCACTTGTGATCGCATGCATCAACAGAGAGTTGGCTTCGATTCTTTTGGTTCTTTATGTACCATTTTGGATGGAATTGTGATGGGAGTTTGGGATCTTTCGGAGTGGAACTATCCTGATGTTTGTCTCCTTCCCCGTCCACACTTCATCTTGCCTGGTTCGCCCTTCTATCGACCATCCCTTGCGTCCCTTCCAGCCTAACCCACCCCCGAGTTATAAAGCGTCCTTTGGCCTTCTCGATTATTTCCCAATGGCGTAGAATCTAATTAAAAGCTGGGGCCGTGTATTGGTAATAACTGGAGCATTCGACCCCTTGAGTCAGAGGATGTCTGGGCCTTAAAGGGTTTAATTCCTCGCGGACAAAAGACGTACTTTTGATATCAGAACTGCCCAAGGCTTTACGGGTACTTTGGACGGTTTATCAAAATTAAACCGGTTTAAAAGCGACTAAAACTTGCTCTATTTGATTAAAAATCGTATTCTATCAAGTCTCGCGTGTTCTTAGTCTATTTTGAAAACAGGCACAAGGATTGTTGATAAATCCTTCGTTTTCATTTAGGGAGTTCTAGGCGGCTTAACAGCAAATTTGAACATCTTTATTTTCCATTTAAGAAACATTTATTAACAACAGTGTTTCAGAGTTGCGAAAGAACGAGTCATTTTTAATTTATTGTTGGACAATGTAATAAGCGTTAACAGGAGAGTACTTGTCACCCTAAGGGTGGGTTTTACGCCTATGGGAAAGGGTTGAGATCGAGCGGCAGTGGGTGTGCTCTCTCTCTTTATCTTCTCGCGCAGATTTTAATATAAATTATAATCTAATGTCGTTTCTTAATACCGTTCCATCCCTGGCTTGGGTCTTCCTATCCCCGAAACGGCAGGCTCATTATTAGGGATTTCTCATTATGCGATCAATCATTCCCAGGGATCGCGGACCTAATTTCTTGCGTCAATTAATATCGCAATGGTGAGCATCGCCAGGGGGATGTCGCCGGTGTAGAGCTTTCCCACCCCCGACCCACCACCCCTTAGACCTCGTCATCCATCCTAACACTTGATCAGCCATTTATAGTCGGTGATGTATGTTATAAGCGTGTTGCAATGGGTGCTGGACGAGTCTGTAATTACTCGTGCGTGTTTTGTGGACTTTGTCGAATTCCTCCCTGACTTGGATTAATTGGATTTTTAATGGGAAATGTCTAGCGGATTTTATGGGACTCAAACTTGACTTGAAGGAATTGGATTTTAAATGGAAAATGAGTATTGGATTTTATCGAGTTCGAACGTGACTCGATTAAATTGGATTTTAAATGGAAAATGAGTGTATTGGATTTTGTGGAGTTGAAACCTGACTCGAATTAATTGTTTATGATATTAAATAAGAAATAAATATATACATGGATTTTCACGGAGCTCAATCTTCACTCGGAATAAGATTCGACTTGAGTTTGTTTTAAAAAAATAATTATGCAATAACGTAGACCGCAAAATTTACAAACAATTCCGCTGTCGGAGCACTTTGCGAGGGTGCGTCGGTTTAAAGGGAAAGTTTCATCCGATAAAGGTGTCTCGCTCGGCCCCCAAAGTCCCTACTAGGGTGGATTGAAATATCTGCTTAAACCAAGACCTCTTCAGGGTGGTTCTCTTTAATTGCCCAACCATATTGGTCAGTATCGATTGCAGCCGCCGAGCGAATGAAAAATGGATAAGTGACGTGTAATGCTGACGAAACTGTCGAGAAAAATTAATAATTAGAAAAGGGACCAAACGGGACTTTCGAAAATGTAATTAAATCAGTTGAAAAATCGTCAATTCGATTTCAACGGACTAAAAATCTACTACTACAATAACCAAACAAGGTCCCCAATAACCAAAGAATAATCCAATCGAACCTCGACTCGGGAAACCTTCATTTGGCACATGACAGAGAAGAGATTGGAGAGAAAGCAATGGGTTGATGGGCAAGTAGGTATCGGCGCACTCGCCGGATGAATATGTGGACGGTTACACGCTTCTTTGTGTTCCCATCTCTCCTTCTTCTCTCCCCGATGTTTACCCTCGCCTAGGACCGCCCGGGAGGCCCGTATTTGCCGGCAAATACGCGTGTATGGATGCCACCAGCGGAGAGCGCGCGTGTGTCCTTCTTGTTTACCTTCTTATATACGGCGGCACCGTCTAGCTTTGCCCTCGGATTGCCCGCCGCCTCCTTCATCAAATCCTATCGACAAACACGGTATATTTCAAACTCTGTTTTTCCCACTTCGGCATAGTCTTCTTTTCTAAGCCTCCGCCGCTCCCACTTGTCTCGAGGTGATCTTGGAAGCTGGTTGCTGGAATGCGGCAATTTGTGTCGAATAAACACACGGTGATTCAAGTGACACGCGAGCTTTTTATGTTTTTGACTGTTCAAGAAGTGTTAATTGTATTTTGCTGAATTTCTGTTAATGTCTTCATTCTGGCAATTTGGAAAGTCGTAGATATTGTACAGGATGTCTCAAAATAAGCATGACAGAAATTCAAATTTATGTGCATTGAATTTGAAATTGTTTAACAATCACGAAAATATTGTTTAATTATTGGTATGCAAGAAACACGTGACTCCAACGAGCACAAGGTTACCCAACTCAGTCTTAACCAAGTAAGCTCCGCCGGTGGCACAAGTTTCTCCAAGTTGACTCATCGAACTTTCGCCAAGTTATTCTTCGGCCGCGATAAGAAACTTACTGACCTAAGTGATTTCAAAACTTCACCCCTTCCCAGGCCGCGATTCGTGAATATGTAGGAATTTCGGGAATCAAAACTCACCTGTCACTTTGTCAGTACAAGACTATTGTTCAACTACTCACAATGTTAATGTGCTCGCGGGGACGAGCCAAGGTCACCGCAAAACGTGTCCAACAAAATGTCTTACAACGAATTAGTTAATAACTTTGGCAATTTGCATCGCCCCCTCTTAAACAAAGTAAAACAATATTAAACAAGTAGTTTCTCGATTCCCCTGAAACTGACGGATTTACTAGTAGGGGGAGTGGACGCTGGCGAAAATCCCTAGCAAATCCAGCGGCATTTATGAATGCCGGCGTGTTGTGCCGGATATTTACATAAGCGGTCAACACGTAATCCTTGCGTTTAGGACACGGGGTTCCGAATGCACGAATGACCCAACAACGCAGCCCCTTTTATTTCCCGGCCATTAACACACTTTTCCGCGCCCGCTGTTTTCCGGGGGCCCCGCGCTCTGACCGCCGGGCCGCATTTGCATAATTGCCACTCTCTGCCCGGCTCGGACCCTCGAAAAGTGTTAATGTCCCGGATAAATTGGCGGGGAATCAATTGTTTGTTGGCCAAAGCCAGTGGAGTTGCGGGAATTATACTTTTAACGGACAATCTGCAATTGTTTGAAGTTCAGGTTGATAGAAAAGTTTGGGGATTTGATATGAAGTGTAGAAATTTGTAGGTTTGAGAAGCCAAGGGTTCGTTTGCAAACACCAAAGCGGCAAAAATCCCTATAGGTTGCATTTAACGCTCAAATACTGGTAAAATTTTAGAAAATTCATAAGAAGCAAATCATTCTTCCACTAATTCTACCACCCCCTGTTAATTTGTCATCCTACTGCTTAATTAAAACATAAAGAATACCCAAAATTATTTCTAGCCCTCAAGATCCATTAAAATCTTGCAAGAATTCTCCAAAAACCAAGCATTCACTCACAGATTCCACCACTTCCCTAATAATTACCCACCCCCTACTCAATCAACCCAAACAACAATCGGCAACAAAAATAACCACCAGCCCTCACACCCAGTTAAGATTCTCAAAAAAGCTCAAAACAAAAAATACCCAACGATTCACGCACAAAATCCACCTCTTATGTATAAATTCTTCTCTCCGCCCACTAATTACTCCAACAAACAATAATCCAGGAAAAAGGCCTCCTCCACCCCGCCAGCATTGCTCCCACTGCAGCACAGAGTACGCCGTGAGCGTAGAGGGAACGAGGAAAAAAAAGGGCAGTCCGACAGTTCCTCCGCGAGCTTGCAAGGCAAAAAGAGCAAGAGCAATGCTCGAACGGCAGGAAAAGCTCTCGGACTGTACCAGAGCGTGGCCCGCCCTCGGGAAAGAGGCAGAGCGACTCGCGAGGTCTCCGGCAAGACGGAGAAGCTGCGAGAACAAGACAGAGTCCCGTGTGCCTGTGTGTGTGTGTGCGGCAGAAAGGGGGGGGGCGGGGGGGGGGGTGAGCTTTTTCCCAGGGACACGCGCACGTATGATCGTACCGCGCGACGACGACAACGGGGAAAAAGTTGTAGGAAAGTAAGCCTATCGTGGAAGGCGTGGATCGCGTGGCTTTTCCCCCCTTCCATCGAGCTTGCGGGCGCATGCGCCCCACCTCGACGCCAGATAAGGAAGCGGTGGCGGGAGTGGGGTGGAGAGACCGAGTGAGCTTAGCAGATATGACGTAAGGCGAGCGGAGGAGGACGGAAAGCTCCCTAGGATTTGGTAACACCGACTATGTACTCCCCTAGCCCCGCGCCCCTCCTTCCCCCGCCTGTTCCTTGGTAGGAGAAAGGATTGCCGCGTCAGATCTCTGGCACTCCTCTCCCGGAATCGAGCGCCGGAGCACCTTAAGCTCGAGAGCATGCTATGCGCGATGGTTGGTGGAATTGCTCATGAAATCATTATTGCACACTTGGAGTCGCGTCCTTGCCAGTGATAAATAATAATTCGAGCTTTTTTCTCTGGTTTGAAATGTAAGGACAATTCCAAGTGCGTGGGTGGGTTGTTCATTTGAGTAGTTATTGCGAGAAGAATCATGAAATTGTAGTCTTGGAATTATTGGTCATAAATAATAAATCATTATTCCAGTATTTTAAGATGTTAGTACTAAACTATTGGTGAATTTCTCGAAATCCGTCTTATTAGTAATAAATAATTTGGGGGGCATTTTTATATGCTAGTAATAGTAAAAGACTATCAAGTGTAAACGCCTCTCACTTATCTAAAACAGCACTTCTGAACTTTTTATTAGTTAGAACGTGTTAAGTGTTAGAGTAAAATGTGATCACCATGCAAGCATATTTTAAATATTTTTCTAAAACACGACAAGTTCAACGTCCAAGGAAGATCTGGCTAAAAGTAGCAGACATTAATTTAAACCTCTGACGATATCTGGATTCAATTAACACAAAGTACAAGCCAAACCAAGAAACTATTTAAAAATGAATTAATAATTCGAATTAATTCCAAAATGCCAAAATACCAGCCAAGCAATAAAACTACCCGAACATCAACGCACATCAACATTCAAATCATCGGGTATCGCCTTCGAACTCGAATCAAACGCCAAGGCAAACAATAGCCGAGCTTAAAGGATGCATTTGGACGGGTGCAGATGGAGGCAAGGGCTTGCGAGGGCGAAGGCAGGCGGACGCATCGGTCTCCGCAGTTAATTTATGACTTCGCCGGTGAATTTTGTGCGGGGAACACATCAAAGTTCAGGAGCGGTCAACGCGAGCGGGGTCCGCGCGTACACAGGTAGCGAGCGAGAGAGGGAGAGAGAGCGAGAGAGGCGGAAGAAGCGCGGTGAGGAGGCGGGTAAACGAGTGGAGAGGAGTGTGTGAGACGAATTGAGAGGAAGTTGAGAGGATGGATGCTAAGGGGGGCTGAAGAGGGGACCGAGCGAGGGGCTTCACGGACGGTAAAGCAACCACGGGCCGCGCTCTAACTATGTTAAAAGTTTTAATATTAGTTTAGTCGACGGCCACGGTAGATTGAGACGTAATTCCAGGTAATACCATGGTTCTACGAGCTACTTCCAGCTAATACCGAACGAAACGCGTTCTACAAAGGACCCTCCAGGACCTGCACTCCTTAATCTGCATTAAACTCAACGTTTCCTAGCCAGCCTACCGCTCTGATCAACGTCCTGGCATCCTTTGCCGTGATGGAAGTCACCAGTCGCACTTGTCTCCCGGGTAAACACTTTATTTGGCTTGGGAACGCTACCGTTCCACCCCCGATGCCGGTGCAAGGGTCCACAACGGTCAGGGAGTTGATACAAAAATCAAGGTAGCTAACGAAATCATCGTTTGTGATTTGTGTAAATGGGATGATAAATCCGGCTACTCTTTATTTGGGCTCTCCTTCTGCCCCCTTAGAGGAGCAGGGGTTCAGGGTACATGAACGTCATACATGGAGTTCATAGAAAAATTAAGTTTCTGTCGTACCCACCTGCAAGTGCAAGAGTAGCGAAAAATCAAAGTCCCAACCGAAATCATCTGTTATGATATGAATAAATAGGCCAATTGACACCGAATGCTTCACACTTGGGTCTTTTACCAGGGTGGAGACCAGGAATCGCACTTGTGTTGCGACAAACTCTTTTTACTTAGCCTTGGACTGTTTCCTCTCCACTCCACCTGGAAGAACAAGGGTTCACCAGTTCCTGTCGAAACCCCAAGAAATAAAGTCCCTTGGATCCGAACCCCAAGAAAACGCACCCTTGAATGCCATCACTGTTTGTTAATATCAACAGTATATCTTTAGAACTGCACACCACACCCGACTATTCGAGACTCTAAAGTGTAATTGTTTCCCCCATAAAGCAACTTTAATCAGGGCAATTCCAGGGGGATTAACGTTGCACACTTTGAATTTTGGCTTGGCGCCAAGGGCACAGGGAAGAGATAAAAAAATAATGGAGCATTTGCAGATAATATTGTTTAATTCAATGCTTTAAAGCACTCTCTCAGTAAAGTAGCCTGATACAATTAGTTTTCACGTAATTCTTGATAGAAGGAGCTAAAGTTTTGAGAATCACATGACATTGAGTGGCAAGTTGATCAAATAATTGGTCGTTTTGTCACATATTATATTCAAATTGAATAGTCAAAAGACTATTCCAAGTATAATTCAGTAAAATTGATGATGATTTTGATTAGGTGCACATTTACTATTTTTGTTATGACTCTCTGATGTCAATTACTCCCGAGCAGTAGCCGCCAAGGAAAGCCAGTCTGAGGTCTGGCATTTTCCCTTCTTAAGAGTGAAAGACAGATGGAGCCTGAGTGGACGAGGACGAGGAGAATCGGAAAAATGCACCTGCGTCGAGTAATAATTCCTGGGGTCCAAGCAGAAGGCAGATCTCCGAGCGCGAGTCTCGCCGAGAGGGGCCAGCAGCAGCAGCGAGCGCGAGAGGGGGGGTTGGCTTGGGAAAGAAAATAACTGGGAGGTGGACCACACATTTTGCTTGGGTAGAGAGAGAGTTCGTCTCCGTCCCAGGGAAATCGCACTACGCCCTATCCGTCTCCTGGCTCCTCGTCCTCCTCCTCATCCTCCAGCTTCATCCGGCTCTCCGTTCAGCCGCTCTTCCTCTCCCGAGGCGCTCCTCCTCGCCCCTCCGGCCCCCTCGATCACCTCCCACGGAGACGAGTCGATGCGTGGGCTACCAACACAGCCAAGAAAAGTTTTACTTTCACCAACACCACTGGCCGCGACTACTCCCTCACCGACGTCCTCCTCCACCTCCCGTCCCTCCTCCTCCTCCTCCTCCCTCTGGCGCGCGCGCGCCATCTTTCTCCGGCGGAGCCAGGTTTTCCCTCCCTCCTCTAATTTAACTCCTCGCGAACTCATACACAGAGGGCCGCGCGCGCGATGATGCTGAAGGAGAGCGAGAGCCGCACACGAGACTCTCTCACCAATACCAAAGCGGCTCTGGCTCTCTGCTCCTACGGCCCTCTTTCCACCTCCAGTGACGATTCCCGAGTTCTCCACCTCCTCGTCCTTGCGTCCTTCCTCCGAGCGCGCGCGCGCTGCTGCTGCTGCTCTCTCTGCCAGACTCGATCTCCCGGCGCTGCTCGTGGCGAATCGGCGAACCTCGCCGCCTCGTCCCGGCGCGCACCGTTTGGACCCGCCGCGCCGCTCTTGTTTGCCCTGGCCAACGTCGATCACCGCGCCGCGCCGCTATATCTTCTCCCTTTTCACCGATATCAGCCCGCGCGCGCGCGGCCCCCTCGTCCTCGCACCTTTTATCCG
Source organism: Crossocerus cetratus (assembly GCA_963675795.1). NCBI lineage: Eukaryota > Metazoa > Arthropoda > Insecta > Hymenoptera > Crabronidae > Crossocerus > Crossocerus cetratus. Next base: position 8,387,739 of record OY776664.1, on the reverse strand, counting down.
CAACCGACACTGCCACTTTTCACGCATCAGCTGCCAAGTGGCCGCGCTGCCACGCGCGATGTGCGACGCGTGAAAGGGTTCGTTACCTGCGATACGAGACTTGTGATACCTCTACGGATCCACTGACCCTGTGTTTACTACTGCGAATCTGTAAGTACACCACACTCTTCCTCTTGGTCTCTTGGTGTTTGCATGGTTTGGCGGTCAGGAATGCTGGGGGTCAACGAGGTTTTAATAGTCAAGTTGGAGACGCGAAGGTGGGAGAATTGTGCGTCAAGCATCGCCGGGAACTTAAGTCTTATGTTTAGGATTTTAGAATGTAATTTGCGTAATTTGATGTTGACGATGTCGACGTGATGATGGCACCGTCAACTCTCTGTTAAGCATGGTGATACTCTGATAATTCAAAGTCATATGTATTAAGTTAAACCAGTACTTGTAGCTTGGAGTTGATTTTTTGCGTCCCAGGAATAGGAAGTGATATATAAATGTGTAGAGCCTTACCAGCATGAGGTTAAGTAATTCAGATCGAAAGTACCGACAAACCGAATCCTCGCGAAGGAATTGTCCCGTCCGGCGTAGAATTCCTCCCAAAACAGTCCGAAAAACATCTTGACACGGACAAAGGGGACACGAAATTTAGTTGCCGGGAAAGTTTGTGAGGTAAGCTGATTAGGCGAATTGCGTGATATGCAAGAGCACCTACACAGTCAGACAGAGAGAGTGAGAGAGAGAGGGGGGCCAGTGGCGAGATAGGATCAGGAAAAGTAGCGAGGGTGGTCCCAGTCTCAAACTTTGTTCTTGTTCTTCCACGGAACTTGGCTGCACCTTAGGATTCCTCCGGCAAGCTTGGGAGTAAGGAACGCACCCTTCGCACCCCCCACCCCCCAAACCCTCGCCGGGCTTAACCCGTACCAATGAACAAACTAGCCGACCCCAGCGATACTTACTTCTTTCTTGTTACGCGGCTATCAAGTTTTGCGCCAATCCGCTGCCTTCGAAACGTTGGGCCGTGAACTTGGTCTCGACCCCCCTCCTCCCCCCCTTACTTTACTTTCTTCTTCTACTCTCGGTTTCTTGCGATTTTGTCTAAGGCCATGCCTAGAGTTGGTAGGGTCTGGGAAACTGGGCGACGGGTTAACGACGCAACGTATTTGGACTCTGTTGTTAACTCGGTTAAGTGAACTTGTGTTTGGAATGGGCTTCTTAGTGATTAGGAGGAAGTAACCCTTTAGGTCATTCCTGATGGTTTAATGAGTCGTGTCCAGTCTGACCCACCACCTTCGAGCAAAAGGTCCAACCAGTGTTTGAGTGATCCGTCGATTTCGCGTTTGGGTGTGTTGTGTGGTTCGAGTGTTCTGATTGTTAAGATTGAACATTTTTTTTAGTAGACTCTGTTTAGTGGATTTGTGTTTTTAATCGGCTTTTTATTATTATTGTCGTCGTTTGTTTGAAGTCCCGTGGGCCCGACTAACATGGATCACCTTGGATCCAAAGGCTCAACCGGGCTCTGAGTGATACATTGCGCCCATTTCGGTGCATTGTGTGAAACCAGTTGAAGCCTCGCTTAAACTCAGATTCGAATACAAGTGTTCCGTAAACGCAATACTTGAATCCTGGGTTTTGAGTGAAAGAAAAAGTTAAGTCGCGCCCCTGACCCCAAGAATCACCTCGGCTCCAACGGTCCAACCGGCCCCCGAGTGATACATTGCCCTCTACGTTTGACTGCGTTGTGTGAAACCGAACTAAACATGGAGTCAAGTACAAGTGTTCCACGAATGCAGTACAGGGTTGATACAAGTACCGAAGTACTTTTTGTCGGCTCCGGACCCGTTCGCCGGCTCATTTCGTTTTGAGGATCGCAGAAAAGTGACAGTCCCCCGTGCAATAAAATAGTGAGACAAAGGGAAGATTGTGTTTTGGCAAGAAGGGAGAGAAGCGAGACGGGCGGCGGAGGGCGCGAGGGGGGTGTGAGTTAGTAGGGGAATTGTTACCCGAAGTTTAAACTTGGTTGTCGACTGCCGTTAACAAGGTTTGCCATGGGGCTGGTTCAGTAGTCTCTAGGTCTCGGCGTGTGCCACATCTCGCACCCATCCTCATCACCTCTCTGCGCCTCTTTATCGCCGAAAGTAGTAATCGCCGGGTGGTTATCGGACTTTTCCCATTTCATATTCCGAGTGAATTAGCTCGGGAACCTTCTCCTAGGCTTCCTCGTCAATGGGAGCCAGTGAACGCTCGGCGCTTGATGGCGTTGATCGTCGAGCCGGTGCCGCTTTGATTGGTGTGTCTTTTGATTCTATGGTGGATCTGTGCTGTGATTGGACCAGTGAGTGTTTGATATTTTCAACTCGTTAATTTATCAGCTGCAAGCTGTTTTGCGACAAGTAAGATCTGGTATCGGGTGAACCGATTTCTCTGTGTTGGACTTGTGCTAGGCTTTTGAACTTTTAGGGTTGATGATGGGAAGGTTTGGGGTCCTGTTTGGGCCTGAGTTATTGGGGTTTGAATCGAAAGTTTTTAGCATTAAAACTAGTCAAATTCTGAATTAACTTGAACTATTTTCTGGCTTACTTTGTTGGAATCGTTGTTTTTCCTAAGCTTTTGAGCTTTTAGAACCAACAATAGGAAGCTTTACGAGTCCCGTAGGTTCGAACAAAACGTGCCAAGCGATTGCCGTATAATTGATTGTCCAACGAGCAATTACTCCGCGAAAAGTAGGATCGAGTGTTTACAGAAGCCGAGAGAAGGAGCTTTAAAACAATCTTTTGTGTCGGTATCAGTTGAACCGATGATATCCTTGTATTGGGGTTGCGCTCCCTTTTCTGGAGCATAAGTGCTATCGTCGCGGGGGGATTGTGAAGGCTGTGGGGCTTGAATTTGGGTGGAAGAATCATACTGAAGCAACCGCTGAGGGTGAAGATTCACTCCCCGCGCGTTCACTGATTATATCGATTCCAGGCCTACCTAAAGGAATTACGTCAAGAGCGGCCCTAACCTGCCCCAATCTTAAAGCTAAAGACTCGGAACCAGGCTCGCCCTTGTCAATATCTTTCATTAATTTGCATTGTCTATGAAGTCATTTTTCGGAGGTCTCTATTTGGCGCGATAAATGATTCTTGGTTGTTTATTCGCACGTGAGTAACTAATTTTCATTGTTCGTAAACGTTCTTTCGATTGGTAGAATGTGATTTAGTTTATCTGTACAATTTAACGAAGAAAACACGGAGTGGTAACAGTTATTCCGTCGGTGCAGGTTACTCCTTGGAGTTTGCTCTAAAATTCACATCATTTATTATCGCAGTCACTGGCAATTGTTGAGTAATGTGTCGAAGACAATACAAGCATAAGAATTGTTAATGAATTACTGATAAACTTGTCAGTAATTTTTTTCTTCTCCATGAATTTGATGCTGTCATGAATCTAATGACGTCTCGACACTTCATGATCACTCAGACCCATCTGATTAGCTCAAATAATTCCTAAATGATTCGTAAAATTTTGATGTTTTCCTAGATTTAATGATCTGTCTAGGTCCCTTATCCGATTCGAACGACACTCAAAACCATCAAAACCCACGCGATTAGCTTCACTAATTCCCCGATGATCCGAGAGCCTAAACTTTGTGCGGATTTAATGATGTTAGGGTTCCCCGCCGTAATATCGGCGGATGCCGTGGGCCAATCTCTCAAAGAATACTTGCTATCGCGGGTGGCTCGGCGACGGAAGTGGGAAAGGTCGAAAGGGGTAGATGAGCGCGGAAGGACGATGCTATATCCAGGAAAGGGTGGTAGCGGCTGTCAAGAGAGTCAGGAAGGACGAAGGGTTTCGGGTTGGCGGGGTAGGCAATTAATACGACGCGAAGGCATGCAAGGTTGGAGGTTTGCTTCATTAGGGCCCTACCGTACACTGGAAGGGCTGATTTTTCCTCGACGATCGCTCCAGCCTTCGGCTGCCGCCTCATTGGTTTCTAATTATCGAAATGCCGACGCCTTGAGCCACCACCTGCAGCCCACTTACCACTACCCCCCGACAGTCACCGCGAAATTCCCCGTCATTTATTACCCGGGGTCTGAAAAATCCTTCGGGGACTCTAGGCGAAAAGCGACTGGCAATCAGCGAACCTTAAGAAATGACAATAAGGGCCGGACACTTGATAGTCATCGATAGGAAGAAGGAGAGTCGAGGGCACAACATGGAGTCGATCGTTTTCTCAAAATACCAATTGGTCTGGCAGTGGAGGGCGCGTCAAGTAGGCTGGACCGTTACTCCCCGAGCGCGGTACCCCCGAAGGGTGGGTGTTCTTGATCGGAGGCAAGGGTTCGCTCGGCTTCCTGGCTGACTGGCAATAGTTTGCGCGAGCAGCCAGTAGGAATCTCGGCCTCGGTCCGCAGTGGATATACACGTGTTTGCCGGTAGATGGAAAAAGGAGGCGGGCATTCTTCGAGGCGAGGGAGCCGAAGGTGGCGTCGGGGGGCCAGGCAGCTCTAGGCGGTTCCCGCAGCGAGGGGGTAGCGAGAGGGTCGGTACCGGGTGGTTGAAGATGGAAGAGGACTAGGAAGGTGAGCGCGGCGCCAGGATCGAAGAGGACCAGGAGGATGCGGAGGAGGACTAAGTGTAGAGGGATGGCCAAGGTAACCGAGCGGGGGTGGCCCAATCAGAGGCGAGTCCGGGGTGGGGAATACCTCCGCCCTCATCCCTCTTGCAGTACCCTCTTGCAACCCTCTTGCAGCCCGGCTCAACCCTCCCGTTCCTCTCCCGGTTGGAATCACCGCCACCACCACCTTCTTCTTTCTCCTACTCTCTCCACCCTTCCACCCTTCCTCCCTCGAGCCCCTGCGGCCCTGCCGGCTGCCCAAGACAAGTGCCCGCGAGAAATTCTCACGGTATGAGCAGGGATCGTTACCCACCGGCGACCCATACTCACCTTTCCCGTGGACACGACTTTTTCGCCTCCAGTTGTTGCCATTATTTACCCGGCGAGATCACGCGCGCCCAAACGTGAGCTTCCGCGGCCAGTGCTTCTTCCTTATCCCCGAGGAGACAGAGAAATATCGGTCACACGCCCCCCGGCCGCCAGCCCTCGCCCAGCCCTCTTAGGAGTAAGTAGACGGACACCAATGGATTTCTTCTTTGTGCATGTACAGTGACTCGCAAACACTCGACTCTCCGGTACCAAGAGAGTAGCGGGGCCTCCTGGGCCCGTTTTCCTACTGTGCTTGTTAAGTGTTCGTGTCGCGTAGAAAGTTCGGAGCTCTGCACAAGTGCGAAGTTGCAGGGATTTTTCGGAGTCACTGTACGTCGCAGTCGCTGGCTTTGGTAAGCTGGGGAGCTTGTGGAGTCAGTGAGGGCGCAGCTTTACGGGTCATGTTAGTCGGAGTCATTGCGCCTTAGATTGGAGACTGTCAAGCTGCGAATTAATGCGATCTCATTTGGGAGTCACTGTATGTTAGGGTTCTTCGCTTTGGTAAGCTTTCGAGCTTTTGGAGTCAGTGATGCTTCACGGGAGTCGGTTGGGTTGAGTCAAAAGCTGGCGAAGTTGAAGCCTGTCAAATTGTAAAGTAATTTGATCCGATTTGTGAGTTACTGTGTTGGAGTTCTGCTTTTTAGGCTTTGGAGGTTTTAGAGTCAGTGATGGGAAGCTTTACGGGTCTGTTTTGGGTCTGAGTCAGTAGGATTTCGAGTTAAAAGTTAAAATTTGTCAAATTGTGAAGTGATTCGATCCAAGCTGTGAACTACGGTGTTGGAATGGTTCGAGTTGATAAGTGTTCGAGCTTTCAGAATCAATGACGGGGACCTATTTAGCTAGAATCATTGTATCTAAACACGAATTCTATCAAGTCGCGAACTAATATGAGCCAATTCAGTCCCTGTATACGAAAGTCCCTCCCTTTGCCAAGCTTTCGAGCCTTTAGAGTCATTAATGGCAAGTTCCCCGAGTTTAAGTCCGAATCATTGCTACTTGTCCGCAATACCCAATATAAATTGCTGTAAACGTCATCGATAAGGGTCGCGAATTTGATAAACCGTCCGAGATTCGGCGAAGATTCGCCACTTTCTCGTCGAAGTCACTGGTCTCTCGGCGGAATCACTCATAAATCAGCAATAAGCACAAGTTTATGGCTGACTGGGGAAGGAGAGGTTGCACTGGGGACTCGCTCGAGTAGGCACGTGTGCCTCCGAGAAAAAGGAAGTAACCAGTATGTGAGAAGCGCGGATATAAGGGAAAGGGAGGCGAGGAAGACAGTGTGCATGAATTGCTCGGGCAAAGTGCGAATGATTCGATCTTTCTGAACCATTTCGTCGTCTTTCGATCCTTGTGAAATATCGCCCGACCTTCCTCCGGGTCGTTCGTGATGTTTCTTACTCGTCGGGGCTGATTGGATGGTTTGGGACAACTTTTAATTGTACCGACGGGCAATTGTTTCAAATCTACATTGTTGGTGCCAGAAATTGGTATTAATTTGACTAACTGTTCGAGATGAATAATTATTTTTTCAAAATTTGTGGTAAAAATGAATTGCGGGTGGTTTCTACAAATTTTTTATTCAAGTTTATACTTGAATGTTAAAAGCCTGGTATAAGGACTCATTTTTGTTAATATATTGCTTATTTAGACATATTTTGTTGCATGGGCGTGTCTTAAATGTGGTTAGTGTCAGTGAAAAAGTGAATTGTGAAGTTCCAAGTGGAAACTTGGAATTGTTAATCGACGATCTTAATTCGACGATGCGTTTCCAAACGTATATCATTGGCAATGGCATTTTACCAACGTCCAAGTGTATTAATCTCTTAAAATAAAATAGACTTTTCCACGTATTCTATTAATAATCCAACAACAAAATAGATCTTTATTGAGTGATCTCTACCATTTCATTTATAAACCAAGCGACTACTTCACAGTTACGCTAGCGCACAACAAATTAAACGTCCACCGAGCGATTTCTAGCATTTTATTTATAAATCAAGCGAGTACTCCGCAAGCACACAATTATAATCCTCGAGTATTCCGCGCAGTGCGAGAAAGAGGGGCGGCGGAGAGCAAAGGGAGGTAGTACAAGGGCGGAGAACGGAGAGCGCCGGGAGAAACTTTTACCGTGCAAAGTACTACACGGACTGGCTCGAGGTTATGAAATTCTGATGGCTCATAAAATGTAAGAAAATTTACAGACTTCGCCTGTGCCTCCCCCTTTCTCGCGCTCGCCGGCCCCGCGCCGCCGTTCCATCCTGCGAGCAGCAGCAGCAGCAGCCGTCGTTGCGGGTAGGGCGAAAGAATAGCTGCGAGAGGAGAAGGAGACGCGGTGTACTGGCGACGGTGGCGTAAAGTTTCCAACTCGTGGAATCGATTAGGAACCTTGGGAAAAGCCGCTCGCAGTCTCCTTCCCTCCTCCCGCGCTCCTAAATATTCTAATCGAGACGCGATATTTCAGTTATTGGATGTGTCGCGCTAACCTTTGCCCGGCGACGCTCGCCCCTGCCCGTTTCAGTCGCTCGGCATTACTGTACTCGTTCAAGTCGAATTCTTGGCAATCGGATCGAATATTGTTTTTCTTAGATTTTACTGGCTGCGGAGAAATGATTAAGAGTGTTATTCTACCATTTTTTGGGTATAATAATTATGCCCTTTTCGTATTAATTAAAAACTGTATAATAATGCTTCCTGTGGTGTTTGATCTGAATTTAAAGGACTCGGATTTGTCTTAAACATTTTCTAAAATTCAAACAATGAAAATATTGTTGAATCGCGTAAGAAATTCAAAAATCCCCCCCAAAAACACTAAAAAAGTCGAAATAAAAGGGACATTGCACGGATTCCGAGTCTCCGTCGCTGAGCGAAATGTCCCGGCGAGTCGTAACAGGGCCGAGTTAATTAGCAGAGTGCAAATGAATGCGAGTTAATCGCCGGCGATTACGTGATAGGCGGCACAACAGGGAACGGGCGAACTATTTTCCGAGACTTTCAATTCCCACCCCGTTTCTCGAAAACGGTATTGGAATCTCTCAATTAATCGCTTTCGGCCCCGCGCCCAGAGGGTTCTGCCTAGCCAGAGATTGTTCGGGGCGATAATCGTCGGGTGTTATTGAAATAGTACTGCAGCTACGGACTTTATTGAGCTTTTTTCAATCAACAATGTAAATGCGTAATAATAAGTTAGTTAGGCATATTTGTTAGAAACTGGATCGAGAAATAATAACAACGATCTAACAAATACAGATATTTGAATATATGAAATCACAAAAATTGAAAATAGTATCTTTTTAGATAATATTTATATACTAAATGTAGTTATTATTCATAGTCTTCTTCCCTCATCGTGCAGTTTTTAAACCTATAAACCCAGAGCATAAAAGCTTTATAAATAGCTCGACATCGTAACTGCTAAATACCATATTTGAAGCTTTCAAAAAAGCCGGACAAACTTCCAATACCAAGGGACACGCGGGCCAAGCCTGATTAGCATCGGCTGGCAAAATATTACAGTCACAATATCGCTCTGGGCTCGTCGGCGATGTTACTCACTCGGCGCTAACCAATCTCACGCGTATAATTATGTATAAAGGCGACGACGACGAGGAGGTGGAGGAGGAGGAGCAGGAGGCGGAGGAGGACGCCGAGTAGAAGGAGGACTACGGCGATGAGGTTGGAGTTAGCGACGGTGATGGTGGCGGGCCGCTGTTCAAAATACGTCTAAATATTAATGAGCTGTCCTTGCCTCCGGCGCACCGCTGCTCGCCGGATATTCACGCTATTTCCACCCGGGGAAAATGTCGCGCGCGTACGAGTGGCCCCCCCGCGAGTGTCGAAAAGTGTGCTGGTGCCCGCGGAAAATTGATACGAAATTAATAGAAAGGCCGCGGCCGCCGTCGGATAATTGTCGTGCGTGTCGAGGTCGATCGCGGCCAAGTGTAAGAGTACAGGGGAAAGCACTGAAAGCTCGTCGTTTCGAATATTCACGCTCGGCTTTCCAAAGTGTGTAATTGCTTGTCGATTCTGAGAGGCGTCTGCTGTTCGAAAAACGATAAAGCTGAAAATTCCACGGGACTTTTAGCCTCCCAATGGCGGAGCTTTTTCAAAAAGCTCCACCAGCGGGAATGTAATAACTCGTCGATAATAAAAGACGTTTGCTGTTCAAAAACTGGTAATAAAACCTTACATCCTTGCAGAGCTTTGGAGCTCCAATGCCGGAGCTTTTAAACCGCATTCGCAGGTGCACAATGCAAGCTCTCGTGCATTTCACGGACTCGCACACATGCAGGCACATTCGGGTGCGCGAGGCCGAAACACTGCAGTTCAACGTGACTGAGCCGCGGGAGAATTGAAGTGGAGCGTGCGTGACGGGCAACACCCAACATCGATCTTTAAAGCCATCAGCTTGTTTTAAACGACTTGTGTGTGCCGTTCTCGGTTACGCCGCCCGGAAGAAATCGGAGAGGGGCTTTCCTTAACAGTAATGATCACGCAGCTGGATTCCCATGTACAAGTGCGCCGCGAAAGTGCAGCTTTCCTCCACGAAACTTTTCAACATTCACTGGCCGCCATTCTGAAAAATATTGTTTTTACAAATCGGGTCCCAGCTCCCTAGACAATCTAATTGTCTATGCAAAGAATGTGAGTATAATATAAACACATATAAACGGTTAATATAATTCTAATATTTTACTTAAATTCAACAATGATATAATCTAAAACAAACAAATCGGCATCGACCAATTCCTAATGCTTTTCGAAGCGCACGAATCTGGAGCGAAGGCCCGCACTCGCAGCATCGGTCCATTTTCGTAGAGGGCGAACTCCGCGCGCACGGCAGAGGCGAATTTAATATTCCGCTCAGAGCCGAGGCAGCCGTTGTCGCGCGAGCCGGCCCCTAATACTTGTGCACTTCCCGGCCGAAGTCTACTTTAAGTCGCTTGATATTACGGCGCCCTCGCAGCCGGCATATGGGCACGGAGGGACACGAATCTACTGTGCTACGAGCATGCAAAGTGCAGGTAGAGTTCGCCGGCGGAGGTCCTGCGAGAGCTTAGCCTTTTCGGCGCTCCGCGTACCACGCGATAAATTGAGTGCAATTTCACCGGAGAAGAGTGTAGGATTCGGCTAGGAACTGAGAAACAAAATAAAAGTTATTTAAGTGAATCGAGGGAACTAAAAAAGAACAAAAATCTTCGCATAAATGAAGATTTTTATCAGATTTAATGTTATACACAAACATTTGCACGTCAAAATATTTATATTTACTTAACATTAATGATATTAATAGAATGTTGCGAGATTTAATGAAACAATTACTAAAGCAAAACGACTCGATAAAACAATAACGAAAACTCGAGGAAGTAAGTGCAGGTGGAAGTCGCGAGCGATATGAGTGAAGGGCCCTCGACCCAGGGAAATGGGGAGCGTCGGTGCTCGGCAAAGGGGCTGACAGGAAGGAGTTACCTGATAGTTAATACAAAGTCTGTCATGTAAGATGTGCCGTCGAGCACCAGCCGCGCCACTCCCCGCTATCTTATCCGTCCTTGGTTTTGTTCTCCTCTATTTTCCCGGCGCGCCATCCGCTCAGTTCTTCCTCCTGGCGGATCCTCGGGGACGGCTAATTGTGAGCGACAGTCGCAGCGGGTAATAGGAGAAGGATCAGCGTCACTTGGGAACTTCTCAAAACGCCTGTCGACGCTGCTCGCCTTTCCAAAGAATTCCTGGCGTCGCGACGCCTTGGAAGATGCCTCTCGATTCAAGGAATCCATCCTGACTTTCCACTCAAAAATGGCTTACTGTTTTACCTGCCAGAAAACTAGCATTGAACCAAAAGATTCTTCTCGAAATAAAGGATTTCATGGAGATCATTTTTGAAAATAAGATTGTAAAGCTGCACTTTCCTTTGATGATCCTTGGTAGGCGTCCTTAATCACTCGGCGAATCACTGACCAGCATGACTAGCTCGCCGCCAAACCCCCAACTAATTGCGAGTAGAATTCCGCGCTGTTTACTTACGCCAAGTTGGCTGGGCGCGGAATAGTCGGCACCCCCCGCTTTTCTTCCATCGGAGCATAGACTGCGAGTTTGCTTTCTATCTATAACCAGGGGGAAGCCGCCGTCAACTGTATTTACTCGAGCTTTCTCTCGCTCGTAGATACTTAATTTTCCGCCTGGAATTAAGTCCGCCCGGAGTGGCGGCGTCGTAGGTGGCTGCTTTTCGGGGAATTGTAAAGGCTCGAGGTACCGTTGGACCCTTGGAACTCGAATCCCGGGAGCTTTTCGCCGGGCGAATGTGTGTGTGTGGAGGGAAGCTCGTATTTTTGCATAATTTACAAATTATAGTACAATTAAAATTGTGGCACATACTAATAATAACATCAATACAATGATTAAAATACAAATAAATTATGAAATTGTGAATTGCAACTTTTTGTAATTATAGCGGAAAATTGTTCATTGATAAGGACTGGAAAAAATTAATATTTTCTTAAAGAGATCGCATATTTAGAAACTCCAATTAATTTGATCAAACCCTGTCATTTTACAATTGCAACAATTTGCGATCGACAAAATACCACTCTCGAATTGGCCGCGTGCTATATTTCCTTGGAAAAGTAGCCTCGACTAAGAATTGCCAGGCGGCCGTGAAGACAGCAGGCAGTGAAATAGAGCGGGCGTACACATAGAGGCGGCACTCGCAGACTCCGAGGGAACTTCCGAGGAGTATTTTCCCAGGACTGTCTCTCACAATTAGAATACTCGAGGGAGAAGGGCTGGGCCGGCGGTGCTCGTAGAACCGGCGTAACGTGCAGATAGGTGCCTATTAGCGCAGGCTAGCGCGCCGCGCCGCTGCCGTCGTCGATTTCCCGAAAGTAGACGACGGAAAAGGTGAGGGAGAGCCGGAATAATGATTTATCGTGCCGGGGGAGTGCGCGCCGCGATGAGTTTAATGCAGTGCAATGCGCGCGCGAGAGAGCCCAAGTTGTACGGCGACGATTAATTTAGATTAATTGTCCCGCGCCGTTTAAACAATTCGGAGTCGCGAGTTATTTCGATTGGAGCTGTCGTTGCTGCTTTTGTACCTTTCGGATTGTACGATTCGTTGAGAAGTTATAACAAATGAATAAGAATAATAATGATATAGGAAAATGAATGAACACTGTGTTTCACATTTTAGATTGAGGAATTTGTTAAAATCGCAACTCGTATAAAGCGGGGTTTGAAATTTCCTGTACATTTACTATTTTTGGTGGACAAAAATATTTTTCTGGGATTATTTTTACTATATTACGAGCCTTTTCTTATTTCATTTGATTTTCAAGCACAGAGCGACGCCAGGCCGAACAGCGTACCTGAACAAAAGCATTACCGCCGGGAATTAATTGATCGCGGAAGGGAAGTGCCTATAAGCTTACATGCTTCTCTCCGAGTCCTCTCGCCCCTTACTTACCGTGATTCTTCTCTCTCCCTCCCTCTCTCTCTCTATCTCTCACTCCCTCTCTCACTTGCAGCCCCTTCTCTGTCTATCTGTCTCCGTCGCTCGGCGGGCGTTCTCACCCTCGCGCACTGTTTCGGCCGTGGGTGCAGGGTAATATCGGTACTAGTCTGTACCAGTCGATGTGCCACCCACCTTCTCGACTCCTTTCGCATTGCTCTCGGCGCGCATCAGGAATGCCCGCGCCGACGATCTAATCAGTACTTTCGTACCACCTGCGAGCGCCGGCCAACCACCGCTCGCGTGGGCTTGACGAAAAAATTCATTTAGTTCCTAGGACAAATCCGTCGGATTTTTGCTGCTCTCGGTATTTGGTAACTAACATTAGAGTAGTTGGTGAATAATATTTTTGCTTTTCTTAGCATTTTGCATATGCTGCGACTTTGGAATGCTTTTAGTCGTTAAAGTCGTCGTACTTTTACGATTTTTAGTATTTAATGAATACTTGGATTCATTAAAAGATGCGAGGGTTGAAAACCCTCGAACCAAGTGGCGTTGGAATGTGTTCAGGTCAATATGTACTGGGAATTCATGGCGCATTCTTTTTCGATGCCGAGGCCAGTGTTGCGGCGAGAACACGAGAGAGAGAGCGAGAGGGAGAAGGGCGAGTGTCGTTTAGGGAGGTTTGTTTGAGAAAGCCGAGAGCCGACGGTTATTAAGCTCATTCAGGCCGCAAGCCACATCAAGGAACCCCTTACGATGACCCCCACAACAAATTCTCCTCTCTTGTAACTCTTCTCCCTCGTATGAATATTTTCCGCTCATAACTGTCGTTTTTCCGCTCTGTTGCAGTGTTGCGATTATTTGTACCGTTAAACTGGACAGACTTATTATTCTACTAAATTTGTACTAAACCAAAGTTATGCAAGAATTCTTATATTTTATTTGCTCTAATCAACGAGATTTTTGGTTTCAGGTCAATAACAATACATTCGGAGTTCTGGTGCAGATATATCATCTTCAGCATTCATCGTCCAAGTGGTAAGTCCATATTTATTCTTCCGAATGCATTTTTTTGCCGTTATTGTTAGTCACTCTATTGTTACCACCTTTAAATTGTACTCACAAATGTTACAACCCACAATTGAAACTACCTTTCACTTGTAACAAAAGCAACCAAAACCACTATAATAATTTCACTAAACAACAAAGGAATTTGATTTATCATCGTGAGAACCTTCAAGTTGTACATAAAAGCGTAACAACTGGGATTCGAAGCCCCAAAGGGCAAGAAATAAATAAAGGCCCGGAAAGAAGCGTGTCGCTCAAAAGGAACTAATTCTGACAGAAGCTGAACGTGAAAAGATCGGGCGGTCGGGCGGCTGGAAGGTTTCATGGCTTCCAGGGGCCTAAATTAGTAATTAGCTCGATGATAGAGGTAGAGTAAGACGGTGCGGTTTGGGCGCTCGCGTGGTTTCGCGCGTTGCGTGGACTTCTGCGACAGGTACAGCCTTGCGTGACCCGACTCGCCCCATTCACTCTATGCGGCCGCTCCGTGTGGGGTGCGATCGTGCGGGCGCGCGCCAGATTGCCCGGGAAAACGTAAGGGATGACAATTATGCCCTACAGGTAATTACTGGGTTACAGTTAAATAGACTGAGCGACGCGGGCGCCCCCCCTGCTCACCGTCGCTTGCGTAAACTTGCCAGCGCGAGACCCAAGCATTGACCGGAAAATCGCCGGGTTTTATAAAGCGCGCCCGTGTCCCGCTGCCCTTTCATTTCTGCGCGGCTGTCGCTCTTGTAATATGCAGCGGCTTCGTCCCCGATGATGCACGCAGTCTGCTAAGTTGGCCGGGCGATCGTATTGCGGGAGTATCTTCCACTGCGTGTCATGTAATTAGCTTTAGTTGAATAGTAACAACAAACGCGAACATTTTTCATATTTTTGTGTTTTTGAATAAATTCCAGGCATTTCCAGGCAATCATTAAGATTCATATTCAAACTTAACGCCAGAATAGGAAAATTTTAGTAAGTTTAATATGAATACGTTTTGCCAAATAATTCAAAGGTGCGTTCTTGTTGAAAAATATTTTCAAATACTGAACGTTCGGGAGTTTGCACACGCGTGAAATTCAGACGTAGTATTAACTCAACGCCAGTGAGAATATCACTATAAAATCGAACTAATCTCCAAGCGCAATGTCATCATCACTTTTTAACGGGGCCGAGTGGCGAACTCGGCGTACCGTGAAAAATGCTTCAAGTGGCAGGTGCAGTGCACACAGGCCATCGGTGAGTGCCCGATCATTGGCGAAATGAGTGGCGAATGTGTATCATTTGGTCGAAGGTACACCCAGCCCCGGTCTCTTATAGCCTCGCGGCCATTTATTATGAAAGTGGCCGCGCGGCGAGTGTGTCGCTCTGTTCGCACGCGCCTTTTCCCACGTCTAACAAAGCCACGTATCCGACCGACAGGTTGCTTCATATCTTGCGGTCTGATTATACTTATTTTCTAGAATCCAAGGTAAAGTTGTGCTTGTTATGAAAATTCAATAATAACTCAAGGAATTTTATTACAATTTAATTTCACTTGTACAGGGTATTTCATAAGTGTCGGGCCTTACTAAATTCATTTAATAAAGTGCCAGACAAAAACCAAGGAGGCGCCTTTGAAAATTTAGTAATATCCAATCAATGAAAGCCGTTTAATTACACAATCTGTGTAAATTAAATTGCAAGCCAAATATGTATACAAAATTTAGTTTGAAATCTGTTGATCCTACTGAACTTAAATTGGTATAACTTACTAAATGTGAATTCGAAAGCAAACGAATATATCTCGAAACTTATAGGAACTTAAACAAAAACAGGAAAAAGTACGAATAACAATTTTGGTTTGCCTCATACTTCTCCGCGGGATATTTTTAAAAGAGCCTGTAGACCACGCGACATACCACCGAGCGTCTAGGAATAATGGAATCGGCGGGGAGAAGGGCGATTGTTATACCACTGGAACGTTCTTCTACTAGCGAAAGGCCACGTGGCCTACGCGCGACTAGAATCCGAGCTTTGCGACGGCGTCGACCGCTTTCTGCCGCTTTTCCAGGGGCTCGTCGTTAGTGCTTCTTAAGCCTTGGCACGATTTCCCCATGACGCCTTTCGAGCAAGCTTTTCGCGCTTTTTAATCGCCGTTGGATCGTTAATTAGAGTAACAGGATTCGTAATCGAGAACTTATTATTGTTGGTGTAAAAGCTGGTTTGTTATGGTTGTGTTTGAGAATTAAGCAGGTGCGCTGGACTAATGTGATATTCCTAACGTTTTCATCGGAGTGGAATTAACGCAACTGACTTACGATTGTAAATGTTAATGTGAAAGTTTGCTGGGTTGTGTTTTATACGTTGAAGAGTCTCATCCACTCATGAACATTTACCAACCTCGACGTAAGTTGACAGAATTGTATTTCTCACTGGCTTAGATCTAAATAATTCAAAGAATAATCCAATAAATTCGAAGAAAACTCAAGTGGCCAATTGACAATAAGCCGCCCGACATAAGTCGCCTAACCCGTAGCATCGAAAGTGGCATAAATAAAATCCGGCTAGATCCTAATTCGACATAGGCGCGCGCCCGCCGAATTCGGCCAGGGCGCAATAACTCATAGCCGAGCCATGTTCAATGGCGCGTGTTCCGCGGGGCATGTGAACTGGGATTGTGTCGTGAGTCACTCGGGAAGAATATTCGGGAGGCGGCTCGCCGGAATATCGGCGGATAAAATAAGCCATTAAGTCGGGAGAGAGAGTCTCTTCTTCGACATTATACCAAGACGTTCATGAAGACGACGCGACGGCCTCCCTCCCGCGCGCGCGGTTTCTCGAAAGATGGAGGTCGCGCCGGGGATGGCAGCATCGAGGGTCGCAGCCAGGATTACCCAGCCGAGCGAGAGGAGATTCCACTAAGCTTTCAGATTTTACCCTCTTAGCCAACCGAGGATTATAAAACGCAAATACGTCCCTTGATTAGTGAGAATAAAGTAAACAGCGGCCGCTAGTTCCGAGGATAACTTTCCCCAAGGAAGCGACACTAACATCAACCCTTCGTCATTATAGAAAGCTTTAATTACTTCGAAATTACTCATCAAAATATCCAAAATCTGGCTAATATAGAAAATATAGGAAATATAGAACCATAAGCATTAAAGTTACCTTTAACCAAACTCCGCAATAAATCACAGGAAACTCAAACATCAAGCACTTCCTAGAAAATCAAAGTTCACTAGTTAGAAATTCTACCATTTCCTTTCCAAGGGTCTGACGTTCCATCTAATCTCGGAATGCGAAAGAATCCCGCGGGCTCCCTTTGACAGGCTAGATGAAAGTCGACGGATCAAGACGGGGCCGAAGTTCGATATAATTTCGAGGGTAATTCCGAGATAGCCACTTTACGCGGATAAACTGTGGGAAGATAGAAGTTTAGAGCGTAGGGAAACCTCAAGCATCCTACGGAAGTCTGGCTCTAATTAAGCGCCTCTACCCCTGCGATGCTTCCTTCACTCATCATCCTTCATCTCGCTCGGCCTAGTCTCTCCGTCATTCATGCTGGATCTCCTCGGATTCCTTGGGATGGTCTGAGGTGAAGGTAAGCATCCATCCTGCGTGTTATCATATTCCTGATTGTTATGTCTTCGCCGGCGATACCTTACTACCGCTACTTTCCCCGAGATGGGAACCTACCGGCGGCTCACTGTTCCTTACCTTGCCCGTTAGGGTTCGCTCGGGTCTTCCCCTCTCTTTTTCTCAATTGTTTGCTTCAATAATTTCGCCGGGCTCTGACGCTCCGGACGCCGATATAGACATAGACCGTTCTCCCTGTGGTCTGAGTGAGGTGGGTTCTTGATACCTGTGTGATCCTTTGCCTTCTTCCTTATCATAAGGATTTGCGATCCTCTGTCGTGTCAACTAAGACAAGCTAAGCATCGAGATGTTTGTATTAAATGAACTTTGCAATGTTCAAGTGAAGTTGCATCCTAAGGGACCCTTACCCCTTCCCTCTCCCCGGGAACCTGCTACAACTCGACCTATCCCCACCTGAGCTATTTCAGCTTTCTCCCCGGGTCGCCCTCTCTTTTTCTCAATTGTTTGCTTCGATAATTCCGTCTGTCTCTGTCGGGCGAGTCGGACGAGAGTCGGGCCGCTCTCAATGCTCCAGATGGCGATAGGCCTTTCCTCGGAGAAGTGTAGCGTGGCTTCTTGATACGCGAGCGAGCGAGCGCGCGCGCGCGATCCTCGGCTTTCGGAAATCCGAGCGCGCGCTCCTAATTAAATCTCCTCCGCTCTCTTTCCTAGCCTGCATTTTTTAGGTCTTCTCAAGCGCGCCTCGATTGCGCGGGAATCGCTGTTGCCCTCGTCAGGCCACTTCCTCCTGCCAATCCCTCTCGCCAGTCTGCGCGCTTCCTTGATCCACTCCTTCACCGCGCTCTCTTAATTGGCGTATAATTATGTCGGCGGCTGAGCTTGCATCGCTGCGTCATCGAAACTTGGACTTTTTCCTCCCAGTCTCAATAGTCCCCGGCCGAGTGGCCCCTCGTCGAGTGCTAATTGCTGTTGTTGTGATAATCGGAAATTAGTTGTTGGGAAAGTAGCAGTTTTCGAGTGCGCACCGGCCCACTACGTTGCCTTTCAATTGCTTTCGTCAGACATTCCTCTGTATGTTAGGATAATTAGAAATCTATTTGATTTTTATTATTATTTTATTATTGAATGGAAATTTATATTTAATATATTCAATTCCATTCTTTGGTCCAATTCCTCAATTCGGGAAAAACTCTTGTTCGGCAGATCTTCTTTTTTTAACGAAAATCCCCGAATAGTTGATTAAGAGGCAGGTGTTATTAAGAATTCAAGGGAAAGAATCGGAGCTTTATCCTAAACCTGCTCGAGAGTAATACGGCGGAGGATACACCGCGGCGATGCTACATTTTTAATTACTTATACCCACGCAGCTGCATCGCGCAATGACTATAAATCAAGTAAGGCGCCGCCCAGAAAAGTAATTACAGCCTGAATTTTAGATAATGCCCCGCGCACCGTCTCGCCCCGGCCTTCCCTCCGCCCTGGAACCGCCGTCCCCCCCTTTTTTCAGACTCAATCTACGTGAATGAACTGCTACTTGACTCGGCGCTCATCATTACCGGCTTCGTCCTCCCCGAACCTTCATATCTTAATATATGAATTGTTAATAAAACGTATATTCATATCGCGATAGTAAAATAGTTGTATTCTTTCACAGACATCTGTTCAAGTCAAACAGGTCGACTTTTATATATAAAAAATATAAGATTTCATATAAAAAGTCAAGTTTACCAAAAGTTTAGGTCAAAATATTTTGCATTAATCAGTAGACCAGTCCATTTAATTGCAACAATTTCATCTTTTCTCAACTATACTTTTGTCAGGAGGGAACTTGTTAGTAATTAGTTGGAGGCCGAGGGTCAGCGGTTGAGGCAGGCAGGCTGGCAGGCGGCTCCTGTTCATTGGGAATTCGTCGGATAGTCGGTGACGATTAACTGTCCAGACAGAAGGCGGAGGCTGAATTTGGTTAGGCGGGCGAGGCGGCGTTTGGCACAGTATCCAGGTTAATTGGCCATTCATGGTTAATTTGGTTTAGCAGGAATCTGTAAGGCGACGGCGACGGCGGCGGCGACCCTGCGACCCTCCCGAGACCGTCTTGCCGATTTCGTATTCGCCTCGTGACGAAGGGGTCGCCCTCGCCAACTAATAGCCACCGATTTTGATTCTCTTCCGCGAATTATCTGACGCGCCCAGCGAGGCCGCGCGCGCGCTCGCTCGCCCTTTTTGATCAATAATTACGCCGCGCGCGCTCTGCCCGCCGTGTGTACCGAGGTTCGAGCGGCCAAGTCGGGGCGAAAACGTTTGCTCGATACTTCCATAGCGTTTTAATTATCCCCGCCACGGTTAACCCGCCGGGCCAATCCGCCTTCCGTGCAGGCCGCGTACGCTCGTCGATCGTGCCCGAAAGAATCGTAGACATTTTCGGGCCGAAACCCCAACTCTAAAGAGGAAATTGTTATGAAATGTTCACGATTTAGTGGGAAATGTAATAATAGGAATTTTTAGATTTCATTAACAGCTTTGGCAATAAAAATATTTAAATTGTTATTTTACTAAAACTGTGAACTTTGAAATAATTCCCTTTACACAGTTTAATCTAATTTTAATGGACTCAAATTTAGTTTAAATATGTCTTGTATCTTAAAGTTGTTAAATGTGTTCTAAACATGACTTAAATGTCTTAAATGAGACTGAAATATCTTAAATATAACTTAAATGTATCCAAAAAACGTGTTAAATCTACCTCAAACTTACCTCATACCTGTATCAGAAACATAAAACTTAAATCTCACTTAACAAGACAAACCTCACAAAATACAACAACTACCCACTCCGAAGCCAACTCCCGACAGCCCAAAAAGGATATCCAAGGCTGACAGGCGATATCAAATCAAATAAATCTGGCAATCCCCAGTTGATATCGAATGCAGAGGGAAGAATGGAAAAACAGGCATAGAGTGGGTGATGGGAAAGACCAGCGAAGACAACCGGGGGTGAATTAGTAGTATACGTGGGCTTCCTATCACCCATAACCTATTCCGGACACGTTACGAGCGCTCTTCATCCGTCGGCTGCTTATCCACCTTCGTACGTGTTTCCATGGCGAGCTTCCACCACTGACGCTAAGCTCCAGCCGAAGTATTAGCTTCGCCGGGCAGAGCGTGAACCTGATAATTCCCTGTAACCTTTGATTGAGTTTCCCACTTCGCCGCTCGAAATCCCGAGTTTTCTTCACGCATTCCTTCGTTAAACGCGTCTTTTCTCATTTCACGCGTATGGAGAGTGCAGGCTTTAATCACTCGGGTTCGAACAATTATTTCCGCGACGCATCCCTCGGAACGGTCCCTCCCTTGGACTCCTATCACAGATCTTCTAAGCCTAGAAACGCAAGCGAATGGGTGACCGAAGCAGTTGGGCGTCTTCAAGTTGGCCAAGTTAATGGCCGACGGGAAATCCGGGGATTGGTCGTAGGCGGTGGTGGTCAAACGGGTCTCTGTGTTCTTATGCAAGCTCTCGAATCTGTCTACGGAGACGAATCGGAAGGAGGCTGGGTCAAGAGAGCCCGCCGTCCGCAACTTACACATTCAATATACTCGCCGGTTCCATCACCTCTATCAGTTTTGAGACCCTCGTGCCTCGACGCTGCTGCTGGCCACGTTATCTGGTAACGAGACAGCCGGCGAGCCAGAGGGAGATGATGATAGGGTGGACGGGGTGGGTACGGCTAGATGGGATGATAGAGGGAGCGACCACTTCAGTAATCTTCGAGTTTGCAAGACGCAAACAGCTTAGGTGGTAACGCATCGATAAGATCGGAGTATCTCCTTCTCAGATACACCGTCGATAGCCGCGGTCAGGTTCCAACCCGGTTATTTGTATCGTTTCAGGGTCCGCGATACTTTGTTTCGTTTCGCTGAACCATAAGGTCTGAGCATCACGTTCTTCAATGTACTGTTGACAACCAGTCTTCACTCTGGATCTAGGTCCTAACTCAGACGTAATCTAGAATCCCTGCAAAGGACCCCAACACCTTCCTATTTCTATGGTCCCGGCCCCTCTGATGGTTTGGGTCACCTAGGTGATGGGAGTTTAATAAGATCCGAGTATCACGTTCTTAGATGTGCCGTTAATAGCTAAGGTTAGCTCCCAACGCAGAACACTCGCAAGGAGCCGACACCTTGCTCTCTCCTATTAGTAGGAAGCCTGAACCTCTGATATTTTACTTCTCTTGACCGATGTGATAAGGGTTTCCCTTCGACGACTCCTCGAATCACGTTTCTGCGGTGGGAGCTGGGCCAGAATGTTACGCAGCCGATTTAATAATGAAAGCTCTGTAAGCTACACCTCCCACTGGCCTCCAGCTTTCAATTCCGCACGTCTCCTGGCCTTATCCGCGCTGGCCGCAACCAGCTAGTGGTATAATCTAAATTAATGTCCGCCTAGTCCTATATAAACCAGCGAATTAAGCTGCGGAGGCTTAGCCCGGCATCTGCGCCGGCGATCATTGCACTTTACGATAATGTTGCCGAGCTATCCGGGAACAGTGAACCGAATAAAAATTGTATGCGCCGCAGCTAGCGCCGGCTTCTTTATGGAAACCTGGAAACTTTCCCACGCGAGCCAAAACGCTATTTATGTGATTTGTTCCGGGTTGAAAGGAACAAGGAAAGACTGGAGGAATATTCTCTCATCGAATTAACCATTAGTTATCCTTTAATCCTTTCGAGAAGTTCCGTCGGCATATCTAATTTCCCAAGGAGCCCGGGAATACATTAAGGCATTCAATGCGCGCGCGCGGCCGCAGTAATATTGTTTTCCGGGTGTACGAGGAACAGCGAGGAGAGGAAGGAGAGAGCGTTCTTTTTTCCATTAGCGAATGCAAATGGGAGTCTAATTTTAATTTTACATGTATTAAAATCGAGAATTCTTAGCTCGCGCGGTGGGGAAGGCCGAGGCGCGGAG
Organism: Crossocerus cetratus; assembly: GCA_963675795.1. Lineage (NCBI taxonomy): Eukaryota > Metazoa > Arthropoda > Insecta > Hymenoptera > Crabronidae > Crossocerus > Crossocerus cetratus. The sequence continues at coordinate 8,365,741 of OY776664.1, read as the reverse complement.
GAGCCGAGCCGAAGGGTAAGAAAGGTGGATCATGTCGAGACGCGGAGTTAGCGGGCTCCGCAGGGATTAGTTGGAAAGCGATTTCATCTCGGTGGGTGGATGCACCTAAAAGGAAGGACGGTGGCGCGGGCGCTCCCACTGTAGGCGAAATCGGGGTAAGGAAATGTCTGCGAAAACTGAGCCCCGAAATTAGAATGCAAACCCATCAACGGGGGGCTAGGATCGCACTCCTAGGATCCCCATGTGTTAATAAAGAGGGAGGAGTGGGCGGGGGGAGTGCTCAGAAATCGCGATCAACGCGCTTTTGAACCAACCACTGCGCCCAGAAAGTGTGTCTAATTTACATAGGACCCGTGCGAGAGCCTCTAAGGTAGAGAGCGAAGGGGTGAAGAGTAGTCCTGTTACTCTCGAAAAGACTGTAATTGGTTGGCGAATGTAGCGCCGAAGCAATTTGGCCAAGTCTCCACTGATTCAGACTCTCTAAGATACCTGCTCCAACAACCCTTTATCACAATATTTCATAAACTCTGCGACTTAGACTCAGTTTAACTCCACCAAACGTCTTCCGGTCGTTTCACAGACCTAAAATCGATAGTAACTTGAGGTCTCGCCACATCTTTTTACCGAGGAAAACCTCCTCGGAGAAGCCCGACGCGCGATGCTCGATCGGAGAAAGCTCCCGGCGGAAGAATGGTATTTTTTTAATTATTGGACGGCGACTCTGTTTGCCGGGTGTGGTTGAATCAGGTGGGCTCTGAGAGAAGGACGGGGGCAATGCCGCGACAATGTGGGGCGGGGATTGGCTCGAAAGTTTGCAGAAGCGTAGAAGCCCCGACGACCGCCCGGAGAAACTTTGTCCGGTACTCTAGATGGATGCTTGGCTGGCTGAAACTCTGTGACGCCCAGTCAGCTTCCCCATCCGTTGTCGTCGCTGGATTCTGTAACGACAAGGACGAGGAGGACGAGAACGTCCACGTGGACGCGTCTCTCTCCTTGTCCTCACCTCTTGGCCGCGCAGTCACGATAATTACCGCGGCGAGCGCTTTTGTCCAGCTCGTACCAGGCCAAGGTTTCCTCCCGCTAGCCAGAACTCCTTTGTCCCAGGCTGAACGGACTCCCTGAAACGTTACCTTGCGCCCATTACCCCCGGAGCAGCGGAAATTCAAGGAAAATGCATCGCCATGCATGAGAACAGTGATAGTCGGGAGTAGGTTCTTCCCTTTGCCGCTTTCCTACCTACACTGCCAGGCCTTTGAAAAGCATCCTGGATATGGACAAGCTACCCCTTTTTCCGCATTGTCTCGAGAAAGTAACATCTTATGCCGGAGAAAGGTTCGCTTGGACCCTAAAGCTTGGGACATGGGTGGGTTCATGTATGATGTTGTTCTGTTGGCTCCCAGGCACTTGGTACTTTGATTGTCTGGAACGACTGATCTATCAAAAGGCAGATTACATGTCTGGAGTTTTTTTGGGGAAAAGTGGTTCTTATGGCGGGAAGGGTTGGTTTGACCCTTCACAATTATGTCGGGTATCTAACTTCAGGACTATTTTTAGCAAAATGAATTGTAAATAAATATAATAATGCAACAGTGCTTCTCACCACAGACTTCACAACATACAACTACCCAAGCTTTTAAATGCCACGGTAAATATCAGGAACTTTATGATAATAATTCCCGGACATTGCAATAAAAGATTATTTATTGTTTCGATTCTTTCTTAGCCCCAAATGTAAGGAGCAAGTCTCGCTCCCTTAAATGCTGTTCCACCCATGCGGGCGCGCCTAATAAATAAAATAGTGATTCTCGAAAAACATGAGCCGGAGGCTTGGGGGGTGGGGGGCGGCATTATTAACTGCCATTAGAGTAGGGCAAGGAGCCCGCGTACTTTTCTCGGCCCTCTTCTATCCGAGTCCCCGGCGAAGGGGACGAGTCACTATCGTATGGAAGGCGCAGCTGATGCCTCGATACCGCCGGATCGTAAAATAATTTTGCATGCGGCGAGGCAGATTAAGAAAGTGGAGTGGCGAGTCTCTAGTATCGAGGAACTTGCATTATGGGTGACAAGGATAAGAACGCGGGGGCTGCTGCTGTCTGTTGTAAGGTAATCGTCGCTTTCGGAAATTCCAATATGGATGAGCGCGTTTTATATCAGCTGATCTTTATGGGTTTATCTTTGGGTGACATAAGAATAGGTGAAATTAGTGTTTTTTGCTTCTGTTATGTTAAATCTGTTTACGAAAAGGCTTTGGATAAAAATAATTGTTTAATTATAAAGAACGTATAATTTTCATGAAAATCTGATTTTCCACAAAAATCTCTTTTGTTTATTACAAGAAATCCCGGGCGGTTCGTATCACCCGACGCGAACGATATAATCTTTTAATGGTCTCTTTGTGGCGCGCGATCCATTGTCGGCGCCGGGTGAACGAAGCAGGATTCCGGTGAGCGCAAGCTGCTCCTTGGCGAGAGTTACGTAGTCGCATTCGCGTGTACTGCCTTGACGCCGCACTCCTTTCCTTCTCGTATCGCCGGCTAACCGAAAGTACCCGGCAGCAAGAGACGCCGGCTCTGCGGCTCTGCTTAATTTCCCCACCCTAACTACGTGACCGAGCTGGCATTATTTTAAGGAGGCTGCTCGCCGCTGGGGGCATCCAATATTTAAGTCGACGAATGAACATTTTAAAGCCGAGGTGTTGCTTCGAAATATCGTTCGTCGGCGAATTTTGAAATTACGTCGATTCTTTTTTAATCAGATTCAAATTTATAAAAAAATTACATTCATATGAGTTTCATTTTTTTAAAAACACAAAGACGTTTTATCAGGTTTGTAACATTTAATTAAACTGCACTTGAAACAATAATTCCACTCTCCTGGCGCAGCGCAGCTCGTCAAAGTGGCTGGCTCCCATTATGCAAAAGGTATTCTCCGCGGGTGGCTTTCAGTCTTGGTGGCTTTCACTTAGCGCAGCAACTGTTAACCAAAGCGGAAGATTCTTTTCGCAAGAATGCAGCACGGCCGCGCGCCATAAAAACCAGGCAAAATTGCCGGGGATTCCTTCAAAGCCTTTTCTTTCAGTACCGTTGCCTTTTGTCTTTGGATGCCATCAGAACTCCACGGCCATTGTACACCGGGAGCTTCCTCCCTTTGACTTGCTCTCCCAACAATGACGGGGGTGCGAGCCTTAACACGTTTTTATGATTTCATACACTTGAGGATCAGCCGCGACACCGTGTTTATTAGCATTCATGTCGGAAACATGCAAATTCTTTGTTTTATTGTTTTTATGTTTATTTCTCGGTCAACGGTCTGTGTAGTGTTTTTATTTAAATTGCTGTTGATGTTATGAATGTTATTAGTTAATACTATTAATATTATAAGTTGCCTCCATACTTATCAGGGTAAAAAATGAAAAGAATAGATTTCCAGTCAGAAAATCTGTCCTAATTAATAATTTAAATAAATTCGATGTTTATGGATGCGAATACGGAGTGGTTGGTGGATCGATCGTCTTTGATACTTGAACTGGGATACTCTCGTGGGTCCTCTTTCGCTCGGCGATGTTTTCGTGAAGTCAGAGTCGCGCCACGCTCGGGAAATTTTCTGTAGGATGAAAGCATTTCATTGCTCTTTCTCCCCCCGGTGCGGGCGAATCCGGGCGGGGGCGGCTTCGCCCTGATAGAATCCAAAATCCTAGCATTTCTGGGAGCCCCGAGGAGCAGTGCGCCACTCCTTAAATCGAGCCGAAGCGTCTAGGACGCGTCCCACGAGCTGAACCCCACACTATTCAGCGCCACTGTCAGCCTCCTCTATTGCCCGAGCGAAGCCTTTACAATACGTCCTCAACAGCGAGCTACCCTTTCTCTTAACGTCCAAAGTTTTCAAAGTACGACGTTCAATAGGGGCCATCGTATATATGGCTCTACGCCGGGCGGCCTCCCCCTCGCGCCATCCGCCTCCAGCACCCACACCCCCGAGACCCTGCACTCCTTTTTCCCCCGCGAGCGCCCCCGACCCTCCGCTCTCTCTACTGCTCTTCCATTCTCAGGCTGACGCGCTTCCCGAGACACCGAGATGCCTCGCCGCGGAATCCGCCGCCGCCGACAAAAACAGGAGCGCGGCCAACGTCTTATGTCCGCACCCACCCTCGCCCACGGCTTGATGGGATTAGCGGAGTTGACTAAATATTTCTTCATTGATTTTCAGTCTATGGTCGGTGCGTTTGGGGGGCTGTGAAAGTAGGTTTGATTCGGATTTGTTGGGTTTGTGGGAGTTAAAAATTAATTTGGATTATAATTATTTATAGTGAAAAAGTAGAGTTGTTTAAAATGAAGGAGAAACCTTTCGACTAGGACAATAGGAAGCATAGTGAAGAGTATCAGAGTGTCCGAGAGACTGTGACGGTGATACGGCGGTAGATACGGCGAGCAAGCACAGTGTCTGCTTTCCTCTCTGGACGGAGGTCTGTCCTTTGTCGTGAGTCTCTGTTGCACGAAACAGCCATCAGGAAGCCAGTTACCACAAGGAGAAAGCGGAGGCGCCCGCGCCACCGTGACGTCATACACCACTGACTTCATCTCGTTATGTTACGTTCCTCGACGAGACGTCGGATGCAGGAAGCCCACCTCTTCCTCCCCAGTTTCCCCTCCTCATCTCCGCCTATCTTCGCCACCCTTTCAACCCGTTCACCCTCGGCTGGCCCGCATGGCGGACCCGACAAGCCACAAACCTTTCGACAAGACAGAAAACGGAGATCAATATGGTCCCAAGGCGCCGTCGAAAGTCGTGGCCTGACCGCCACGCTACTGTTGACTGCCCTCCCCGGGGCTCCAAGGGATTCCGGGCCCTTTGATGAAATTAGCCGGACTCCTTCGCTTAGCTCCGTGAAAGGGTTCATTTTTATATTACGCGGAGAACGACGGGAAAAGTCGCGCCCTGACCGCCAGCCACTGTTGACAGTGGTTCATTTCGCCGGGAAGGGACGAGGAGCCCTTTGATGGAATTAGCACTCCTTCACTTAACCCTCGAAGGGTTAATTTTTATATTGTGCGAGATGTGACTTTTACTCGAACTCAATTACTATTATTGGTCGCTGAGAGAGTACTGTTTAAGCAATGGGTTTCGGGTTGTATTTGAATATCTTTTCAGAATATGTGAATGAACAATGGGTTTTATATGCGAGTGCGATTTGTTTAGTCAATTATTGTTATTATCAGGAAACTCGGTAGAGTTCTCGACGCCAAGTAGTTTGAAAGCGCACTTCGTTATTTTTCCAAAGTTGGGGCTATTTCACAGTGAAGGGATATTAAGAATTTGTACTTGCAAATACGAAATGGGTCTAAAAGTGAAAAGGCAGTGTAACTACCTGTAATACTACCTTTACCAGAAACTTTCGAGAGGACCCGCAACAGCACCACTGACACGCAACACTCGCGCAAGTCGCATTGGCCAATTTTTCTTCCGAGAAAACGGCAGACTCGCATGCGACAGGCCTCTCCGGCCATCGAAAAAGCCGGCCAGCTTATTAGAGGTTGCTCGCGATCCGCTCTATTTCTGGACGGAAGAAACGGCGCTCGCGCTCATCGAGACGCGGCGGTGGCTGCTGCTCGGTAAACCTAATTTATTTCGTTCCGGACAAGGGAAAGCGAGAGGCGACACGAGCCCTTTTTGGGGTAGGCGCCAAACGGCGATGCCACCGGCGACTTGTGAACCACTTGTCGCTGTTACAGCCCCATAAATTCGCCGCCGCTGACGTAACGAAGAAGCGCCCGCTCCTCGCCGGGCTCTGCCTCTCCGCCTACCGGATTGCTACTTGAGCTCTCCGGACGCGTGTTTGAATGCTCGCCTACTTACATTAACGCCGGCACCGGAATCCGCAAGTACAAGGGCCCGCAGAGAAATCAGCGTATTCAGTAGTAATTCCATTACGCCGCGGACGAGCCGCCGGCGAGCCTGCTAATTTCCGCTCCTACTAACCTTTGGTGTGGCCTGTTATTTTATGGTGTTTGCAATTAACGATTTTTATTTACTATTATGTGTGGAATCTTTGCCATAATCATATCGAAATATAATTAGTCGGATATAATGACAGATATAAAATATAACATATAGTAAAGTATAGTATATTGTATTAGTATCAGTATATAAATGTTATTGTTTTTATATTATAGTATAGTACAGATATAACAGATATAGCATATGTATAGCAGAAACCATTGATAAAAATTGGGATATTCAATTATCCAACGAATCTCCAGGCGATCTCAATCGGCGAGAGAGTCAAGTGACAATCGATACCCGATGCTTGATCGGCTACCACTTGGCTGCACTCGAGGAGTTGCAGCGCTCTCGAGCAGTGCCGGTGGGAAAAATGGTCGGTGCGGCTGCTGTTAGTTTTGCGAGAGAGGAGAATCCGGAAAGGGGGCTTCACGCAATAACACCCATTGAGTCAGGTCGAGGCCCGACGGTGTGAAAGCGTCAGCTAACGCCTCTCCCTCTCCCGCTTCTTCTTCCCTTTTTCTCCCCCGGTCTCTTTCTGATCCTCTCCGAGCACACTTTGTAGGTCGTGCTTCCACCCAGGGTGCGCCGCGCACCCTTTTCAAGAGCGACGGTTTAAAGCGTATTAATTAACCCTTTATTAGACTCGGGCGCAAAACCGCCGGCTCTTCCTCCGCGGCGAGATGAGCCCGATTCAGGAGACCGCCGCCGCCGCCGCCGCCTCTGATTTCGCCCTAGGTGTCGTTCAGTATGTATGAAAAGCTTCCAGCCCATTTTTTCCCGCTCTCCCTCCCCCCTCTCCCGCCTCTGGCTTCCGAGCCCCTAATTGTTTTCATTTTTTTATTTCGCCCTTGCGTCAACCCCTTCGCGTGGCTTATACTCTCGAGACCAGGCGACATTGCGACGGTTCTTTTTTGAGGGTTTGAGTGTTGAAGATTTGAAGTTTCTAAGTTTTATTCGATTTTGCTTGTATGTGGACAACTATAAATTACCCAGTACACTTGATATATTCAATTCTTAATTTCTTCGATTCTTAATTTCTTAAATTCTTAATATCTTAATTTCAGCCATTTTTTAATTCTTCATTTCTCCATTTCTTCAATTCTTCAATTCTGCATTTCTTCAACTCTTCAACTCTTGAATTGAATTAAACACCTGCAACCGAGCCTACCAACCCATCGCATGGCGACCGGGGCAGTGGCTTGCGTCGCGGCCCCAAAGTCAGGAGGAAAGGCGCGCAATGAGTGAATTACTGATCCGCGCGGGGTAGAAAGAGAAAAAGTCGTTTGTCTGTGGAATGGTGGACATATATCGCTAGTAACGCTGCTCACTCTCGCGCGAGGGGTGAGTGTGCTCAATTTGGCACGTCGAGGGTCGCAGGAGCCGGTGTACCAAGCAGAACGTAGGGTGGAGACGAAACAGGACGGCACGGCACGGGACGAAAGGCCCGGGTGAAGGGTGCAGGAGATCTCCAAGGGACGCAGGTCGAGGATCGGAGATGTAAGGCCTCGGGTGGCACGATCTACGACGGGATCGAGATGAGATTGTCCCGCTAGACTTTCTTTTCTCTCCTCTCTCGCCTCCCGGCGCGGCGCCTCCTTCCTCCCCGACTACCCTTTAGCCCCTAACCATCCCTCTTTCTTCGATAAACTCTTTACGGACTATGAGACCGGATTCCTCCTATTGCGACGCACTGGCTATTTGAATACGAGATTACAGGTATTTTCGGCCTCCTTCCAAGCTGTAACGCAGATCCTACCGCTACTGTACAGGGTGCTTCGCTTGAGTTACCATACCTCGTTCTAACCCGACCCCTTTTTCTCTGGATGAGCAGTTCTTCTGGCTTGTCAAGGGGTTCTTTCTTTTGATGGGATTTTTATCTTGCAGTTCTGGCATAACTAACATATTTAGTGTATGTAACATAAGTGATACAACTAACTACCGACATATCGAACTTGTCCTATTCGAACACGAAATCACAGTTTTTTTTTGGCCAATTAGCACATCTCTGATTAACTGATTAACCACGATTGCGTGTTGTAAAATCGATCTCACTTGATCCCGATGATATGAAAATCTGAAATTTAATTTATTAAGTTTTTGCTTCTTGATAATAAATAGGAAGCAGCGTAGTATCGTAAGGGCTAATATGCATTGGTCGGAAGTTGGATAGGATTGGAGGGCGTATCTGGTGGAGAATCGACGGGCACAATGTGTATTTGATAGCCTCATCATCGAGAAACGGCGAGGCAATAGTAAAGGTCGAATATACGTCGAACCAAGCCACTCGGAAACTGTGGACTTACTAGTCTCGCGAGTGTGTGTTTAGGCAGAGACGCGTTCTTGGAGCCTGTGTGGGAGACGATACAATGTCGATATTGAAGCAACGAAATATGAGAGGCGACCGAAACATTTTCCAACGATTATTTATTCCTTGTGAATTTGTTGGTCGGATTTTATTTCTCGAGAACGTGAAACTTTGGAATAGACTTATATCAATAGACACGGTGTATTATTTTCGAAACGACAAATTATTGCAAAGGTATTCCACTGGAAATAAGAAAAATATTAAAATGTCCAAGGTTAAAAAATCATGTGACATTTCTGGCAGGATTCCAGGTTCTCGATACGGTTTTTGCGCATCACGCGATAAATTGGCCCGCGGGATTGGTCGGAATCATGGGAAATTGAGGAATTCCTTGATTCCCGAGGCCGAAAATAAGGCGGGCAAGTATAACGGGACGAAGAAAATGGAGAGGAAACTATTTCGGCGAGGATTTCGAGACGGGTTAGTTGGGATTTTCTTACAGCGGGAATAAAAGCAGCTCCTGTTTAATGGAGCTCGAGCCATTCTGGAAATTTGATCGGCGAGAACTGTCGGACCCCGTCTCTCACTCCCCCCCTTTCTCTATCCCATTCTCGGTTATCCACCCTGGATACTCTTTCCCCCCCCGACTCTTCTCTTCTTTCCCGCCACACGCACCAGTCAGGTATTGGATTGTTGGTTTGATTTCACCCGCTTTTTCGGATTTCACGTTCATTCGTTTAGCGCGGATAAACCACTTGTTCAGGGCGTTTCTGGTGACGTGTTGTTGCCTTTTTATGTGTGTGTGTTTAATCGCTTGTTTATTTCCAGTTATTATTTGATATTTTGGTATATTTGTAATAATTCTGTTTTAAAAACCTTGACATTAATTTCTTTCCCGAGTACTTTTTAATTTCGTTTTTAGCACAAAACTATTTTCACCAACTTTTGTTAAAAAATATCTTCAATTTCTTCTTATATACCAAGACCAGACGCACGAAAGTGTAATTGTAATATTTTGCAAGTTAGTATTTAGTTGGGCGGGCGGAAAGTACCTCGGCGAACTTTTCGCCCGGCATCCCAGGCTTTTCACTCCATTTCGCGAGGACGTCACTTCCGGCGCGAGCTCGCATCGTTCTCCCGGGACGGTCCGTTTGCAAATCTCCGCGTTTATAGGTAGACCGGGAGCAGAGATACGCTGGTCAGTCGACTGGCTCCGCTTTGCATGCAAACAGCAACCGCTACATTCTCCTCGCTATAAATTCCTCGGAGCGCTGACGCCGCGCGTCTTTTCGCCTCGGGATGCGACATTGTACGCGCTCCACTCGCAAATTCAATCGGTTCAATCGACAGTGAGTTATTCAGGAAATTGTTATTTCGTAAGCGAAACTCTTACCTTGCGTTCGGAATTCGGAACTGTAATTTACCGAGTAAATATTATTATGTGCAAAAACGCGTTTATATCTTCAAATCAGAGAAATAAATTATTCAATTGAACCTTTTTTATAATAAAAATGCAGTTTTTCATTATTTTAAATAAACAGAATTCATTATTTATTATTTTTATTATTTTATTTCTTTAAACATACATTTTTTTCATTTTTTTACCTACGCAAGGAAGACTGAGAATTCCACAAGATTTATATTATAAAGTACTAATATTGGTGGTGGACAAACAACGATCTATTACAGACATTGGCTAGGACGTCAAGGAATATTGGCGAGGGGTCTGGGGGTATTCACGATCGGTATAAAATTAGGGGAGCCGCTGATCGAAAGTTTATGGCCCAGTGTAGGGTCACTGTGCCGTGTTTGCAGGACGATTCTTTGTATGCCCATCCTTGACTGACCCCGGCCAGGGTCGCCAGACAAGAAGAAGACCCTCCGTGGCCATTACTCAGACGGCAAACACACTTGAACTGGCTCGGCCTGTTCTCCGATAGTCGCCCAACCCACCCGCCATATCACCATGAGATTTCTATTTAAATGAGAGACCATTAGAAAGTCCGGCCCGAACGGAAAAGTTGGCTCTTCGGAAACTAATCAGCATTTCCTCGAATCAATGTACAATAGTCGCCGGGGCGTCGTCAGCCTTCTCCGCCGATGTCTCTCTTCGGTTCATTGCTCGTTTACAAGCCAGTCTTCTCTAAGACGTCTTTCGAGTGCTCGTAGCATTGTTATTAAATAAAAATTATTTCTTCATCCATTTTTTGGCTCTTTCGACTAGACCAAAGTATAACCCGACATTCCAGCCGACAATTACTTGGAACCCCACTCACGTTAGAGTCCAAAGTATCCCGAGAGCCGGCGGCCCCCAGCTCCCTCTCTGTCCGCATAATGTATTCATAACCGGGCGACTTTGGCGAATTCGGTAAACAAGGACGATTTCTCGCCGCGCCGTCGCAATATCCGGGGCGAAATCTCTGTGCTTGGCACGCGCCTTAATCGTCGTTAATGATAATACAAGTGTCCGGGTGGGCTCCCAAGTTTCCGCAAATGCGCATTCAAAATGTCCCCGGGTAAACCAACATGCGTGGATATGCTGGGGCGTGTGTGTCTCCTCGACTGGTGCTCGACGCGCGCTCCTCTCCCGTCTACCATGAAAGGGCCTGGACCTATTTACGTGGGCTGGTATTGAAGCCATCATTAACAGAGGAGATCGGACAGAGAGGAGAGAACGAGAGGGAAGTTGGAGAAATGACAAAGCCGCTCGTTAGACCTTCCGAGGGTCCTCATGAGCAGCGCCAAGGGTGAGAACGTGCTTAGGCCTTGAACCATCCCCTCACTTTGAGCCATTCCGCTACATCCTTGTTGTGACTTCGGCCTCTAGTCTTTTATATTCCAGCCCTCTCCACTTTTCGGCCACTGCCAGCGCATGCCTCGGACTTTTTTAATCGTCTTTAATCCAATCCCAAGCTCTTTGCACCATTCAGTTGATTCTCGATTATGGGCTTGTCTTACATTGATACCAAAGTTCTCCTGGCAACACATCTTTTGCCAAACATATTTCTATTTCGCTCCGTGGAATTCTACGAGAATCTCATTTCAATTTAACAATGTACCGTTTTAAAGCTCCGCTGAAAATGCTCGACGAAATTATTAAAACCCGCCTCGTTTTCCCTAGCAATATCTATGCTCTCCGAAGGAGGCTTGCAGGGTGGTCCTGCATTCGCAGAAGCATTAGAAGGAAGCGTGGGCGATAGATGGTGACAGGTTGCCAGTAGTTAAGAGGACTCATAGTCGGGCGACTCGCCTCGGGAGTTGACGATCAGTCAGCTTGACAAGTTTGGTCACGAAGGTGACCCGCGCCGCGAGTGTGTTCCATCACTTTCAGCCGGGTGATGTATGCATGAGGTCGCAACCGGTGGCAATCGTGGCGCATACGTTCCCCGAGTAGCCGAGGCTCCTTCGCCGCCTCTTCCGCCTATGAATATATGAATCGAACCTGCCGCCGAGTTATATGGATCTGGCGCACTCGTGGGCCCTCGGCGACTCATACATTAGCGAGCGGCCAACTCGAATTGCGCCCGGCATCCCAGGGCGCTAATATTCCAACCTCGACATATGATCCTCTCTCCCCACCTGACCATCCCCCGGACGTCTTTACTTAGCGGATGACGCGAGAGATATTGCTGGGACTTTTAAGTGATTTGTCTTGGACCTGTATCGGCCTGTATAGGGTCATTCAAGGATCTTACTGTTTCGGGTGTTTTTCACCGGAAATTGGAAACTGTTCCTCGCCGCGCAGATTTGCTCGACTCCACAGGCTGCCTTGGAGACCTCGGAGTATCGACGAGGGCGGTAGATGCACGCAGGCTTAAAGTTAGTGTTGTTCGGCTTGGCATAGGCGGCGCGCGGTATCACGTTGTAATGTAAGGAGCGGCCTGTTAGTTAGTATCAGGTGCACGCTGGGGTATCTCAAGTTGTAAGCCACGGTTTCGCTCGTTGCCGGCAATTAACTCCATTACCACCCTGTAACGTCGTGGGCCGAGCGCTCGCCTCGCGCAAAGTACACGCAACTCGTTAAGCCTTTGGGCTTTAACTTGGCGTCCCTTCCTCAAAAGGACACCAGCCCTGCACTGTCTGCGAGTCCGAACCGAGCGCAGCGTAAGGCTACGCATAGTCGCTTGTAAATACCAGCCAATGAGAGACTCGGAAAGAGTTCGACTTTTCATGGTGGAAATAATCGATGTGGTATTAAAGTGATAAAACAGTTTTGTTTCTCTAATCCCTGGATGATCTGATATGTTTCAAAAAAATCATTTTTTTGTTTTCGATTTTAGATGATCCAGCGACCGAGCAGCAATGATCACCGTAAACGCTCTTAAAAGTAAGTCTTCCAAGAAATTAACTAACAGCTCCTACAATTTTCATTGTATGTGACTAAAAAAATCCGAAAAATGTTTTGATGTTCCTAAGTCTTTTAACAAATTAATTAATTCCTCCCACAATTCTCAATATAAGTACCTAAAAATATTACTCTTTAAACAAACAAAAAAGTTGAACCGGTCAGGGGCACAATATTCCGGACAAAAAAAATGCTAAAAGTGCATCTCTTGTTGAGGCTCCGCCTCGGACGTTATCAGGGCGTTGGAGCGTGTAATTCAGGGCGAACGAGAGCGTCGCGTGCGTCTCTCGGAACAGGATAATGCTTTGCAGGCGAGCATTGCAGTCTTTTAGCGGGGGACGGCGACTAGCGCGACACAGAAAAGACATTAGCCGGAACTGTGAAAGGCGGCCGCGGCGGTGAGGGGCTGCTGGGTTGGTTGTCGAGGTGGTGCTGGCTGCGGGGATGATGGGATAATGGTGAGGAGATCCATTGCCCAGTATAAAGCGCCACGGCTAAGTAAAATTATGACTGCATTACCCGAGGATATGTGTGTGCCCGGCCCGTCGCGTCCTTTCTCGTTTCGAGTGCCCTCTTCGCCTTGGTCTTTCAACCAACTTTCGACCTTTGTCCTGCAGAGAGCTTTGAGTGTACTTGCATTATTTAATGACTGATATTTGTTTGTTTATTAAATCTGTGGAATATTAATAGATAATAAAGTTAAGTCCACTGATAATTTTTTACTTGAGCATATCCAATAACTCGTGACAGAAATTGTTATGAAAATATCCAAAAAATCCGAATTCTTATAAATTTATCGTAATGAATTATAAAAAGTACATTCAGTCTTATATTGCAATTATCGAGTAATTGTTTATATTTACGTCAGGCAAATAACTGCAAATCCACCGTAAAGAATGCACAAAGTATGTGCCGAAATAATTTCAGGAACGAAAGCGGCCGCAATCCTCGGAATATTCCGTTAATGAGGCAAAATTTCGGGCGGCGAAACTTTCTAGACGCTCCGGCCGTGTGTCCCGGCCGAGGAGAGAGAGAGAGGCGGCCGAGTTCTGTATAGCAATCGTCGAGTGCGGTAGCCAGTGACCGCCGGAAAATCAAAGTTCCACCGGCATTAAATGCTAATGAGAGCAGACCGCATAATGGGCGGGCGTGTGTGCGCGCGCCCCGGCGAATGGCGCCGAATTAGTGTTGAAAGGGTTCGGCTAAGAGTCGGTGGCCGAGGCTTTTCCCGGAGTCGAGATCGAAGCGATACCCAAAGAGATGAAACGAGAACGGACTCGTTACTAGCCGATTACCGCCGAGGTTCCGCCGTCGCAGCTCGTAAAGGACTAATAAGCATACTTGTCATATTCGTCGACGACAGAAGCAGTTAATTGTTTATTAAGGATTATTTAGTCGAAAACCCTCGCACGTGATCAGACAATCTTTTATTATTTAAAGCGGCATCCTTTGAGTAAAACATTACTAATTTTTTCATTCGCATATAATGAAAATTGTAAGAGGCATTAATTAATTTCTTAGAGGACTTCCAAGTCAGACAAAACAGGGCGAATAAATCATATTAAGACGCACACACAGGAGAAAACAACCCTTGAATTATTATACACCTAATTTTTATTTCTCGATCTCTGGCTTTCGTGCGAGGGGTTGGCACATTCAGTCGCGTCAATGGCTGTCGTGCCAGGACTTTAAATTCGCATGCCACCCGACTTAATCCGCGGCTTAAAGAGCTTAAACCGACGAATACCTCGTCAGAGGGCGGCGAGGAGGTTTATTAGCGGGCAGATTTCGGAATTCTTTTCATCCGCGGCTGGGACAGGCGCCGTTTACATAAGCGAGTTCCCCGGATTACCTTTTTGATATGTAGATAAGGGCGGGCGGCCCTGCCTGCCACTCGCTTAGCCAGTCAGGAATGCACCCTTCTCTGTACTGCGCTGCAATAGGTCATTTCGCGATTCTTTCGAGGCGCCTTGAGAAATTTTATTCCATTCTTTTTTAGATAGTAACATTTATTGACAAATTTCACGATCACGTAACCATAATTATAATAGTCGTACTCAAAGAAACTTTACCGGACGGGGAACAAGCCAAAGAAATCAGCTAACATCAGCTAACCCAGTGGGGAAATCGCCACGACTTACTCCGAAATGAAAAAACACCCCACGACTTATTGCGAAAGGGAAGTACAGGCTAATAACTCAGCATCTCAATAACATACCGAAAATCAATATTACAAGCCCACGGAAAAATGGTTAAATAAATAAAAAGGTACGATCGACCCAGACAAATGAAATACGTCTCAAGGAACGAAAGATAACTTCGTTATTACTTGATTCGTAGCAGTGGAATCAAAGTCGATTGGCGAGAACCGAAGAAGCGGGAGCAGAGCTTCGTAGACAAAGTCGAGAGTGCTTGATAAAAGGACAAATGATTGGCTGACTCGTAAACTAGCGTCCTATTGGCGCCGGCGCCCTCCTGGGACCTCCGCTCCCAGCACTGATCTCAGCTGCTAACTGTCCAAACTAACGTGGAACGAACGAGGGCCCAAGTTTTCCCTATCGAGGCGCCCGTTCCGATTTATCGACTCGCCGAGAATAGTTCATTTACTTGTCTTATCTCAGGTGAATTGATCACTGTCCGTCTATCCCTTGATTTTCTTACTGTGGAAAATATTGATTTGAAAAATCAAACGTTTGAACGTTTCTGTTCTATTTTATTTATATTTGCATTTAAGCCTAAGTAATAAATAACAATTTTCTACTTTGTTATTGTGCTTATTATGTTTATTATTAATAAGCACATGTTTGCAAGCCTGGCTTGATAATAGTAAACATTCCAACATGCACAAATCTTGGATGGAAATCGAAATATGTAAATGTCGGCGTGGCATTTGGCTTCGGCCGAACTCGTTTCTCCCATCAAGCTGGCTAGCAGCTAGTTCTTCGTAATCCCCGCACGCGTGAGTTTCTATAATTCCGGGCCATAGTTTCCCAATGAGAATGCGAGGCAGCATCAAAGGTAGGCGGCACAGTAGACGCGAAATTTCATTGGAAGCCATGCGACGGCGACGAGAGCAGCACACAGAGGCTGGAGAGAGAGCAAGAGGACGTAGAGGGAGGGGTAGGTGGTTGGGGGGGGACTGGTAAGGCAGGAATGAGGGGATGAGTCGGTCCGAGTTTGTGAGTTTCGAGCCAAGGGGATTGCCGTATATTAAAGTACTTTTCGACTCCCCCTTTGCCTTCCGTGCCATTCTCTCCGTCTAGTGTCCTCTCCCCACTGGCTCCGCTCTCTTCTCCCTCGGCCTTCTCCCTAACCCCAACACCCTCTGCCTCTAGCTCTAGCCGCCGCTTTCTTTCCCGATGAGCGCCTCGTCGTTGATATTCGGACCGCGAGCAATCGTCTAAGTCTCGGCTAAGCTGGACTTCCACCCGGTCGTTAACACCTTCGGCATTCGTGATTTCTTCGATGACTTCATCGGCGTTCAATTCAGCTTTTCTTTCGTTGAAATGTTGGTCAATTGTCTGACGAAAGTTGTGATGTTACCGCTCCTTTTTATTTATCATTTCGTTAATGACTCAATGATTGACTACGTTTGACTCTTTGACTCAAGGACTCGATAACTTAACAACTTCATGAGTATGACTCTGTAACCTCTTGAGTTAATGACTCAATCACTCAATCACTCAATTGCGCGATGACTCAAGGACAGATTTCAGAAAGATCATTAGTTTCTCGTTGACTCATGACAGGTCACGTAACTCTTTACTTCCAATTCGACTGAGCGTAATTCCTAGTGAATTCGGCGTGAGAGTCTTGAGTTGATCGGAGCAACGCGCTAGTAACTCAGGGTGAAGGATCGGCGAGGGCTTCTTTTGATGCCATTAGTCATTAGTGATTCTAAAAGCTCTCCCAGGGCAGAATATTACAGCGGTAGCCGCGGCAGCTTTTACCATACTTCAGCTTTATGCGAGGCTCATTCATCAAAAGGCAACGAGAGGCCCGACGGCTTCATGGGTAGCCTGGGCTGGCAGTGGGTCGTATATTGCGGCCAGCTACTGATGATTTGCGAGCCGACCCTATGCTATTTTCAGGAGGACCAATAATTTGCTTTGTACCGCTTTCCCGCGTATTGAGGTATTAAATTTCCAGCACATGCCGTTTCATATGTGCGCGCGCGCGTGTTCTATATACTATACTGTGTGTGTGCGGGTTTAATGTATGTGGCGCGCGGCTGTGTCCCGCTAGTTTCGGGACTGGATTAACCTTTGCGCCCCGTAATTGGTTCCTCTCCGGGTTGGAAACTGTTGGCGAGTGCGAATTGCGAAGGGAAGGCTCTCGCGAGTTTCGATGTTTATCGATAGCAAGGTCCTAAGAGCGAGCGAGTGTGCCCGTCGCGGCCCTCGAATCCCCAAGTGTGGGAGCTGTCAGGCTCCTGTCACACGTCCAATCGAGCGTATAGACGAGCCATTATCGGCGGGGGAGGGCTCGCGAGAGAAATAATAAAAATGCCATTAGTGTCCGGGGGTGGGGGAGGGAGGCAGTGCGATGTGTCCGGCGGACTCGGGCCGATATATCTCATCGGGTCCGTCCGTTTCAACGTCTTTGTCACGGACTTCCCCACTTGACGAGGTTAATCCTTCTCCCTGGCCTCCGCCCACTGTCTTCCGCCTCGGTCCAGCGGCTTCAACCGGACAGCCTTAAAATCCGTTCACGAGCTGGAACGAAAATAATTGCGTCGTGAGTTCTCGGCGGGCAGGTCTCCCTCGCTCGCTCGCGCTCCGGTTGGTCCTGGCCGCCGAGCGAGAGGGCATAAATCCTTTGGGGATCGCCGACGAAAATAAGATAAAATCTTACTCGGCGCCACGGCTCACTGGAGGGGCGGCAAAAAGGCAAATTCCCGAATAAACACATCCGCGCCTCTTTATGGTGCCACTTTACCCCCCCACCCCCTTTTTTTCGCCACCGGAACCAGTGTGTACATACCTCGGAGTTATTAAGTCGCCAACTGGGAAATGTCAACTACGACACTTCCTTCGGAAGCCGTTGACGTCCTGTTTTTCTGGTCTGATCCTGCAGGACCTTTATCCCGGGGGCTCTTTGAGATTACACCTTCTTCAGGACATTCCTGAGACGCTCCTCCTATCGCGCTCTCATCTTTCAACGATGTCCTCGTCCTAAGTGGGTGATTCCCGTATCACGTTTTCAAACGGACTCGTTTGATTGCCTCGCTCGCCTCGGTTTTCTACGGATCTCGTTGATACGCTTGGGCGAAGGGTTGTCAAAGTTCGGCCTTATGACAGCTATCTAGAATTATCGCGTTTAACCAAAATCGAGAATTGATATTCCAACAAAACACTGAATTTCTGCTCTAAATGTGCATTTGTCACGTTTGCTTTGCGATATCTCCGCGTGAACTACACTGATAGAGAAGAAACCTTTTCTATCGTGCAGAGCAAGTCGGATTTACTTGATACGCTCTTGGAAGAAAAGGGTTGCGAGTAAAAGTTGGGAATCTTTAAATGTTTTAATCACGATTTCTTGGACGTCTATTTTTCTTTCTTCGCCCCAAGTATGGCGGGGTGAGTCTCTCTCGCTCGATCCCTTCCATTCTCTTTTGCCTCCGGGCAAAGCGAGTCCTATTCCAAAAAGGAGTTATCGCTGGAGGAAGCTACAGGCACCTCCGACGGCGATCTGAAAGGGGCTGGAGTGGCCCTGCGGGGTTAAAACGACCCCCGCAGTCAAGGCTGAAGTCTGAAAGATAAGGTACCCCTCTTCTCTCTTTCCTGCCTCCTAGATTACGGAATGGCACTTTAATTACACTAATGGGAGAACCAAATGTTAATTACAATTCGAAGTCCAAAAAAGGGACGATTCCCGCGGATCCCCGAGGCCTGGCCGAGAGAGGCGGAAGCGAGAGTTATGTTTGAGAAAAAGGAAGAAACCAGACGAGATTTCCCTGCCAAAGCTTTCGGTGATCAGTGCTATTTAATTAAAAATCCTTGCCCTCATTAAGATCATCTTCGTCGAGTGGGCCGAAATAAATCTCTAATTACCGAGCCCTCGAACGGTCCACCGTCAGCCTATTAAAAATTGGCATTGTTTATAGAGAAAGTAAACGACTTGTCACGCTCCCTCTCTCTCGCGCCCTCCCGGCGAAGGGCGAATTCTTATTTCGAAAACTTCATTTACTTGTCACAATAGTCTGCGCGCCGGCATCCTCGGAAGGTCGGAGGACGTCGCCGCCAGCAGCAGTGATGCGGCAACTACGGCAATGAGCTATCAGCGGATGGCTCGGCAGGAAGGGGAGGCTTGCAAGTGGATTTCAATTTAAACTTGGACGAACCTGCCGGGATTCCAATGTACAAGATGTGTAGAGGCAACTTTTCGCACCCTCTCGGAAATCTTTTGCCGCTCTCCTCGGCGCCTCAGTCTTCGCCAATTGAATTCGACGCTGCTGCTGCTGGTGGTTCCTCTTGACAGGCAAAGCGAGCGCTGACCGCAGGCCATCGAGCGATCTAGGGACGGAATCAGCAAGTCTGATCGCTCCACCGCTAGAAGGGGTTGCAAATAGAGTAGCTATTAACCTTTGCCGAACTCGCCTAGCCGTATAAAACACCCCGTAAACCCCTACGAGTCATATCACAAAGGATCCACTCCATTCCTCTCGAGCCAAGTCCAAAATCAGAAGATTACTTATTTTCACGTTTGATTCGCAATATCTTCGTGACGGCTCCACCGATCTGCTTGAAACTTGTTCTATTTTCTACACCAAGCTCGCCCAATACCGCAGCAACCAAAAACGATCGATTCCTATCAATATTAAAAATCGTTATCACAAACAATCCATGTTTCACTGTCTGGTGGACTCGAAAGGCCGCGCTCGGTAAATTAAGCCCGCTTTACGACGGAATTCCGCGTGATCCAGAAGGTAGATTTACGACTGGTGTGTTCAATTAGAGTACGGCGGGCCCGGGACGTGTAAAATATTGCTCCTTCGGAATAATGAATCAAGTTTTGACGCGTGTCCCCCAGGCCGAGTGGTCCTGGCCATGCAAGACGCGCCCAGGGTGCCCAAGCGTGTGATATTCGCGGGAGAGCCGAAAGAGAGAGGGAGGGATTGGTCGATGGGGATGGGTGCGACCGAAGGTGTTCTAGTGGTGGGTGATCACGGGTGAGAAGTTTCACCCCTGAGTTGGATTACCGCGTGGCTTCGGCCGGATTTGAAAATCGTGGGGTCTTCGAAGATCGGCGGGCGAGAGCGGCAGGGGGGGAGTGGGAGAGGCGGAGCGTGATTGATTTTGCATACGACACGGATTGGACAGGTTTGAGAAATTGGACTGGCTTTCAGGCTCGCTGGGCCTCTATGCCCTCTCCTTGACTCCTCCCGCTCTCCCTCGGCCCGGCTCTCCATCGCAAATAGCGCATATGGACGAGCCGTGGCTGGGTATCTTCGCCCAACATGTATATTTGCGACACTGGAGTCGATCTTTATGCCAGGTGGGGGAGCTCCCGCCCGATTGCCCTCCGACCCGCCACGATTTGTGCGATTTTCCACTACCACCTATTTACGACCACCTCGCCAACACTTCTCTCGCTTTCATATTGCATTTATCGATCGCGCCCCGCTGTCTTGGAACTCGTACCTCAGCCTATCTTATCTTACCTGCCAACCTTAAACATCCCCATTACGATTATTACTACATGTCCACTAACTCGGTGATAAAAACCGCAACTAAACGCAAGCCTGTAACGACAAATATCTGCCACTCGACATTAATCATCGCGAAACCTGTTCATCAGCCGCCAGTGAAAAGATTCCGTTGAACCAGCCGGTATTTACAGACTCAGGGAGCAAATGGGCAGCCGAAAGTGTTCAAAGAGATTGTTAAGCTATCCGGACCGGCTCGGCTGACGTTATCTCTCGACGTCGGAGTGGATAACAGGCCGAACGATTTATACTAAACCTTTATCCGGGCCCCTCAAAATTTATGAAAGAAGACGCCCGTTTAACCGACTCGCTCAGTCATCCCTCACTGCGGTGGTGAAGCCCTCGTGCCTCCTCCTCCTCCTCCGCTTCCTCGCTCGCTCGCGATAGTCCGCCCGTCCTGACGCGTCTCGCTGCTCCCGGCTTTCTAGCCCCTGCGAGCATGTCAGCCCTTTATTTTATACCGAGCCGCTCTGGTCCGAGCTCCTTCTAATATTAAAGGGGATGCCTCGCCCTCAGCGCGTGATCGGGATGCTCAAATTCGACGGCCGATAGATTCAAAGCCACTTCGCCCAAGTATTTCGGGGCGCCTTTTGAGACAAGTGTTGGGGCCGGGTTGATGGTGAACACTATTGGTCTGACAGTATTTTTATGTTTTGGGTGCGTGATGGAATATGGTTGCGTTAAGGGTTGATCAAGATCTTAGGAAATTTCATATTTAAAATGGGATTTTAATATTGAAAAGTGCAAGTAATTTAATAGGTAAATATTTAGGTATTTTATTGTGAGGTTTTGTTCTATAATGTTTCAAAAATATACAGTTCTAAAAGTTATGGCCAGGATATTTGTTCACGCCTAGTTTCTTATTAAGAAAGTAGTCGATACTTATTTGAGGTCTGTCCTCGTTTTACAGACGCATTTGACTGAGAAAGGAGGAGGCGAAGCCCCGAACGATTTTCAACGACGCATCCTGCAGACAGTGCGCGAGCTCGTCCGTGCAGCTGCGGGGTAAGTGGATTTTCAATGGTCTCTTCAATACATACTGATTTTAAAACGAGTTCTTGTTTCGCACTTGAAATTATAATTGTGCATCGCGGATGTAAGGAAATCGATTACGCAGCGGGTTTCGATCGGGAGCCCTTTAAGTTCAATCTTAAAGAGTCCTTTTCCTCGAATAATAATTATTCTTGAATTTGTAAAGGAAAATAAAATTAACACTAAATGTTCTTAATCGTCTCCAGTGCTAAATTGCTAGTTCCAAAGAATTATTATTCCTGAATGTTCAGGGGGTGAAATTGAGCTAGTAGTAAACGTAACCAGGAATATTAGTTACTGCCTCCCAGGGAATTATTATTCCCGAATTCTTAAAGGGCAATCATATTAAATATTTTACAATCACCTCCAGCACTAATTGCTGGTTCCAAAGAGCGTTTATTCCCGAATTAACGTAATTCGGAGTCTCATGCACTGGCGCATTGTACCGGCAACAGTAACCGCTAACAATACAGGAGTAAAATGTTCGCCGAGCGGAAAAAAGGGTACCCAAAGCGGGAGGGGAGGTGGACCTTGCGCGTGGCTCGATCACAGGGTTCAAGAGCGTTTCGCCGAACTGATTTCTGGGCAGCGCTCGAGTTCGGAAATTAATTTCAATCCGCACTTGAAGGCAGAGCCCGGGTTTGGAGGAGTCCAGCGAAAAGGGGGAGTGGGGGCGGGTGGGTTAGCGTATTGGGAAAAGCGAGCGGCATTCGAGTGGTGGAAACAAAAGGCCGACGTTTCAATTAGGTCCCTTATTAGTTAGCGATAATAGGGCCAGCGGTGGTCGAAGGTCGGCGGGGTGAGCCAGTGCTTAACCGTTGGCTGCGTTTGGTCCCGGGCTTGTTTGCATGGATCGAGCTCTTATAATATTAAGGGCTGACTAGGCACTCGCTGGTACACCTACTCCCTCGCTAAACCTACTCAAGGATCCTCTGTACTCTCAGCTAGACCACTTTCCTAGGGCAATCTCGGGCTTGGCTGCTCCTGTGTGCCCGATCCCTCAATCGATTGGTCATAGGAGCTTGTGTATTGGTTGCATCACTTTATGACCGACCCTACATACGTGTAGGTCACCTTGGCTGGATTCGCCACATAATCTTATGACCAATCCTTGATACGTCGACGTGGTGATTTTTCCATTCTTCAGTTCTTCGTTTATTGAATTCAATTCAATTCTCGAACGAATTGAAAAATGCAATAGAAGAATTCAATTAAACACATTAACACCCCTAACAACCCCGTCACAAATATCAGTCACATAACACCAACCATCAAAATATATAACCATCCGATAAATATTGCACAGTCAAGAAGAAACCCACTGTTCAACACAACAAAGACTGCCATTATCACGCAAACTACGGGAATAACAGGTCCGAGTGTAGAAAGCTTATAACCCCGGCAGAGAAGTAATAGGAACGGTTCTAGCGAAGCGAGACGCCTTGGCTATCAGTGGGAATTTGTCACGAAAGACCGGCGGCACAAGTCGCTTGCGGCTTGCCGCAACGATCTTCTGCCGTTCTGGCTGGTTGTACGCCACCGCATCCAGTGCTTCCCGGCCTGTGAAATCGTTCCGAGCCAACCTACGATCTTCGGAATCGTCCTCGCCATTTGCTATCGTTACTTGGTGACGCACCCTACAATTCAATGGAAATCGAGCACTGACAATTTATATCTATTTCTCTATGAATAACTTACGATTAATTATAGGTATTTGCTATTTATCATAAATGGATGCTCATTTTTCACTATGTTATTATACTATTTTTTTCTGATTTTTCTTCAGCCTCCAACTATTTGAAAAAATTAAAATAGTCCAACTATATTTGGCTATGAGAAGGAATGTTTGTATTTTACAACCCTTCATTTTCGCCATCATATTCTTCATATCAACCTATTCACCACATTCAACATATTCGTCGTATTCGTCGCATTCAATATACAATCATATCCAACATGTGAACATATTCAACATATTCATCGTATCATCGAATTTGACACGATTTTGTGCTTGTTCTTAGTCTCCAACTATTTCAAAAACATCCGCAAAAACAGCTCGCCAACATGCCTATCAGAACATCGCATTCGAAATTCTATGTGAAGCAAGACGCTCGGTAAAACCGACTAGCATACTGCGGTGCGCGTCGAAGGCAGACGCTGACATTACGACTTGTAATTCGCGTCGATACCGGCCGTAATCGGTTTTCCTAGGAAGGTCCCTAGCGCCCTTCCTAGACTGGGCGACCCTCGCGGCGGCGGCCGAGGATGCGGTGGCGGAATGGTAGCGACATCTTGTATTGTCAGATCCCAAAGCGACAAATTCATAATTGCGTTAATGCGGGGACGCCGAGGGTTCTTGCCGCAGCGACCGCAAGGCGCGGCATGGCGTCTTGCGGCTGCGGCGGAGATAGGCCGCCCGCCGAGCAAGATAAAGGCGCGGAGAGGAGCCTCGGGGAGGGAGGAGCGGAGGAGTAGGGGGAGACCGATCTACAGGGTGCTTGTAAAATGTCACTAAGGACTAGAACCATCTTGTCGGCGAACTATCTTCAAAATGGTCTTCTTCGAACTTCCCTTGGCAGGAAGAATTACCCCAAATTCATCATAGAAAAAGCGTGTTACTGCAATTTTTCCTGCAGGCCTATTGGCCGCTTGAAGAAGCAGAGCGTAAGTGTGACTGGCCAAGTGTCACAGAAACGTCAGCAAAATTACTCTTGAATTACGTGGAATCGAGGGCCGAGTGAGATTCCAAGATGATGACATGGCTATGGTTCGTCTATCGGATTTTTGGAACACCTTGTATAGGCAGACACCATCGAGCAAGTGAGACGCGTCTACTCGATACGCCGTTGTTAATATTCCGGGGAAAGTGTTGCCATTGTGCGAGAGCCTCGATGATTGTTAATCAAATTGGCCCGGCCAATTGGACTGTTGCGCCTTACGGCCATTCATTGTCGCCGTCGTATCAGCCTATCAACACATCAGCATATCAACACATCAGCATATCAACATATCATAGAATCGTACCAACATATCATCATGTCATCGATGCCAATACAATACAATTGATTTGAAACTTCAATAGAAAACAATACGAAGTTCTGAATTCTATTAGCACAATCGTTAAATGAGTTAAACTAGATTAACGCCCGATCTTTCGAGAACTATTATTCACGACCGGTTAAAGAAGACAACACGAAGCGTCCGATGGCAATCAAGCCGCAGCCGGCATAGACCACCGGCAATCGAATCCGCGGACTCCGGCAGAGCGAGGCGGACCGTTGCGATAAATCGCCCGCGATTAAGTCATCGCGAGATTGAATCAGGGCGATGGTCGTGCCGGGTGTGTGCACTGGGACAGAAAGAGCGCAGGGGTCGCGCGCCGCCCGCAGGCACTACCGTCAGAGCGTCGGGCCGGGCCGCTAAAAAGGGGACGGAATTGCAGAAACGAGAAAACAGCGACGAGCGAACGAGCTGAAATAAAACAGTGATATTGAGGCATTTCACGCACGAGCGGGAACGTTTAGCAGATTCAACGTGCGTACCGGTGGCTCGGGTGGGACCCTGCCACTATGGGACAGAGAGACCCCCCCAACCCCCGGCGCCGCATTCTCTTTCCCCCGTTCCCCCCTCCCTCGCCCCACTCTCTATCACCTACACACCCTCCTTCAGAGCTTAGTGAAAAATACTGCTCGCGCTGACACCTGTGGCTTCGCCGCTCTACATATGTGAGTGCGTGTGCCTGCCGAGTGTGCCGCCGCGCCGCTTCCAGTCTGCCCCTGCCTTTTAGCCCGGCTGGAAATTATCGCGCGCGAGCAGAAAGAACGGGCCTGCGGACAGACGCGGGACGAGTGGACGTGGTGCGGTTTCAGGTTGAGCGAAATGTACCAGTAATGTGTGTGCGTTAGTGTATATTATATGGTATATATTGTGTCATGTGTCACATGTGATGTATCATCATATCAGCATATTCAGCACATCCAGCATATCAAGCTATTCGACTCACCGACATATCCATCATATCAGCATACTCAGCATTTTCAACATATCGATATACTCAACATACTCAACATACTCAACATATCCAGCAGATTTTTCGACAAAAAGCGTCAAACAAGTTCGCACGCCAGTTTCCAAAGGGGAGAACTCCACAAGTGGCGGACTTTACGGGACTTAAGATTAATCCTCATAATTGCCTATCCCGCCTCGCCCTTTCCTGCATTTTCCTTTTTATACCAGCGGTCCTTCGGGGGGCAGCAGCATCTGCGGTGTATCCTCGCGGGCGGCGGCGGTCCATTAGCCAGGTTGAATGGCGATCCGGCCAGGGCGCTCGCTCGCCCGACCATAAAGATATTTATCAGGTGACGACCCTGGTCATCCTTTGTGAGCCTTCGCTCCTGCGGTCCTCGATGCCTGTTTAAGAGGTGGGGCTTCGCACCAGCCGTGCTCCGCTGACACTTATGACCGGCGGGGACGCAGTGTTTGAGGTGTGGTTCGTAGTAAATTTGTGAGGTTATGCTTGTGCATCGTGTTTAATAACAGTGCGGTGGGGGTTTTTGGGATGGTTTGAAGTGAGATGGACCTCGTAAAGAAGTCCTGTCCCCATCATCATATCATCAAACATCATATCATCATATCATCATATCATCATATCATCATATCATCATATCATTACATCACCATATTCAACATATCATCATATTCAACATACTCGGTATGTTCAACATATGTCATTATATCCATACAACGATGTTTTACACCCGAAAAATGTGAGAGATTTTCAATTGTAAGGAAAATATTCGATTCCTGTTAACAGAATTGGTACGAAAATATTTGGTAATAACAGAATTCGTATAAATGCAATGCTAGAATCGTAACACAAGCACCGTGACAATCGTGATGGATCCGAATCACCCTGTACACATGGCATTGCAGGGTGGAAAAAAGGCGCGCCATGTACAGCGCCGGCCGGTTCTTGCGCTCCGGCGGCCGCGATAGGAGTATACAGTGAGTGAGAGGCAGAGAGGGAAAGAGGGAGGGAGAGAGAGAACGGGCGTGAAAAGCAGGCGCCAGCCAGGACATCCGCTCGCCTCGGCGCCCGGTGGACAATAAGAATCGATATCTTAATTAACGGACCAGGGCCCGCGGTCCAATGTTCCCGGGGCGAACTCTTCGCCGGACAGAAGCCCTGGAGGGGTTGCCGGGCGAAATACACGCGGATCCCGGCGGACCGCACCATTGGATGGGGTAGCACCCACCAGCAGCATCAGAGCCGGCATTGCTGGACGCCGTCGCCGGAAACGGGAGTCTGCGGACCTCGACTCACTGTCCCACCGGAAGCGCCATTCACGCAACCCTCCCGCGCTCGCTCGTGCGGCTTGCCGGAGAGTCCGGCTCTGCCTCGCGCTCCTTTCACCGGACGCGCTGATATACTCCTGAATAAACAATGACGGCCCCGTGCCTTCGGCAAAAGTTGGGTTCTTACGCGACGAAAATCAGCCGCGTGACGTGACGGCCGCACTATTGTCGCCGTCCAGTTTTAGCCGCCGCTTTTTTGTTTTACACTCGCGCGCTCGTACGCGCTCTCCGGTATATGACTGTGGCGTGTGTATCCTGGATGGATGTGTGGAATATGGTGATCCGAGAAAGGTAAGCTTCGAATGAGAGTTTTTTAAAAATATTTTGAATAGTTATATGTTTTTGTAGTATATTAATTTTGAAATTTGACAGATTTTCCACTGTCCACGCATATTAAAATCTCAATTAAGTATCTTGTTTTAATTGAAGTAGAATCTGTGCGGAGGCGGGTTGGAAAATAGGCTGGAAAGGTGGCCTCGGCCGTCAGAGAATCACTTTGTGCGAAGACTGTGGGCCGGCGAAGGCCTCGAATGAAGTCAGCCTCATCAAGGCCGCAATGGTAGCCGGCTCAATCAGGACTCGCTTTGGAACCCAATTTCACGGGGCGAGCGAGCCTGGCGGGAGAGAGCGAGTATTTGCTCGCGTCTCGGGTGGCGCGGCAGGTTTGACCTCTCGTTAATCACCAAAGGGCTCGTAACACGGAGGCAAGTCGGACAAGCTGTGTAGTTGACCGCAACGACTGACCATTGCCCTGTGGACAGGACCCTAAGAGTGTCTTGTTGCCAGTCGGATCGACCAGATGCTTTCGGGATCCGGCGACCTTCTTGCAATCAGCCTCCAGTCCTGCCTGGCACATCTTTCTTGCGGATCTCGGCGCTCGATCGGCCGCTCTGATTGGCCGACCCTTGCCCCTTTTCTTAATTACTAGTTGCCAGTTGAAAGTTTCCTTTGCCGGCCATTGAACCTGACGGATTAGCCGAATCTTGAAACCAAGGATTTTTGTTGTGGTTTTATTTGTTTAATGATTGTGAAAATGTATTTCTCAAACGAACCCTCGGATTCTATATTCACGATTCCGTATTTTTCGAAAAGATTTAATTTTGCTCCCTCGAATATAAAATTAAGAAATAAAATGTGGTTTATGGTGGTAAAAGCGTAATTAATTATATTTTAGGGTTGGTGTATGCGTTTAATTAACTAGTCCGCCAACTTTCCCGTATGCCTCTGTGGGGAAAGAAGGTGGTCCATGAGAGGAAAGTAACGGAGCGGACTGGCAGAGGGATAAACAGAGGTGACGTAATTACCGAGATTAATGCGGACTTGAGCATTTCGCGGCGAGGACCGCACGCTTTTATCTCGGCAGGCATCATCCGATTTCACTCCTCGGGGCACGTCTCGCTCGCTCGCTCCTTCCGCTCCACCTCCGGCAAGTAATTTGCGGAAGAAAGGGAACGCTTTTAAATTTTACTTATCCGTGCGACTTGGATTTACTCGGAACCAGCGCCGCCTCCGGGCTAACTAACCCCCACCCCTCGCGTTTTCGGCGCTCGTTTTTGCCGACTTGAAGTTTTTCTAGGGTGAGGTCGTGCGGAAATGGAACGTGTTTGAGGTAGTTTCTTGTCATAGAAGAAACCAATGCATTTTTGGTCAACATACACAAAAAATGCATCGTCTTCAACAAATATGTAACTATAATTTTGCCAGACTTTACTAAAACGAACTTCTTCGATTTCACCTTACTGCTGGAGGCCCGCAAGCAACCAACAAGCGCATTCTTCTGTTCGGCCCCCGGCCGCTTAATCCCCGCGATAATTAAGAGCGGTTTTCTGTTTAAGAAGGACAAAGCTTTACAAGGTGGCTAAGCGCGCGAGCGCCCTCTCCCTGAAGTAGTGTCTTTCCGGCGATGCTCAAAGGGGCGGCGCGCGAGCAGTGCTCGGGCGAAATGTCCTTAGATTACTGTGAGACTCCCAACAGCCCCGAATCACAGAACATCAGTGAAGTGGCGAAGTCCTCCCCTCTCGTTCGCCCCCGTACATACAGGGTGTTTCACTTCTCTCTGATCAAACTGCAATCTATATTATACACAGAATCTTGAGAAAAGTATGTACTCCACATACTCATCATATTCGTCATATTCATCACACGCGTCGTAGTAATCCTATTACCACACTCAACATATCAACATAACTTTTTCTTAAAAATGTTCGTCATAGATACATTTTAATTCGCAATCAGCATACAATCCATATCACATAATTCTGATTATAGAAAGTGATATACCATAGTACGAAATACATAGACAGAACGTAGAAAGGAGTTGGTGGATAAAAAGCGAGCCACCCCGTAGATGGGGAGAAATGCAGAAGCGCGCAGAGAAAGCCACGGCGGCTCTTCCGGCGAGACAATTGAAGTGAGAAAGGGAAAAGTAGTGGAGGATTTCCTAGGGTCCTCCTTGCGGAAAACTCGGGCGGGCACCGTAGAAGGCTACTATTCACACCGCGCGCCGGCACTCTCTCGCTCTCCGGGCCGACCCCTTTCTTTCCCTTCCTTAGCATGCTGGTACACTGGCACTGGAACAATGATATCGCAAAAAGGGGGGTGGGCTGGTAAGGCGCGGAGGGGCCCCGGGTGGGAAGCCGAGCGACAGGGGAGAAAGAGACAAATGCTCGTCGGCCAGCTTTACAACTCCCGGCGGGGCCGCTCTACCCCCGGCGAAATTAATATCATAAATAATATCATAAAAAAGTACAGGACGACGGCGGCGGCGGCGGTGGCGGCGCTACCGCAGAAACGTTTCGCCCGCTTCTTGATAAAGAACAGAGGAGGCGCCGGATGAAGTGGTGGGCTGGGGACGTCGTACTCGCGCTAAAGGAACGCTGGTGTCGCTTGGAAGCTCGGATTAAGGGTGGCCAATTGTTGCGCGGGGAATTCTCGCGGACGCTTTCGAGGTGAACGGGAATTACGTGGAAAAGCGTTAGAAAGTTGTATATTTAATCTTGGGATCCTCATGTGGGGTATTGAGAAGTATGAAATAGTGTAAAATATAAAAAATTCTAAGAAATACGAATTTTCTTAATATGATATTAATATAACAATTTTAATGCAATATATTAAAATAGTTTTTACAGATTTGGAACGCACTTAACACCGATTTGAGGGAGTACTCATTTGTACTTTTGATTTAGCAACTAAAACACTTAATAAAACAATCCATAATAAATATAATACCAAAAACACATACAATAAAAACAATAACATTTTTAATATTAAGCTATTGTCAAACTGATTCGTGAACAAGTCAAACTTTTCCCCAAACGCGCCCAACCAGCAGAGTGTGAAGAACATACGAGGACGCCGGCGAAAACATCATAATCCGTAACAGTAGACTCTCGCGGCACCCGGCGGCGTCGCCCAACCCCCCGCGCGCGAGATTCGCTCTCATCTAGCCTGGTGTTCCTTACCGAGCGGCAATATAATCACCTTGATGGTACAAAGCGACTGGATGCTTCCCCGCGGCAAGTGGCCGCCCCGCGTCATACGGCGACGCTCTGACGTATGTGCTTACGCGAAATAGCGTTAATTCGCGCGCCATTGTCGCGCTTCGCGAACAAAGGGAAGCCACAGGTAGCTGAAACTCATATCTCGCTTGATGCGCCGCGCCCTATTAATGAAACAGACTGTAATATCAGCGGATCTTTTTATTCCGCTCGATTGAGTTCCTCGGGGTTTGGCGAATGGAGATTGTGCTTGTCGCGTGACGAATGATTAACGAATACATAAACATAAACGAATGATTAATTGAATGAATATTAATTAAAGACAATTTAATCAAATACCCTGTACACGCGAAACAGCAAAGAATCTAGTCAACTCAATGAATATTAATAAAAATGAATATAAAAAATATACACATCCAATCTGAATTTAATATGAAATTCCTCCTAGGCCAATAACAGTTAGACGATCGAGTTAGTTAGCCGGACAGGCCTAACCGAGGCGGAAGGATCGAGTCCCAGTGAAGATAACTGTGCCGGCGCAGGCCGAGAGCGGGATGAATAATGAAGTGAGTCGCGGCTTGGCGGCCGGAAGGCGGGAATTCGGCGGGGCTCGGCTAGGCCGCCGAGATTAGCCCTGAGTTATGGCGTTAAGATCACATCTAATTGTATCAGTTCGGTCCACCCGAAGCGAGGCCTCTATCTAGCCATCCATCTGTACCGAGCGAGGCTATAACCTGCTTACTCGGCCCGCGCCCGCCCGCCGCGTCTCTTCCGCGCCATTGACCGGCGACCTTAAACGCCGAGCAACCGTCGATTTGCTTAATCTTGCGCTTTCCCAGGACTTTCCGTACCCACGCCTCACTCTCCTCTGTAGTTGGCCCCGGCCCGCTCGACGCTCGCCCACTTAGTCCTACATACAACTATTCGCGGTGGCCACGCTTGGTTACCTATCGGCGAGCCTAGCCAAGGGGGATGTTTGCATGTTTGCTTTATCGCGGCTTGATCAATAAGACCCCGCGGTCGAGAGGCCAGTCATAGGTGAGCCGGGCGGAATGTCTAATTTCGCTGATTGGAAGACGCGGGACCTGAAAGGGTACCAAGCGCCAAGTGGAAGTGGCTTGATCTTAGGAAAAAGTTGCAGATCCATTACTCATTCTTGTATTTTGGTACGATTTTCGGAAATATATAAATTGATAAAGCAAATTCTATTAATAAATTAGAAACTTTCGATTACTCAATAAGTTAGTAATTCGATAACTTGATCACTTGGTAACATAGTAAAGTTAGTGACTCAAGAACTTGATAATTGACCAATTAAAGAACTTAATAACTTAATACTACATATTAACTTGTAGTTATCTAATATTAACCGTGATAGTCTTGTTCCCATCGCGGGGATAATACATGTAAACTAATAGGGAGGGGTATTAGGAAGCCGGGAGGTTCCAGGTTGGTACGTCGAAGGGCAGAGAAGAGGAAGTTAAAGGCGAAGGCATTAGAGGCCAGAGATGATCAGCCACGCGGCACTCTAATCAGACACATGATTATAGAGCGGCTCCGCCCTCGAGCGCTATCCCGGCAGACGTCTGCGTCCACTAATTCTCCCTGCTTTCTGCCTCGCGTTACAAAGCCTCGCGCTTTCCTCTCAATTTGTACGCGCGCTGTCCTTGCGGTGGAAATCATACAAAAGTAGCCTGAGACATTTGCCTTTTAGTGTTGCAATGAAATATAGTTTTTACTTCTTGACATGAAAGAACTGGAAAGGTCGATAAACAGAAATTTGCTTATGAATTATAAAATGGTCAAGATCTAAGCAAAGTTTTACTGAACAAGGTAGATATAATATATAATTATAAATAACAAATATTTTAAAGTTCTATTTTCCAAAATGTTGTCTTTTGAATTCAAGTTCCCTCGTGGAGGGAGATCAAATGCCCGTTTGCCAATTGGTGGGAGCAAGTCAAAGTGCATTCGAGATGAGAGGAAGCGAGGATCGCTGGCACACATATGCGGTGAGAAGGCGTCTTGGGTATTGCCGGGCGGTTTCCGCTCGATTTAATAAACGAAAGCACTCCCGTCAATTATGCATGTCATTTCCGCGGCAATTAGGACTAGCGTCGAGGGCACCGATTTCGATCTGGCAAGCGAGCGGCGCCCGAAATTTCCCAGGCTGCTTCTGTACACCTACTATTTGAGGTCGCGCTAAGCAAGTTAGCACAACCCCAACGTATCGCATTAAATTATGCTCGGGAGCGACGCGCCGTGTGCGCCACGCATGATATGTGCGCGCCTCTTCGACACACGTGTGCGGGCTTTGCCCCCCGTGTGTGTTTGCTGCGTTTAAACGCCCGTAATCGCGGTGAGCACTCGGCCTACCTCGGCGAGCCGCGCTTTCGCCAACCGGGTCGGTAGTAATAGGTGCGTGCGAGTAAGTTGTTGCTGCCCTTCTTTCGAGAGGCTAGTTGGAAATTAATATGATTGGCCGGATTTCATAATTACGTAATATCGATAGCAAGTGGATGAATCAGTATGCAAGCGATGTTTGTACAGTGGGTTTAAAGATGATCGCTTTCGAGTGATCCATCCCCTTCAACACCATGGGGAATTCTATTTCCGACCCCTTAACATTTTTTGTCAGATCAATCCAAGGGAATCCTTCGAGCCCGACTTCCTCGCTTTTTCGACCGTTTTATGACCAATGTCTGCAAAACAGTATTTCGTGACACATTTTTAACAAATTTCTAAAGATTGTAAAACTGCACTTTTTTGTAGGCGACCCCCCTTGAGGAGAACCCTGTTCCCTTCCTCCGCGAAATGTTTAAAGAAGAGCGGCTTCCCGGAAAAGCGACCGGCTCGTTCGATCCCGGGAAACATAGGGTTTGAGATACTTATTAGGAAATGCGGAGGGCACGTTCGCCGCCGATATATTCTGGGCTGGCGCGAGGGCGAAGTAGTTAAATCAAACGGCTGTCGAGGGCTGCTCGCGCACTCGACATCAAATATTGTAACTCACTTATATACCCGGCAGCCGCGGACGCCCTTCGATCCTATTTAAAGATCATTCGTAGCAACTGGCGATAATTTTATGATCAAAGTTTCATGTCTTCGTTTGCCAAGGAACAGCACGACTTTGCTGGAAATGTCTTTGCTTTTTATTGATGGTGAAACTCTTTTTCTTACTTTTGCGTAGTTGAAGTTTAATTCGTGTCTCATTTTACCAATTTTACTCAGCCTATTCAAATTACTCAGTATAGTTGTTCAACGAATCCAAATTTCATGAGAGCATCTCCGTGTTCCCCGATTTCTGAGTGCTCTTTGCGAGATCTCCGATTTCCATGGAGAAACGGAGCAACGCTGATCGAGAATTGCGATCGCGAGGAAAGATTCGATGGGTGCGTGGTCCATTATTCCAAAAGTTGCCGAAGCTACTCTCTCGCAGTCGAAATAGGCTGCTCGAAGAGTATGCGAAGGTGGTGGCGGCAAATGCGCCGAGGGTGGCGGGCGTACGTGTGTTTGCTTTTATTTAAATTGTAAGTTAGATGCCATCGGGCTTTTAGGGACTGGAAAGCAATGCTTGTGCTAAATGGTTCCAACTCCGCTGGATGTGAGGAAAGTGCTGACTGACAACTCTTTCTACTCTGCTTGCCGATTACTTACATGACGTGTGCAGGGACAAGCACTGCACTTAGATCTGAAAGTCATTCCTATCGTCTTGTACAGAGTGATTCAAAAGTCTATGACTAGAAACTAAACTTATTTTTGGAATTATTTTAAATATGTTATTAATGTAAATTATTATATTTCAATATAAATATGAGCGATGAGAGACACTCATCCTACTAATTATTTCTATTTCTCTTAAAGAACCAATGCATAACATTACACTGTTCAGAGTTTCGTTTGACTAACATTACATCAAAACAATATAACATAACAATAAATCATTATTATAAGCATGAGACGTACACGTGGAATACTTGCATGCGTGTCCAATGAAAAGCGACGAAAGCTCGCCAGGGTACCGCGCCTAGGAATCGCACAGTTTCAACTGGAAGTTGCGAGGGGGTGGTGGCGGCGGAGATGCGAGGGAGGAAGGCGACGCGCAACACACTCGCTAGTGTCGCATTTGCATACTCGTCAGCTGCGCTTCCTTCAACTTTTCCTGCGACACACCCACCACCCGCGCGCGCGGATGTGCCGAGCGTGTGAACCAAAGGGTGGCGGCGGAGGTGGTGAGGAGAGGGGGGTCGGGCGGCGCGTTTGCACGTGTCGATTCATAATTGCAAATTTCCTTCGCGTTATTTATGCAGCCTTCGAGCGGGCGAGCTTTGGCGCGGGCCTCGTCGACGGGCTAATAAAGAGGCGAGGCTGCCTTACATCACCGAGGACGCCGCTCCGGTCTTATTTACGTAAATTCGTGGCTCGGCTGAGGGGATTTGATGCAGTCGGCGCGGTGCGCGCCTACCTCCGAGCCGTTGCTACTTTTGTATTCAACGCCTCTCGATTCAAAGCCGATGAGGATGCATCGAGTACGGGCGGCTCCTGGACTTATTAGTTTGCTGGGCGGACGCCTGCCGCCTCCCTACCCCTCACTTCCTTTTATTCTTAACCTCGCGTCGTGCAAGACCAATGAATATGGAGCTTTTTTCGGTATTAGCAATTTATTGTCTTTGTTATTTCTAGCAAGTTGTCATTAAATTCAGTTGAAATAACTATTGGTAATCTTTCTATTACGATTTTCTATGTTTAACTCGAATAAATGTAATAATAAACTAAGAAGAAATTTTAAAATGAATAAATAATTTACAATTATACTAAATACATCAACCAACCCTCGACTTTAGTGATTCAACAACAAATTAATCACACACCACTGTTCACCACTTAACTTTTCAACGAGAGAATTAGTATTTTCCCCATTGTAATTATATGCTATTACATTGTATTCAAGTTACGTGGTTAAAATCCACTTTTACCAAACTAAAAGCGAGAAACAATGTGGCAGCGACTTACAGCGGCGGTTTGAGAGCGTCTTTGGGAAAGGGCGGGGGGCGGACGTGCTAGTAGCTCGAGTCACGCGATACATTTTCACTTTAGCACATGTGTCGTCAGCTCCTTCGCATTGTCGCAGCCGTCACTGCTAGTAATATGAGGGGCGGGGGTCATGCTAAAGCAGGGCGGCGGCCCCGCTTTCTCGATACAATGGAACTTCTTCCCCAGCCGCCGCGAGAAGAAATGGATATATGATGATGCGCCGGGCCATGCATTATGTATGCGCGCGGGAGGACAGCGCCGCTAACTGAAAACCGATTGCG
Source organism: Crossocerus cetratus (assembly GCA_963675795.1). Lineage (NCBI taxonomy): Eukaryota > Metazoa > Arthropoda > Insecta > Hymenoptera > Crabronidae > Crossocerus > Crossocerus cetratus. The sequence goes on along the minus strand of OY776664.1, from coordinate 8,330,184 downwards.
AGCCGACTTTATACGAATAGTTCCTTTTTTAAAGAGAGCACCGCGATGAAAGATGAATAAAACGAGGTTTTGTCAACTTTTTCAATTTGTTTTAGTTATTTCGCAAGAAATCGGCGAAAGAAAAACAATAATTTCAGTGATATTGTCATAGTGAAATGTTTTTGAAGTTGATGTTGAAATTATCATATGTAGTAACATTTTGTATAGTTTTGAAAATTTCGTGAAAACAGAACACGATATGACAGTAACATTTTAAAAAAATTAATTCATACTAGTTAGCAAATAGAAATTACTAAACAAACAACTCCCACACATTAAAAATCCGTGCCACTGCCCCACTATTCCTATTTCCCTAATCCTTTTTACAGTCACGATATGCAGAGGTCGAGCGACTAGTCGCGCGCGTCAAAAAGTGGGGCAACCCGCCACCTCAACAACCCCGCTTTCTCACCAGCAAAAGCTTTGTCCTCGAAGCGACCCGGTGAGAAGGCAGTCCTCCCCATTAAGCTCTCCGCGAAAAAGTCCCTCGGAAACGGGCGGCTTCCTTCAAAGGTAGCGCGTGCTCGAGCGGAGTGCCATCATGGCGCGAGAGCGCCACTTACAAGTAGCCGTGGATTCCCTCGGATGGTTAACTAAGAGAATGGGGCGGCGCGCGAAACTGCACTGAAAGGAGAGGAGGCGGCTGGTGGTAGCGAGGGAGCGCCGGGGTGGTAGGTGACATAAAGCCCGGCGTGGCCCAGGATTGCGTAGGAATAACGGAAATTAAGTGTCAACCGAAAGAGAGCTCGGCGCGCGCGAGGGCGGCGAACCGAGCCGAGACGAGCGCCGGTGGTTGCTGGCAGCGGGGAGGCTACTCTCCGCTCTGAGAAATTTGTACCGTGCTAGTTTACTTTGCGCGAGCCACTGCTCGACTCATTCTACTCCTCGAGGACTCCCGGATGGGGGCTCAGCCGCTCTGAAAGAGTAGCTCTCTGTTTGTAATAAAGTATAATGAGCAGACAATTAATACTGTGCACACCTTGGAGACCTCGAATACCATAATTCTACACTTTTCCGAGCGTTTAATTGTGTGTGTTTATTCGTTTAATTAGGATACTTTGCGGCAATTAGGTAAATTAGTTGATAGTAAGTTGTACTAATTGCAACTGGAGTAGTGAATTCCTTTAGTTATAATTTATACTAGTTATTGGAAATTAACTAAATTTAGTTAGTGGGTCATTTTATTAATTTAGTAAACTACGTGTTAATCCTATTGGTATTAGCGAAATCGACTGGACGAAATAAACCAAAATCGGAATTGAATACATTTTTTGACTCTCGAGACACGTTCGAAGATAAAATTGCACAAGCCAGGCATCAGGCCGACACAATGGCGGGAGGAAAGCGATTTTTCTCGGCCGACAAACTAATTGCGAGAGCGATGAAAATTGCCTTTTTCCCGGCGGATGTGAACTAGCGACTCGTCAATTCCGGCGGACGCTCGAAGGGGAATAAATAAAGCCATTCCAGATTGTCGTCTAAAGAGGCAAGAACGATGGGCGAGTGCGATTAAATATAATTACGTTTGTGAGTGTCAGTAAAATGTCGAGGAGAGAGACGGAGCGGCGCGGGAGAGACTCCCGTGGGAGCGGGAAAGCCGACAGCTCGGTGATAATGATTCACCCGGCGCCGAGCGCCTTAAGACTCTTCATTTGTATTTTAATTAGTGTCGTTATGCTAATTATGCGCCGTTGCTTCTTGTCCCCGGGCGTTTTTGTTTTTGACAGAGTCTAGGCTGCTTGCCGCATCCTCGCGGTGACGGAAAAAACCCCTTAATTTCCCTGGGATTGAAAGAAATTAACCGTTTGTTGGGTAATTATACTTTAAAATCTCGAATTGGAGCAAAAGAGGAAGGGAAATCGTTGAAAAATTTGAAAAGTGATAGTTTGTAAATGTATCATCTTGCTTCATTGTGAAATGTAACAGTTGAATCGATATCGATAAAATATTACTGAAATTTTTAAATTTTGTTTACAACTACTATTTTTCTGAATGACAATCGAAAACTTTTGAGTTTCAGCGCCTTTAATTTTCACCCGCAACACCTTGAGGGTGAAGCACAAGTACGTAAAGCGTGCGAGAGACAATAAAAACAGTAGTCGAAAGGCGAGGATTATTCCCTAGGAAAGAAAGAAGGGAAAAAAGGTGTGGGAGGAGGGTTGGGTCGGCCGGAAGAGGGTGAGGCCGCTCCGAATATGCTACTATTACGATCTCTCTTAATTATTATTATTGCCATTGTGTTGCCAACGCCTGGCTGCAGTCCCTCGCCATGGCGACAGTAACAACCTCGTCGCTATGAATTGCTAATCTCGCACTCGGCGCCCTTGTGTGCCATCATTGGAATGCGGGAGGGTGGGAGCGAGGCCTCCGTCAAGTAGCAATCTCTACGACTCTCGCCAACTCTTATATTTCCTGCTAATGAAAACGCCTGGCCCATCCCGCCGCGACCACCCCCTCTCGCCTTAACTGACACTTGTTTCGAAAATTGGAGATTTTTCCCCGAGATTGGCTGACAAAGAAGCCCGACTTTTCATGGGTGTAAGCTCCAGTTTAAGGAAATGTGGGAGAATTAATCTAGTAATTTTTATACACATCTAATTAATGTAAGTAAGAATTTAGGTAGTCACTAATTAATTCGATAATTAACCAGATACAATCATCTTATGTAACTAACTAGTGCACTGTTCAGTTTAAGTATGTTTGCTTTATTAGAATTTAGTTAGTAACTAACCAACTTAGTGGGAATTAAGGTACTAACAAGTAAATGAACTAATTAGAGTTAGTCACTAATCAGAATTTAGTTAGTAGCGGACCACCTGACACGAGAGCCAATTTCCTAGTCCAAACTATAACTGGAGAACGAACTAAATAAATAAGTAAAGTTGGCAAAAGGTCGAAAGATGGAGCTAGTATTTGCGATTTCGGCAAAGGCCGGTTTACTCATGCGAGATGAAGCTCGGCTGCCCGGGGAAAGTCTGGGAAAGAGGAAATCCCGCTTTTTCCTTGGGATTTCAGGGGCAGCGCTTTCCGTGGAGCAAAGCGATTATGGATTTCTTTAATAAGAGGCCGCGTTTAAACAGCTTTGATCAATTCAAGCTAATTCCCACCCGCAGGGACCGCGATGGCGACCTTTGCTCTCAACGAGGAGGCTGTCGTCCCCCCCTTGCTCGCTCTGTGACGTCTCGCGTTACGTGATTTAAGGGGTGCTAAAAACCTTCCTCTGATTAGCCGCATGCTCCTCTCTCTCCCGCTGGAGCGGCAAGCGCCGCTTGCCCTTTTCAGATACATTCACTCTCTTTTTAGCCAGGCCGCGCCCGCCTTCCAGACTTCTCGACGTCCTCTCGCCGGCTGCTCTCTGCTCACTTGAAAGGAACCTCCACTTAAAGGAGCAGTTAAAACTAATTCCTTGGAAATGTCATTAAGCGCGTTACTAATGGATCGTGTTTTTGTTTCCCCTTTTTTGGAAAAAGGGACTGGGGGAAGAGTGAAGAGGAATTTTTGGGAAATGATGTTGCACGAGTTTCCAGTGGAATTTGGAAGTCTATCGTTCCCAATTAGTTTGATTTTATGTACATTGGAAGGAAAGAATCGGCAAAAAGGAAGATTTTCCAATTTCAATCAAGAAGATTGAATGTTCAATGTTCAATGTTCAGTTTTCAATCCAGTACTTCAGTTTAAAAGGTTTATATATGAAATTTTAAAATATGCCCAAAAAGATACCAAATTTTCATTTACATCATTTTGAGCTCCAACTCCTATTTATTACATGACTGCAAACCAATCTGCGTCTGCGAAACTACCCGAAGACCGGCGACTGCAGGGTATAATCAATTGGTGGTGGTTAAATTTCGGAAATCTCTTTGTGACGATTGAGTCAATATTTGTCGAAATCAGTCCGCTGCTGCTGCTGCCGCTCTCCGCCGTTTCGCCCTCGGCTACGAATAGTACTAGAGCGGGAATATTCCGTATAATACAGGTCGCTCTTCCAGACTGCCACTCGCAAATGGATTCCGCCGAAGTCTGGCTCCATTTGCCAAATTTCACTCAATTTTTACCCAACCGGTCATATTCCACACATTACACGACATACTCTACTATCACACATGACACACACGCAATTAGAGCAATCTCGCGGCCGAGTATTCCTCGGGAGCGCCCTAACCGGGAATAAAATCATCATACCGGACAAGGAAGTAGCAGCTCCATGACTGGGCCCTTAATTCCCCGGCAGTTTGACCCCATAATCACGTTTGCTTTATGGCCCGTAACGCGGCCAGATACTTTAACTAATTGTATAATTGCTCTCAAGGCCGGTATCGCGTCGGCACTCTCCTCGGCGCCGGGTGTCCACTCTCCTCTCCTGGCTCCCTCTCACCGACGGAAGGAAAAAGAGTGTTTTGTCAGCGGCCCGGCAAGGGCCGACGGAAGTCCGTAAACAGGAAAGGCAACCTTATCCCCGAGTCGTTTAAGGCTGCGATTTTTAGCCTTAGATTGCGGAGTCTTTCTGTGTAACGTGTGTGCTCCTGTTGGACTTGGTTTGAACGATTGAGTCGTCTCGATTTTCAATTGAATGTGCCGGCGTAAAGGGTCATGTGTGTGCAGGGTGAATCAGTGGTTTTTCCAAGTAATTTATATAATACAATAATCTAATAATATCTGATGTTTTGAGCTCGTTACTATATCCCGAATATTATAATTTGTAATATTACATTAGCTGTGCAATGCGAATGATGTAATGTATATGTATGTTTGATTAAAAGTAGGCTTCGATAGTGCTGATCCACAAAGGTAAGTCGATTCTGAATCCTTAATTTATACAATAAACCTTAAGTATAGTAAATACATAATGTTATTAATAAAACGACGAAACACTAATACCAAAAAAGCTTAAAACTTGCAAAAAATCCTTCAAATTACCAATCAACGTCTTAAAAAAGGAATCCGAGTGCACCGGCTGACGAAGGATTGTAGTTGCAACAATGCCCGGCTAAAAACCACCGCCAATGAAGGTAAAAACTGTTGGCGGAGCGAGCGTCGTCGTCGCCGGGAAACTGTCACCCTCGAGGAATTTAAATCCGAGAGCGCGTCGCGTAGGCCGCCGCGCCGCTACCCTTGCCAAGAGGATTACATTGTCGTAAAACCCGGGCGAATTTACATGAGCGCGAGCAGCCAGTAAAATATTGATGCGGTGGAATTGAAGACTGCTCGGCACGCGCAGCTGCCGCGTGCGCCTGACTGACCTTTCCTTTGAATTATTACGTCGTCACGCGATCGCACTTTCCACCTTTCTCTCGCGACTACCCAATCAAATCTCGGACACGTTCGCTGCGTTTGCAATAACAATCCACTTAATCTGTGAAAATTGCGGAAGGCAAAGGGCTTAGTAAACAATTTCTTTTAAAAACAGCTACTCGGTCCATTTGTTTGTAAATGTCACTTGAAATTACTTGTATTTGTATGCTTGAAGACTGGTACTCGTAGTTGTATTTTATTTATATTTTATAGTGTAGTATACTCGATCGCAGAGGGTGCAAATCTCGAGCGCAGTATATTCGGTAAGTTTATTATTGAGAGGCACTTTTTTCCCGCCACGGTAGACCGCGTTAACTGCCCGGCTCTTCTCGTCGTTCCTTACTTTACGATCGGGAATATCTCGCAGTAAGGTGTAATCCCTTTGAACCTTCTTCTTTCCTTGATTTACCTGTTCATTCGTTTCGCTCGAGTTGGATTTTAGTGCTTTTTATATTTCTGCGAGTGCACTTTGGATTATTCTTTCTGCGGGAAATAAGTTGTTATTGAAGCATTGATTTAATTAAACAAATCAGCTTTAGTAGGATTTTTAAGTTTAACCAAATTTAAAGCAGAAGTTTTGTTATGGTTTCCATAAACCCCGCAGCTTCCCTTTGAAGGGTCAATTATTCACAAGGAATGGGACCAGCGGGAACAATTCGAAAAACGCATTACACTAAAACGAGACATACTAATCAAGCAACTCAATAAATAATTCGCACACAAATGACAGTGAAAAAATATAATTAATATTTAATGGGACACTTAATGCAGCATTAATGAAATGAACCAGCAATGTTTTCCCGAAAAGAACTCAGTGGTGGATAGTTGCCAGTCAATAAGAAATGCGCGCAGCGATTGACCGACGAGCGGGGCAGAAGTTGGATTCGCTCGAGGCACCAAAGTGCTAAGATTTCGTTTGGCCCGTTGAAAGCAGTGAATCAGATAGGAACGCGCGGCGCAGAGCGGCGAGGACAGGTTGATTGGGATTTCCGGCCACGTAGCGCAGTGCTAACAGCATTGTGGTCGAGAGTGAAAGCTATCCGAAACGTCGGGGGTGTTTGAGCCCCGTGGAGGCAAACGGTCGACCTTCAAAAATTTCAGCCTTCCGGAAGTGGATAAGACGCTTTGCGCTTCCTCGGCGATGGAAATGTCAGGTTATTTGATTTTTTCACGTCAATGAATATTTTATGTCTCTCAAATACGCAAACATGTATAATTATCGTTGAAAGATGTATAGAAATATAGAAAAACGATCGGTAGCCAATCATGTTATTCCAATTTAGTTCTTAAAACCCTAGATTTTTAATAATTTTACAATCTAGACGAGAATACCTCCTTAAGCGGCCAGTGGCCGCACTGAATTATGAATTAGAGTCTACTCGGCGGAGCCGAAGACGAAGGCGAAAAAGGCGACGAGAAGGCGGCGCGCGAAACTAAAGCGGAGAGAAGAATATCTAATCCGGGTTTCCAGTCTCGTGAGCTTCTTTGGCCCCCTTTTTCCTCCGGCCCCTGGCCCGGCTCGCCTTCGGCCGCGATCTCCACGGCTGAGCCACCGTCTCCTTCCATAATTTGATTGTTTTAATTAAATCTCGGGCGGGGAATCGCTTTACGGCTCTGGGCATTCTGGCCTGGCGGGCACAATGCAAACTGTGACGTGTACTGAATGAATCGGGAGTGGAACTGCTGGACGATGACGGGGGTGGGGGGTGAGTGGGACGGAGTGGAGTTGGTTGGCGGGGGTGAGTGGGATTTCGGAAAATCGGGAGGAAGTTCGGGTAAACACGGGCTTTAATCAACCTGTCAAAGCTTGGAAGGATAATTCGTCATTTTTCAAGTTTACATCCTTTCTGGAGTGAAGTTGTTGCATTTGTCGTCACATTTTTGGGGGATTTAGTTGCTGTGCAAGGGAAAGCATTCGGCATTTGAATATCTCATTTATTTTGTCAGGAATAATTAGTTAAGACGCGACGTTTCGTCGAAATTCTTGAAGGCCTCCACATTTTTTAACTTTTAATTATTCTAGTATCAACATTTTTACATTTACGATATTAATATCTTATTATTTATGTCCAGTACAAGTAAAAGTATTTTTGATATTCCAATAAGAATATTAAAACTGAAACAATTCTTATAAACTTGGAAAAATCGCGATACACAAATAGATCCGAACACTGTTTTACATTACTTTGATGGTGTTTCTTGAGGAGAGAACATCCTCGAGTTGGACTACTCTTTCGCCGTTCCTGGTAATATTCCGGGGATTAGGAATGACGAGTAGATGAGCGGACGGGTAAACCGCGCTGGAATAGCTGCGGCGGAAGATAATGCGAAGTAACCGCGACAAATTCCAATATCTCCTGAATTATGCGCAATGGCGCGTTACCAGCAGCTGCCGTGACGTTCCCGCGGTCACGTCTAACCTTCGTCTTATTAGAGGACAAACGCATTCCGCCAGCTTCAGCCCGGTGAGATTACATCTCGCGCGCGCCCGAGGAAAACGCCGCATCGATTAATCCACCGAGATACCAGTTACTTTTGCAGTCGCAGTTTGTAGATCGGAGCGTTTGTGCATTAATTTAAAAAGAACAGTTTAAGCATCTTTTGTTGCGATATATATCTATACAAATATACAGAACAATATGAAAAGCATTATAGTACAGAAAAATATACCAAAAATTATACAGAAGTGAACAAATAAATCAGTACAGGAAATCGCCGAGACTGTTAGCAGATTGATCGGCCGTATGAGTTATTCGGCCATTAATAAGGGGTGGTTCCAACACAAAGCGTCCTTATTCCGCTCGAATAATCCTTAATTCCCGAAGAATGCCGGAATAATCAGACATAATAGGTCACTGCGGTACTCGGTCTTCCTGCCGCTAAGAATACACGACACAATAAATCCGCGTCATCTACACCTCGTCTCCGCTAGCTTTCCTCGATCTCGTCCACACTTGGCGACCTCTTCATCTCCCTTTCCTCTTCAATGATTATATTTATTTAATGGTTTTACTTTTTATATTATTCTGAGTGAAATAACACAAAACTAAGTTGATATTTTTCTTGGTATTTGCAAATGTGTACTTATCGTTCAAAGACGCATAGAAATAGAGACAAAGATTGCCACCCAATCTTGTTATTGTGAATTAACACTTAAAACCCCCAAATTTTAATTAAATGATAATCTAGACCAGAACAGCCCCTTAAGCAATCATGAAGAAGAGAAGAACAATCATAGAAACAATCGTTCGCCAATTGAAAGGAGCCAGTCGGGCCTCAAAGGGTAAATAATGGCGAGCAACAATCTGCGGCAACATTGTTCCGTAAACAATGGCCGAGCGTGGCGCGCACGATCGGGAGGAAAGGCCCGCGGAACAGGAACCGGAGGAGGAATACTAATAAAGACGCGAAGAGAACGCAGGCCGAAAGAAGCGGGCGGGTATTAAATGCAAACAAGAGTCGCAATTTCGGCCGAGGGCGGTTAAAGAGTCGAGTGGCCGTGGTGGCCGTGGCAGGTAATACAGTACACAGGAGAAAAATCAGTACGCACGCAGAGAGAGCGAGGGAGAGAGAGAGAAAAAGGCGAGCGGTGACTAACTGCTGGAGAAAAGCCGGCGCGCTGCCGCGGAAAGGGGAAATATCGAACTGGAAAAGGGAGAGGACCAAAGGATCAATGAACAGTTGAAAACGCCGCTGGAGCGTGCTTTTTGCCGCGCTCCTTCCCATGGATTTTCTACTTTTTAAATTGACCGGGAATTACATTTAACTTGTTTAATCTCAAGTTTACTGGTTTATTGCAAAAATGAAAATCGCAATTCTCTCTAAAATCAATTATACATATAAGAAATAAACAGATAATGATACACAAACGAAATATGAATACAACCTGAAAATTAATAACCAGCAATTTCAGATAAAACAGAGTACATACATAAAAGAAACTTAATTCTAAAAAAATGTCTATTTCCAGCAAAACTTGTTTCTTTTTAATTCAAAGAGAGGCAATCGGATTTGTCCTCGTTGAAAACAAAGCGAAAAAAAACATGGCCCGGGGAGGCAGGAGTAACGGCCAAGTATTTACGCAGAATGTTCCACCTGTGTGTTTAATACTAAACATCAAGGATCCGAGCGTCGGAAAAACGCTCGCCGAGCCGGCGGAGGTGGACAATGAGGAGAAAGGGTCCCGGCCTTTGTTAAAAATACTTTGTCGGCCGAGAGAGCGAGAGCGAGAGAGCGGCCGCTGCGGTTCAATGGAACTCGGCACGCTGCGGGAGAACTTTCCCCTGTGTGCTTACGCGCATTTAATTTGTAAAAGTATTTCGTAATTCACAGTGGCAAAGGGCTGATACGCTACTTTCGGCGGCGGCGGCGGCGGTGGTGGTGGTCGCCCTCGCGAAAACCTCCGCAATTATATGTACTTGCAACGTGGAACCCAGTAGAAACTGGGTGGGAAAGCAGTGCAATGCGATTCCCCGAGGTATTTTTCCTTTTGCGAATTCTTGCGATATTTTACATTTTACATTCTATATTATATATTTTATTTTTTATATTTTGAAAGAGGAGAAACAACTTGCCCGTCTGTGAAAATGATTAATTAAAACAAAAAATAGAAAAGAAACGATGTTATGAAATAACTTTCAAACAGTGGCACTAAATACAATATTAATATAAAGAAACCCAATAAAAACGTAGCGTCGTCAAATACAGTGGCAATAAACATAATATAAATATAAATATAATAATAAATAAAGCTGTAAAGATGGAGAGGAAGGAGCGAGCGCGTAAGCCGCGTCAAATGCAGCGGGGTAATAAAAGAAATATTGAACGAGGGCCGGTGGCTCTCGACAAAAAGTAATAAAGGTTACCCGGCATGCCCCGGCACGTAGGGGGCATTTGCGGTAAAGGCTTCACCAGGAAGCGACCGCCTTGAAGCCCGTCCTTCGAGTTAAGCCAGTGCGCGCCCGCTAAACTGTGCATGTACACACTGGCACATGCCCCGCTATGTATACGGGAATTCATCAGGCACCGTATTCTTGCCGAGCGCACAACCCAGGGGAGACGGAGAAACTATGCGGCGAAGGGTACGCCGGCTTTCCCGCGGCTATGTGGCGAGCGGAAGACTTTTAAACGGATTCCCGATCACTTTTTCGAGCATTCGCCCGAAAGAGCTCGCCTGGCCAGCAGTTGCCCCGCCAGGTATTCGCTGCTGCCAGTCGAACTGTTGAAAAGTGGGGGGAGAATTTCGGCAAATTTTCGCTTAACGCTAAATTTGTTTTTCGAAAATCTGTTATATAGGTTTTGAAGTACATGGCTTGAAGTAAACGTACTGTAAATTTGGTTGCATTATTTATATATCGAATAATTGAAATCGAGGAAAAAGAAGGTGCAAACGTGCAACAATTAATGAACCTGTTAAGATATATTGAAACCCCTGAGTCGAACGGGTCGATAAAGGCATAAAGTATTTAGAGGCGCATGCAGGTATTGGAAAGGTCTCCGCTTCTCGATACTCTTCATTATACCAGCGGCCGAGGCTGCCGCGCGCACGCCACCCTCTTCGTATTTGCAGCTGGCGAGAGATTTAGGAAAGCAGGAAAGAAAGGTGGGTAGGGGGGAAAAAAGGGAGATCGGCTTCTTTGCATTGCGCGCTCCTCCGCGAATCCCCAAGCGCAGATTAAGTCCGCATCCCCTTAAATATTCATCCCCTCGGAAAACCTGATAAAAATAAGGTAAAGGCCGAGTCGACTGCTCTGACTTGCTTTTGTCCTTCCGTGCACCTCATCTCGCCCCTGCCTCGCTCGCCCTCTACTTTCCCATCCGAGCCGATACTAGTCCCACTAAAATCTACAGGCCCTTTCACTCTACACATCCATTCAGAGGGCATGTAAAAGTTTTTAAGCCATTGTTTCAGTATAATTTAAATCTTGTGATGAGATCTGCAGAATTTCAGGGATGTGGGACAGTTGATTTCACAATTGTTATATATTTTTTTAAAAACTTGTATAATCTGACCAGTCACTTAATGAAAACTGCCATTTGAACTTTTATCATTATAATAAAACAACTAAACAATTTCTAATTACTTTACACAGCAATGTGTATTAGTCAGAGTTGATTGAAAGGCGCCTGAACCACCCTGTACAATTCATTCGTGGGAACTAGTGAACAATTCCAGGGCAATGTTGCGTTTAATTAAATCGGTCGTCGGGTTGTAGCGGACTGTTGTGTGAAGCGGCCACTCGAGCCCGCGAGTATTCTTTCATCGACGAGTGGTAGCAAGGGAGAAGGGAGGAAGAAGAGGGGGGGGCCGGTCGCAAAAGCCGCTTTGTAGCCGAAAACCTGTTCGGGCTCTCTATCATTTTTAATCGTGGAAATAAATCGTTTGATTCAATTATCAGGAGGATCGCTGTCAGCTCCCTCGAGGAGCACCTTTGACGACGGGGAAATAGCATCTCTTTGTCCGGCTTTAAGAATCTCGGCGACACTTAAGAGGCTTAGGACAGGCTCAAGTTCAACGTTAAACACCACAAAAAATCTGAGCACCCTCGCCTTTTTCCCCCGGCGCCCTCCGCGCCAATTTGCCTTCCTGCGCTCGCCCGCGGAACAATAATACCGCTGGCGTTTGTCGGTGATGGTTCCGAGTCCGCGGAGGTACACGGTTCACCTGTCTTTGTCTGGATATTCGTGAGTTTTTTTAGTAGGAACTAATTTTAGACTAATTGTACAATCTTCACTCATTTTAGAGTAATTTTACATAATTCACTCATTTTAGAGTAATTTTACACAGTGGGCTAATTTTACATGAACTTTATAACTAACTTTGCCTTAATTGTACTAAACAAAAATAAGTACGCGAGAAACCCGGTGCCACTGCCAAGTGAAAGTACCAGTAATAGGTACGTCGAGTTTTTCTCGCTTGCGGGGTTACGAAGGAGGATATCGAAAGGAAAGCGAGCATCCGCTCGGTCGGGCGAATGCCAGATTGATTTCGTTGTCTTCCGCCGCACACCCCGCGCCGCACGGGATGTGTTCGTCTTCATCGCGGGTTATTAATAATACCTGGAGGTTAGGATTCCCGGAGGGAGACGCTCCCGCAGTGATGAGAAAGCGAGGACCAAGAGGAAATGGGAGATTTTTTCATTTCTGTATCGCGCCGAAGGAACCGCCGCCAGTGGGAACGAGCGAGAGAGAGAGAGGGCGAATGAGTAAGCGAGTAAGCGCAGTTGCACGGCTGGGGCCACAGATGGAAATACTCGATTTATATGCAAATTCCATATTTGTCGCCGTGGAAGCTTACGCTTCTCTCCTCTAGCTCTAGGTTTTCCCTTTTCGCGAAGGAACCGCCAGGCGATCCAATCCACTTTCCTTAAAGCAGCCTCATTCTTTTCTACTCCGGCGCGTTGTTGTTGCTCGCGGTTTTTGGGAATCGTGTTGATGTTGCTTCGCTGATTCGCTGACATTGATGCGTGGAAGATTATAAATATAGAATGGTGAAATATAAAAAGTCTAGTGACATTTTAAACATTGTTTAAACAATATATTGGAATGATGTTGCAATAACATGTTGGCAATAGAATTCACACGTAAAGGCTTGGGGTTCCAACAATATGTTGGAATAAATGAAGCATCTTTCACTCGCATAATAAAAATGTAATGAAATATGCTGACGTATGATTATATTTAATTGTTCAACATTTCGAAAAATTTTGAACAATCAATCTTTCAAGAACTCTGACCTGAACGCGAATGAAACGCAGGCTGGGACGAGAAATGCGAGACATTTAACAAAGGCGAGTGACAATTATACCGAATTCACCGCATCAACATTTTTCATTTCGGGAACGACATTGATAAAGAGTCCACACACGCGTGTGGCGTGCATGTGCACTGTGAATATTGCGTGGGCCATTTATTATTGCGGAGCTGCTCGCTGGCGAGGTGGACGAGTAAAGCATTTGATTGAGTCTCCCGGGACAGTCGAGCGCTATCTTAATGAGTTCCACTTTGTCTTAAGCCGGCGATCACTTTTTTCACGTGATTTATCGTTACGGAACCTTTGACACTTGTGGTGGATTCCCTGCTTTCGGAGTAAGTCGTGGGACGCTGTTTTTGCTCGGAGTAAGTCGTGGGGAAATAAATGTATTATTTACAGATTTCTTCTACTTTTAATATTATTTAACTCTCGACAAAAATGGAATGTCACTAATCCAAATCCCTAAAACTCGATTAGGCTGAGTACGTGCTCGAGCGAGGAAAATGGTGCAACCTTTTCCCATTCATTTTCGATACTTTCAGCCGGAGCCGCCGACAGGTATTGACTGGCCGTCCATAAAATCTCGTTAACGTCAGAATCCGAATTCTCCTTGAAGGGTGCATGAGCCTGCAAATTATCGGCGTCCTTTTCCAGCCCCGCGAGCCCATGATATCGTTAATAAACTTAACGTCCCGAGCCCCCTCCGCGGCCTAATCACCGTGTGCTTGCCTTCGTCCTTTCCCGAACCTCTTTCTTTTCAACAGCGCCCTTTCTTTTATCTTTTCACTACCTCGCCCCAACCATCCACCTTTTTTCTTCACCCAAAAAACAAGACCAAAGCATCCACGATCGACTGCGCGTTTGTCGCGAGCTTCAAAGGAGTTTTGTATTTCGAATTTTGCACTTTGTCGATTGGAAAGTTGTCAGCTTTATTATACTTTCATCTCCAATAAACTCGCATTTCCTTGTTTATTTCTCATATCTCGCATCTCCATTTCACCCATCCCGAATTGTTGCGTCGCTCTCGCCAGCGCACCGGCGATAAAACAACATCCACGATTCTTCTCCCCATTCGGGGAACCGAAGAGTAACTGTGTGAGATTTGTCTGGCGGCGTTATCGCGCGGAATTCCCGCGCAACGAGGCACATATTAGCGTATAGTGGGCCTCGGATTACCAGGATCCGCTAAGCCCGGGAGCCCGATTCGTCTCCGCACATTGGCGGCATACGGAAAGAAAGGATTCTGAGGGGTGGCGCGATTGGCTTATTTGTACTTGTCCCGATCGCTGTCGCCGAATTCACGCATCCGCGCGCCCCCCGACCCGGCTCTCCCCTTCGGCCCCAAGGGCGCTCTCCACGGCTTCTTTAACCGGGCTAGAGGAAGGCTGCAGCGCGTCGACGACGAGGACGACGTGATAAATTATCGGGCGTCAAAGCCTCCGCGCACATTAATTTCGCGGCTGTGCCGATGGCAGCGCGGCTCGGCTCCTGCCACCGTCGCTCTTCTTCTTTTAACGGAATACTTGAAGCCCTCGGGAACGTCTTCAGTTCGGGCGCGTCAGTTGCATCGCTGCTGGTGCTTTCGTGTCTTTGTGAATCTCTGAAGCATGGGATGACGTTTAAGAACAATTTGTGGTTTGCTGTTTTTTGTATTGTGTTGTTCTTCAGCAAATGTTTATATTAGTTTAGAATGGATTTAAGAACAGTTTGTAGCTCGTTGTACTTTGTTGTATTTTGTTGTAAGAATTGACGGTTTACAAAATAAACATTTCTGGTTATTGGCCCCGAACATTCCTTTCGCTTTCCTCTAACAGAGTTGGGAAACTCTGTTTCCCCAGTGCCTTATTCCACCCGACGGGAGATCCTTCTCCTTTGCATCTGTATCGCGGTGGCTGCCGGCACTACTTTCCATAAGATATACGATCGCTGATACGCTGAGATTTGTGGCCGAGGCCGGTGTACTCGCGGAGTCAAGGCGCTGCCAAGATGGGTTGGTTTTCAGGTAGAGATTGTGTTTTGACGCCTGGCAGATTCATGGTTATTGGACTCGCCGTTGCGTCAGGCCCACCGTGGATTGCACTGCCCCGAGCGTGCATGCGTAAATCAAAGTTCTGTCCGTGACGGGGAACTCTTCTTTCGAAGCCTCCGACTCTTTCCTTACTTTCCTCCGAGACGCACAACGTAACCTGACGTCAAATCATCGGTTGGTTTTCGGTATGTTAGATTTATTATTTATTGAATTCAAACATAAAATCTGTTTTGTATTAAATATTCAATTTCGGATGGACACAATTTTTGTTGTATTCTCACTGGATTCTAACATTAAAAATAGCAACAATGAAATGATATGAATAATTATGAAATAATTACTCAATTGATTATTTTTTAAGTGCAAATTAAAAGTATTTTGTTACTCGAGTGAAACAATTTCCGGATTAATCCGCCGTTCATCTCATTCTCGATTTGACTGTTTCTCCGCGCAAGAGTCTCAATTATCGACTGAGTGAATTGAAAGCAGTCGTCGTCAGGCTTTGGGAGGAGCTGGGAGGACGATCAAACGCGGACCTCCTTGGAAATCCGCGAATTCCTTGGTACGACGGAAACGGAAGGCGGCAGACGGGAGGGATTTAATTTGTCCTGTCGAAAGGCACGCTTGATGCAAGCCCTCTGATCTGCACAATCAATCTCCAATGATAATCCCCCTCCCCGAACACTGCCCTTTAAACCGGATCGGCTGCGCGGGGTAAACACACGTGAGCTTTTCCTTCGGAAATTAGTTTCCGTAGAATTCCCGGCGTCCGCCAGTGACAATCGAATTGCTCGGTCGAATTTACCAAGAGTATTCTGTGGATTAAATTTCCAAGTTAATCTCCTTTATTTCTATTTCCCCATTATTATTAAAGTCTTTCAATACTTGTATTATTTCTCAACTTTATATATTTCTTACCCTCAACTCAACCGACCAAGACAACAACAACAAATGCTTAAAAACGAGACAAGGCTTTCGCACACTACAATAAACTGGTTCCCCCGGGCGGAGAGTCTCCCCGGGAATCGAACAGCAGAGTAGCAAGAAACGCGAGGGAAAAGTTTAACGCGGACGCGTCCCAAAGGGTGTCCGGCGAGTTAACTTGGCCGGGGAGTCCCCGGACTATATTCCGCCGAAATACGAAACCAATCGCGACGCCCTTGCCCGAGAGCGCGCCCCCCGCGAGCAATAACAGGACACCGTCCAAGTGGGGGTCGACGGGGTTCGGGGGGGGGGGGGGGAGTGTGGGATAGATAATGCTTTCCGGATAGGATACTCGAAAACATGAAGGGTATGATCGCCGCGGTGGAGACAGGAGTCGGGCGAACCTTCCTTTTATTGACCATAAAAGCAATAATGCGATAGCATGCGAGAAGCGTGCCGGCACACTCTGCCCGGACAAAACAAGACAAATTCCTGGAATCCTGCCCCGTCGCGCTGGATAAGCTTCTTCCTTTTGGGCCGCGCTTCCGGTACAAATTGTCCCATTACTCTGGAATTTCCACGCATAGGTCTGCGCCCCGGCTGTCCGAGAATGTCCGAGAATTGCCGAGAATTGGATTTATTAAGATTTAATGGCACAGTAAATTTATATGATTTTCAAGGAGTATCGGGGCATTTTTGTACATTTATTCTGGTTTAACCAAATAAATATGTTTCAGGAATTTTATACAGGTTTAGAGAAATAAATTAGTTGTATATGTTTAAAACCAGCACTGTCCAGCATAGCCATGCAGTCCAATCGGAACTAGATTAGTTAAACGAAACTAATCTCAAAACTGAACTAGTTGAGTCCGCCAGGATCTTCGGCCGGCAGAAAAAGGGCAGACACGCCGGACTGCGGTGCTCGTGTGACGTGTAAGCGCGCGCGGGGGCATCTTTTAGTTACAAGCTGAACAGCCGCTGATGAACTTGAGTCATCGATCATCCAATTAGCTCGGGCGATCAATCATCTCGGCTGCCATTTGCCCCGGCGGAGCCCTCAAGCAGAGCCGGATGCTTACAAGCATGGTCCAGCATCCTTCCAACATAGCCGACGTGTTCGACCCCAACACACCCGCTCCCTAATCAACCCTTTTCAACGCGTGCAGTTCCTCCTGAAACATAAACCCACCCCCGAAAGCCCGCGACTCTGGCCCTTTTCCCTCTTATTTCGACGAATCCGTCGATCAATAGTCGAAGACACGGCGAGTCCGCTAATTGCACTCTGCTGCTGTGTCACGTAACATTGCAGGAGGTTTAGCACCCCCGAGGAATGCCAGTGAAATTTACCTCGGCCTTGCGCAGTCATCCCTTAAAGGGTCCATGGAAACATACATTTATAATAACAATATTATAATAATTTACTTTTTGTGTATAATTGAGAGACTATTTCACTGTGTTGTATTATTATCTTTATACATTTATTGGACAAACGCATTAAGTCTTTAAGATAGAGTGGAAAGTTCGGAAATATTAGTGTATGACTAAAATTAATAAATTATTTATAATCATCCCAACTTAGAGCAGTGTATTCCTGACAAAAGAGGCACTCGAGGATGATTTGGCGTGGCACTAGAAAGGAAAATTGTTGACGTACAGATTTTCGAGTTAACGAGTGTGCTTCGCGATAGGGGGGAGTACCAATTTCGGGCGAGTGTCGAGCCAGCGATTTGACGTGCTTGCTCTTGCGTGCCGCCGATCATTATTACGCCGTGGGTGATCCGGTAAGTTACGCTTCTTCTTCAACGACTGCCTCCAACGTGTTTACGAGCACTGGCTGGATTACGCGTTGGCCATACCGAGACGCGGGAATATATTGGAGATGGCTGAACACGCTAATTTAACTGAGGCTTATTATAATATATTTATTATTACTCTCGAAGGTCACACATGTTTCATTTCGAAGCAATATCCATCCGAAGTTGAGGGAGGATTTATTCGACGAGACTTTCCCGTAATAGAAAGAGAGTCGGATAAACGGGAGAGTAGGTTGGCCGGGCGGTTCCGAGGAACTCGGCCGACGATGTGGTTCGTGTCACTACGTGGCTCTGACAGCGAGCAATTAACAGCTGCGGAGCAGCAACTCGGCGGTGGTAGGTTAGACGGCGGCACTAGATCGCAACGCGCTAGGCGCCTCGCTAAATAATTGTCCCCTCGCTCGGACGGTTAAGACATCGATTTGCTACGAACACTTGTTTTCTACCTTTTCGGTCCAACACCCCCGTCAGATGGTCCTCCTCCTGCGAACGCGCCCCGTAGTTTCGGCCCAGTCAACGCCAGACCTCGATTTCAACGCTCGCCTTTCCGATTATTCCTGATTTATTCCCGGATCCTGCCACGACCGTCTACGTTATTTACTTGGACCAATGAGGGCGATGGGGAGGTTATTCATAGGAATGATTTAATTGTCTTTTGCGTCGTCGAGCGGTTGATTTATCAAATTGACATCGAATCGAAAATGTAAGGAGTAAAAGTTTGAGAGCAAATTTCAGTTTCACTTTCAAAATTTAAGTTTAAAATTTGAAGATTCAATACCTAAAATATGCAAATTTCCAAATATGTATTTCCTTTAACCCGGTGTTGAAAAACCATTTCTTTCCACGTAACTCCAAGCCCTGCAATTACAACACTCACAAAATGCACCCACAACCTCTTATTCCTCCGCAAACTCATTTCCCAACGATCCACGTCGCGTGGACACAAGCGGGCGGATCAAAATTTCACAGCAATTTGATACGCGCCCGCACAAATTACCCGGCGGGTTATCATAGGTGGTATCATGCGTGTGGGGGGTGAAAAATGAATGAACAAACCGTGTAAACCCTCTTCTCGCTCACATGGCCGTCCTTACCTCGTTAACTACCGGCTCGGCCACCGTTTGCACAGTAATCGCACGTGGCGGGGTTGGTGTGTGGCTCGACATTGCGGTGGAATGAAACCGTGAACTGTTCTTTACACCTACTCTTTTATGCGCCGTTTCACTCATCCGTTTAGGGTAGTTGGTTACCTCGGGTAATTAGGGTATTAGTTAATTAGTGAGGTTGTTCCTCGCTACAACACTTTTCTCGACCTGCCGGACACGCCTCTTAGTAGACTACGTAAATTCCAAACACCAGTCGGTTTACTTTTAATCCACCAAATAATTATTGTTCGTAGTTGGTTAACTCGAGTAATAAGATCATTAGTTAATAGCTTTAGAGCAAAAGTGATTAATTTTATATTATTCTCTGCATCCGTTATTCTACAATATATAAATTAGAAACAAGAGTTTAAAAAGCTTCATATATAATTAGAATGAAATGTACATTCATCTGATATACAGCAGAGTGTAGCAGACAGGATAGATTCGAAGGCAAGTGAACCACCCTGCACCCGCCGGGTCTCGAGGCACCGCCGCCGCCGCCGCAGCGTCCTTCTCAATTGACCCCGGCTTTAAATTGCCACGGACCATGCTAAACCACGAAACGCCAGATGCGTGAAATCAGTTGGCTAGAACCTGCCTCCCGGGCGCTTGCGAATTATTGACGCTAAAACCACCGCCCGCTGCCTAGCAGATGATGCTTTCGCTCGCACCGCAGGAAACCACCGCCGTCGAGACTAAGCGAGTCCGCGGTTTGTACATTTCTGCAGGCTAATACACTTTTGTCAGGTGTACACTTTTGTGTATGTGATAAGTAAATGATTAAGCGAATGGCCCCGTAAATCTAAGAAAGTGGAGGTCTAGGTCTCCCAGAATCAAGGAAGGAAGCTAGAAGCGAGTAATGAAGCAGTGGGGGGAAGAAAAGAAGTCCTAAAAGAACCAAGAAGCAAGAAAACGAGGAATAAATGAAGGAAGCTGGACGCCCAGGTCCCAGAAGGGCCAAGGAAGAAAGTAGAGAAGAAGGCGAAGAAAGAAAGGACTTATTAAGTAGATATGGCTACTATTGGGACTTGACGAGAGATTCAGCGTAAGCGAATCAGCCTATACACCCCAAAGACCAAGAATCCTAGGTCCTGTAAGGACCAAGCAAGCAACGAATAAAGGAAGGAAGCTAAACCGACTAAGGACGAAGCGAAGGAGAGAAAGGATTGAGAAAGTAGATGTGGCCTAAGAGAAGGATCAAGGGAGGCAGCTGAGAGAGAAGGAGAGAGAGTAAGAGAGCGGGCATTCCCTGCCACGGCAGCATAGTGGTGCCCGTGATCAATATTCCTTACCCCCTTTAACTTGGCTTACCCCTCCGGCGCGATACGGGTGCCCCTTACCTCCTGGAAAACCCTCCTTCTACGGCTCTGCCCATTCCACTCTCGCTCACCGCCCTCCGGGGAGAACCCGGGAGAAACCCCTAAAACCCCTCTCGCACCCTCGTCTTAATTAGGAGTCTGAATCTGCGGCGGACACGCGTATAAGGGTACCTCGCTCGAGATCTCAGCCGGGCCGAGTGCGTGGCTGGCATCGAGCTAGCACCACCCGCCCCGGAAAGTTTTGTGTCCAAAACATTATTCTAACTTTCCCGGCGATCGCCCCGGCCCGCGTCGCGCGTCACTCTCTCGCACGACGAGGACGACCCTTTTTATTATTCTCAAAAAATAACACATCTCTCTGCCAGAGTCCTTGTTCCAGGGCCAGGGGGGCAGGGAGGTGGGTGGTGTTGGTCCAAGGGTCCTTTGGATGCGGGTTTACCTGTTTCCACTGCGGTAGACATTCCGGGAGTATATACTACTTAAAAGAGGAGTTGTATGGTTTTGGCTTGGTTTCATTTACTTTTCGTATAATCACACGTCATTGACTAGGTCCCTCAAGGGTAATATGTCTCTGATGGACCAAATGTCTTTTTGATGCCAAGCTCATATTTCGCGTGATTCGAAAGCCTGAGATCTAAGGAAGAGCTTATCCCGCGAAAATCGTAATAATGATCGCAGCAATTATTCGTTAGCCGAATTGATCATTACCCGAGTGCACGCACGGATTAGATGGAGGCCGCGGTAAAGACGAGGCGGGATATTAAATTTGGACCACTCACTAATTTATGGGAGGCTCGCTCGCCGGTTGGCTCTCGCCGTGCGGGAAGATGAAATATAGGAAAAGGGTAGGCACGAAAGGAGGGTGCGGCATCGAAGGCGCAATCAACGATCAGGCTTAACCCTTCGAACGATCTCGCAAATCAGTCGAGGGAAGGAACTGTTATTGGTATTAACAAATGAAACTCATTTCGGCTTATCGCTGAGACATTTCATTATAATTATATATTGCGATTATATATTTAAGAGGTTTTACCCTTTTTGAACTGGTTTAAATGTGATTTTTAGGGGTTTTTGGAAAAATGTGGAATATTTGTTGTTGAAAGTTTGTACATTTCGAATTTTCGATGTTGTCGTCTTATTGAATTCGTTCTGTGTTGCAGGCTCGCCTTTCCAGGGGCAAAACTATCCCCGCCGAGTCATGAGTAAGGTAAGTTAATAATATTTAATCGCATTTATGTTGCAAATCCTGATTAATTTAAATCAGATGGTTTTCAAGTAACAACCAATAAAGACATTACCGGTTTTTCGAATTTTCCGGTTTATTTATTAATTATAGACGTCACATTATCGTTGAACATAAGTATCCTTCGACTTCGCTAGTAATTATCAGATCAATTTGTCCGGGGAAGATCCCAGGAAACAACGAGATTAGCCACTGGTTAAAATTCGCCGCAAGAATCAATCTTCATATCCCGCGGCAGGCTGGGGGAAACTAAAGTCATTATGGACTGCGGTGTTTACACAGACGGATCGGTGATCGCGTTCCCCGAATGAAGTCGATGCTCCATCCAATCCAATGTACACAAATAAACATGAACAATAGTATAAAATAGAAAAATTAAATATTAACAATTTTTTTATATTCGACAACAAAGAAAAGCAGAAGGAGAACTCTTAAAAATATTTCGTCCATGTATAGATTTATTCATCAAAGTTTTATTTAATGATTCGACTTCACATCGTTCAAAACTGAGGAGAACTCGAGTTTAAAGAACCGAGCGGATTACCGCCGCCTTTTTAAGCAGGCTTCAGCGGAGTTCAAGGGTCATCGGAAGTGTTCCGCTCGCCATTTAGCGGCGGCACCCTTTCCTAAAGAGCTTTAATAAAAATCCCAATCTAAACAGGCTTAATTAGCGTCGGCCACATAATTATCTACCCCCGGAGGCGGACGCTTCCCCTCCCCCAATTTGCTTTTTCTCGCTCGCTCGTTTTCTCGGCCGACACTTAGTAAGCTACATCTGCCGCGGCGGCAGAAGAGCACTTGGGGCGAGAGACGAGAGCGCACTCTGAAAAATCTAAGAGGCTTAAAGGGGGGCAAAGGCGTTAAAAAGAATTGTCAGTTTCGGGATTTTTTCGCCGGAAGAAATTATCAACTATCTTTGGTGGTTGTTCGTGTAATTCGAAAGACACTCCTTGAGTAAATAATATGCATTTTTCTACTGAAAATATTAGTAATAATCTGGAAGATATTGATTTTCTTCTAATCATTTCATCTTTTAATTACTACGCTTTCAACTTTCGGTATAGGTGAATGAAAAAAATAGTAGCATTTAGCCAACAAATTCTTGAAATATAAAAATACTCATCAACCACATACTAAAGCATTCCAAGCCAAAAAAAATCGTGAAAACGCGATGGTTTTTTGATGGCCCCAGGTAGGCTGGCCCCTAAAACATTAAAAGCGTTATACAACATTCATTACGGTCTCGTGGCCCCCGCGGCAAGCGTCCCAGGCTCTGTAACGAGTGCATCCTGTTGGGTCCTTGGACGCTCTACTAGTTTTACAGCCGTTCTACAAGCCGTCTATTCCAATTCCTCGGTGGAATTCCCTCCAGGCTGGCGGCGGGGCCATTCAGGTTGCGTCCCTGCCGGTGTCCTCGGCGACCCAAGGATGCGGGGAATAGTCACGCGAGTGGTGGCTATCGTCCGGCGAGGGAGTCCAGCCTGGATAGAAAGCCTCCTGGAACGAGGGGATGCGCCTCCTCCTCGTCTGATGAAGATGTCCTACACGCCGGGGAGTTCAGCGAGATTACTCGGGTTAGAACCCGTGGACCTTAGCCCGGGCACATGCTAATTGCTTTATTTGACATCAAGAAATAATGTACTGGTATTCTATGGCGCACTGCTGGCCATCGCCGACCCTGGAGGGTAACCGGCGAGCCACTCCGATGGAGTTGTTCCTTACTATAAATCGTGATTGTAGCTTCGAGCCACCGAGTTATGAGTCGTTGGGACTTGTTTGTCCTGTGGAAGAAAGAGTTTTGGGAATTTTTGAAATTGTGTTGACGGGAGACTTGAGTTGGGCCTTGGACCGAGTGAAGCCTAAGTTCACTTCTCATTGGGGACGATAACCGATCGCTTATAAATGGTTTATGCTTGAAAGTTAGAAAACTTTGAATCCAATCTGATGCCCTCGCTCCTTTGGCATACGTGAGATGCTTGGACATGGTCGCATGGCCCAGTTAGCTTCGACCTAATAACCGTTCGGCCAAACGGTCAATGGACTTGTGGGTTTTACGTGGTAAAATCTGTATTCTTATTGGTCATATGCTTGGAGTTGCACGTTTCCACGCTGGACACGCAGCTTTCTCGTAAAAATAGTCATTTAGTGGAGTAATAGCGGGTCAGGAATCTGCCAGTGCGGTTCATGGCTTGATTCGAGGGTGACCAAGGGTGACGTTTGATCTGCCTAGTGGACGGTCTATGAGGACCTGGTACGATTTATGAAATTCTTGGCTCGGTCATTCAAAAGTCGACCCCTTTGTTTGTTATCGTTGGGTTTTGATTGATACATTTTGGCAAACATGTGCTCGAGCCTTGTGTTTTGGTTGGTTTGAGTTTGAAACATGAAATTTAAAATTCTCATTAAAAATGGATTCTGGAAGGAAAAGCGAATTGTAAAAATTGTAAATGATATTATCCACATTTCTTACTACAAATAACGTTATTAAACTAGAGGTTACTGAGTTTCAAAGAAGTATGAAAAACATGGCAGACGGGTCAGTTGGTGGAGACTCCGCCACTTGTGCTCGCAGTGTGTAAAGTTACGGGCGCAGCGCCTAAACGAGAATGGTGGCTCAGGTGTTCACCGGATAATAGACGATATTATTCTGCCGGCTCTTCCTGCCGCTTTCGACAATATGATCGTCAAACCCTAATCGATGTAATATTCACACTGTATATTCCTCCCAGCACCGTCGGGCGCGACGTATGCCGACGTTCGACGCCCGAATCACATTAGCCCGGCTCTCAATTCCCGTTAAGTAATGTGCCCAGTGGCACATGTGACCACTGGAGTGGCACCCAAACTTTCACCCCACTTCCTTTCGTAATTTCTAATATTATTAATACAAAAAATTGAATTACATTGTCAAGCTTTAAGAAATGAAACGCTTATATCCTTATTACAAAACTTGACGCAAATGTTGCTATTACTCTAATAAAAATTATGCATTCCAAAAATTACAACCAAGCATCCATAGCAACATTCCAAATTTTCTTGCAAAACTTCATTCGACAATGCCAACCATAGAAAAATTGTTATTACAAAAATTACCAGTTGCCAATACATGCGCCAACCAGAATTACAACTGCGAACGAACACAAGCTCAAACACATACACACGTCTGCCTGTGTGTGTGTGTGTAAAAGAGGGGAGCCAAGGGTGAAAGGGAGCGACATAAGCGAGGGATGCTGATTCGCCTGGATGTATGCGCGCGTATATACATTGGAGTGTCGTTGAGTTGGTGGGGCTCGGGGAAAAGGGCGTTGCGGATGAGGAGTCGATGGAAAGCGTAGTCAGAACGACGTGATCAGTCAGTGGAGTGCGGGGTGGTCACTCGGCGTGGTCCGTGTGGGGCGCAATATGCTTGGAACGGGGGCGCTTTCCCGATGGATGGCACACTAAAGACACCAGTAATCTCGCCTGAGTTGCAAAACTCTACTTTCTGCATTCGACTCGGCAAAGTTGCTCTGATGATCAAATTAATTTTCTCGTATTGTTGTCGTTTTCATGTTGTATTTTCGTTCGACAGTCGGTCCTGCTGTTGTTTAACTAATTAAACGGATTATTTCCAACTGCTAGTATCGTTGTGTTTTTTGTTTCAAAGCCCAAACTCAGGTGTGCGAAATAAAGTGTGCTCACGCGTGGTGTTTATTAATTTATGGGGGGCCGTAAACCTAATAAAAAGTGTGGTCTCGCCGGAACAAACAATAATGAAAGACCGTCTTGGAAAAAGGAAACTAGGGTCGCGGCAGATGTTAGGTCGCCCGAGCGGCAATTCCGGCCGCGGCTTATTATGACGTGTACCGCAATAAAATTTTATAACGCGGTATACATCATGGCGCGACTCTTCCGATTTCACGCCGGCCACTTAAACACTTGTTCGACGCTCGTTAAACAAAGTATTCGCATTGCTGTGCGACGCACTTGATTTATTTAACGATTGTTGATGACAATTTTTTATCTTAAGTATCAGCCAAAATCGCCAAATAATTTATTGCAAATAAATTTCGGGAAATCGGAATTATCGTTGGACGGTCTTGGAGGCGGCGGCGGAGGTCGTAATAAATAGGATTGGTTTGGTAGAATGAACCCACCGGAATAGTCGGCACCAAGTGGCGACGGGTGGTTCGTGGCCCCATTATGGTAATTATATGATAAATACAACAAGGCCTAAGGCACTGGCTCCTCTCCCGCACTCCGGCGAGAGCTGCAGCCCCCGAACCTCCAAACCGACGCGAGATTCCCCCATTATTTCCCGGCCGCCGCGCGGTGTCCTTCTTAGGCGCTAGTGAGAATTTTACATCTATTTTACATCTACGCCGCGGAGAATCCGTCCGACCCGTCTCTCTCCCCCCACTCGGTCTTGTCGCCCTTTAAGTTTCCTTTAAGTTTTCGCTTTTATTCTGCTTGGCAGGTTTTCTTTTGGCAATCGTGCAGTTTGAAAGCAACGTTTCAATCTTTCGGATGTGAGATTTAACTGCAGTCGATTTTTTTAAACAATAAATTAGCGAATAAACGTACGGATAAACTTGTGAAAGTTTACACTAACTTTACATAAACAGCGTATAATAATTAGCACCAATCTTCATAAATAACGAGTTCAGTACCAGCCACCGGATTGTGTTTCGAAAAAACAGCAATTAGCATTTAAGATGACCGAATTGCTCAGGTTGTTTAATCACAGCCTCTTCTCCTTCAGGGCTCTCTCGTTCGAATGTAAACGCGAATCTGCATAATTTTTACCACTCCGGCTATCGACTCGGATACCCAATGAGCGTCGAATTCACCCCCTCTGTCCAAATATCCACCTTTTGTTCCTCTTTATCTGAATTGCCGCGATTCGAATTGCTAAGTAATCACTTGATTGGACTGGAAACAATAAGGAAAATGGCACGCCCGCTTCCGAATCAATTTGCCGCTTCGGCGAAGCAACCTTTAATTGGGGAGGCTGTTTAAATACTCGCTGTAAGAATTATACTAAAGAAATGAAAACTATACATTACGATACAAAGAAACTGGCACTGGGACACAAATTATCATGGATTTCATCATGAAATTGCATAACAAATCATTTTTAAACATTTACTTTCAAGAATATTATCAAGTAAGCATTGAGTAGGATTTCTCTGATTTAGTTTCGATTTAATACTCTGTAATGAATGGTAAACATGGACGAAGGCAATGTAGCTCGGGGCACTTCACTACTCGACTGCATGTGATAGGATTTCTAGGTCTGCCTAGACGCCGCGAGGCATCCCCTAACCGAAAGAGCCTTGCTAGTAACCTTCCTCGGCGTGTAGTGTAATTCCCTCATCCTCCGATAGGGTGCTCGGCTTCCCGAAGCCTAAATCTCTCGGTTATATACGCTCGGAACACTTGCACACATAGATAGCCGCGTATGTTGAACCTAGATAAGGTTGGGAGCCTTTAAGGATACTGTAAGGACCTTTAACAGGTTCAACTCAAACGTTCAGAGGTGGAAAGGATCATCTAGACGAGGCCTGTTCGCAGGAGATTGAGCCTGGATAAGGTTGGGAACCTTTAAGGGTACTATAAGGACCTTTAACCAGGGTAACTCAAACCGTTCGTAGGTGGACAAGATCTACCAATCAAAGGATTGGATGTGATTTGGTTGTTAGCAGACCTGAAACAGGCTTGACCTAGACCTCTTGGTCGATGGTTCGTTCCTTGTATTCCTATGGCCTTAAGGAATCTAGAAGGTACTCATCTAAGAGATACCAATCCAAGAGGTACCAATTCAATGGGTCCTTATCCAAGAGGTACCCAATTTCAGGTACCCATCTTTAGGTCCCCATGTAGGTACACATCTAAACAACACCCATCTTTAGTTCCCCATACCATCCCGCATTCACAAAGTAATCCATCTCACCCCTAACAAAATACCATTCACCCCCTTTCTTAAGAACCGAAGACCAACATGAAGAAACTCTTCCATCAAAAATACGACCCTTGTCCCCGATTAGTCTGGATAATCGCGCTGGTGCTGTAATCGTGCGGCTGGGCCCATTCATCTTTTCCACCGTGACCGGAAACGGCGGCCGCTGGAACTCGTCAAAGGAACGGGAAGAAAGCGAATGTGTTTATGGAAGCTGCGCGCGTGTATGCATATGTCGAGACAGGTGTGTGCGCATTCCTCAACAGGTGGTCACTCGTACCGCGGGGCTTGCGGTGCTCGGTGGCGGCTTCCTGGCTAACCATCCGTCAAGAGCTTTGTGTGATTGTGCTGTGTGGCCGTCAGTGGTTCCTGGTGGAGTCGGTCGAGTCGGTGGATCTGGTGGGAAAAAATCAACCCCTTTCCGCCCCTGCATCCCCTGTTTACCTAAAGGCGAGGTATTTTCGAGGTGTTTGGGGTCGGCAACTGTTTTATCGGGATTTTATCGCTGAATTTTGAGGGAATAAAGGAAATCTGGGCCATCTTTTGAAGGGGAAATCATTTATTATCGCATTTTCGTAGGGAATAGGATCCCAAAGACTTATTGGGTATGTCTTTCAATTATTCACTGTAGTAGAATGTGGTAAATCTTCTCTTTAATGAAAATTCCCACCACTTTTGCTAGTTTATACTTTTAAAAAAACTTAGACTTCCGAGAGTATCCGTGCAAGGGGTGGGCGGAAACGTGAAATTTTGATTGCGCCTGGAAGTAAAGCTACGAGTCTAAGGGTGGCTGGTCTGGATTTAAAGCGTCGCCCGTGAAAGCTTTCTGGAAGCTGAGGACTTGGTCGGATGTGGTGTAAGAGGAAAATGCTTGGGGATTGTGAGGGAGAGTATCACCGGCGTGTTGGAGTGTAAGTGTTAAGATCTCAGAGTGCATTAACATGGCCGGAGGGCAAGATGAGTACAACCCTTCTTACATCTGGATCTTGAGACGAGAACTCCGCGGGGTACGTGGTACATTAGGATCCCAGAAAGGAGGAGCTTAATTGCATTAAAAACCCCCGGGGTTATGATATTCTTTTCGGGATTCTGGTTGTGGGCAGAATTTAAGCACTTGCAAAGGTCGCGGGTTTGTTGAACATTGAATTATGACGGGAAATTTATTTTTCCTGTTTTTGTGTATCGACATGGAATACAAATTTTAACTATTGATTGTTTGGCGAAACTCGGCTTAAGTTCTAACTTCCAGCTAATTAAAAAAGCCTAAAAGTATACATGTGGGTTCAAAATAAATGTGACGAAATCCAATTTCGATTTTACCAAACAAAATTATTAATGAAACTTTACCCACAAATTACCCACAAATTCAAATTTACAAGATACATTTACCATTTTTAATTCTGTCTTCCATAAAAGATGAACACACTTGTTCACACACCTCGTGAAAGGCTCTGTATAACCCGGCGTCTAAAAACCATCGGCGCGTTAACCACTTATAGATTGGATTAAGAGGAACCCAATAAATATTAAGCCGCAGGGCCAGCGACAAATCTGAGGGCACACACGAGCCCGTATTTCACGAGCCCCTTCACTTTTCTCACTTTCACTCCTCTGCGGGGAAAAAGGGTTCGCCCTTTTTGCATTCCTCTTATGAATTATTAGGTTCGGCCGCGCCGCGGCAGACACCGCAGTATTTAATTTTCACTTTCCCATTAAAGCGGAATGAATTTTTCTCGTAATCGCATGGAAAATAGAGTTTCCACGCGGTCGCCGCGTCTCGTCCAGTGCAATTTTCTAATCTGCTTTTCACATGGAAATTCAATCCGGAGGGTGGAAAATTCTTCGTTAACTTTTGAGATATGCAATTATAATTGAATTTCTAAGTCAAGAATAATTATGCAAATATAAAAATATATAAGAATATAATACAATAAAATCATAATAAAAATCCAGTACACAGAAACATGACGTCAACCAATCACACGGCAACCAAACGTCAAAACTAACCCGAAAACAAGCCTACCAGCCTTAAAAGTCATTGGCAGTGGCAACCGTACTGATTCGAGCCAACTCCCCACGACTACCAATAACCAAAGGGTAGAAAAAACGAGGTTAGGAGTTAACTGAAGAAACTAAATATATCTGCGCCCGGGAGATTTCCCTTGGAAGAGGGTGCGCGCGCGCGTTCTCCTCGGCGCAACCTTTTTTCTATATTCGTGAGGATTGTTTATTATGTAAAAGCGGAGCATTTAGGGTCGCACCGCCTCTTGCTTTATCGCTTTGGGGCTGATCCGCGTTGTCTTCTACTCCGTTGAGCCGCGGCTAATCCGAAAGGGGTGACACACTCTGTTGTACACCCAGCCCAAATACATGCACGCGCACACGCGCGCGCCACTGTGTTCGAACGCCGGTAATAAAGGTGGATCTTTATACTTGCGCGCCTTCCACCTTCACGTTTTCGCACTTCCGAGATGCGATGCACCTCGCAATGGAAAATAGAACGGAATAGGTGTGTCGCTTTTTCGAAGTCCTGTGAACAGTATTAGGTTTATCATATCATGTTTTGCATAAATGCGTTTGAATCCATTTGAAATTGAAAATATCAAACAATTATATTATTTATGATATTGTGTTTGTTATGTTTGTAATATAATATTAGTATTTCATTGTTGAAAATTGTCTGTTACAGGTGGACGACCGTGGTAGAATACTCGGCGCACCACAATGTCTTAATACCGCAATTGCACTTTCAACCTCGCCGAGCAGCCCCGAGGAACCGATCACACTGTGAGTACACTGTCGAAAGAATCTTCACGCCTTTACCATAATACAGGACGATTCAAGTTACACATACGTATCTGTAGCCAATGATTAATAAATTTGTTGACCAGTCTTGATTCCTTAATTAGTTAAATGTTAAGTTGTTAATTGGTCGCAGGCATCTGTGGCTTGAATTGTCCTGTACAATGTTAGGAAAGAATTGGGAGAATTTTGCGATGAATTCGAATGACGTGATTGTTTATGATTATCCTGTAATGGAATGTACAGGTTGATTCAGAATTAGGACAGTTATGGCGATTTTGGCAAAACCGTTTGTTTTGAATCGCCCTGTACACCTGATCGTCTGTCTTCTACTTCTCATTCGAGTTAAAATAATAAGATGTGCGTGCATATGCACTTAATTAATTAATTCAATCCTAAGCTAAATTTGGTTAGTTTGGAAGTTTCGAATAGTATAAATAATTACTGGTTTATAAATTAGCAGTTTATTAAAATTCAAGTTTCGTTCTGGTGATAAGCAGATAAGATGGTAAAGACAAATTCAATTTTTTTACAATTGCTTATTTCTTTCAAAACTATTTCGATCGTCCATCTAACCAATTTTAGCTGAAATATTAAAACATATCTACACACTTACTTAACAAATGAATGCAGCCTTAAACTAAATTCCTTTATATAACTTGGTAAATGTCAAATATAAGAATAAAGTCGAGTTAGATTCTGGCGGTAAATGGGAAAGTTGCAAGGGCGAAGTAGGTGCTTAGCGATACTCGCCAGTGTTAGCTATTGGTATCGATCCGAAAGCTTAGTCCGATGTTAGTTGGACTGAGCAGGCTCCCTTCTTATCACCCCCTTTCCCTGGCGTAGCTGCTTCCCATGCATATACCCGGGGCTCCGCCGGCCCCTTCGCTCAACCCTTTAGGGCACTCTTCCTCACGGATATCAGCATTAAACCGGTATTGACATCCCTTTTCCTCCCCCTTTGAAGTAGACCCAGATAATACAATCAATTTTTCTAACCTTCCACCACCGCCGGCGGATTCCGGCGGGATTACTCGTCGTTCCCTGTAATTGCGAAAATTTCACTTCAATTCAAATGCGTCCTGTTTGGTTGGAAATTAGAATTCAAAATACTACATATATGACAAAGAGCTGATTTGATTATTGTTATGCGAAAATATCTTTGACATTTGCAAACAATAATTATTTTTAATTAAACTGCTCTAAATTTATACTATTTCAATTTGTTTAAAGTGTAAAATTGTTTAAAGTACAATTTCCTACGAAATTTAAATAGTTTGCGTATATTTAAACCATTTAAAGTATAAATTTTATTTTAAGAAAAGCCTTTAAATTCAAAATTTGAAATAAGTAAGATGTTCGTTTAAAAGTATTGCATCTAACGACATTTTCGACATTCGAGATAATTTCAATTCAACTTCAACCTGTATTATTATTCGAGAATAGTTGCACTCGGTATTACTTAACGCGCAGCATCGAAGTCGAGACCGAAGGGTTCGAGCTCTCCTCGGGCGAAGGTGAAGGGCTACTCGGCGCGCTCTGGGAAAATTCGGTGCGGTCGCATATCCGCCCCGTCCCCATAAATCAGCCGGAATTTGTTATGCGCGGCACGCAGATGCTTTTGTTATATGAAAATATGTGCCGCTATGGGAGGATGTAAGTATAACCCCGGTAAAACATATCCCTAAGAGCGCCGCGTACACCCTCGGCCAGCTCGCATTTGTCCTGGGCTTCGCCGGCGAGCGCGACGTGGTGGGATCCTGTTGTGCGCTCTCTTTAATTACAGAGCCCACCCGAAACGCAGGGCCACCGGCTCGCGGCGGCTTGCGAAATAAATAACAAGGATCCTTGCTGCGATCTGAAAAGCGGTCGGGTAATGCGAGCACTTCTATTAATTGAATGGTTAATGAAGTAGTATTCCATCTTCATGGTTTGTTTTGTGTAGAGTTCGATATTAGTTTTAATTATTATTCAAAGTATACAAAACACAATGAATTTTAATTGGTAATAGGTAATTTCATAAAATTTTTCTTATAATTTGAGTTATTTTCTATATTCTCAATCAAATACACGACAAACTAAAATATATTTCAACACTCAAGGAAATCTGTTACTTTTTGTATCTTATTTCCCCTTGAATAGCTAATTTCCCAAAACCAACAACTGAACATTAAATAACGCTCCACGATCCAAGCTCCATTTTCAAATTCCTATTAATCCGCAAAAACACCGTCAAATAAAACTAGTTAACAAACAGCGACGACAGCTCTACACTGTAAAAAAGGCCACCTAGAGAGGTTCCGAGTCGCGAAAGTTCTAACGAAATTTCTTGCCGGAGGGTCCGAATCGCCGGCGTCCAATGGGAATACAGAGCCGAGCAAGACAAGGTCCGAGGGCGGACGGGCACTTAAAGTAGTGGTCTAAGTAGCGCTAAATATTTGACGAGGCTTCGATTGCTTTAAGACACTGGCCCGGCTGGGATGCACTTGGGCGCGCCGAGCGCCGAAAAACACTCGTCAAAGAACACCGTGCTGTCTCGCTCTGCTCGCGCGCGCGAGGGTCGCCAGCTGCCGGTGGACTCGGACCCTTTCTTGCCCCACCGGCAAATGTTGGCCCTTTAATAAATCTAAGCGAGGCTGGGGCCACATTCGTTCTCCTAGCAGGTGCTACGATTTTAAAGCGGATCGCCCTCGCCGGATCTTACCATTTCATATCATGACATTTTAAGTGGTGATGATTCTTAATATTATTATATCATTACTGTTGTATTTTGAGATTAATAGTTAATTTGATATTAATGGTAGATTTTAAAGCAGAATAATAAAACCATGCATCCAAATATATAATACCATTTATAACTCATTTTGACAACGTTTAAACATATAAAAATTGGTTTAAATTATTCGAGCCACGTTCTTATAAAAGTACAAGCTCTACAACTATGAGAGAGTGGAGAATAAATTGCATTTAATACTGTTTTTGCTTTTACGATTGATCTCAAGGCATCGACTGTTAGCTTTTTAAACTCGGCGATTGGCGAGAATGGCGTAGTATCTTGTTGAATCTTCGGTGCGGGCTTACACTCTATCCTAGCTAACGCCAGGGCTCCACCGTCCTTTCTAAATCAGCCCTTCCTCTAAACTTGGAGGCTCCCTGATCTGCGGAGGGTTTAAGGTTTAAGGAAGACCCGCTTTCCGAGACTCCGCCGAGCTCGGTTAAGTACTAACGCTGATCCAGGCTTTTTACTCCTTTTCCCGCCTGGAATCGCTCGATTCGTGTTTATTGCAAAATGCAGTTCTCCAGGATTAATTCCCTTGGAAGAGTCATTTGAGTCAGTTGGTCGAATTACCGTTAAAAAACTGTGGTTCCAGTATTTATTAAAGTATAATCAGTAAAAAGATTGGAAATCGGCTAATATAATATTTAAAAGGTGCAAATATCCTGGCAAAATGAAAAACTTATTGAAAAACTAAAAATCACTTCACCTCGAAAAGAAAAAGCGAGATTTTCAAACTTTTTGCAAACGATTGTTGCAGAAAGTAAACCCGCAGCAACCACGTCCACCGAGCTAATTTCGAATTCAATTAATATTTTCCCCCCCAAAAAAAGCGAAGTTCTCGAATTAAGGGGTCATATATGCCAGGCACGTCATGAAATAAGTAAAGGTTTGTTAATATATTGTCCTATTAATACATCCTGTTATTAAGTTTCTATCATGTGTCCGTTATTGTACATACTTTGAAGTATTTTCTCCGAAAAATACAAATAAATAACTAGGTTATGTACGACGTAACTGGCATCGTCTTAATTCAAATTGCAACATGCGGTGGTCAATGTATCTTGGTCAATTGTTATCTAAAAAAAATATAAAAAATTGAGCGTGAACTAGACACAGAAAACTAGTCCTCAACGAGCCAGAATATTTGTTTTCTTTTTTTTCACAAAGTTACACGCGAAAATGTCATTATTTCTAAGTGTTCCTACGAAATTGGCGACTTTTTCGCGTGTAACTTTGTGAAAAAAAAGAAAACAAATATTCTGGCTCGTTGAGGACTAGTTTTCTGTGTCTAGTTCACGCTCAATTTTTTATATTTTTTTTAGATAACAATTGACCAAGATACATTGACCACCGCATGTTGCAATTTGAATTAAGACGATGCCAGTTACGTCGTACATAACCTAGTTATTTATTTGTATTTTTCGGAGAAAATACTTCAAAGTATGTACAATAACGGACACATGATAGAAACTTAATAACAGGATGTATTAATAGGACAATAAATTAACAAACCTTTACTTATTTCATGACGTGCCTGGCATATATGACCCCTTAAGGCGGAGCTTCTTTCCGACTGGAACTACGTAACACAATGAAAGGGGTGAGTTTTTCATGGTTCGCTTGCAAGGGAAGCTCCCATGCGGGCTGAACCCGCTTCCGCAAACTTCGTATGCACGCGACATGTGTGTTGGAATGAGGAATCAGGGCGAAACTGTTCCCACAAGGGGACAAATCTTCCAAGACGCGCATATTCAAGCAACTATTCCACTCGCGTTTGCCAATTATTTAGTTCCCGTTGTCAAAGATCATCATTTACAAGTCCATTTTGCAAAAAGCTTCATCCAACATTCACCTAAACGCCAAACCAGCAGGTCCACTCACCGGCGAGAGCCTCCGCTTCCCAAAAGTCCTTAATCCAAACCAACTCCAATTACCATCCGTTCCGAATTAATGCCGGGAATTAGTCAAAGTGGGATAATCACGCATGAAAGCAAGCACAAGAATATTCATACATCGCGGGGATGCAGATGCAGACACACAACAGGGTAGGTACCCTGACCATAGACGTTCGAGGGTCTGCGTCTGATGTGTGCAGGCCAAAGCTACTCAGAATCTCAAACCCAACCGGTTAATTCGCGTTAGCTCGCTGGACCAGTTGAAATTCCCTGGGAACTTACGGGAGACGAAAAAGGTGATGCCAAGAAACGAATTCCGGTTGGGTTGGGAGTTTTCTAGGCCAAAAGGATTGGTCTAGAGAGTAGAAAGAGCTGTAGATCGAAGTGTTGGCGTTTTAAATATCACACAAAGCAGGGTAGCTACCCTGGCCACAAGTATTCCAGACTCTGCATCTAATATATTCAACCAATAATACTCAAAATCTCAAATCCAACCAATTAATTCACCAATTGATAGCCTTACAACTCTGGAACACGAACCACTTGAAAGCGCCACCTGACACATAAAAAAACAGTGATGTCTGGAGGGTGCCGGAGCTTTCTAGGTCAAAAGGTTGTTGGGACTAGGGGGCACTCTGTATTACGACCTATAGATCGATGTCTGACTATCACAGACGCACCACCATCACCCCAAACACTACCCATAAGCGTTCCAAGGTCTGCATCTAACATGTTTCCCCAAAAAGCCACCCAGCATCTCAAACTCGACCAGTTAAGACGCGTTAGCTCGCTGGACCAGTTGAAATTCCCAGCAATCGGCTCAAAAAGCTTGCTGTCCGAGATGGTGGGAGTTTTCTAGGGCAAAGGGTTGTCGCTGGTAGGTGGTAATCTATCGAAAGTCCTCTAGATCGAGGTGTCCAAGGATCGAAAGACGCACCAGCGTGCACTTAGAGGCCCGTTCCCTTCCCCCGGCGCTTAGGGAGTGGTGAGGTGAATGCTAGGATGTGCAGAAGGGCTGGGAATCGGGCAGGAAGTAAGCCCAAGGGGGTGGACAGTGCGCAGAACCCGCCCCCCACTTTTTGCGGCGAAGCAGAAGGTTCCAGTTGCTCGCGCAAGCTTTCATCCCTCCTACAAAACCAAGAGATCGCCACCCCTAAGCGAGGCTAAACATAGCACACAGTAGCTCGCGAGCATCTCGACCGAGCGCGGCGCGTTCTCGACGGAGCGTTGCGCTGCTGAGCCGAGCAAGTTTCCCTGTCATCGAGGAGGATGCTAGCGCGCACGGGTTCGCTGGTGGGAGTGCTGGAGCCGTGTGGGTGGTGTCCATGAGAGCCGCCGCCGGGTCCGAATTGACTGTGAAGAGAGATATCAAGTGCGGGAAGTGGTGGTCGCGGGAGGGCTGAAGCGCCTGCTATTCTGGAAGAGGAGAGAGAGAGAGAGACAGAAAGAGAGAAAGAGAGAGAGAGAGAGACCTGGACGAGAACGAGGGCCGGGGACCGGATGGCTCCGCGGCGAGTTTCAGGTGACCTTTCTCGAGTGAGAGATGCCTCTGCTAAGGGGCCGAGTTTCGATCCTAGTCCGAAGACCGAGCGCTCTTTTCGAGTAGTTGGGAATAAGCCTGGCACCGAGCCGTAGACACACACGTCGATACTAGGCCGAGTGCCGTGTGCCGTCCGCGCTCGCTCGCTCGCTCGCCTCTAATGACACGTACACACTGTATGCGGGCCCGGTGAGGGAGCAGGTTGCCTGATTCTCTGGAATTTTTGTGTTCCAGGGTGGAACTGACCAGCGTGCCGGGCGGGCAGAATGCGATGGCGCATCTCATAAAGCGTAAGTTGGAGGCGGACTCGGCCGGCCACAAGCAAGCCCACCAACAGTCGCAAATGATCCACCAGCAGCAATTGCTCATGACGAAGAAAGCCCAGCAAATCCAGGCATTCCAAGAGATGGAAGCGCCGCCCGACACATGCACCAAACGCAGGCGGAAAAGCGTGCGGGACGAGGATGCGAGGAAATCGATCGATCAAGCGGACACCTCCGGCAAGAGTATCGCCTTGCCGCAGAAGAAGCGAGTGTTCAGCGCGGCCAATTCCGGCAGCCCCGTGAGAAAGTCGGGCAAGTACGCCGAGGAGACCGAGGACGACGAGACCCTCATCCGCGAGACGGAAGCGGCCCTCAAGAGCCTGTCCGGAAGTTGGCCCGGCCCCGGTGGCTCCCTGTATCAAAGGGGCAACTCCGACGAGGACAAGTACGAGTCCAATTTTGAGAATCTCTTCGAGGAAAAGAAGGAGAACCCGAAGCTCTCGCCCTCCTCGGTGTCGACATCCTCGACGACCAGCAACGAGACCGGTTGCTCCCTCAAGGACGTCATCACCCTGCGCGGCCAGTACGACCGCGGATCCAAGTTACAGGTGCCGGGCAAGCAGCAAGAGGCCCTCAAGCAACAGCATCACCAGGGCAAGAGTAAAAAGGAAATGCCCGAAGTCCCGGGACTGGAGAGCCATGTGAGTAACGTGAACCACCTTCTCATGAGCAAGGATCGATGCGATCGAGCAGGGATCGCCCAGGCGAGCTACCTAGCTCGCCAGTACTCCCGTTATGACCCTCCGGACCTAAACGAGCTCGTCGACGACTCCTCGAACGAGCTGGAGATCGACATGGAGACGGTCGAGAAGCACGAGGCCCGGCTGGGTTACAAAGGTCAGACACAACACGCGCGACAGTTGCAACAACACCAGGAACTTTACGCCTCCTACCACCGACAGTACAACGACAACGCCGTTAAGATCGCAGGATCGGTGAACGCGACGGCGCCCGAGGGTTCGCCCTTCTCCACCAATTCGGCATTCAGGCCACCTAGCGCCGATCACAACAAAGCAGGTGGCCGCAACACCCCGTCCGCCGGGGTCCCCACGACGGTCCCGCCGATTGGTCCTTACCCAGCATCGGCGACCTACGTGGATTACCCTTCGCCCGGTTTGGGTCCCACGATGCCAACGCCGCAACCGGTCTCCAACATCTCGCCGATCTCCGAGGACAAACAGCACACGTCTCTGCTGCAGTTGAAGTCCCTCAAGGACAATGTCCAGGTGGCACCCGTCGTGGACGCTTTACCGAACCGATCGAACGCGAAGAGCCCGGTGGGTGGAATGTCACCGGTTACCAGTCCCGACACGTCCAAGCAGTACACGATTCTGCAGCCAGCGGGGATCGGGTCGAGGGCGGCCAGTGCCATCCAGGACATCGCTAGGGATGGTGTGGTGACCGCGACGGCGGTGAGCAACTGCAACGCCGGCAGCGAGCCACCCGAGAGCGGCGCCAACCCCAGTAATCCTGCGAATCCTGCCAACGCTTCTGGTAGTAAGGGCCCGAGCAATCCTGTGAGAAATAACGCTGCCAGCAGCCCCGGTACCGGCTCAGGGAGCTCCGTCAGTATTGTGATCACGACTGTCCCCACGAGTACCGCAGCGAGCAGTCCAGCTTCCGGTAGCAACCTGCCATCCGACGCCAGCGGCGATCGGCAAGAGCCCTCGGCGAAAGCGGCCGATAGGCCGGCAGCGTTTGATGATAGTAGGCCGGGAATCTCGATTTCTCCGTCCAGTTTGAACCGAGGTGAGAGAATCCATGTTTTACTTTAGTTGCGTTGGGTCGGGGTCCGGAAGTAGTCCTTGGAACGAATAATCGGCAGCGACCTCGAACCTTAACTCCCACCCGGTAACACCGCAAGGCCCAAAAATTGTACTTGGTGGGAATCATTTTATTGGAGTAACTCGGAGTCCGTCTAAAGGAGGACTCAGGGTCGCAAACCCCATTTGATTATCCCCAGTCGTTCAAAAGTCATGGACGAAAAACGAGGTTGCGTAGAGGCTGCTCTGCAGAGGACCTTCCAATCAAAGGTCCCAATTTTCTGATTGGATGGACTAGCTTGGTCCAAAAGACAGTAATATTTTGATACCCTGGAAGCTATGGCTGGGTCAGATGCCGTCCAAGACATTAATTAAACCCTTAATCAGCTAACTGCATCCAACGGAATAACACATTTCTACGCGTGATTGGTCCTGCTCAGTTGGGGATCGGGTGGGGGTAAAGATATTTTCAGCTCTTCGAAGTACTCTGTTCTTCTTGTCCCTCGGCCGTCCTTGCTCTCCGTATGAAGTTAGGGGAGTTAGGGCAACACAGAAAATCAATAATTACGAAGCGAGGGGCGATGACTCAAATGGTGAAATCAAGGCCTCTCAAAGTAAAGTTATCCTTTATGTTATCTGCGATTGCTCGCTCTACTCTCGTATTTCTCGCGGACGAACCTGCCGCGATGCTTGTAGGCCAACACCTGCAGCCTCATTTGCATACGTAGACTTTAATTGCCCCATTGAATGTACTCCTTTTTCTCATTAAGGAATTGTTCCCTGCAAGAAACGCTTTAAATTTGATTTTCATATTTTCTTCTCTTCATGAATAATTGTTGCTAATTGTTTGTGCCATTTGCAGTTTAATGTTTGAGGTTTGAAAAATGTTGCGGGATTTAAGGGTTGCAGTTAAAGGGTGATATGCACATATCTGTTTGATTCGAGGGTTCCGGGATTCTATTAATTATGACATTCATAAATAATTGATAGGAATAATATTTAAATTGCGAATGTTGCAAGTTATGCCTGTCAATTCAATTTCGTATTATTTAAACAATAAACAGGTGCAGTGAATCAATTTTGAGAAAAATATAGAAAAGACCATCAATGTACAATCACACTTTTCGTACTCATGAATAAACTACGTGGGAAACAAATACCAAGTATTAATCTAAAATATTTTCGTTCAATTTGCCATTGTTAATTGGCATTTTTTATTTGTTGATTGTTAAAAGCCTTGACTAACACCAATCAAATTCAATCGAGCTTCGTTTATCGAGCTTTACACAAAAATAATTTCAATAACTTCAAAAAGCTTTCGCCAAAAGCCGCAAGAGCGTTAAATTAACAATAAAGCTGACTTAAAATTGAAAGAAAAAAACTCGTAATAAACTGAAACCAGCAACAAAACAAGCGCCGCTCGAGGAATAATCAATAATGATCATTCAGAGCAGTCCTTCCCCTAAGGTTTTCTAGAGCGTGCGAGAGCCGAGCCGGTGTGTGTATTTCTGTGTGTGCGCGAGGGAGAACGAGTGGGCGGCGAAGGGGTATAAATGCATGCGAGAGCCGACTAAAAAACGAGGATGAAGGAGGAGAAAGAAGGATTAGCATCGTACTGGGCAAGGGTTTCCTAACCCTACGACTGCCGATTTTCCATTCATGTTATGGGCGGACGCCTTTTCCATCTCCTCGCGCTCAAAGCGGCAGCTTCCCGTTAAACGTGAGTTTCCTCGAAAGCTGATTTAGGCCTTTGTGACGGGAGCAGCCGCTCTCCAATCTCCCGATCGCCAATGAGTTAATAAAAGTCGCGGGAATATAGGGGATAATGAATTGTTGATAGGTCCGGTGCTTAACAATATGAAATCATTTATATATATAATATTTAGTTAAATATACTAAAATAGATATTAGTTCGGATTAAATGAATCTTACGTTGTTGCCAATATTTATAAATAAATAATCAATCGTTCAATCTTGAATTCACCCATTTTATGGTTGGTATATAAATAATTGTTGCTAATGCAAATATTAGTGAAGCATTCGTTTCCTTTTGCCATTCCTTTATGAGCACATCTCGGGGATTTACAAATGGCAGAAACAAATTATCTACAATTATAATTGTTGAACGTACAACAAATTGCAGAATCATAATATTTCTCAGGATAAAGTCTATCTAATATTTTTTTAATTGCAACATTCCCTCAATCAGTGCCAAGTAAATGCTAAAAATAACTATCTTTCCTTGTTCAATACTTGAATCACCGTCGATACAACAGACAGACTTGGCAAGCAACGCCACCTAGCATCAACTTCCAACAATTTGAATTATCGACAGAGTCATTTATTGGCATTTGCCAGTCGCGAAACTGAAAGTAATGGTGCCTCCAAAAAAATGCTGGGGAAGATTCGATGTAATATTTTGGCGGTCCCTGATTTACCGATTCGGTAAGACTTTATTCGGACCATAGCGCTCTGTAAATCGACGATTGGTATGGCGATCAATCTTTTTATCATTGAAAAAAAACACCAATCGCATTTCAAGAATTGGTGGTTGGATTTCGACATATTTGTTTTGAATCGCCCTGTATAAAGTATACACTCCACATATTCTAATATGTTATTAACCTTTGTTTGCAGAAGGCAGTAAGTGTCCGACGCGAGGGTGCACGGGGCAAGGACACGCGACAGGTCTTTACTCCCACCATCGCAGGTATGAATTCCAAATTTGTTTAACAATCATAAAATATGACGTCGAATGCTTAGGTCGATCAAGTACCATTCGATGTGGCCAATTTTACCTGGCAAACGAACATTGATTTAAATAAGCGACCAATCACTACGTTTATCAGTTAGAAATTTTGTTTTTCGAGGCTCAGTGAGCCAATTTCTTCATACAAATGAACGAAATGAAAAGTTTCCAGGCGTGTCATGGAAGGGCACAAATGTGAAAAAATAGGATTTTTTAATATTTTAATTTTTCTTTATTTGAGTTCAGGTGCAGGTTCCACGTGAATGACAATCTAGGACCAAGGAGACTTTGTTGACAAATATTAAATCGTCCATGTTATGATATAATTAATTTGTTTTTATTATTAATCATTTAATCGTTTCCATGATTTGAACCAGTATTGTTGTTATTATTATTGATAATAGTATAATATCAGCTTCTCGCGTGGCTGGTGAACCAAATTGGAGTGCGAGAGTTTGTACTGAATTGCCCAATTTAAATTAAATGCACCAATTCGCCAAATGCACCTTGTTTTATTTTCATCCCTCCTCCAAATATCATCTCGAAAACCAGCGATCTTTCCTTTGTTTATAACAAGGGTGACCGCAGTAAAAACCCAGTTTGTGCTATCTGAGCA
Organism: Crossocerus cetratus; assembly: GCA_963675795.1. Lineage (NCBI taxonomy): Eukaryota > Metazoa > Arthropoda > Insecta > Hymenoptera > Crabronidae > Crossocerus > Crossocerus cetratus. The sequence goes on along the minus strand of OY776664.1, from coordinate 8,288,221 downwards.
AAAAAAAAAAACAAATATTTGTTATGTTTCAATAGAAACAGGATTTTGTTTGTTAAGATCAAGTCAAGCAGCAAATTACTAGAGTTCTTCGGGGAGGCGTGTAGGTCAAAACTTTGTGTGGTCCAGCGAGTAACGTCTCCGACTCACGCGTCAAAAGTCGCAAGTTCGAGTTCCACCGCAATCAGGTTTGGATTGCTCCCGAAAAAATCCGTACTACATCTGCGTCACCCACGTCGAAAGGGCACTCGTGAGTGCAGTTTCTCCCCTAAATGGGAAACGGGCTAGACAACAAACATCCCCCAACTCGACAATGGCATTAGGGAGTTTAGGTCCAGACTAGAAGTTAGGCGATAAAAACATGTCCGCGTCTCCACTCCGTTCGGAGTTGGAGTTAACATGGCCGTCCCTTAAATTACCCACCACCAAGACGCCATTGTCGCTGTCCATAGGAATCCTAATTTCGGTGTCATCCGGAGTTGGAAGCCGCACGCACGCCCTGTTGGAAGGGTTTATATTACACGTGGTCTCTACCATGTACACGGTGGTTCACTCGCCCTTTAATCACAATATAAACTAAACAGAATATTTATACAGTAGTGCGTAGCTAATAGAAGTGATTAGATGGCAAGTGAATCACCCTGTGCATATTCGTTTAGGTTTTTGAGCTCGGATTAGATTCGAATTAGTAATTGTTCGGCCAGCGTATCTCGGTCAAGCTAACATAGGATAGGCAATTAAAGGGGGAGTGAATTAGCCTATCAGGAGGATATATGCGTGCGGGTCAAACACCAACCTAACCTCCAAGTCCTATTTTACCGCAATTGTTGCGCCATGTCTGGGACTCAGCCGCAATTTTTGTTTGCGATTTATAATAAAATACTGTATAATTTATTTTATATCGGAAATTTGTTTACTCTATTTCATTTTTTAATGCACGAAAATTATTTATACTCTTTACAAAATTAACTATTAAGCGAGAACGAAATTAAATGAAATCCAAACCCATGTTTTTGTTAAACATTTCCAAGCATTTTGAAAATATACAAATATTTCGCCAATTTGAATAAAGTTACATGTATTCGGCGTTATATTAACAGGATCATTTACCACAAGATTCGCACATTGTATAAAAAAAAGTTACATTACAGGAGTGACTTTGTTAAGCGATTGTTAATACAAAATTGTCATTGCAGTCTGTCCGGTTGTCCGAGGAAGGATAAACTGACGCCCGAGAGTAAGTATACCCTCGCACTCTTGTTTACTATATTAACAAACAATTACCACCTACGACGTGACGAACACGGCAAGTGTACTTTTCTGTCAAATTCCATGCGAGCCTATCCAATGCTTCTCCATTGTTAGAGACTGTACTTTAGTATTGCACATGGTGTGAGATTGTTCATTTCATGGACAAACCTGGCGAATGTGGCCAAGCAAATTTCAATAAACAAATGATTTTTCTCCGGAATCTTGATTGTCGCTGAGGAGACTTTCCTCCGCAAATCTATAAATCGACGAAATTTCCGGCATATTTAATAACAAGATGGTTATAAAAACCGAGTTAACTTAACAGGGTCCAAATAAAACCGTGATTTGCCAACTTCGAGGCCACTCGGTAACCAAACCCAGAACCGCGCGAACACTAATCAACAGTGGGAATGAATACCGGACAATCAACACGCAGATCTATGCAGGACTTGAATTTCCTCCCCATTCACCCTCTACCTAGACTGCTAACCTCTCGGTTGCTCTGAGCCCAACATTCCGGGTGATACAACGCCTTAGGATCGCAGGTATCCTGGATGAATGGGTTCCTGTCGACCGAGATGTCAAATGGCACAGCCTGTCGAAAGGAAAGACATGCAATTTTTATTTCTCAGAGTATTGTTCATTATTTTACGTACTACGTTTGCAATTGAAGTACCGACGAATGGATTTGCGGAGGAAGGCCCTCGCGGCTGTTTTCACACGAACGAGAAGAGCGTTGCATAGTTACCGAACTCTTGGAAGCACATTCGTCTCAGGCAGTTCTTTATATACGTTTTCTAGGTGTTTATCTGCTTGGTTTTCTGCTTTAAGTTGGCAGGGTAGAGAGCTTCCTTTGTTACGTTCCGTTACCTTACCATTGATTGTGATTTCCGTAGTCTATTATTCTCGTAGTGGAATCCACCATCACACTGTTCGACTATTTGCCTTGCATTAACCCCCACTCATGGAGAACTCGAGACACGGGCGACGCAACGATTGGATCTCGTATACGCACACATCGGAAAGACACAGGCGGAGGTATCCTAGCGATTGAGTATAATTACACGCTCGTTGCATAACTCAACCACCGCTTCCCATCATTATCAATGGACATCGCGAGTTCGCCGAGCGTATTTGGAAAAGTACAGACCTCCAATGACACACGAATTTGCCTTATGATTTTCCCGGCGAGTTTTTTCTTTGTCTCTTTGAGTTTCCTCTCTACCCGCTGAGTACACTCGATAGTCCAGTTTTTCTTTCAATTGGATATTATTCTCCTCCTTCTCTCTGTACTTCTTCTCTTCGCCGTTGTGTTGTCCCCCGTACGCCTGCATTTCCGACCTGACACCCCTCAGTTCATCTCGCAACCTAACAAATTATACTCAATGCATACTCCGCGTGTGCGTATGGTAACCGACACCACGTGTCTCTGGGTTCTCGCAGCTTTGGCGATGCATGAAACTATTTTGAAATGCCCGACCCCTGGTTGCAACGGGCGCGGTCATGTCAACTCAAATCGGAATACACACAGGAGCCGCTCTGGATGTCCCATCGCCGCGGCCAATAAGCAGGCCGCACGCGAGGCACGACAAAAGGCTCAAGGTAAGATGGTACCAGCCCCCGCGAGGCCGCCCGGTGCTCAGATAATCGGACCTTTCTTTATATAGACCTTGAGATTATACCGTCTCGTCAGGGGCCCGCAGTGGTCTGGTGGGTGGAGCGCGTGACTCGCAAATGCGCGGGTTTCGGGTTCGATTCCCAGCCCGTCACCTCTGACAATTTTTCAGTAATATCTCAAGTGATTGTGCAACTGCGATGGCTCGGTGGTTCGGAATCCACCTAAAATTGTAGGTCCTAGGGTTCAATGGCCATAGTAGTTGGAAAAACCCTAGTCATTTGTGTAGATCTTGTATGAAAGAAAGGAGGAAATACAGGGTGGTGTTGAACAAAGGGACCTTTCTCTCCGCAGTGTCTGGAATACCACCGGAGTACATCAGCACAACCCTGTTGCCACCATCCCTGGACAGCAAGAGCTTTTCGCAGTACGGTGCATCGGTCCAGGACACAAAGCCACTGTTGAGCAGCCTCTCCTACGACTACTACGCAACGGCGAAGAGCGTCGGGGTCAGCGTCAAGTCCTCGAAAGCCTCGGACGAGAGTGGCTCGCCGCACGCGAGCAAAGTAGTCCCGAAGACGGAGATCACACCGAGCGACAGTGCGTGCTGTACGACCCTATCTGCGCGTAGTCAGAACACCTCGGACTTATTAGTGCCTAAGAGTGAGGAGGCTGGTTCTTGCCGAGTGAACTCGCCGCCGCCGCCTCCGCCGCCGACAGTGCGGCAGAACTACGACTCGTACATGAACCAAGACTCGAACTCGTCCTCGATGTCGTCGATCGACACGATGGGTCCACGTCCCTCGATCGCTGCGGCTATACACCACTCGAGCCAGCACCCGGTGCACCACGTCCTGCCGATGCAGCCGACGGTCACCTACCCGATGCCGATGGTCGATGACACCAGGATGAGTCACCAAGTACCGCAGCGGTCACCGTACGATTCGAGTGCGATGATGGCTGCTGCGGCCGCCGCAGTCTCCAACAGCGACGACCTCTATCATCACAGATCTGCGGAGCACGCCAGGAGCTACATGCACCCGAGCGCGAACATAGCTCGGCCCATTGTCACTTACTCCAACGAGATCGTCAACGTGAGGGGCTACGAGAACGTGGTGGTGAGCGCGGCCAATCACCGGCCGTACGACCCCGGTACCAACACGGCTTACGACCGTTACGATAGCCAAAGCTGCGGGCCCATCCAGAGCCAACAACAGCAGCAGCAGCTCCACTCGCGGACCAACATGTACTACCTTGGCCAGACGGGGATGCTGTCGGACGACCAGGAGAGATCCTATCATCAGGACATCGGGGAAGCAGCCCAGCATCAGATGAGCATGGCGTCCGCGGCTTCCGGGATCATGAAAACCGAAGACGGTAGGGTACCACCTCTTTCACTAGCTTAGGATCTCCGGGAGATCGTAGAGAACTGTTTATCACCTGGTCTGTTTTCCATTTAACGCAGGTCCGCTTGTCTGTTACAGTGAAGTGCGTCACCGTAACACAAGTGCAGCAGATGCAGAAGCCCGGGGGTCCGCCAACGTCACCAGGAGGATCGGTAATGGACTTATCCACTTCTAGCGTAACGTCGACGAGTCCGCAGGTTAAAATCTCTTACGGCAATGCCAAAGGCATTCGGGGTCGACGTGTGCTTATGATAATTGCTTCCAGGGTCCACCGTACGGCAATAATAGTTTGAGTCCGCAGTATGGGGGAGGACAGACTGTTGGTGGGAGTCCGCAAGCCGCCGCGAGTCCTCATTTGACGGCGAGTCCGCAGGTGCCCAGCCCGCAGGGTCAGACCCTTGATCTCAGCGTGAACAGACTCCATAGGTAACGTAATATTTGATGACCAAGGTTGTGGGAGATTAAACAGTGGCGTTCTGGTCCCTTTGGTACTTTGGAGGGTCCAAAGTTGCGAGGTCCAGGGCTGGAGGCGGAAGACTGTGACTCAACAGGGCTATAACTGTTGGGTCCAGGGTTATACCCTAAGACAACCTTCTCCGATTTGGGGCCGATCCAATCACGACTAAATACTTGATCATGAGGCCTAAACCCCAGCATGGGTCTGGCAATCTTGTATGTCCATTTCGAGGATGGTAATAAAGAATGCTCTATCTGATTGCAGTGGTGCGCCCAGTCCCCAATACCCCACGGGCCACGGCGAGACGGTTTCTGTACCAGTAGGGCCTGGGTTCCCAGCGCCCCGGCCGATCGAGGAACAAACGGAGCCTGTGGACTTCTCGACGGCGAACGAACCAGTCAACTTCAGTGGGGGCGCAGCGATCAGGCCGGTCCCTGGATTCCCCCCTCCTGGTGTCCACGTCTCAGCGTACAGCCGAGAGAGCACTCCTGATAGCGGCGGCTCCCATTACATGGACGCGTATCGCGATCCTTCAGGTAAGCATTGGTACCAAAGATAATTCGATGGGCAAGCAGTCACCCAATAGGGTCTAATTCAAGCCTATTCAAAGTCTTTGCGGGTAGAGAAAGAAGAAAGCAGGTCTTGTACCGCACTTAGGTACCTGGTCTATTATTTTCCGTTATCATCATCATTTGCTAGCAAGCAGACCTTGAACCGGCTTGCTCTACACTTGTACCATCAACGCGTTAACTATCATATCACCAGACCTGTACAGAAGCTTTTTGCTAGACCCATCGAAGAGTCTTTATACATTGATGCAGGTTACGGGCCGATGAGTCCCCATCCGGGCTACGGCATGAGCGGGGTCCAACCGGAGTACCCTGGTAACACCTACAGCCCGTACCCCTCGGCGGGCTACAGCTGCGCTGCTACCTACCCCGGTGGACCAGTGACTTCCGGTTACCAGATCCCAGGGGGTTACACGCCCGCGCCTTGCTACAGCATGCCGCCACCCCAGCACATAGTCGGACCACTGGACAAACCCTCTCCAAAGGATGACAGGTACAGCACTTACTCTTGAAAGGTAGAATCTCAACGCCTTGACCTCTTACCACTAAGCGTAACACAGTTATCCAGCTTGTGTAAAGCAGAGACTCTTTCGTGTCTGATATTGGGTGTAGTGTATTCGCCGGCTGTGTGGCCTTGGTGTGTATTTGGCTTGGGTCTTTCTCCGAGGTGCAGCCGTCGTAGGTTCATTATGACTGACTGGTACTGCGAGAGAGGTGTAGCTCGCAGAAAGTACAGCGTTATTGTGGATGAACAGGTTTTGGGAGGAGTTCGCTGCAGCAAAGCAGGCATCGGGGAAAGCCTGAACCCTCTTCTTACGAAAGCCAAAAAACGGTAGCTGGAACTTGATGTAGAGTCGAGTCATAATGAAAGTACCGCGGCTGCAAGGGCTGTAACGAATACCGGAACTGCTTAGGATAGAAGTATTTACCGAATGCGTTTGCCTTAATGCTCCGCCAGTATCAGCCTGCTCGTTACGCCATACATAGACATATTACCAACGAGCATCCACCCAGGGGCCAAGAGTCGAGCAACGCAGGTCGAAAACCTAGTAAAGTGCCGAGGAAGAGGGTTGGGATGGGTGGGTGGGAGAGCAGAGTACGCCGGGTGAATTGCACTCAAGTCACGTTCGTCGACTCTGTCGGCGAGCAATATGCCGGCCACTCAAGGGCCATCGAAATTCTCGAGGCTTCTCATAGTCTCTCCGTAGTTGCTGGCTCGCTCGCGAGAATACGACGGGGCCGAGAAGCCATCGAGCAAACTGCTCCGCACTCCTCTCCGCTCCTTTCGCATCCTCCTCCTCTTCCTCATCCTCCGCTTGTTACCGCCGCTACCACACGCACTTGCCGCCCGGGCAACTTCGGGGATTTATTGCGGTTACCATCACAGATCCACCGATGCCGGTACACGATCCACTGGGAATGAAATCTTCCTAAAACTTCATAAAATCGTTGCCTTCATCATATGTTGTACTGTGGTCAAACCTTCCCATAACTCCCGTACAAGATCCCAAACTACCCCTAACCGAGGAAAGCGCGGAATCGGCGGGACCACTTCTAGAAAGAGAAGATCCATATGCGGATGGTATTAAAGAGCAATTTCTTTGGGCCTGTCAAAGATGTAGAGCGATAGTCGATTGATGAGAAGCGTAGGAAGCACAAGCATTCGGGCTAAGTGTGTGTTGATTGATGGTGTTCTTCGGTGCAGTTTGAGTATGAGGCGGCACTCGTTCAATTTCGCACCTCGTCCCGCCCCTCGTGGTCGCGATGGCAAGGAGCTGATTCAGTGCCCCACGTCGTCCTGCGATGGCATGGGTCATGTCTCGGGAAACTACGCTACCCACAGAAGGCAAGGCAGCATTGACATTGACATTGACCTCAACGTTATTCCGACATCCGCATATATGTACATACAGTATATACATGCATAGAACGATCCTTTAATCGTATTGATTATGTATATAATTGATGATCCAATCCTGTTTATCGTCCGACGTATCAAAGCAAAGCAGCACGCACGCACGCACGCCGTTACACTTTTCCTTCCGATCATGTGACCGTCTTGAACTGGACTCGAGCAACCCTTAGCAGTGCTGTCCATGCCTCTTCTCAAAGTAACCGAGTTAATAGAGTGGCTTCTTGAATGTACTTTCACGTCTGCCATGAATTTAGAGCCTCCTCACCATGTCGTTGCTTCTAGCTCGTTTTCCACCCCCTAAATTCGTGTCGTGTTTGTGTATTCCTCTACGTGTTAATGCCGGAACTAGTTGAGTCTCTTGTGTTTCTCCTACTTCATGAAACGAGTGTGTAGATGAGCTTCTTTCGTCCCTACCTTCATCCGACCCGACCCCTACGAAAAGGGATGGCGAAATTGCAACGAGGAAACGCTAAAACGAGGCCGAATATCGTATATTATTGGTCCCCTGCGCAAGGAAATCAGTAATTCACTACTGTATTTTGCATAAAATCAATTGCCATCGCGATACAAAGAACGGTCGGTGATTTATGCCGGGTCTTGTAGATGGCTGCTTTCGGGATTCTTATCCGAGCTTCCTTGCGCAAGGAAATCAATATAATCGAACACCACTGCATCTCGACAATAGTTCACTCCCATATTTTGCGTAAAATCAATTCCCACACCGATACCAGCAACGGTGGGGAATTGGTCGAGTGCCAAAGTCTCGAAGTGGAGCGTCATTTAGCGTTTTCGTTAGCCAATTCGATCACTCATCTTTACATACGCAATTAGTTTATCACCAGAACAACCCACTGATTCGCCAGCCTGTAGGCAGCTACGTAGCGAACTGTTGTCAATGCCCATGTCAGAGCAGAGCCGTAGCCCGAGTGTCAGCGAGATTCGGTGAACGATAATTGGAAGTTAATGAGTTTCACAGGGGTCAGGTGTGAGTGTACTCCCTGCTCTCCCCCTTTAATGTTCTTAGAGAAACGGAGGACTTTGTGTTTCACCGGCAGCGCCGTGCTTGAAGTCTCCAATTTCCTCTAATTAAATGTTTATTAATTTTAAAAAAACACTGTTATTTTTATTGGAGGAACGTTAAGCACTGCTCTGCTGATGCAAAGTCGAAACCCGAAAGTGACGAGTCGGAAGTGATCCAACTAAATGATGACATTGCCACTCGCATGTTTTTTTTAAATCTTAATTAAAATGTATTATTAATATTCAATTGAAGTGGCAACGTCGCATGGAATGCAAACCAGTTGGATGCTTTGGAGGGCGAACTAACCTATAAATGCTACCATAGAGAATTGCTCCAATAATATTAACAACTTGTTAATATAAATAGAATTAATTTGACCAATTGTTATTATTATTTAAACGAATTAAATATGGTAGCCTTTAAAGGCTAACTCGGCAAACCTTTTTATGTGTGGTATTGTGACTTAAACTCAAAAGCACTCACGAAACTGATGAAAACTCTTGTTCCTTTTTACAGTTTGTCCGGTTGCCCGCGTGCCGATCGCTCCCAGATCCAAGCACACTCGCAGGAACTGAAATGCCCGACGCTCGGATGTGATGGATCCGGACACGTGACCGGGAATTACTCGTCGCACCGCAGCCTTTCCGGCTGCCCGCGCGCGAACAAGCCCAAGAGCAAACCGCGCGACGGACAAGACTCGGAGCCATTGAGGTTTGTTGCTACTTTGTTGTGATTTAATTGCGGTGTTGGTTTGATGGTAAACTTGAAGTTGTGCTTGAAACTAATACGGAGTAACCTGAAATTCGTTGGTTTAATATTTGGTTGGGTGAGTGAGGCAGTGTAGGTTAGGTTTACAGGGAGCCACAGATGGCGCTAGTGGCTCTGAAAGAAAGGGCGAAATTTTTCAACTGAATATCACTTTGTGTGCGATTTTTCATATTTTTCTTATTAATTTGAATGTTTTTCTTATAAAAAAAACTTCTGGAAAATAACTTTGTTTTCTTTAGGAATTTTTATTTAATAATTCAGTAAAATCTACACGACACACCTAACAATTTTCATTTTGCAAAACATTAAATTCTCTATAAAGTGTTCATCCGCAATGACTTATTCGCATTCGTGATTTTGTATCACTCCAATAATTAACTGTAGGATGTTATCAGGGAAATAAAATCAATGTTTTTCGAATTTCTGCGGGATTAAAAATGAAACAAAAATTGCCAACTTTATTCCACCCCTCTTTCCGAAAAGATAAAAAAAAGCTCTTCGACTTTCTCCGCCTTGCGATTTGAGATATGCTTTTGCGTCGAGCCGCGCGCGCGAGGACTTTTATGAACAATGTGAAACTGTTATCTCTGTTTAACTGAATGACTTTACAATCATGCTGGTCACCGGAACTATCGCTAGTTGCAGGTACATTTTTTTATGGGTGACTACGCACGATATTTCTTAGAGTTCCGATCCAATCTCAACGACGTTCCTCGCTGATGTTAATTATTCCAAAATGACAAGGAAATTATTATTAATCACGCAGCTTTTAACATTTCTTACACTTGTTTCGGTTCATTTACATGTTTGTCGAGTAATAAATAAACATCGATGTGTTATGTAACTTTGGCAGAGACTGCTCTCGGAATTGAAAGAAATATAAGAAGCTACGAAGACTTTCGGGGACTCTGACGAGTTATGCAAATTAATTCCGTTACTGGAAAAAGGAATAAAAAATTGCAAACAAATTCTACGAGAAATAAAAGCGAGGCATAAGAATAAGAGGAAACTTAAATGCTAAAATTACAAAATCGCACTGAAAATTCGAGGTAATTGTTACCGGGCGAATTCCAGGATTCCAACCGATTAATTAGGGTAAATTTATTAAGGTTGTGGTCGAAGACAAAAGCAGCTCAAATTTCAAGACGTTGAGCTAACCTGCAATGTTCTGCGATGTCTGAAGTAATTCGAGTCAAGTCTGGGATAATTTAACACTAGAATTACCCCACCGTCTCAGAGTTCTAAATAAACAAGATTTACTAAATCAAATTCTTATTCGTTCATTTCTAATCTCCATATACATACAAAGAAATTCTTGGTTCCGGTGAATTACATAAGGTGGTTCTAGTGTTAAGGGCCGCAGTTATTTCCTAAGTGATATAATAAAATATCCTGCAACGGTGGTTCCAAATTCCACCCAAGCCTAGTTATGACCCAAGGGTTTTAGGACCTCCATTTGGGAAAGTATAAAGTTGGGACGCTGAGAGAAATGGGATTGAAAAAGACACGAAAATAAAAATGCAAAAGGAGAAAAGTAAAAAGTGGTTGTGTCAGCTGAAAGAAAAGAAATTAAATAAGCCAAAAATATCTGGTCAATCCCATTCTCCCACCGGTCCACCAATAATCCACAAAAAGAAGCTTTCTAATACCAAACGAAATTGTGACGATAATCTCTCAGAGGCCGAGCCCGCAGCACAATTAACACAAACATATTTTCTATTTCTTTCATGCTCACTTGTGGATGGATCTGTGCGGCGTCGATTGTTCTTCATCACAGGTGTCCGATCGCAGGCTGCGATGGGAACGGCCATGCAACCGGCAAATTTCTCTCACATCGAAGGTATGTACTTAACGAACGATTAAACCCGTATTTTAAAATTTGCTCGTTTTCAAAAAAGTCCATGTGGTCGAAGGTATAAAATCTGGTCGTAAAAAGGCGACAATTTTTCGGGCGATTACCAGTCCAAAACAGTGTCTGACAGGCTTTCTCTTGCAGCGCGTCGGGCTGTCCAATAGCGAACAGGAACAAGATGCGAGTGCTGGAATCCGGCGGCACAGTCGAGCAGCACAAGGCGGCGGTGGCAGCGGCGAGCGCCATGAAATTCGAGGGTATCAACTGCCCGACGCCAGGTTGCGATGGGATTGGGCACATAAACGGTTCCTTCTCGACGCACCGCTCGCGATCCGGCTGCCCGATCGCCGGGCACACCATGAAGAAGCCCAAGTTCGAAGACATGACCACGTTGTACAGCAAGGGAATCACTGGTGAGCATCAATCGCTCTTTCTTCCATTTTTCTTTCGTTTCTCGAAAGACCGAACGACTGAGTGGTCGCATGTTCCGTAATCTTTGCTGTCTGCCACCCATGAAATCAATTCGGCCGAGTAAAAAGATTTCGAAATTAAAAAAAGAATTTTATCAAATGAATTGAGAACATAAATCAATTCCGATGTCAAAAATCGAACTGGAATAATCCAGTTCTAAACAACACGTTCACTTTTACTATTTTTCGCTTTAAAAATATATATCAAAGTCCAATCACTTGTGCACTTTTTCACTCGAACGAAAACCCCCAAAAATCCGAGTGCTTGCATGTTCTGTGAAATAAATACGGCTGAATTTGAAGGAATAGAAAAACAAAAATTGACTACTGTTTCAGTAGACTTTTTTGATTAACACTTTCATGGCGGGTGTCGCGTATGCTTGACTTTACCATTAGTTTTCCCGAATGTGTCTCAAATCTGTCTGAAAATTATCGAGAAAAACGTTAAATTGAAAACACAAGTAATTGAAATACAAATTTCAAATTACTCTCAAGACAGATTTAAGTCCATCCGGTTCAGACGAAACTCTTACAGGAAAACCTTTTCAATCAATCCTGAAATAGCATGATTATTATACTCTAAGGTTACCAAAATAACACTTTCAATAGTTTCTCCACCCAAACACTCTCCGTCATGAAAGTGTCAGCATAAACACTACGTGAAATTCCTATTACCAATTAGTCTAAATTCCTTGGCCAACCTAACCTCTAAATTCAAAAATCGAGCCAATTCTGCTGGCCTTAAACCCGAAGTCAACCTAAACAGTTAAAAGCAATAAATAGAACCACGGTGAGTAAACCATGTATTTAACAAACGCCACGGAGTGTCACCAGCCGTGGCCGATGATCGCTGGGTGCAGTTCAGTGCGACAATAGTCTTAATCATGCAATGATGTGCTGTCATACCAAAAAACGATACCCCCACTCTTACGTTTCTACCCTGACACCCGTTTATCTTCTCGTTAAGTAGTGCATTTCTTTCGAGGCAATCCGTCCTTCGCGTTGCGCCAGTTCTCCGTGCGAGCCTATCACCTTCCGCCTCACCCCAACTTTCCGTCCCTCCCCAATCGTAAGGACAAACTATGTGTTCCTCTTCGCGCCACCTTAAGCACTAGCGGCACACGCGATTGACGAATTTCCAGCGCCAACCCCCTTAAAGTAGTGGATAGAACAATAATATATCTTCTGATTTATTCTGGGATCACTATCAGCTCCTTTCCCGTTGAGCTTTGGGGAGAGCAATATATTTTAAAGGTAAGGGCCTGACGATACTCGCCATTTGTTTCCTATGTGTTCTTGGTGTTACATAAAACGATTCATGACTCCTGTATCTCTCTCTCTTTCGTTCCACGTGACGATGCGCGAGTGTTGGCAGCAGCTAAATAGTTAAAGACAAAGTACCATGTGTGGACGCGAGGAACGTTCGAGCCCAGGCCAGCACTCGTCGCGTCGCTCTTTCTCTCTCTCTCTCTTTTTTATCTCTTTCTCTCTATCTCTCTCTATCTCTGGTTTTCTTTTCTCTATATGGTATGATGGCACTTCACGCTTCCCCACAACACCTTCATACGATCTCCCCCCAGTTGCCAAGTGTCCGTTGGAAGTCCGTTCCCCGTTCTCTGCATCCGCTAATACATGAGTGTCACGCTTTTGGAACGAAGAACCGAGTCGAGACTGTCAGCTTCCGGCTAAAGTCGCGCGTAGACCTGTAAATCAATCCCTAAAACTAAATCCCGGTACGTCCAGTGTGATATAGGACACACGTTGCCACACTCTCGCGTCGGAACGACCCACCTTAGACAGATTCTTTCACTAAAACGTAGTAGATTTGGAACCAAACGTCTCTCGATCTTCAATTGCCAAAGAAGTGAACGCTTTGGGCGTTCCTGGTGTCCTGCACTTCCGCACCTCCTTGATTGTCAGTTGCACCGAGGGGCGCGAGAATGTCGGAAACCAGGAAAGGCCAATTGGAGAGATGGCCGAGCAATCACTAAATCACTCCTGTCTTTACTATGACACCCAGGAGTGGACGCCAGTGGTCCGATTCATGGGGGTGCACCAGGTACGGCTCAAGTTAACACGATCAGTGGAGGGACCACTGGTACTCACGGCGAGGATCTTTACACACTAGAAGCTGAAATCACAGAACTACAAAGAGAAAACGCTCGGGTAGAATCCCAAGTCCTGCGGCTGCGTTCTGACATTACCGCCATGGAGAACCAATTGAAACAGGGTGAAAAAGTAAGTAGACGGCATCATACACTACCTTCAACTGGCTTTTCTCTTTGTTGATTATCGCTATAATGCGTTCTGTAAAGGAGTGTACTATCCGTAAGGGTAGTGGCCTTCCGGGTCTGATTCCTTGAAGGATGCTACCTCTTTGAGTCTGGAACCCCTAAGGGTAGAACCGTTCTGGGTGCCATTTTTCTGATGGTACCTTTCTGGGTCTCAATCCTCCAAAACTACGTCTCGCGACAACCTTGCAACAACATACCACCCTCCTGGGTCTAAATGAACCTCCGCAAAGGTCCAGACAGGCCCAATCCAACTAAACGCGTCTGTTATCTTCTTTCCAGGATACCACAGTCATAACACAACGTAACAGTAACCTCACCGACTACTACCAATCGATTCGGGACAACATGATCAGTCTGCTGGAACACGCGGGTCTGCCGAACGCGAGTGGCGGCCTGCAGGAGAAGATGTGTCAAGAAAACTTCGACAGTTACCTCAGCAGACTGCAGAGCCTGTGTACCGCCGACGGATACTGTGCCGACGAGAGCAACCGGCCGATATACGAGAAGGTGAAGACAGCCCTCCAAGACTTCACGGTCCTACCCACTCCCATCTGAGACCACCTGTAAACCCGGACGAGCTGGCAACCCAGCGAGCGACCTCGCCCGATCGCCAACTGACTTTCGTACACTGCTAGTAGTAGATATCGGAGCAGCCCTCGCGCTGACACCGACATATATTTCATGTGACATATGCGTACCAAGTGTTCATACCGGCGGCGTAAGGAAACGAACTGTCTCAATGTTTCGAATTGTGAAATGAATGCGCTCGCCTCGATGTCTCTCGCGCCGAACAAAGTACTTCTAGTGTCTAACGAGTTAAACCCAAGCGAGTTTTTGTGTATAGCCTGTTTATAAAGCTGCAACGGCACCTAAAGCGCGTCAGACCGCAGTAGATTACAAGTGGCAGTGGTGATTAAGGACTAACGCCGCTCAGAGTTATATCTTTTGTACATACGTGCTGCCCCGGCACTTCTGTACATAGCCGGGGCGTTTATGTTAATCAAGGTGTTGTGGTAACTAGTTTATGGCATGTAAAAATCGCTTATAGTTAAAGGGTACCCCAATCTAAGGTGTGTAAGTCTCTAACGCTCGCGTGACGACGAAGGCCGATGGTATTATCGATAAAACGCTGCTTCCGATAGGCCGAGGGTTCTTTGTCTTAACCAATCACTTGCATATACTTAGTATCGCTATTTGCTCTTATTACTAATACGGTAAACGATCGCGACGCGGATCCAGATCATTTCTGAAAGTCAAGCTATTCATTATCGTTGCTACCATTACCCTTGATACCGTCAGTAGGATCGTAGCGGCAGCTGTAACTTTACATTACGATCGACTCCAGTATTGATACGTCAAATTGTCTATAATGTGTACATAAATACAGAGAGGTTCGGCGATTGTAAAAACGTTGGCTGGAACTCACCGCCTCGACCGCCGCCGACCGGCGTCCAAGGGCGGGAGTGACGAATCAGCAATATACAAGCGAGGGTGGAGAATCGGCATCATTTTTACTCATGGTATTCACGAACTTGTAAAAAGTATTTAATAACAGCGTATTACGGGATGGTATTACCAGCAGGATCGTCGTCCAACGAGAGAAAGGTTACTTGCTTCCTCCATTCACGTCTATTGTCCAGATGGTCGTTTGAGGTACCCGTTGGTTAGGTGTTCCGCCGCTAAGTGGTGAAATCTAGTGTTGAAGTCTAGGGGAATGTAACATCTATCTAGAACCCTTAGAGGTACCCATCTGGGGCCCAACCTCCTGATGGTACTTTCTGGATTTGGACCCCACGCGTGTTTACACTGTGAGTGGTTGACTCCACCTTCCGGGTCCACATCCAGAACAATGTACCTGGTACTGTGCCACATCTATTGGGAACTGTTTAGCTACGATCGCGTGCCTAGTGCCAACCGGTGACATCACTAGAACTCAGGGACGTGCGAACGAGGTACCTCAAACTCATCTATTCGGATCTCCAATTGGTTGTCTCGGCTAGTGATACCACATCGGATCGAACGGCTATGCCAAGTGTGTCGCGCACTCGGAAACTTAACTCGTCTATGTGTTGAGCATGTGTTATACGAGAGCAATGCGAGCTCGAGCTTGTTTGCCAACCAACCGATATGTACTATACCTCTGTAATCAACTAATACGATGAATAGAAGTCCCTTTTTCACACGAGAATTACTATAGTAAGCCCCATGCAGAGACTCCGTCGAGTATTGGTCCTCCGCGGAACAGTATTACAGGCTTGCGTGGTAATATTTTTCCAATTCAAGTGTACTCGACCGAGACACGCGTGAACCTTGTGCTGTGCACCTCATTGGAGGAGGGACTAGGGAACTTCTAGTGACATTTCCTCTTTTTCGGACCAAAATTCCTGGTGCCTATCAGAAATCTCTTGGAATCCTTTAACGTTTTCTGTTCCCAGCGAGTGAAAGTGACTTGGTCCCCCTCCAATGAGGGCACGGCAAGCCGAGCGTCCATTTGCCAGTGAAAAAGGATCGATAACGACTCTCGAAATTGTTGTTTGTTACTTTAGGCTCACCTGAGAACTTCAAGAGCTCTCCAAGAATATTTTCACGCGTTATGCATTGACGATTGCCACTTTCCAGAGTTGTTCTCGGGGGTTATTCCCTCGGAAAAGCGGACACTCGGCGCTAGGACCGAATGCTGCAAAATCCTGTCTCTTGTAAATGTGTCCACTGTATTAACTGTGTAGCATGTTAAGATTGTGCCCTCTGCAGCGTACTGCTACCAATATAACAGTTGATAGTGCTCCTGACAATGGCCGCACACGGGTTGGACGCTCATTCGCGATAGACGCTGGTGAACAATGCCGTATTCTTGAATATGAGCGCAGAAAAATCGAATCAAGCATTTCTTGTGATAATTTTTGAGGTTAGAAACTCGTTCGTCATTGGGTTTTGGCGGGAATTAAAAGATGTTACATTTATAAATAATATTACAAAGTAAATAATTTTATATTCATTTAATATTTTCCTTATTTTGTTAGCCTTTTAATTGTTATTAATTTAGTTATTCGTCCACCTTCGAATGAGGCCCACTCAAAAATCTTTTGTAACCTCAAATTGAACGACGTGCGTTCTCGAATTTCGCGCGTTTAGAGTGTCTGAGCGTCCAATCCGAAAGCGGCCAATATGAAAACCTGGCCCAATTCTCATCTTCTTAACTCGAGCGAGGACGCGGAAAGGATTAACGAGGACTATGGGAGGTACCGAAGGAGACAGAAAACCAAAATCTAGATAGCTCTCTCTTGGATAGGCTCATAATTAAGTATTAGCAAGTTCAGATCCTTGAATAAAAGACGAAAGGTTGATAAATCCTGGTGAGTGTTTCTTTCGGGAATCGCCGAGGTTGCGCTACCTAGAATCTTGCCCGATTTAGTGGTTACAGGGTGTTTCATAAATGCGGGCCGACTTTACTATGTTACTAGTAATAATTAGTGATTATTGTGATATTATTAATTATGTCAATGAGGATTATCTTCTTGTAAAGAATGGGACGAAAGGAAAGCTGGCTGCTTTCGAAATTCTCACCAAGAACTCCTTTTGCAGGAAAATCAAAAGTTGTGGATTCGTTGTTAATTGTGTATTGTTTGAATTGTTAGTGGGTAGTTTGGGATTCGGAGAATGAGAATTTCGAAAGGAGTACAATCTTCGTCTGCGTTTCAATCGTTTATGAAACACCCTGTATTGGTCGGAATGTTGAGGAGAGTATGGAAATGTTTGTGCATAATTAAAATCACTGGTTAATTTGTTGTTGTTATAATTGATTCGTTATTATTCGGTTGCGAGATTTCAGAGACAGCCCCTGTTTGTCGGGGTTTGGAAACAGTTGTGATTCGGGTTTTCATTTTTAATTCGAACATTGCAAATTCAACTCCATTTCGAATTTGAATTCAAGCACGTGAAACACCCTGCACACTGCTCCCGGAAACTATTTTCGATGTTACCAAGTATTGTTTTTGAGAATTCCACTCTCAAATGTCATTTGTACTCAAATGTCAGGTGTACACCGAAATCCAAAAACCGACGGTTCGAGCAAAAAAGGCACAATCCTCGGAACCCTTGCCGCACAATACTCGCTAATATTCGGATATCATGGTATTTCAACAATAAAGACTGTACATTTGTTGTTAATTTAAGCGTTCGTTTCTTCGCGATGACGTTCGGTTGCTCCCATTGAGTTTCTCCAGTTGACTTGGACTCATCGGCGACTCGAAGTTTGTTAATACGATTAACGTGGCGCCTGGTCTAAATAAATCAATAATCGTACGATTCAACATCGATTCATTATTCACGTGACACCTCGTTATTGTATGTACTTCCACCAGAATTCGATGATACCAATTTTATAAATCGTTTGCAAAGACATTAACATTCATTTTCATTATTATATTATATTTCTAATCATTCTCTTTTCATTCTCTCTTTCGGTTTTGCAATCAAATGTTAAACTCAAAGTTAACAAAATTCATTGTAAATTAGCAAAAATGTTTCTTGCGTCTATTTTAATCTTTAATATAAAAAACCAATGACAAACAGGTAAGTTGACTGAAAAATCATAAGTAATTGAGAGTTCTGACTTTGTTTTCAATAGTTTTAGAGTACAAATTGATATGCCAACTTCATGCAGCGTATCACTTTATCTTGGAGTATTCTCTTTATCAATAATTCTTCAAGATCAATAAATGTATATAGTTCTATGAGAGTTCTATCTTCTGACAACAAAAAATAACAAAATAAACACAAGCAAATTCTTGCCAGCACGTAGCAAGGTGACATGATCTGAAAGCGTTCTAATGATATAATCAACTAGAACATTTTTTAAACAATTATTTCACGCCCACCTAAATCGATACTTTTACAACTTAATCATCGAGACAAGAAACGCTGGGGTGAATCGGAGCACGTCTACGTTCGTCGTCGAGGAAGGCAAAAATTAATGAGCGCGTCGAGCGACTGCGCCTACGTCTTTGATAAGGCAAATTGGTGGGGCGCCGTCGCCAATGAATCCAGCGGCGAGTCTCCTCCAAGCGCGAGCCGCAGTGCCGCAGTCAGTGCGCTCAGGACTTCGCGTGGAAATCGGTCGGGTTCGGTGGGAGCGCGCGCGGTAAACTGTGCGTGAAAGTGGGATCTGCTCTGCGCTCGTTCCAAGGCATTCCACTCTCGGTTTCACGTCCGAGACTAGGCCAGTGGGCTTTCAGCCGGCTTTCCTTGGATTGTTGAGGAGCACTCAGGTCTGTTGAGACGGAGACGTCATTCTTATTGTAAAACTCGTGTTTGCACTGTTTGATATTTAAGAAACAATGTTATAAAGCAATACGGGTTACAATTGTTTAACAATATTCATTTCGTTATTTAAAGGTATTATTAAACTTGGTTATTGAACAATCATTTGACAATTTGAACTAATAATCTCGAAAGAACAGTGTACGAACACGTACAATAACAATAATAATTGAGCAACCGCAAAAATCACAATAATTTGGAATCATTGATAATGACTATAAATAATTTGAATTACTTCTCCACAATATTAAATTTAATAATTAATATCCCAGGAATGATGTAAGATATTTTTTGTGCAAATGCGAGAAATGTAGCAAAGCAGCTGTTTTGAAAAGGGTGTACCTTCTACTAAACGAGCCGGTCTTTAGAGCCGTCTTTTTACAAGTTTGCGTAAGCGCTCCATGAGACCGACAATTACATCAACCAACTAGCATAATACTCAGTGCCGGGGTCACTCATTATGCACACTCCCAATAGCGCACTTGCCGGGTTCTTCACTCGATATCGTCTACCTACGAATGGCTGAATATACAATTGCGGTTGCTCTCCAAGTTCGATATTCTAATCTACCGGGCGGTTCACGAGAAATGTCCCCAATTTAATCGACGATTCTTTCAATAAAACCGACAGAAAAGTGTTAACGGCACTTTGCAACAATTGGTTTGGTTTATTGATCGTAACCTTTTGAATAGAAATATTAATTGTACTGGGTGATGCAAAAGTAACGTAACTTAATATTTAATTCCGATTATTTTTGCGAGATGAAGCGAAAGTGTTTATGGCACTTGGCAATAATTGACTTAGTTTTTAAGGCCTAGGCGTTTGAAACGATCTGTGCATTGTATATCCCAGTAGCCGTTTGGCCCGCGGCGATAAGTGCATTATCGCAGTAAGACTCTCTGCTCCAGTTGCGGACGCGGCCTGAATTCGTCGGGGCGTGAATGCCGATTAAACGCGACGGCAGAATCGACGATAATGAAGCAATTTCACATGATTAATATTACATGTTTATATACTGTCAATATCTTTTTATTAATTCGATCATTAAGGGATTGTTTTATCGTTCAATTAGAATAACATGATTGGATGGCAATCTTTTCTCTACATTTATATGCACCGTTTGACGATATATGTAATAAAATAATCATATGTTCTTCTGATTTTGTAATTAAAAAAGATGAATAATTGTAAAACCTAGACCAGAAGCAGGCATTTCCATTGCAAGTTGGATGTCAAACGAAATGCAGTGGAGCTGATGCATTATAATTACTTCATGTAATTAGTATAAATGTCCAGATGTCAATTAGAAAAAACACATTCCCATTGCAAATCGAGACAAGTTAGCAAAAACGCAACATGCAACCTGTTCAGAATTACTGCCAATTTTAGACTTGTTATTTAAAAACACATTTCTATTCGACATCAAGTACCAAACGGACCGAGTTCAGCAAAACACATTACGAAAGCGGGAAATGGTAGTCGCACCGGCGGCGCCGCCGTGCAAAGTTAACTGTCACGTATAACTGTTTATTCGATTTCAGTCTCGCGTTACTGAGCTGCGGTCCCTATTTCTCAAGCGAGTGTGCAATTCAACCCGCGTGCGAACTTCCCGCTCCAATCAATCATATTATTGATTGTTGTTTAGAAACAATTGCTTTTGTTTAATAATATTACACAATTCCAATGATATATTACAGTACTGAGCATTATGGGGTTGTCAAGGGAAAGATATAAAAACTTGTTGCGAAAGTATCAAAGAAGACAATTCATTTGTTTACGTTATAGTACAGTGAATGCGACGAATGAACTTTACCCGACAAAGTTTGCTCGCGCATAATCGTTCTCGTAGTGATAACAACTTCGCTGTATCATGTTTGCGCACGACGATTAATTTCGCGGAGCGCGTCTTGGCTATCTTTAGCGTAAATCGCTAATCTCAGCGTGGCGTTGCAAAATAATTTTAATGATTTTGTATTTCCGTCCTTCTACATTTGTTGCTTGCAATTATTCGATTTGGTACGTTTTAATTTAAGTTTGCAATTGAATTCTTGGTTGAATCAGCAAAAAAACTAATAAAAACGAAAAAATCATGATTTTCAACTTTTATGTGGTCATATGAATATTTACCAAAAACATTGAGCATCCGTGACAATATCGGGCAGTTTCGTCACGCGATCTTCCATGACGAGGTTTTTTAATTCGTCTGACGCAAAGGCTATCGCTAAGTGTCACGATTGTGAATCTTCTGGCTATATAAGAAATAATGAGCGGACCAAAGTAAATAATGTGGCAAGTTCAATGTACACAGTCCGACGGGAACAGGATATTCATGACTATGTTATCAATGGTCGTCTTGTTTCATTAACTAATCGCGGACTTAGTTGAAATTGAATATGTAGTGGTGACAATAGTACATAAATTACACTTGCAGCAATTGCTCCTTACAGTTCAAGGATAGAGAGTCGTAGCCAAACTTCTTGTCGTCTCATTAGCAAATTATTGCAAAGTTTACTTTGTTAATAACAATTTAATTGTTAACTGTTAATTTAATATTTTTACAATATTTTGTTAATAATTTAATATATTAAAATTGTTGAAAATATAAACGAAAAATAATAATACGTTGGCATTAAAACAAAATAATTGTATAATAATACAAAGAGTTGATTGGGTTGCAGGCAAACCGGAAGTATGAAGAACGCGATGCAATTTATTATCCATTTGGGGTTCTTCCTCACCTACGTGTTCACAGTGCACTATGCGTGCAACCACTTGCACATTCCGATGCTGGCCAACGCCTTCAAGAAGTTTGATGCTGGACAGGTCAAATACCTCACCGTTTGGAATGTGGTGAGTTCTTTTTAATACAATTGTGGCGACCTAAAATATTGCCCCTAGCGATCTTCCACCCGAGTTCAATGGACTGCGTAAGAGTAACTCATTAGAAACGCAATTTTATCGTTTCTACCAACACTACGAGTCACAATCTTTACAAATGGGCTTTTTAAAGTATGAGTCGACTTTTCGAAGTCCACCGTTTCCACCATAGTGACGACGATTCTATGAGCCAACATATCTCGCTGGGACTGACCTGGTAAGAGTTCCGGCGCTCCAAGTCTTTTAAACTTGGAAAAACGTATCCAATTCTTCAACATATGGAAATGAAGATTAGGAAATCAAGAAATTGTAATCGGAGAATCGTAGCGAGAGAACAGACACGAAAAAATTCTCCAAAATAACTTTTATTCCCAACTCCGTAAACTCCAGCCACTTCCACCACCCAATACATTCATCTTTCAACCCACACGCAAAGGCAAAAGGCGTGTATCCGTGTGCGTCACGTGGAATGCCTGAAATTACAATAAGTTTACACACAATCCTGCAAAAGCATGGTATCCTCAACCTCCTCTAGAACAATGCCTTTAAAAGTACGCAATCCTTTTCGGCCGCTTCTAATCCGATCGGAACCGCCGACCTAATCCGATCGCCAGAGCAGCTCCGAATCGCGAATCACTCGCACAGACGTAGTGCGTTCCAGGCTGTGCTCATCGATCGCAAGTGTAGGTTATGGAAACTCGCTTCTTCCCTTTCAACCCCAAGACCCCACGTGTTTTCGTTCGCTCGCGTCAGTCTCTGCCTGCGAATGAGGAAAACAAGAATTTACAATCGTCCCAAGTGAATCGCATGACTTTTCCCTGCTATTTTCGACATTCCGGCGAAGATTTTTGGGCGACGAGCACACGTGAAATGTTTGATTTCTAACACTCGGAATTCATTTGCAACTCGTTGAGAGAGATCTTGGATTTTGGTCGTTTTGTTTTGTTTGTGCATGTATTTTTCGAGATTGCAGTTAAGTGTGTTGGTCGAAAGCTTCAACTTACTTTGTGGGCACAGAAGAGTAACTATAGTTGCGTACAGTGAGAACTCAAGTTTGCTCTTCAGTTGCATTGCGAGGAAGTCTGGTTTCTGAAAAGTGGATTCTAGTCGCTGTTGTTTTTAGTCTGAAAACATTGAATTCCTGTGTTCTTTCTCTCTGTTTGTAACAATAACTTGCCCTTGTTTAAGTACTC
Source organism: Crossocerus cetratus (assembly GCA_963675795.1). Lineage (NCBI taxonomy): Eukaryota > Metazoa > Arthropoda > Insecta > Hymenoptera > Crabronidae > Crossocerus > Crossocerus cetratus. The sequence continues at coordinate 8,265,217 of OY776664.1, read as the reverse complement.
GCAGAAACATAGCAGTTGAATTTGTCGAGTAAATTCCAGTGATATTTGTCACAAGCGAAATGCTATGGGCTCTTTATTTGGAAGTCCTGCCTTTGGAAAGCAGATGATTACAATTTAAAGTCTGAAAGTATCAGCTTTATTTCCCTAGTTCTGTAAGACTGACATTTCCTCGTTCAGTTACTCCCAGGAACACCACTTTAATTTTTTGAGTAACTAGAATTGCATGTGCCTTTGAATGCTTGTTGCGTCCCTGCAAACTTAATTTACTTGAGAATCTTTCATTATTCAGTTATTGTTGTATTCGTGTCATATTTATGTTTGTCTACTTTCTGGCTTTCTAGACTGTGTTAGATGCACTTGGGTTTTTACTCAACGCTTTTAGTAGTAGAACTTAGACTAGCAATTGAAGTAAAGTTAATTGCAAATTAAAGTTGTAATGTTTTAGTAGTTTGTGGGAAGAAAATACTAGTTCAATCTCTCATAGGAAGGATGTTGACTCACTTGATATGAGTTTGATGTACTTCAATTAGACCAAAGTGAAAAAGAAAATTGAGTTCAATGCATTATTATAAATAAGATACTTTTTAAATCTGGCATGGGAAAAATCCAAACAAACTTGTTGCTTTTCCAAATTAAATTACATCCACAATCAAAATAATTGCGTTTGATTAGTTTCGTATAAACGAAACACTCACTAAATCGCACTTAGGAAGAACAAATTATATTCGATTTGTGAAATGAATGTTGTCAAATATATGATCAGCCGCATGCCACACGAATCTACGATTTCTTTATTTCTCCCGCATACAATTCCACTTATTTCCGGTTTTCTCGAATTTACTAATTCGTTCGTAATAATTGCACGACTCTTGAACAGTGGAATCCCCACTAAATGCATTCTCCTCGACTATAAACAAAATATAAAAAAAAACATATAAAACAACGCCTGTAGTTCATAGAATTTTAATTTTGTTATTAAAAAATTGTCCATGGTATATGACTTTCTTAGTTAAGGGGGAACGTTTGCCTATAAGCGGCAATTCTTCTTCCTCCCCTCACGTTCTGCGGGCTTTTTCGACATTCTAGAGCTCGGGCAGAGGTCTCTCTCGGGCACGATGGCGCAGGAAATCCTCCTGGTCGCCTTTCACGTTCTGAATTGCCTGCAATTCGCATTTGCCGTGCACTACGATTACACATACGTGGTGATACCACGGTCAGCGGCGAGGGCGGACAGCGTCATCGGTGGGAAGTTCAAGTTTCTCACGTTCTGGAACGCGGTTTGTATTCTGGCCAGAGATTGTTCGCGTTGCTGTGTTGTAGAGTGTTGCTTGTTTATTTATTTATACATTTATTGTACCCTTTAAGAATTCGTTTTTCTGTGTTGGAAAACTTTTTCTAATGATATCATATTGGATTTTTCTAATTATATTGTTCCTCTGTTTTTTATTTGTTTATTGCACCCATAAGCTAATTTAGTTCATTTTTCTGTGAGGGAAGAGTTCTTCTCTATATTTGTTATGTTATTATTTACTGTTTAATTTGTGCTGTTCCTCTGCTCGAGGGAGTGTTTCTTTAATTATTTATTGCACCTCTCTCGGTGTTTGTGTGCAGTGAAGCTGTTGGAGTATATCATTAAACAATTGCATATTGTCCTGTATTTGTTATTTAATCACCATTAATTGTGCAAAAGTTATATACAGATTTTTATAAGCCGTTTTCTTATCCAAATGACACAGCAGTCAGATAGACCTCGTAATCATGATTGAGCTGTTGGTATTTTAATGCTGAAATCCATTTAATAATGCTTTTCCGTGTTATATGATGATTAATAATTAATAATCGCTTTCTTCAATCATTGATGTTAATATGTTTATGCTTGATTCTGTTCGCAGATACTTCAGACGGTGTTCTTCCTGATATGTCTGATGAACGACATCTTCGGCACGAACGCCGTTAGCCCGAAGAAGAAGCCACTGATACGCAGATTGAAGGACTACGTCCACGCCACCCTGAGTTTCCCGGTCTCTATGGTGAGTGTGGAACCAGTGAAAAGTGTCCATTTACAAATTTCGCACGTGTGGAAACTAAAAATAATTACCGCTGCCCCAGTTTCTCAAAATTGGGATTTTCGCCACAAAAATAACACAACGAAACGTACGAACAAGAAGTGTTGCAATTGTTTTTTTTCCAATACACTTTCCAGTTCGTCGGCGTCACATTCTGGGCACTGATGTTCGTCGACCGGGAATTGGTGCTGCCGAAGGCAGTTGACCCGTACTTCCCATCCTGGCTCAATCACTTGATGCACACGATGATTATGATCTCGACGGTGGTGGAGATGGTGATGGCACCACGAACGTATCCAACGAGGTCCCAGGGACTCTTCGGACTCACAGGATTCATGCTGACTTATTTGATCTGGTATATAAACTTTCAATCTACAAAATTACTTTAAGAATTCCCATTCCATATTGCACGAAGAATATAATGATTAAAAATCGTCTTGTCTGGCTCAGGATGCACGTAGTCTACTTCAAGAGCGGCGTCTGGGTCTACCCGGTCATGGAAGTGCTAAATTTCCCCCTGCGAATGGGCTTCTTCGTAGTCCTGCTCTTGTTCTGCACGATCCTCTACATAGTCGGGGAGAAGCTCGACTCGGCGCTCTGGCGCAAGGATGCCCAGCAGAAGCAGTCTCACTCCAAGACGAAGTGAACGATAGCGAGTCTGTGAGCGATCAGTCAATCCCCCGCAGTTGTGAGAGCTGGTGTTCAATAAAAGAATTCTTGTTTTCTACTCATATGTATTTCCTACTCGACTTCCTACCAAACCCCTTGAAATGGATTCAATAATTCAGCAAACAATAAAATCAGCAAGTAGAAAACATGAGAAATGACAAGTAAACTGTTTTACCGACATCCAAATATTTAGCGGCCAACACACTCTACCGGCGAATCCAGAGACCAAGTTCAACTGAAACAAATCCCGGCGTTTTAAAACTCGAGTATGCTTCAAACGCGTCAATTTCGGATCCTAAGTCAAAATTGACCTGAGAAGAAAGAAATCAACTACGAAAGGTGGGGAAATTCACGAACGACAGGAAAGTGATGAGAGAGTTTCTCCACTGGATTTTGGAGTTCACCATTGGAAACTTGTTCGGCAAGGACATTACTTGCGCCGAGCCGATTCATCGCTGCGATTCTTATCAACCTGGGGTTTTGATCGAACTTGGTAGAACTGGCGTGAAAGTATGTTGAGATTCAGGTTTCACTTAACTTTTACACTTAATTTACTGTTCAAAGTTCACAAGCTATTAATTCGCAAATTTAATTGTTCGAGAATTCAACGCAACAAGCATTCTTCAATCTGTCACGTGTCTTATTATTGTTCCTTGCACGTTTTAGTTTAAATAACTGTAAATTTTCTGTTTAATATTTTTCTGAATTAGATAATAAAATATTGAAACTTTAAATTGAAGAATTAAATAATGTAAATCAAAATTGGCCAGAATTATTATTAAAAATTTAGAAAAACCAGAAAATCAAATTCGAAATAATAAATAATTAAACAATATTTACATAAATTTCGCAAAAGCTGGTAAAAATTATTGTTAACAAATACTCAAAACTCGGACTCCCAATTGTACAAAGAGTTACATCACAATTCAAGCAAATTTCCCCTGATTTCGAAAAGATAGCATAAAAGTCATCAGATGCGCACTACGCGCATGCACCAGTCTTTTTCCACTCCCAGTGTCAATTGGGGTTAGCTCGACAGCTCTCAAAATTATATCCGAGCATTTCGAGCTCAGTCGTCAAAAGTCCACAGTTAATCTCCTCTCCAACCTCTGTTTCTCAAAATGCAGACATCAAAGGTATCGAACTTAACCAACAGCCACCATTCAAAAAATAATTCTCAAAGTCTGAATAATTATTTTTAATTTTTTCAATTTGATTCTCCTTAACAATAACATTCAATTGGCAGAGTCAAATTTCTGAGTCCAAGGATATGTCAAAGTCTTCATTTGGAGTTCAGCGAGTTGTAGAGACTCCTCAAATTCAAAGCGAAACTATAAGTGAAAGCAGGAATTTAGTATGTGATTTGTCCACAGCTCTTCAAGAAATTCTTAATGCCGTGCGGTCTGTGTGCCGCCGTGCCCGTGATTGCACCGGTCAGCCCCAAGGAGTGTCAAGGAGACAAGTGCAAGAGGCTAGTCAGGCCTTCTGATCTGCCTTTGTACACGGCGGAAGAGCCAGTACTGAAGGATGTCTCTCAGTAAGAAACTGATTTTATTCCTCAAATCCCAGTTGATCAACTTGATTCCATGTTGCATATCCAAAATTTGCTTTGGGGGTTCAATACTTTGAAGGTCCAGGTCAAATATTGGTGAAAATGGCATAAAAAAGACAGGGTTGTGTAATTTGAAATACTAAAATACTGGAATTACCATGGCATTTTCCCAGTTATTTGCTTATAACTTTGTTGGGATAAAAAGCTTAGCGCGATAAAAAGTTGCATCATTCGGAGTGTGTGCTTTAAGTCAATTGTTGTCCAATTGAAACACAATTGATTATAAAGAACCAAAGTATATAATCTTTAATTATGCTGGTAAAAGAGTCTTAATTGTTTGATAAGATAACAAAATTATTTCAGTGGCAGTTCGATTCCCATCTTAGAAGAACAAGTGCGTAGCGTACGCTTATCCATGCAATCGGTAATATCTCAGTATGAGCATATAACAAACACTTTATCCTCGACAGTTGAAACTGGAGTTGCTCACAGCCAAGGTAACTAACTTAATTCCAATACCAATTAAGATAATCCTATGAAACTCGGTTCGCGGCGATTCTACAATTAGGGTCTCTCGTACAAGATGATTTTTCACTTGAAACTATCTACTTTAACATGTATATAATAAGTTTGTCGAAAAAACATTGGTGTCCAAGGAAAAAATTGCCAAATTTCCCCACCCTTTTTTAAGTCTTACTTGTATGAGATACGTTAATATCTGCAATAATTCCAGCGACGATAGACTACCTCCGCGACGAGAGTAACGTTCTCCCGAGAATCGGAGCGATCACCCTCGGCGGCTTAACCGGTCTAATCCTCGGCATAAGAGGAGGCAAGTTTAAGAAGCTGGTCTACACGACCACAGGCGCGGGTGCGATGGCGAGCCTCAGTTATCCCAATGAAGCTAAGGAAGCTTTGAATCTGGCGACGTATTACGCTAATATTGGCTATAACTTTATTTACGGCGGTGAGTTCTGGTTCAATAGTTACCTAATGTTTTGTTGATATTGACTATGGTTCGCTCCTTCTCTTTTGGTTTCTTTCTATTAATTCATTTGCGTGTAAAAAATAGATTTACACGTACCGGTATTTATTTCAGGCAACACTAATACAACACTTAGTTATAGTTAATTAAATAACTCTTTTTTTAACAAATCCGTGAAATAATTTAGTAAAAGTCTGAAAGACTTATTTAAATTAATAACTGCTTTATAATTGGTGATTATTAGGGGTGGTTCGGAATCCACCTTAAAAATTGTAGGTCCACCCGGTATGAGAATAAATTTGGTGTTCCCTCCTGCCTTACGGAAGCTCATACCGGGTCGGTATGTGAATACAGGAGGTATTGTATTCCATACCCGTCGCAAACCCTGCGGGGAGTCGACGTTAATGAAAACAATCAATTGGTGATTATTAATTGATTTTTTTCTTTTAATCATTTGAAGGAGCATTCAATACGAAAAGAACGTTCAGATTAAATCCACTTTCAGTATTCAATATTTTCTATTGCATTTATAATTGTTTCTCTAATGTTCGTGCCACTCCAGTGAAACCAGGCGATGAGAATCAGCAAAAGTTCGAGCTGCCGGAGCTGCCAAAGATTCCCTCGTCGTTCTCCGAGTTTCTCGAGGCAACTGTCAATTTAGGCAGCGCGGGCGTCACCGCAATCACCAATTTTGTTGGGACTGTACAAAAATCAGTCACTGACACGAACGAGGTAGAATGAGAGAGGCCTTTTTTTATTTATTCCATTTACCCTTTCATGTCCTCGTCGTTGATTCCGCTGCGGTGAGGCTAATTGAGAACGAAAAGCGAAGTACCTCGAATTAATAAATTTAATACAACGGCTTTTAATTAATTACTTACTGGAATATTTTATAAGTTAAATATTCAGTCTGCGAAGAAGAGTGCTGTTTATTTTGAAAAAGTCAGTTTTAAATGAGCCCAATAGTTTTGACAATTGTTACAAATAATGTTGACTCTCAGTCTTTTCAAGTGCCGACGGCGATACTGCTGAAAGCCATAGTAATGATTTAATTGATCGTGAAGAGCCGGAGCGTCGTGAACTCTAGAGTCTCCGATGGAATCAGCAGGGATTGGTTAGGTATCTTTGCACAATGCGAGAGCTCCACTTTCCTCCCACTTTCTCTCATCTCTCCACTCATCATAAAACCTCCCATTTAATTTCGAACCGAAAGAATGATGTGTGTATTTATTTCAGGCCAAGGCACCGGCCGCCGAAAAGAAGGACTGAGCTGGAGGCGATTTGAGCTAGTAACAAATCCAATTCTATAGTCAGATTACGAAAGTTGTATGAAATGCTTTAGGTATCGGAATAAAAGAAAGTTATTTATGTATTTAAATAATTACAATGTTCTCCGAGAATTAAGATGGGAAGGAACAACAGTTGCCAGCATTTGCCAGCATTAATCTTCGAACTCCTGCACGCGATAAACAACAACGACAACTTCCTCTCATATTGCGTTTTAGGTTTATTGGTAATTTTACATGTCAATCACGAAATATGAATATATTTATATACAACGTGTGTGTGTGTTCATCGCAGTATCAAGCACCGTCTACATAATCGGCGGCGGGTGACTACGTTTCTGGAATAAGGTAAGACACAGAAAGAAAGAAAAAGCGAACTGACTGGGAAAGCCTCCTCGAGACAGTCGCCCCCGAACAGCGTGTTCTACTCGAGGGACATATTCCTAATTAAACTCTAACCGCGAATCTCCGAGGAGAGCGTGGAAGTCCACCTAAAATCGCACTAAAGCCGCGACGGTAACGAAAACCCTAAATCTGGCTCGGGAGGAGGTCGGAGCTCTCCTTAATCCGCGAACTAAACTTAATTCGGTGAGGGATGCGTGTTCAACATGTATTACAATACTTGAGAAGGACGTCTTACAATGTAGCGCTGGTATACGTTAACGTTTAAATAGAAGAGTACGCTATCTCAATCGGGGCCAACTCTAATGAATAAAATAAGACATAATCGCTCACGTCGCACACACTCGCTGCGGAATATCTCGCAGTCCCTCAAACTAGCTCGCGAGTGGATGAGATGGGAATCTTCTCGCGCTCGGACGCCTACTTTCTTGGACTACGCCGGCGACGGCTGTCGCGATTCCGCTCCGCTCGCCTCATCTCCTCCAGTCGCCGAGCGTGCTCCGCCATGTGCTGCCGCCTCATTTCTTCCTTCACGACTATCTGCCGCGTGAAGAATATCAGGAATTAAGGGGAAAGTTTTGCGGTGCGAATGATTATGGTTCTGCTACTTGGCGCGGGACTCTACGAAATCTCGCGATCGCGAGAAAAGTTTTCATATTTCCTGAATTAATTAAACGATTCGCTTGTTTCTTGGATCATTTGATTCGGAAAAACAAATACGACGGTACAACATTGGTAAATTCATTTCTAGAGCTGTAAATTCACAGGAAGATTAAATACCTGTTCATTGGTCAATGGCAACCAATATATGCAAGGAGTCGCTTTGGTTTTCCTAAACAAGTCATCCAGCAGCTTAGCCGGCGGAGGTTCGTCCTCTTTCTTCTTAAACTTCCGCGCGGGCGCCGGCAAGTGGACTTCCTGGACTGGACTGCGACTCCTTTGGCGCCGTTTCTTGTCCTCCTTCTTCTCCTTTTCCTTCACGTGTTGCTGACCGTCCTCCTTCCCCAAGTCCCACTCTCGAACGACTGTCACCTGCTTCCAAGAATTCCTGTTAAAAAGGATCTGGCAAAGGAACTAGTGACTCGTGGAAATAAATGGAGAAACCTTAGTGGCGTTCGCTTTCCCCTCGCGATTCCAGTCTTGTTGCCAATCGGCGGGAACCAGAGGCTCTGTTTTCCGCTGGATCGGCTGGTCCTTTGAGAGCTCGCGTGCTAGCTCCATGTCCTCCTTCAGCGCATACTCAACGATCAGCTTCTTTGGATTAGAAATCGGCCAGGAAATCCCGTGGAGCGCTTGTCTCGTCTCGAATGCTTGGTCTTCGTGCGCGTACTAGGGAAGAAATTAAACTTATAACTCTTCTTTTCATAATAAATGTTTCCTGATCAAATTAAAAATTAAATTTATATATTTAAAAACGAATTCATTAAAATTCTAAATTAATTTGATAATAGAAAACTTAAAGTAGAAACTCGAGACCTACCTCTACAAAACACTTGGATTTAATCCTGTCCATCCAGAATCCATTCTCGACGATGGTTCCGGTCCGGGAGAGAAGCTCTTTGATCTGATTTAAAGTGAAGGGACGTACTAAATTCTTTATTAAAAGAATATTTGTGGGTTTGTTGCTCGGCGGACTCGGAGACTTCACGCTGGACTCCTTAACGATCGAGATTTTCCGACGCGCTGCTGGAAATTTGGCAAATTTAATGAATTTTTCAGGATATCTGATGAAAAATGCAGGAATTTGGCGAACCTATGTGATTGTCTTTGCCGTCGAGCTTCTTTGCACTGACTCTTGGAGTCTCGTCCTCGTCCAATTTCACGTTATTCTCCGAGGATTCGTTTGTTCCTGGCCACTTGTCGCCGCTGCGGTAACCGTCCTTTTCCTCGTCATCGTCCTTTGAAAGCCGAACTTCGTTCATTGGCAGTGGTTTCGCACCAGGTACTAAAACCTATAGAAAGATTCGTGTGATATATGCGGGAAAACTTCAGTACGCTACTAGAAGAAATTTTAAAACGAATTTTTGAACTTCTACCTTTAAAGAGTCCGTGGAGACGGAAAAGGACGGCGACATGTCCGTGGATAACGCTGTGCCCCATCGCCGCTTGCGCGGTACGTATTTTAGTTCCTCAGCGTTGTTACAGTTCTCCTACGAGTTATAAAATTAGTCTCCGGATTTTAGATCGAGTTAATAATAAATTAAGGAAAATACCTTGTTTTGACCACCGGTTTCAACCAATTTTTCATCAGTTTCCTCAGTCTTCGTCTCATTTTCCACCAATTTCCTCGCGGAACTGAAAATGAAAGGAAATGTGAGAAAAGGATTTCATTGGAGTTAATCATTTCTGCTTACAATGCTCGTTTCAAGTTGACTTTAACAGGTTTGCACGTCTGAGGGCATGTCGTCTCAGTTTCAATCTTTTCCTGTGGTATTTCCGTCGCCTCCTTCGGACTATCATTGCTCTCGGGAGGTGTTGCCGCTGGATGAACTGTCTTTGGCGATGCGGGCTCTTTGTGTTCCTCGGCCGCCTCCGGGCTTTTCTTCTCCTCGATTTCTCGCTTGGGGATAGAATCCTCCTCGGAATCGGCTGTTTCCGAATTGGAGGAGTCGCGATACTTGTTGCGGTGCTTCCTGCGACTAGCGCGCGACACTTGGCCGCTGCTTCTGCTGGCGGTCTCGTCTCTCTCGTCATTCGACTCGGAGCTCGAGGCCGCCTTCGCTTTCACTTCCTCGTCGTCGCTGGCGTTCTCGGCGCTCGGCGACTCTTTCACCGGCTCTTGCTCTGTGACTTTCTCGATGAGTTGTTCGGGCGGGCTCTCCTCCGCCTCCGCGGCTACTGTGAGCCTCTCCTGTGTCGCGAATTCGCCATTCGAGCTAGGAGCCAATGGCATTGGATTACTTGGTTTAGTCGGTTCGCTCTCAACGCTTTGGTCGGAGGTGTTTGCCTCGTGCGATTCACCTTGCTGATCTATGTTTGGTTTATCGTCAGACAAGTCGGCCGAAGTGGTCTCTGGCAGGAGCTCCTTCCTATCACTTACCTCTTCGCTGGAGTCCTGACCAGGGTTTGCCGTGGGCGCGGACGCCGGCTCGGTCGCGCAACTGTTCGAGGTGACCAATTGCTCGTCGTCCGCCGTCGCGTCTGCCTCCCCCGACAAACCCTCACCACTTTCCTGCCACTTGCTCGATCTTTTCTTCAGTCCTGATGGCGGCGGTTCCGACACCGACTCCACATAGTGCTGCCGGCACAGTTTCAACTTTTGTATCTCGCCGGGGGAAGCGTCTGCTCTCGCCACTTTCCACACCGAGCACTCATTATTATCCTCCTCATCCTCTGCCGATGCCGGCTTAATGTCGCTCTCTGACGAGGACTTCTCTGTCTTCCGTGCCGCAGCAGCAGCCGTAGCTTCCACCTCTTTGCTCTGCAGGCGAGTTTGGACGCTCGGACCCTTCTCTGGTGGCTCTCGGTTGTTTGCCACGCTTGTCGAGGCCTCCTTCGCTGGCTCCTGCTCCGGGGATGACGAAGGCGAGCGCTTGGCGCGCCTTGTTCGTGTTGACTTCTTTATCGGCTTCTCCACCTTCTTTTCGGGAGAGCCTTTTGCTTTGTTCCTCTCGCTCTTGCGCCTCATACCTACAAATCAATCACCAATCAGCTTCCCACTTTCCTCTACCAACTAGTCTAATGGTCTTAAAAATAAAAAAACAAAAACCAGCTTCCCACTCCAATAACAAACCAGACCTAAACCAACTACACATTTGCAAACATTCTCACACACACATTTCGGTGGGGTGGGGGTGAAGAAAAATACCGAATCCGCCGCCAATTTCCGGGTGAATCGTAAACTTTGCCTCGAAAAACCGCTGGCCCCGACCAGCGAGGGAGTAGGAATTGGGGAAGCGATCGGCGAGATTCTGGGTTGCGGGATATTTGTTTGCGTTGCGGTTAGAAGTGGGGCCAAAAGGCGCGGGCATTTCTCCGCGCTCGGGGAAGCTCTCTCGGCCGGAGGACGCACAACTTACTCTCTGCTGCTGTTCGACGATTGCCTCCGCGGTAATTGTTCCCACGCTGGCGCTTCTCTGATCGTTAACGGGTTGATGTCAGTGGCGGCGATTAATCGGCTGGACGCTACTAACAGTCGGCCGAGACACCGTTCTCCATTAATTACACTGTGTCGCACTCATGGAAGAGGTTCCCTCTATCGTCCGTGACTTGCCCTGTGATACGCGCGTGTGTTGACGCGCCGCTGGCGACGACGCCTCCTGGTGGACGAAACATACTCGCGCGGGAGATTTGAATATGATTAAGGGATTTGATGAATTGAAGAGGTTTTCTTTGAGTTTTGTATCCTATTTGGATAGTTTGTTAGACTATTTTTGTTGGCTTTTTGTAAATACATGAGAAATCAGTAAAAATCATGTTAAATAGCTCATTGGTCGACCCACCCACCAATCCCATCCCCCACCGAGGCCCAGAGTGGGAGTTGCCAACTAGCAAGCGCCGTCCGCGCCGCCTCTCGGCGAACCTGTCTCTCCAGTTGCCGAGTTATAGATTCCGAGAGTGGGCCGAAGAATGCGACGAATTCTCGGAGAATTCGACTCCAATTCTTCCCGAAACACCTCGGTCCTCGCAATCAACGCACAATCGTAAAAGGAGCAAGAAGAGAGACGCGATCGAAGAGCAGAGGCGTCGAGAGGCGAAGTCAAGAGATGCCCGCGGACGTGGACTACAGATCGCTGTCACCTGTTTGCTGTCAGATCTGATATCTAATCGGTGTGGGACATGCCAACTCAGCTCGGCAATCAATTAGAGCCGGCGGTACTTGGTACGCGAGACAGCTCGGTGGGAAGGACTGAGAGGCAGGTATGACCAAGTCCCCCGCGAGATCAGACTGAAGGCCCAGGATGGCGAGCGGCAACGATAACTCGGCGAAGATCTTCGAGCAGCTGCAGGCCGACCTCAAAGTCCTCGCTTCCGAGACCAAGAAGAAGTATCCCCAGATCAAGGAGGTTTGTTTGGTATTTTTCATAATGTTAGGTTAGAATTCATATTTATTTGGAGTTTGGAGCTTGAACACAATTATTTTGATGACCTGTCGATTATTACGGTTGTTTTTCCAATCTTAGGTAAAATTAGGTTAGAATTCTCATTTATTTCCATTTTCCAAGTAAAATGCAAATGTTTCTATTTCCTGTCGATTGTCATGTTCGTTTCTCAATTTTTATTAGAAGTGGGTTAGAATTCACGTTTATTGATAGTTTGGAACTTAAACGCAATAATTTGAATTCCCTGTCAAATATTACGGTCGTTCATCAATTTTTAATAAATTAGGTTAGAATTCACATTTATTCCGAAATTTCAACAAAGATTTTTATTATTTGGAATTTCAAACTAAAACGCAATTATTTCAACTCGCAGCCAATTATTACGTTCGGACATCGATTTTCACTAAAATTGGATTCAAATTCACATTTGGAATTCCAAGAAAAACACAACAATTTTAATGATTAACCTTAACAACAGGTGTCCCGCCTCATTTATTTGCTTTCGGAAATTAGAACGCTTAGCGATAAGCGTCCGGATAAACTAGTTATGTCGCAGTGTTTAGCCTCGGCTTATCTCCAAAGATAAGACTCGCCGATGTATCAGAAACCTGCATTGAAAACAATTACCAACCTGTTTCAGTCATGCGAGGAAGGTATAGGGAAGCTGAGATCGGCAGCGAGCAACCCTGGAGCTCCGATTTACTATGTCGTCAACCAGATTTTGTACCCACTCGTTCAGGGTTGCGAGAGCAAAGACCTGAAGATCATAAAGGTAAACTCGATCACTTCAATTGATTCAAAAATCGATTCGCAAAATCGAAAAAAATATATTTTTTGTTATTTATAATTTATTAATTTTATATTAATTTTTATATTAATATATTTATAAAAATATGATATAATCGGAAGAATCAAATTGTAATTATAAAATCGTTGCAGTTTTGTTTGAGCATGATGCAGCGGCTGATAACGCAACAAGCTGTCGATCAAAAGGGCGCTCGTTACATCACGGACACCCTTTGGACGCTGATGGAATCCGGCACGGAGGAAGTCAAAGTCCTGCAGACAGTGACATTGTTACTTACGAGTAACACAGTTGTTCACGGAGACACACTAGCCCGAGTAAGAAACTCGAACTCCGAATCAACAGAGAAGCTCTGTCAACCACAAGTTTCCTTTCAGAATTTAGTACTCTGCTTCCGGTTGCACTTCACCAAGGACTCGACCACAATAAACACAGCAGGCGCGACTGTTCGCCAGCTGGTGTCTTTGGCATTCGAGCGAGTCGTTGCTGAGGATGAGCAAGCTCAGGATTACGAGGAATCCGAGGAAATCAATTTGGAGGAGTTGAAGGTCCCGACGAACCAGGCGCCCAAAGGTCTGGGTCCATGCGCCGCGGACGCCTACTTGATGTTCCAGGATTTAGTCCAACTAGTCAACGCGGATCAACCTTACTGGCTAATAGGCATCACTGAGATGACCAGGACCTTTGGCCTCGAGTTGCTGGAGTCGGTCTTAACCAACTTCTCATCTGTCTTTTTTAAAGTAAATTTATACTTTAAAAACGATACTTTACACTTGAGTTTATATAAACTCAAAAATTCTTCCCTTAAATTTAGCATCCAGAGTTTAGCTTCCTCCTAAAGGAAAGGGTCTGCGCCTTGGTGATAAAGTTATTCTCGCCGAACATTAAGTACCGGAACTCAGTGCCGGCTTCTCTCCAACAAGCCACGCCACTGGACAAGCCTTATTTCCCAATTAGTATGAGACTATTGCGAGTCGTCTCCATTTTGATACAGAAATACCACTTTCTCTTGGTAAGCTCCAATTAATTAATATATAGCATAAATTAGAATATTAATTAATATAATTAAAATTGACGATAAAATAACTGGTTGAAAACACAGGTGACTGAATGCGAGATATTCCTCTCGCTGATCGTCAAGTTCTTGGACCCGGACAAGCCGACCTGGCAACGAGCCTTAGCCTTGGAGGTCCTTCACAAGATGACAGTGCAAGCCGACCTGCTGACGAACTTCTGCGAGTGTTACGACTTGAAGCCGCACGCGACGAATATTTTTCAAGATATTGTAAATAGCTTAGGTGCCTATGTACATAGTCTGTTTGTAAATCCGCAAATGATGGGTCAAGCCAGTGCGAGTAAGTCGAATTAATTAAATCAAAACACTTAATGGTTAATCAAGCGAATGGAATCAATTATTGAGTATCAATGATTGACGAACAATTAATTAATCTTTATAAATTATCACAGCGGCAGGAACAACAATTCCGCAAGGCACATCGTCCCCATTATTCTCCGGGATGCCTATTGGCCCCGGAGTCTCGCCGCAGCCAGGATTTTATTCCCGCGGCATTTGGCTGCCAGTTGTCGCCACTTTCACCAGCGGACAAGCGAAATCCACGTAGTAAGTAACAAACAGGCTTAATATTTCATTTCCAGGTCTCTAACACAATCTCTAATAATAATAATTTAATGTGTTTCAGTTTGGATATGCTGGACAAGATCGAACCGCCCCAAATTCCAATCGGTTATGGGATTAGCATAGCTTACGCCTGTTTATTGGACATCATTCGATCGATATCTATGGCGATAAACGGCCCGAAAGATGACACGGTGAAATTGACTTACAAGCCGACGGAGGCTGAGCGGAAGCTGCACGTTCAATTGATTAATTCGAGCTGGTGCGGTTTGCTAGCGGCTTTGAGTCCTTTGATCGACGCCAGGTGAGAATTTTCCGACTTTTCTTATTCAAGCAGGCGATTCTCGTGCAATAGAAGTCAAATTGAATGAATTTTATATTATTTTGTTGGAAAATTATTAACAATAACAAATTCTAATTTTGTACGTTCAAATTTCCCCTTAAATAAATTAAGAATTTGATTAATTAAAAAAATCTGTTTTCCAGCACGGACGAATCCGCGACGGAGAACGTTTTAAAGTCGATTCAGACCTTCGCGTCGCTCTGCGGCCAACTCGAACTCCAGACTCCTCGCGACGCCTTCATCACTGCTATATGCAAAGCCTCTCTGCCACCGCATTACGCCTTGACTGTATTATACAACGCGCCCCAAGGGATCCCGATTGCTCGCCAGCAGGACGCGTCACAGTACAATTTGAATATCGGCGAACCGGATTATAGACAGCAGGTAGTCGCTGTTGGAACTCCCCTGCCGACCGCTTCCCTGCCAATTGGTGAGCTCATTTAATCTTTTACATTAAATTTTTAAATTCCGTAAAATTGGATAAATCGTTCGACTTTAAACTGTTTTATGTCACAGGCGCACATCAAGGGCCCGTCATGCTAACTGCCAAAAATCTCCAGTGCATGCGAGCTCTCCTCTCTCTAGCCCACTGCCATGGAAGCATCCTGGGAAGCGCGTGGCACCTGGTGCTCACCACTCTCCAGCACCTTGTCTGGATCCTCGGCCTCAAGCCTTCCACAGGAGGATCGCTGAAAGCCGGCAGAACCGCGGCCGATCCCAACGCTGTCCTCACCAATGCGGTGATGGCGGATTTGCCGGTGTTAAGTGCTATGCTTAGCCGCCTCTTTGAGAGCAGTCAACACCTCGATGACGTCGCGCTCCATCACTTGATCGACGCTTTGTGCAAGCTCAGTCACGAAGCTATGGAACTCGCGTATTCTAACCGGGTTTGTGCCTTTTTACACTCATTTTCTAAGTTCAAGATATCTCGTACAAGTAGATAAGTCAAATATCATTTTTTTTTATAATTGAGGTATGAGGAAATACTGTCAGATTTCACCCGCTATTTTAGGTCTAACTTGTATGAGATACCTTAAAATGGAAGAGAACGAAAAGAAGAGAAAGTTTATTGTCTTCGCAGGAACCTTCGTTGTTCGCTGTTGCCAAGTTATTGGAGACTGGAATTGTGAATTTGCCGAGGGTGGAAGTACTTTGGAGACCACTGACTAATCATCTGTTGGAAGTCTGTCAACATCCGCATATTAGAATGAGAGAATGGGGAGTTGAAGCGATTACTTATCTGGTGAAAATGGCTCTACAACACAAGTATCCTCAACCACTCAGGGATAATCAGGTATTTTTTAATTCTAATTTGCCTATTCTCTGCGATTCTTGAACATCAATTCTTGAACACCAATTCTCCATTCCCACAGAAATTGCAGACGTTACTTTTGGGTCCACTATCCGAATTGTCATCAGTGCGGCACGGAGACGTGAGGCAACGTCAACTGGAATGTGTCCTCCAAGTCCTCCATGGGGCCGGGGAAACACTTTACCACGGCTGGCCGCTGGTTCTCGGAATAATCGGCGCAGTTTCCGACCACCACGGGTTAGTATTCATTTCATTTCAAGTTAGTGAAATTATATAAGTAACTCTCTATTTAATTTTTTGTAATGAATCCAAAATATAAATGGTTGATTATTCCAGGGAAGCACTGGTGCGAATAGCCTTTCAATGCCTGCAATTGGTCGTCACCGACTTCCTACCTGTAATGCCGTGGCGATGTCTTCCACTGTGCGTCGACACGGCGGCCAAGTTTGGATCGCAGACGCAGGAGTTGAACATTTCCTTAACTGCGGTTGGATTAATGGTAATATTAATCAAACCATTAATAGTTGTTATAATTGTGATTTTAAACCTGCGAATATAATTAATATTATTAATTTTGATTTGTAAACCTGTTTAATTATTCCAGTGGAACATCAGCGACTACTTCTTCCAAAATCAGGAGAAACTCTGCAGTTCGTTAAAGGCAGACTCCGCGACAGTCTTTCCTGATTTTCCCGGCACAACTAATATGCCAGCCTTCGATAAACTGTGGATGTGTCTTTACGCGCGATTGGGTATTCTATTTAATTACAGTATTTGATTAAAGCATTAATTTTCTCTGGTTCAATGGCTTCTATGTTGTTTGGTGAATTCCAGGGGACCTCTGCGTGGACCCGCGACCAGCAGTAAGGAAATCCGCGAGTCAGACACTGTTCTCAACGATATCAGCGCATGGAAGTCTTCTCCATCAACCGACCTGGCAGGCTGTGCTCTGGCAAGTGTTGTTCCCCCTACTGGACAAAGTGCGCAGCCTCTCGAACTCGGCGAGCAACGAGAAAGTCGACACCAGCGGCAATATTCTCATCCATCACACGAGGAACACCGCGCAGAAACAGTGGGCGGAGACACAGGTGATCGAAATGTTCCTTTCGTTCGGAAAAGAATTCAGAATTCTTGTCCATTGTATACTTTGTACTAACAAAGTGGCCCCAACCACAGGTTTTGACTCTGAGTGGAGTCGGCAGAGTATTCAACACGAAGCGTCAATTATTACAAATGCTGGGAGACTTCCCCCGAGCTTGGTCACTTTTACTGGAATTCATCGAGAATGCCGCGCTTAGTAAGAACAACGAGGTACGTTTATTATGGATTTCTGATCAAGTTACGAGCCAATTTTTAATTAATTTGCATTAATTAATAACAAGGTTTAATTATCTCGATGTATTCTAGGTGTCCTTAGCGGCTCTAAAGTCTTTCCAAGAGATCCTTTACCTCCAAAAAGGCAATGACAGCGGAAACGGAACAAATGAAACTATGCAATCCAACGATTCTGAAGCTCTCTGGCTAGTCGCCTGGAGAGTCTGGCTAAATATCGGCATGGAATGCACAAGTCCTCCGCAAGAAGCGGAAACCGAACCCTACGTGCCGTCCCAGGCATTTCTCACCGCACTTGTTCACATATTTCCATCCGTGTTTCAACACATTCGTAACAAGTAAGTTTGCAATTCTTTAATTCCAATTCTTTTCCTCACGATTTTCTACATTTCCCCGTTCCTTTGAGTAATATCTCCAATTTATTTAAACAGGTTCACTGGTCCTGATCTGCAGAAACTCTGCATCGTCCTGAAAAATGCAGTCGCCGTTCCGGTTCACGGTGAATCGACGCCTTACATTTTGCCGACTGTTCCCGATGTTGTTCTCACCCAATTGCAGGACGGTGTGCTTCATTCCATGGAACTCTTGCAGAAAGTAAGCCTGGGCTTTCATTAATACTTGAATTGTTTGAGTGAAAGTCTCTAATGCTAATATTTCTTTCATTTGAAATTAAATTCATATTAATAATAATTACGAATTTATTTGCAGGAAGCGCTGAACGGCCCGGAAAACCTGAGAACAATGATCGTCCTGATCTTCCTGCAGCTGCTGAGTTTCTCCAAGTTAGCCTGCGAAGCGCCGACTTATGGCAAAATACCAACAAAGCACATCTCGCAAGTCAGAGGAGTCTCCGTAAGCATTTAATTAATTTAATATTCATTACAATAAAACATAATTTTAAATCCTTTCCACAGTCGGATTGGGTCACAATGAATTACGTGCCCTTCGGAGAGAAAGCGCTGTCAATGGTGGTCAGTTTGTACCAAAAGACCGCGCAGGAAATGGCAGTGATCGACGGCCAAGTGTTGAAACACATCGTCGAAGCTCTGCACTTGCCGCTTTCCATGAAATATTCCTGCCCATCGGCGACCACTTGGAAATTAGCGGTGACAAGTCTGCTCGCTGTGTTGCATATTGGTTTGCCGCTCGCCAGGAAATACCCGGAACAGTTCAGCGGGATGTGGCCGGAACTCGCGAATACTTTGGACGACTTCCTGTTCCCGAAGAGGTAAGTGGTTTCGAGAAACGCACGGCTGAAACTCATTTCTCACTTTTCATCTTTGAACTATCAAATTAATTAATCCAAATCACAGCGTAGTGAACGCGGAACGCGGTGTGGAAGAAATTCAAGCGGACGAAGCCGTGGACTGCCAAGTGATGGAGCTTTTGCGAGATGAAGTTTTGCCGCACTCCCAACATATTCCTCACCAATTCATCCTGAGGGTTGTGATGCTATTAAACAAAGGCTCTATACATTCAGCTACGACAACCAACATTGGTAAAGCTTTCTTACTAAATTATAATAAGAATTTAATTTAATTTAAAGAAAATCGTAAGAAAAACGCTTTTCTGCCTCCAACTACCTTAGTTCAATTTACCCTAATTATAATGAGAATTCAATGCTTCATTCAATTTACAGAAAACGGGGCCGAAATGAAGCTACGCGAGGAGTTTGCCAAAACCTGTTTCGAAACGCTTTTACAATTCTCCTTATTGGACGGTTTAAACAATGAAGACTCGAAGCCTCCGGACGACGAAGGTGGTGTCGCGGGTCGGCTTGCGGTCACAGCTTTGCTCCATCGATTCCAGGAAGTGCTGCGTCGATACATCGAAAACGAGAGGCGGAACGGAAAGTGTCCGCTGCCAAGGTAATGCTGTTACAATCTTTCAACAAGACCTGAATTAATTGACAGTTCCACTATCGGAATTACTCCAACAATACCTTTTTAAGTACTTATTATAGAAACCTTTTCTAGGTACAGATTATCCGAGATTTCGTTCGTCCTGAAGGCTGTGGCGACACTCGTCATATCCCTGAAAAAAGCGCCGCCGAACAAAGGTATGTACAGTTCAATTTCTATTATTTGGTACCAACTTATCCAATTTCTATTTCTTGGCATCAACATATAAATTCCGAATTGAACTGGTTTTACAACAAATTCTACAAATCCGCAATCTGTTTATCACAACTATAATTCAGAACAATTATTAATGATAATTGAATTCCAGTTGAACGTTCGGTCTGGGAACAACTAATCGGATTGTACCCCTGCCTGGTTGAATGCACCATCGCGACAACTTCTGGCCAGGTCTCTCGTTCCCTGAGGGAAGCTTTGCTCCAATACCACGACCTCTTGAGGCCGCCTGTCCACACGACCTCCAACGGCGTCTGACATTCCATCCTCGATGGACTAATTCATTAACCAGGATTTCTTCTGCCTTGGCACACTTGCGGTGCCGCAGTATTGTACAGCTTTTATGTGTTTCTATCCCCCAAGATAAACACTGGGCTAAAGTCGTGCGCGCGCGAACGAATATTTGTTACGGGAAACTGTTTGTAAGTAGAGCTTCAGTTGTACATACGTTTAATCTAAGTGCGAATGTGTCGGGAGTCTCGGCAGGTGCTTAATCAAATAAAGGAAAAAATCGATTAGTACAAAAGAGGGTTTGACTTCATTTCTTCCTGGTAGGAATTAAGTTCGACGAGTTCTCCACTTTGGATTCAGAATTACATTTGAGGGGATGTGAAACAGTTTTGATAATTTGTATATATTTGTCAAACAAAGTTTACATTGATCCTGTCTCCGGTGAAAATCGCATCTTCGGAGATCGAAATGGCAGCTTATTTAGAAGGCGAGAAATAAGCGAGGCAGGTTTTGGACTTTGAATTCAAAATTACATTTTATTGTAATCTTAATGTGGACTAGTATAATATTACCATATACACATTCAATAGCTCACTTATGACTCGTAACTTATGATACATTCACGAACATTGATAGACAGTCACGAGATTTTGTAGCGTGGTTTTCATGACCGGGTGAAGCTACAGCGCAAGCTCTAGTTTATGAGATATACTTGTCCCTCCGAATCACTTGCTTCTTCCCCCTGGGCATGCGGCCAGTAGAGCCGGTCCCTCTTGCGGGTGGGGGGTTGCGGCGAGAAACAGCGCAAGCGATTGGTAGTCTAATTAATTACAATGTACCTATTAGAGAGAGTCAGTCAGGGTAGCTCGCAATCGGCTGAGTCACTCCACCCTCGCAATCCTCGTATTCCCCCCTCCCCCCCTCCCCCCTAGTAAACCCTAGTCTATATCCTCGTGGTTTTATATCCTTAATTAGATTTAAATCTGCAATAGAAATTTATACTC
This sequence comes from Crossocerus cetratus, assembly GCA_963675795.1. Taxonomy (NCBI): domain Eukaryota; kingdom Metazoa; phylum Arthropoda; class Insecta; order Hymenoptera; family Crabronidae; genus Crossocerus; species Crossocerus cetratus. The sequence continues at coordinate 8,244,417 of OY776664.1, read as the reverse complement.
ATCTTATCTCTTAGCGTTAATGACTAGATAAGTTCTTCAGCCACCCAATATATATCTTGTGTTGATCCCGTGTGTTGAATAATACGTAGAACCCAAGGCCGCCCTCTTCGTCCCTAGACCACCCGAGCCGGTAAAATACTCTTCGCGAGCCTTCCCGCTCTAACTAACACACCACCCCGGCACCACCTCCTTCTATTGCTAAGTCGTAATACTTTGTCGCCTTTTTTACAGCCCTGCCCGTCGCTCATATGTATTCTTCCTGATATGCGATACGCGGCGCGCTGGCCGATGGGTAACTCGAGTAACTAGTCCTAGGTCTACTCGGATATAATCGAGAAAACACACGCACGTCGACACTATTTACAGCGATCTGTCTACGGCACACCGAGCTGGAGTGGTCCAAGCGAGATTACTGGAATTCCGTTTAGATTCGAGAAGAAACTGGAGAGAGTACAATGTGCATTGCGGGTGAGTATGAAAAAGGTGGGAGAGTTGCGAGTACATTCGGCGAGAAGTGCGGGATTATTAGTTCGTCAAGCTGGTTAAATATCAGGGGAGGGGGGGCATTGATTCGCTATCTACGTGCCAGCCTCGGTTAATACTCGGAGAGAAACTGGATTAACTGGAGGAAAAATATAGTACGACACACTTAGTTCCCTAAATACTGCGCGCGATTAGATTCCTGGGAGTATTAGAGTGCGGCTACACAGCAAGCGGCTGAGAATTGATTCCTCCCCCCCTTAGAGTTATTTGGGAGAGGAATCACCTTTCAGGTGTTACAATTGGTTAATTACGATCGACACGTTCTAGTTCCTACATTAAGTCTAAGCTTCCGGCGGTTAAGAATTCGAAGCGAGGAATTACCCGTCGACCGGCCCCCACTTATCTCGGAACTCTCGCGGAGCCAGCTTAATCACTAGGAGAGAAACGCAGTCGTGGTGGTTGGAGTAGCGACCGTTTTCTAGGGACGAAGAGGGTATTGCGGACGCGGTTGAGGATCAGTACCGAGGAATCCAGCCAAGCGTTTCACAACTAGACATTACGAGCCCCCCTGACCTCCGAATCTTAATCCCGGCTGGATGGACTGAAAGGAAACAACGGTCTAAGTTACGAACGAGATAGATATCACATCGTACAGTTACACGCAAATATCTTGTTGAAGCTTCGCCTCGATAAGCTGCTTCCTCTTAGTGTTTAAGGATAAAAATAAGCGGAGGAGGAGCCGAGCGACGCGCGACACTTCCCCTCGCTCCAAGTCTTGCTCAATGGCTTTGTGCTTTTTTAGAATCGTGTGCACTGCATGTCCGATGCATGTCCCCCGCGATTCTCCGTGGCGCACTCGGAGCAACTCGGCCCTCCTATCCTCTCTACCTTAATTCCTTCGTTCCTCGCAGCCTCTAGGCGCACCTCCTCGGGATATGTGTGTGCGGCGGGGCAAAACACAATCGGCGCGGCGGCTCCTACTCAATTCGCGGGATGTCCTTCAGAACAGGACACATCTAATACTCGTGTCAAACTGAAACGCGAGGTGTGTGTGTTTCGCGGGTGGGCGAAGCAGCGTGCGACGGGGGAAGCGCGGCCTTCCCAGGCGAAAGCAATCGGCTCCGGCGTGCTACGTATAAAAAGTACAAAGTAAAAAGCCGGTGCTCGGTGAGAGAGAGTCTTCCTCGGCGAGTCGTCGTCGCCGAGGCAATTCGGGGAGGCAGGGTCGGCGCGACTCTCCTCCCCATTGGAAAAAAGAAGCGCTCGCCACGGAGAATCGCGTCGGTCGATAAAGTATTTATGTATATATTATATTCATTTGTTTAATATATATATATAGATTTATAGATTTATGTATATATATATATAGATTTGTTTTGCTTTGCTTCAAGTAAATATTTAGTTAACGGTCTCTTTTGTCGCGACGTGTGCCTATGGTTAGTCTCGGCCTCGCTAAGCAGAGCGGTCGAGTCGGCCCTGCTCGACCAAAGATCGAAAGACGAAGCGAGCTTTGCGTGGAGTAAACCTGTACAGTAAAGTAGTGGATAGTATTGGTAGTGGATGGCGGATGTATTGTCTGTTCACTACGCATCAGCCAGGCAACCGAACGTTTTCTTATTCTTCTTCTTCTTCTGATGCTGCTGCTGCTCGCGGTTCTCTTTATATGTACACCGGGGACTCCTGGCCGGTTAGCAGCCTGAACATCGACGTGGGCATCGTCTTCATTAGAATCTGGAACAGAGGCAAATCGAACAACTGTAGAATTGAAGGCTAGGATGGAACTGGGAGTTATTCCCATTTTTAGAAGTTCGAGGGGCTATTTTTGATTTTTCTACTAGATCTAGTAGAACCTGAGGCAACATTTAATACAATCGCTTTAAATTCATTGGATAAAAGCTAATTAAATAATGTACGTACCTCGCCTACGGACGTGGCTAGGAGGTTGACGATTTTCTCGTGGGGCACAGCGACGACACTCTGATTATTAATCTCAATAATTCTGTGTCCGACCCGGACGCCGCCCCGTTCGGCGATTCCACCCCTCAGTAGGCTACATATCACTCCATTCTGTACACTAAATCCTAACTGATACTTGGTGTCGGGCCTCTTGATCTTCACCTCGACCACGGGCGCGCAGGGCACCACCGTCAGCTTCACCACCGTCTGGTTTTTCGAGTTCTTGATGTAAGTTTGACAAGTGGAGAGTGGCAGTCCGACCAACGAGACTCCATTGATTGCTATTATTTGGTCGCCGATGTTGAGTTGACCGCAACGCGCTGCCGCGCCCGCTGGAGCGAGATTGGCTATCACCACCGTGGGCAGCATCGACCCCCAACCAGATTCGACGATCACCACGCCGAGAATCTCGCCCTTGGCCTTTGGTACCACCACCTGGAGTGATCATATACTCAAATGTAGGGTTCATTGGGCTTTCATGATTTGTTTGTGGATTAACCTTTGTAGAAGAGAACTCCAAACACTTTATTACATTTTTGAGGAAAACTTCAGGAGTTTGGAACTGTACACTTTTAGGGTCCTCTAAGAGAGTTCTCAATGGGAACTCTAAAGCTTTCAGTCAAAAATTAGATGTTTTGAACACTAAATGTTTAGACTCCCCAGGAGAACTCTAAAAATCCTCCCCGCGTCCTTTTCTACAAGTGAAACTCCTGCAACATACTTCCTTCTGCATTTCCTTCTTAGCGAACATCTGCAGCTCGTCCCCGAAGATCTCCTGCGAGTTGAGTACCTCCTGATAATCCATCTCCTTAACAAAACTGTGATCCTCGATGCCATTCGCCTTGAGGAACTCCATGTAAGCGACTTGGAAGGCTTGCCCGATACTTTGTGCTATGAACTGCGCCTCCTCGCTCTCGAACACGTGACAGATCATCTTCGGCGTCCTGTTGATTTTGGAGGCCTCTTCCATCTCGTGCGGGACGAACCTCCGCCGTGCCATTAGCACGACCAGGTCCCCAATGTCCGCGATGTACGAGATCGTCCTCAGCGCGTGGTCCATCATGATCTCCTTCAAGTCGGTGTTCAACACCATGATCTTCTCCGTCGAGATGAACAGGTCCACTTCTGTGCTCGGCTGTGTTTCTCCATCCGGTGCCTATGGTTTTGGAAATTTCGTTAAAAATCGGAGCCGGAGCCAGGTTTATTTTAAATAAATGGAAGCTGGTATCGATTAATGTAAGTTCTGATTCAGTTGAATTCGTACTGGTCTTAACTAATTAAAAACTAATTAAGCAGGTAGAAATTGTACATACCAACGCCTGTCATGTGGGTAGCAGCATGTTAAAGACAAAAAGGTTCAGTGTTAGTAATGACATTAATGCGAAGCCTTAAACATTTACAAGCGCGGAGTTGCTACGACAAGACTAGAACTAACTTAAAGGGGGTACGTGGAACTGTTATCAGAGAGAAAGAGAGAAAGAACACGGGGCCGAGTCCTGGAAGCTAGTTCCCCTGTTTCCTCTGGCATGGATGTATCTTGAAAGGAGCCTCTGGCTCGCGCCGGAAATGAAAAAGAATTCTCGATTCGACCAACATTGTCCTCAGTGTTGCGTGTAAGGATTGGGGGAGGGGGAGTTTGGTGTTCGTGTACCATCTCAGGCTCCTCCCTAGACCGTTTGATGATTTCTACTAATTTGGTAGTGTTTTCGAAAAAGACAACGAGAAAAGGAGCTGCCTTCGATGGATACGAACAAAGTCCCCAAAAAGCCACCGTCGAAGGTGCCAAGTGGTACAATTCTGATCAGCCAAGCCTAAGATGGTACAATGAGTTTCTCGGCCGAGGCATTCGCACGCACACCTTACCTGCTTAAGAAAGAAAGCAGGAGGAGAAGCCGAAAGCTTCTCGAAAGGGGTAAGCTCGGTTAAACATGAAAGTAAAGTGGTTCGTGTTGCATTGCTGGGCCCTAGTGAGAGAGAAAGAGAGAGAGAGAGAGAGAGAGAGAGAGAGAGAGAGAGAAAAAGGTGTCCCTGGGCAGGTTTCGGTGGTGGGGTTTTGTGGGGAAAGTGTCTCCTGGTGATAGAGAAAGGGAATGGTAGGTCCTGACTTGGCGGACCTTGATCTTAGTGACGGCTTCCTCGACCATCTGGTTCTTGAGGCGCTTACGCCGTTTGCGTCCGGTCTCCTCTTCGATCTCAACCGAGCCGAGGAACTGCAGTCTAAAGACTGTCGGTGGACCCAGAGGATGTGGGCTGAGCTTTCCCGAGGCTTTGGGCTTGGGCTTCCGCTCGCATTGGACGCCATTCCCTATCAGCTCCTCGCTCGAGTCGCACTCCTCCTCGTCAAGGCTCCCCGTCACGCTGCCACGCCCGTACCCCTCCTCAACCCCATAGCTTAACTGGCTGTAGTCCCCGGGAGTCGACACGGTACCACCGTGGCCCTCCTTCTCGCCGAGCGAGACCAAACAGAAAGAAGTACAGTACAGACTGGTCCTCTTTCGCAGACGCACGCTCGATCGCTTTTTTGATTTTTTTAATATAGAAGGCTCGATTTTCACGGCCGGTCCAAATTTTCTCGGAAAGCAGACACTTTGCGAAGAAAACTAAACAAGAATTATAATTCTAAACCTAATAGAACCCGAGTTAAAAATTAATTCAATCCTTGGAGATATGAACTACTAAGGAACGCGTTGAAGTTTTTTGATCTTTTCCCATGGAAAGCCTTGTTTTTCAAGACCAACTTAAAGTTTACCAGAAACTAGACACTTTGGCGAAGCAAACTAAAAAAGATTCATAATCCTAGACTTAATAGTACTCGAGATAAAAATTAATACAATACAGATTGGTCCGCTCTCGCATTCGCACGCTCGGTACAGGTTCAACGTTGGTTCCTTCAGCCTCGTGTTCAGGCTTTACACTCGGTAATCGCTTTCTTGTAATAAAGCTCACAGACCCTTAGATAATTAATGAAAACTCGTGGAAGTCGCAGGCCAACGAACTTTATTACAGAATTCTCGAGACTCATGTACCATCTTAGATCTGGCTGCGTCGGACCACTTTCCAGGCTTCCTATCAGTGGACGGGAACAATTCCCCCATCGACTGCTAGGAACTCTAACAATACTAACATAGAGCAATCAAAGGTAACTTAACGACAGGTCGAAGTGAGTGGACCTCTAACAGGCTTCCTATCAGGGAAAGCAGGCGACCATACAAAGACAGACGGTGAATTAATGCAGGAATTCATCACCAAAATGATTGATCCTGGATCGACGCTTCCAGGCTTTGATCTCGGAAACAGGGAACATTCAGGAGCGACACATGCACGTGTGCAAGACCGCAGGGACACAGAAAAGGGTAGACCTCGCCTTAAATCAGGTTTAAGGGAGGATTCTCATGTAACAGCAGTAAAATCGAATGTGTTTTATATTTGGGGTAATTATTAATAATAAAAAAATCCGATTTTTATAATTCAAGAGTTCGAATTCAGTAATTGAAGTTAAAGAAGTGGTCAGAGGTTCAATAAGAAAGAAAATAACATTCTTTCACGTTAATTGGTCAATTAGTTATTGAGATATTGAATCCCCCCTCAATAAAACCAGGCATGGCAAAGGGTCACATCTACCCTGGAAAGGCGAAGACACTGGCAAATAGAAAGAAGTCGACACGAAGATACATCCTTGCGAGGGAAGAGACAGGTGAGACTGGGGATGAGCATTCAGTGCATGCTAGAATGATAATTCATTTACTGAAACATCTGCAACGAAGGACTAAAATCGTCGTACCTTGATCCGAGAGACGGCTTCCTCCGCCTGGCACATGCGAGTCGACTTAGTCGGTTGTCCCTCGCAGACGAGCTGAGTCGAGCCAAGGTACCTCGCGCGGAAGAGGACCCCTTCGATGAGGACTGAGGGGTCGTCGAGCAGAGCTGAAACGCCCACGGAAACGCACCAGTTAGAGGAGTCATTCTTCGCGGGGTTCTCTTCGAGTCGACCGAAAGCGGACAAGATCGACGAGGAGGCCTGGAGGAGTCTCAGGGAGGAGATGCTCCGGACACCTCCTTTCTCCATCTCCATTGGCCGATCCTCAGGAGCATCTCCTCGCGCGGCCGGTTCCCGCGCACACTGAACGACAGTTCAGAGTTCAGGCTTCGCTAATTAGCGCGGGGACTCGCTTGCGTCAGTGCCAGATAACATTCGAACTTGCATTTTGACACGCGCACTTGACAACATGCGAGATAACGCGCCGCGGAATTCCAACCATTTTTGAAACAACAATTCGTTCCACTTGGATAAACAGTGCGCGGAATTTTGTTTAATAGTAATTTTGCTGGGTTGTCGAGTGCAAAGGGTTCGAGAAGTCGAGCAAGACTAAACAGGAGCAATCGGAGATCGGGCAGCTTATCAATATCTGGATTCGTCTTATCAAGATGTTTGTAAGCTACCGGTTCGGAGCTTCTTCCATTTGCAGACTTAGTCCGCCGAGATACGAGTTTCAACGCTTGAACTGCCGTTTCGTTAAGCCTGGAATACTGACTTGTGATGGAAACTGTACTTTTCGAAGTTCGTGTCGGATTGCGGGAAATTCTTTCCTGAGACTGATAAGATAAAGATTCGTTGACACCGATGCGCTCGTTGGGATTAAACAATGTTGCAACCGTCCACTTTCGATCGACGTAATCCTAGAACATGTTGTACCTACCAAGAAGTCCGCAAGATAGCAATAATGGAAAGTAGCAGATTAGTAAAAATATTCAACGATTCTTGTTAGATAAAAACGGGTTACCTTCTTTGTTCCTGCTTTTTTTCTTCCCTTCCTTGTCCTGTGGAGAGAAACAATTCCAATCAGCGTTTCGTGTTAAGAACATAGAAAAGTCTCAGCCAAACGTAAGCATAGGTCGCGAAAGAGATACCGGATGCTCAAATACGTGCAAAACTGGTAAACTTCCCCAGTTCGCTAAGGCATAAATGCAACAGAATTGGAATTCAAAAATTGCGTAGAGTAGAAAATTAAACCCAACAGTTCGAATTTCCAATATTGCAATTTCTAGAGTTCGAATTCAAGAATCCTAATTTCTTTAATGCAAATTCAAAAATTCGAATTGCTAGAATTAGAATCTAAGAATTGGAATTCGACAATTCAAATCTCTAGAATTGGAACTAGACAACTCGAGTTCAAATATTTGAATTGAAGAATTGGAATTCAAGAATGGTAATCAAAGAATTGGAGCTCAAGAATTACAGACTAGAAAAACTGAACTAAAGAATTGGCGCAGATCGCGAAAGAGATACCGGATGCTCAAATGCGTGCAAAACTGGCAAGCTCCGCCAGTTCGTCAAGGTACAAATGCAACAGAATTCAGAAAGCGAGCTTGGGTCTCCCCGGCTCGCTCTAGCCGACAGTCCAACCAGTGTGTCCAGGGTGGAAATGCGTACAGAACAGTACAAACCCTGGATAACTACACGAGAAGAAAGAGAGAGAGAAAGAGTGGCGTCAGCAAGTTCTACGAATGAAAGTGGGAGCGGGGGGGAAAGAACTAAGTCTACATCAGCGAAGCCGGCAAAGAAAGTGTCGAAAGCTGGAAAAGAAAGGGGTTCGCCGAGAAAGGAAGGCGGAAAGAAAGAGGTTGCGGATAAGTCCGCGAAGGAAGCACCTTTTTCACCTTGTTGCCGGTTTCCTTGAGACTCTGGGGGGACGTGGGTGAAGAGTGTTTGGCCGGGGTCTTCTGCGGGCTGGAGGGCGCAGCGGTGGCCGAGGCGAGGGTGGCGTTGGGGGTCTGGCTGGGTGCGGACGTGTCTGTGCCCGGCACCCCTGCCTGGATCACCGGGCTCGACGCAGACACGACGGACGCCGAGGTGGATGGGAGCAGGTCGGTTAGCGGCTCTACTGGGGCCACGGACAAGCTTTTGGGCGGGGTTTGCTTAGGGGTGGCAATCTTACCACTGATGGGGGGTAACATTGTCCTGGTCTTAGGCTTCTTCCAGCCCTGCATAACACCAACATCAAGCAGGTTAATGTGAGGGGAACAACGTGGAACTCCCGGGGGACTGTGCTCTCGGGGCGGTTAAGGAGTGCGCGGTACACTTGTAACAGAGAACGTCTCGTCGCAATTGTCAAAGCCTCTTCTACTTGTCTTCAAGAATTGGTATTAAACTTTTGCAGGGAATTGAAAATTCTCTAAAGAATTCGAATTTCGAGAATTGGGATTCAAGAGTTTGAATTCTAGAAATTCAAATTTTAAATACTCGGGTTCTAATAACCCGAGATTGGAATTCAAGTTAAAAAATTGAAATTGAAGATTCAGTGTCAGAAAATTGAAGTTAAAGAAGTGCGCGGTACATTTGTAACAGAGAACGTCTCATCGCAATTGTCAAAGCCTCTTCTACTTGTATTAATTCGAGTGTTAACTAGAAGGAGAAATCCTCGGATTAGCTCGTGAAAACCAGCCTCTGCGGGACTCGAGTTTCAAGTTAGCCACCGCTGGGAATTCAACCAGTGTTTACCTTATCATCGTAGAATCCTTGGTCGTCGGTTCTCTGCTGGCCCAGGAGTCGATCGGTTTCCAAATCAGTGTCGGCTTCCTCGTCGTCCGGGCCTTCCTCGATCTCAACGTCTGCGTCTTCTCCAGCTCGACGGGCGTCCTCCCGAGACTCCTCGCTGTTCGTCTCCACGCACATCCTGCGCCTGCCATCCATTAAACTACATTTTAGTTAGATGCCCTTATAAGTTGATTGTCCATTTTAACACTGGTCTTACGGGATTTCTATTTTCAATTCTTTAAATTCAATTCTTCTATTGAAATTCCTGATTTCTAACGATTCAATTTCTTTTTAATTCCAATTCTATAAATTCGAAATCAATTCCTAAATTCCAATTCTTTAACTTCTTACCTCGGGATCCAAATCGGACTGACACTCGGCTCGGACGGCTCCTCCGTCGGCGATTTGACAGGAAGTGTCTTAATCCTCTGTAACGCCATGCGAATGTCCTTGATCGCTGCTTCCACTTCGCCGCCAGTTTTCAGGTTGAGATTCTGTCTGGTCTGCGGCGCCGGCGGCGGAGGGGTTCCGAGTGGATCCAAAGGATCCAATTGCAATTCACTCGGCTCGTACCCAATTTCCTTCTTGGGCACGAACAGATCCGGCGACGAAGACTTGTGGTGCAGGATGTCTTTGGACACATTCAAGGACAATTCATTGGGCGAGTCCGGTTGAGCTGCGTCTCGTGTGCAGTGGACAATGATCTGCTGTTTGATCAGCAGAACGGTGGGATTGTTGTTGTCCGTGTCGCTCGCGTGCCCACTGGACAAGCCATCCTCGAGGACAGGCATGCTCGTGTAGATCCTCAGGGAGTCGGAATTATTGCCGAGGTCGCCGACCGAGCCGAGGAGACCACTCGCCGGCATCAACTCATCCATCATCATCAGGGAGGCCTCGCTGTCCAAATCGCCACAGTTGCTGTCGCAGTCGGTCGTCTCGGGACTAAGGGTGAAGTTGCGCGAGTGGCCGACTTGGAGACCGACTTCCGTTTCGCCCAAATCCTCGCTGCTTCCGGTTCCCACTGAGAGGTCTAGGAAGTTGTTCTCGTGCTCGCTTGTCTGGAAGCAAAAGGATTAATACAAAGGAACCTAGCCGAATGAATCTAGTTTGGATAAGTTACATTTTGAGGGAACTCCATTCGCTGCTTCTTCGGGGATTCGTGCACCAGGACTTCCTCAGTTGGAGGACCGCTTGCTAGTCTTTGACCGACGTACGCGTTTCCACCTTGTCTCCGTAATTCATAATCCAAGTCCTAGAAGAATTAACTGATTAATTTGTCGAATTTGGTACCAATTTATCCAATTTCTATTAATGGGTACTAATTTATGAATTCTGAATTCACCCGCTTTTACCTACAATTCTAGATTTGATAGAATTTCAAATGCGCCTAATTTAAGACCGTCGAAAATCTTGTTAATCAACCAGTCTATACCTGGAAGGGAAAGGATTCCGCGCTGTTCTCCTTTTCCTTACTAGGAGCTGGACATTTGAAGAAATCCTCGAGGACTTTTCGCGTCTCCGAGAACTCGTACAAGTAATCGAAGGTGCTACCACTCGGCAGGCTACTGGTGTTATCGTTGGGCAGACTCGGAGGTTTCAACGAGTCCTCCTGCTTTCCAGAGCACTCGTTCTGCTCCTCCGAGTGACTCAGTGTTGGTTCTATCACAGCCTGTTCTACGATTATCTCCGCTGACGTGTCTGCCTTCTGGAACCGGAAATATTTCCATGTTTTAACCAACTGTTATTTATTTCTTAGACGAACGTAATTAGGAGATTTACCGTTCTACATCCCCTTGGCGACTTATTTACCTCATTGTGATTGGGCGTGGTGGGCAGAACTCTCTGGGGGAAGCCGGGCCTGGGCGTCATACACATGGAGGGCGAGGAGAGCAGACAAGGAAGCTGGGGATTATCGCGCACTCCGTATCGTCTTGGACTACCAGAATACTGGGCGATTGGCAGCTCGCCAATCACTCGCGCTACTTTGTGATTACGCTCGGACGACGGCGAGTCCGCCTCGCAGTCGCTCGCTCGCGATACTACCTGTAATACCAAATTATAGAATGACACAATAATGAATATAAATCGAATACAGTTCGATTGAAGTATTAAAATTAAAGAATCAATGCCAAATAATTGCAATTCAAGACTCAAACTTAAAGACTGGCCTAGAATACCTTGAAAAATTCCGAAGTATTCCGGTGGTAAGCTGTAGTCGGACTAGGAGTACTTCCCACACTGGAGCTCGGAGGTTCCGGCGGGATTCTTCCCCTCGGAGGTTCCTCGCCCTCCAGATTCAAGCTACCCGTCCCCAGCTGGTTCGAATTGCCCGAGCCAAGGTCCAATCGCAGGCCCTGCCAGTTGTCGTCGATGTCGTCGAAGACGACCACCTCGCCGTCGCTGACGATCGCCATACTCCGCGCGGGTGTCGTGTGGTTCGACTGGTACTCCACGCCGCAGCTCTTCGTCAAGCCGTACTCGAGGTCGGTCATACTCTTCGGCACCCCATACTCCACGTTGTTGCTGTTCAGGATAGAGTCATAGTTGACGATCCGACTCGCCCGGTTGTTCTTCGGCGAGTCGTAGTCGAGGATCGAGCGGCTCGGATTCCGACGGACCGAGTGGATCTCCGCGGAGAAGACGGTCTCTGTCACTTCGCGGTTCGCTCTCTGTTTTCTACTCTCGCCGCATCTGGAAATCATGTTTTTAATTAGTTTCGGCCGATTTTAAAGATTGGTGGAATTATTCAAGTGAAATTCAGGAGAGGAGACTGTTTTAACCAATTTGTTTGGCACTTTTCAACTAAATCACGTGTTTTATTCAAGATTTGATGTTCTACTCTTATTTAAACAATGTTTGCTTGGATTATTTGAATAGAACTTTTAAGAAAGAAGACTATTTCTACCAACCTGCTTCGCAATTCCCATACAGTCTGTGAGCTAGGCGTCTTATTACTCTTTTTCACCGATAATTTGTTATCAGCCTGAGAATCCTCGTTGTTCAAGGAGTTTGATCCACTAAGGAAGCGTGACTTGCGAGCAGCCACTTTTCCACGACTCTGCGAGAACACTTCCCGGCCACCTGCTATTTCTATGATCCTGGAAGAAACCAATGACAGATTTGTAACTGCTGTCTTCCAAGGTAAATGTCGCATATTAAAATACTGGAGTACCAGCACTTGCGAGCAGATAAGATATCTGTGGTTTATGAGGCGAACTTGGCATTGAGTTTGCAATAAAAGAATTGGTTTGGTCGAAACTTGTGTTCTTTGAAATGAAACTTTAAGAGGTATTTTCTTTGTCATTTTTTGATGGTGTCTTAATAGAGTTAGAGTTTAGTGAAAGTACAGAAGCTGTTTTGGTTTTAAAATAAAATTCAATGATTTAAAATTACAGATTTGTGATAATCCAAGTTCGAAAATTAAAACTCAAATTTCTTTTATTGTAAAACTGAAATCCATTTTTTCTCAATAAATTGGCAGCTGCCAACTACACAAATAATTGAATTCGAATTGATAAATTCAAAAGCTTAAATTTACAAAATGAAAATTCGAAATTCGTCCACCGAAAACTCGAAATTTGTTTCTTGTCAATAAATTGCCAGCTGCCAACTTCCTCGCGAACGAATGCGCCGAAATCCAATTTAGCCAATTCCAACTCACGTAACGAGCGAAACAACAAAATCCCCAATGGAAGATTTTCGAAAACCATTTATTCCCGCGGGAAACGAGCGAGGGAAAAGCGGAGAGTCGCTCGCCAGGAGGAAAACAGTCCAGTCTAGCTTAACCTCAAAAGGACAACAACACGGTGCATCTTTTCTACCCGCTGGCCTTCGACACTTCTCCCGCGGCTCAAGATCTACGTCCTACGTCATTGCTTTGTGCGTTCGAGCCACTCGGAGAATCAATGAGATCGATTTCGCCGGAGTTTCGTAGGAGCAAGTGTTTCCTCTGTGCGGTCGGGACTTGAACGTCTTTCGCGGCTGCGGCGGAGGTGCAACTGTCACAACTCTGCTTTAGAGTTGTGACAGTTGACACTGCTGGTAAAAGCAGCGAAGAGCCCACGGTTTTCCAGGATTACTTGTTCGGATTCTTTGTAGGTTGGTTTAGTAGTTCAAGTGGTTGGTAAAGAAACTTTGTTTCCTTTCGATTTTTTTCTCAACTACTAATTCTGTGCTAAATGCTAGTTTGAATATTCAAACTCTTGAAGACTTCAAAATTCAAAAAACCAATATCCTCTAATTCCGTCCGAAAAAGCGGCAAATTCCAATGGAAAAGCATCTTTTCGTTACCTGGAGTCCCGCAACTTGTAACTGCGGTCGCCTTTAGCGGACGTGAGTATATAGACCGGGCTCTCCTCGGGGCCGCTGTCGTCCTGCTGCGAGTGCTGCTGGTGGTCGACGGACTGCAGATTCCCATACTGCGCTGCGTCCTCGCTTCGCCCGGATGCCGAGGACGAGCTCGACGAGAGCGGCTTCGTGCCGAGTTGGCTCTCGCTCGCGAACCCGGACACCACACTCGCCGTCCTGAGTCAAACAAATACCATTGTATTACAATTAAATTTATATTATAAGAACAAAGAATTCAAGATTGTTCAGCCCATACGCCGATTATGTGAATATTTAGGCCTTCGATTATCATTCGATTAGAACTAAACTGCCTGCAAAATGTTAATAGTATAAAATAGGGAAACTGATGAAACATTGCCAAAAGATGATCTACGACAAGTTTTCCCATAAACCCTCAACCAGCAAGGATACTGACCTATCGGAGGTGTCTCGTTCGAGGTCGATCATGTCTGCGCCGCAATTGACAATACTCTGAGGGAAGAGCGTCGACTTGGCCGCGCAGGTGCTTGGGTTGGCGGAGGCAGCGAAGGTGGTTGTCGAAGAAGAAGAAGAAGAAGAAGGAGAAGGAGAAGAGGAAGAAACTGAGGAGTGGGACGATGCGAGGGTGGCAAGTGCGATGGGCTTGTACGGCGAGGGTTTCTCATGCGTGTAGGCCCCCGGGGTGGCCTGAAGGGGGGCCGGGGCAGGCGCCGGGCCGCCCCTAGGCCGGCATTTCGGGAAAAGTCGGTTCAAGTCTGCGTTCTCCAAGATCAGGCTTGTCATCGCCACGTCACGATCATCTCTCTCAATGCCGTTTCCATTCTGAAACATCCAGAGTCAAAAGTTAATAACAAATTATTGAAATACAATAAAAATATTATCAACAAGAATACAAAACCGGGAAGTATTAGATTGAAGAATTAAAGTTCCGATTTAATAAAGAAAGAAATCCATACAACACTGTGCTCGCATGCTGTAAAAGAAGAAGTGACCGAAGGAATCGGGCCATGCTGGATTTCTTTGTTTATCAGCGAGCCTGCGGGAGAATTCGAGTTTCGGATTAGGGCGGCGAAGGTGCACGGCCGCCTGAGGACACGCGACCTCCTTACATCGAGCTTCAAAAGCTACTTTCCCACCTCCAGAAGCACGGAACGTCGAGATGCAGCTACTAAAACCGCGAGGAAGCAGAGAAACACAGTGTCTACTGTGGTATTCTGGTCTAGATTGTAAAATTATTTGTCAGGTTTCGGATTTAATTGCTGCATTTGAACAGCACGATTGGGTGGCCATCAATTATATGCATCTTTAACTTTAATTTAAAAGGCATAATTCTTGTATAATCAAGTTTTAATTTTAATTATTCCATTGAAAAACTTGGCGAAGAAAGGGAAGAAATGGAGAAATATATCTTCGACCCAAGAAAGCTGCCCCCAGACACACGTTGATTCACGACGGAGTCTGGGTTCGTGTCGTATCTCCATCGGGATTGGACAGACAGTCATTTTCCTGAGTACGCATCGCGTGTCCTCCGCCAGTAAGAGGAAAGCGCCCGAGCGCTTTGACAAAACGCGTAATCCCCCGAGCAATTAAGGCACGTTTAAAGCTGCCACTTGTGGCGAGTTGAGGCCGCTTTGTCCCCAATCGAGTGGAATTGTTGTACAAAAGTGTGGAAAGGAGCAGCAGCTTTCGAGTTATGAAATTAATTTATTCAATCGCACCATTTTTCAATGGGGCTCGGGGAGCTTTTGGTTAGCGTATTTCAATTTTGTGTATAGAAACAATTTTTCGAATGAAATTTCGATTTCAGTTAATGCTCGCCATCTTTGCGAAAAAAAGAATAAATTTTGAATAAAAAAACTTAAGTTTGGTATTTACAATAGATTTTATAGACAAGTAATTTGGTGCCCAGAGGATCAGTGGAAGATGCTCGCATTGATCAGACGTCGGGGCCAACGTTTACCTCTTCCACTTGTCCAGGTCTAATAAGAACACGTTTTAATTGTCCAATAAAACACTTTTATTTATTTTTAACCGATTTCGATACAAATATCGATAAAAAATAGAAGGTGAAGTATATTTACTTCATGTTTTCTATTCTTTTATTTATTTATTTATTTTATCTTTAGTATAATTCTGTTTACAATTATAAAATATCTTTCTATTTATTGACATTTCAATATGAATTGTTTTATTGAACAATCGAAACCTGCTTAACGACACTTTTGGCAAGTGGTTTAATTTTAGAATACAACTTCAGGTTTTTAATATATCAGAAATTTATTTTCACATTTCTTCAGTGATTTCTCATTAAAAATCCGAATATTGCAATGTGAAAGTTCAAAAAATGGTTCAACAAATAATGAAGCATACATTGAGGACCGGATTTGTTGGTATTCCAATAGGTGTGCAGTTAGAGCACTTCCCCCACCCTCGATGGCACACCGCCCTTATGGCTTTTCGCTGCTACGAGCTTTGGAAATAATCGATTGCCTCGAAAGCCATGTGGACTAGCGCTACCTGACACTCTCTCTCTCTCTATCCCTCTCGCTCTCCCACCTGGCTAGGAATATGCTGGTAAACAGGGCTCCGAGCGCTTGGAAACTTTAAATCGCCGCCCACCATATAATAGAGATCTAGTCCTGGAAAACATGTTGTTTCCTTGTGAGACTGAAGCTGCAGCTTTCCCACCATTACCGCACTCGCACTACATTATATGGCTGTGTCCATAAAATATGACACTTGTATGTGTAAGAGTTGAAAATGTACGAATCTAGCTAAAAGTTTCGCTCAGAGACAATCGATAGAGATACTCATTTCTTATGTTTTATGTCTCGACAGTGTTGTACTGTCCAGTGCTATAGATTGCACGACACTACCTTAACTGCATCGACGCAGGTGTCGCGAGGAACTGAGCGCGCTGAAGTTGCCGAAGCTGCATTGTCCACCCCACTCGCGGAACACCGGCGAATCGAGTTTGGGCGAGAATGAGTCACTCGATCGCCGGTGACTCACTGAAACCCTCGATCAAGCGTCCCCTTCGATCTACTAGTTTCCCTTTCGGGGGGAATACTTTCCCCCAATTGCTCATTCGGTTCCTAACCTCATTGGAATTCCGACGACTCGACTCCATTGCAATTCCTCCATTAAGTTTTTCCAAAACTGAAAAAGCAGAAAATGGAATAGAAGAGTTGAATTCAAGAATGAAATTGAATGAATGTGTTAAATAAACTAGTTTAATTATAATAATCCTCAGAAATGATTCCTTTCAGGCTAAAATGAATACGATACTAAGTTCTGTATTTATTCAAACATGCGTGAATGCTATTTGTCATATCTGTCGGAATACGCTTTTCCAACTGATAATCTCGGATATACATCGACGCGGTCTATTAATATAAAGACTGATCTACGTAAGCGCTGGCCTAGTTCGCCGGTGGAAACCCTTAATTGTATCCGATGCACTTTCGTCGTGGATTGCGGTGACGTTGGAAAGGATCGGAATGAGTCTGCTGGGAATATCTCAGAGTTGGTAGATTAGAAATAAAGTTGAGGCCGAGTCCGAAGAGATCCTAACAAGTCGGGTTAGTTTATTCGACACGAACAAGTCAATACTTTAGTGTATAATCCTAACTCGGTCGAAGCTCGAATGAAAAGGGTAAGTTTCCAATGATACGTGCAGGATGTACTACTTCCTTTAATTCCAATTCTTGGAATAGAATTCTTAAATACCAATTCTTCCATTACAGCTGTTCTTGGTTTATGTATAATAATCATAACCCACCAATATACCAGTCAAAATTAATTAAAAGGCAAGCGAATCACCCTGTATGTACATCAAAGAACCATCACCCCCCGCGCTGGCCAAGTGCGTGCCAAGTGAATTCGTGAGTTCCATTCATTTCAAGTGTGTGCTCGTTAAGCGAGGGTGTACAAACTAATTGATCAAATCACACATGAACAACGCGCGAGGGCACGCAAGTTCTCCACCAATATTTGCGAAGCACCCGATACTCGAATTTCAAGCAGACGAGCGGCCCCGGTTTCTTAAAGCCGGAGAACCGAGACCGGGAACTCCCAAGTGTACTTCGCCCCAGGAACAAGCCGAATCCTCGTAATTCCTCCACTTTACAAAAGCCAACATTATTTCCGTTGCAACTGCGATTAAAACCGGCACTGCGGACAAGTCCAGTGGAAGGCAACGCCAGCATTCGACAAAGGCAGAACTCAGCGCAAAGAAATGAAAGCGCGAGAAGAGAGGAATTAGAAGTGAGAGACTCCCCGTCCAAGTAGAAACGAGAGTGGAGAGGGGAGAAAAGAGGCGACACAAAGTGCGGTACTTTAATTTCCCAGCCGCGGCGAAGAAAAGGAGTAGTCGACAATGTCCAAGCGTTGCCAAATACCAGCGAGCGTCAGGCAGGTTAGGTCCACTGGCGTAACGTTTTTATTGTACATACAATCTTGTATATTTACTATACTCAATTTCATGCTTTAATTAAATTTCTCAGATCCGGAAATGCTGAATGGAAAAATTGGAATTTCAAGAATTGAGATTCCAAAATTCGAGTTGAAGAAATCGAATTTCTAGAATCGAAATCGAAGAATTCGAGTTAAAAATTGGAATTCTATAGAATTAGAATTGAAATAATTCGAGTTCAAGAGTCCAAATTTCTAGAATTCGAATTCAATTCAAGAATCGAAATTCAGAACTCGGTGTTAAATACTCCTAATCGAAGAATCGAAATTTAAGAACTGGACGTGCCTTTGTTAAAAACGTTACGTTACAGCGTAATGTTACGCTAGTGCACAGCCGCCTGCACTAAGAACTTGGAATGAACAGAGAAGGAAGCCGAGTAGCTTCGCTCGATATTCCGCCGCTATTCTCGAATTTCAAAAGGTGTAAACAGGGGTTTGGAGAAGTCCGACTACATACGCGGCGTGCGAGCCGAAGGACAGAGCGAAGGGAGAGGAGCAGCGGGGGGAGGCGAGGAGGAGCAGAATAAGTGGCGAAAGAAAGAGGGAATGTGGAAGTAAGAGAGAGGGACGGAGAGGGCGTCTGGCCCGTGGTTCGCCGAGCATGGAATCAATAGGGGGTCACTGGCACCAACAGATACAATCGACACATTTCGAATCTGCCTCCAAGTGCCGCATCGCTCGACGCATTCGCCCTCTCCCTTTCCGCGTCCCAAATACTTCCTCCTTCCGATCCTTTCCATCCTAAAACCTCCTATTCCACCGAGCCCGCACTTCGGTTCGCTTAGGCACGGAGCCTCGGACTTGAAGAATCCAAATACTTGCGAGGAACAATCAAGTTCCTCCGAGAATGCCAGAGTCCGCGCGTCAACAAAACCACGTGTCCAAGTGGAAATCGACTTGGCAAAAGGGTCTGGTTGACAATCCGGCTGTATTTAACGCCTGTTCAAAGGAACCGCTACGCCACTTTGTGGTAGTCGGCCTTTCCCGCACTCCGGTCGAGTAGGCTCTTTCCACGAATTCGTCGAGTCGCGAAAGGATAACATGCGATTGTAAATGAAGAAGAAGAGATCGGTAATTTAACTTGTTCTTCCGCAAACACTTAGTTTGTCTAGTATTGATAAATTACAGGCAAGTGAAGAGAGAAATTGGCAAGTGAAGAGCATTCTTCATTCAATTCGCAGAAGAAAAACTGCTTTGATTGATAAATGTCAGTCAACTAAAGAAGAAGGAATCTGCGGTGAAGGTTAATTGCAGGTCAATTGAATAAAGAATATTCTTCGATCGCAGAAGAAGAAGATTAAAAAGAAGTAATGAAGGTTAATTGCTGATCAACAGAAATTACCCCTGTTCTTCTAAAACCCAGGTTCCCCTTATGTTCGGACTAAATTAGTCAACTGAAGAAAGAAGAAGAGATCCGTAATTAAGGTTAACTGCTTTGACCAATAAATCTTGAAATCCACCCCACTCCTGTCTAACATTACCACGAAACCAGCCAACCGAAGAGATAAAGCGTGCGAGATTGGGCCGACGCAATAGAAAAAGTGCGAGAACAGTGTTAAGAAGAAAAGTACCAGTGCAGAGAGACACGCAGAAGCCAGAAAGGAAAGGTCTGAAGCTCTACGTACCCATCGTCGCGGCGGAATCGTTGGCGAAGGAGAGGAGTCTGTTGGAAAGGTCTGCGCTACTGGCAAATGATACTAGCGACGACGAGGAGCATTGCTGTTGACCCGGGGCGACCCGACGTCGGAAATCTCGGCCGCGAATCGAGAGCGGCGTGTGTGCGATCGTAGTACGCTGAGAAATCCTAAGGAAAAATCGATCGGCTGCTATTTGCGTTCGGCGCCGGGAGGGAGGCCCCGACAGTGGCCTACACGCTCTTCTTCTCGGCCGCGAAACTTCGCCAGACCTTCCAGACTGATTAGCCCCGAAATCAATCGAAAGACACCCCAATCAAAAGGAGCGCATATGAAAAACTATCGAGAGAAAGAGAGAGAGAAAAAAAGGGGGAGGAGGTCCAGCGGAAGTGGGGAAACAGGCGATGTCCAAAAACCACTTGGGACTCAAGCGAATCTTTGTGAGAGAGGCCGAGAAAAGGCCAGGCCTGGAGGAACTGCGGGCAGGGCGAGAAGCGGAATCGGCGAGCAGGAGAGGACTCGCGAGGGGGGATCGATCCAACGCGTAGAAACTCGTGCCAGTGGCCAATGCGAGGACTCACTCCTTTCAGCGTTTCATTACCTTTTTCTCCTCGGACTCAAAGCATACACTGGTCACTGGTTTAAGGCACGTCACACTTTACGCCCGATCGACGAACGCGTAACGATCGGCCGCGGCGATCCGGAAGGCTGGGGCTGCGAACGCGAGTTACACAGGACTTACGAGGGTGGCTGGGGATACTGTGCGAATAGATGTCGCTCGCGGTGCGGCCTACGCCACCCCTGGGGCTGCGCAGCTGCACCCCCGCACCCTTAAAATGAAAACACCCTAGAAACCCGACTGCACCAAACAACTTTCCTAGCGGATTTACAATGATCCTTTTAAAGGTAGAACTTTGATCATTTGCCACCGATTTATCCGATTTCTATTATTGCCAATCAACTTATCCAACTAATATTATTTGGTGCCAATTTATTCAATTTCAATTATTTGGGACCGCAATTCTATGATTTGATTCAAAAATTTTATTTGCTACCACCCCCGCACCTTTAAACAAAAACACCAGATATAAATCCACCTAACCAATTAATTTTCTTAAGCGAATTCTAATACTCCTTTTAAATTTATAATTTTTCCCTTTGAGCGAACTTCGACTTCTAAGAATTTCGACTTGTCAAAATCCAGACATGCGCGGTTCGCTTGGACGCATTCGAGTCCTGGTGTCTCATCGGGTACCATCGAGAGCGAGGTTATGAGCACGCAGGCCTGGGGATTCGCCTCGGAGATAGTCCACGATGATTTACCGCCGAATCAAACTTGAGCACCAATCGAGAAGAGACGGACGCACCATTGACTCTGATAGACTCGAATTGTGCGAAGTAAGGAATTGACCACCAAAATGGTGATTTCTACTGTGCAGAGGATCCAGGACTTCTACGTCTTCCACGTCGCGGTACCGGCGGTGATTTTGTCCTTGGTCCTCTTCGAGCTAATCGTCTTCCGGAGGTAAGTTCCGTTTCACCGTCCCCAGGTTTGTTAGTAAAGTAAACATGTTTCAGTGTCACTTGGGTGCTGGCGACCTGCTTCGTTTATATCGGAAGTTGCCTCTACGGCGTTCAAGCCTCGCAGTACTTGAGCAACGCGTTAATGAACCTGACTGTAATAAGCGAGACTTTATTACCGAAGAGTCCCTCGAAGGATCCCTGCGGCGTCTGCAGCAACGACACTTGCAAGCGACACAAACTGCTTCCTCATTCGACCAAAGTCAAAGTACCCAAAGACCTGGATTTGGCGCTCCAGGAACTCTTGGAGGAGCTGCTCCAAACCTACGTCTGCACCTGGTACTCGGACTTCTCCGGGAACGAAGCTTTCGTCCAAGAGCTGCGTCTCGCGATAGCAACTGCCGCGAAGAACATTGCTATAAGATTACTCCGCGCCGATGTCTCCGCGATCATCTTCCAGGAGCTGGTTCCGCTGGCTCTCCAACACGCCAGGGATTGGCAGGTGTTGGAGGCTAAGGCGAAGTTGGAGAATTGCCACCCGAGGGAACTAGCCGCGAGGTACCTCGGTAGAGACCTTCATCCCGCGGCGCACTCGAGGAAGGCGGAATTAAACTATCTTCGGGGATTCGTTGGGGCACTGATGCCGCATTTGCTGCCTACGATACACATTTCTACTAATAATAGGGTGGGGATCAACATTATTTGGCACCAATTTATGAATTCTGAATTCGCCTGGTTCAAATCAATTATAACTAATTAATTAATTAATCGTATCAGGTAATACTTCGGGAAGTCCTGGCGAATTGGATTCTCCTGCCTGCAGTGGACGCTTTGGCCGATCCTGAGAACATCAATGCGTTGATTAGTCTCTCGACACATCGAGAGAGTTCATTATCTAGTCAAACAGACACAGTGAACGTCCCAATGTTCCAATGTTGGTTGACGCCGAGTTTCCCGGTTGTTCCTAAATTACCGGCGAATCAACTTAAACCGACGCTAGATGAAATCATTAATGACCCGCAGTTGTTGTACATGTTCATGCAACATGTTAAGGAAACTGGTCCTATGAACCTGTTTCAGTTCTGCCTCGACATTGGTAAGTTTCAATGTGATTTCTGTTCATTAGAAGACATGTTTACGGTTTGTTATTCCCAGACGATCTTAGTAAACGAATGTTGAATCCGGAATTAACCGAGGAAGCCGAGGAGGCTTTGTATGCCGACGTCCAGAACATGTACAACATTTACCTTGACCCTGACGGATTGGAACACCTGCATTTACCACGACACATCTCCACTGGGATCAGACAAAGTAAGTGAGAATGGGACGTAATTAAGGAAACCAGGTTTTAATTTGTTAATTTCAGTACTCGAGGGTGGCGCGAAAAAAATCCAGGAATTGAGAACCTCTCGGCCGTTCTACCAGGCGCATCAAGAAGCACACGCTTTGCTCGAAGCGACTTGTTTACCTTCGTTTCATCACAGTTATCAGGTTTGTTAATGTAAATTAAATTAACAATGCAATTTATGGTAAGTAGACAAGGAATTTTTATGCGACTGGGCCTCTATTGAATTCCTTGAAATTTTTTACACAACCGACTTTCAAATTGGCAATTTTGCTACATTCAACATAATAAATGAAACCTTTCGGTGTCTCCAATATGTAGCATCGGCTTTCGACAATCGCCTTTAACTGTCCTACATCCCTTTAAACCTGTGTTTCAGTTGTATAATTTAATATGCGGCCAACTGGCGTCTGAAGCGAGCAAACGTGCCCAACGAATAAAGTAATCACAGATAATTCAATTAACTAATTAACCAATTCAATAATTCTTGTAAATTAATTAATTTAATCTGAATTCCTTTTAATCCTAGAGCATCAAGCAATCCAAATGTCAGTTTAACAACGACAGACAATCTACTGGGGAAGCCAGTTCTCTCGAAGGACGATGGAATCCTCCGGGGGTCGATTGAGCCGCCAACCTTCCAGATCCAAGAGATCTACCACGGCGAGGAGGAACCTGGCTCCAGGGCCTACTCGGAAAAATCGAGGGATCTGACAACCTGGAGAGTCAGCGTTCCACACGTGGACAGTGGCGGGAGCCAACCTCTTTACATGATCGCCGTGCACAGCGCGGCGGACTCCAAATCCTGGACAGTCCTGCGACGCGACCAGGACTTCTACACACTTAGAACCAGACTCACCGAGTTTCACGGTGATAAGGAATTGAGCGACTCTCCGCTTCACTCTCGCAAGAACCCGCATTTGTCCTGGAACGTCAATCGGCAGCGCTACGAGGACTTCCTCCAGAGACTGTTGTCGAAGCCTGTGCTCAGGAGCAGCGAGCTCTTGTACACGTTTCTGACGAGCGCCAATCTCAAACCGATCTTCGCGAATTATAGTACGCCTGATATTGGAATTCTTTATCAGAATATGACGTATAAGTTGAGGAAGGAGAGAGGACAGCATTTGGACAGGTTCATGGCTACTTTCCTCAGCTCGACGTGTATCAAGTATGACGACACGGGCTTCGAAGCGCCGAGCGAAATCAATTTGTCGGATTTCGAGCGGAAGGGCCCGAAACTGGATGCTGGAGTGTTCGGGAATAACTTGAACTTGAAGACGACTAACATCGATCTTTCCTATCCTGCGCCACAGAGGTCACACGTCAAGGGCGCCTGTCTCTGCATCGCCGATGCAGGTGAGTTTAATTATTGCAAGGTCTGGTATAAGGGGGCGTTTGATACCTTGATACTCAAATCAATGTTCTCCACAGTCGATCGCCTCCTGAGCATTCCGCCGACCTTCTCCAGACTCCTGTGGATGTTCGCCTCGTCGCTCTACGGTCTCCTCGATCCCTGGATCAACTCAGTGCTTTACGGAACACTCGCCAAGTTACTGAGCGGTGGTCGAGCCGCAATTGTTGTTAAATTGTTGCACGCGAAAATACTTGGGAAGAAAAGAGGGGCGGATTTGACGAATCAGAGTGTTCATTACGAAAGTGCGAAGGAAGGACTTTATAAATTGTTACCCTGGTGGCTGCTGGTGCTCAACGGGCCTTGGTACAAACTCACTGATTCGTTGCTTGATCCTTTTCAGGATGCGCCGCTTAATAAGCATATTACGTACTTGTTGTTGGATCATACTCTTGTTAGTCTCTTTCCTGAGCTCGTCGCGTGATTGTATATTAAAGTATCGAAACCAAAGTATTAAGTTTAGGGATTTTGTACATATTTGGAGAAATAAGACTCTCTTTCTTTAATCTGATTCCTGTGTATTTGGTACAAGTTTTTGCTTCTTCTCGAACCGCTCGATTTTGCTTTCGAGACTGTCTGTAATGGAAGAAAAGATGAATTATTGGAAGAGATGGGTTGGAGTTGGTACTCACCGCAAGTTAGACGCTCCATTAGCGGACGGTAGACTTTGGATTGGACGCCAAGGAGGAGAGAGTCGTTTTGGAAGTTGATTGGTTGCTTAGTCGACTCTTCCAAACTTCGCAGCATGTTTTCCATCATAAATGTCCTGGTAAAATTAATGTTTAATGTGAAATCATATCAATTTATCCAACTTCTATTATTGGCTACAGTTTTTGTTCTCCAAGGGCAATTTAAAAAGGCTAATAAGAAAGTACGCACTTGATCGCAGTAGTGCTCCACTCCTTCTGCAAGGACTTGATCGTGTAAACCAGTTCCTCCTCGTCGATGAACCAGTTTCGGTCTTCGTACTCGCAGTGCCACAAGTTCAAAGGAATCTCGTGAGCCAAGTCATACTGTGGCTTTCGCGGGCAGCGGTCAATGTCCAACAACTCCTGAATTATCTCGGGACTCTCATTTCCCCGACCGACCAGAAGCAGAACTCCCATCAGACACCGGATCTGGTGCCACAGGAAAGCTCGGCTTTTAATCACCAATTCACACATTTCGTATCCCAACCCACTCGAACTAGTTCGGTCGCTGACGCAAACTTTCGCTTCCGCGACCGTTCGCTGAAAATTCACCACACCATTCGCTACGTCCATTTTGCACAGGTTTCGGAAGTCGTGGTCTCCGATTGTATACTTGACCGCTTTGTCCATTGCCTGGACGTTTAAGCTCCCGCGGGGAAAGAAGTACCTGTAGAAGAAAAATCCATAAACAAAATAGCCATCCTAGACACTCCTGCCTGTAGATGCTCACACTCGGTTTTGATGAATTTAATTCATCTAATCATATTCTTCAGTATTTATGAATGTAAAAAAAGGGTACCTGTAAACTCGGAACTTGCAGTCAAACCTCGCAGAGAAGTCTTTGGGAATTGGTGACCAAGCAATGCATCTTATGCTGGGTGGAAGTAGTCTGTTGAGGATTTTGCAGTAGCGGAGTTCCTTGTCCAGGTGATCCTCCTCTTCGGGAGCTAAGGAAGTTCGAACTTCAATTGAAATCATTTGGGAAAAGGCACTGACCCCTTTGTCCGTTCTACCACAGCGGTGGTAGTTGGAGGTCTCTCGGGATTCTATGCAACAGCTTTTTATTAGAGCCTCAAAGATATAGCGCTCCACTGTGTTCTCTGTGTCTTCCTGGGTGACAAAACCGTCGTGTTCCCAGCCGAGGTAGTAGAATTTCAGGAGTATCTTCCTTCTGCGACACCTGCGGATTATATTATTCTGTGTTGATTTGAACTTCTACAATTCGGTCATTAAAATGAGTAACGTTCAAAAATACAAAGACAAAATGTTGCTGATAACAAAATTAAGGGAATGTTAAATGTTTTTTTAGTAATATTTACCGTGTGAAATCGAAAGGTCTGTTCGACTTCCAACGACTCTTCTCCGACTCCAGTCGTTGCTTCTTAAGTTTCTCGCAGAGTTCTTCATTGTGCGATTTCAATTGTAAAATGCGGTTAATTAATTCCTGTGTAAATACAATTATTTATTAATAAAACAACTATTTTTTCATGTATTTTCATGAACATACTTACGTCTTTACTAAGCAATTCCAATTCTTCTTTGCTAATGTTTAATTTCCTTCGTTTTCGCACGATTTTCGACATCTTTCAATTGTCAATTGTTGTTATTGTGTCACTCGGCATTTCTCACGTGGAATGGAATTGAAAGAATGAAAACAATGAATGTCGCTTTGGTAGTATTGGTATCGGATTCCTCAATTTTGGAACGCAGTCCAAGTTGTCCAATCAGTGCTACTTCATATCGCTGAGGACCAATGGGAGCCAGGCGTTTATTAGAGGTTAGCCTGAATTAAATTGGATTAGATCAGATTAGATTAAACTCTGCAATGGCAATGCAAGGTGTTCTTGAATGCATCGAAATCAAATCTAACCCCATCGCTTTAACAACTCGCTCTGATTGGTCCCCCGTGAAATTCTGGGCCGCTGATTGGACGACAGGAGCCAATACCATGGCGAATGCCGTGAGAGCAAGACAAGGCTCCAGGAGTTCGACCGATTGACGAAGAGGGCGCAGGAAGCTCGAATCCTCCAATCCCGAGGTATCAAACCCAGGTCAGAATCATGAGTTAGTCCAAAAAAGTGATGGCTGCTTGTCAGGTAATTCCGTTCCCATAAGACACTCCGACTCCGTTCGCCATGAAAGAATCTCAAGCGACCTCGCCGTGGAGCCGGTGACGTCGAACCTCCGGGAGTCGCCGAGCGAACCTTGTAAATATGAGGCTAATTGAGGTTAGGAACTGAAATCCTGCTCCGAGCCCAATTCCCCAGGAAGTCATGGACATCCTCTACGAGAAGCGTCCGCTGAAGCGCTCGCGGATTGGTCCGCCCGACGTCTACCCCCAGGAGCCGAAGCAAAAGGAGGACGAGCTCACCTCGGTCAACGTGAAACATGGCTTCGCGACGATGCCCCAGTTGTCGGACGAGTTCGGCACCGCCAGGCACTGCAATGTCACCGCGGCCAAGGTCGGCGCCTACTTCAACGCGATCCTCGCGAAGAAGGAGGAGCTCGCGACGATGCCCGACACTGGGCGCAAGAGGCAGCAGATCAACCCCAAGGACAACTTCTGGCCGGTCACTGCTCGCACCAAGAATGGCATTGAAGCTTGGTTCAAGGATCTCTCCGGTTGTAAGCCACTTGTTGCTCTCGCCAAGAAGGCCCCCAATTTCAACAAGAAGGAGGAGATCTTCATGATGCTCTGCGAGTATCAGGTTCCCATGTTGAGAGCAGCTTGGTTCATTAAACTCAGCTCGGCTTACACTGTTGCTGTTTCCGAGGCCAAGATCAAGAAGAGACAATTGCCAGATCCAACTACTGGTAATAACACATTGTTTCATCGTTCGTTTGTTCCATCTGTAACGGTTTTTCTTTCATTCCAGAGTGGACAGGAACTTTAATCAAGTTCCTCAAAGACCAACTTTCCCAGTTGCAAGAATATTATCATCTAAGCAACAATTGCAATGGCACTAACAACACTTGCAACGGTTCCACTCCGATCGCTGCTAATCCGAGTCTAACAAACACGACTTCTACGAATGGGACGCCGACTCAGCCGCCGACTCCGAATTCCGCCCAACCGGCGAGTGCGACGAGCATGAACGAGGAGCATAAGCTCGCTCTCCGACAATGGCATTATTGCGTTCAACTAGCCAAGTACATGTTCGAAGAAGGTTTGCTCGATCGACAGGAACTGCTCCAATGGATCCTGGAATTGTTGGATAAGATTCGCTCGCTACCTTCGGAAGACGGAATCCTCAAGCTCCTTTTGCCGCTCGCTCTCCAGTATTTGGAGGAATTCATACAGTCCGAGTTACTCGGTCGACGCTTGGCTTACTTATGCTGCCGGAAGCTGTCGCACATGTGCAACAATGTCGAGACGAACAGTAATCCACAGAGTCCAATAGTTAAAGTCGAAGCGAATGGAAGTAAAGAAAGCGCTGTTGGTTCAGCTCCGAATCCACTAACGACGGCTTTCAACGATTATCTAAACTGTTCGCATCATCGGGACGTGATTTACAGTCTGGCGACGATAATCCAGGCAAGATGCAGCCTTTGGAGCTCCAACTCGTATTTCTTAAATTCAATTTTCAATTATCAATAAGCTTAAAACTAATCCTGTAAATGTTAATTGGTCCATTCCAGGTGATTACTCTGGAATGTCCAACTGCTCTGGTCTGGAACAGCGTCGGCGAGGGAAAGGCTCCGTCCGTCCTGAACGGATCTCCATTGGATTACCTCCAATGTCCACCAACAGCCTTACCTTGTCCCCCCGCGAGTGCAGGGAACCCGACGATGAAGCAACTGAAAATAGCCCAAGAGAACATCAAAGGAAGATCACAAGCAGCGGAGGCAAGGTGGTCCTGCGACAAATGGCAGCAGAGCAGTGCGGGGATGACGACGACGAAAGTCCTCTCCGCGCTGGACGCTCTCGACAGGCACAGCTTCGACCGGATGGACTCTACCAATTCCCTCGACACTCTCTACACCAAGATCTTCACCGCCCCGCCCAAAGAAGCGAGCGAGCGCGAGACCAAGACGGAATACAATCCGAGCCAGGACTCCGCGGTGGTCGAGATCCTGTGTGAATGGGCGGTGAGTGCGGAGCGCTGGGGCGAGCACCGGGCGATGGCTGTTGCGAAACTACTGGAGAAGAGACAAAGCGAAGCCACCGGGGAGACAACCGACAACGATGATAAAGACAGTGTCTGCAGCAACGGAAATCCTCCGGTCCTCCCCATTTTCCAGCCGTTGCTCATGAAGTTCCTCGATGTAGACGCTCCGGTCTTGGACAACTCGTCGGTCCAATCGAAGGTCCAGTTCACCAACTTGGTTCATTTGTTCTCGGAGCTCGTTCGACACGATGTCTTCTCGCACGACGCTTATATGTGTACTCTGATCTCTCGTGGCGATCTTATTCAAGGCAAGTATCTCCCATCTTTTTAATAAAAAAATAAAGTTGTACTAATATTAATTAAATTAATTCAGGTCCAGTCGCAAGCAAACCCGGAACTCCCAGCAACCGCGAATCCATCGACGAGGACAGTCTCTTTCCAGGCATCGACCTGAAGCCCACCAAACTCGATGTATCCGTCCACGGCCGGCCAATGGACGACGACAGTAAGATCGACGCGGAGTTGGATGAACTGCTTCAAGGAATTAAGGAGGACCAACAGAACAGTATGGACGCGCCGGATTCCCCGAAAGAAGACGCGTTAACAGGCCACGGGCACGAAGGATTGGACTCCAAAATGCCGTCGAGTCGGAGTCGACACTTGTTGTACACAACTCACTTTCCGTTGCCTCAGGTACATTTTAACATATTTATCCAACTTTTCTCTAATTAATAATAATAATTTTATTATTTTGTAATTAATATTAGCTAATCAATAAATAATTGCAATTAAAAATATGAATCAATTGTAGGACGAAACTTGCAGTCAACACGATTGTAATCAAAGGCACGTGTTATTGTACGGCGTCGGACGAGTGAGAGACGAAGCCAGACACGTGGTGAAGAAGATGACGAAGGAAGTCTGCAAACTGTTCGGGAAGAAGTTCAGTATCGACGTCGCCGAGGGTGGGAAAGTGAAGAAGCATTCCAGGAGCGAATTCAACTTCGAAGCCATCACAATGAAATTCCAGAATCTGAGCTACTTTGACCAACACGTAGTAACTTGGCAGTGTGCGACTCAAGTTATTGAAATGTTGAATACATTTGCTTTGGCTGGGTCTTCCTACTTGCCGGTTCAGGAGCACGTTGCATTCTTGTTCGATCTCATGGAACTCGCCCTGAACATCTACGGTCTGATCGATGTTTGCATTCAAATCTTGAAAGAACTGCCGGAAGTAGAAGCCCAGCTGACGGCGAGGAACAGTCAACTTGTTCGAAGCTACACGACTAGTTTGAGCTTG
Source organism: Crossocerus cetratus (assembly GCA_963675795.1). Classification (NCBI taxonomy): domain Eukaryota; kingdom Metazoa; phylum Arthropoda; class Insecta; order Hymenoptera; family Crabronidae; genus Crossocerus; species Crossocerus cetratus. The sequence continues at coordinate 8,214,635 of OY776664.1, read as the reverse complement.
TACGTCGTTGGAGTCCTAAGGAGATACCACTGTTGTCTACTTCGTAAGTAAAACCTGATCCATTCCAATTCTTGTTTTATCCATTTTCATTTTATTATTCCAGCTCCTAATTAATTACCTAATTTTCATTTCAGTATCACCGGAACAGACAACAGCTGTCTTCGACTTGCTCTGCAAAGTAGTGAAACACGTGTCGAACCCGAGCGACTGCAGTTCCTCGGAGCGCTGTGTCCTCGCCCACTTGTACGATCTGTACTCCAGTTGTTCCTTACTGAAGACAAAGCCACACGGAGTGGAAGCTTTCAGCAACGCATACCCCAAGATCCGCACCGCGCTTTACAGTGCTCTGCAGCCAACACCTTCCAGCCACGTTTACAACTCCCAATTCATGGTGGACGTCTTCACGAGTCCCCGCCGCGGTGGCAAGATCGAGCCGCAGTGGGCGCGGCAGCTGAACGAAACGCCCGCGAACAGATATAGCTTCGTGTGCAACGCGATCGTCGCGGTTTGCACCGAAACTGACAACGACAAGCTCAACGACATCGCAATTACTTGCGCGGAATTGACTGCCTGTTGCAATGCTCTGAATGCCGAATGGCTCGGCGTACTTATGGCGCTTTGTTGCTCCTCAAGCACCTCTGCTTTTTATATCAATGTGCTGAATCAAGTGGACGTCCAGGACTTGAGTATTCATAATTCCCTTGCTGTTTTCACTTCAATTTTAATTGGTAAGTTCATTTTGCCTCGATTCAAAAACGAAGTTCTTCTGGAATTCTTCAGAAGACCAGAACACCCCCACAAATTTAAAAAACCCTGTTGATCCCGAATCTTCTTTTACAGCGAGACATTGTTTCTCTCTGGAAGACTTCGTCGTCCACATAGCTCTACCCTCTTTGGTGAAAGCCTGCAACGAAGGCCGAGGAGACGCCGACACCGAGGCGGAAGCCGGCGCCCGCTTAACCTGCCACTTGCTCCTGCGACTCTTCAAAACCGTCGAATGTCCCCAGCCAGCTTTGTACTCCGTCAGCACGTCTCCCCATCCGCTCTCCACCGGCAATTCCCGTGGCTACAGCATCAAGCTGAGTTGCGATCGACATTTACTAGCAGCGGCCCACAACAACATCCGTGTCGGTCCAGTCCTAGCCGTCCTGAAAGCGATTCTAGTCGTCGGAGACGCGACAGCCGGAAAGCAACCACCGAAGAAACCTGACGTGCCTTTGACCCACTCGAAGGGTGGACCAGGAAGCGTCGGCGTCGGAGGCGTTGCGGGTGGACCCGAGGTCTCTATAAGTCACATCCTGGGGACGAGTGATATTCCTGGGGGAGACGACGACCTGGGCCTCGACCTAGCGATGTCCTCTTCCAGCAGTAGCGCTGGCATCCCCACCGAGAACGTCAAAGGACTCTCCGACTTTGCGCAACACGTCTTGCGACAGATTTGTAGCCAGGAATGGGTGTTGGAGCGGTGTCTGCAGAATCCGGAGGAACTTTGTCATCCGGACATGTTGTTGGATAATATGCTGACCCCGCGACAAGCTCAGCGATTACTACACATGATTTGCTACCCTGAAACCTCTACCGACGCTTTCATCGATCAGAAGACGCATATTACCAACATCCTGGAGAATCTCGAGCAGTGGAGTTTGAGGATGTCGTGGCTCGACCTTCAGCTTATGTACAAGCAGTTCCCGCCTGGGTCCAGCGACCTCTCCCAGTGGCTGGACACCGTCGCCAAAGCTGCCATCGACGTCTTCCAATTGAACAGTTTGGCGAGTAAGCCTGATAAGAGATCCGGTTCGATCTGGCTTGTAGCGCCACTCGTGTCGAAGTTACCAAGTGCGGTTCAGGGAAGAGTGTTGAAAGTGGCGGGTCAGGTGCTGGAATCCGGAAATTGGTCGAAGACAGCGAGTCGCGAGCGAGGAAGATCGAAGTCTCCTTCGCTGTTTAATCATCAGCCGTTTTTGTCTTTGGTTCTGACCTGTTTGAAGGGCCAGGACGATCAAAGGGAAGGTCTACTCACGTCCTTGCATTCGCAACTCTCGCAGTTCCTGAATACCAGCAAGGAGGAGAAGAATATTGGCTCGGAGGATCCGAAAGCCAGAGAAGTTTTGCAGGACGCGCTGCAGTTGAGATTCAGCTTAGTTGGCGGAGTGTTTGATACCATTCAGAGAAACACGACGGCGACGACTGATTGGGCGATTTTATTGGTTCAATTAGTCAGTTACGGTGTGATTGATTTGAATAATAATTCGGAGTTGTTTACGACGGTGATTGATATGCTCGCGACGCTGATTCACTCGACTTTGGTCTCCGACTCGCAGTCTGAGAAGGACGAGAACAAGAAACATTACCAGAATCTCATGAAGAAGTTGAAGAAGGAATTGGGAGATAGGAATTCACCTAGTATCAGATATGTCAGACAGTTACTTCCGTTGCCAAAGCTGACGATGGAAGTCATCACCTGCGAACCGGTTGGGTGTTTAACCGACACGAAGGGAAATAAGATCGCGGGCTTCGACAGTATCGACAAGAAACAGGTAAGACAGTTATTCAACTTGTGTTTAAGTGAAATCAAATCAAGTTGAATAAATTGAAAGAAAATTAAATAACAATTAAATACATTCCAGGGTTTGCAAGTTTGCGATTCGCAAAGAGTCTCCGCCTGGGAATTACTCGAAGGTCATAAGAACCCAGCGCCCTTGTCTTGGGCCTGGTTCCGTGCGGTGCGTTTGGAGCGCAAGCCGCTGACCTATCAAAACGCCCAAAAGCTCCTGCGATACCACACACACAGTCAGAGCAGACTAGCCAGTCATTACTTGGACCCTCCGCCTCTGCCGCCGGAGGACTTGGAACCGGACAAGAAGGAATCGGAGTCCGGCAAGGCGGACACTCCGATGAGCATTGACTCGCCAGGAAGAGTTGGCGGAAACGTTGGAACCAGCGGAGTCAACAGCACTGGCCCCAACGGCAAAGGGAAAGCGATGAAGCAAAAGCGGCTTCGACGAACCAAAGGCGCAGCAACGCCGACCGCACCTGTGTCTCAGCAGATGCAGGTTCGTGCGAACATCAACGTACGTTCTTTTATGTTTTTATTCCATTTTTCTAGTATTTTTCTTTCCTCCGAGGCTGGAAGAATTGGGATTATTCTTTTATCGATTTAGGTCATAACCCAAATCTTGCCATTTTGCAGCCGGCGCCAGCTCAGTTACAGCAAATCGCGTTCAACAACCAGCAGGCGCCAGTCGCCCAGCAGCCCGGCATGTTCACCGGCCAACCGCCGCAGCCGCAGCAGCAGTGGTACGCCAATCAGCAGCCGCACAATCCGGCCCAGCAGTACGGCTACGGCCAGCAATTGCCGCCGACTCCGGTGGTTGGTCCCCGCTACGAGCGGCCCGGCATGAACAACCAATCAAAGCAGGCGCTCTCGAATATGCTGCGACTACGACTGCCGTCCAATCAGTTCATGGGCTCGCAGCAGCAACCGGCTGCGGGGCCCGTTGCCGGCCCAGCCGCGTTCCAGGGTATGCAGCGGCAGCAATTCATCCGACAGCAGCTTCGGGTCCAGCACGGCGCTGCCGGGATTAATCCTCAGCAGGGCATGTTCGCCACTCAGCAGCAGCAGCAGCAACAACAACAGCAACAGGGCATCTACGCTGGGATGCAACAAGGTGAGGCGCGACAGCCGAGGATACTTATGCCGAAGTCCAGCGGATTTCGATCGATACCAAACTCTCAGCGTTGGGGGGATATGAATTTCTTCTGTTATTTTATTGTTCGGAAACCGGCTTGAGCTCTAAAAGTTAGAAGAATAAGAATAGCTAGATATCATTCAAGAAAGCCAAGTTTTCAATCAAAGATACCACAGATTAATTAGGTAATGTGGCGCATGCGTGCTTCATTGACAAGTAAAAACATCACCAACACAACTATCTCGAATGAAATACGCACACGCCACGTCGTTGGTGGTATCCTTGTCGGACGAATTACTTTGAGAAAGTAATGGGCACGTAACCACCTTCTAGGAATGAATCAAAATTATGCAGGATACGGGGGACAGCAAATGCTGCCGCAGCAACAGCAGCAGCAACAGCAGCAACAGCAGCAGACTTCGCAACAGGCCCAGCAGGCCCAACAGGCTCAGCAGGCTCAGCAGCAGCAGTTACTTCAGCAGCAGCAGGCGCAGCAGCAGGCACAGCAGCAGGCACAACAGGCACAGCAACAACAACAACAGCAGCAGGGGATGATGAGTCAGCAGGCGAATATGATGTTCCCGAATCAGCAGCAGATGATGGGACCGCAGAGGGGGCAGGAGTACATGCCGCAGCAACGAATGCAGCCCGGGGCGCCTAGACCACCTTATCTTCAGGTAATCCCTTCTTCTTTTTCTTCCTTGCATATTAATGGAGTCTATCTGGGTTTGTTCATTTGTGCGTTGGTAATTTATTCATTTATTTATTCATTGTTCTCACAAAAGTCAGCGGATGCAATACATAAAAACGTTAAACGTGCGAAGCCACTAAAGAGCTGATTAATTGTAATTCCGTTTCCTCAATTAGGCGCCCAACGTTACAATGAGTACGATGGGCTCAATGGGAAGCGCAGTCCAGAATCAACCTGCGCCGCCTTATCGGCAAACTGCTGGAAAGCCGGGCGCTGTTGGCGTCGGCGTCGGCGGTGTTGGAACGGCAAATGTGAATTTGCAACAGAACCAGCAGTTCCAGCAGGTGAGGCGGCAGCTACTGAATTCCGTATGTTTGAACTCCAATCTTCTTCAGTTCTCTGTGCTCCGAGAGCCGGGACTTATACCCACTCGCAAGCCTCGCCAGTTTCTCATGTCAGTCTTACACGCGCAATTGTAGCAAGCGATAAACCAGCAGCGAATGAGGCAGCAAATGCTGGCCATGCAGCAACAGCAGGCACAGCAGCAACAGGCTCAGCAGCAGCAAGCCGGTGGAAATGGCCAACAACCAACCCCGCAATTGGTGACTCACTTGCAGCGCCATTTGAGCCAGCCGCCCCAACACTACCAGCATCAACCACCGCCTTATTAAGCGAGCTTGTTCGAGAAGACGGCGGGCGAACAAGTCGCTCGCAGATTTTAGAAAATACAATTCCCGTGTACAGACTGGGATGGAAAGTTGGAGTTAACTTAATTTTCTCTTAGGTGTACATAGAGTGTGCCATGGCGAGGGTCGGGAATAATTCGAGTGGGGATTCGTTGGGAGTTATTCCTAAGCTTCCTAGGGAAATCACCAAATGTCATTTCTCTGAGGAACAACAATCGTGGGGAATTTCCAAGGAAAAATATCTAGGAAACGTTTCTAGAGAAGTTCCTTGGGAGACTTGAGACAGTTTACGATTCGTTGACGCAGTGAGCTTTTTCCAAATGGGCTTCGAGCCAAGTAAACTTATTGGTGAGAGGCAGATGTTAGGAATACTTGATTTGTACATTCGCATGCCAAACCTTGTGAAAGTATGTCTCCGACGCGAATACTTGACATTGACTTCGACCAACGTAGACTAGAAATTGTGCTTTGTTCATTTCGCGAAACAGTATTGTTCCCCCCTATTCCGAAGTAGATTGCTAGGAATTATGTGGTGTATATGGATCCAATGAATTTATCGGAGACTCGTAAGACAAGATGCATTTCCTTTGATTTTATAATGCTCGTGTATGTATATATCTGTATAAGTTATAATAAAGATTGTTCAAATCTCCAATTGGCCTCTTTTAATGTCCGTGGTTGAATGAAACGTTGCTGGGAAACTGTAACTGCATTAATTCGAAAGTCAACTTCATCTTTTGCAATTTTCTGCAAGAATAAACCGAAAAGGTTCTATTACAATGTATTTACGAACACCGTGCATTGCCACTGAATAGTAAAACTAACCTAAATTTCGATGCATTCAGAAACACCTTGCGACCAACTTCAGAGCCACCAATTCAAAATAAAACGTTTGCGTTTTGCGTTTCCGAATCCCCGAACAGCACAACAATGTCCGACGATCTTGAATTAATTCTGTCAGAAATGTACAAAACCCTCCGCGAATTAAAATATCCAGACCTAACAAAGGCGAATCCAAGCAATTTCGCGACAACAATACTTTCGGGTGAAAATCGCATCGCTTTGTTGACTTGGCTGTTAACCGAAGAGATGGAAAGTGCCAAGGACACTTTGGAGGCACTGACTGGAAATGCTTTACAAGGTTTGTTGAGTTTAACTTTTATGGACAGCAACCACCGCCGGAACTGAAAGTTCTCCACTTTGAGAATTTGAAGGACAAAATTTGGGAAATACAAAAAATGACAAATAAACCGACCCGGAAAATTTTTCATTCCGATAGAAACTGGTCAATTGTACGGAACATGTATACACATTTAAATTTTCCATATTGGGAAAGCATTATTTTTGGTCTAAATGTTGACCCTCCGAAAGTTAATGAATTATTAAATGCTTTTTTTTATGAAGAAAAATTTTTTCAGACAAGTTGGTGGAATATTACACAGATTTGGGGATTTGTATAAGGAGGGACTCATTGCTTGTGAGTTTAATCAAACGCGATTTGTTTATTTGGTAATTGAGAATTATTCATTCCAGGGAACGTGTGATATTAAACAGCAAATTTCAACTTTGAAGTTTCTGTTAGATTTCATGAAATATGTTCGTTTGGAGATTCCTCAAGGTGAACCTGAGCCTAAAATCTCAATTGATTATATTTTAAAGGTAAAGTCTGGATGTAATGTTCTCTGGACTCCAATTAATCTTGAATTTGTGTTCAGACTTATTTCTCTGAGGATGCAACACCACTTTCCAATCCACAGTCGACATTAACTTATGAAGAAGCTCTCAAGTACTTTGCGAGCATTAAAGAAGAACTTAAGAACAATTCTAATGAATCTGAAACTAATGAGCAGGAGTTAAAGGAAGTAGAAGCTTCGGAAAGCAACACCGAAACTCAAACAGTAATTTTCTCCTGCTTCACAATCAAAATCATCAAAGGATTGTTAATAAACGAATAATTAAATTTCTAGCCTGAGAAGAGTTGCGAGGAACGCAATAAGCTGCTGATCACAGAGATGGAGAACTTCTCTAAGTTATTCACAATTCCCAAAGAAAGTTCGAGCGAAAACAATCGCAATTCCTGGGACGAGCCCATCCAAGGAATACACAAGAACTTCGCGAAATTGAAAGAAGTCCTTCGGATTAATGAGGAGTTGACAAAAATAAACATAGTTAACCTAACTCCCAAAGCCGGCACCGAACTGGATAAACTAATCGAAAACATAGTCATTTCTTGCGAAGAAGCTCGGAACATTTAGAACCTATTAGTACTTTTACCAATAAAACCAAGAAACCAAACAGCAGACATTATTTTTGTACATTTTTATGTTTGTAATTAGAAATACATGTCACAAGGATAGTTTACGATCTTGGCCGCTCCTTCTTCTCCTTGTAGAGCGCGAGGAGGGAAACATTGGCGACCTTCACAACCTTGAAGCGCACACCGGGAATGTCACCGACGGCATGGCCCTTGCGACCGAATCCGGCGACTAGGACCTCGTCGTTCTCCTCGATGTTATTAAGGCAACCGTCTCTGGGCACGAACGCCGTGATCTTCTTGCCGTTCTTTATCAACTGTACCCTCACGCACTTACGGATGGCAGAGTTGGGCTGTTTAGCTTCGACTCCCCTATAAATTGAAGTTCAGAGTTAAGCAATCGTCTCAAAACTTGTTGAACATCGAAAGAATTCAAATTCTTTCAGCTCCACTTTGCAAAGTTTTGTTTGAAGTTGGGCTCTGAATTCGGGAATTCGGGGAGAAGCTTACACTTTCTCGAGGACAATGCCTTTGGCATGGGAAGCGCCTCCGAAGGGATTGGCCTTCCACCTGGTTCCCAAATGAGCTTTCTTGTAGTCCTTGTCGTTCCAACGTTGGTCACGTCTGTGGTTCACGTGTTTACGCGCTGTGCGGAGACCACGAGGTTTACCTGAATCACAAAACAGAGAGGTTGTGGTTAAGCGATCCAACTTGCACAAAATCAAAACGAAAATTAATTCGCATTATTTCATGGCCGACTTTCTTGTTGGCAAGATTTTGTTTTTCAAACAACATGGGGCAGAAATTGAGGTTAAGTAATCAACTCGCACAAAACTTGAAAGCGAAACGAAAACCAAAGCCGATATTCATTCCAATTGTTTCATCGGAAACATTCTCGTTTGGAAGATTCCGCCTGCGAAACAACGTGGAAAACACGATCAACCGTTGGAGATCGGAGCACACGCGGCACACGCCGAGTCCCTCGGCTTTCCGTGGATTTAATTGGTTCGGAAGTTCACTTGAACATTGAAAACAATGAATAATTCGTCCGATGCCAGGATCTTCAACAGTTGATGGGGTTTTCGCACTTTTATTCGCCGAAAATTGATAGAAATCAAGAGAACTTCACATACCCATCTTGCTCGGTGTGCTACGCGACCGGAAGAGATCTTACCCTTTGCGCTCGCCGCCGGAAGCGCCGTTCTACCGCGGCGGGCGGGCGGGAAATTTGAATTGTTTGAATGCGCAGTAAATTTTGAAATGATCCTTTTTTTAGCAATTAATACTCCACGACGAATTGTTTGGTTACCAAAATTGGTATTTCGTGTTAATTCATTGACTCATTAGTTATTAATAATTAATACTTATTATAAACATTCTATCAATATTAATAATTATAATTTCAACGGAGGCAGAAAATCAAAGTATATAAATTTTTATGTTGCAGTTCATGTGTTAAGTCAACTTAAACCGAAACACAAGAAAAACAATCAAAACCATTCCCTTCATGTTTCTCCAGTTCTCCGCCATAATAACAAAAACAAACAATAACCCACTTTCTATTATGAATTAATATATTCTACAATTCTACCAGGCGGCGCCACCAGCCAAATCCAACATGGCCGCGCCCATCGTCACTTTAAAAACGAATCGGACTCGTTACTCAGCCGCGACTAACCTGCAGCACCGATTGTCAATGCTAGAACTAGAAACACAGAAACCAGATCGCACAACGACGTAATCACGCTAGAATGCGAGTGACAAGCTCCGATCGCACGATCCGTCCCGAGGCCAATCAGGGACAATGAATCCTGAATGCTGAGAAGACGAATTGCTGGCCCAAAGATTCGGGAGGATGAGTGCCGAGGTGATCTGCATCTCGTCGGACGAGGACGAGGTGGTAGCGCAGGTTTGTCAATGCATTTCTCGATCAACCCTCCCGACCTATTAGATACTGATTCGACCGATTGTGTGAAAGGTCCCAGTTGAATGTGCTTTTCATTTTATTTATTCGTATTCGAGAGGGTAAGTTGGAAATTCTACAAAATTGGGTTTCGGTTTTTTGTTTATTACTAGAATTTGAGAGATTCTATAGAATTGTGCTTGTTGCTCCAAAATCGGTCTTTCGTTTTTTCCCCTAGAATTCGAGAAAGTTTGTTGCAAATTCTGTAACATTTGCCTCCTGGTTCCTTTTTTTGCTTACTAGATTTCGAGAAAGTAGGATGGAAATTCTACCAAATTGGATTTGTTAATCAAAAATTTGTTTTTTGTTTTGTTTGCTAGAATTTGAGAAAGTAAGTAGGAAATTCTACAAAATTGTATTACTTAATCAAAAGTCTATTTTCTGATACTTGAGAAAGTATGTAGGAAGTTCTGCAAGATTGCTTGAAAATAACAAAAAAACTCCAAAATTTCCCCTTCCTAGGATAGTGGAATCGCCAAAAGCAGCAATAACACAAAGCCAGTGCTGAACAAATCCGAAGAAGCTATATCCAAGAGGAAAAACAGTTTTAGTTTAGCATCTTCAGACAGTCCCCCACGAAAGCGAGCCAAACTACTCAATGAAAGTGAAAAATCTCCAGAAGGGCATCTTCCACTAAAGCCATCTCTAATAGTAAAAACAAAGCGAAGTGTTTCTCCAGTTGACCATCATCCGTTCCCGATGTTCGTTAGTCTGTGCCTGCAGAAGGACCGAGCGGACGATATGCAGCACATAGTGAAGAAGTTGAAGCGAGCCTTTGAGAGATTAGACAATGACTACAAGAATTCAAAAGTGTTTAAGGATTTTGTGAACGAGCAGCGAAATGCAATGATGAGCGACAAGAAGAACACGTACATTTATATTAAAGAAGTGCTACTCGAGATGAAAGACAGGATCAACGGTTCCTCTTCTCTGTTTTCAAATCCCGAGACCAATAACGAGAAACAGGACGAGTCGGAGGACGAAGAAACTCAGAGAACGAACTCCAAGATCGCCAGGCTAGACACGGCGATGCAAAAGGTCGAGAAGCGGATAAAGAAACTGGAGTCCGCCGAAGTAGACTTCGAGGACGAGAACGACAGCACTTACATCAAACTCGAGAGCTACAAACGTCGAATGGTCGATCTGTACCGCATGCGTTGCAGACTGACAGGTGACTCCACCGACGCCGGCCGCTCATACTTGCGTCCGAGACGCTTGAAACCAACGGGAATATCTGCGATTGACGACGCAGTTACAAAGTTCGTCAACACGAAGATCTCGAAAAGGAATAAATTGAAGAACAGCAGATCGACAGTGGACGCTTTCGTCTTTCCCAATTATTCCGACATCCTCGGGTGTATTCACCAATGCAACGAAGATCAGAGTTTAGGATTCAATTCCAGCAGACTCGAAAACATTGGTAAGAATTTCATTTTGTTAACTTATTGAATAATCATTCATTTTAGTTTATTGAATATTATTTAATACATTTTAGCGGAGGCAGCATTCACGCAAATGGGAGAACACTTGCAAAAAGTCCGTCGTAAAGATTATTGGGACACGTTCTCGCTGTACCTGGAGAATCAAGAAGAAGATCCCGCGACCACGGACGCCGTTTTAGCCGCGAAACTTGACGAAAGTCAAAGGGAAGGTCAGAAACGTCTCGCGAATGTTATACAAAAGTATGTTGACGAGCAGGAGAAACAGAATGGGAAAGAAGAGGAGGAAGTGGGGGAAGACGAGGAGTCTGAAGACGAAAGTGTCGAAGATGAAGAGGAAGAGAAAGAGGAAGAGTCCGAGATGGAAACCCCGAGTGAAAACGGGGAAGCTGTGGCGAAACCTGAGTCTATGAAGCAGGATTCGAGTCCAGTGATAGCACAGGAAACGCCGGCGAAGAATTCGGTTTGTCCTGACGAGACTTTCGAGGAAAGAGTTAGTGTAGAACCGGTTCCTAGAAATCCACCAGTTAACTTACCGTCCTGCGATACTCCTGCCTCGTCTGCTGTTCCGCTACGGTCGCCGACGGTGTCTCATAGCGGTTCAGAAGGTTAGTGCAAAGCGGGCAAGCAATTACTCCGCCAAAGGGTCCGATTCTCCCCCGAAAGCGAACGATCGCTGCTTCCCAATGTCTGTCATGTCTCTATGTGTTGTAGACGAAGGTACACCCGTCCTTGAGACTGGATTACCCAATCACTTAGCAGTAATCGACCAAGTCAATCTCGCGGAAGAGTGCGACGGTGACAAGTGCGCCTCGGAAGACGAAGAGAGCTCAGGAACCAGAGAAGAGAAACCTCTTCTTCGCCTCCGCTCGTTCGCGAAGCCGCCGACGACCTGGAACGACGCCGAGAAACGCGAGAAGTCGCCGGAATTTCCTAAAAGCCCCGTGGACCTTGTCGATCTTACAGAAAGTAGCTCGCCGGCCAGGTCGGTGATCGGGAGAGTTTGCCCCAAATCTATTTGCATCGTCAAGAATATCAACAACAACAACAATGAACCGAATGGAAAGAGGATAAAAGTGATCCCAGCGGGGAAGGTAACCGTGTTGAATCAAGTCCTGGCCACGAATGGCTCGACTTTACGCATGGCAAAGTCGCTCGCGGGCGCGCAAGTCATCAAAGTTATAACCAATAGGACTCCACCGGGTAATTGTGCGAGAAAGAGGATTCAGCCGCAGACAATCGCGGTTTTGCATCCGACGACCTCCGCCGGCAAGACCAAATGACACCACGCGCGATTCCGACACATTGTGTTGGACCATTCTTACGCGTAGAGCTTTAAAAGATGGAAGAACGTACCACTAAGTATTCAGCGATAACACCTTTCTGGAGTTCTTTTTTTACAGTGTCATTACATCTGTATATCTATTAATCATTTTTGATAATAAAAGCGCGATTTATGTAGTAAGCCGTTTCTTATTCGAGGAGTTCGCTCAACAATAGTTTGCTCAGCGCAAACTCGTCCTTCACGAGTTTCTCCACGATGTCGAAGTGGTCCGTGTTGTCTCTGAGCAGAATGAACTGCACATCGTCGACGAATGAGATGATTTTCTAAAGCGGAGGACGAAATCATTAAAATTTTAAAAAAGGGGGACAATTCATAAAGTGAAGCTGAGAAAAATACTTTAGTTTGGTGGACATTTACACACGAGCCTTTTTGAATTAACATACCTGAGCGTAGTTTCGAGATTCCTCGACAAAAATTGGAGAATCCGATTCTCCAACTGTGACCACAACTTTCAGGTTTTGAATCGGTTGATACTTTGAAGTGTCGAACTTGGCGAAGCTGAATTTCTCTACTTCTTCACTAAATAGGAATATTTTTTTACACGATTTTATTACATTTTACACAATAAGGGTTATTTTCTTTGTTTGTATATTTCAGTTTTTTCTTCAAATAAATTTAAAATTCGAAACACTTACTCTGTCAATTTTAGAGCTTCGTTATACGAAGTACTCCGAATTGGATCTAATTGGTAAACTCCGCCAATTAATACAATTCCTTTAATTAACTTGAAGGATCCTTGCTTGTTCATTCGTTCGATCCATGATTGGTCGTGTAGAATACTCGCAGCGAGATGAGCACCGGCACTGTGTCCGGCTATCCAAATCCGCCTGTTTAAACATTATTATTTATTTCTTTATAATTAATATCATCAATTATATTCGTCTTACTTGGACCCTTCGGTGAGTGCGGTTTTCAGGATCTTCTCCAGAGCGGATTTGATCTCCGAGATTATCTCACCGATCCTAACTGTGTGCAGTAAATCAATTGATATACATTGATAATAATAAAAAATGTATTAAAAGCTGGTTTACCTGTTGGACATAAATCATAGCCCACTGTCAGGACTTTAACACCGTGTTTCACGAAGGCTGGGACGGCGAAGCCTGCTAGGTCCTTGCTGAATTCTTGCCAGTATCCTCCGTGGATGAAAACGAGAATCGGCGAATCTAAAAAGAATTCCGTTAATAGAGTTTAATTGAATAAGAAAATTATTATTAAATAGAATTGATGTGTGCTTAATAAGATACATTAAAATACAAAAACTAATAAATAAAAATTAATCAAGAATGAATCGAACCTGAAGGTAAGTCTGTTCCGTAAACGTCGTATTTGGAACGGTTTGTAGTTCCATAAGGTACATTCAGATCGCACTTTATGGTCTTCTGAGCATCAACAGTGGCTATAAAGTCAATAAATTAAGTGCCGTATCAAAAACTGCTGAGGGAAATCATCGATTTTCGAAAAACTCACTTTTATCACAGAAAGTCAGAAAGTACTCCAATAATTCTTCATCTGCGAATCTTTTGCTCCATTTGCTCGGAGTGTAGTTGATCTCGTGTTGCTGGAAAGAGGGTTTGTCAAGTAAATTGGGAATAATATTATTAATAATTGCTATTACTCACAGATAAATTGCCGGATACAGCAACAGTTGCTTTCTCGGCCATATCGACTGGTTGGGTGTAAATCTGAGCAAGTACTGCAGCCTGCAAGTGGTTCTAGGTCGCAGAATATGCTTTGATCGAGGCGTTGTGGTGAAGAAAGCCAAGAATGCGATACTCGTGTATAGTATATTCCGTTTCTAATACATATGTATCTTGTCATTGATATATACTCTATTTGTGAACAGGGCCGCTCGACGTTTTTGCACTTTTGAATGCCAGTGTAATGTTTAAAATTTAAAATTTCTAGGTCTTATACGAGTAAATTGAAACACAATTCTCCAAGTGTATAATCACTTGTTTAATAAATTCATAAACTGAAACTGAAACTGAAACTTGTTTAATAGATTGCAATTATTTATTAATGCAGAATAATTATAAATTCAAGTTTTCAAAGTAATCGCATTCATTCTAATAAATCGGAACACAATTGCAATTGCCAAAGTAGATTATTTTTTATTTCCAATCAAATTTATTATTAGTTAAATTATAGAACTAGTATTAGTCAATTAGTCGACACAGTTGATTTTAATTTAAATTGTTCAAGTTGCATTTCGATAAATCGAAACACAATTATACGTAATTACGATTCCGCTGGCAGATATACATACATATAACTGTGTGTTTAATGAAACTTGCCATTCCAAGGCAAATCACATCGAAACGATTCAATGTCGCCGGGTTATCAATCACCCAGTATCAAGTACAGTCGATGCCAACAATTCCAGCACCCAACACAAAAGTCCAACAAACCAATCGCACACATGTGAACGCATCTTCCTTCAAGACTGTGGCGTCACCGACGCATTAAACTAGAAGCTCACTTTTACGGTCAATGAAAGCGCGTTTAGTGCGAGTAAAACATAGGGATCGGATTAGATAAGAAACTAATCGGATAAGATACAGACTGGATTAACCGCGAAATACTTTGGATTATGGAAAAGTCCCTCGACACTTGCGATACGAATTTAATACGAATTTGATACTCCGATTAAACCAGAGGACGAGCATTTAAACGTGCTAATGCGCGAGATCTGTATTGCAGGGTTCTGCCTTCTCTCGAGTCGTTCCTGGGAGTTAATACCAACTGGTTTTCCGAGCTAAAGATATGTCAGTGGGTTTCCAAGCCGAGGCTGATTAGTCCTGCAATCATTGAAATGTCTTAGAGGAAAGTGCGTGGGTGTCGAGCCAAGGTTACACTTTTCCAGAATTCAAGGTTGCATGTTTGATTTTTTGTAGAAAGTGGCTAATATATATTTTTTTCTGATTTGATGAGAGGGCATTGGTAAGTATAGATAGCTCATTATATTTTATTTCAATAAGTATGGTTAATTTTCATTGTAGCGAGAATATTACCTTCTCCTTTTTGTTAAATATATATACAATTAATTTTATGTGGGTTCTCTTCCTTTTCTTATAATAACGTACTCTAATTTTATTACTTTATAACTGTAGAACTAATTAATCAATTTTGCCTGAAACTCGCGGGATGTTTCAGACTACTTGATTGAATAGAAAATGTAGTCTTCACAGAAATATTGTTCTTATAAAAGGCAACAGATTAAATACAACTGGTACGACATACCCAGTGTAATATAAATAACTGACAAAAAGTTCACTCATATACTTCTACATGAGTGTTTCCGAACCTTCCTCGAAATTCTGTATCGTCCATATATGATGTTACGTTACACAATTAAATGATTAAAACGAATGGTCCTGTACAGAATACAATTGATGCTACAGATTAAAAGGCGGCCTGTACAAGCATATAGCCACACTGTAGATTCCACTGATCGAAGGTATGCGCGGGTCCCATTGTGGGTGCTACGATCCCTGGCATACCCGAGTCCGAGAAGGACGGATTGGAAACCAGAAAAACCGGCCCCTTCTCTTCTCCTTCGTCCTCCCCCCCACGATTCGAGCCATTCTCCATGGAGAAGTCACAGGTAAGCCGGTACCAGCTGATGTATCGGGTAACGCGCCATGTCGACGCCTAACCCGCAGACCGCAGGTAAGAGAAACCCGAAGGAGGTTTCAAAAATTCTTGCCTTCGTTGACTTCGCCTCCAGGGATGCCTGGCTGGCGACCGTTTTAACGGGAGAATATGCGATGAGTCAGTTGCTTTCTGGGTGAATCATGGATTTTCAGGGGTTTGGGCCTCAAGACAGAAATAAAAAAATTCGGAACTCGAATTTTCCAAGTTGATTTAAAATTGAGGTTTAATATAGAATAACTCCTAAATTTGTTGTACTAATTAAATGTTTGTACTTGTCATTATATATAATTATTAACATTAATATCCAAGGCCTATAAATTAAAAATGGCACCGAATTAGTCAAGCAGAAGTAACCACTTAGTCTTGCAAATGAAATCCTGAAAATACTCGTAAAAAAAAATTAATAAAACCAACCCAACCACTAAATCTAAATTTAGTCCTCAATTCGTGTTCATTGGCGTTTCTTTCTACCGGCTCGGCAAGGAGTCAGTTGCCGACGAGATTCTGTTTCTCAGAATTCGTACAATGCGAATTTGCATGTGACTCCAGTCCCAGACGCGTCTCCGAGTGGACTAACCTGTGTAAGCGAACGAAGGCCAGAAGAGCAGCTGACCAGAGTCGGAATCGTGACAGGGTTTATATAATTCAATCAGCCCATCCAGCGAAAGATAAGACGTTTGTTGTTGAAAATGGAATTTCGTTGCTTCTGCAATCCACTCCTCGCCTTGGTGTCCCTGCTCGGTTTACGGGCTTTTGCTCGCGGCCTCGGCGGCGCATGCGGCGGCACTCGTCCAGGGTTAATTTATTTGACCCGGCTAGTGCACTTGGCTCCAATTAGTTCTCGCGCTTTAACCAAATATCGCCCCGGCCGAAATACATGCGTGAAATGTGGAACCAGCAAAATGGAAAAAAAGATCGGAATATTAAAAGCTCGCCGGTTTCACTTACGATGTCTGGTTGGTTCACGCGGTCCAATCTCGGACGTTCACTTTTGGAAATGGAATAGCTAGTTGAGGGAGCCTGGAAAAGGACAGTGGGAAAGTGCCGCTAAAGGCGCATACCTTCAACCTGAGTGCTTGGTGAGAAAGGTGAGTAAGCACTGACGTTAGTCAGCGGTTCTCTTTCAGCCAACTCAAATACTGTAAAGTCCGGAGCCTGCGCCTGGTCAAACACCACGCTTTTACAATACCATTGCGGTGGTAATCTGGTACACAGCCTCGGCGTTGATAAGTCCTAACAGAATGTAATCTCAAGTGGGTGCTCCTTAAATAGCCACAGGTGGATTCTAACTATCTGAAAACTAATAGACAAAACTCAATGTAGTGACATAATCGTACTTTGATCCATTTTTACTAGTTTTCTGTGGTTTAAATATAGTAAAATTAATAAAAAATAATATTATTGCGCGATTGAGTTTACAAAGAAATAATTGGAATAGGAAAAACAAAAGAAAATCCTCGATCCTGCCAGGATTCGAACCTGGAATCTTCTGATCCGTAGTCAGACGCGTTATCCGTTGCGCCACAGGACCACTGTGTTACACTACCGCGAATTTAAGGGATATAACCACAAATTTATCTAATTCTATTTTATACTAAGGAATACTTATATCAGGTTCATAATTCCCGAGCGATTCGACGAAAATAAAAGTTGATTCATAACGGAGAAGTAGTTTACACCTCAAAGGCAAAGCTCTGGTTAGTAATGCTCGAGTAACTTCGCGGATGTATTACGATACCAGGAATACCCCGCAACGGCGGACGGCGCGTTATCTGATTCTACGTCTTTGGTAAAGCCATTGTGTTTTTAATTTCGTAGAAGCTGCGGTGGCGATTAATGGTGCCTGTTGCCGGAAGGGGCTCCCCTTCCTGTACTTCCGCGAATGTCAGTCATCTAGAATTACACATGTCAAACAATAATAGTTTCTTACATAACTCTGATTCCAAACGTTCTAACTTATGGATGAATTCCAAAGAACTTTCTCCTAGTCGGAACGAGAGGTTGTCTCCATAACCAACCATAACCAATCGTACACTATAACTTAAGTGGAACATTGTAAAAGTTCAGCCTCTCTCTCAATTCTATACAATCGAAATTTTAATTCACAATTAATATTACTATTGAACTAATCTTCATTCCGTTTCCCTGCAAATAAAAATAACCTCACACCCTTCGATTCTAAGTAAACTTCTTGCAATCCTAGGACTAAAAAACAGACAAATTTCCCATGATTCAAAAATCGCCGAAAGATCGGTACAAAGCTCAATAAAACTAGCCCACCGCAACCCAGTAGATTCGTCAGGAGAAAATCCCGCGACCACCACAACCGGGGGTTACCATGGCAACAATTCCTCGAAGTGGTCGTGGCGCACGCGCGAAAATCGGCAACCCCGATCGGCTCCGACGTGCGCCGACGTCTAACGGCCGCTTCGTGGTGTTCCGTTGGCGAGGGAGTGGGGGGCGATGCTCCCCCAGAAGCGGGCAGCATAGCACGGAGCATTAGCGGCGTCGGTTCGGTCTCGAGAGTCGGTGAGCGCAGTGAACGACCAGGCGAGAGAGAAGGAGAGTGAGAGCAAGAGAGAGAGGGAGAGAGAGAAGGGACTCGGCAACTAGCAGGGAAGAGTACGCGTCGCGTGCTCGCACGGCGTCTCGCAGCCATTACGACAGAGCCGCTCGGTGACGCTCGGCGACCGCGTTGTTCTCGTGCGCGCTAATCGACGAATGGCTCGGACGTAAGGGCACGTGTCCTTTTGTCGAAGCCGTGGGAACGCAAGCAAGCAACAAGCGAGGCCAGTGCGAGAGGGTAAAAAGAGGGTGGTGTTGTGTGAAGGGACGCTCGCGCGACTCGAGCAAAAGACTGCATCATGTTCGACGTGTTCGGCTCGGTGAAGGGCCTGCTCAAGCTCGACTCAGTATGCATCGACAACAATGTGTTTCGGCTCCACTACAAGGCGACGGTGATCGTCCTGATCGCGTTCTCGCTCCTGGTGACCTCGCGACAGTACATCGGCGACCCGATCGACTGCATCGTCGATGAGATCCCGCTCCACGTGATGGACACTTACTGCTGGATCTACTCGACCTTTACCATCCCCGACCGGACGGGCATCGTCGGGAAGGACCTCGTCCAGCCGGGCGTCGCCGCCCACGTCGAGGGCGAGGACGAGATCAAGTACCACAAGTACTACCAGTGGGTCTGCTTCACTCTTTTCTTCCAGGCGATTCTCTTCTACGTGCCGAGATACCTGTGGAAGACATGGGAGGGCGGTCGGATCAAGATGCTCGTCCTCGAGCTGAACGGACCGGTCATGACCGAGGACTGCAAGGCGCGCAGGAAGCTCCTCGTGGAGTACTTTTGCTCGAATATGCACCAGCAGAACTTGTACGCCTTTCGCTTCTTCCTTTGCGAGATCCTGAATTTCGTAAACGTCCTCGGGCAGATCTACTTCATGGACTTCTTCCTGGACGGCGAGTTCACGACTTACGGGTCGGACGTGGTGAAGTTCACGGAGATGGAGCCGGAGGAGCGGGTGGACCCGATGTCGAGGGTCTTCCCGAAGGTGACCAAGTGCACCTTCCACAAGTACGGTGCGTCCGGTACGGTGCAGAAGTTCGACGGGCTCTGCGTGTTGCCGTTGAACATCGTGAACGAGAAGATCTACGTGTTCCTGTGGTTCTGGTTCATCATCCTGTCGATCCTGAGCGGCCTCACCCTCGCCTACCGTGCCGCGGTGGTCGCAGGGCCGAAGCTTCGCATGGTGCTCCTTAGGACCCGCTCGCGCCTTTCCAGCCACGAAGAGGTCGAGGCGCTCTCGCAGAAGCTGCAGATCGGCGACTGGTTCATCCTCTATCAGCTCGGGAAGAACATGGACCCGCTGGTCTACAAGGACCTCATCCACGATATGCACAAGCAGATCGTCGAGGGGAAGCAGGACGTCGAGGGGAAGCAGGACGTCTAGGATCTCGTCCCCATTGGGACAACCACATTCCATGCGATCCAGGACAGGAACATCACGCGACTAACACTCGGGTAGACCCTGGAGACAGTTGACTAGGAGCAGCACCGCTTTTAGAGATCGCTTTCTTTGCTAGAATTTGCCCCCCAGCCGCTCTTTTTATTTTTCTAACCCCCGGTAGACCGTTGGGAAACCCACTGCCACGCCTCGAGGAAGCTTAGTATTGGCTCCCGGACTCGGAGATCCTCTGATCGTGTGATAAAGCCGGGGACGCAGCTTTCCTCTTGCGTCTACCGCGATCCTTCGAATCCCCAACCGTGCGTTTCGGCCCAGGAACAGTCGCCTGTTAGACTAGTTGAATACAACTATGCCGCTGTTTACCTACCACCCGACTGTCCAGGGGCCCCGCGCGCCATTTCATTCAGATACACTTTCCACGTAGACACGTCCGTTTTTGTATATTCTAGCCCGTCTTGACGATGTTATATAAATATTATAGAAATAGGGTTGTAGGAATAGAAAGGGAAAGCGAGAGAAAGAGAGAGAGCGAGTGTAGATAAATCATATCAGATCTTCCAGAATACGCACATATCTACCGCGCGTTCCACTCCAAGAGCTCGGAGTGTAAAAGACAATTAGTAGATAAGTTGTAATCGAACTTATGCTCAAGCCGAGACTGCCTTTCCTTTTGTTTAAATTCGACTAGTAGAGCGCATAATACCGGGGGAGACTGTCCTTCCTGTGAGTCACATGGGTATTCGGTTGATTAGTCTAAAAGTGCCTTTCGGACTAGAAGTGCCTGTCTAGGAAATTCCTCCAAGTGTACCTTAAACGCGACTCATCCGCACGGCACATTCCAGGTGCAGCCTGTACCCCCGCGAACTAGGTTAAGTGGTCGAGATTCTTCCGGCCGAAAAGCGCGGGAATCGTATTAGAGTGATAAGCAGCGGATATTGACAGTGTATGCCTTCTAGTTTCCTCCCCCCCAACCCCCAACCCCCCACACTCTGTCATTACTCAACTCGTTGATACTTCGCCGACAATACTTATAAGTTGAGGAGAGAAATAGACGCATATACTTCCGAAGCCTAGCAATAAGTGGTTCGGGGCCACTCGGCGATTCGGGAGAGTAAGGAGGAGCGCTCGGCGGCTCGTATTTTTTGCCATATAGATCCCGGCCGCCGACTCCTCCAGCCACAGGTGGTCGCCGACGACTCTCCGCCTACGCAATCGACGTTATACATATATATTTTATTACGATGTTCTGTGAGGATAATTGACTAAATAAATCTGTCAGCGAGTAAAACAAGGTGTTTTCATTAATGTTTATCATTGTTAAGGGGATGGAGAGTCGATCTAATAATTTTGATGTTTTGTTAAAGAGTTGTTTCATTGGTGCGCTTTTGCACAGTAATTTTATGATCAACACAAAATGCAACGAATTGTTCGCCGACCCAGATAATACTCGATTTGTGTATCTCTTTTAAAGTTAGGTAAGAAGTTGCGCAAGCGATTGCGGGTCAATGGTAAGTGAAGCGACGGCATTAATGACCGGTTTCCGTGGGCGTCGATGCAATTAGCAAACTCAGCTTCTCTAATTAATTCATGCAGCTCTCATTTCCATGCGAATCCGGCGCAGTGTCAAACGGCAGCCTAGAGCCTCCAGGAATAACTGGCCGGCGTCTAATTCGGTGGGGCGAGTGTGCTATTCGCGGCGGAATAAAAATAGGACGGTCCCGAATGGGCCGAGCCCGGGTTTATTTCTGCGATTTCATTCGCGAGCAGCTGGGTTAGGTGACCCTGCGCGACTCCTGCTGCCCACTCGGATCGCGATGCGACGCGCGTGGGTGCCGGGGAAGATTACGCTTGTCTCGCCGATTACCAACTATTATTCATCAAATCGGATTAGAGACTCGCATTACAAGGCTGGGCCGAATTCTCGCCACCCTACGATACTTATTGGTCATTAACTGCGAGGTTCGATCGCTCTGGGAGCTCTCCACCTGTGATGAATTCGACCTTCTCGCTCATTGCAATTATGTAATGCCGGACTAGGATGTTCCAATTGCTGTTTGCTGCGAAACTCGCTGGAGTTGTGGAAAAGCTCCGAAAGTACTGTGTTTCTGCTGAAAAAGGGGATTTAATGACTTTTTGGACAATTGGATGTCATTTGGTAGTATTAAATTGGCCATTTTTAATTTGATTTTAGACAATAATTTTATCATTGTAGAACCTCTTGTTTCACTAAAACAGTTACACTTGCATAGAGTTATATAACTTGTTTGGTCAAATCTGATATGAAACGGTCCGTTTGACTTCCCTAGCAAAGGCCTACTGGAAAAAATCCAGGAAATGTCCTTCCAGCCAAACACCCAATTGAACAGTTTCGGTGTACAATCCCTTTCGTATTCCGGCTCTCCTTGCGACCCTGAACTCTTCTAGTTTACTATCATAGTCACGTCCGCGTCGGTAAAAACCAGAGCAAAGCTTCCGAACACGTGCCACCGGTTCGAGTCTGCGGGCGGAGAGCAGATAGACAGGTAGGTACAACTCGACGATGACGAAAGTCAGTGTAAAGCGCGATTGTGTGTGCGCGCGGAGTTCTTTGGGACTGGTTCTTGTCGGAGAACGAGCTCCGAAGGGGCAACGGCCGGTCAAAGTCCCACCTTCCACGTTGCTCTTCCCCACTTGGAAGAGTGGTTCTTGCTCCTCTTCGGAGTCCTTCGATTGTCTCCTTTTCCCTTTCTTTCGCTCCTTTGTCTGGGAGCCTGCAACTTTCAATGAATGCCAATGCGATCTTCTAGCGTTGAGTATTGGAAATTCATTTGATCAACATTTTTAAGGGGATCTCAATAGCGAGGAATTAATCCAGAGGTTTATGTCCTTTTCCTTCTCCTCCTTTCAGTAGTTTGTGTCGCCTGGAACAAGCAATTTGAAATCCAAGAAATGAATTGAATCGATATTTAATTACTGACAAATGAATCAATGTTTAATGACTCGATCGTACAGATCCTAGCTCAGAACTAGAGGGCAGAGATTGGCTATCTATCGCGACAATACTTTCTAAGACAATCTCGCCAATAAGGAATCTAGAGATAAATCGGACTAATCATCGAGCCCAGCCGGTCGGATTATGAGCCGGTGTCGTCATCCAAGCCTACATGTGGCCACCGTATGAGGTACCAGAGATTGACACAGATAACGAGCCTTCCAGCGAAGCACTGACAGTCATTAGCAGTCATTGGAAAGGGGGTCGTAAATGTTTCTCTTCTTACTAACAAGTTCCACGAGCGGCGCAATTAATCTAGTTCAAAGGGACCTGTTTACACTGGAAAATGACAGTGTTCAGCGAAGAAGACTGTTCGTACGAAAATAGGGGAAAGTGAAAGTAGAGCTTGATTTGTATGGTTATTAATTTTTGAAATATTATTTCATAATATTAGAATAAAGGAAAGTGGAGTGGTTTGTTCGACAAACCAGCGGTAAAAGGGAAAACCTCCGGCGAGACTGGTTTACGATTTGACCTAAATGCGCCTGTAATAATACCTACATTATCTCGCGAGAGAATGCCAGGCCTGTCGCGCTGCGCTTGGAGTTCGCTAGGAGTCATCGGAATATGCAATCGGAGTAGTAATTACATTGTGTTGTGAAGACAGTCGAAAAACAATGTTAAATTGGCAGGAAATCGATGATTGAATTAGTTGAAAATTAAAATTAGTCCTGACAGAAACTGAGTCATTGAAATTGATTTCTTTGATCCAAGTGTCATTGCTTTAAATAAAATTAATGATGCATCAAAAATCCTTCAATTATGCGATACTTCAAAGAAATTGGACAAAGGACACTTAAATAGATAGCATCGATCAAAACTCGCACCCCAACGAGAGTTGAGTCATCAGCCTGAAATTCCTTGACCCAATGATCATTAAAACGCGAGTTTTTCCAGCGGCAGTACTGGGCGGAGCTATTCCGCGACTCGGGCCCGATTCCTCCACGGCAATTCGGCCTTATCAGCCCTTATCTCTCCCAACTCTTCACAATAACATCATCATCGCGGCTCCTTCAATGATTCGTGAAGCGTTAGACGCGCTCGGCACTCGCGGGCTGCTGCGCAATCGTCGTGGATGATAACGGAAATGGGAGATTTGCCGGATTCAATGACTTCAGCGTCGAATCGGTGCCTCTATCGGTGTCTCATTGAGTTCTTGACGAGCTCGACCAAGTAGTTGAGACCTCGTCTCGTCACCTCGTGAATTACAAAGGGAGCGCGTGCCGCCGGGGTTTGGTGCTTTCCCGAAATAGTCCCAGTCGGCCAAGTGTTCATTACTGAGCGGAATTAATTGGCGAGATGGCGTCGACGGTACTCGCCACATTCGCCGTCCTCAAAGACCATGTGAAGTGGAAAGTGACCCAGGACGCGGTCGTCATTGACAGCATCAGTAATGGATTAAATCATTTCCAAATATTTATTTTGAAACATTCATGTCGAACAAGTATTAATTTATTTTGAACAATTCGAATTTTGAACAATTATTAATTATGAACAAATTAATACGAAAAATGGAAAGAATGTTTCACTTTAATTCGGTGAAGAGGTTGACAAAGATCTTTAGTTTTCAGATTGCATTACCGCGCGACCTTTTTGGTGCTCCTCGCGGGTTCTCTCCTGGTCTCGTCGAGACAGTTCATCGGCGAACACATCAGGTAGGTGCATGGATTTTTTACCCTTTCTTAAGTTGGGTTTGTTTATGTTGACACTCGTATATACTTCCAAGCTGTGTGGCGGACACTGCTGTTCCCGTACACGTGATCAACACCTTCTGCTTCTTCACGTCGACCTACACGGTGGTGAGTTTCATCATTCAGTAAACCGAATGTATTTTACTATTAATAATATTATTATTAGTTTTTCAAGTGATTAGCATACTAAAATGGAAATATTCGTAATTTATAAGTAATGCGATTTGCTAAAGAATGAAAATCTGTATTTTTATTAGGATAATTAATAATTTAGCTAATTAAGAATGAAGATTTGAAACAAAGCATAAATGTTTGTAGGTGAAGCATATGAATGTGACTGCAGTGGAGGAAGGCGAAGTGCCGCATCCTGGGGTCGGACCGGCTGGGAAACATGATGATCTTGTCCATCATGCTTATTACCAGTGGGTCCCCTTCGTCCTCTTCTTCCAGGCATTGAGCTTCTATCTGCCACATTATATCTGGCGCAGTGCTGAAGGTCATTGAACTTAACCATTTTCGGTTCCCACACTTTGGAACTCCAATTCCATTTGACTTTTGCGTTTCGAGACACGTTAATACCCAAAAAGATATGAAATTCGAAATAATTGAAAGTCAAATATGTTCGTTTAATTGATAGTAATATTTTGAAACAGGTGGTCGTTTGAAAGTATTGGTATCAGGACTGCACATGGCGGCCTTGTCTCTAAGCGACGACCCAGTGGATGGTGCCAAAGTGCCGACAAAGAAGGAGAAAGACAAAAGGATCTTAGAAATTCGAACTGCCTTCCTTAGGCGTTTACATTTGAATCGACCGTGGGCCTATCACCTGGGCCTCTGCGAGATTCTCAACTTCGCCAATGTCATCCTGCAGATTTACTTGACCAACTGGTTCCTCCGCGGCGCCTTTCTTCCACTGGGACACGACGTCCTCGACACCGACTTCCACATGAAGATGGACAAACTTGATGTGGTCTTTCCCAAGGTACTTTACTGTTCTCGATTCATTCGAGTCAGGTTACATCCAACATTATAATTATTACCAATAATTTTGAGTATAAAACTTAACTGAAAAATTGAAGACTCGAGACCAAAGGATGTTTACAAACTGATTTCAGGTGACGAAATGTCTATTCCACAAGTACGGGCCGTCAGGTTCGATCCAAAAGCACGACGCGATGTGCGTGATGGCCCTAAACGTCGTGAACGAGAAGATCTACACGTTCCTCTGGTTCTGGTTCATTGTCTTGGCATTGGTGACCGGTTTGGGACTCATCTGGCGACTGATCACGATGTTCCTACACGCGAGGTCATTACCTTCTCTCTCTCTTCTCTTTCTCTCCCTCGAAATCATAGTTGAAGGCCTATCAGCTGGATTCCCGGAAACCTTGTCAACGTATACCACCGCGTCTTCCTATATTCAATTACTATCTCGGTGTGCCTCGATGGTATCGGTTTAAATCCCTTCTCCGATTATCCTGTCTATCTTATCGCCACTGTCTGTTTGCTTATTGCGTATTGGGTATCGCAATACCCGCATTCTTTCGCTGAAGAACAGCCTGGTAGGGTTACACTGTTTGCGAGGGTATTGTTAGGGCTATTTTCGCTCTGATGTAACTCGATCGGCTTCATTCATTTGCAATTAATCTAATATTCATTTTGCCAAAATCATTTATCATTTATTACTCAGATTAATTCTAGATTAATTCCTCTGTCAACAGGAGCAAACCCTTTAATAGACTGGTCTTCTCGCTGGCCTGTCCCGGAAAGTACGATCCATGGGAGATGCTGAGCCTAACCAGAGAGTACCATTTCGGGGATTGGCTCTTCCTCTACTACATCGCGAAGAACCTGGACAATTACGCTTTCAAGGATCTCATGCAATCGCTCGCGGAGGACCTGAGGGAACGGCAGTCCGGTTACAACCCTGCATACCTCTCGTTCGAAGAGGAACCTCTCACCTTGTCGAAAAAGGACTGAGGAGAGGGGACCCTCATGTTCGATTATTTAATCGACGTCTAATTGAGGACCAATTGCCCGGTGCATTCACTGCAAGTGAGCACGGATAATAATTGCGGGCTCTCAAGTGATCGCGAAGGACAAGCGGGCAGAGTGAATCAAGCTTAATTCGGTGCAATCGTACGCGATGCTGCGCGCCGAGGCTTCCTCGGTTGAGAGACAATCTGGAGCAACGCACAATGGGAACTCTAGAGGCTGCTGCGCTTTGCTTGCGCTTGCCGACCTAAGAAGTCCAGGGTTGTCCCTTTGAGGGGATGTAGGACAGTGAATCTCGTAGTTGTTATGTTTTTTTTAAGAAATTTGAGTCGCTAAACCTTTATGCAACTTTATGAAACCACCTGCCCTTTTGCAGAGTAGTTTAAGGTATAGAACTCGACATTTTAAGAGATCCTGTCCTACATTCTTTTCATTCCTCTGAAATTCTGCTGAAGTGTAATTATGATTCATACTTGGTAACTGTGTGTCCGTTCGGTGTAAAGATTGCGGAGAATTAAATACGAGACATTCGTCTGCATATTTTAAAAAGAGAGTAGAAAGATGTTTGTCGGCGGCGTACGCTGCGACTCCAAGCGTCTGCATCGCAGTTGCTTATGATGAACAGTCCCTGAGTCACTGTGGAAATTCCTGACCCTTTTAAACTTAGTTCTTTGCACTTTAAAATTGAAGAGTCGCCGTAAAGTCTGGAGGTCCTTTCCCCTTGACAATAATAATCCAAAATCAGGGAAGAATTTGGAATCAATGAATTATGTCGCACTCGGTATTTTGTGTACTTGTGTACTTCATACATTTATTTTTGGTTTCCAAAAGATGAAATAAACCAGATCTTAGTAACTCTGGGACTCTCTTGGTTGGGCCAGTAAAGTTACCGATTGGCCAAGCGGGATTGGTTTGCCAGATGAATTACCGTACACAAGCGTAAATCAGACTCCAGTTAAGGCTGAAAGTCCCAAGGATACGCAAGAGAAAGCTGCACGTGTCAAAGGAGATCGGTGCGAGGAGCCTTGTAAGAGCAATTCGAAGGCCCGGCACAGACGTTCTCTTTGTAGGGCAAGGTAAAGGGGACGATTTATAATCTTCACCAAATTAAATTTTGAAGAACCAAAAAATACTTTTGTTCATGAAAATTAGTAAATGTTTGGCTGGGGTCCAATTTAATCTTGGGACTGGGAACTGGGTACTAAATAAGCGTTTAACATAATCGGAGTTGGTCTGGTAGTTATTTTTCTCGCGAGCCAGTCTACCCATTTGATGTGGGTTATCATTCACTGTCTAAGAACCGGATTTTCTGTTTTTTGGCCTTGAACCAAACTTTTAGGTTAATACTGGCTGAACATTGTTGTACAACTAATGGAGCTCTCAAATATGGTGAACATTTACCATTTTCCGTAAACAAAACTATTTTTCTGGAGATCATTTTTACTATTGGGATGAACATTTAAACATAAGCCGAAGGTAAAATCCTTTTCCCTTCCAGCTTCTCCTTAATTTCCCAAACACGTGTCGCACACGTGAGTGCCAGGCTTCTTACACGGTGCACGTTGTACATACGCTGTTTGTACATCTGGCGCGTCTTACAAAGAAGTCTATTTTTAAATCGTCGCCGCTCGCTTTGTCCCGTTAGATTGACTTTCAGCCTTCTTTCTGACTCTCTACGGTCAATAGCATTTTGCCTTCGAATATCGAACGTGTCACTTGTCTCCATTTGCTGTCTGCTTTGAGACATTGAAACTAGTCGAAATCCGAAGAGGCTGAGGGTCTTGGATTGTCTTGGGAACCTCCTCGGAAGGGAAAGTTTCCCAGGACTACGCGCAGGTTCTCACGTGCACCTTGTCCCCTCAGGGAAAATTCCAAGAGGCCATAAAACCCTTGGAGATACTGCTGCTTACCCTGGAAAGGGCCTGAATAAATTCCCAAGGTTATCCTCTCAAGTCTGTTTTAACCATAAATACAATTATTTTATATATAACTCAAATCGAATCAAATGAAATACATATACGGAAATAAAATAAATTCAAAACAAATCCATTGAAATAGAATAAATCGAAATAAGGTATTGAAATCTAATGAACTGAAATAAAATAAAATAGAATACTTAAAATAAACTATTTTAAATGAAATAACGAAATTAGTACTGCGAGGAGTAAAATACTAAGAAGTGGATTATGAGGGGTAAATAGCGGAATTGCTGTCTGGGGCGTTGAGCGCTCCTGGTGGGCCCGTGCATCTGGTCACGTATTTCTGGCTGGCCCTGAAACGGGACCCCCTCACAATGACCGAACCCTCGCAGACACAACGAAGTTGAAACCCCAGATCTCCATTGCGCAATCCGAGTCTTTTGCGTCGATTTTTGTATGCACTCGAGTATTATGCAAGATGGGCAGTTCATCGTTGAGATAAGATTCGGTATATTTTAATTACTTGTTGTATTAGAACACGTACTTATCCACTTTGTCATCATCGCAGATAAGTCTGAGTATAGACTTAAATGTGACTAATGCGCGAAAATTGTCCTTTCCTGACAGTCATCGAGTCATTCCGCGAGCTTTGTTCACTTAATGGCTTAATGCCATTCGATAAACTTTGGCTTCGGCCGAAAGATTTTCCTTGAACGCTAAGTCAACAAACCGGCAATAATTTAATGAACAAATTTGCAATACTCAATGCCTGTTATTGTAATCAGTATACTGCGGACATTTACACTCTCGGAGTAAGCCGTGGCGGAGTCTAACTCCAAAGATGACGAATTTGAAATCTGGGAAAATTAAAATATTATATGTAGCTCGGCCAAATTTAAAATTTGCTTTTCCTGTGCGTTTCGTATTAATACAAAACTTGAAATACTCGAATAGTTTGTTAATTAACTCGAATGCTTTGTTGATTAACAAAGTTCAATACACATTTTTCAAACTATTCAATACAATTCAATGCAAAAAGCATTGAATACAAGATCTCGTAATAGAAAATTGGTATTCGGGTAAAAATGTGGAGTCTACTGCATCACACAATCAAGATTCGTCATCGCAGGCGGATGATGCAGAGGAAGAGGAACTAGAATCATTCCGCGGCTTTATCGCGAGTGATTCCTCGACGGAAGCAGACGTTAGAATCGCATTAGTTGGCGCAATGTGTAGCCAGCGTTTAGTCGCCGATTCTCTTGAATTCCTCGCGTCACTGTTGATGCAGTATAGATCGTGCTTCGAGATATTCCAAGGCTTAATCCCGCGGACTAAAAAGCTCCGGGAATTGTCGCCATTACAATCGGTGGATATTTAATCCTGAAACTGGCACTAGCCTGGACATTGTTTACGACGATTCCCGCAAATCCGTGATCCCAACTGGGAGATGCGATCTCCTGCGGTGTCCTGGCACGTGCGATATTCTTTACGTACGCTAGTCTCATCGCGGTTTTCCGGACAAACGTGATATACCTGTTTGCTGCTCTCGGATTCAGCCTGGCATTGAATACGAGACGCGTGCACAGTACTAAATAAGTAATTCTCTAAATCTTCGTTTAAGGGTGTATTCTCGTCTATATGGTAAAATTATTAAAAATGTTACCGGGGCTACCGGACTGAATTTTATCCAGTTCACCCTCAATTTGTGCCATAAACATTAAATTAAATAAACCAGATCTTACTAATTTTGGGGCTTTCTTGGTTGGCCTAGTAAAGTTACAGATTATGCAGTAAAGTTACAGCAAAGTCCCAAGGATAGGAGAGAGAAAGCAGCATAAATAAAATATAAAAATCAATCATGCATTTACTTTCGATTTTCAAAAGTCCCTAGGACAATTTTCCCCCGAGGAATTGAAGTTCCATTGCCTCTGCCAATAATTCACCACCAGCTCAAAATTGGGAAAAAATTGTCTACACTCGTCTTCGTCACACATTCTTTACGAGAAGTCCCCTAGGCCTCCGCATATTCCCCACAGTGTAGGTACCTAGAGACGAGTAGTACAACAGATTGGAACGACAATTGTCGGAGCGAGGTTGAGCGAGAGAGGTGGGGGGATAGGAGGGGATCGAGTCCTGTGCCCCTTCCCAGTACCCGGTGCCCCAACTGCGTCGGCAGCTGGCCCCGGCGTGTCCCCCCCTCGCCGCCACAACAAACCATCGGGGCTTCTCGTCAGTCGGCGCTCAAGAGACTGTGCGTACGTGCACCGATCGACGCCGCTCTCTTTCCCCCTCGCAACACATCACCCCCGTTGCGCGAGGAAGCCCGCGTGTGCCGCGCACTCTCGGCGCAGTTGAGACCCGCGTCCGTAAGGACAGGAACACACGCGAAAGACCGCGCTCTTCTACGGGCAGACACGTGGAGTTTGGGGAATCGGCGTAGGACGCGTAGAAACGGCGGCAGTTCGGTGAACCGGCGTTCTTCTCTTCTTCTGGCCGGAGAGCCGAGAGAGTAGGGAAGGGAAGGACGAGGAGAAGGAGAGAAGAGCCGCGGAGAGGGAAGAGAGAAGCGTAGCGTACACTGCTGCTTCTGTCGGCTCGGCTTCAACGGGTTCCTAGGAGCGCGCGCCCTCGATGAGGAGGACTCGCCACTTCCGCGATTGAGCCTGCGACAGGAGAGCTCGTTGAACTAGGGAAGAAGTGAGGAGCGGACACCGCGCGCACGCCGGCCAAGATGTACAAGCTACTCGGCGGGCTCAGCCACTACCTCAAATGGCAGGAGATTAAGACTGACTCTATGGTGTTTCGCATGCACAACCATTTCACCACTGTGCTGCTTTTCACGTGCTCCCTGGTCATCACGGCCACCCAGTATGTCGGTAATCCGATCTCCTGCATCGTCCAGGGACTGCCCACGCATGCTATCAACACCTACTGCTGGATCACCTCGACGTTCACCATGCCAGACGCTTTCAATCGACAGGTGGGTTAGACACTCTGGTTTAACTCTTCCTTCTCCCTCGCTCGCTCGCTTCTTCTTCCTTCCCACTCTCTTCGCGACCTGCGCCGCGCTCCGCGCTTCGAGAAACACTTTGTGAAGACTAGGGAAACTGGAACGGGGAATTTGGAACGTTCGAATGGTCCAGACTCGAATTTACTTGCTAGAAAGGGAGAATTTGAATTAAATTTAATTCAATATTAGTTTGAAAATAGTTTGAGTTAAATTGAATAATTGTTAGGAAATTAATTAGAATGAAAATTGTTCAAATATGATATTTAAATTGTTCTATTCGCGAAGATACCGGACACTGAATTTTAACTTGAAAATTGGAAACCCAGAAATAGATTAAAAAATAATTCATATTCAAATAGTTCAATTCCAGAAGTAAACGAACTCTGAATTTTATCTCGAGAGTCTTAAACCCTAAAAACTTAATTAGTTCTCCAAATCAACGCTTGATAATTTAAAAAATGAATTCTTGAATGAACTGGGGTTCGAACTCGAGTTGTTCCGAAGCCAGAACGCGTGAAATGGCCAGCAGTGTTTCCAAATAGCTCATTTCCGGCGAGGCATGTCCGGTGAATCGAAGAAACTACTAAATGACTAAATCCTTTCAGACCTCCAGGGTCGGGTAATAAAGGATTACTGTTCGGGCCGTCGCCATCCTTGCGAATTGATAAGAGTAAAATTGACTCATTATCCGAAGTAGTCATCGCTCTTTATCGGAATCGGAGCTAACGGCAGTTTCGGACTCGACAGTTGATGACTGCTATTATCCGATCAGTACATTGATGCGCCGACCTTCGCTCATGTTATATTGTTGTCTCGCTTGGATTATGCAAGCTCCGCCATTGGGACTTCAAAGTTCGCGTTGTTGCATAAATTGGAGATGTCGAGTTACACACTTGTCAGTTCTACTCAACTGGATTTTTGATGATTTAAATTATCGAAGTTAATGAATGGGCTTAAATGTTGAAACGGGCTTGAAACGGGCAATGTTGAAACGGGCTTAAAACGAAAGCAATTCTCATAAATCCAGTAATTTTTTCACTTAAATCCAAAACAAAACGGTAACAAAAATTCAAAATGGTCGCAAGAGAATGAATAGAGTACTAAACCAAATACTCCAAATGATTAAAATCACTGCAAATTCTCATAAATCCAGGAATTATAATTAACTTAGTACTTCCACCGTTAAATCTAGCACTTTCTCACGAGGGAGCCTTCGAAGGCTTAGCTTACATAACCCCTATTAGCGAAGGCGTGCGATAACAAGTGTCAAAGGAAATCTTGGCGTGTGCATATTTCATTAGCTCGACGTATATAAATTAGCCGACAACAGTACTTTTTCACCGACTTCGAAAAATAGCAAGTTCACAATTGCTCGTCCTTTATTTATCTGTTTCTCCCGAACGAACATTACTCTTCCTCAACTGATTTATGAATGCATCTCGACAGGTTGGCTTGGAAGTGGCGCATCCTGGAGTGGCGAACGACTTCGGCGACGTGGACGCGAGGAAATACTACACCTACTACCAGTGGGTCTGCTTCGTCCTCTTCTTCCAGGTAAGGATCTCCTTTATCGGCACACGTGCTCATCGCGGCCCACTCGCAATCGCCCGATAAGCTCGGGTACTTTTGTCGCCCCGGTTTAGACTCGGGTTTTTTTTCTTTTACCACCCGAGGCTCACTTTTCGCGTCGGATATCCGATGCCGCTGCTTGAGATTAAGCACTTTGCCAACTGGACCCACCCCTCTTCTGTCAGCAGTTCTCTTGTCGGATCCGAGGGGAACTGCTGAGCGTGACTAGGTGTCCTTTTCTCGGACTGTTGGATTATGCATTTTATTAACATGTATCGTGATTTTTCACTAGTTTTTATTGAACTTAAATTCTTTTTCTCGAATAAATTAATAATTGAGCCGCTAGAGTGTTGAAAAATCTAATTTATGACAAAAATATTCTAATTTATTAATGCTTTACGGCACTAATATTTCGAGAATGACCCAAAACCGACTAGTTTATCATTATAACTTCATTAATTCAATATTTTCTCCGCCAGGCGATCTTGTGTTACATTCCTCAATGGCTGTGGAACATTTGGGAGGGCGGGCTAATGAGTACCCTAGTAATGGGCCTAAACCACAGTCTCGACACCGAGGATAACATCAACGCCAAGCGCTCCGTTCTCCTGGAGTACATCAAGCGGCGCAGGAGTGTAAGTCGAGATTAGTCGGAGTCAGCTAAAATAAAGAATGCGAAGGGAGAGGTTGCCGAGCGCTGATCCAATTCCAGCTAATTGAGTCCAATTGTACCAATTCATCCTTTCAGAGCCACGGGGCGTACGTCTACCGGTACTTCGCCTGCGAGGCTCTCTGCCTCCTCAACATCTTCCTGCAGCTCTACTTCATGAACAGGTTCTTCGACGGCGAGTTCCTCAATTACGGCCTGCGGGTCCTCCAGTTCTCCGACTCTCCGCAGGAGGAAAGGGTCGACCCAATGGTCTACGTCTTCCCTCGAGTGACCAAGTGCATCTTCCACAAGTACGGAGCTTCCGGCACTATCCAACGACATGACTCGCTCTGCATTCTCCCACTGAACATCGTCAACGAGAAGACCTACATCTTCATCTGGTTCTGGTTCAGCATCCTCTCCGTCCTGCTGCTGGGTCTCCTAGCCTACCGGGCGGCGATCATCTTCGCGCCGATCGTCCGATCGAGGCTCCTTCACTTGAATACTCGGTTCATAGCGATCGAGACTTGCGTTAAGGTCAGCGAGAAGGTCGACCTCGGAGACTGGTGGGTCCTCTACATACTCTCCTCGAATATGGACGCGAGGATCTACAAGGATTTCCTCCAGGAATTGTCGAAGAAGATCGGCGATCATCCCAATTCCTTATAGTTCGTTCACATTGGGTTTCGTTGCGTCTTAGGCTGGAGTAGGAATTGGACTGAGTTAGAGACTAGTTTTTAAGGTTTCACGCAGAGTGCCAAGTTGAGGACTGATTGGAGGTTGTAGACTGTTAATGGCATTCGCGCGCCGCGATTGGTAGGACAGTTTAGGTATTAATTTAATTGTTAATTGAACGACGAGTACGCGGATTAAGGGGATATTCTGGTTCAGATTATGAATTTAATTGAAAATGTGATGAGTAACTTTACAGTTTAGACCAGATACCTTCTTAAGCCAGGCCCAATGCGAAATTACAAATGCAAGTTTCCCTTGCCTGGGCTTTTTCCCCCGTGTACTTGAAGTTACTTGTCTTTCCTTTCATTGGGTATTAAATTCTGGAATCGGACGTGGTTCCGTAACAAGTTAGGATTAGTTTAAGGGGATGTACGACACTTAGTTAATCTCCTCATTTTTACACATTCATTAAAGAAATCTCAGTAATCGGACCAGTTGCTTGATGAAAACTACCATTTAAACTGTGTAAAAGGGGAATAAAAGTTCAACTGACAGTTATTATCAGACGACTGGTCTGATTAGTGCAATTTTCTAAAAAAATATGCGTAGAAACATTACGAGATTGACTGCTCAACATCCCCTCAAGGATACACATGACAATCGAAGAACCTGGGAATATGTGGCCCAATTGTGTTCGATCGACCGCTGCCAGTCGACCTGTAAGACTTATTGTATTTAATATTGTCGCGGAGAGATTCGTAGACATTCCGCTTTCGATGTATCCGCTGATACAAATGTATAAAGATTAAACTTGGTATTACTTGTGTAAATCGCGCCTCTTCATTCCCTCGAAAGTACCAGCCGTGCGGAGACTCGCAGATAAACCAGGGATTGAATCGATTGGAATTGTCGCGATTAACTCCTGGAGTTTACGAGACGCGTCGAAAACGTTTTCCAGGGTGGAAATAGCTTCGGTAATTCTCGCAGAGTTAAAGTAATTGGAATTATTTTCAAGGTTGGAATTAGTTTGGTTATAACTTCGAATTGATTCAATTGGTTGGAAACAAATAGCAATTTCTACTCATTTTAACATATCGAGAACATGTAATCTGGTCTAATTATTTTTGCAGGTCACCGAACTTTGACACGTGTGTATTTATTTTAACGCTCTCTCGCGACACTCGCGGAGAAGACGTGGGCGTGCGAAATGATCCTAGGACCGAGAGGGAGACAAGGGTGAAAAATACCGAAATAAAATGGGAGCGGCGAGGTCGGAGAGGAAGAGCGGCTGGTGTTTTGGCAGTCGAGTCGAGCTTTCCACTAGTTGGACAGTGGGTCAGCAACTCTCTGTTTGCAGTCGCACCTCGGACACCATATCAACCATACACACTCGAGCGTGCTTCCGGATTTAAATGCTTGTCCGATTAGATCGGCGGGGTTACGTTCCGTGACGATGGGTTTTCGGGTTCCATGCACTGTAGATCTGAGAGTCTCGACGAGGGAAGTTGCAATTCGGTAGTGGAAGAGTTGTTCGATTGTGATTGGTGGACTTCAATGAAATTATGGTGGAAAATCACTCTTAGAAGTTGATCAGAATTGATTCCAGTGCTGGGAAATCTAAATCTTTCAATGAAATAATCCTTGACTCGTGATTGGACAGTGAAACTTAAATTTAATTAAAGATGGGAAAAAATGCCTGGTCGAACTCTTGAAAGTGAATTTTAAAGCAGATTTTGTTGCACAAAAAACCAGTGTTAGAAAAATCGAGTGTTAATTGTGAGATGTGGATTTCGAAGAGATCATTCGGCTTTGATGCCAGACTTAGAACACACTCGTCTTCCACATGGTTTCATCCATCAAGACTGCGATAGTCCACCGCAAATAGATGCATCCTCGAAAGTACTCGCAATAAATCTCTCAAGCCAGCACCCAGTGCATTCCAAATTACTATAATCCAATCAGAAATGCCTCCGATCTCTCTCACCATTCGATTGACTCATCGTCATTGAAAAAAGGGAGAAGAAAACCTGCCAACAAGCCTGGGGTGAAAAAGAAGGCGCCGGCTTTCATTCCCGCTCGTTTCATCCGCCCATCAGTGTCCAATAAAACTGGGAATAGCCCTCGGACGCGCCCGCCGTTTAAATAGTGCGTGTTTATTCTTAGTACCATGAAGGCTGCGAGTCAAGTGATAAATGCACACACGCAAGAACCGAGAAGAACCATTGAGGAACAAGGAGATATTAACGTCGCCAGTCGAGTACCGCCGTCCCTCTATCTCGTGGAGGCACCGTTCCCCTACCAGGTGACGAAACTAGGCCCAACATTGTGCAGGCACAAGCGTTTGCTTTTACTCACTTTTGGTAGACAAGCTACTGCTATGTTGGGATATTTATAAATCATTTCGGGTATCTGAGATATTTAATTACATTCTTCGTTTCTTGTGAAATGTTACCATTTTTCCCGCGAATTTTTAGTAATATTCTTAGACGTATGGCGGAATTCTGCGATCCCTAGGGAATTAATTAATTTGCAATTATTTATAATCTTCAGTCAAGATTTTATGATTTCTTCAAAGCAAAGCTGGTCTTATTTGCTTTTTTTGTTTATTGTATAATTGATGATCTGCTTTCTGCGAATCCCTCAAGTGCTTGCGGCAAAAGGAATGCTCGGGACTTGAGGCCACGGAAGAGGAGAGCGGAAACGAGCCGAGGATGATTGATACTGTCACAGGGCTGTATTACTTCTTGCGTGTGAGTTGGCAGATACGATCATAAGCCGCTTCTATCCGATTCTAACTGAATGACATTGTTTGGCCTGAGTTAATCATTTCTGGGACATTTGCAGTCGCCGACGAGGAGAGAATCGCTGTGTTTGATGTGTATATGTGACTATTTATAATTTGTGTTAATAAATTACTGTGTTAATTGAATCCCGTGTTATTCTTCCTTTTGATGTCCGAGTTTTGTGGTTTTCCGAATGCTAGAATTAACATACAACAATTAATCATACTTTATTTCGTATTTGTATACATTAAAAATGGTATAAAATACAAAACTAAAATGAAATAATGTTTTATTGTTGTGTACCTCATCGCACTGGTAATTATTAATTTCCTAATTCATTTATTTAAGTTTGCAATTCCGTGAAGAGTGCCGATTTGTTATAAGTTATTGATGATGGGGTGTGTTATTTCCCAGGTATCCAGAGTGAAGAATGACGGAGTCATCTTCCGGCTCCACGCACTCACGACCATCATGATATTAGCATTTTCCGCGATCATCAGCAGCAAGCAGGTCGTCGGTAATCCCATTGAATGCGTTCACACCAGGTACATACAAATACAAGTGTTCGACTCATCGGCAGATATGCAGTGACAGTAGATTTATGCCTATGCTTTAATAACTGGATAAACAACATAAATAATGCTCGATCAATTATGGCGACGTATTAGTTCAGATGCTTTGTTTAATGTAGACGGTTTGTTTAGAAATTAATTAAATTTGTGTATACTGCGGTTTGTTCAATTAGAGACATCCCAGTGGAAGCGTTCAACGCCTACTGCTGGATCCACAGCACGTATTTCGTAACAAGCGCAATGCTTGGCATCACCGGGACGAACGTCGCCTTTCCTGGCGTGGGACCGTCCTTCGGTGCCTATCGTCCTGACGACTATCGCACTCCCAGCCAAGGCAACACCAGGCGCGTCAAGTACTACCAGTGGGTTGCCTTTGTTCTCGTCTTCCAGGTAACCTTGATCGTCTTTCATTGACTCGAATAGTTAGTGATAAATATGCGGTTGAAATATTTAAACTACATGACTTCTCCTATTCATGTTTAAATTAATTGCTGTATTATGAATTTTAATATTTTAAATGAATTATTCTTTATTATTCATATTGTGCGTGAAATATATCGGAGTAAGAAACAAGAAATTGATAATTAAAATTAAATAAATAGTTGCTAAATAGTTGTAAATGTACGATTTGTACTGGTAATCCGCTCTTGCAGCTGCTGCACCCTGTCGCTCGCAAGCGCAATTAGCATCGAACCAAGCCGGTAAAGTTGCTAGGTGCATTTTTAATTGCAAACTGTTTTATAAGTTAGAATATGAGTTTTTAAAAAGATGATTAAAAATTTAAGATAAATACTGGAAATCGTCGTGTTAACAGGAATTATTAGCTCGGCTTGTTATATTTACTGGGAGCGAGAAATAAAATCGGAGCGGAGCTTTCAAGAGGTTGGAGGTTCAAGCGGAGTTTTCTAATCCTAGTCGGCGGAGCCATAAAACTAAAATCGGTCTTCCACAACAAACCGAGAATGCTCCATAACGTCGTCCAAACAAATATCCCGACTGGAACAAGTGCTCGCTGATTATTTAAAGATTACTAATGTCTGCCTTGCCGGATTATTTGAGGGGGGATGCCTACCTAGAACCATCTAAAAGAGGTGCAGTATTACGATTTCTTTTTCGAAATCGTTATGCTCGAAATCCTTAAAACCTTCTTTCATTTCGAGAAGCATCTTTTCACTCAAAACATAATTTTTGCTCCAATTGATACTATATCAATGAATATGTTCTAGTCCTAGATAATTAGCAATTTTTATTATCTGTTGTACAATACAAAAATTAGCAGTATTTAGCCAAAATATGCTTCTCGAAATAACATTCTTGTTAGGATTTCGTGTCTAACGCTTTTAAGGAAAAAATTGTAATACTGCACTTCTTTTTGATGCTCCTAGGTAGAAGGTATCCACCCTTAACATACGAAACACTCGTGCGAGACTTCGAACGCGACCCGAAACCTATTACCACCGAGGATTAATATAAAAGAAGTGTTAAAGTTCCATTTTCAAGGATGTGTTAATTGTTATTGCATTGGAATGTAAAATGGGAGTCGCAGTCACTGCGGTAGACCTTTGGGAAGCTTCGGTAACACGTGTGTCCGCGGTGAAAGCACACAAACAGCAGGAAAATGATTGACTTGTGTTTAAGAAAGCTGCAGGCAATCCCCTGGACATGTTACTACCTTGGCTCCGTTGTGCTGCGTTCTTTTTTTCCATTGGAGAATGTCGGGTTCGGGTGAATTACATTTATTAATTCCGCTTAATAATTAAGAAAATTGAAACCAGTCACTAATGCTCGATTTTTCAATTTTCTTTGACAATTAAAAGAAATGAGAATCCATCAGATTGAAGCAACCAACAGGTGCAATTTGACGCGAGCTCTCACCGAAATGAGTTCCTCCCTCTCCCAAAGCTCGCTCCTCTTTTTTCTCCGCCGGTCCTACCGAAACAGTGGCTTAAAGCTTACTTTTCCCAGTCAATATTCCACAAGTAATCGGCGGCCATTGTACAAAGCGCGACAGGGAACTTTTTTTTTGTCCCCGGGAGTTGCTGGCGGAATAAATGAGGAGCGGGCGTCCGCGCGTCAGTCTGGAAACGGCAAAGTGGGCCACGGGCCATCTTCGGGAGGCGCAAATGGACTTCACTTCCGATACACATTTCGTGCCGATCGCCCTCGCGATTCTTCGCCGCTGAATGGGGAGGAAGTTGGTCGCGGCGGCGGCCTTTCTTTATAATATGCCTGATTTACGCCGGATTTTTCATCCCCCGACAGTCAGGGCTAGACTGCCGAACTGGACAGACGTGCTTTTCTTTCACTGTGAACGCGAGTGTCAGTTGGTGGGCGAGGATTTCGCCAATCTTCTGGAGTTCCAGTCATTCCAGGACGTCAGGCAACGTTTTATTGAATTTTTTAATCAATTTTTCGTGAAAACCTCTGCTTGATTCCTAGGGAATTAATTGGTGTCGAATTATTTGTGAAATCATCGGAATTTTTATTGGTCAGTCAACGTTGTATTTATTTTTAGTCAGTTTTTCATGAAATTCTGTGATTGATTCTTAGGGAATTAATTTTGTGCCGAATTGTTAATGATTTTTTGTGCAATCATCGTCATCTATGATTTTATACATTTTACGTAACATTATTGGATGGTTGGTGGAATTCTGTGACTCCTAGAGGATTAATTAGGGAATTCCAACAATTCTGCTTAAATTATAATTAACCGTCCAATTATTCATCACCGTTTTATAGATTGCAGCCCGTTGGAAAAGATTCTGGTTTTCATTCGTCATCGCTGACACCTTCAAAGGACCAAGTAGAATACATTGGCAATCGTTGCTGTCCCTCGCTTCAAAGCCTCGTTCCCCAGGCTTCGCCCCAAGAACAATCCAAACTCCGCCAAAAATCATAAAATCAACTCTGAAAGGACCACTCGAATCCTTCCCCTCGATTTTCTATTTTAACTATTAAAAAACCTGCGTGTCCCGCCACGATTTAATAGAATGATTTAGCGCGGGTATAAGTTTCGTCTGGCGACGATTGTTTTATTGGTACCAGCTCGCTCCTGGCATGTCAAAATAAAGAGATCGCGGCGGCGCCAAGAATTATGGAGTGACGCTTCTCACCCGCGCAGTTCCGATAGTTCATTCGTTCGGCTTGACAAGCGACAGATTCGCGAATTTGTACCGGCGCTTGCCTCCTGAATCATCTCGGAGTATTTTCAAACGGCGGAGAACTCGCTCCTGGAAGCCCGGAATTCGGAGATAAATCTGCGGGCTTTTGGCGGGAAAAGTGTGAAACCCGAGCTATTGCTGGAAATCGTCAAAGTTCGAATTAAATCGTCTCTCCCTTTAGTTCCAATGAAATTCGTCTAAGTTTGCTTAGTTCCCATTAACACTTGTCGCCGAATCTTCCCAGGAATCTCGGGACCTTGGATTGTTGGGGCTGAAAGTGAGCCAAATCACTTGGGCAACCTCTGCGTTCCAAGAAAACGCGTTATTTTCATTGTTGGAAATGACCAGACTCTATAATTCAATTAATTCCAATAACTAATAATCAATTTAAATTCTTCAATTTCCTTGAATACTTGAAATAATTAATCCCCTTAAATACTCGGAATATGAAAATTACCGATCGTCCAACATGATCGAGCGACAACACTTGGAGAAGCATTGCTGCTAGTCGGCAGTCAATGTTCCCCCGAAACCGAGGCAAAGCAGCATAGTTAATCTGTGCGCGGCGGTGGCGTCGGGCGCGCTCGGTGCGTTTTGGGTTTGCCGTTGCTATTTCGGTCCCGGGCGGACTCTCCGCTCTCCTACGGGAGGTGCCATGGCAAGGCTCGGCCAAGCACCAGTGGAGAACTCGAGTCGAGCGTGGATTAGCGTGGAGAAGAGTCCGCGTGTGCTGTCCGAGCGAAACGCGTCCGTCGAGGGACGCCGAACGTCGCGGCGCGACACTTTCCTTCCCGATTGGTGCGCGATTCTTGTCTGGGAAGTCCGATGAACACGTGTTTCAGCGGCCCGCCGATTCGAGAAGAATTTTTATCAATGAAAATGTCACGCCGATTGAATTTGTGGATGGTTTGAGGCGGTTGGGAGTAGTTTGTGAGTGTTGGTTGAGTTCTTTGGGGGTGCGAATTGACTCAGGAAGGGATGAATAGTGAAAGGAGTTTCCACTGGTATTAATTATTGTTGTAACTGTTGGTTGTTAGAATCGTG
This sequence comes from Crossocerus cetratus, assembly GCA_963675795.1. NCBI lineage: Eukaryota > Metazoa > Arthropoda > Insecta > Hymenoptera > Crabronidae > Crossocerus > Crossocerus cetratus. The sequence goes on along the minus strand of OY776664.1, from coordinate 8,172,841 downwards.
TCACGTGGTGAGAGATAGGAAGTGGTTGGGACTGTTTTCTTTCGCCCACATGTATTGGAGGACCATTTAATTATTAAAATTGTCTCCTTAACTTGTATTTAAGAGGGAATTAAACAGTAACCCATTGGCATAACATAACTTTCCATATGAAATCGGGTTTAAGGTCCGTTTGACGCTTAAAATCGGCTCCTGTACTCCAAACACCAACATAAAGTTTGCAGAAAAGTTAGAGCCGAACCCAATTGAATGACAAGCTTAGTACCAGATTCCTAGTTGTTGCAGACTCCAAACACGTTCCAACAAGGGTTCAAACCATAATCAACAACCAACTTCTAGTTTCATTCCATTCTTAAAATGGTTTTCAGTACTCCAAACTCCAAAAAAGAACGTTGAATCACAAAAGTTAGAGTTGAAACCAAGTTGACCATGTTTTGATGATTTCGATAATTGTCGCTGGAAAACCTGGGCAATAGTTCCAGGCTCTAACGAATCAAGCAGTGACAATCTCGCGGTCAGTTTGACCCCTAAAATCATTTTCGGTACACTCTGCCCCTCTAATAATGTGCGATCGGAGGATTCCAACTAAAGCCAAATTGAATGACAAGTTTACTGCTACACTCGAGCGATTCTCCCTGGGAAAACAGGACGCTTGTTCCGGTGTTCGCCGCCTTCCTCGGAATCCCCGGCGGCATGTGCGGAGCGCGCGCGCCCTGCACATACGCGAAGAATCGCTCGTTAGGTTATTCTTGGCGGGTAGGAGTCTTCTTGGCTCCGAGGGCTTCACTCGATTTCTCTGTCTGTGTCGCGAGAGGAGATTCTACGCGCGCCTTCCTCCGCCACAAAGAGGCCGAGTGCGATCGGAGATTCGCCTCAACACACTCCTCCCATTGATTTCCTCTGGTAGCCGCTCGATGAATGAATCTGCCCCGTTAGAGGCTCCGATAGGCTTCGACTGCTACTACAATGGGAGCTGACAGCTTCAGCCAGCGGATATTTACTCTTCGGTCCCTCTTGTTGTTCTTTCGCTTCGAACAGCTGTGGTTTGACGGAGTTTGACGTCTCTAAAGTAATTCGAGTTGCAATTTAAATAGTTCGATTAATTATCAATACTGCTTTAGAGATTTTCTAGTTTTATTAGTTAATATTTTGTAATTTTACAGTTGGGACCATTTGCATAGAAATTACTTTTTAACATTGTTTTGATAGTTCTATGCACTGGCTTGGCATTGACCTCTCCTTCTGTTTTAATGTAATCGGACCTTTATCAATTATTAATATTGAAATTTAACGACGATTTGAATAATGTTAATTGTGTGTTTACTTTCAAATATTGTTTAAGTAATTCCACGGTTTGATGAATTACCTCCGGCGCACTTCACATGGACTTTTACTTGTACCTATTTTTTTCTAGAAAATCCCATCAGACATTAAAATAACAAATCGAAACTAATTGAAATAGAATTTATTTTCAAATACTGTTTTAGTAATTCAACGATTTAATTACTTACCTCCGACGCACTTGGCGCGGACTTTTCTTAATTTACCCAGGACTTCGTTAGATATCGAAATGGAAATTGGGATACAATTAAAATAGAAACTTACTCATTATCCTATTCTCGGAGAGGCTGCTCTCCAGGAGTACTCGAGTTCTATAATTAAATTAGGGATCCTAGCCGGCGAGCCTGGCATTGAATACCGCGCGTTACTCGAGTAGGCCCGAGGATAAATCCCAGCGGATGAAGAAGCCGCTGGGGAATCACGTGCGGACAGATCGGGCGCCGATGAAATTCGGCAACTATACTCATTAGACTATTTTCGGGTGATTATCGGGTGGATTTATTGCTCGGCCGCTCGCGTTTAGTTGCAGCCGAGCAATTAACGTCGCCGATTGATTTAGGAAGTATTTTCCCTCTCGTCGGCTATCGCGCATTGTAGAGGGTAACTTGTTATTGCTACTCTGCGGTGGATACTTGGAACGGGCTTGTTTGCCTTGTGCGAAGTTGCTCGGCTAATCTATCGTTTATTAGAATTCCCTCGAGCTTCTTGCTGGTTTCTGTGATCCTCGGAGATTGGCCGATTTTCGCCAGGTGTACAAACAATCTGATTTGTTTTCTACTAGATTTTGAGGTTGGAATTAGGTAAACTCGTGATTGGACGTTTTGAAGTCTGGTTTTTGAATTTTATTGGTCCAATGCATTTGGCATTAATTTGTTAAATCTTTGAGCGAAATCAGGATATAGTTATTTAATTCTGAGGTTATTTAAAATTGGATTCTACGTTTATTCTACTTGTTCTTGGACTCAGAATGAATTGATATAATCCCAAGTCTCGTCAAAGCAGACCCAACCTTGGCATTACCTTCAGTAATGGGATACTGGTCGGAAGTATAAGTTGCGGACACGAATATTCCCTAAGCCCCCAACTTATACTTCACCCTCTTATGTACCAAAGAAGCCCAAACAACTCGACAAACTGCTAATTTCCGCTGATGCGCGAATATTAATCCTCTTACCAGGCGCCCTAACCTGCAAAGCCCCAAAACGAAACTCTGATCAGTGAACCGAGTGCGAAGAATGAAAGTGAAGGTGACGGAGTCCTCCGATTGGACGAAAAGGACCATCACCCAAAATGGCTGCCGATCAACCGGCCAATCTCCAGTTGTTATTAAAAATCGGGGAACAAGTGTGCTCCAGAATTCCACATAATTCCTAGCCCCAGAATCTGACTAAACCCAACAAGAGAAAAGGAACTCGGCAAAACCAGCGAGGAGTCCGAAAAATGTGACGACAAATGGGAAAAGCGTCCAGCTGGACTGATTCAAGATGCTCGACATATTCCGGGGCCTCAAGAGTCTCATAAAGATTTCTCACATCCATATCGACACAGCTGTCTTCCGACTGCATTACAGTTTGACGGTGATTTTGTTGATCGCATTCTCGTTGATCGTCACCACTCGCCAGTACGTGGGGAACCCGATCGATTGCATTCACAGCAAGGACCTGCCGGAGGATGTCCTCAACACTTACTGTTGGATTCACAGCACTTACACTATCACCGCGGCTTATAGGAAGCGGGAGGGCTACGAGGTCCCCTTTCCAGGGGTGGACAACTCCAAGTCCTACCCTGAGAGCGAGAGGAAAGAGTATAGGTACTACCAGTGGGTCTGCTTCACACTCTTTCTACAGGTAATTTGACCTTTAGTTTGGTAAAACTCTGCTCTTGTTTCTTTCATGCAACTTCGAAATTGACCAGCATTAATTAAGCAGTTTTCATTTTTTCTCGAAAACTTTATGCACGTAGTTCTTAAAAGTAAGTCATTAAAAAAATAAAACATTAAAATGTAAAAAACGAAATGGTACATTTTTAACTAAATCGAAAAAACATACATTTAACTCTTTTTCTCGAATACCAACGTATTAGTATTATTAATTAAAATCGAATTGAGTAATTCAATCGTCCTCAAACCAACTCCACCAAAATCCAGAATGAAGTCCAAAATCAAGAGAATTAATAAGGCGGACTCGTAATAAGAAAAAGGGCATCGGTGGCGTCCGCTCAATCAAGCCGTTACTCGTAGAAGCTTATATCTAGTTCATTGCCAAGAGGGAAACCCTAAGCATATTAACTCTTTAGACCCACGGGCGAGTTTGTCAGCGAGGGTCGCGCGCTCTCCTCGCCTTGACGGATTCAAGTTCCAGCGGCGCGAACTTGCTGCGACTCGATTGACTCTCTCGATTTCGCCCGAGCGCGCTCTCCCCGACCAGCCATTTCGGCGGAATAATCGGCTCTATCTATATCCAGAGTGACAATGACCCGAATGCTCGCGCGGCGTCATCTGCTTTAATCATCCGCGCGGCGACAACAGGTACTCCTGGCCGCCAACCAATTTCTTAATGATTCTCTCGTCTTCTCGCTTCAAAGGGTCCTTGCTTGATGAGCCGCTCAAGTTACTTCACACTTGGCGGCCTCCTTTGATACTGAAAGTATATCCGGAAACTTCAACTTGCTCATAACCTAGAAATTTTGTACACATAATTCCAAAATACATTATTGAATACATTTCAAAATGTCTCCTAGAATATGTTCTAGATTCCATTTTTCAATAATGCATTCTAGACTATATAATGTGTATTGTAATACATTTCTTAAATGGTTTCAAGTGAAAAGAAACTATAAACGTTTCTTTATACTAATATCAGCGAAGGAATATATACAGAAATATATTCTTAAAATACATGTTCGAGATGCATATGAATACATCCCAATGTATTTTATACTCGCTCAATATATTCGCCGCCATATGTATTTTTTTCGTCTGAGATCTCTAGCTAACTTGGGCCATTTATAGAGTAACTCCAGAGAACTCTAGGCTACCCAAGAGTGTTTTTTCTCTAGAGGCTCGGGGCCGCTGTTGCTCGCAGACGTCTGATCTAATTAAAGTGGCAGGCGAATCTTTGCTCGCTGTCGGGGAGAGTTAACAGATAATACAGAAAGTTATGTGTCGAGCACGCCGAGGCCAAGGGATGCCCCTCAAGTCCGGTCAGTCTTCGGGCGGCTTACTTCCGCGGCCCACGTGTCTCGCGACGCCTCTCTCCTCGGCTCGCTCACCGTCTTCCAGTCCTGTCTCGCGCTTTCCCTCGATTCCCGAGTCCCCGGCGCGGAACATGGCGGAAGTGAGGTTAGGGAAGATTGGGCCGTGACAACAATATGTGCTCCGGCCGCGATCCGAGTGCGCCAAGTGCGAGAGCCTGCCAGGAGCCGATCGAGCAATGTCCAGGAAGCCAATCGGCAGAAGCGAGTGAAGGAAGCGCGAGTGCGATCAAGTTTAGCCGGAGATGAAGGCCGACTCAGCGCGCGCCGCGACAGGCGTCTGACTCTGAAAAACGGATCGCTCAAGCGAGGAGGAGGAGGAGTGCGAGTGTCTGCTGCGGGAGGAATCGCGGTTTCATCCGGCCAGGGCGCCAGGTCGAAAGATGCCGCTGATGCTGAAGATGATCGACGTCTTCGGCTCGATAAGGTCTCTGTTCAAGGTGCAGCGGGTCTCCGAGGACACGATGGTCTTCCGCCTCCACTACCGCGCGACCGTCGCGCTCCTATTGACCGGGACACTCACGCTCGCCTGCAAGAGCCTATCGGGATCGCCGATCCACTGCGAGGCCTCCGGCTCCGTCGATAAGGTCGTCCTCGAGACCTTCTGCTGGCTTCACACCACCTACAGTATGGTGCAGGCGTTCAACATGAGCATCGGACATGCCGTCCCGTATCCTGGCGTCTCCAACAGCAAAGGAGACGGTATGCACGGCCACACGCCGCATCCGTTGGTCAAACAGCACAAGTACTATCAGTGGGTCATCTTCTTCTTGCTTGTGCAAGTATGATGATGTTTATAGTCTTGGGCACCTAGTGCTAGGACTCGCATTTCCTGCTCTTCGCCTTTCGGGATTTCCTTCGGTCGATTTCCACTTGGCTGGCAGACTCTTTCCATCCTTTAGTCATTTAGTTCTTGTTTATGTTGAACCAGAGTGGTTAGCATACCCATTCATTTAACATTAACTTCAAAAAGTGTACAAACAAAATTCTTGTACAAATGTCTATTTTTAAGGATTAGTTTTAACATACTTTCACATTACTTATCTGCTTGGTTCTAGCTCACGCTATAGCTAATACCTTCAAAGGTAAATGTGCAAAAGTAGATCTTGGTCTGATGCCCACGATGTGTAAAGTATATGCCAGTATATTAACGAATAGAGTGGCGGAGGAAGTGGAAGAGAGAGAGTCCCACAATCAGACAGGATTCAGAAAAGGAATGGCAACCATTGATAACATACATACAATAATTGAAATATATTTGGAGTATGATTCCAATACCTCTCCAATATATTTCCAGTATAATTGATATTCCTAATATTCAGCTGCCTCGTAAATATATTCCTCCACATTCCTCCACTTCACAAACGTTTACACGAGTTTCCCGCTTCCGCTAGAATCTTTCAACAAGACTCGTCGCTGTAACGTCGCTAAGCTTAGTTTTTCTTGCACCCTAAACAAAAGGGCGGAAGGGGTGGGGGGAGATCGGGTTGTAGTATCTGTGGCTGTTTCTTCCGAGTATCGATTAACTGCCTGCGAGATTACATTCATATTCATAAGCCAAGGTTGGCCCGGGGACCTTCGCCTGGCTTCCCTGCGGCCACGGGCTTAGTCCCGAGCAGTTTTCGCTAGGGGATTATTCGCGGTCTCTCGGCGATGCGAGCCGAGCTTAATAATTAAAATTGGCCCCGCGAGCCCTGTAAATATAACTTGTCCTTAACCACCGGGTTAGAATCGCGGCGCTTCGGGCCGCTCCAGATATAAACCCGGTGTTAACCTGCGAATTGATTAATCGATTATTAATTATGAAATTGCGCGGCGAGTTGGACGAGCGCGTGGTAAATATAGTCCTCGTGCCGAGGGCTCATTCGATGCGTTACTCGTTCATAATTGCAGAGTTGTTTATACTAATTATAATTGAATGTATAATATGTTAATATATTAATATACAATCGATGTCTTTCTCTTATAATTCTTTAACTAGTTAATCAATTTCGATGCGGTTTCATTGTTATTATAAAAGGTAACCGTGTAAACACACGCGTACGCTAAACGGTCGAAAACGAGCAAGTGGGGATGCGCAGCTGCCTCGGGGAAAGAAACGTCGGTCCGGGCGAGTGGAGAAAAGCCACAAGTGCAAGGTAGCTCGGGAAGCAACGGGGCTAAGCTCGCGACGAGTTCCATCGGGCTTTCCCCTTGTTTAGCTAATTTTACCCGCTGCTCACGTGCCGCACTCTTTTCCCCCGAGATCAGGGGGCAGCGGCGGCACCCACCGCGCACGAAAGGAGCCAGCCTGCTGCTATTTTCGACGATGGATTTTCCCTTTTCACTTAACGCGCCGGGGACGTTGCCATGCGGAAAGCCACGCGAATCCCCCTGACACTGTCTCGCGCTTGTTTGCGCGACTCGCCCGGTGCAGCTGCGGTTGGCAGGAAACCTCAGTTTCATGTTGATTCAACATTGTTGTAGCAATTGTGTGATTCAACGCTGGATGAAGATATAATCGGGTGGAGAAGGAACGCGAAATATATTTGCAATGTAATTGAAGTAACTGCAGTATAATTGAAATGTAATACGCTTTAGATTTAAACATCAAACGATACAATTGAAGTAATGCAGTATCAGATATTAATAAAGAATTATAATAATACGAGTGCCTCTTGGAGGACTAAATATTCACGTAAAAGGAGGAATACTTTGCAAACCTTTTGTATCTAAAAGCAAAAGCTCAGACTCGAAATCTTGGCAAGGAAGCAAGCACAGAGAGAATCATCGGCGAATTCAATGACGGTATTGGCGATCAATCATGGTTCAAATTGACATTAACATTGATTGGCCGCAATTTGTGGTATTTTCGACCCCTCTTCACGCGAATAGAACCCACTCGAGCTTCCCGAGAATAAATCAGGCCCAATAAAATCGAAGGAATTCCAAGCCGAATTGAATGATTGATCGGCAAAAATCGCTGTCGGAGCTTGATTATGTACATATCGTATGAGAGATTTGAGGGTAGGTCTTGTCTCCTTGATCCAGGCAATCCTCTTCTATACGCCGCGATGGTTGTGGAAGGGCTGGGAGGGTGGGAAGATACACGCGCTCATGATGGACCTCGATATCGGCCTCTGCTCCGAGGTCGAGAAGAAGCAGAAGAAGAAGATGCTGCTCGACTATCTCTGGGAGAATCTACGCTACCACAACTGGTGGGCCTACAGATACTACCTCTGCGAAGTCCTCGCACTCCTCAACGTCATTGGTAAAGATTTGCAGTATAATTGACGAATCATTAAAGTTGTCGAATTTCGAGTTAGTTGCAATTAAATGCCAGTCCTTTTCAGAGTTTCATTTTTGAGCTGAGTATTTTTATATTAATAGCTGTTTACAACTTGATTGGTCACTTCCAGGTCAGATGTTCCTGATGAACCGTTTCTTCGACGGCGCCTTTCTGACCTTCGGCATCGACGTTCTCCGGTTCCTCGAGTCGGACCAGGAGGACAGGGTGGACCCAATGATCTACGTGTTCCCGCGGATGACAAAGTGCACCTTCTACAAGTACGGCGTGAGCGGCGAGGTCGAGAGACACGACGCCGTCTGCATATTACCCCTGAACGTCGTCAACGAGAAGATCTACGTGTTCCTGTGGTTCTGGTTCCTCTTCCTCGGCATACTCAGCTTGATCACGGTCTTGTACAGAGTAAGTCTCGGCTTCCTCGAATAAACCGCAGTCGTTCGACTTCGACCTAGTTCATTCGGGGCAAAATTCCCGAATTCCGTGGTAGACATATTGTATTTTCATATTTTCCGTCGAGCGAGAATCTGGGCTGAGAATTGGCCAATTTCCGATTTGTTAACGACGCCCGGCGAACGTTTACGCTTCTCCGCGCGTGTTTAGAAGCCAAATAAACCCAAGTACGCTCGAATCGCATTTATACTCGCCCTATGATTTATACGCCAGGATCCACTCGCATTCTGCTCGATCCCCACTTTCCCCCGACTTTCGAGCAAATCGCTCGCGTCCCGCTAATTAATTTATCTTGCTAATTGGAGTAATTGGACTTTTTTGTTGGGCAGATCGTCATAATATTCTCGCCGAGGACGAGGGTTTACCTGCTACGATTGAGGTTTCGACTAGTCCGCCGGGACGCGGTGGAGACGATCGTGCGACGCAGCAAGGTCGGCGATTGGTTCCTCCTTTACATGCTGGGGGAGAATTTGGACACGGTGATTTACCGGGACGTGATGCACGAGTTGGCGAATAAGCTCGCGTCCAGGCATCACCACAGTGTGCCTGGGGTGAAGGGGGAACTCCAAGAGGCCTGACCAAGGTATCAAACCAATTACATATTTCTTATTTCGTTCACGTATGCTAACGGTATTTCAAAAATATGGCTACATATTCCAAATATATTCCAATATTGTGTGAGAATATATTTACAATATAATCGAATATTTGGGTCTTATTAATCATTTCTACGCATGGTTTAACCTCCAGGCTGCCTCAGGACCCCGAAGAGTCGATAGACGGGACTTCGGAGTCGTCCCCCGGGCGCCAAGAGTCCGAGAGCGTGGCGGAGGTGAACGAGTCCGCGCGCACCCTCGCAAAGACTCCCGCCCGCAACAGCACCAGCACCAGCAACAGCAACAACAGCAGCAATAGCAGCAACAGTAACAACAACAACAGAGGCCGAACAGTTCACCGCTCGCACTCGCAGCCCAGCGTCCTAGCACTGTCGAGCGGGCTGCTTTGCCGCGCGGCGCGCGTTAACGAGCGGACCCGGCCAATGAGGAGCGGCGGGCCGAGTTGCCGGGCGTCGACGCGGAGGGCGCCACCGGAGCCGAAGCGGAGCCTGCGGCCGATTTCCCGCCAGCACACCTTCACCAGCACGCGCACCATCCGCGAGGAGGCGATCAAGTACCTGGGCGTCGACTACGAGGAGAAGCTGGGCTACCTCGAGGGAGCGCGCGAGGACGTGAAGCCCTTGGAGAGGAGTCGGGAGGGCAGCTTGCTCCCGGTGAGTCTGACGCCGAGGATCCGTGCCTGGGCGGAGAAGAGCACCGAGGAGGCTGCCCCGTGGCCGAATAAGGGCGCCCTCCTCGAGGAGGGCGCCATCAATCCCTTCGCCGCCGCATGACACGAGGACTCGTCGATCAAGTATTGAACCTCATCGCCAAAGTGATTCCGCCCCCGAACTAGCCTCAGCTCGGGGAGCGAGGTGGCGCCGCCAGGCGGCGCCAGTGAGAGGCGCAAAAGACGTTTCCAGGATTACGGAGTTAAGCAGATAGTATAAGCGTTTCGGTGTTTTTTTAAGAGAACTTGGCGGCCAATGGGCGCGAAGGATAGACTGCCGCGCTACCAGCGCAATCAAGTGTGCCTTAATCCTGCGTACGATGAGTTTTCGCCGGAGTCTAGTCGCATTCTAGTCCACTCGGATTGTGTACCAAAGGAAGAGCCCCCACTCGCTTCGCCCTCTTTAATCACCAACTGTAACAAGCACTCAAGATAGCTTTTATTCTAATCGATCGCTGATTGTATTGGACATTTGGTAGGAATTGGGGCGCGCAGACACGACTGAATCGGCGAGAAACGGAGTTAAAAAGACGATTGCGAGGAGCTCACGGAGAACTAACATTAGGGAGAAACTTAACCTTCGGCCTCCGATAGTTAATTAAGTCGTGTGCGGAGCCGAATGGGTTTACACTGCCACGAACCAACGAGAGATTCGATCTCGCACTGTATTTTACTCGCCCTCTGATTGGCGGGTGCTACGAATAAAGATTCTTTAGCGAGAGCGGCACACAGTTATTACACCTTTTCACTGAATCCTTTCGGAAATGGAAACAATTCTATTTTTTATTATATTCGTATTTTTGAATATCATTTAATCGCAACATATTTCCAATATAATTGAAATATACTTTAATTATAATTGCAATAATTGCAATCAGACTTAATTCCCCAAACTAGTTACGTTTTAGTTACAGGGTTTCTCACAGTTTCAAGCAGTGGAGGATCGTTTTCCGTCTGATCCTTTCAGTCAGCCGACAACTAGAAATCGGAATTGGGAGAGGAGGATGAGTTCATAGCTGAGGTAGCCGCGGTCATTGAACGAACTGTCGCCGAAAGAAATGCCCACTCGCACCATGTTGGGCAGCGCCGGCGGAGGTGGGCTCGTTTCTTTCACGAGTCGCCGTCCACTCCTGGCATTTAAAGGATCCCGCGGCTCTTCACCGCCGGGGACGACGCTTCCTCCACTCGAGAACAGCGAATCCCGTTATGTTAATTAGCCCGCTGCCCCGCACTTCCTCTCCCAGTTCTTTTGGATGCCGATTAGTTAACCAGCCGGCATCGCGTGAATTCAAAAATCGAGGCTTTTCACTTTCAGTGCTGGTTTTAATTAAATGTGCCGATGCTCGTTCGTTGGAGTTTCGTCACGTTTATGCAAATGTATCATAAAATAAAGTTTCGAATAATATATTTTCGAATATGAAATTAATACAAGTTAAAAATTACGATCGACTGATACAACCAATTTTTCTAATATATTTGCAGTACAATTAATCCAGCAACTGAGAGTGAAAGTCACCTCGAAAGAGGAAGATTAAAGGACAGTTATGTCACAATATCGATAACAAGGAAGCGACAAGCGAGAAAAATCGATTCAACCCACACGAGTAATATACACGAGGAATCACGCAGGCGTGCGCGTGTGTGTGTATCAAGTTTCGTCGGTGCTCTGCGACTCGGTAAGAAACGAAGCGTGAAAGTAGTCGAACTGGAGTATTCAGCTCCCTGCGTAATCGGACTTTTAGCACTTGGCTTGCGGTGGACATTAGTTTGCCTTTCACCCCGGCGCGTGTCTCCCTCGTAATCGCCCCTTCGATAATCGATATGTACACCGTTTAAGCCGCCTGCCATCCGAGATTTGATCTACAAATTTGACACTCTTCGGTTGGCCAGAGACGTTTTGTTTCCTTTCTATGTTTTTCTTTCGGTTAATTGCATATTATTATTATCATATTTATAAATAATATTGTGATTATATTATATAATAATATTTACTAATGTTTCCCAAGTGAATCCTCATTTAATTATTAGGAAGGGAAACTGCCAACTCTTTGACCAACACAACTCAATTAATTAATTAAAAATAATCAAAATTATTAAAATCTGGATTTTTTGTTTCAGCAATTCGAGTCCTATTTCCACGAAATTTGCAAAGGCGGCCCTTTGATATTGAATATAGGTCGACGATAAAAGGATTAAGTCTAGATTGAAGTAGCGATTTTGAAAAGGTCCTGCTAGGAGCGCGTCTGCTCGGCATTCCATTCCGTCGGAGTTTCGAGCAGTCTTTCCAGTTTACAACAGGACCGAAACGACCGAGGCTTCGCCCTTTTTTCTTTCTTTGCCTTGTACGGGGTGTCCTGAAAGTACTGGCGCAACAGTTTGTTAAAAACAATCCCAAGTCTCTAATCAATGAATCAAATATTTAAGAAACAACTAAGGCGAGATAAACTTTTACACAAAAACCCAAATCAATGGTTTAATTTAACATACGAATTGGTGGATTTAATTGATTTCGAGATTATTCGAATTTGGAGAGTTTGATTGATTTCTTAGGGGAAGTGCGGAGGAAGTTTGGTAGAAGGTTTAGGGAATCGGGGAGGAGGCGTAGGTGTTTCCCCGGACACTGGATAGTCTCTCCAGAAATCTGCTCGGCTCGTTTCGCTTTCCTCGCGGTGTCCGGCTCTCCGTGCATAGCCGTAAATGGCGAGCAGAAGGCCTTGGGGCGCCCACGCCCTCCCTTCTTCTCTCTTTTCTCGCAATGCCCTCTTTCTCTTCCTCCCTTCGCCCGCGGCTGCAACCCTTTGCTTGCGACACTCGCTCATCCCCCTTTTGCATTCCTCTTGTTACGTTGCCTCTCGGATCCTCAACGAATTGACTCCTTTTATTCAACTGCGGCCTTTCAGTCGGCTGCGTTGGGTGCTGAATAAGTCTGGCAGATCGGAATCGTAAGACGCCCACGATGCGGCATTCTCGCACATCTCATTAAATACGCGGGGGAACAGGTTTAGTCCGATCCCTGACACCTTTCAATATCTAATCGATTTGTTTGGATCGACGCATCCGCCTTCTTTTATCACAGGTTCGATGACAAACAAATTCAGGTTTGTGCTTAATGAAATAATTGAAATGCCAATTTGGGCCCGAAATGTTGACCATTCTTTAAAACAGTGCAATCAGACTTGATAGACCCATTGACATTCCATGAAGAAAATGCAGGTTTTTGTTAAATGAATGAACCAATCACATTTGGGCCCAAAATATATCATCGAATTCTTAAAACAATGGAATCAGACTTGATAAACCAAAAGAAACAGGATCCAACTAGTAAAGTCGATAGACATCTGGGCCTAGAACCGCGTGAAATAGGTGGGCGGCAGTGGCGCAAGTATGCACCGGTGAAAAGGAAGCGATGGTTAGTTCGATAAGGGTCCGCGGGAGCGAACGGCGTCGCTGGCGTCGCAGGTGAAACCATCTCGGCGGCGAGTGCGCTCAGTCGCTGCCGCGCGATCGCGTCGAACGATATTTACCTGCGCGCAGCTGTGTGAGCCGCCGAGGGAGGACGAGCGCGCACGCCCCGAAGCAGTGACCTGCCGCAAACAACAGGAGCAAATCGGCCTGGGCCCACCGAGCCAGGTAGGACTTGTGCACTTGTCACCCCTTTCGTGTTCCTACAAGGGCCCCGGCACGCCCGGATTCGAGATCGTATCGAGCCGCTCGGCTGGACGGGCGACATCGGGCCCAGGGTGTGGGCCTGCATCACTCATTTCTCGGAAGGGTGTGGGTTGTGCAGTTATTACGAAATTGAGGCCCAGAATTCTGGGAGTTACTATCATCTTCGAAGAGTTTACTCGGCTTTTTCGATTTATTGTGGGGATGGGGAAAATGGAGTAGCAAAATGGGCCTCAAAGTGCAATGACAGAATAAGGCCCTGGATTTATGTAATTCTCATCTCGGGGGATTTACTCTTTCTAGTAAGAGTGAATTATTCTGTGAATCTGGAAAATGGGCCCAAAAGTTCGAAGAGTGCGATGATTAGAAAAATACGGAATTTAGTCTGTCCGATTTATTGTTAGGCAAAATCGAGTTCCAAAGTTCGAGTAATGCCATAATTACGAAAATAAGGCCCACGCTTTAGGGCCTTACGCCAATCTCAAGGATTTTATTCCATCTGCCAGAATCCTTTTAGATTTACTATACGATTCATACAAATGTGATCTAAGTCCCAGACATTCGAATCCCCCAATAACTCCGAAAACAGGCCCAAAGACAGTCCTTACCATCGACAAACCCAAGTTCAATCGTACTCCACTGTGTAATTAAACCATGGTACCCACGGAAAAAGGGGGTGAAAGTCGATGGAAAACAATTCTCTCGCACAGAGAGCGCGAGCAAGGCGTTCTCCGAGCGTAGGAAACTCGTTGACCTTCGCGGCAGCCGACGCCGAGTCGTCGGGACGCCCACTCATTGCCAATGGAAATTTCGAACTCGCGCAAAACCGTCATTAATAAGGCGCTCGCCGTAGTTAAAAATAGTTGGTAAAGAATCGGCGGCGATTACGGCTTGGAGGTCAACGCTTCACTCGACACCAGCTTCTTCCAACTACACCTGAGTAGGAAGTCGGGAGAGGACATAATCATTATTATCTCCTTTAATACCATCATTACAACTAATCCACCACATCCTCTCGTTAATAATAATCAACAAAGTGCGTCTATAGAATTACAGTAATGAATCATCGAAAGTTCCTCGTAGAGTTCGATTAAAACGAAAGTGACTCATTCCAAGTCGTCACTCTTCATTTTCAATTATGTCTTTCAATCCCAAATTGGTCGACAAGTGTCTACTCTTCGGGTGCAAAGTGATTCGATTGGTTTGTAATCGCTTTTCTCCGCAGCGCACTGTTTTATGTAGAATTCTTATGAGTAATCTAATTATTGTAATGATACATTAATATTATTTACTAGCATTATTTAATAATTGAATATTGAAAGTATGTAATTATAAAAAGATGGCGATTTATCTTAAAACCACAAATACGCTAGATTATTTATAACAATTCCAAGAAACAGCAGTGTACACAGGAAAAAGTGACCATGTACAGTTTCCTCATTTCCACTGGTCATTCCATACATGACAATCACTTTCTTCATTCTCGTATTTCCCGGTACAAAGCGCATTCCCGAGCAATAATCCGCCGCGATACGTTGCCATTGATAGCCGAGTGGGTTGCGTAAGCGGAGAAAAAGCCGATTGGGCCCCAGTCCCATTCCACATATGGGCCCAGTGGAAAGAAGTGTTGGCCGATCCTTTCACGTAAAACGAGTGCGTACGCTTGCCGTCTCTCCGGGCCCTCTCGACTGTCAATGTGTATTTGGGCCTTTGAGGCCCCGCAACGGGGCCCGAGTCGAGTGGATGGTGCGTGCGATGCGGTGGGTTTCGACGCTTCTGTGTTTTCGGGCTGCGTGATAGCGTTGTGCCCTGGGAGAGCCGAGCGATCGATCCGGCCTCCCATTGGCAAACCGGTCCTGGGGCCCGAGAGGGCCGCATTTTGCCTGGCGAGCACGTGATCGCCATCTTGGATCCGCGAGCGGTGACGTCACTGGTGCAAGCCAGGGCTGCTTACTCACTCGGGCGGACTCCTTCCTTGGGAATAGCAGCGCTTTCGTGATATTTGTTGCTCGGTGTTTGTAAATTAATAATTATTTCGTTGGGCAAATAGTCATTTTGCATTTTTTCTGTATAAATGCGTGCTGATTTATTGGGAGGAGAATATTTCACTCATATTTAACTGCATGTATCTTGGTACGAATGCAGAGAGATTGGTTCAGAGTCGATTCTTTTTGCTCGCATTCTTCTAGCTGGATTGCGTGACGCGATATTAGCACTTGGCCACTCGCTACTGCCGGCTAATAATCGCGCTGTTAAAGTTGCTCTAGTATCTCCAATACTTCCATTCCTGCTTTTCATTGGCCGAGGTCGCTCCTCGCGTTAGCCAAGAATATCGCAATCCAGGGGAAAAGGAGCCGGTGCATTCTAGTTACCAGTCATTTCAAGCTTGTTAATAGCAGCGGAAATGATAAATTTTTTACTTCGAGTCCCAGTTTCAAATTAACTCCACAAAGTAAAATTAAATCAATAAAATAGAATTTACCACAATATAAAGTTAAATTAACAAAACAAACTTAACTCAACAAAGAAAAATTATTTCGTTGCGTATAAATTTACAAATCGCTCCACGAACATTCATTCACTTCGTAGCATGTTGACTGTCCCCGAGTAAAGTACTAGATTTGTCTTCACATCCTGAAAAAGGACTAAAACCACTCGAGATCCTGTTTAAAGGCTGGCAATCTGATTATTCCCCCCACGGAGATTTTCATTAGGTGCGCACAAGCACACCCCGATATGATCGGCCCTGACATTTTCCTTTTCCTGTCGGCGCGTTCGCTCTCCATCGCCTTTGTTTATCTCCGGGTTTTCGCCTGTCCAGCGGTGCACGACGAAATAGGCATCAATTCCGCGCGACACCAACCAGTTTCCACTCTGCGACTGGGACTTTTGAAGTTCAGAGACCGGTGATTGGCGGAGCTTTCACTCTCGATAGCCAGGATGTAACATTCTCCGAACCAGTCGATTATATTTGCACTGACCTAAAATTGAATTGAGCAATTTTGATTTCGGAAGATCGATAAGGTTAATGGATGAATGTTGCGAGAGTTTATTTATTCGGCACATAAACTGGTTTATTTATAATTAATTGTGATGTGAAATTTTGGGTTATTGTATTTACGAAATATAGAATTTCAAGCCATTGGAAATACGAAATATAGAATAGAAATATTTGTTTTAAAAATAAAACCCTTTCGATTTTGTTTCAATTTCTCATACGATGTTTTTCCAAGTTCTCATCAATTATTGGACCACTCTTTCTTGAGAGACAAATCTGGGAAGAATTGGTGGGTTTGTACCAGCAACATAGTCAAAATCGTCAGAAACTACACTCAAATCTAGTATCAAGAACCCTAACCGCAAATTTCGTGGTTAAGTCCAAGAAAATTTGTGGCCGCGAGACCGTACTTCGCCAGCATAAAACAGAATACCACAATTATTCCACTCGAAAATAAGTCTCCCACGCAAATGTAAATGCTCGAACGCAGTTGCGCCTGTGTGGAGTTCTCGCAAGGACGCACGCACCTTACCAGATAGAGACACGCGCGAGCGAGCCGACCGCCAGCTTTCCGAGATACGTGTCCAGTGAAAGTAGAGTTGCCGTTTGCGCAACGAAACTGACGTTGTCTCCGAGCAGCCTGTAAAACCTGGGCGTTCTCCAGTATTTAAAAAAATGTAACACAATAACAATAAATACCTAGTTGGTCGAGATGTCCCTTTAAATTTTGTTCTATTGTTTTGAGGGGATGTAGGACAGTCAATCTCCTACTTGTCATATTTGTTTTTAAATTTGAATAATCAGACTATTCACCTGATGAAAAATGCCATTTGAACTCTTCTTGATACCACGTAATTAATCTCCTTAGGGTTTTGATTTGCAGGAAAGCGGCATGCGCGGCTCGTAGCGAGGATTTGTCACGGGACGAGGGGCAGAGTTCGAGAGACGACACGGCTTAGACACTAAAGGTGAGTTATTAAACAAACAGGAGAAATTTATAACACCGGAACGATTGAACCCATTTGCTTAATTCTTGGCTCATTGGATTCACAAAAATACATAATAAAGTTTGGACAACTCAATATTAATAAGTAAAATCGAATGACAATAAAATACAAAATTTCTGAATTAAACTATGCAACTTGTTCACAAATCAAAGCGAAAGTCACGTGACGATCAAGAATGACTATACTTCCTGAAAAGTATTCCCGGCTATCGGCGAGGCTCCACCGAGTCTACTGATTCGGTTTAGGCAGATTGTGAGGAGAAGCGTGTGCCTTTATGTAAGCCGGTGTACAAGTGACCGGCGCGGAGACGAGGCACAAACGCCGTATCTAACGGTGCAGGGAACGCGCGAGTGCACCGAGGCGCGTCCTCATCGAGGATCCCCATTGGATCCTCCAGGACGACGTAGGAGGCTTTCGGCTAGGAAGTAGAGTCACTTCCGCGAGTAGATTCCTTTGGCAATGCAGTTTCTTTTAAACTTGCAATTTTATTTATTAGAACTTTTCAGTCCACCAGCTATTATTACTCCTCCAACTACTAGAAAAACTAACCCAATGGCTCTCTGACCAACCGAATTGTTATTATACTACTATTATTTAAACATTCTGTACTAATATCGAATTAGCCAATGCAGTCCAACGAGAAGCTGTTTTATGCGAAACTTTAATAGCCAAATCATGCAAATATGCTCGCCAGATGCTGCCGAGATTGCTGACGGTGCTTTGCGCGACGCTGCCGATGGTGGCATGCCAAAGCAACTACGCGTCCCAAGCGAACAGTATCGAATACCAACCAGGCCTGCCGCCGAGCACAGTGCTCGATGGCAAGGTCACCAAGTTGGACGACATCTCCTCGATGATATTCTTAAATCGCACGAAGGCCTACCTCAACTGCAGCCAGGGCAGCATGCAGGTCGAGCTCAAGTTTGAGGAGCCCTTTTATGGGGTCGCCTATGCCGATTTCGATCGGAATAGCGCTTGCATATTCAAGGGACGCGGATTGCCCACTGCCAAGTTGGAACTTCCACTCAAAGGTCCCTGGTGTTTCTTTTTATGGTTGTTTTAGAGGAACTCTAAAATGTCTGTTATTAAGTCAAAATCTTTAAGAGTCATTTCAAGATGTTGATGGTTCCAGAGTCTAAGGTAACTCTAGGAATTCTTCACCTAGAGCTGTTTCAGTATACTTCAGAAACCTTTAGAGTTCTAGAGTTCTAAAGTTTTTAGAGTTCCTTTCCACAATGGAAGACAGAGTCAAAGAACGAATTTTAATTTCTCCTTCAGGATGTGGCACCAGACAAGATCCCCAGCGGGTTTTCACCAATAATGTGGTGGTTCGCTTTCATCCAGGATTGGAAATGGATGGAGACGAAGTCATCACGATTGTCTGCAGGTATCCGCCGCCTGTGGCGCCTTCGCCGCCGGCTCCACCTGCTGGCATGTAAGTTCAAATTATTTAAATTACATTTTAATCAACTGATTCATTCTCGAGAAATTATTTGCATACAAAAATTGTTGCTATAAAAAGAATTTTGTTAATTTCAGATCAGCCACATTGGCACCCACTCCGATATCCGAGCCGCCATTAAAAGGATTCCAAATCCTCTTAATAATCTGTGCAATACTATTCCTCTCCCTTTTATTATTGGGTCTGGGATGCTCGTACATGTGTCTGAAGAGAAGAAACGTACGAGTTCTCCACCACCATCCATTCGGAAGTGCGACAGGTTCGGAAATCACCAAACTGTCTGGCTCCTCCTTGAGTAACATCACCATGTTCGAGGGTCTGAAGATCCCACGTGCACATGCGCTGCTCCACGCGACTCCTTCGACTTCCGGCAGCGAAACTAATCTGGTAATCGATCACTCTGATACGTTGCCCAGTGATTATCCAAGCGAAAGTCACTCGGAGGTGAGCTTTTCTTACTTTAAACCCTTTTAATCAGAATTTGAATCAAGTGGAGGACTTGGAGGTTAAATATCGATTATTAATTCTTCCAGGTGGACGAAGAGCGTTCTCTTCCGGTATCCTCCGCGGCTTCCTACGACAACAAAGCGTTCATTCATCACGAGACTCATCAACGACAAGTCGACCTGCGAACCACCAGTTCCCTGTACTCCGACACGGTTGTGGCTGAGGTTGAGACTTCTTCCATGACGGCGGCGAATGCATCGAGAATGGTCGTACCACGACATCCGGTTGCGATTCCGATTGAGCCGAAGTTTGACGTTCAGATGCGCGTGAAACGAGCTCCTCCCCCACCAAGTCCACTGCCATCAGAGTCCGATGTGGCTAGTGTCGCCCTGGAAAGGAACCTAACGACAATCCTGGAGCGAGAAGAGTCCAGTCTAACTCGAACCCTGGAAAGTCCTCCTCCAAGATTAACAACGTTCTCTTATGTTCCTGAGATCCACAGTCCGCACGGTGGTACGTCAACACCCTCGTCCATGTCCAGGCAGCAAACTCCGCCGGTTTATTCCAGGATTCTAAGGAAACAGGCTGAGAAAGAGACGAGTTCAGTTCTGATGCAAGGAAATCTCCCAGGACCAGAGCCACACGAGCTCCACCGACCGCGATCGCTTACTTCATTAAACACCCAATTAACGGAGACTCGTTCGCTAACTGAAGTCACCGATCACACTCACGCCAAGTACAAAGTGGCGAACATCCTGGCACCGACTCCTCCACCACCTCCACCAATTGTTCCAACAACGACAATGACCCACACGGCGATCCAGCACAGGGAACACCGTCTGGTCCGCGAGGAAGTGGAACCTCTGGTCGAACCCCAAGTCGTCGCTCCAAGACGTCCCGAGATCACAACGCACGAGGTGGATGACGTGTTCCTGCGGACAGTAACCGAGAAGAAGACGATCGAGGACGTCGAACGTCACCGTCGCCAGGTCACCGAGTACCACGCGAGACCCCAATTGCTTCCTGACCCTAAATGGGACGTGACCATCAGGAACTATCCAACGGAGAACCTCCCCCCACCACCACCCGAGTGGGAGAACTTCTCGGATGTGAGTTCGGCGTCGAACCTGACCATCACCAATGAGCCCACGAATCACGTGGATGGTGTGAATGACGAGGATGTGAGCATAGAACCAACTTACACTGCCAGGGTAGAGATACCCAGAGCTGCACCTTCCAACCGTCGGACCCTGGACTCGGACCCTGATTGGTTCGCGAGACTTTCAAGAGTGTTGGACCCCAGGTTTGCGTCCGAGTTGACTCAGGATGAGAGAGCTCAATGGAAGGAGATCATCACAACAGAGAGCACCTTGAGGACCCTGTTAACAGAGGCTGTAGTGAAAGAGGACTACGAGTTGATCCGGAAAGACGTTAGGTACAAGAACCTCTTCCCCCCGGAGAAGTGGGACGTAATAATCCGAG
The DNA here is from genome assembly GCA_963675795.1 of Crossocerus cetratus. Taxonomy (NCBI): domain Eukaryota; kingdom Metazoa; phylum Arthropoda; class Insecta; order Hymenoptera; family Crabronidae; genus Crossocerus; species Crossocerus cetratus. Next base: position 8,152,127 of record OY776664.1, on the reverse strand, counting down.
TGTTAGGCCCGTCGCCGACCCATACAGGCTCAGGATCCTCCTCCAGTCACGGCAAGGGTCACGGTCAAAGGTACAAACGGTCCAAGTCCTCGGAATGGGACACCAGGTCCAGGAGGTCCTCCCTGCCGACCCTCTACGAGTACGAAAGTGACGGTGGAAGCTCGGCCAGGACCCTCGGCAATCAGAGCCACCAGTTACAGATGTCGCAGTCTACCACAACGATCACAGGTGGACAGAGATTGAGGAGACTGGGTGGCTCGAGTCACAGAGGAACTGGCGCGGGAAGCGAAGCCGATTTGAGGTCCATGTCGGAGATGACCGTCAGGGATTTCGCCAGGATCGACAGGGACGATTTGACTAGTTTGAGTTCCTTTGAAGGAGCTGACTCCTTGGTCAGATCCCTGAGTCAACCCAGCTTGGCAAGATCCGGGTCAGAATTTACCGAGCATTGGAGTATGCCATCAGCAATGCTGGACTTGCCACCTTGGACCGTCGAGGAAGCCAGTTCCGTCGAGACGACTCCTAGGGCAGTTAGAAGAGGAGACAGGATGGAAATCTCCTTTGACGCTCGCAGGAGAACGGGACTAGGGTCGGTCTCTAGGTCCAGACAGTACATGGAACGGGAGGTGAATGTCACTGAGTCCCAGAGGTCCTCGAATTGGTTCCACGATGACTCCGAACCCGAGATGCAGATCTAAATTTTCGAATTCATTTTGAATATTCCGTCCATTTTATTTTTAATCGATAATCGATTACTTGCCGATCCGTCTGCCTCCTATTTCGTGTAAGCTTTATACCTTTTCGTGCGAAACCTTCAGGCCCTCCCCCTTTTTTATGGGAGTCCGATGTTTGCGCCCTCGGAGACTGCGCCTTGAAAGCATTTTTATTTATAAATCACATTTCACCCCGAATCGATAGCTGTTCCTCCGAATTCAGTATTTTTAATCGGGAATTCTTTCAATTTTATGTTTTATGGGTAGATTGCGGATTTTTATGCAAACGTCAATTTTTATTTTTTGATATTAAACAAGTAGAAGACGCGATGAAGACGAGATATAATCGATTTTCTCAAATTGAGATCAATTATACTTCCATAAAAGTCCGCAGTCTAACTCATGATTTATAGAACTTTGCTGGGAAATTTCATGCAATTTCCATCGAGCTTGTTGAGAGAATTGTCTCACATCACGACCTCCTTAAAGAGGAACGACGCGAAATCTCTTAGGAACGGTGCAACTGCGATAGTAGACTACTTAAGTAGGTAACGAAACATACGGTGCTGGGTTTATACGCTTCAAACACTAGCTAGGTCTATCCAATGTACCTAACCTCGAATTTAGTCTATGCTCCTAATTAGTGCGTCGAGTGGACCCAACCAACCACAGTCTCACAATCAAACGCCCTAACTGTCGACGGCCAATCGCGGACATTGGCGGCGAGTTTTAGGTTAGAAAGCAATTAGTAGTTCCATTTAGTACTAACCAACTGGATAAGTTAGACGCTCTTTTCAGTTCTTATAAGAGAATAGGCGAAAGACTGTGATTGGAGAGTTGTTTGACAGAGTTTGGACCTGTCGGGGACCGATTTCTCCTCCCTGGAGAATTTTTGGCCCTTTTCGAAACCCTCTCCAGTCAGATTCTTTCCGATTCAGTTTCATGCGATTCGCGACTCGAAATCAAAGCGTGACTCGACATTCCTGTGCATAATCATTCATGGAAGCGAGCTTGTAATCAGAATGCGTCTATGGTTGCACGGACTAATTAAATAACACTGTGATACTGTATTAAAGTAACTACCTAATAAAATTGTAAGACTTGTCCTGGAACTTGTTGAACATTCCCGTTTTCCTTGTCGAAGTAGTATTTATTGGATAAAGTAGTCGTCGCTCTTTGTGGAGGTCTGTCTTCCTGACTGTGGAAAAGGTTGCCTGGAAAGGGTCAGTGGCGACGCATGCGTTTTTCCTGGCGATGCTTTCGAGCCTGTGCTTTATTATCTTGATGACTTAGTCTTCGACGAACCTCCGCATCAGCGTCTCTGAAATAGAATATCAGTTGCAATACAGTGAATTGATTTAAACACGAACTCCTCCGTTTTAAATAATTCGAGTTCTGTAAATTTATAAACGAACCACATGTACGAACCTCACACCAAACCAGGTACTACAACAAGAATTAAAACTAAAACAGTAAATTTGATATTTAAAAGAGTGGGATGTTACATAAATAAATAGTTGATCAGAAAGCCTGAAAGAAACTCAGGTATTTGAAAAAGAAAAGCCGAGAAAAATTGGATATAAAAAAATGGGATCTTCCAGAAATAAGCGATCTAGAATCGATCGGGATGAAGAAGGGGGAGAATGGCAGCGCAGAGGGTGACAGGGAAAAAGGCCGGCTCGAAGGGAGGAGTGCGATGGTGGGGTTTGCAAGGTACATTGCTCAAAGCCGGTGTCAGCTTTGTGTGGCTAGTCGGGTTGAAAGCTGCCGCAGTCACTTCTCGCCGATAGTCAACCTCACTCGAGCCGTTCAATGAGAGAGCTGCTCGATCATTAAAGACAGTTCCATTCCTCGCCTGTGATTGTTGAGTTAAGTGGGATTCGAGTGCTCCTTGATTGACTCTTGAGACAATTAATTTTTTAAAGGAATCGAGAAAGGTCCGCGGAACCTCGGATATCGTGAGTGCGAGAGAAATGCATGTGAGGTGAGAATCCTCGGATTCGGCGAAATGAGCTCATTGCGAAGGCCGACGAACCAATCGACGCGCGAGGGCACTTCGGGCAGACGACACGCTCTCGGGGGCACGACTTCCAAGAGTGTGAGGAATGTCCTTCACACAACCACCGCTCCAGGATCTCCGCTTCGTCACAGGTCCAAGTACGAGCTGCGTAGCATCAGCCTCGAAGGTACCAAAGTCCTGCCGTGGACTACTCGGTGAGTGGTAAACGTTTTGATTAAACAAGGACAGTCCGTAATCGCGTCCAAACACTTCTCAACAATTTGCTTATTATTTTACCATTTCTGGGAAATTTATATTCATCTTTGATTATTGAAGAAGTTGTAATCACATATTTCATTTCTGATTAATTTATAGTCACATTTTTAATTACTGGCGAATTAGATTGACATATTTCATATCTGGTTATAAATTTAAATGCAGAGTTGCAATAACACAAATACATAAGAAAAAAGTGATGAAAACCTGGTTTGCAATTTGCAGTGAAAAAATCGTGAGTCTCATTTCGAAACTCTAGTTTTTGTTCCTATTTACTAGATTTTCATGAAAAGAATGTTTGTATTTAATCCTAGCTACGCTCGGTCAGTTGCTGTATCGACGGTGCATTATCATCCGATAATCGAGGGTTTCAACCGCAAGGGGGCATGAAAGTTGTCGCCGATATATCGGATTTCGGTGTTCGAGCCTCTTTATAATTAACCCTTTTGATAGGCGCTTTGTCCGAGCGAGATCCATCCCGGCCACGCTCCATTGGGTGGAAATGGAGTTCGGCCTCGCGAGGCTGATATAGTTGGAAACAATGGGACGAAACAGTCCGCAAATGGATTTAGGACTCAGTGTCAGATTGCTCCAATTAAACATCACAGATCTTTGATTATGATTATTTAGTATTGACCTGGAAACAGTGGGCAATACTTTCCCTTTAAAAACACAGAAATCTTGATTATGAATTGTTGGAAAAACACCCGGACTTATCGGTGGTCGCAACTAAGTTTAGGAGTTTTGGATTTTCCTAGTTGAGAACTCAGTTGAATTCGAATGAATTGGATTTGCTTTTGTTGTTAGAAGAAAATCCTAACTTATCAGCGGCCGCGAACAATTGGAAATCTAATTTACCGGGAATTGTTTATTTTTGAAATTAAGAATTGAATTCAAATCCAATGAATTCAATTCAATTCAATTTTGTTGGAAGCTTCACTTACTTTCGGCGCTAAAAAAAATGCTTACTTATCGGCTGTCGCGACAAACCCTAAGTTTAATTTTCCAAGAATTATGGATTTTCCAAAGGAACTTTGCGTTCGATTGTAAATAATTAAATTAATTTGATCAGAAATTGGATCAAAACGCAATGCGACAGTTGGAGTTGATATCTGGAGTAAAATTGCGGAGTCTGGTGATTCGCGGTGGAAGAGGGAAGATTGTGGGTGGAACTGAGGGCTTGGAGGGTGAAGGATGGAACAGAAGGAGGATAAGAGACTAAGACCGCCCGGGGAGAGGCAAAAAGGCTCGGCGTCGCGGCGCCAGTCGTCCAGCCGCCGTGTCACCGCCAGGCACTCGGGCGGATGCTGCATAGTTGGGCGTGCGTCGCTCCGAAAGGGTTGCTACTCCAACTACCCCCAGTAGGGGTTGCGGACCTCGGCCACGTTGCACGCTTCCCAGTCGACTCAGGACGCCATTCAAATTCGGCACGCGAAATTTCCCTCCTTAAACCAATTAACCGACTTCACATCGCAAACTATAATCAATCCCCCAATCGAAAATTAATACTTAATCCTCGAGAATTGACCCAATTAAATTCAAACAAACCAAATATAATCACGGATCGCGTAATAAGTGAGAAAGTGGAAAATGCTCTGTTTGGACCTGAAACTCGTGGCGAGGTTGCGTGGCTTGTCGCCGACGACGGGTTCCTCGGGTTCGTCGACGCCGACCTCGTCGCCAACCTCCCCGCAACTCTCGGTAAAAAGCCTCAACCTGGAGAAGCGACGCGAGAGCAAGACGTTGCACCCGACCAGCGGCCGAGCTTCTCTTGGCACGATAAGCGACGGCGAGGATGACCTCGCCAATGACGCTGCGCAGGAATTGATACGAAGGAATCGATCGAGATCGGTTTGCGTGCCAATGTTATCCTCGCAGCTCCAACATCTTCACCGAAGGGCCAGTCACCATGGGTATGTCGGTCATGGAGAAAAGGATGGGATTAGCGCGATAAATCGATTTCAATCAATACAATGTAAATTATTTATTTTATCCCATTTATATGTTATGATGCGTTTTAATTGTTCAATAAAGGGAATGATTTGTTTTAAAATACCCAATATTTTTATATTCATGTTTCAACCCTTTGTAGACAATATGGGGGGCTAAAAGTAACCTGGCAGAATATAAATAGAAGGAACTGCAAAATAAACAAAGCAATTAGAGAGTGGGATCTTATTAGAACGGCTTTTGTAACACTTGGTTGATATATAAAGCGTTGAGAAGTGTTTGGAAATAGTTTACAACACGAAGCTCCGTTTGATAATCAATTTTTATTGTGAAATTATATTAATTTTTAATACCTACGATTCTATAGCGCCACGACGGACGCTGTCGGAAGGAGAGGGGTTTTGTCCAGGAGATACTATGGGAGCGTGGAAATGGTACATATTCATTGGAAAATGGAACAAAAGTTAGTCGAGTTAATTAAATAAAATACTGTTATAGCTTCCGCAAATCGAGCAGGATGGCACCGATAATACCAGAAGATTCCGGGTGGAGAATGGCGAGTCTCCGGGCGAAAAAGAAGAGGTATTCATTTGAATAATTAATACTTAAAAATAATATTAGATATTGAATTATTTTAATATTTTAATTTGCAGATGTTCGGCTCTCCAAGTACTCCAATCTTAGAAAACCCAGAGAACCAAACCCGCTGGTACTTCAAATACTTCCTGGGAAAACGTAAGTCGACTGTCGATTTATTCCCTAATTAAATGATTAACTGTGAATGGTTTACAGTCCACCAGAATTATGTGGCGGTGGACCAAGACAGGAATCCCCTCTTCCTCTCCGTGGTCACCAGCGAGATCGGCGACCAGTGCGTCCCTCACTACAGGGTGATTCTGTGGAGGCGGACCGTAAGTACTCGATCGCGAGAGCATGTAGAGGCTGATCACAGAGCTAAAGAATTAGAATGTCCGATAATGTTAATGAACTTAGGGAGCCCAGAAGATCTCGCTTCCGTATTCCGCGAATAAGTCCCTGACGATAAGACAGATTCTAAGGTGAATACACTCGCTTCTACTCGGAGGAAATTTGCCCTTTTCCCGAGTTTTCATTCATATTTTTGCCGCCAACAGTTTCTTCGGCCTCGAGAAACTCGAGAAGGCGCCTCGCGAGATTCTGTCCGCGGATATACAAAAGGTGAGTCGAAATTGTTGACATTTATTCAGAAAGACCGATTCCAATCGATTTCCATCATTTTCACATTTGCCCGATTTCATGAATTACAGGACCTTTTGTTACTCGAAGAACAAGAAGGCTCGGTCAACTTCAAATTCGGAATAATCTACGCGAAAAAGGGACAGTCGACCGACGACGAGATGTTGTCCAATGGTAACCGAATCAAATCCAGAAAATTTAATATCAATTTTTCAATACAAATCCCGAATTACAGAAAAGGGCAGTCAGGCATACGACGCATTTCTACAAATCCTAGGTGAAAAAATCCGCCTCAAAGGCTGGGACAAATATCGAGGAGGACTGGACGTAAAAGGTGAGCGAATTTTCAATTAGCACCGAACTGAAAGAAAGCCAGGTAAAACCAAAAACTTTAATCAGGCGACATGACTGGAAAGGAGAGTTACTACACCGTCTACGCCGGCCACGAGGTGATGTACCACGTGAGTACTATGCTTCCTTACTCAAAGGACAACCCACAACAGCTGGAAAGAAAGCGGCACATTGGGAACGACATCGTCAACATAATCTACATCGACGACCCTCAAGGAATCGAACACTTTCATCCTAGTTGTATTAAAAGCCAATTCACACGTAAGTCGGTTTTCTCATCGATTTCCAAGAGGTTCTCAATCCGTGATAATGTTTGTTCGATTATTTCTTAACTAACATTGAATTATTCTTCAGACGTGTTTGCGGTAATATCAGCTGTCGGAGCTAACAAAGGCTGGCGAGTCGCGATTTACTGCGACGAGAATGTTCCGTTGTTTGGACCAAGTCTTCCCTGTCCACCAATCATCGAAGACCCTTACAATCTCCGGGAATTTCTCCTAGTAAAATTAATCAACGGTGAGAAGGCGACCTTCGACACACCAACATTTTCCCGAAAGAGAGAGAGGACCCTGGACGCCCTTCTAAAGGACATGTACCAGGACCACGCTCAGGAAGGAAAAACTAATGTACATTAATGATCAATTATTATGCAAATTAATATTCCAAAATCAATTATTTTGAAAAATTGGATTTAATTCGGGAATTTGTTAATTCAGAGTATGTTAAACCGGAGAGCACTCTCGGACGTAGTGGAAGCTCCAGGCCGTCGTCGCGAGGAAACCCGCGCCGTGGAAATGGTGCACGTGGGCCAAGTTCTGAAACTAGAAGCGATCGTCCGAGGCCTGGCGCCGACTTCTTTAGCAACAGCAGGTCCTCTGAAGCCCAGACCTTGGGAGCCGAGGTGCATCTACCCCGACTTCCCCAACGACGTCGTCTGCGGGGACGTCTGGTTGGAGAACAAATTAATCCTCGGCACGGAAAACGGCACTTTCGTCATCGAAGGTAAAAATAAGTCCGATTCCCTAATTTTTCTTATATACAAAAAACACACCCCTTTTAATTCCAGACGGAGTCTCCCACCGGTTGATATTCGACGAGTCGGTCCAGGTTAAGCAAGTCGACGTCGTCGAGCAACACGGAATCATTCTGATCCGCGCGGGCGACAAGGGGAAGGACAGTTGCGTCTACGTGTTCCGTTTACGAGAGTTCGAGCACGACTCCTACCGTTCCACGAACATAATCAACAGCCAGGACTGCGAGAATGAAGAGAACGGCGAAGAGAACAGCGAGAGCGTCGACGATGACGAGGACGATTATCGACCAGTCAGGGCGAAGAACCGACACCGCGTCCGACCCCTCGCGGTTCGCGGCCGCACTCATATTAAGGAGCGGAAGCTGCCCCGCAGCAAGGGCTGCCATCTCTACAGCATCACCAAACCCGGCGGCTCGCATCTTCGAATGGTAAGTCTTTAATTACTTCTTAATTACCAAGCAATTCATTTCAACACTTATTCGGTTATAAAAATTAATTCTACAAGAATATGTTTTAATATAATAATTTTCACAATCTTATTGATTACACAATTATATATCTCAACAGAATACTTTTTAAAATGTTATCATTGTATGATTTTATTAATTGAAAAATTATTTTATTAATTTAAATACTGGTTTAATTTGTCATTCAGTGCGTAGCGATTGGTCGACGACTGATCGTCATGCAATGGAAGCACAGCGCGGCTTGGACAACCTGGTGCCCGGCGACGGACACCGACACCATCGACGGGTTTCTATTCCTGAAGGAACTCAGCGCGAGCGAGAGCCCGTCCCTAGTGACAATGATTGATAATACAGACACGGGGAACGATTGGACTCTTTGCTGTGGAGTTCGACATCACTTCGAGCTGATCTCCGCCTCAGGTGCCTCGCGGATCCTTCATTTGGAGGGAACGGCCAAACCGGGTCTCATTGCTGCATTGGACCTTTGCGAGGATGAGGAACCCGAATTGCTACTTTGTTATAACAGTGAGTTTTCTAAATAGAAAATTCGCTTAAACAAAAGTCATTGAGCGTTGGGTGCATTTGTTAGATTTGTTGACCAATCGAATATAATATAATTAACTTAAACAAGTATTCTAATTATGATTAAATATTTCTCAGATACTTGTCACTTTCAAAAATTGATGGACGAAAGTACTTCGCCAACTGTGTTCGACTTCAATTGGAATTCCGTGCCAATTGCTATAGGTGAGTTTAATTAATTTAAGCATGAATTAAAGTTTAATTGAACAAACACCTTGTTTCAGCCTGTGCCTTTCCCTACGTGATTGCCTTCACGTCGGACACAATGGAGATCCGTTTGATCATCAACGGGAATTTGGTCCACACGATCTCGTTGCCGAATCTCTACTTGATCACATCCAAACGCGACGTGTTCTTCGCGACGACCGCGCCGGAATTTCTCCCCGGGAAATGCGAGCGAATTCGACTCGATTGGAAACCCTCAGAGAAGGAGGACTCAGATGCGATCCAATACGGTTCCTCTCGTCAAAACGCCCAGGGTACGGAGAGAAAGTGAAAATATGATCTTAAATTAATTAGACAATTCATGAATTAAGATGATTCGTTTAAAAATCACAATGAAATAATCTTAAACTTGTGTTCGACTTTAGGTGGGAATTGGAAGCCAATCCGAATCTATCGCGTGCCCCTTCAAACCCTGTCGAGAAACACCCTCTCCGAGTGCAGCCAGCGACGCTGTCCAAGTCCATCCGAGCCCGAAATCGTCTCGGCTCCGCCGACCGGCGACCGAAACTTCCTGACAGTCGAGGCACCGAGGATACTGAGCCGATCCTGCAGCAGCAGTCCGACACCCACGCCTTCCAGCCTCTTGCCCTCGCCGTGTAGGAAATAGGACTAATTACCAATTCTCTTTCTACACTGAATCGCAAGCCGCGACTTAATTAAGCCGTTCCGACTGTAAATAAGATGTGATATATTCCAATAAAGCCAACTTTGCCAATCCGGACAACTTAGACCCCGACACTATCGAACTCCATCATCGCCGCTATATTTTACTAATTTCCAGCACAATTTCCATTGAAATTACTAACACTTCCTTTTTCAGAATCAATTTCACCTGGAACCAGCAAGGAATTGATCATCCCGCAAAACATTCCTAAAACTCAAGTCTATTATCCAAAAATGGCGTAGAAAAATCATTCTCACCCTTTCGAGCGCTGCCAATCCTGTCCAATTCCTCCGCACAGCGATATTCCTCTCTCTACCTCCTTCGAATTCCGAATACTGCGCGCGGGGCGATCGTCGCGAGGTTCCGCGCCATCTGGTGCCGTTGCACTGTACCCCCGGGGAGAAAGACGGCGAGTGGCGAGCGGGGGGTTGTGCGGGGCGTAGCGGAAGCGCGAGAGAGAAAGGGCGAGCCAGGTATCGTCCGTGAGGGAGAGAGGCTCTCCGATGGGAATGCGAGGAGGACGGAAGGCCAGGCTTCTGCCTGGTCGAGAAGGAGAGAGCCCGACGCGGCGGACAAGGAGGAAGTTTAGGTGCGGAGGTGCCAGGTCGAGAGAGAGGGAGCGAGGCCTCGAGGTATCCAAGCCTCTACTCGTGGCTTGTAACTCGTTGTAACGTGACGCGAAGGTGTGCCAGGGCTTTCCCCAGCCCGTTACTCCGAAGTGCGGGGATTACGTGCCCGTGGCGGCCGCCTCTACCCCATTTCCTTCGATTTCCCCAGAACCCGAGAAGTGCTCTCGCGAGATGATTCCTCGCCGAATTCCAAACACATAGGTGCACCCTCTCTCCCTCTCTCTTTCTCTCTCCTCTCGCTCGCTCGACCCCCCTTCCCCCTCCCTGCCGCCCTCGCGAGAGAAAAGTGTACAGCACGTCATTGTGGAAAAACTGTCAGGAAGACTGGCAGCCTTGCGGAGCGAGAGAGTTCCTCGATCCAGGCACCGAGCTGGGAACGAAGCGGCGCGCGCGAGCAGTGCGGCGGTGCCGAGCGGTGAGGATGAGGTGAGTGTGTCTCTTGCTCGAGGAGGAGGTTGGACGGAATTGGAAACGCTACTGGGGAAAATCGGTGGGCGCTCGCGCGCGCTTCCTTAGGTTATGTTTCTCGATGACCCTTTGGACGCGCCCTCCCTCCTCGCCCCACCGCCTCCTCCATACGCGCGTAGCCCAGGTTCTCTCCTACCACTTGTCCCCAGCACTCTCCGCGCTCTGCTCCTCACCTCTAACCCCTCACCGGTTCGTGCAAGCTTACTTACCTTCTTCGCCGCCGTCGCCGCCGCCGCTGCCGCTTTGCTTTAAGCGCCGTTCATAGTGCGAGCACCAGCAAACCTGAATAACAAGGGTTTTTGTGTTAATAATTCGTGGGTCGTTTTGGAGTCAGTTAGGAAAACTGAAAGCACAGCGATACTAACAGTTTTACTGTTGAAAGAAAATTCTTTTAAAGGAATAGTTGGTCTATTCTTCTTCGTTTCAAGCTTCGTTCATAATGGAACCAAGAAAATTCAACGAAAGTACCATTTTTGTTGGTAGAAGAATAATTTTGTATTAATCTCGGTTCGTAATATATCTGAGAAATAATATATCTGAAACAATAATTCTTGTATCAGTGATTGGCATACTCTTCTTCGTCGCTTTAAACTACGAAGAAATGAATCGAACATGCAGCAATAACAACCTTCGCACTGTTAAAATACTAATTCCCATATCAATAATTAATTACGACGCAATTCTTTGAGTGAAGTTCGAATAATTAAAGAAGAAGAGTTTTTTTTATTAGACTTCATTCGCATTGTGGACCCAGCTTTAAGTCTTCTCTTCACTACTCCCCTCTTTCCCTTTCTCTCTTCCCATCTTCACCAATGTTGCCGACGAAAAGGCCCGAAAACGGTACAGGAGAATTGTCACTGGGGCCTGTAGCTACCCGGGCGGAGATTGACAGTGTTTCTCTTTAGCAACAAAGATGGCCGGTTGGCTCTTGATTATTCGAAAGGACGCATCGCCAATTCCTCGTATTCGCGTCCCGAATTCTGCACTTATCTTCCCTGAGAGACAAGTTTCATAAGTCCCCGGGGTAGTTGAACCCGCAGTGTCAACAGGTCGCATTCTGCCACCTGTTTCATAATCCGAGGCCCATCAATCTCTCTTCTCTTCTACTTTCGATCCTGGGTTAAACTGGGTATCCACCAGCGTAACCTAACGCCGTAACGTATTGTTTTAACAATGAATTGCCTCTCTTGTCTAGACGTTCAGTTATGTAGTAGTTACGTGCAATTTTTTGCCCGTCTTGCCTAAACGTTGCGCTATGTCGTTACATGGAATTTTTTGCCTATAGCCAACACAGGCATTGTTAAGACGTTGCGCCGGTGGATACCCGCCTTTATAGACGCCAGGCTCTCGGGATAAGGTAGACGAGGACCTAAGGGAAAGGTCGTTCTAATTGCGACAGAGGGCATTGCCAACGAAAAGCGAGGAAAGCTGGAGAAAGGTGTCTCGATAAATCAGGCCCCGATTACTCGGAATGCGATTTGTCAATAGAAAGGTATTGCACACTCGGACGCTAGATGGTGCGAAGGTGGAGTAGTCGCCGGAGTAATCGGAGCAGCGATCCTAGCGACGTAGGACAGGTTTGTTGATATTTCGGCGCGCAGACTTTCTTGACAGCGTGACCGGCCTTGAGCACCGCCCGTCGCCCCGCGCCCCTCGCCACCATCCCTGCCCCCCGTGCTACTCGAGATCAACGTTCCTGCGTCTAATCGACTTTCAGTTAGACTCCCATCGATTCCCTTTCCGGATTACAGAGCTGCATTTTAACGCCGAGAGTTTCGAGGGGAAGAATCTCGGGAGGAGGAAGAATTAGAAATGGAGGAATTGAGAGGATTAAAAATGAAAATGGGGGAAAAGGTCACTTTCCTCCGAAACTAGAGGCTTATCGGCTGGAGCGCGCGCTCGCGGTGGGAGGGTGGGAGGAAATGTTGGGAGCGCATAGTGCGGGGACTGGGAGCAGCCGGGTCCCGAACCGGTTCCCGATACCGGTTAAAAATGTCTCTCGACCGGTGGTAATAATTTTAATCGACACTCGAGACAGGCCACCAGCTATCTCTAGGCCGGCCGATGCACGAATTAGTGCTTTCAGTGAAAACACGCTCCCACGAGCTGTTAATTGTAAATGCTAATTGGCGGTGCGGAATGCGCGAGGCTTTACATAGTTGCGCGTTAGCAGTCCTATTGAAAATGCGCGCGAGCGAGGCCTGGTGAAAGGAAAACGCGACGGCGGTAGCGGCGGCGGCGGCGGCGGCGAAGTCGCCGAGAAAAGGAGGAACAGCAGTGCCGTTCGCGTGTAAAAATGGCAACTAGTTCACAAAGGCCCATTTCCCATTTCCAGTCACAAGGGAGGACAGCAGAGCAGCAGCAGCATCGAGTGAGAATCGCCGAGGAGGACTCGAGGAATCTTGTGCCCACGATGGTGCGGACGTTCGTCTTCGTCAGGCTCGGTGTCCTTGGGCCAAGCCGCATCAGCTGAGAATGCCGGAAGAAAACGGAGTCAGTGAAGGGTCAGGGGCAGGACCTGGGCCTGGGCCAGGATCCTCGACTCCTGGCTCGGAGTTGGGATCGCGAGCGGGACCCACCGCTCCCGGTTGGTGGCCGGCGGTCCAGCCCTGGAAGGCTTCCAACAGCAACATAACTGTGTCCTCGCCGGGCTCCACCTCGCAATCCTCTGCTACTTCCAACCCTTCGTCTTCCATTGGGCAATCCTGTACTGTCAATTTGCAGCGCTCGATCGAGGCTGGCAAGAATGTCTCGGTAACAACCATCAACGCGCCCGCTCAAGATATGCAAGAAAGTAGGTCTCCATAATCGTAATAGATAGACCGCGGGATTTCTGTGCAAGTAGCGAGGCTTAGGATTATGCTTGGATCAGTTTCTACCAATTTATCTAGGTTTTAGTAATTGGTACCATTTTATCTACTTTGTAGTATTTGCTACCAATTTATTCAACTTTCAGTATTTGGTACCAACTTATCCCATTTCTATGATTTGGTACCAACCCACGAATTCCGATTTTGATTTGAGAAAAAATGGCCAACTTCACACAATTCAAATCAACTATACTTCCATGCAAATCCGCAGTCTAATAACAAAACTGACGATGCCTTTGATTGTGTCACTTAATCGTGTTAACAATCTCCAGGCAAAGGAATCTGTAAATATCTTGGAGGGCAGAATGGCGTGACGGTGTCGGTGGTGTCGACCTGCAGCTCCGGAGTGTCCAGCAGCGCTGGTTCCCACAACCTTGGCATAACCGTGGGCGTCCAGGGCTCCGAGGGCAACGAGGACGACAGCGACGCCGAAATCAGCAAGATCGACTTCCGCGGGGTGAATCTGCGCACGAAGAAGAAAAGCGCCTTCCCGGAGAAGATCGACGAGAAGGAGGCCGACGCCGAGCGCTCCACCACCAGTGATATTATTCAGCAGCAGCAACCCGAGAGGCCGATGTCATGGGAGGGCGAGTTGTCCGATCAGGAAATGTCCTCGAATACTATCACGAATCAGGTAGAAATTCGAAACCTCCACCTACAAAACCGAATTCTACTTCTGGTCGCGGAACTATATTTCAATACTCCGGCAAAGTTACTTAATCGCCAAACTCGTTTTAGGACCTAGACGAAGAAACTTCTATGGAGGGAGTGCAAGTGTGCAGCACGCCCGGTTCAACGGAGCCGAAATTCCCCGTAAAACCCGAGCCAGACTTCCGCTCCAATCCAGGATTCACTTTCGGTTCTTTCATCCAAACAAACCAAGCCCAACTACAAGGCCAACAAGTGCAACAGCAACAGCAACAAACCACCATCGAGAATCTTGAACAAACACAGCAGAGTGATTTGCCTCTTCTCGTTGGGAAGCTTCTCGGTGGATACAACAGCTCCACGCCGAATCAGAGCCCTGTTCTCAACCCGCGACATCATTTAGCCAAACACAGCCACACGAGATCGCAGGTGACTATTACACAAATTGAGTTGCGCCTGTTTTATAATTTTAATTCATTTGATGCTAGAACCATCGTGATTATTAAATGAATTAATTCGTATCCGTTTCACAATTTTAATAAATTTGTCATTAATTTGGAGCAGGTTCCATCTCCGGACTCGGCGATCCACTCAGCGTATAGCGTGTTCAGTTCTCCGACGCAAAGTCCGCACGCGGCGCGACACTCGGCCCTCAGCGGAGGGAGTCCCGTCCCATCGTCTTCTCTGTCGCTCTCGCGACACAGTTTCAACAATTCAACGTCGTCCCTGTCCCTCTCGCTATCCCACTCGCTCTCGAGGAACAATTCGGACGCGTCGAGCAGTTGCTACAGTTACGGCTCGCTCAGTCCGCCGACCCATTCGCCTGTCCAGCAGCCGAGGCATCCGCACTCTCAACATCATCAACACCCCGCGCAGAGTAGTTCGCTTCATTTGTCCTCGGCGCCAAGCGTCGGCGGCCACTACTCGACAGCAGCTCCGGAGCTCTCGCCCGAAGGTCACCCTGAAGACACCGAGGACTGTCGGATCCCCTCAGTTCCTTCTGGTATTTCGACGCGGCAACAGTTGATCAACAGTCCCTGTCCGATCTGCGGTGACAAGATCAGCGGCTTCCACTACGGGATCTTCTCCTGCGAGTCCTGCAAGGGCTTTTTCAAGCGAACCGTCCAGAACCGGAAGAACTACGTGTGCCTTAGGGGCGCGGGCTGCCCCGTGACGGTCGCGACCCGCAAGAAGTGTCCGGCCTGCCGCTTCGACAAGTGCCTGAACATGGGCATGAAACTGGAGGCAATCAGGGAGGATCGAACCCGAGGTGGACGCAGCACCTACCAATGTACTTATGCTCTGCCGTCGAACCTGGTTGGAACGGCGGGGAACAGCGCGGCCAGTGAAAAGGGCAGCTGCAGTCCCGCGCAGGGTGGCGAGCATTATTCGGGCAAGTACCACTCGAACCACTCGCACAAGATGCAGGTGGTGCCGCAGCTCCTCCAGGACATCATGGACGTCGAGCACCTGTGGCACTACAACGACAACGACCGGATGACGAGCGGCCAGGGCCTGAACAGGCGGGGACCCGCGAAGAGCGAGGAGGTAAGCGCGAGCAACGACCACCCCGACGAGTCCAACAGTATTGGGAACAGCAATTCGAGTAAGGCGGAGACGCCGAGCCTCGACGGCGGGAACGGCGAGATGAGCAACGGCAATCCGACCCAGCATCCTGACTTCCTCTCGAATCTCTGCAACATCGCCGACCACCGTCTCTACAAGATCGTCAAGTGGTGCAAGAGTCTGCCGCTATTCAAGAACATCTCCATCGACGATCAGATCTGTTTGCTTATTAATTCCTGGTGCGAGCTG
The DNA here is from genome assembly GCA_963675795.1 of Crossocerus cetratus. Taxonomy (NCBI): domain Eukaryota; kingdom Metazoa; phylum Arthropoda; class Insecta; order Hymenoptera; family Crabronidae; genus Crossocerus; species Crossocerus cetratus. The sequence goes on along the minus strand of OY776664.1, from coordinate 8,136,222 downwards.
CTGCTGTTTTCATGCTGCTTCCGGAGTATGAGTACTCCGGGGGAGATTCGAGTGTCGCTTGGCAAGTCGATCACTTTGGAGCAGGCGAAGCAGCTTGGGTTGGCTACTTGTATCGAGAGGATGCTGGCGTTTACAAATAATCTGCGACGGCTGAGGGTGGATCAGTACGAGTACGTCGCCATGAAAGTATGTCATTTTCATATTATTAATAGTTCTCCAATTTAATTTATTTTATTTAATATATTCAATTTAATTGAGAATTGGATTGAATTGGATCGAAATGGAAATACGTTTATTTTACCATGGGTTTGTTTAATCAAAGGTAATAGTCTTATTGACTTCCGACACGAGCGAACTGAAGGAACCGGAAAAAGTGCGGGCGTCCCAAGAGAAAGCCTTGCAAGCATTGCAACAGTACACGATTTCAAGATACCCGGAGATGCCAGCGAAATTCGGCGAGCTCCTCTTGAGGATACCTGACCTGCAGAGAACGTGCCAAGCAGGAAAGGAATTGCTGAGTGCGAAACGCGCCGAGGGCGAGGGAAGTTCGTTCAATTTGTTGATGGAATTATTGCGAGGAGATCATTGATTCGTAAGTGTTTTTATTTAGGTAAACCTGATCTTTAATCTCTGATGTATTAAATCGAAATTGTTGTACTTGTTTGCAGATTCCGCGCTTATTAGTAAGCTTTGGAAATGGATGCAGTGGAACGAAAGTTAAGAGACCTGTGGCAATCGCTTCGTAACCCACTAATTCTAAAAATCTAAATTTCGGAATTCTGGTGATCAACCTTGTTGTGGTATCCAAACTTCGTATTTTCATAGTTCTGAATCCAGAAATTCGGAAATTCCGCCCACAAAACTGAATTCTAGACATAGACTTTGTTCTGGTACCAAAACCTCATAGTTCACCGCAGCCCTTATTCTGGTACACAAAGTTCGTATTTTCATATAGTTCTATCCCGAGACCCCAGTACGAAACCTCGGGTGGGCGAAGCAATCCACGGGCCCTTCTCCCGGTAGCCTCGCAGGCCTTAAACATGCATTCCCATTCCGAGCACTGTCTGCGGTACGAGACACGCATGTACTTGCAAATGAGACTGATAATGTAATTGGCAACAGCGAGCATTTGCTTCTTGCTATGATAAGTGATGTACAAAGGGGACTATCAAATCTCACGGGATAACTAAGTTTCGACACTTGTCGCCCCGCCAATCGCCGAGTCCATAGACATTCTCTCCCAACAAACCAACACAAACAAACAAACAAACAACAAACAAACGAACCAGTATTGCTTTGTTCATTAAAATCCCGGTGATCGCCCGGTTAAGTGTACTTAAAGCATCAGGCCGATTGTCTACTTACATAGAAGCAGTTTAATCATCATAGTCGTAAGTTTATCATTAGCATATGATTCGTGGAACATATATAGATACATATATATATATATTTTTTATCTATCACGCAAAGTATGTTTTATATTCTCTTTATATTGTGCTCATATCAACCCGGCGACCGAGGAGTTTCTAAATCGTCTTCCAGGTTGGCGCCTTTTAATTAAAATCCATAATTCATGTTTATTCAATAATTAATGAATCGATATTTGATTGATTGATTGCCGATTCATTAATTATTAGAGTTTAATTAAAACGCGTTAATTGGAAGTTCTGGTAGTATTGCGTCGCAATGGATGTAAATAGGATGATATCTGCAATCAAGGTACCTAGGTAAAAAATCAGTATAAGGATAAATACGTTGTTAAAAGAATGAAAGTATTTAACTCGACTTTCGCCTTAATCGCAAAAGCCTACTTCGCCGAGATAATTTATTCTATAGTCTTGCAATCGTAAGTTTTTCGCGGTATTTGATTAATTCCTCTCGTCTCTTGTTGGTTGACAAATCATCGACGTATGTTATTCGCGTATTTCCCGAGCCTGGGACTTAGGATTAACGAGCTGAGGGGAAATTTAGAGGAGATATTATTATAGAAGGTAAGACTCTCGCGGGACTCCGTTCGCTTTCTAAATAGGGGAAGGTACTCTCCCTGTCACTGCAATCGAGATGGACCGAGCGCGTGTATATAAATCGTTATTGTTAATTGTTTATGTGGAATTGCACGCCGAGACGCAGCGGAAACTTTGGAGACTGATTGACTAGATTTCGTAGGGTGGGGGAGCGGCCGTGGTGAGGTGTTATGTTTCCCTCTCGACCTGGGCATGAACTTTTGACCAGCGCGGACAATATTAGCGACAATAATGGAATATATCCGGGCGAAAGTAAGGAAGGGTGGATTTAATCTAAAGGGGATTTTGCGATGTAAATACGAGAGAGAAGAAGAGCATATTTTTTGTAAACCAGTGTATGGTATGCGCAGGGAGCATGTGACGAGAAAGGGGGAGAGGGGGCGCTGTATAACATGCCAGTAGAGAATTAAACAGATTTTTAACTTAAAGAGAGAATTATGCGAATCGCAAAGTATGATTATTTACAGGGCTGGAAAGTTTATCGTTCTGTACATAGAGAGACTTTTTGGGGGAGGGGAGTTGATACTTGCAGAGACTGCGGCGTCTGAGACCAACGCACATTCTTCCAGGTTTCAAGGCGATCATTGCTAGGTTTTACTGTCCGTCTCTTCTAAGCTAGCGAACACCTTTTTTGTATATAACTCGAGGGGAGGGGGCGAAGTCAATTAATCGAGGGGACTTAAGTGCGACTGTGTGTGTGAGAGAGAGAGAGAGGTGTATACTCTAAGATAACAAAGTTTTGTAAGTATTCTGTAAGAATAACAGCTATTCGTAACAAGAGACAGTGGTATTGAACGTGCGGCGGATCCTAGGTTTAATTTTTATATACTCACAAAGTAACACTGCAGAAGTGCCGTATGGTTCGTTGTTTTTGGATGTTCGTCCGGATGGAAGGCAAATTGGATATTCAAGTTTCTCTAAGGGGAAATCGGTTTTTAACCGACATTGAAAAAGCGGAAATCAACTTTTTTAATATCCGAAGAAATCGAACGCTCATCCGCGTTTCTATTATTTTTGGTACCAACTAATGGAAGTTGGAACATTTGGTACCAAGTAATATCAGTTGGATAAGTTGGTACCAAATAAAAGAAGTTGGATAAATTGATACCAAATAATATAAAATCTGTTATCCTGATGAGAGGAAAATTGGATATTCAAGTTTTTATCCAAGAACACTTGTTTTTACCCACTTTGAAATGGAGGATTCAGACTCTAACTTTTCTAGTATCCAGAGAAAGGAAACATTCATCCGTGTCACTTCAAACTTTAGTTTTAATACTCAAACAATTGGAGTAATATGGATGGAATAAAAGCATCTGGTTTCCAGAGAAATAAAATAACTTTCTGGAAACTTCCAACTTTAGTTTTCGATATTCAAATAATCCGGATGGAAAGAAAGACGAATAGTCTTCCCAAATCCCAATTTTTCTTCTCATTCAGACAACTTACAACTCATCCAATTGATAACTCGAAACCTGAGTTTTCCCTCTCCAATGCGAACTGGATCCAAGTACTAAACTAAACCTGTAATTAGCCAAGTTACTGTAAGAGTAATCCTTGAATTCCCAGCAACGCTGCTCGCGACAAAAGACAGGCACTCGTGGATTGAACTGCAGGAAATATTCCATTCTTAGATGTAACACGCGACAACTCATCCATTTTATCTAAGCCGCTCTATTGTTTATAAACAAACGGAGACACACAGAGAGAAACGCGCGAATTGTCATGAAATAAAAAGATTTTGCAAACTTTCCTCTTCAAGCTTTCTCATTCTCCTATCCTTTTCCGTTTCACTTGCGCTTGATTGTGTGCGTCTGGTGCTGGAAGCGTCCTCTCATCCAAATATAACCTCAAATCCTGGAGCAGTACGAGCGATGCACCGTTCCAGCCGAATAACATTTAGCCAAAGTTCCGGCTCAATTTCGAGATGAAACTAACGAAACCGAAGAGGAAAATGAGGCTCGACACGCGAGAATGGTTTTAAGTATGATTTCATTACCAATTAAACAACTTCGAGAAATCTCGCATAAAAAAAGAGCTTGTTTACATTTCAGGGGACCTAGTTAAGATAAAATGGAGAGGAACGCGAATCACATTCCAAAATCATCGAGATTAAAGCGAACGATCGCCCGGCACCTCTAGCGAGTCAACAACAACGAAAAATCACCTGGCACGCAAAATGGGTAAGAAGCTCAAGTGCCAGTGCGAGATCTGCAACAAGGTCTTCGGCTACAAGAGCAACCTGTTCATCCACATGAGGACGCACAGCGGCGAGCGGCCTTACAAGTGCGGCCAGTGCGACAAATCCTTCACGCACAGTGGCAACCTCTCGATCCACATGCGAACGCACAGCGGCGAGCGGCCGTATGGCTGCGACGTCTGCGGCAAGATGTTCAGCCACAGCGGCAACCTCTCCACCCACCAGAGGACCCACTCCGGCGTCAAGCCTTACAAGTGCGCTGTATGCTCCAAGGAGTTCAGGCACAGTGGCAACCTTTCCATACATGAGAGGATACACTCAGGCATCAAGCCGTTCCGCTGCAAGGTCTGTGCCAAGGACTTCTATCACAGTGGGAACTTGACCACGCATATGAAGAGGCATAGTGCAGTGCACGAGAGCCGAGAGGAACAAGTCCAGGATGACTTGAGGGATACAGAGTTGGCTGATTCCATTGGGATGCATTCGTCCAATAGTTTTAGTCTGGCGTCAGGTGATTTGATGTAAATATTGAAGGGTCAGGAGGATTCCAGGATGGAGAGACAGTGTATTATTGCGAATAAATGTAATCAAGCTTGTAAGTAATCAGGGTTGCTTGTTTTAGAGTATTCTGGGGGTGAAAAGTGCATATTTGGGTGCTGGGGGAGGTTTTAACAGGTGGAAGTGACGATGGCGCCGTGGAGAACGGTCCGTAGACGGGATTTTATGGAAGCTCCTGGGCAATTGGGTCGGTGAAACAGAGCGAAATAATTGATTCCGCGGAAACTATGGAATACAAAAGTAGATCGGAAACTCGACGGAATCTTCGTGAAGTTATCCGTTTCAAAGACTTCGAACCGGAACGCAACAAATATTACTCATCCGCCGCTAATGTCAGAGCACAAACGGACGCGGATTCGCAACCATTTACGCGATAATTATAAATTGGCGATTTAAAATAACCTTTAAATCGTACAAAAACTTGGGGTCAAATTAAAAAAAAATATGCCAGTCGAATTATGAAAATCTGGATTCGACCGAATAATTGAAAGTAGTCGAGAAACTTACCTTTCCGATGAGAATTCCTGGCTACAATTATAAATAGCTTTCCCACACTAGATTCGCAACGATTCTGTGATTACGCAACTATAAATCCGAGACCCAATGAGAAGTCGTTGCCCGGGCGATTCTACGAAGAAGAGATTCTACGTCCAAGCCCTCGTCCGACATTATAATATTTCTTTATTTATCTACTAATTCTTGTTCATAAATGACATAGCATACAATCGGATAATCATACATTCATAGTAGCTTAGGATTGCTCTTGATAATTATACGTGATATTTTACAAATTAGCTATATAATATTTATACCGCAATGTTGGTTTTGTTCTTTTTTCCCTTCTTTTCTCTTTTTCTCTCTCTCGTTCCTGAAGTATGCGAGTGGGGTTTCGTGTAAAATAGAAAAGCACGCTGCGACCAACGAGGCACCAGCTGCACATACACACTTGGCGGATTCGCGAGAGCTGCGGAAAGTAGCAAGCGGAGAGGACGCGAGGACGGTCGGAGGAAAGCTTTAGCAAAGTCCAAGATTTCGTCTCTGTGAACCGTCTTCCAAGCTTTTCACTTTGTGCGTCTGCCGAGTCGGAAAAAGGTCCAACCAAACGTTCTCCGGGGAGTTTCTTTAGAGCGGTTGGTGCGGAAAACCAATTCTCTTAGGAATCCCTTTGAACCTGCAGGTAAGGATCTTTACAAGGGCGCGAGACTACTGGCCAGGTTTTATTAGACGTTTTTTCATCCTATTTCTCGATACTTTTGATACCAAATATTGTTCAATTTGTGTTATTTGATAGCAATTTATTCAATCTCTATTATTTTTGGTACCAAATAATAGAAATTGGATAAATTGGTACCAAGGTATAGAAATTGGGAAATATTTGGTATAAAAAAAGAGGAATAGGATAAATTGGTACCAAACAACCAAATTTGGCCAGTACTCGCAAAAGCGTGTAAAGCTGACTGCGTGAAAGATTTGAAGCAAGTCCGAAGAGAATCGGTCCCCCTTGCCAACCGCCTTCAACACTGTTGCAGCGAAGGGCAACAAGATTATTGCTTTCAATCCAGTTTGTAAGAAAGTTTTATTCTTATTGCTAGGATGTCGACAGTAACATGGAATATAAAATAAGGAAATGCATGGACTGCAGCATGCAGGAGTCAGTGCTGCTCTCTCGATGTACAGTCTTAATTGTTATTATACCACGTGTACACCTCGTTCGAGCGCGCACCCTCTTCACACTGAATGATTCGACACGACGCAGTTGGGGGGTTTGTTTGTTTGTTTGACTTGCATGCCCATGTTTATTTATCAGAAGCATCACTTTTCTACCTATTACTTAATAAAAATGTTGTCAATAAGGTTTACAAGCAATTAACTCTTCAACTTTACGGTATATGAATGCATCCCACGCAAGAAGTACAAAGTGCGCGTACTGGTTTCTCTTCCTCTTTCTTTTTCTCCCTATCCCTCTCTTTCTCTCTTTTCATAAGTTTTCCAAGAGGATTGATGCAAGAGTGACTGTGTCTGGGAATCGTGTGCTTCGAGAACGTTGAGAAAAAATCGCCCGCAGCTGTCTCACTCGAGTCTCGCCTCCTGCCAGGAGCTTTCAAATTTCCGAGCGAGCCCCCCCCTCCCCCCTTTTTTCGCATGGCACGTGGTCGCCTACTGTTGCATCAATCTTTACGACCAGCGGGAACGACGTTACCTCTCTTCAATTTCGTGTAACAATGCATCCTTAAAGATAAATTACCCGCGTCGGTACGCCCTGAAACCTTGAACGACATTACACTCCGACGCTCCAATAAATTAATACTCGTCGAAAGTTTCAAGCTTGCCATACCGTGTTCGACCCCCCTCTCCCCCCTCCTCGCACTTAAGGTTCCTTACGAGTTCTCGCCTGGTGGATATTCCTGGTAGTGAAAAAAATACATGCGCTACGCGAGGAGGAGACACCACTCGGGTTGAGTCGGAGTTCGCGTTTTTATTAATGCTTGTCGCGCGCGGGCGCGCGCGCGTGTGCCTGGGGCCGGTGAGACGCGAGAGAACGGAGACAGTGAGCCCATGGTAGTATAATACTTGAGAACTAGATGCGAGAATGTGTAAGGACAGCTGGAACCTCACACTTTGTATCGATGATTCTATTATAAATTACGTTCTGTGGCGTCACTATAAAACCAGGATCGTTTCCATATTCCTACCTTAATACGTAGTGTGTGTATGTGTGTGTGTGTTTGTGTTTTGTGTTCTTTTCCTTGATACCTGACGATTTATAAGAAATAGTCTGGTGTCCGCCTGGTCACATGGGGCTCGCCACGTCTCGGTGCTGGGTCAAATTGAAGGCTGGAATGGCAATCGAGTGTCAGTAAAAGTACAATTTAAATAAGGTATCGATTTGTTAAAAATATTGTTATCCGTTAGTGCTATCTTTGAAATAAATTGTCAGAAATTGTCGTGAAAAAATAGGCAAAAGCAATAAAGTGCTTCCCCCTCCATTAAAAATTGATGTTGGACCGCCACCGGGGCCATTCGGAACTACGGTCCGTTTTTCCAATATCATACGATACTCGTCTACAAGCCTGCACTGTTTTACTCAAACCGTAAGAACAGTTCTCATGCTACAATCAAAAGTAGTCTCATTTCCACTTGCTGGGTATAAGAAGCTACGTACAAATGAATTGAGTCTTTAAACGAAACATCGCCAATCACGTTCAAACTTTACCAACGTTTCGTTAATAATTTCCTCTGTGCATTAGACAGATTTCCGGTGATCCGTAAGAAAAGTAACGTAGCACGACATCTAGCTTAATGTCTTAAAAGTAGAGAATAGGTCAACAATACTTACAATGAATATTTTAATGCATCGTCTAATTCCATTATTGCAGCTTGATTTCCACAACGATAGCAGTAATTCGGTGCTGAGAATATTGTGACAACATTTCGATCGTGACACCTGGAAGAAATTCAATGATAGTTAAAGCCTGTTTGTTGGTAAAAGATAAGTAAGTGTTGGATTGATTGGTACCAGTTGAATCCCTCCATAACTAGTTGATGCGCTCGCGACACTAATGTGAGACCGTTAGAATGGTTGAAAGTTTCCGAAATGTCTTGACCAAACGTGTAGCCTGCACCACGCGGGGAGATGCCCCATCCTCCCCTGTCGTCGGGGTCTGACCAGAGTAGATCACACATGGGACCCTGGAATCGCGAAGCAGATTCAGATTAATTCCGCGATCGATTAATCATACATTCATGATTAAATTAATTAATTCTAGCCATGATGCATTACCTCATGTGGAACTTCCTGAAGACGATCCAGCGCTCGTATATGATCGAGTGTATCGATGGAGGGTGAGAGACCACCGTGCAAGCAGAATATTTGACCATCGACTAGCGCGGTCAAGGGTAAGTAGTCGAACAAGTCTGTGAAGAACTTCCAGACATTGGCATTGCCGTACTTGCGCAAACACTCGTCGTAGAAGCCATAAACTTGTGTGATTTGCCTGGACTCGTGATTGCCACGGAGAATAGTTATTCTCTCTCTGTATCTGACCTGAATGTGTGTAACCAAAAATCATTTAGTATACCGAAAACAATGAATCAATTGCTTAACTCTTCAACTGCCCAATAATTCATACCCCATCTTCCCCAGTCACCAAAGAACAATGAGAGCAGACAAAGTCCCAAACAAACACAACTTTACCTTGAGCGCCACTAGCAGGGTAACTGTTTCAACGGAGTAGTAACCACGATCCACGTAGTCCCCCATGAACAAGTAATTCGTGTCCGGAGATTTGCCACCTATTCTGAACAGCTCCATCAAGTCATGGAACTGGCCGTGCACATCTCCGCAGACTGTCACCGGACATTTTACTTCCTGTACGTTTGACTCGTTCGAGAGGATTTCTTTTGCCTGAAATGTCAAAAGTCCTTAATGTTATTAAACCTGTTCAAATTGTTGCTTGGACATTCCATACCACTCCCTGGAGTCTGACAAATCTTTACTCAGCTCCGATAATCAATTGGTTTGAGTTGGTACTTCAAACATATCTACACAACTCTCATAATCAATTGGATGGAGTGATAGCTTGTTCGAGGTGATTTTTCATACACCTTTGCTCGGTTCAAGTTACTTGACTTTGGTGATCAATTGGTTTCAGTCTCTACTTGGAATCTCATCAATCTTTACTCAACTCTGCCAATGAATTGGTTCTAGCAGCCAAACTTGGGTTAAAGGACTCGGACCAATGAACTCTTCCGCTTTCCAAACTCCCACTAATGTAAACCGAGCTCCATGACATTACCAAGTAACTCGAGCACAAAACTACGAAATGCGAACCAACTGTTCCTCTTCAAAGAACCTGCTGCAATCCCCCAATCGCAGTTCGAAACGACAAGTAAAATCGGTGGAAATCACCGCTGAATGAGAAACGTTGTCAAAAGGGCGAGTCTCGAGTGATCGCCATTAGTCGAGCGCAAAACCCGTCGATCGGAGCAATTCTCCTCGTAGCCGCTGCCCGATCGCCCGGAGCCGTGGTGCTTTGGAAAAAAACGGAGGGAGGGAGGGGGGTCAGGGAAGAAGTGAGAAATTGGCAAATTGGCGAATCTGCAATCCATGAGCGGCTACAGGGGGGCCCCCCTCCCCCGCGGCGGGAACTGTGTAATCGGCGGAGACGCACCTTTTCGCAGAGAGTCTTCACTTGGCTCTCTGTCAGTTGGCTGCAGTCGTTTAACTGTTCTATCCAGTGGTCGAGTTCCTTGAGGGAAGCTTTCTCCTCCATCGCGGCGGCTCCACGGATTTCAACCTCGGCACTTTCCCACGCACTCTCGCACGCTCGCACTCTCGCACTCGGCACCCTCGGCTCTCAACGCATGAAACAAAATGCGGCGGGTGTTCGCGTGGCTGAACCTTAAATCACATCCGAGGCTTGGGCCGAGCGAGGAGCCTTTCAATACAAATATGCGGATCGAGCACACACTGTCACACAAAATGGCCGATCACGAGTGCCTCGGTGACGTCACGCTCGATTCATGTGTGCACCCGGTGCGCCCGCAGCCATTTCGGCTTGTTTCCCTGCCGCGCCGGAGACACTGCTCGGACCCCTCTGTCGCCCATCGATTCCTCCACGTAACAAACATGGCTGACACGGCCCTCTCTCTGTTATTGCGCGTATCTCTCGTCGCGATTCGCGGTTCCTGCGAATCGCGCGAACCCCTTTTCGAATACCAGCGAATACCAGCGATTGCGCAATTCGGGCGGGAATTTCGAGTTTTTTCTTAGGGTCCCATATGTGTCGAGCGAGGACACGATATGCAACTTTGCCCTTGGGAATTTTCAAATGCCTGTTGAACTTAAAAGTTAAGAATTCCCCAAACTGTCCCAAAATTTCTAACAACAACTTTTATAAGTAAAAACGGTTCTCACCGCCGATTCGTTAAGTAACAAAGATGGCGGTGACTTGTGAATTGTATATAGTGGAGTTAATGGACTGGGTAATTCTGTTTGGTCTATGGTGGGGATCAGTGTGGATTGCTCTATGATAAGATAGGAAAGATGTGAATCATCACTTGAATTGTATCTAATTATAGAAACGTTTATTAGTCACGTACAGAAATGATGCAATATACATAAACAGGACTTTGTTGGTACCATTTTTTTTTGTAACTTGAATCAGATTATACGACAAAGGTATACTTTTTGCAAAAGTTCCAAAAGTGCAACTTTCGACATAAATAATTGTAGTGCATATTAAATACTGAATGGATTAATAATTAAAGTAATGCGCTTGAAAATCGAATGCTTTAAACTAAAGCGCTTTACATTCAAAAGTTTTAAAACATAAGGAAATGATTTTTGAAATATTCCTCCTTTCGGCGGCAATCACATTTTCAAAGATCGAAATGGCAGCTTATTTGATCTTTTCGACGAACCATGCGTCCGGAATCATGTTAACCACGCTTTTTTTTCTCTGGCTCTTTGCCTGGAAAGATGCATAGAAATGTAGAACAAAGATTGCCACCCAATCATGTTGTTCTAATTTAGCAATCAAAGCCCAGAGATAACGAATAATTTCACAATCTAGACGAGAATACCCCCGTTAATACTAGTACAAAATTGGTAGTACATATTACAAAGACATCGCGCAAGGAAGGCTATTTATTCATATCAGTACTGAGTGGATATGCTCTCTGAAGTATTTTATACTTAAAGTATTCATAAAAACGATAGAAAATCGGTTAATGCCAAAGCTCGATATAAAGTGTGCTCTTCTAAATACGGGACCACGACAGTCTCGCGTGCTCTATCTACAAAGGGTCGCGTCTAATTGCTCTAGCCACGGTAGTAATAACTTAGTTTTCCTTCTATAAGTTGGATCCTTCGAAACAGGGTTGTGCTCGAGATACACGGTATGCAGCTTCTTATTTTCAGTGAGGTTGTTCATCGTGTTCCAGTCTTCCACCTCGTTGTTGTTCATCTGGAAAAGGAAAGCGAAGTTTGAGTACAATTGTTCAAAAGAAATCTGATGTCAATGATCGCGAATTGTACCCAGAATTCCTCGAGGTTGTCCAGATGACTGATGTTCTCGATCTTGGCGATTTTGTTGTTGGCCAAGTCGAGAATCTTCAACTTCGTGCAACTCTCCAAGCCTTCGATGCTTGTAATTCCGTTCTCCGACAGGTACAACTCCTCCAATTGGGTCAGCGTCGTCAGATTCTCGATCTTTGTTAGACGATTGTTTTGCAGGCTTAATAATTGCAAGTTCACCAGGCAATCCAAGTTCTCTATCTTTGCGATCTTGTTTTTGCCGAGGTATAAACTTGTTAGTGTCACGAGTTCGTTTAAATTGACAATGTCTCTGATTTTGTTGTCGCCGAGCTCGAGTAGTGTTAGACTCTTTAAGTGAGACAGGTTTTCGATTTGCGTGATTTTGTTCGAGGACAGGTATAGCTTCTGGAGGTTCAATAAGTTGTCCAGGGCTTCGATCTTCTTAATACGATTGAAAGACAAGTCCAGGTCCCTGGGAAAGGAGAAAATTAATTTAAAAAAACTTCTCAAAAATATTAAAAATTCTTGCACATTTCTTTGTTATAAAAATATGAATTTTAAGAAACAATAAGAGAATTAAAGCCAGCAAAGGTCACCAATCACCAAGGATATAAAAGTCAGAAGATGAAATGTTCCACATCCTGTTGTAGAAATGGAAACTTACTCCAAATTCACAAGCGCATCCAAGTTTTCTATTTTGGTGAGTTGGTTGTCCCTCAGCTCGAGTTCCACCAGAGTTGTCAGACTATCTAAATTCTCAATCTTTTTAATAAGATTCCAGGTGAAACATAATCGTTTAACTTTGGTCAGTGGCTCCAGATTCTCCAGTTTCGTGAGTCTCGAATGATCAAAGTCCAATTCCTGTTTTAATATAGATCAATATAAAATAGTATGATTTGGTGTCAAGTAATAAAACCTATATAATTCACGTAAAACACAGCAAGTATCGACTAAGAAAAACAAACCTCGCTGTCGGGATCAATAATTAATATTTTCTCCGCTTCCTCGGTTTCGGGGATTTCGGTTGCCTCCTCAACTTCAACCGAGGCATCGCTTTTGTCATCGTCTAAAGGAATCAGGAAACAATTAATCCCAATAAGAGTTTTTAATTAAGAAATATTAATTTACCGTTGTGTGCCATTTTTCCACCTTGAAAACAATCGACCGGTTTCAACTTAATTAATCCCGAACTTTTTCCATAAAAATGCGACACGTTTAGTGCTAAATCAGAGGCGATTTAATTGACTTTGCTCGAGTTCATGGTATTTTCCACCAATTATTGACAATGTGATTTAGGTTAAACTGCACAGACCACTTTAACTGAAATCAATGCTGTTCTTGTTTCGATCTTTCGCCGCCAGGTGCCGCCGTCGGTTATTTCTGTAATTGGATTTACCGACATAGCGATAGAAATTCATTTTGAAATTTGCCTAGTGGTCTAGAAAATTAAAAAAAAAAGTAAACTGCAAAGTCCACTTGCGACCTAAATAAAAATCCATTCCTGTTTCCTACTGCTCCGCCAGATGGTGACGACTATCATTTCCGAAACGGGAATTACCAACCTGGGCAGTTCTCTAGTTTCGTCGGACCAGAGGCCGAGGACCGAGCACCTAACCCTGGCGGAACTCTGACATTTGGCGAATCGACGGTGCTCCTGAAAATGCGATGTGCAATTAAACAAATCCAGCCCAACTCTCAGCCGTCTCTTAGAAAGCGAGGATCTCCACGAGACTAACATGCTGCGCCGACTGACACAGTGCGTAATTCGCCTGGTTTATTTATAGCAAAGACACTTCCAAGCTCCATGGTCGAGCGCTCTTGTCCGAGGACTATTTTCCGAGAATAAAATGTTTAATTGTTGCGCTCTTTTCTTTGTTCTTCGATGTATCCGAATTATTCGAATTAAATCAGAGTTAAATTAGAATTGGAGGTCGAAGAATGTTGAACGTTAAATAAATTATCCGATTCTTCCAATTTTTGTAATATTTATTATAACAAAATATTTCATTATTCAATTTATTCGAATTAAATTAGAATTATTGCACTTCGGCGAATATTGAATCTAAAACATCCGATTACTCAAATTTTTGTAACATTTATTGTAATAAAATGTTTAAATATTTATTTTGTTTATTGTTAAATTCATTAAATTTATTAGGATTAAACTAGAATTACTGCAGTTTGAAGTACACAAAGTGGAAAATAAAGTAGTTCATTACTTGAATTTTAATAATATTTATTGGAAGCATTTTATTCCATCAACAGTTAACTCCCAGTAACAATGGAAGAAGTTGAAGCACAGGCCTATGAGCCGATCTCCCTCTTCGGCGAAGAGAATCTCTTCAAGCTACAATGCATCCTCAAAGCCGGCGAAATACAGCAAAGTGCTCAATGCGAGTACGGCAAGAAGCTCTTCCTAGCATTCACCACAGCCAACTCTGAGATCATTCTCTACTTCAAGCAAGAACCAGCTTTTACACCAATTATCAAGCGCATCCCATGGTTCCAAGGCTTGCACAAGCAGATCTCAGCTCTGTGCTTTCACCCTCTTGGAAGTTGGCTCCTATGTGCGAGCCTGGATGGTTCCCTGCACATTATTCCTGCATTGTCCGTTGTGAAGGATAATGGTTTAACAGATTCAAGGTGGAATGCGGAGGATGTCACTTCTTTCCCAGCAATGAACTCCCAGTCATCGCATTCCAAGTATGCTTGATAGAATTTCTGATACTTATGTTGATATGATTTGATAGAATTTTTTATTTGACCCAATGAATTCCAGGCCAACAGCGATTGTGTGGTGGCAGGATGTTGGTACACCAGCGGACGTGGCAATCATCGGCACCGAATACGGCGAAATCATATTCACAAATTTGAAGAGTGGCCAGCAAATGGCACTGACTCACATCAACGCTCACATAGCGACTCTCCACATCTGCCGCGACGAAAGCAGCGAAAGCACTCTCCTGTTGATCACCAGCGAGACTCATCAACAGTGGAGATTGTTCCTCGAGCGATACAATTACAGCTGTTTGAGCCAGTCGAACGACGACTCTTACAATGCGATGCAGTCGAGTGAGAGCATTTATGAGAACGCTAAGTCATTCGCCACGACGAGATCAAGACTCCAGGGACTCAAACAATTGTCCGTGGAGAAACTGGCCATTCTCAGGCAGAAGTTGACCGAGACCAGGAACCAGTGCAGCGCGGAGGGGGCGAAATACGGTTGGTTGATTTGCCAAACTTTCGACCGGGTTTAATGATGGTAGAATTGAAGTTTATTGATTTGTGCATCTGTTCGCAGAACTTGGGAATAACAGAAATGGCAGTAACACAAGTTCGGACTCAAACTCCGACACGTCTCAGACTTGTTTGACTCCAGAGCCAATTGCGCACGATGCCTTTCTCGTCTCCCAATGCGATCGCGAGGGGCAGCAACTCTACACTTGTTACCACGCGAATTCCAATCATATAACAGTCCACGGGCCGGATTCCTCAGCGGTTCCTCTCTCAGTCCACAAAGTGTTCCCATCCTGTCGAAACATTTTGTTAACTGAGCGTTTCTTTTTCGTCACCGACGAGGACCAGCGTTCCTTGTACGTCATCTCCGATCGCCTGTCCGAGAGCCGCACGAACGAGACCTGTAAATTCAACCCGGAATGCATCGTCGGTCGCTTCACCCTAGGAAACTCAAAAGAAACAATTCGAGCTGTTTATCGAGCGATGGACTACACGAACGAAGTCCCCAAGGGTCTCACCCAGGATGTAGAGAACAAGTACACTTTGCCGAAGAATATTTCAGAAGTTAAAGTTGAATTACCTCCGGTGGACACTTGTTTGATTGTTACGAATTATTCTGTGTATAAAATTGTTCTTAGGTGAGTCAATCTACATTTCTTTATTAATTTAATTTAGCAAATATTGAAATATTGATTGTCGGAATTCTTCTAGGAAATCATTGTTAACTATCTTCATGGACATCGTCCTGAGACGCAGTGAAATTGAGAAGGCGATGCAGTTCGCGAGTGTGTTCGGAATGAATGCGCACCAATTGCTAGAGCAGGCTGGTGATATTTTGTTGTGCAATAAGGAATTCTCTCGGGCGGTGATCTGTTACAAGTTATCGAAGGTAAATTATTCCTAGCAGTATTAATATTATTCATTTAAATGCTTCTACTTTCTCGGGAACGAATGAATCGAACTTAGAGTCTATTTGCAGTGCAAAATGTTGAAGAATGTCCTCAAGTTCTCCCTAAACGGATACATCGCCGAGCTACTTAGTTGTTTGATTCACTGGCTGGTGTTACCAGCGATCAGTGAATTGCCAGTTGCAACCAGGATACACTTGTCCAATCTCTGTGTTCTGGCTTTCATCGAAATGACGCTTAGGATTTCGCCTCAGAAGTCCAAAGCCGTTTATAAAGAATTCTTGTACGTTGTATGATTTATTAATAGTAGATTGGGGATTTGTATGCTTTAAACCACAGCGCTTTCAATTCCCATGCATAAAAACCCGCAGTTTGATTAATATATTTCCAAATTTGTTAATTATGTAATTCCCCAATTCACAGGTATTTCTTATCGACGAACACATTTTACGATGAGCTCCTGGCGGTGAATATTTCAGGACAGACTTGCTTATGGGAAGTCTTGCACCATTTAGCTACTCAAAGAGGACTTTACGGACAAATGCTGGAGGTTCTATTGAAAAATGTGCATTCGTTTAGCTCCTCAAGTTACCACCAGTATCCATGTACGTTGTATCACACCAAATTCAGTGTAGAATACCCCCTTAATGAACTCTGGACTTTTCAGACGGCCTATTAATCTGCGTGAGCGAACCCTCGTTAATGCAGGCGATGCTTACGAACTCCTATCTCGGCAGAAGTCACATGTCCTTCGTTCTGGGAACTCTCCAGAACTCTCAGATCTTCGTGCTTCAGGTAAGATTTACCAAAGGAAGAATGAGCCTTTTTTCTTCCACACTTTTGTACATAAAGCACTTCCCCTTTTTTAATTAGTAGTGAAAGGTGTCCCAATAAGGACGAATCCATCGAGTGTACAGTAAAACACCAAAGCACTTTAAATTCAGCCGCCTATAAACCAAAACATATGGTTTAAAATCGAATTGTTACCAATTTCAAGCTAAACAATGCTGTTAAACAATTAAAACATTCATTCTTATTGGGACCGTCCCTCGTCCATGCTTATCCCTGAGAAATATATGAACTTTTTTGGAATCTTAGAGGCTAGTAACGCTATACGATCCGACAAACCCGGTGATAAGACCTAGGATAGTCCGCAGCCGCTCGCGTCATAGGACCACTTCACATAGTTCCCAATCTAGTCAATGCGATTCTATAGATCTCGACGTAAGTACAACTTTCCTGGATTAATAAAAACCGCTGCGAAAGACCACTCGAAAGAAAGACTTTCCCATGAACAGGACGAAGGCGATTCCTTAATAGAAGAAATGGTAGAAGCCTTCTTGTTTATCCTTGTCACACTAATCCACAAGAAGTGCATGTTGCGCCAAGAGTATCCTCTATCGTGCAACAACGAATTACTGCAATTGCGAAAGGAGTTCCACACTACTTCTCCGATTATCGATTTCAAAAGAAGACAGTTGGCTTCCGGTTTCTCCCATGTTTCGCTGATTCGCAATGGAAGTGTCTACACTTGGGGCAGCTCCGTTCAAGGGTGCCTTGGTAAATAAATCGATTTGAATACTTTACTTGGGGACTTTAATTCATTTTTAATTGAGTTTAATCTAAATACTTTGTGTGGGAATTTCAATTGATTTTCAACTAATTTTACCAGGAACAGGTCCATCGGTACTCAGATACGGAACACCACAGCCAATAACTTTCTTCCGCGCGATGCAAATCGAGGTACTAAGCATCTCCTGCGGCCACTGTCATACAATCGCGGTGACGAACAACGGAGCCTACGCTTGGGGCTCCAGTCAATTCGGTCAACTAGGACTCGGAAAGGTCCTACGCAGTTCGACCCCGGAATTGATCATTTCACTGGCACAGGAAGTTATTACCGACTGCGTGGCCGGTCAATATCATTCGGTCGCTTTAACCAGCGACGGGAGAGTCTTCACATGGGGCTGGGGAGTCCACGGGCAGCTCGGACACGGAAACACCGATCAAAGGAACTCTCCGACTCTGGTCTCCTCCTTGCTCGGAGTTGTAATAAGATCCATTAGCGCTGGACACGCGCACACCTTGGCTCTCTCCGTTGAGGGAGTTGTTTATGCCTTTGGATGCAACGTCTTTGGACAACTAGGAATTGGGAGTAATGTTAAGAGTTCGATTCCCATGAAAGTGCTGGTTGGTGAGAGGATCAATCTGATTGCAACCTCGTATTTTCATAATGTGAGTTTGAGTTCTTAATTTATAGGTTTATTCTCTGAAAGTCGTATTTTTCATATCAAATCATTAAAATTATATTTTAAAATTTTACACAGTTGGCAGTTAGCAACACAAACAAATTATTCATCTGGGGAGCAAGTCCTCAAGTGTTAAGACTCCAAGCTCAAGCTCTGAAGAAGAGTCGAATTCTGGAACACCAGGAAGCCCTCGAGCGACAAATCGCTGAAGAGCAAGAAAGAGAAGCCGAGGAAAGTCTCGATCCCGAGAAATCGCTTAAAAATGCACAAATTAAAAGAAAACTCTTGGATCATTCGACCCTGAAGAATATCAACGTCGGGATGCTCGAGGAGGCTCAGACTCACTTGAAGCCGACTTTAGTAGACACAAGTTTCGTGAGAGGAGATATCATCCAAATCACAACTGGTTGTCATCACAACGCACTTGTGACCAAAGACGGTTCACTTTACACTTGGGGTCGGAACTTGGATGGGCAGATAGGAAACGGCACCAAGCGGGAAGTAACTGTTCCTATGCCGCTGTTTTATAACGCGGCTTCGATCTTCACTCAAGTCCCACCGAGGCATAGGAAAGTCGAGGAAGAAGAGTTCGATCTTTCGAGGAATTCTATTAACGAGAGAAATGGAAATATAAGCCTGGAAAGGTCAAAGGAGGATTCCGATTCTCGCGAAAAGTCGAATCCTGTAATTAAAACCGTGGGAGTCTCCTGCGGATATGATTTCACAGTTGCGATTCAACCAGGTGAGACTTGGTTCAACATTAAAAAGAGCTTGAGTTCCACTTTGCTTGAGCACAGTTTTGCTTCTTTTGTTCACTAATTACTAATTTCTCCCGTCTCCGCTTATTATTCCCCACTTCCTAATTACTAATTTCATTTGTTTACTATTCCCTTTCAGGCGGCACACTTTTAGCTTGGGGCAACAATAGCAAAGCACAATTAGGCCGACTGCCCGCGAAAGATTTGCGCGAAGAGAAGCTTGTGCTGCTTAAGTCCGCGAAGCGAGTTGTCCGCCTGCCACACGTAGCTTTGGACGTGCCTAGTCAAGTGCCCAGTATTCCTGCGCCTATCATTTCGTACCAGAGCTATGACGTGTCCTCGTATGCGGGTGTTATTCGCCCTTTGAGCCTCATCGAGAAGTCCCCCGGGGAATTGACTCTGCATTATGCGCTCGAATCCTTTTGGGGCTTGTATGACTCGTCGAGAGTCATGGAGAAGGTTGGTCGCTTTATGCTTTATTATCCGCTTGATCTTTGATTTGTTTTAATTCTCGTTTAAGTCGAGCTTTGACGAACAGGATTGAAGTATAAGTGGGAAGTTTTAACTGTTGAAGTAAAAATGTTGAACTGTTTTAGTGCATCCAGCTAGGAAATTACCAGGCTTGTTCCAAGATAGCAATGCTTCAGCATAATATGGTCGACGCGATTTCCTACCAATTAAAAGTTCTCAACGCGATTAATCTGCGCCTGGCGTCATCCCGGGCTTCGCTCGACAATAAAGTCGATTCCGAGCAGAATCGAGTGAAGTCGCCCGCCTACAAGAGAAATACCGAACTCTTCAACAGACAGGTCGAGCGAAACTTAATCGAATCCGCGGAGGACTGCGTCGCGAGGAACAAAATGCGCATTCCTGCCAGCAAATCCTTAAACAGTCTTCAAACTATTCAGGACGAATATTACACCTTCGACTGCCAAGGGGGCTCGGAGGAATTGTCCAGGGACTTGAGATCCAATCAACCATTGGACATTTCGGAGGACGCCTTGGATTCCGATCTGAGCAGCGACTCCGAAGACTGGATCGAGAACTTAATGATCGATGGATCAAACAATTCCACCGTTTCGACTCCTGTCGAGCTGCCTGTGAATTCCACGGAAAAGAACCCCAAGGAGAATGCGAGGAACTTGAATTCCCACAAGGTTCGGCTGATGAACGAAGCGGTGAAGGTGGTCAAGTTCTACTTTATTGAGATGGAACAGGAACCCGACACTGTTAAATACAAAATCCTTCAGGATGTTCTCGATTTCTGGACGGAACACAATCTCCCTATTGAGAACTTGGAGAATGTCCTTCGAGATTGTATTGATATTGTCTTTTATCCACTCGGATTACTTTTATTTTGGTGAGTTTGATATTTAATAATTCATAACTAAACTGCGGATTTATATGAAAATAACAAAGAATAAGTAGAACAAAGTATTTGGCTGTTTAGAATAATATTCTATTTTACTTCAACAGTCAGGAGATAATGGAAAAGTACTTAGACGCCAACAGGAATAGTCCAGAAATCAAGAATTCGGGATTCATGAATCTGTTTTCCTTCAAATTCTGTATCGAAGTCTGTTCCACGTTATTGGATCACATAGACCAAGGTACGTTCCGAGTTGAATTGATAGACTGCGGATTTGTACGGAAATGTAATTGATTTGAATTGCGTGAAATCTAACTTTCAATTCGAATGCTTTAAATCCAACAGATCAACCAACTCCGGAGTACATTAAGCTGCTATCGTCCCTCGCCGCGGACCATTACGGTCCTCCTCTCACAGGATACCCCGGCTCAAGCGGAAACAGCACCTGTAAACAGATGATGGAAGGAATAATCAGCACGATCTCCTCGGACAAGCACAATTCCAGGTCCTTCGTGCATATTAAAGTAAGCACCTAGTTTTAACGGGGTGTTCTGTTCTAGACTGTGAAATTATTCAAAATGTCTGAAAAAAGATGTCTTGTCCGACTTGACAAAATCGATTTTCCTCAGGATCCAGACGCAGTCTACCGTTTCCTCGAAACCGAGGAGAACACGATGGTCTTCACCTGCGGCCACCACTTTCCCCAGAGCATCTACGAGGCCGAAATCATTCCTACCATGGAGACCGAACTCTTGACCTCCGAATCCGTACTTCTTCCGTGCACCGCGCAATTCCTCGGGAAGACTCTGTCGAGTCGAGAACCCGAGATCCTCTGCCCCCAGTGCGTGCCTAGAGCCCTGGCCACTCTCGTGAAGAAGAGCAGTGAGTGAAGTGTACCTGAAAACCTTTAGCTCGTAAGTCGAATTGATAGATGAACGCTGTGGCTCGAACCCCAAGCTCAATTGTCGATTTTAGTTGTCGCCGGTGTCGCGGGTTTCATTAATCATTCTCGAACTCTTCTATTTTTCCACGGATTGTATAGTCGACGATTGTTAATGCTAAGGGGTGTACCAAGAGAACCAGTTGTTTTCGAATTACTATTCTTAGTTCCCCGGGTAATTTTAGTCACAGAGATATTCATTGACGTAGTAGGAATATTGACAGTTTTAAAATGAATCGGGCGTTTTTTTAAATAATTTAATCTTGGTTTCCTGGTGGAATTGTCCAACAATTTTAAATATTCGCAGAAATACTAGATATATTAAGTGTTTCCGCATGTATCAGATATTTTTTAAATAATCAAAACTTGGTCTTGGAACACCTTTTACACGGAAAATGTGATAAACTTGATTGTTTCTTCTCGATTACTTGTAATTGTAAACTAGCGAGAGAAGGTGGCTTACTTGCAACTTACTTTCACCCTCGAACTCAACCAGTCATTTCACATGGCAATGTGCTTAGAAACTCTCAACAGTATTCTTCTTTAGAAGACTCAGTTCCCATAAGCCATCGATTCTCGAAGTCTCCTCAAGTTACCGACGGGAGAAGAATTGTTGCTATTGCGCGGAGTTTATTAGTCTAATCGAGATTTGTTGATTAGTTAAGGGTGTAGTCTGGTCTCGATTGTAGTATTATTCATCATTCTTGATATTTAACTGCTAAATTAGAACAACCTGATTGGGTGACAATCTTTTTTCTTTATTTCTATCCTCCTTTCAACGATAAGTACACACTTATGTGGAATTGAGAAACGTACTCCAAAGACGAGGCAAAGAGCCAAAGAAACAAAAGCATTAGGGAAATGAACTTTGAAATATTTCTCATTACGGCGGCAATCACATCGCCAGAGATTGAAATGGCAGCTTATTTGATTTTTTTTAGATGAACTATGGATCCGGAATCATGTCAGCCATCCGGCTACCTTTTTTCTCTAGATCTTTGCCCCGTCTTTGGAGTATGTCTCTTGGTTTCGTAAAAACAGATGAAAAAAGATTGCCACCCAACCATGTTATTCTATTTTAGCAATGAGAATCCACAAATTTGTTAATAACTTTACAATTCAGACCCGAATACCCCGGGAGTAGATTGGATCCAAGGTATTCGTAGATTAAGCTAGGGAAATGCGACTGATGACTACCATTCTAGTCCAAGTATAAGCCACAATTACTGATAGTTCGATTATCGATCAGCGTGAATGTTATACGATATCTAGAATATACGAAGCGGATTGTTGATAGAAAAAACTGGAGAGATTGTAATAATAAATCCTAATTTCGTGAGAGGACTCAAAATTATGAATGCTTCGGGATTGGATTTCAGTTCGCAGAATACTTTATTTCACAGTCACACACATAGGTCACATTCGCACGGACGCGGAATCTTAGGAATACGAGATTGTCACTTAGAAAAGTATAGAAAAATATCGGCTTACTTTAAAGTAGAATGCTCTAAATTATTGCGTTTTACATTTTAACGCTTTTAATCCGAATGCTTTAAATTACTGGTCTGGATAAATTCGTAAAAAAGAAACCAGTAGTCTTTGACGTTTCAGGATTTCCATCTTAATACTATGCCGCGGTTAGTCTCGCAGGAATACGCAATAATTTACTGGTAGCAATCAGCAGCAAGCTCCGCAAGGAATGTTGCTCTCTCGATTTCTAAACGTCTTAAATAAATTAGGTCGAGCATATCTCATCTTACAACTTAATTAAAGCTTGGAAACATTGCGAGCAAGAGTGTCGAGCTCCTCGGCGATCCTTGGAGGCAGGTCCAAGCCGACTTGGGCGTCGAAGTACTTCCTCAAGTCCTCAACTTCCTTCATCCAGAAGTTCTTCGGGAGCCTGAACAGCTCCTCCGTGTCGATGTTCTCCTGGAGATTGCTCAGGTTGAGGGCACCGGACTTGGGCAGGAAACCAATCGGAGACTCCACCGCTACGTCCTCCCCGTCGATCCTCCGCAGGATCCAATCCAGGACCCTAGAGTTCTCGCCGAATCCTGGCCAGAGGAACTTTCCATCAGCGCCCTTCCTGAACCAGTTGACGTGGAAGATTTCCGGCAGTTGGGCCTTTTGGTTGTTGGCCATCGAGAGCCAGTGGTCGAGGTAGTTGCCGAAGTTGTAGCCGAAGAAAGGCCTCATTGCGAATGGATCGTGCATTATCACTTTTCCCTGGAAATTTCAGTAAATTACATTTTAACACAATTCATTTAATAAATTTAATTTTCAGGTTGCTCAATTGAATTGTTCAATTCCAGATTAATTAATTAAGACCTTGCAAATGATTTTTACCTGGTGTTCAGCAGCAGCAGTTGCTTCAGACCGCATGGATGCTCCAATGAAGACACCATGTTGCCAGTTCCTGGCCTGGTACACCAAAGGAACACCTTCGGGTCTGCGTCCGCCGAAGAGGATCGCGTCGATGGGTACTCCGGCTGGATCCTCCCAGGCTGGGTCAATGATCGGACACTGTTTCGCTGGAGTGCAGAATCTGGAGTTGGGATGGGCCGCTGGTATCTTCGATCCCCTGCTCCACTTATTTCCTCTCCAGTCTGTGATCTGATGATTCAATAATTGGTGAGTTTTGACGCTGTTCTTATGATTTCTATTAATAATAAGTAGGCTGCGGATTTGTATGGAATGGATCTATTCTTACCTCCACATTGGGGTCAATTTCGTTCTCCATTCCTTCCCAGTAAACTCCACCGTCGCTAGTTTCCGCGACATTCGTGAAAATAGTATTCTTGTAAATGGTCTTCATGGCGTTGGGATTGGTGGAGTAACTGGTACCAGGCGCAACGCCGAAGAATCCATTTTCTGGATTAATCGCACGAAGTTTGCCGGTCTTGTCGAACCTCATCCAAGCGATGTCGTCTCCAACGCACTCGATTTTGTATCCAGGAAGCGAAGGCTGCATCATTGCCAGATTGGTCTTGCCGCAGGCACTCGGGAAAGCCGCTGCGATGTACCTCTTCTTCCCTTTGGGGTTGGTGATGCCGAGGATCTAATGTTCAATAGAATCAGGTGTTATTAATACAATAATCGATTTTAATTTTATCCAACCAGTGTTAAATTCGAATGCGCGAATGAAAAGAACGTAGTAATCAAATGAATTATTTCACTCACCAGCATGTGCTCTGCGAGCCATCCCTCGTCCCTGGCAATGGTGGAGCCAATCCTAAGAGCGAAACACTTCTTTCCGAGCAAGGAATTCCCACCGTATCCACTCCCGTAAGAGACGATCTCGTTCTTCGCGGGCCTGTGGAGTATAATCGTCCTCTCAGGATCGCAGGGCCAGTGTGCGTCGATGTCGATCTTCGTGTCCTTCTTTGGAACTCCGGCGGCATGCAGGCACTTGACGAAATCCCCGTTGCCCAGGCTTTCTAGGACCTTTGATCCCATTCGCGTCATTATCCTCATCGAACAGACGACGTACGGTGAGTCGGTGATTTCTATTCCGATTTTCGAGAGGGGCGAACCCACTGGACCCATGCTGAATGGAATCACGTACATTGTTCGACCTATGGATGCAATCGAAAATCTGTTCAAAGGCCTGATCGTTCATACTTTGAAGAATATTTGGAAGTATTTCCCCCAAGAAACTTGTTTGCGAAAAAAGGAGAAATGTTCTAAAAAATTATCCAAATCTGGAGTTCAACCGACCTCTCATGCAACCTGGGAAACGTTGCAGGATAGCCATATCCATGTCATTCGGTGCGATCCAGTTCCCAAGCTCGCCAGTGACACCAGCCACTGGAGTTGGGATCGTTTCGCTCTTGTTATCGGTGCTGATGAATGTTTTCTTCTCCACACGAGCGACGTCCGCGGGATTTGTCCTTGCCAGGAAACTAAAACGAGCGCACGACATAGTTGAAACAACTTATTTAGATGTGGAATCTCGAGAAATTTGCATCTTTCGTGTTTTTCATCGGTGGAAGCGAATTTTAATGAGGATAGGTAAAAATAGCTCGAAAAAGGTGTCTAAAAGATCGCCACGTGAGTAAACACACCGGCTGGTTGCTATATTAGCACTTTATCGGAGATTCCTAATTCGACTTACCAGTTATCGTACTTGGCCAAAGCTTTGATCGAGCCGTTCTTCTCGAGCATTTTTAAGAGTTGGTGGTACTCGGCGTCGCTGCCGTCGCAGATGTAGACATCTTTGGGGCAACATAGTGTCGCGCATTCCGTGATGTACGCGCGGATCTTGGGTGCCAGGCCCTCGTGGTAGGTGTTCAACACCGGCGTCTTTCCGATGTAGTCGAAGCTGGTGATCGACGGGTTCTTAACTGCGCGGGTGGCGAAATAGTTCGTCACTCTGCAAGTTCATTAAGAGGAACCAATTATTAATGGGGAGAAATTGTAATGTTCAGCGGAATGAAATTTTTATTTTTAGCAAGATTAGTTTACTATGTTTGGTGAACTTTTATACATGAGGCATTACAAATTATTGTCTGCAATTGAGGAAATATGTTTGCGAGCATCTGTTCGTAGAATAGAAATGAGTCAGTGTGACGGACTCGACTCGACGGAGTACAAAGTTTGCGACACAAATCAAACTCTCACTTCGAAGAATTGCGAGATGCGAAATGGTTTCTTACACTGCTCAATCTTTATTTTCTGGGTTCGTTCGGAGAAGGGGATAGATTCTCGGGTTCCAATTGTTCATTCAACCGGAATCGATCAATTTCGGACTAAAATCGCGATGTTCTATAATGACTGGTACGAAACGTTGATAATTTGAAACATAATCTAATTGGAATTGACTTGAAATTCAACTTGAATTGTCCTGAACTTCCACCTAACTAGTTCAAGTTTGATTGCAAAGTAATATTAGAACTGATAAGCTCATCACCAATTTTCGGTGAACACTCCGTACGAACTTATCGAACGCGGATACAGTGATACGCGAGTCCTAAGATTGCGTATCAGAGCCACTTACGACTGCTACTTGAAACCGTAAACACACTACGCGTTAGAATCGACCTCTCAATTGACAGTACCATCCGCATTTCCCCTAACAAACCTGTTTGCCCGCCAATTGTTGATCGGACTGTTTACCGAACGCCGATAAGATTGCAAAACACCCACTTTCGCTTCGTGCCAAATGTTTACCGCTCGTGGAACGTCGCCCGCCCGCGTGACGAAAGAGGGCTGATGCAAGATCAGACTTGTAATTAGAATAAGAACTTTTAATCTCGATTTTTAGCAGCTCCTTTCGACCCAAGATTAATGCAAACTAAACTGCAGATTCGTGTCGCAAGCGCGTTTTAAATTCAAACGTATTAAATGCGAATGCTTAAAATTTGAATGGTATACATTCAAATGTTCAAAATTTGAATGCGTTAAATTCGAATGCTCAAAATTTGCATGCGTCAAATTTGAATGCTCAACATTTGAAAGCTCGAAATTCAAATGCATTCAATTAGAATGCACGAAATTCGAACATATTAAAATCGAATGCATCAAACCATAGAGCTCTCAAATCGAACGCCAATGACTAAAAAAGAAATGTACTCACTGAGGATAGTAGACATCGACGGAGGACGGCATCCTGAAGGTTCCTCTAATACGAGTATTCAAAACAGAGAAGTTGGCAATTCCAGGTGCATTGATCGGCGAAGGTCGAAGGTAATTGCATCCAAGGA
Source organism: Crossocerus cetratus (assembly GCA_963675795.1). NCBI lineage: Eukaryota > Metazoa > Arthropoda > Insecta > Hymenoptera > Crabronidae > Crossocerus > Crossocerus cetratus. Next base: position 8,109,238 of record OY776664.1, on the reverse strand, counting down.
GGTTTCCCAGAGTCGACCTTGACCGAGTCAGGACGGAGAAGCTCCTGGCGCAGGTGAGTCCTGAGTAGCGTATCGCATTGAGTCTCGCCGACATGTTTCGCCAAGTCTCGCCGGGACTCTTTTATACGAGGAGCGGAGTCGGTGGCGTCGGGTCGAGCCCTAAGAATAGCAAGTGGCGATTGGCTACCGCGACTTCCGGTGGGCCGAGTGGGGAATCGGCCGGACTTCGGAACAGTCGTTTGTGGATGTGCCGATTTCGAGCTTCCCTCTCTCTCTTCCTCCAATTGATGATGCAAATCTCCGCTCGCTTGCAGATCCCGCCAAGGTGATCAGCTGGGAAGCCAGTTGGCGATGAGAGGCTCGACTTTCAAGACCTGTCTCGGAACAGCTGACTCGAGCTTCCGCCTTCGAAGAGCCTAAGCCGAGAGGAATTTCCAAATTTCAAATGCGGGGAGTTCCGCCGTCCGAGACTCCGAAACATGGCAAGTTTTGGGGAAGAAAGTCGAAGGGACAAAGCAAGGGTTCGAGGAAAGAATTGGACTCTCACCTGGACCAGCGGACAAGTAGAACGAGACTGCTGGCACACTCTGCTTCCTTCGCCAGGAGGGTAAAAGTAAAAGCAGTCCGGCGCCAAATCGAAATCGCTAATACTGGTTTTCTGCACTGAAAGGCCACTCTCTCGCTCGCTCGCTTGGAAGTCGTCGATGCAGGCTGCGAGGAGACAGAGTCCAACCTCCCGATATCTAGCGTGGCTCTTATTTCACTGGAACGAGCAACGCCAGGCCGATATTCATATACTCGCTTTGCGATCACCCGCAACTTTATCTTCGACTCCTACGCAAATTCCCTCGTTCTAACCTGCACCTTGATAACTCCGCCGATTGGGGAGAATTCCTCTTCGTCGGGGCACGTGCAGCCAGGTCTCGCGGACTCAGAGTTCATTCATTCGGTTCCAATCAAATATTCGGGAAAATCTATTCTACTTGAGTCAGGGTCCGGATTTTTTGCTCAGAGTTCAGCTGGTTCCAATAAAAAATTGGGGAAATGATGTGTTAATTGAACGAGAGTCCGAATAATTGTTCCCTTGAAAAAATCGGGAAAACGATGTATTACTTGAACCAGGGTAGCACTCGGGCAGAGTTCAGCTTGTAACTGGATGCTTCAGTTTTTCCTAACTCGTTGGGTATCAAGGAAGGAGAGAAGCCTTAGAAATCATAGTTACGTGATGATTACCGAAAGATCTATACCCAATCCATACGCGTCCACTAACAGCCGTGTCAGGCCAGGGAAAACGCATCGAACGTCTTTCGCGACAGCTGAGAATGAACCGCGTACCTGGTGATTGCATACGTAAGCGATAATGGCGATAAGAGGGGTGCAGGTTGAAAGAAATCATCAAAAGATAAGATGCTGAATGATAATGCAGCTGAGGGAACCAAATGTACTATATTAAGCCTAGTACTGCATACTACCGGATTGATAAGAAATATGGAGAGCTGGTTTCGCGAGATTCCTCCGAGTTATTAATTACTGGACTCTGGATTTGGATGCCGGTATCAATCTTGATTGTTGTATTGAACGTTGAACTATGTATCTGACTTCTATTATTACTACCAACTTTTCAATTTTCGGTTCCTTGGGACTAGTTCATCCAATTTTTATTATTTGGTACCGCAACTTATAGATTCTGAATTTTTGGAAAAATCAATGTTTGTTTATCCAAAATCCAGGTTTAACTAGTTTCGAATTAAGAGAGCATCTCCAAGCACAATTCGGAGACGCAGAACGTAGAGTTCTTATATCTAATCGAAGCCTTGATGTATCAATCCCTGGTCCAAAGTATAAGTATCCAACCGAATACCAGAATTACCCGAGTGGACTCATTCCACCGAGCTTTTCTTGTCACGCCACGAGTGAATTCGATAATTCAAATTGACAGGAAATTTAGATTTAAGGATTGACTGGATTAAATTTACAATAGAATGAGAGTTTTTTGAGGGAAACTGGTTTATTCGAGTGTATTGGGCAAAGGTCAGAGTACAATGACCAGAACCGGTCGGCGAATTCCTCGCCCCCCAAATAGGATTCGTTCATTGGCCGATTTTTCTGTAGGTTAGCCCAGTTCGCCTTGGATGCCAGGCTTATCAGTCCTCAATGGGATTTATGAATTATTATCTCGAGCAGACGTGGACTACGAACTCCCAGACGATGCCCCCGCGCGCTCTCTTTTAGTCGCGGTAGAAAGTACTTTGGCCAGGGGAAGTTCTATTGTTTACCAGCGAGTGTCGGCTCGCCTCTCTAATCGCACAAAGAAGCATCGCTGGTGGTCTGAAAGTCCGCGGAAACTTACTCGCTCCAATTTGACTGGATTTATTTTCGATTAATTGGTGTTCGATCTCGCATTTTTTATTAATTCAATTGGCGGCCAATTAACTCTTTCCAGGGTAATCGAGGGGGCGAAAAGACCGCCGGGATTAATAAGCGGTGAAGTAATGTTGCCCCGAAATCTGCTGATAAAAGGATCGCGACCGGCGAACTTTGATAAGCGACGTGAATCGCAGCTTTTTCAATCGGCGCATCGGCCTGTGTCCCTTTCGGCAGGCCGCGCACCAAAGAGACCCGCCGCATTCACGGCCTGCAATGTCATGTGAATGAAGATGCATTTGCCTCTTTATTCACATGTCATTGCCTGTCATTGCTTCACTGGTGCGGGGGCCCCCCCTTTAAACTTTAACCTTCATCCGGCCCTCAGTGACCCAAAGACCGTATGAAGGTTAAACTGGACCGATCGCGATCCCCATCACAATTAATGTAAAAATAGCGCCGAGAAGTCCTGATTAATTAATCGCCACGGCGGATAAATATCGGGGGCCGCGTTTTACATAATTTGTGTAAAATTGCGGGCCGAGAGGAGTGGGACTCGTATCGGCGAAAGTCCGCTGCGAAGTTTCGGTATTTCGGGAACTTGTAAACAGGGGGGATGTCGTTCTTTTGGAGAATTCGGTTAATTAAGCCGAGATCAAGGCTCTTGTTTATTTAAAGAATGGCTCGTGCCGAGGGATTAATACCCCGTGGATGATAATTAATCTCAAGTTAGCGCGCGAATTGTGGTAACCTCCAAATACTCCGCACGCGGAAGTCGAGTTATGATAAGGAATGCAGACGCCGACATATCTCAACTGAAAAAGGATCCAATTACATCAAGAACTTATTTGTTAACGATTGATTAATTAATTTTAAATCGGAGCGAATCGCAAATTTGGGGCCCGTACTAAAGGCTGGGGGCCCATTTTCTTAATATAACTAAAAAATTAAACACTGCTGGATTTCGTGCGACCGAAGGGTCACGGAATCGAAGCCCCAAGAAAATGATTGAATTTGAATGGTGTGAAGTAATGGTCCCAAATTATCTTCTGCTTAGGACCCCTAATTGTTGCAACGCGGTACTAAATAATCCAACTGCGGCAGTCCAGTCCAGCTATAACAAATTCCATATGCATCTTAAGATGCATATGCCGTCACAATCAGTTTTAAAAAGGGTCTAGCGCTTAATCGAGGGACCAATTAGGCCAAGCGGCCGATTACTCCGATCCAGTGGTAACTGGTTCCCTATTGTGGTGTCTCCCGGCGATAACTTCGCCAACGGAGCGTGTCAATATCCTGGGACACATGTGTGCCGGCAAGTGCGCTCCCTCCACATACACGGTGACTCCGAGTTTCTCCACGACTCAAGACGATTAATCCGACTCTGCAAGTGTTTGGAGGTCAACTTGTACTCGGCACGTATGCCGGGGGAATAATCGCGCGTGGCCTGACGTATCTGGAGGCTCGCCTATGTGGCCTACGATAACCGTTTATCGGCTCGCCGATTGCATAAGCTTGCCGAGCGGTAGGCTCGACGCTCTATCTGCCTCTCGCGCGATTTCATAAGGCTGAATAGCATTTCGCGTTTCACCTCCGCACCTGCGCCGATCTACGTTCGTTTCTACGATAATAAATTATACTTGGGATGACGTAGCGCTGCCCCATTCCTGTAAACAGATACGACTTGGTAAACAAAATTGATGCCTTGCTCTGTGATTCTTTATTGTATTGTTGACAGGCAATGATTGATTTATTGATTGGTGAATGCGATTGGAAAGCCTGGGGGCTCGGCCTTTTGGACTTGGTAATTTGTAACTGGTGTTTATTGGAATTAATTCTAGCAACTTTACTCTAATAATTTTGGTGATTCTGAAATTGAAGAGCAACGAATTCGAATTCTATCAATTCTATTCATTCTGGCGAATCTGGTTTTTCAAAGCCTAGACCCTTGCAGAACTCTGAAGCGGCCTTTTGCCTGGCGATAGAAAGTTGTTTCACGCAAAGTCTTCGGACCCACCCATCTAATCTGCATGGATGATGAAGTCCCGCGGCCGGGCTACGTCATGTATTGGTTTTCGAGAGGCCTGGAATAGGATCGAAGCACATTATTCCGTACTAATCGGCTGTTTACACGCTTTCTCTCTCTGTCGTTAGACCTGGCCTCTTAGATTACAGTCCCCCACGGTGGCGAATTGCTTAATGTATTTACCCGAGAAACCCCCTGCGACGACAGTTCGCGGGAATTGCTATCGGCGACCTCTAACCTAGTAATAAACCGCGCGATTTTCCCCCTTGGTATTGCAAAAGCTGGTTTGTTGACGCGCGCCACCAATGAGAAGAGTGCGGGCAGGGGTGCACGCGCTCGCGCGGTTTTGATAAATATTTATGAGGGAATCGTGCCACCCCTGTTTGCTCTCCTAAAAGACCCCTGGAGCTCTTGTGGAGAGAGAGAGATTCGCTGGGATATCGGCTAATCAGAGACGCCCCTCGTCTTGTCCAAACCGACGGAAAGCGGTTCGATCGGATCAACATGCGTTTGCACAATCGCATGGTATTTCGGGAAGTGTGTCGTAAGATTTCGCTGAATTCGAGTCTGTATCTGGAGCACATTCCGCCACTAGCTGATATGAAATATCGGATTTTTATCCGCTTTTGTTTGGAATTGACTCCGATTTGTCTTGGGAACTTTGTAAAAAGTTCAGAATTGTTATTAGGATGTATAGAGCGAACTAGGAAAAACAGAAATATGGTAAATTTATTCGAAATATTTGAACTTGTAAGATTGCCTATTGAAATCTCCCGCGGTTCGGAACGGCGGAGATCTGGGATAGAAAAATGCATTATCGATGCCAACTGCAGGAAAACACAGGAACTACGAAGTCGGTAATTGTCCTGTCGGTAATTGCGGCCATCTTAGATCACAGACTATATAGATGTCGAAAACTGCGCTCCTGGCGCCAATTGTGGGAAATGCCTGAACTAGAAACAGCGCAGTTCTCCCGTCGATAATTGGGCGAGAATTATAATACGAGTGGACGATCTTAATACGTTTGAGTTGTTCGAAGGCAAGTATCAGCTGTTCGGTGACAGTTTGCCAGGCGTAGAGCTGAGTGTCGAGGTTTATTGTGTTTGGTGTCGAGCAGAGAGCACAGCAAGCAATATGGCTATCTGGTGATTAAGTGGCAGTGCGATACCAGCCCAGAGAAAAGGGAGAAGAACGCAGTTCTGCCCATGCCAATCGTGGAGCCGCGCTCGACTCGGTGCCGTAGTTAATTCGAGTCCGCGATCCTTCGCAGCCGAGAGAATAATGTTGGAGCTCGAAGTCGTGCCCGAAAGATCACTCGGCTGCGAGCAGTGGGAATTTATTTTAGGCGAGTGACGAAATCCACCTCTTACCCTCACGCGCTACCGTCGCCGCACGCTTTTTCCCTATTACGCACTAGTTTAGCAGTCCGAGTCCGAGGACTTCCTGGAGGGCCAGTGAATATCCTCCGCAAGGAAAACAAAGGGACCTGGCCCGATGACAATAGAGAGATGCTCTAGCACGCGACGCATTTTGCCCTGTTATCGCTCCTCGACTCGACTATTTGTAAACATTCCGCGGACAATCACTCGTAAACAAAGGAAGTGCGCTTCGGCCGATTATGAATTCATTTCCATTACACACCAGTTCTTATGTAATTCCACTTTCTTTGGTGGATACGCCGTTTTCTCGCACAATTGGCTGATTTTGCAGTTCCAGCCAATGTTTTAGTTGTTGGTTCAGGCCACTTTCTCATTGGTTTGTTCCTTCTCTGCTCTTGGAGAATTTTCATTTGTCATCCGGTGTCAGCCAATTGGATGGCTTTTTATCCCGTGCTTCACACTTTGGGTCAGGCCACTTTGGGGAGTTTTGAATGTCCTGTTTTTGAGAATTTTTGTTTGGTGTCCGATGTCATGCGGATTTCTGGAAATCCGGTATTTGGTTCTTTGGGTTAGGCCACTTTGGGAAATTCTGATGGTGGTGGTTTTGATAAATTTATTTTGTCATCCAATGTTATCCAATTGTTTGACTTTGGATTTTTATGCGGTGTTTTTTTCTTGGTTTTAGGGAAATTGCTATGGTGTTATTTTTGAGAATTTGATTTTGTCATTTGATGTTTTATTCTCGGTTTTAGGTATGCATTTCTCCCAGTCGGTGTCAATAATACAATCTCAAGTGGGCATTATAAGAGGAGTACAAGTACTTTATAGCGATAGTGTGAGTATTAATAACAAGCTGTACATTGAATTCGAATTTCCATTTTATCCAGTGGGATTTCTCTTTCCAGAACCCTTTAGATGTAGACTTAGTGATCAACTTACCTCATGATGGAGTACGCCTGATATTTGACCCGGTGGTGCAGAGGCTCAAGATCATTGAGATTTACAATATGAAACTAGTTAAGCTCAAATATTGCGGATTGCCCTTCAATTCCCCGGAGGTCCTGCCTTCCATTGAGCAGATCGAACACTCGTTTGGTGCAACTCATCCTGGAGTCTATGACAGTGACAAGCAGGTCTGTAATTATTGCTCTTGCTATTCACATAAAAGAAGATTTATAAGACAATTTTCTTTGTTATAGGTTTTTGTCCTGAACTTCCGGGGACTTTCCTTTTATTTCCCAGTGGACTCTAAGTTCCAGCCAGGCTATGCGCATGGATTGGGTTCACTGCAGTTTCCAAACGGAGTCTCACCGCTTGTAGCAAAGACAGCCATATATGTTGGTAACTTGGCAACTGGCAGTGGAAGCGAGGAGCACAACTTGAAAGCTCCACCTCCACCGTTACCACTTGTAATTATATTCATCATTTTAATTATATTTGAAAAATCGAGGGTGAAGTTGAGAATTTGATGAGTTTGGTGGGTTTCACAGGTTTGTTACCATAATAATTTATATCTGGAGAAAGCGGAGGTCATGCGGGACAAGACACGCACTCGGGGCCTTCGGCTGCAACTCTTCACCGAGGGCAGCTCGGTCACGAGGGTTTTGTTGGAGCCGAAGAAGCGCAGTTTAACCAAAGAGGTGATTGTTGATTAAAGTAATAGAACAAGTTTGGTAGTTTAGTTAATGGCTTGTTTTGTGCTTTAGGTATTATTTGGCGACACGTGCGAGGACGTGCTGAGCGCCCTGGGCGCACCTTCACGAGTCTTCTTCAAGGCGGAGGACAAAATGCGCATTCACAGCCCTCACGCGCATAAGCGCGATAAAATCAGACGGTCCGATTTCTTTTACAACTATTTCACTTTGGGATTGGTGAGTGCCAATTGTTACGAAATCAAACCTGGCTCATTCTTGGTCGCTTCCGGTTGCAGTGGTCTTTTTATAGAAATGACATTTTTGCTCTGACTGAATTTTGAAGAATTGAAGTTTTTATTTCTGGTTGAAACCCCTGCTTTGGTGACATTGCGCCGGTCAAATTGTATAGAATGTTACTAATCCTCTCTGTTGTTCACAGGACGTCTTATTCGACGCTAAAACACAGTGCGTGAAAAAGTTCGTGCTTCACACCAACTACCCTGGGCATTATAACTTTAACATGTACCACCGCTGCGAGTTCTCCCTAACACTACCTCCCGAAACCAATTCCACGGAGCCGGGAAAGCTTATAGACGTTTCCCCATCTCCAGTTACGGTATGCAATTTCTGAAAGAATTCGTCAAGTTGGGACCAAATAATATACAAATCCCCAGTCTAATGACGAATCTAGTTTGAGTATAACGATTTCTCATTCACAGATCACTGCCTATACAAAATGGGATAGAATAAGCGAGCAATTGAAGGCCAGCGCGCGCCCGGTGGTCCTAAACCGCGCCTCCTCCACGAACACGACGAACCCGTTCGGCTGCACCTTCTGTTACGGGATACGCGACGCGATCGTCGAGGTAATGGCCAACCAGCATATCGCAAGCGTGACGCTATACAGGGCAGCGTGACCTTGATAAATCCCCGAATCACTGTGCATACGACAGACTCCCGACGGGAGGATCAGCTGGTGAGCGTGTGGCGAGTCGCCGGTTCGAAAGACACACACACACACATACACAGACACGCGCACGTAGGCCAGTTCTACCGCTTGTTCTCGCATTAACGAAAACACAGGCCTCTTGCGCCGACACTTGGCTAATGAACAAGTTTTCTATCGTCGGAGGCCACTTTTAGCGTGCTGGAATGTTATTGAGGGGATGTGCGTCAGTTAATCTCGTAGTTGGTACATGTTTTTTGGAAAATTTGAGCGATCAGACCAATTGCTTGATAGAAACTGCTATTTTCACTTTCTGTCAATTCAATTTTCAATTTAAAAACTTGAATTCAATTCAGTTTAGTTTAGTACCTTCAAGCTCTTTATTGTTACTTTCAATTTTTATTGGTATAGGTTCGATTACTGTCCAAAAGGCCACCAATAAAAGTCTAAATGGCAGTTTTCATCAAGTGACTGGTCCGATTACTTAAAATGTTTCAGGAAACATAAAAATTAGAAGATTGACTCTCCTACATGCTCTTAACGATCTTGACCGGGGAAGGGGAGGAAATACCTTACATTCTTTCTCGAATAATTAATTCTAAGGAACTAATCGAAAGATCAATCTCGGGGTACAACTCTCTGCAATATGTAAACGCATCACACGTATGTTTAATGTAATTTCTATCCTTTCTTTATGCCTCCGGGCGTACGGAGCGCAGGAGGATTAATTAAGCCGAGTTTTTCGTAGCTGGTAAGCCACGCGCTAAACTAATTAGCTTAACAATGTAACTGTAGACGAGGCGGACCTGGTTCGACAGTCGCGAGGCGAACCCTTTTTGTAAAGAGCATGGATAATGAAAACATCGTCGCAAGAACAAGGTTTTAATTGTTTGAGATTATGAGTTGATTTAAAGTGCGAAAATCGTGAAAAATAATTTCTGTTTTTGAAGAATTGAACGGCGAGTTCTTGGACGAGTTTTGCCAGGCGGACTCCTCGATTCTCCATTTTAGCGGTTCGACGAGATTTTAGGTTCGCTTCTCATCGCTTAGAGAATGAATTACTCTGTGATGCGACCGTCACACACTCGCGACGTAAGTTGCCACTACTATTCATGCATAATTAAGCGCGCCGAGCTGCGCGGCGATTGGCGAAGCTTGAAGGATCAATGGGAGAGAAATCTAGAAAAAGGTAAAATACTAAGTGGTCGAAATTTTAAATAATAGTTGGTACCAAATAATGTACCTTGGATAAATTGGTACCAAATAAGTTGGATTTCTCTGCAGTAGATCCTGAAAGGAAACTCGCTAAAGTAATTTTACATATTGTTTTTGATATCGAAAGACTAGAATTGGTCGACATATCTGGAAACTGCTTTTTCCCGCTGCTGGTCGCTCAGCTCGGTGCTCGCAATCGTAATAGGGAAATACCTGTCGCAGGCCTTTTCTAATTGGTTGCCTGGATTCCGTGTTTCCGCGTACTTGTGATACATCCTAGGCTATTATTGTCGCGCGAGCAATTATATTAACTACCGTTTGATTTGCATTAACACAAAAAAAGGAATGGCAAATGCTAGGCGAATTAATACATTAATTATATTAATGGTAGGTGTAATAGAATCCGACTTTTCTTACATCGCCTGGTCGCAATTGTACGATTTCGTTTTAGAAAGCCGTTCGGATAAAGTTTGTGTACCAAAGGCTTGTCCTAATACGAACTTTTTAACCGACTTCGAAAAAGGTGGAGGTTCTTAATTGTTTAATCGAAATATTTCCTAATTGGTAACATTTGGATTTTAAATGCAAAATTTGTTATATTTCAATTTAAGAATGGATAACAATTTTGAAATAATGCGCTCTAAATTCCTAATATTTTGATTTTTACATTGAAATATTACCAATTTCAAATCAAGCACGTTTTACCAAACAATTACTCTCCGTTCTTATTGGGACAGTCTTTTAGTAGCACCGAAGAAATCTGTACAAAGGAAACTTAGAGGGAAAAAAAGAAGATGAACATTGTGAAACCACGCATCTCTGCCCGACGTCGAAATGGCTTTTGACCTCTCGAGGATGACTTGTAATTAGAGTTTTAGTGGAAGAATGATTTTTTACCGAAGCTCTCAGCTCACTTCGACGTTGTTCACTTGCACAACTGGATATGCCCAATTGTTTCTACCCTTGTGAGACGGTTCATGTTAAATATAGGGTATAAAGAAACCAACCCATCTGTCTACTCTCGTTGATTTCGATTGGCAGCTACACCACCAGATGCCCACCAAATTACTAAAACAAGTCCCGTTAACAATCGAAAAGCAGTAACAATGTTTCTATTTATTCATCCCGGCGACTAGTCGCCGGCCTCTCATCATTATCGAACACTTTCCTCGACGAATCAGTTGTCCTATCTTGCGTACTGAACATCTTTGGGTCCATCAAAGAGCCGGTAGCTCTCGCCAGCCGACTTTTGTCCAACTTTATCTTGTTCAAACGGTCGCCCTGAGTCAATACCCACTTCTCACTCTTCTCGCCTTCTTTCTTATTCTTACGGGAACTCGCTCTCACTGTTGGGACTGACGAATAACAATATTGTGGAAAAATCGATTTTTTTCACCCGTCAACTTGTACGAGATACGTTAAAGGTGACTTACGGGTACGAGCGAGAGTGCACGCGGTGTTTAAAGGGGAGGCAGCCACTTGTCGCTCTTGTTTGTTTAGAAGAGAGTAGATGCCGCATCTGTGCCGGACGATGGCCTCGCCGTCGCCGAAGTACTTCAATCTGAGTGGATTAATTGGAAGTTTTGAAGAATTATGGATTAATGAAGAATAGGTAATTATGCAAATATTTATATATTTTTATTTTGTGGTAATAAAACGTCGTCACTTTCCACCCAAAAATTCGAATTCAAGAATTCCTGAGAGAATGACTCGATTTTTTAAAAAAATTGTGTCAACAATAACTTGAACTGATATCCAGAATCCATGAGCCAATTCTGCATCTTCTCGAGCCAGGACTGTTGGTGTCCGATGACCGAGCCTGGCCGGCAAATCCTAAGCCAGGCGATGGCCTGTTTCGCCGGCATCCGATAGTGCTTTATCAAGTACGCGCCGATTAAAGTGCCAGTTCTTCCCAAGCCTGCCTGTGGAAATTCACCAGAATTAACGTTATTTTCTATATGAGAAATCTTGGAATTCTACCTTGCAGTGGACTCCGACTGCGCCGATTTGACTCTCAGCTAGTTGGAGGAACTTGTGGAGGATTCTTCTCGGTGGAACTGTTCCATCGGGCAGGAACATCTCGTAGTGCAAAATCCCTGACCTCAGAAATCTGGCAAATTAAATGATTTTAATTTGGCAGATTTCATATTGAATTTTAAGAATTTGTAATAATAATATTTGTTTAAGGATTTGTAAATTACTTCTCCGAATCGTAAGTCTTTTTATTGAGCCTGACGACGGCGTGAACCTGGTTCTGCAGGAAGTAATCGACATAGGACTCGGGTGGATTGTAGAAGGAGTCAGGTTCGGCGCAGGGGCTGACGAACGCGAGGAACTTCTTCGGGAGCACCCAATTGAGGCAGCCGTGCTCGATTCGGTCGTACTTTTCGTATTCGATCACGTCGAAGTCCTCGAAATTAAAGAACCCGTAGGCGGCCGCTCGCTCGATCGCGTTCAGGCAGTCTAATTAAGAAATTAATACTTGTGTCGATTTGATTTATCAAGTGATTTGATAATCGAATACCTAACAATCTTATTGAGATTTGATAATCGAATACCTAACAAGGAAATGCGATAAATGGAAGAAGGAGTCATCGAGGCGTCGCAGAATAGTTTCAATCTCGGTTGAGGCATCGACATAAACGCATCGTAAATTTCTTTCGGTCTTTTTTTCAGGTAAAGAACCGCGTAAGACGAGATTAGATAAGCCGAATTCGTCCATTTCTTCTCATCCTGACTCGTCACGTGGACTATCTGCTGGTCCTTTTTCGTCGGACTGTTTAACTTCGTCCCCAACTTCCAACAGTATCTGCCCATTTCATTTTTATTATCTTTAATAATGTGACCCGACTCAACTTTAACAACTTTACTCGAACTGAACTTAACTGTATACAATTTTACTTAAAATTTTCAAGAATTGGCGCCTTTGAAAAAGTACCTGTACAAGCAGGCGATGTTTAGTGGACCAAAATCATTGTAGAAATTGTTGTAAACTAATTCGTCGTCGATTGTGAAGAAGTGGACCCTCGAAGTGCTCTTTGCCTCTTTGTTTTCGTGGCTCAATGTAGCAAAGTACAATCGGTCTTTGATGAACTCGAAGACGTCGATGACATCTCGGCGATTCTGAACGCTACTTTGCTCTGGAAAGCATCAGTTTCCGGAGTCAAAAGTTTCATTTAATAGAAGGATTTTCGAAATACCTTGCATTTTCTAATTGTCGGGTTTTCTGTGAGAGGATCAAGTGGCCGGAATGTGGATGCAGATTTTGTTAATCGAGCCCTTTGACATTTTCTTAAAGGGGTTTTACCTGTTCGAATTAATTAGGAAGGAATTATTCTGAATTAATCAAAGAATCGTAGAATCACTCACAAGAAGGTTACGCCAAATCCATAATTTCATTTTGTTCTGATCTGCAAGAGTTTGTTCAGTAAACCGAACTTATGACCAACTTGTCGAATTTTAATAATCAATTTTGCAAATTAAATTGGATATTACACTGGAATTTTAATTTAGTGGTTTGTTGGCTGAATTTATGTTACCATTTTGGAGAAGTGGACTGAACCTGTTGCGATCGAAATCGATACTTTATAGCGAAATTAGCAACTGAACCACGAAATTACCCAACTACTTGTCGATTCATTTGAATTTTAATATTTCCGACTCCAAGTGTCGCAGTGCAAATAACTCGGTCTTTTAATCCTCGAGATCGTGCGCATCTTAGTTAGGAGTGAAACTCTCCTCTCACGAGATGATGCTTTCCCTGGGCAATTATACTCCTCATTGTCTCCTCGGCGCTCAAGGATCACTGCCAATTGGCAGCTGGAACAGTAACTCACTGTCTGAGCTCGCTCCAATTCGACGGCCAACCATTCGGAACTCGCCTTTCAAAATGAGACAGGAGCCGAGAGAGGCCAGCGTTAGAATCGCCCGGGGACCATTGCTATTGGTTGCCGAGTGTATGAGTGATTGGCGGCCCAGTGGGGGAAGACATCTGGCCTTTGGATGCCTGGCACGATTCGCTACAAAATCTCGGATTCTATTAGCGGAGAAATTATAACGGATTGGCGGCGCAGTGCTGGATGCACGGAGCCAGTCGATGCTCCCTGTTCTCCATGCCGAGATTTCTCCTTGGATCGACTGATGGAGTAATCGATTATTGGAAGCTAGGCTATCGATCGGAACTCGAGCGATTCTTGGAATGGAATTATTGTTGAGTCAACCTCGACTAGTTGAAAGTCTTCTTACGATTTTCAGTAGTTTTCCGTCGAATCAATGCAATCGATTTCCATCGATAATTAAAGAATCGAATTATTATTAAATCATATCAAATCCTTGAAAATGAAATAAAACGAATTATATGTAATTAGCATTAAAATCGATTTGGACCATTTTCCATTTCCATCACCATTTATAAACAAACCTCGAACTATTAGCTCAACAACTGGAATCAAAGCAATAATTTCAAGTTGCATTAAATTAAAGGCAGAGCCCGCCGATTTCACGTGGCCAGACAGTACTTTCTTCCAACTCGATGCAGCCGAGAAACCAGCAACTGCGAGAGCTCCGCGGCGCACGTAGCCGATTGCGTAAGATGTAGCCTCGGCTGCTCCACCTTCCTGCTCGCGCTTGCGTTGCGCAATTAATGCCTAATTGTCGGGAGCATTTAGCGTGATGCTCTGCCCATAACGAGTAGAAAATCGACGGGAATCTCGCGTTTACGGATTCCGAAAGCGACTCGCGCGCGCAACCCACACGGCCTCTCCCACACTTTTACTTTATCTCGGTGGCTTCCACCGATTTTTCATTCGGACTGGCGGATGGTCGGTTTGTTCCCTGGCGCTGCTTGTATTTATCCTGATTTTATTGATTAGTTTGTTTAATTTGAACTGTCAATAGAGGAGCATAGGCCTACAAACCTTTTCAATATATCATTGAAATTATTTCTATTATTTTCATTATGAATTTATGGGGATCAAAATGATATTGAATATATTTTTGCAATATTAAAATAACATTATTAATAATTTCAATTCGAAGACCTAAGACCTGATTGTTAGGAACAATTTAACTGATATTCAAGTAATAATTTATCAAATACAAGTTAATTATTTGATTAATAGATCGATTTGATGAGTTGACTCGACTCTGCGAGGAGTAATTTGATTGGTATGTGAGGAGATGTCGAGCTGCGAGTCTTTGGAGGTCCGTGCGGCTTTGGTGGTCGCACCTCGCCGGGGATCCGCTCATTGTTTCTCTAATGCATATTGACTATTAGCAGGAGAAGCGTCCGCCTTATAGGCGCGAATGTGGCCACGTCACCTCCTTATTCGATAGAGGCCCTCTCATCTTCGAGAGTCGACGCCTTATTCGGCCCACCGTCGACAATGCCATCGGCATTCGTAAAGGCATCCTCTCCAGACCTTTGCCAAATCAAACTTGGTGCCCGTTTGACGCTTTGTTCATCATCAAATGAAGAGTTTGCATAGAAACAGGGTTCATTTTAACTGCAAATGCACCAAGGTAAGTGCAGAATTGTAATTGGAAGCTGAGTTTTGACTAAGTTTGAGCTTGTTTGACGCTTCATCGCTAGTGAAACAAAGAGATTGCATAGAGAAAGTACTGAAACTGCTTCCATTTATTGACTAAACTCGACAAAGAAACTGGGCCTGGAAATGTACCAAGTTGCAATTGGAAGGATTGGAGATTTGTCAACTGGAAAACCAATGAAGCAACGACTCGGTAAGAGATCTGAGTAATCCTTGGGTGCCAGGAAGGAGAAAGATATTGGTACGTGCGGTGTGTAAAGAGACAGTCGGATAGAAAGATCGGCGGAGGCAAGTGTACGTGCAGGCGTACATACGTACAGCAAAGGAGAAGAGAGTCAAAGAGAAACGTGTACGGGGACACGAGGAGTGTACGTGTCTTGACAGTGAGAGGCTCTCCCGAGTTGCTCTCCGCTTCCGTGATCGTCGATGGAACCTTCAAGACTCACATAAAATACAAACTGCCTCCTACTCGCCCAACTTCCGGTCAAACACCATTGTTTTTATCATTTGAACAAGCTATGACAAAGTTATTCTAGTTTTAACAGATGATTTAAAGTACAATTGGTTTTGTAATTGGAAAAATTCCAATTAAATGAGTGAAACATGAATTGAAATTTGAAATTGTTTGAAGTTTGAAGCGAAATTGACTATACTGTCTCGAGTTTGAAGAAAAAATTGGATTTAAAACTATAAAAATGGCAATTAAACGAAAGATCGAAGAGGAAACTCGATCTTGTTTGAAGTTGTGGACAAGTTTGACCAAAGGTAGCTAGGGCCCGAGGGAGTTTGAAGAAGTCGCGCGTCTCCTCCGGCGGGTTCGGATGACCGCGAGCGATTGTCGGCGGTGCTCGCTCTCGGGATTCTCGTCACGGCGGCCAAGCGGGCACGTAACAATTTCTGTTCTCTCGGCTTCTCCTGGATGGATCGTTGGGTGATTCGTTCTCTGTTGGCTCGCGAGAGCCGATGTATCCGCAGACACCCAATACGCAGGACGTTCCTCCTGAGCTCCTGGCGCCTTGCCTCCTCGCCATTCCTCTGACAGGACTCACATTCTTATGCATTGCTTCGCTGAGAAGCGTCCCGGTGTTAGGTCATCTTGTCGTTTTAACTTCCTCGGTGAAACTGTCGAATGCACCTCTCAGACACCAGTCATTGAACGAATTTCATTATCTTTCTTCTTCAAAGTATTTTTCTTTGAGGATCAGAAGCTTCGGGCAAAGATTATTGTAATTAAACAATAATTATACAAAATATTATTATATCTACCAGAATAATAAAACATTATTGTATTTCTCATTCATTTCCAGTAAGCTAAAATAATTTTGTCTAGGGAACTCAATTAAAAAAGATGGATCTCCGACACTCGTATACTTTATTAATGAAATTAGTTCGATTTGAAGGGACCAATGTGTCAAGTCCTAAAGCCCGAGAGAAGTTGGAGTGGGAGGAGGGAGGGGCTGGGCCGATATTTCGACAGGCGGTCACTCCGAAGGCAATGCTCGGCCGAGTGATCACCGCGCAAGATTGAAGTCTTGATTCACCGGTGGCTCCGATTGATAGGCGGATCAGGTACACGCTGAATTCTTATGCTAATGCGAGAAAGGAGCCGAGAGAGGAGAAGACAATACTCACCGCACGCCACATCCAGCGGGACAGTCTGCTCCCGCATCTGTATGAACTCGACATCAGCCCCGGACACACACACTCCATTCCGTATTCTCCGCTTGAATTAATGCGCCGACTGCCGATTTCCCGCGAGTTGTCATCGATTTCGAGTCAACCTTACGAGTTTTCGAGAATTCCCCGAGGTTTCGCACTCCAATCACCAACTTCAAGTCCCATTTTTCTAAAATCAAAATGACTTGCCAAATTTAATTCGATTATTTCTTTCCAATTGGATTAATTAATGGGAATTGGGCTTCCAATTCTCACCGGAGGAATCCATTCAACCAAACCCCGGTGAGATCGGCTGAATCGGCTTTCCCATCGATCATACCACTCGATATCCACGTAATCGTGGAAAAGTTTCCTCCTTTCTAATGCGCGCGCTCCTCCCCGAGCGTTTTCCCTCCGAGCAGAACTGGGCCTCCGCCGATTTCGCCCTCGTTACCGCTAATTGATTTCCGATCGAACCATTGTGGCCGCGCGCTTTCCTCCCGCGAGCCGGAGAAACCAATCGCGATTCGATTGGAAGGTGTGTGTCCGTGTGGAGGTGGTTCGAGGCGAAGTACAATGTTGGAAGATGAAGTCGGGCAAGTCGGGCAAGGAGAATGGAGCCAGACACAATAACTCGGCCTGCTTCCGCCGAGAGGTGCGCGCATAAGTTTCCTTTACGTGATTGATTTATTGAGTCCTCCGCTAAGAAAGTATGTAAGGAGCCACTCTGCTTCTGCTCCTTGCCCCCCTCCGCCCCGCCCGCGCACACGATACACGTGGAAGACCTTACTTCCGCTTGGCTGGAAGCCGAACATTACGGTATCCCTGACTTCCGGTCACTTGCTGCCGGCCCAGACTCTTCGATCAGGCCAAACCTTTTCTCCAGTCTTGTTTATCTCGGTTTTCATTCAAACCTTGAAATTTAGACATAACTTCTTTCTCTTACGCGGTTACATATAGCAAACTATATAAATTAATTATTTCTCCCAATTCTTAAACTCTGTAAAGGAATAAGTCTGTCATATTTGAAAGTTCAAATGATAAAATGAAAATCTTTGCTTGATGGGATATAATTGTTTCCTGGGTGGTTCTTCCTCGATTTGAACTGGGACACTCGGAAAGTCGCCCGGCTATCTTTTCTCCGGGACGATCATTGATGCAGAGAGGCAACTGACGATGTAACGGTCGTTCTGCCTGGCCAGGGTGGATGAGTACAGCGTTTCCCGTATTGCCGGCTAACTCCCAACTATCCAAATGACAAGCCGCTCGACCATCGATCGAGCCTCGCCTCCGTTCTGCTCGGCAATCTCTCCGACTTTCTACCCAGCCGCCGTGCGAGCACACTTTTCTCAATTCCATGTCGCCAATCCGCGGAATTTGAAGTTTTTCTCGATTTCAGTTGGTTATCGGGCAAGTTGCGTGGACGCCCGACAGATGCCAGGCTTCGATCGATTGGAGAGCGTGAAATTAATTATTAATTTTGTTGAATTAATTTAATTTTTTAAAGAATGGAATTTGTCGAGTTAAAGTCGACATATGAATTGGTGTAAATTGGACTATGATTTTATTATTAACCAGAGTATTTACTATTTTTAAAAATTGATTTCCTATCAATTATATTAATTTCTAAATTTTGTCCCAACGAGGTTGTATTGTTTAACAAAAAGCTTAATTTACTTTAAAGTAGGTTCAGTTCCTATTTCAACACATGAACCCTTCAGTTTTAAAATTCATCAAAAGTCACATCAATAAACATGCAAATGTAAAACTTCAGTTTTAACATTTTGAAAGTAAAATACAAGGAATACTTAATAAAATAGGCCTTGATTTTTGTAAGGACTACTCGCCAGGCTTTATCAGGTGTCGCGTTATGCCTCGCTCCTATCTCCTTATCGATTTCGTTTGGTATTACGTCTTAATGTTACCAGGCTTGTAACAGGCCTCCCATGTCGCTCTTCTCGGAAAACCATAGGAGATGCTGCCTCGAGGAAGCCAGAAACGATAATAGCACTGTTAGAACACTTGTTCCACCTTTCCAATGATGAAAACTAACTTTGAAACAGCCATGAAAATATTGAGTATGCGTACAAGTATATTCTACAGAGGAATTTTGGTGGTCTCTATTTTTTTAATTACTTTTCCTGCTTTTAATTGTAATGCGAACAAAAATTAAATATAAAATATAAAAATTGGGAGATTAACTATACTTGATCCCCTTAACTGAGATATTTCGAGGGTTAATCTTTAGGGAAGGGTTGAGGGTCTGGCGATGCTGGGAAGACGTAAGAGTCCGAAAGTAGTGTTTGTCCGTGTAGAGACAATAGGTGGAGGTCGGTGGTGCGCCGTCTAGGAGGAGGGAAACCGTAGAAGGTAGGAAACCTCTCGGTGTCTCTCCCAACTGCTCCGAGAGAATTAGCATTCGCTTCTCCGGCATCTCTTCTCGTCTTCCCCACCGGCTATCCTCCCGGCTACTCCAATTCCCCCTAGAATCGCTTAATCTCGGCCACTCGCCAATTGTTAGACAGACCATGTCCAACTGGGAATATAAAATAAGAATTAATTAATTAACTCTTTTGTTGCATTTAAATATGATCGCTGGAATAAAAGATATTGAATGTGGCTTTAAAGGGATTGTGTTTGGTCATGTTTGACAATGTTTGATAAAATTCTATATTGTAGACGAGTTTAAATTGATAATGTTTTACAACGTATACTTAAACAGAAAAAGAAACGCAATAACTTCTCCAAGAAATTCAACCTAACAATCATCCTGTATCAATTATATTAGAAGCTCTAAAAAGGCCTTAAATGTCCACACGACCGACGAGTTTAACGTCCGAGCGCGATGAGCTTAGCATAGATAAAGCGCACTATCGAGAAATAATTTGCCCGTTGCGTTACTCGAGCCGGTGTGCGTACACCGGCTCGAAATTAGGAAGTGGAGGTTGAGGGCTACGGGCAGGACGAGGGGACAGGCCGACAGAGATAAAGAGGACTTCCGGAGGGACGAAGGTCCGTGCGTTGTATCTGCTGGCGAAGGAGAGCCCGCGGGAGAGAGTCACACCTGAGTGCCCACGCTTCCTCTCATCCTCGCCACCCTACCCGCACCATGCCCTTCTCGACCCTTTACGCCGAGCTCGGCCCACCTCGCCTCGCATCGCGGACTCCGCTCCTTCGCCCTTTCCAGCTCCAGCTCGGCTTCTTCCTCCGCCTTGTCTCTCGCCGATCGCTTTCTCTGCCTTTCGCGAGACACTCGAGTCTCTTTCTTACCTCGTTGCCTAGAAAACTTTGTTTATTTATAACAGAATTAAAGAATGTGTTCTGCTCAAACTTGATGCGCCGAGGAAAAACCTGTTGAAGAAGAAACGAAGTGTAGTCGAGACTAAGGAAAAGTCCGAGGAAGAGCGAAAGATGTTACGGGAGCTCCGGACGCAGCTCGAGCGTTAATCGAGGGGAGGATGTGGAGTCGGTTGAGTCCGGCGGAGGCGGCGGAGAAGGCAGAAGTCAGTCAGTCAGTTTCATTGGAACGTCAGCTGCCCGGATGTCTCCCCCATCTGTGGGACTCGCGTTGCAGGGAACAGAGCCACCCATGTGAGACACCTTCTCCTCTCCCAGAGCCGAGCTCTACCACGCGCCCCTCGCTCAGGTGGACCCACACACGCGCACGCCAACCGCCAGACACCTTCCCTCGGCAACTGTCGACCTGCAACTGTCTGCAGCCGACTGCAACTCCGACATTGCCACTCTTAGCATTCTTAACATGCGGGGTACGCTGATTATAATGATGAAGCAGGTCGGTTTGAAGATGTTTGATCAAACCGTTTGACGAGTGCGCACGAGTCGCGGACCATGGGACGGTGAGAGAGTAATCGGGGAATTTGGAACGGAAGTCTCCTCCGAATCTCTTTGTGGCGGGAGGGGCGAGGGGGAGGCCGGATGATATTGAAATGACAGTGTGGGACCCGAAATTACACGGTAGGGAAGCGCATGCCTTGAGAAAATGAACAGATGTATGGTAATTAGTGGAGTACGGACGGTAGACGTACTGGCTAGCAATAAAGTTATTAATAAAACCTGGAAAAATTAGTGGTAAATTCAGACCAATGGGCAATGGAAGAAATAGAGTTGCAAGAGCTGGCAAAAATTATTAGTCGTCTTCCTAGTTGTGCAACAGCGCAGACATTACGTCTGCCGAGTTGCTTTCTAACTGAAAAGTGGAAAGCATCGCTTTTCCAGCCTGGATTTCCTAATTATCTCGCGGAATTGCCAACGACACGCGGTGCACCCACGCGTCTCCTTCACTCGTCCTCTCCGGTTTTATAGGGCGGGGAAAATCCCGTGAAAAGCCGAAGGGACGAGTGCGTCTGAGAGGCGATCCTATCACTTAATTAGAGGGACCCCCTTACTTTTTAATTGAACGTGTAGCAAAGCCTTTCGGACCTTCAGACACTTGGGATATCTTGATTGGGTTTCCCACCGACTCTGCATTTCATTGGCGTCACTTGTTCCGTCTCAGTGTTTCCCAAACTTTTCCTTTCTTTTCTGGTCCAATCAAAAAAATGACGGAATTATTTTATATATTTTTAAATTCATTTTTTAATTCAATTCCGATCTAGGGAAATGCTATTAAAGAAAAGTTTTTTCCTTTTAATATGTTTTATCTGGAAATCCGCAGTTTTCTTTCCACTATATTGTTATTCCGAGAAATTAATGAAAATTGGGATTCAGTGAAATTGTGTTAAAAGGAAAAGTGTTTGGGAAACGCTGTTTTAAGGAAAACTGGCGCTCGGTATATGAAATGCTCGCGTTTTCTCACGGCGGCCTTGGATCGCTGTTAATTACCGTCAGGCTTTTATCCGCGACGGGTTAAAGAGTCTGCCGCCTGCGCTTTTAAGGAAAGTATTTGACCAAGGAAGTCGGCATTGTAATTAGCCGAGTTTAACGGGCGAGATAAAATGGTGCGTGTGTTCTGTTCCCGAGTCTCTTTACGATCTTGTTGGAAATTCAAACCGGTAATGCTAAGAAACACTCGAGTTCCACCTGTTATGCCTTCGCAGAGTACTCGCGAATGGCGGGCAAAATATTTCAACCGTTCGTTCAGATTCAATTTTACTCATTTTCACTTCAAACATTCGCAAACTTAACAAAAATCATTGAAAAATACAATATTCTTATAAGTTAAGTCATAAATGACTAAAATCGATAAAGCCCCAAGTCACCATACAGTTCCCAACATCCAATTTGAATTCATATTAATTAAAACCTTCTCAAACCAAATGATAAGATGAGAAATCGACCATTTTCCCTGCGAATAAAATCATGAACATAACTAAGCGATGAAAACTCCAAGCCATTACTCAGTTGTTAACGAGGGCCGCGATAGGAGAGGAAGGTAGCAGGGTGTACACGCGCGTTTTTCCCGGCAGCGTGCAATAATATGGGAGCATAGTAGCTTTCCGAGAAGCGTGTCGCGTTTAAATGCTCGGCTGGATGAGGCATCGGAGGATCGGAAGCGATGCGCGCCGGAGAGAGAAGAGGAGTGGAGACGGAGAGAGAGAGGGAGAGGGAGACTATAGCAGGAGCGCACGCTGTGCCCCGATGGGCTAAGGAAAGCCAGCGGAAGACAGGTGAACGCAGGTGCGGATGTGAGCGCATCGTGCAGATACGAGAGACTCAGGGGCGATCGACTTTCTGCCTCGAAGCCACTTTAGAAAATGTTGCTAATGAAAGAAATTTTATCAAACCTTACCAAACATCGTCAAACTCGAAAGGAAAATGTTCATGGAATCCTGAAAGAAAATTGTTGGGAGTATTCATTCGAGGAAAATTCGAGAGAGCAAGACTGAATTATGAAAATGAATTTGAGAATGAGAGGAGTTGGAGATAAAATCAGGTCATTAGATGAAATAATTAACTCCACTTCCGGGCAGAGGTCTTCTAACGATCGCGGCGAAAGCCCACTCGGTGGAAGTCATTAGCGGATGACGCTCTTATTATCACCGGAGCGCAAGGACAAAACGGTACTCTTATCGATCTCCTAACTATCGGACCCAATTATCTCTCCAGTATGCTCTTGGACAAGAAGAATTCCTCAAACCTATTTGGGCCAGCGTGGAATCGGAAGAAAACTTCTAAATCCTTATACAGAATTATCTAAAAAATATTCATTAAAATCAATTATGATTCCTTGTTCAAGATTAATCAGAGAAAGCCATCAGCGATTTATAATCCGAAATCCAAAAACCATAATCTTTAATCCCATCTTCTACCAAGTCACTTTCCACTTGTCCAACCGGCCAATCACATTCTTCTGCCAATTCTACTGGCCGCTATGAATCCTGAGAGACAAACCAGCGAAAGGGTGTCCTATGTTGAAAACACGTCGGTAGTTGGTCGGAGGGGCTTCTGCGGTTCCCGGAAACGAGTCGCCGCTCCCGCCAGGAAAGCCGCACGTGTCGTGGGCGCCAGGGTAAATGTCCCTGTAATTGGACTCTTCTCCCACACACGCGGGAGATCGCCTCTCTCATCTTCGGCCAATCGAGGACCAAGCGTGGCGGATTCGAGTGATCGAAATGGAAATGAGAATTGCGAAGTGTGCGGAGGTGGTAAGGGGGGTGGGTTTCCGAAAGCAGAGATGGCAAGAGGGAAGATAGATCGAGGGGTCGGCGGTCGTTACCGGTAAAAAGTCGGCTGTCTGCGGCGGTTGCTGGTTGCCGAGGGCTGCCTGCAGGGAATAAGGGCTGTAATGGGACTGCTAATGTCCGTGCCGCGTCACCAGGGAACCCCAGGAATAAGCGAGCCCGCGTTGAATTGCGAAATTTCCAGTGAGACGCGCACGATGCGAGTAAAAGCGAACGCTCATACTTGAATATTAATAATTTGACGAAGAATAAATATCTCAACTTCAAATTAGGTTCACGGACCACAAAAACCCGAATACCCAATTTGAGACTGGAAAAAGTCAGGATCTCGCAAAAGCACCTGTTAAAACCAAAATTATCCAAATTCCAAAACCCAACACAGGTTCATCAACTCCAAAAACCGAATACTAACATTAAAAACTCCAAAACATCCAGATCTCACCTAAACACATGTCAACTCCAAAAGTATCTAAAATCCTGGACCAAAAACAGGTTCACCAACCCCAACATCCGACTTTTCCAAGAAAGCCCAAAGGAAACGGTAGAATTTCGAGGGTAAAAAGGTAAATTGATGCAAAAGGCCGAGGAGAAGAGGAGACAGGTGTAGCTTGGGGGAGAGGAAGTCTCTGTCGGCGGTGAGGTTGGAGCCTCGGCGGAGGTGAGGCCGAGGTATTGACCGGTTGCCTCCCCAGCAGTTGCTCGGCAACGCTTTGTACCCAACACACCTATGAAACCTTGGAGATCTGAGTTTAGCCGGTGCGAGCCAGCCACCCTCTCCGCGCTCCGAATCCTCCTCCGTCACCCCCACCGAGCCGCTCGGATTCACCAGGTTCGCCCGGACTCCGATCATTAACGCTTCCGCGATGAGCTCCAACCCGCCTTCCTTTGCTCCTCCATTTCTGGTCCAACCTAGTCTTTCTTCGGGTGATTTTCTGATAGAGATGGTTTGGAACGTGTTTTGGGGGTTGTTGGTCCAGAATGTCAGTAGGGTAAGGTGTAAGTCATTGAGTTTGTGGGATGCAAGATCGGGGTCCAAAATGATCCAAATGGTCATCTTGGGATGACTTTTCATTGGAATTGAAACTCTGTTAGTTTGAAAGTTGGTATCTTATCTGTGGTTTCACTCTTGGTTTGAAAATGAATCATTTCTGCAAGTAGTTGAATTCCAAATTCTGAGTTACAAGTCATTGGATACCACAATCAGTATGAAACCCAATTCCCTACAAACCAGTCCAATTTCAATTTCACCTCAAACACCTCCAAACCTCGACTTCAAACCAAACAACCTCCCTACCCCTTAATCCAAATTTTCGACCCACAAATCCTTGACCCCCAAACTCCCCGAAATCTCATCTCAAACCCCCCCAATTATCACCCCCTAGACCCTCCCACCCAAGGGGAGCCCAGAGGCAAAAGCCAGCGGAGAAATCGGATGAAAGAAATCTGTCGAGTATCCACCAGGTAGCCAGGAAGACTCGGAGCTATTAGATGAGTAATGGACGGCAGCGAGCGGAGGGTGCGGTTATGGCTGAAAGCAGCGGAGGTTGCCAGGCTACGAAAACCAGCCACACACGCACACAGAGTTACAGACACACACACCCACCCACGAAGGGAGATGGTCGCATAT
The DNA here is from genome assembly GCA_963675795.1 of Crossocerus cetratus. Classification (NCBI taxonomy): domain Eukaryota; kingdom Metazoa; phylum Arthropoda; class Insecta; order Hymenoptera; family Crabronidae; genus Crossocerus; species Crossocerus cetratus. The sequence goes on along the minus strand of OY776664.1, from coordinate 8,084,204 downwards.
ATTGCTGCGGTGTCTGCGCGGTGTTCCTCGCACATCGACTCACCGGCTGCTCTACGTGGTGGCAGGTGTGGGTGCCAGCTACCGAGTGCCACGTGTCTCTCTCTCTCTCTTTTTCTGTGTGTGTGGGTGTGTGTATCCATAGCACATCCAGCATGGTCCTCCTCCGGACACAGAGTGAAATCAACGGGCGAGCACGAGCCGAGCTGGCGAACGCGCCAGGTCCGATCAATACCTGGGGACCTGGCGTCGACTCTCCTCCACTCTCTGACTCTCCTCTCTTCTCTCCTCTTTTCACCTATCTCCCACTGACTCACCCGAGCCGCTCGGCCGAGTCCACTGCAATCTCACTGGGAAACCTATGACTGGCGCTGGAGCTCGCCGCGTTTTCGCTCTCCCGCTCGATCTTTGATGAAAGATTGCGAGTAAAGGGATTGTTGAGTCAGTGAGTTATGGAATATTTGAGGATTTGAGAAATTGGCACTTGGGATTTGAGTTAATAATTCGTGGAATATTCGAGGATTTGGAAATATTGGGACTTGTGAATTTAGGAATTCGAGTTAATGATTCGTGAAATATTCGAGAAGTTAGAAAAATTGGGACTTGTAAGTTTTTGGAATTCGAGTCAATAATTTATGGAATATTCGAGGATTTAGAAAAATTGGGACTTAAAGTACACGAGATTCGCAATTATTAAAATTTGAGTCAACGCTTCATGAAATACTCAAGTATTTCGAGAGAAACTTGCAATTTCCTAGAATTCGAGCCAATAATCCTTGAAACCCAATGACTCGACTCACTTGTTCGCCTGAACCAGGCGTTGATTGCCCGGACAAATTGCAACTAAGACATTTCGAAAGTCCGAGGGAACTCCCGATCGCTGGATAAGCCGGCAGCCCGCCGAGATAGCCGTAATCAGTTGGCAGTACAGAAGTTGTACCTTGAATTCGCGTGCTCGCCGATCGTGGGAACTGGTGTGGTGTGTCTTTTCAAGAGCGCCGCGGCCTACCCCGCCGCTGTGTCGGTGTGTTTGCTCGCCTGGTAGAACAATGCCGAGGACTGTTGGTGTTCGCCGCGTTCCGCATTGCTGACTCCGAGATCATCAGCAACGCTGCCAGCTCCGCTGCTACTGTCGCCGATTACTAAACCCATCTCGGTCTCTCTTTCGGCCAGTCCTCCTCTTCCAATCTCGAGGAAGCAATGCCGAGAGATCCCCGAAAACATTTTTGCCACGAGATTAATCTTGGAGTTTTGATTTAATTAATTAATCAGACTGGAAATGAGAAAGTCGAGTCCTGATTCTTTCTTTTATTCTTCCATTTCTTATAAAATCTTGACCAAAACTCTTTAAAATTGCAAAAATTAACTCAGACTTAATATTAATTGATTTCATTAATTAAAGAACTTAAAATCAAAAAGTAAAGTTCATTAAATCCAATTACTCTTTTTTTAACTCTGCGATTTCCTTGAAAGTTTCCAGAAAATAATTATAATTTAATGAATTAATACGACTAGAAATAACTCTGGTTCACCGGAATCAGGAACAAAAATTCCCCAAAATAACAAAATGAGAAATTCCAAACTAACTAATCTCATACAAACGAAACCCGGTAATCGAAGGGTTAATCGATCCGGGAAAGCAGTCATTAGGCCGAGTGAATTCGTAACACTGGTCTAGAGCTCTCCGAGTTAACTGTTGCGTTTTCCTCGGGCGAGTAGCTCATTAGCGACATTCCGCATTGTTGTCTGACTCATCCGCAATGCCTCGGCCCTCATACGGCTTCGCATACCTCCAGACAGAAGCTCGTATTGTGATTTCGATCTGTCCGAGTCCGCCCTTTAACTCTTCTTCCCGAGCATTCGTCTCGAGAGCGGCGACAATTGATTGATTTATTCGATCCAAAGAGGAATTCCAGGTTGAACGATCGGCGCGTGTGGTGCGCGACTGCTCGAGTGTAAACCTGCACGCGAGAGATAAGCGTGTCCGGTGGCGAGCTTGTAAGTCGAGACATATATCGACTCTTATGATTCCTCTCCTTTCAGAGAGGGAGACTCTCGCCCGTGCGTCCTCTCCGAGCGAATAACAGGATATACGGTGTCCGATGAACCTACGCACCGCACACCTATGTGCATCGCACCGCGCGCTCGCTCCTCTGCCGCTTTCCACCTTCTTATCCCATTAAGGTGCTAGTAACTCGACCTTTCCACGGGTAATAAGTCATTCGAATGACGATCTCGATCGGTTAGATCAATGGGTAGTTATTTCTTTGGTCTTTGAGTCTTAATCTGGGCCTTAAAGTTCATAACAAGTTATTAAGGCCCAAATTTATCATCGGTCACAAATAAAATAATAGAAATAATCAACTGGATTATTTAAATTAATGGGGAAAATATGTTTGGGACTTTAAGGCCCAAGCAGACCAAGTTAGTTAAAAGAATGACAGAAATAATGACTCGGAGCTAAGAACTGATGAACACAAGTAGTCCATGTTCGTTTTTAGTCAGACACGAGGGTAGAGAGAGATGACAGGATGACAGTGGGAAAAGCAGAAGCGATCAGGACGTTAACGAGAAAGGCTTTCACGATTCATTTGACGAGGGCGGCTGGAAAAAAGTCAGCTCTTCCGAGGTCGATCCGTGACAAAGCCGGCGTATATATCTCCGGGGTGGCTGGGGCCGAGGGTGATAGGTCGACTCCAGCCTTGTAACCGAGTCTATTATCCGTATTATAACATCGAGGGATGCTGCCCTGACATTTCGCCCTGGCATTTAGCTCCGCGGCTGTCTCACCCCTCGTTAAACAAGCCCCCACCTTTCTATCTGATCGTATTAGGATGAGACCAGCCAATATTAGGGAACAGCTTCCGCTGGATACGTAATATCTTGGAGGTGAGGCCTTGTATGCTCTTCCCACAGGATGACACGTGCGAAACTCGTGCTCCACTCACCTTTGTCCCCGGGGAATAGTTTCGATTGTCAATTCGGAGGGAAGATATCCGGAAACTGTTATTTTCCGAAATATATCGACATATTTTACTTAATTATACCAGGTGAATAAACTTAAATTAATTTTACTTCAAAATAGTATGAATACTTGACTATTTTTATTCAAAAAGAATTCCGAAGTCATGGAAATGTATTGATTTCATGCCCAACTCAATGATAATTAGAAATTTGGTAACTTATCTCTCGTGAGTCCGAAAAATATTGATAGAACTTCATGGGACAGAATTGAAATCAATTTGAATTGAAAATAGTATGAGAATTCGACAATATTTTTACGAGATAAAAATTAAAGTGTATCGAAATTGATGCTCAATCGAGATGATCCAATACTCCAGTAGCGACTCTGCCGGCGCCAGCTGTCTCCTGTATCGAGGATGGCTCGATGATGATAATAAATATCCATTAATACCGCGCGCGCGCGGAAGGGGACTAGTTATCGCTGGGCAAGCAAGCGGGCGAGCCAGCGAGCGAAGGAAGCAAGCCCGAGGCAGATGACTGGTGGAGGAAGGTCCAGCTGCCCTCGATCAGTAGGTTATTGTCAGTTCTCGAAGATGCGAGAGAGGCGCATATGGGGAGCAAGCCTTTTAAAAAAAAACCCCATTGAATAAGAGCTGCTCCTCATCCTCTTCTTCCTTTCGCTTTCTTACCTATACCGGACCTTCCAATTTCGACCAGTGTCCTTCCTTTCTACCATTTTCATGCAAATTAATAAACTGTTTTAACACAGGTTTCAATTTACAAAAATCGTTCAATTAATATTGATATCATGTTTGAATTATTTAATGCAACGTAAAGTTTATTTCGAAATTACCTTTTGTTATACAAACTGTACTTCACGATAACATAAAAACCAGTGGAGTTCGAATTAAAGAATGAATTAACAATTAAATCATACCTGATAAATCGGACAAACTAAAGAATAAACAAAATTCCGACTGCAAAATCAAATGAATCAGCCTGTACCACGAGATTCGGTACAGTTGAACTCAAAGAATTAATTAACAATTGATTAAACCGAGGAACCGAGCAAAACGAATATCAAAGAACAAAAAAAAGTCCACGAAGCCGAGAAAGGAGGATGGCTACTAAAAAAGGAGAGGAGCACGTGGGCAAGCGTGAAGATAAGGATCTGGAGCAAGGCATCTCTCATCTGCTGCTCCCGCGCGGGATGAAGGGGCCGAGGAAATTCCACGATGTCACCTGCTGGCCCAGCAGCACACGCGGACTCGTGCGCTCGCGACGCAGCCACACGAGATGCGTATCAACATCCGAGCGACAGCGGTGCGTGTACCGCGCCAGTTTCCACGTCTTTAATCAGCTCCGCGGTATCACCTGTCGGACTAATTGCGACGGAAAGCCGGCCACCTTGAATCGCAACCCTCTTTTCCCGCCGCGGACAGTTGCGCAAACTCCGTCTCTCCTCGCTCACGGAGATTGTCCCGGTTGGCCGAAGGGAGGTTTGCGCCGAGAAACGCTCCCGGGGAGAGTCCTTATCGAAGGTAAAGGCAGATGAGAGGCCAAGGTGCGACTCGGCCCTTTCGTGGGGTGTCGGAGCGCAACGTCATTCGATGTAATAATCCTCGCTTTGGGGAGAGAGACCAGTGGACGAGTAGTTTAGTCTTCAACCGGTTGATTAACTTGGAGATTTTTTTTATGTTGATTTTCATATTTTTCGGGACGAGGAAGAGATTATAAGTCGATTTTCATATTTTTCAATAGAAATCTATGTTTGACGATGTTTGACAGGGTCCGGAGCGTCGAAATGAAGAGAGAAAGGCCGGAAAGCGGCAAAGGAAGGAAGCGGAAGAGGGCAACGTCCCAGACCAGCAGACTCGAGGAAGAGCAGACAGGCTTTAAGATCTCGCATCTCGAAAGCTGGCGGCGGCACGCGTCTCCAGCAAGGTGTGCCTCTCACTTTATTCATCCGAGTGCGGGAGCAGCTGTTACCTGGGGCCGGCTCGCGTGGCGCGTGCCACCAGGTACCTTTATAATAAACCGGCAGATAATGTCAGGGTGCCCCAGCCCGGCTCCCCACACCCATACACACCGACACAGCCGCGCGCGCCCTAAAACCCTCCGCTGCGCCGAGTGCCCCTTCGACTTCTTGAGCCCTCGGCTTTCGCCGACTACAATGTGCTCTTTCCAGATGAAATACGCTTCTTAACTCGAGATCCACACTTGACTCTCGAGTGTTATTCGACCTGCCCAAGTCCTCGAAATTCCAACAAGCCAAGAGTAATTAATATTAGTTCAGAGAATTCTTCATATTAATTATAGAGGGTCCAGCTTTTTTTCTTCAAACTTCGTCAAACTTAATCAAATTGCTAATAATTCGGGATAAAATCAAGTGTTTTTATTGGCTTGAAGTATGAAGCATGAAAATTGCGTGTCTAGCGGCCAAAATCAGTATCAGGATTGAGCGTGCACGACTGGAGCCGCAGGGGTTTCCCTGCCCAGGGTTCCGCTCCCCCGTCGACAACGAGCCAATACAGCTAAACGCGCCGGCTAATCATCTCTCCGCATCCTCGATTAATTATCTAATGCGGTGGCAACATCTGTCATCGCCGGCTCATCTCGGACACGCCTTTATCCCATCGGAGATCTGCGCCGTGAAACTTAATCCATTAAGGTCCGAATAATGAATTCTCCAGCCGAAGGTCACAGTGGACGACTCGATCATATTTCAGTTCGAGCTTACTTCGTCAAATGTTTAATAAATAGTCCAAGTATTCGAACATTTGTTGACTTAATCATAAGAAATAATAATCGACGAATTAAATCGACAAGGAAATACTCATTGGACTCGAAGGATTGAGAAACGAACGCAAAAGTCAGTTGTGCATTAGCAGTAATGAGAAGAAAGGAATACAGTTATCTCGAAGAAGCGAACTCGCAAGAATCGTGCGGAGAGATGTGCATGCAATATGAGAAACTACCTTGTTACCAAAAGTACTGCGCCCGAGAGAGTCCGTTAGACAAATAGCTCAATCGCATTAGAGGAAATTTCGACTAACTGGATCGGGAGAGATTCGCCCGAGTTCATAATGGAAAAACTGAGAATAAGTAGATATAGGACAGTTAATCTCCTAATTTCTATATACATTTTTTAACAAAAATTACATTCCCAAAACTTCAATCTTCCGAAAAAGCGAGAAAGGAAAATCGATTTCCTCAGTCTTTTCTCGCTCTCTACGTTACCCTTAATGGGGGTGAGTGAGAGAAGTCGAGCGGTGACCTCTTAGCCAAGAATCGAGCGATTGATCGGCCAAGAAGACTTCCGTTAGCGTCTCGAAGTAGGTCCGCCGTGACGGCGGTCACCTTCTAGCAGCCGATCTCAATACTTGACCCGAGCTGAGATCTGCCAATATCGAACCACGACGAAGCATCAAATCGCTCCATTTGCAAGGCGATCACGTCCCCAGCCAATGACGGTCCCCATTTCCGTTCGTTTTCTCAGGAACCGCGCGAGCTTCGGCGTAGAATTCCGGGAATTTCCCTGGAAAACTATTGGAATAAACGAATTAATAGGGGAATTTGCGAGTGGGGAGGAGGAGCAGATGAAGGTGGATCTTTAAATCCCGTTAGTCCTCGGGTTTCGTGGAGCTAATTTACGAGGGAAGAGACGTAGCAACAAGCGTGCGTCGCGTGCTTATGCGGGTGTCGATGCTTAACGACGTCTAGGAGCCTCCCAACTGTTACGTCAGCAGCCGTCGTTAAGATAGTACGTGGAAACAGCTCGGCCCATGAGAAATCGACTGGCTCCCCACGCATTTTCGCCCAGGCCATTCGACATGGAAAACTTGTACTCCAAGCGGAATGTAGACTGTGGATTCTGAGCTAAGTATATGAGAGTTTTGGGCCTCATTGGGCCCAACACACCAATTCCTATCAAAACCTACCAAAAATTGCATACAAGACCAATTCTCTACTCAATTAAATGGGACTTATGGGACTTATGGGGGCCAAACCTCCATAACAACTGTCAATAACCCCAATTCCCCTCGAAATACCTGTCAACCAAGCGAAAATCATCCAACCCACTACAATAAGGAAGAAAAGAGGCCGAAAGCTAGGGCCCCGAGAGGAATCCACCGAGCGGCGGCATTCTGGGGTGAATGGTAGAATGCAGTGGAAGAAAGAGGAAGGAGAGAAGGCACAAGCAGGCAGGCGGGCAGGCGTGCGGGCAGGTGCAACCGCGACGTTGTTGCCTCGGTAGTGAAACAGCTGTCGTCTTGGCCTGGCCTACTGCAGGCGCACGCGCCAAACGGCACAGTCCGCATTTACATCACGCCTTACCTTACCTTTCTCCCCGTTCTCGCCCGGGCTTAATCGCTATCTCCTCCCGTAACGGTCAACGATCCCGCGCAGATGAAAATGTCGCCCGGGGAAACCGGCCTGACACACTGCCCCGTCGGGCCCAACTGCTACTGTCCACTTTCCTATCTCGAGACCCTCGCGCCTTCGAGGATCCATTTGTTCAAAATTCTATCTTTATTCTGGAAAGAATTCCAGGTCAAAAGATCGGTTTTTGAATTTCGTGAGTGGGGAATTAAGTAGAATTGGTATTTTAATTTTGGAAAAATGATATAGTTCGAAGGCTTAATTTTAGAGTTTTATATTTTTTCTTTCCTTCTCGGAATTCACTGACCCGAGAGCCAATTAGAGCGAGTCTCGCAGTTCGTCTGGCATTCACCTGTTACTCCCCGGGAAATCCCTAGGAAATGGTTGATTGGTCGAGAGGGTCGCTCCCAGACCAATCTGCCCTCAGGAGCCGAGAGTGGTCCTAATCCGAAGTTTAGGGGCGTGCGGCGAACGGTGCTCGGTCATTGGCCCCGAGTCACCGGCTCGAGCCAAGTCAATTAGCCGAACTTCTAATCGACTCGATGTTCTCGATGACGTTCGAGATCTCGAACGCTCCACTTCGCCGAGATAAATTCGGGAAAGCGTCAAGCCGCACGGCGAGTGTGCGCGAGGACGTGAAGTTGAACGAAACGAAGAACCGCTAGTCCGCCCGTATCTATGCTACCACTCGAGAGAGGAGCACATTAAGCGTGCGACGAGTTAAGAATAGCGATATCGGCTTGCTCGAACACAAATTATACCCTCACTCGGCGAGGCTCCACCGATAAAACGTGCTGCTCGGTGTAGCAGTGTCCGCTCGCTGTTTTCACCTAATAAATGTTACGTTCGGAGGGAACCCTGGAAACCCACCTGTTCGAACAGGAATTGTTTCAGGTTTCCACAAAAAATAATACGAATAACATCATTATTGTTTTATCTTAACAGATTGAGTAATACAACACTGGTTGATTCAGTATTATTAAAACAAATTAACAAAATATGCATTTAAAAATGATTCCTGTGTTTAATATTTCAGAACCACTTTTTTCTAGTTTCGTTACTATTTTGAAAGAAGCCCCGACAGTTATTGGAATTGAAAGTATTTATAGGAGAAAAACTGTCGAAGCTGTTTAAATTGAGAAGAAAGCTGTGGTGAGGACATTACGGAGTGGTTTGGGAAGGGAGTTTCCCTCGCGCCGAGGGAGACCAAAGGAAAAAGGGGACGCGACACGTCGATAACGCCTTTATCGTTATCGCCGGGCTCTCTCGACACAAGTTGTCGCCCTGGAATACGAAGCATCACGCCTATCAGCCTGCTCTTGTTTTCCCCCTCGCAAAAGAGGTCACTTCCTCCGTTAAACTCCACCATTTTTCCCGCCGAGTACTCCGCAGTCTATTCTCAATTCATCTGGGTTTTCTCAAATCATTTATCCAATAATTCACCTAATAATTCACCCAATAATTCAACTAATAATTCACCCAAAAATTCAACTAATAATTCACCCAATAATTCAACTAATAATTCATCCAAAAATTCATCTAATAATTCACCCAATAATTCAACAAATAAATTCAGCGAATAATTCATATTATTCCCAGATAATTGTCCAACAAAAAAAAGTGGGTGAACAAAAGCCAAGTGCGTTGGTTTCGCTACCGGTTTTCGCGAGATCTGCGCTCGCCAAGATCCAATTTAGCGCGGATTTAAAACTGACCATTGACGAATCTAGGTTAACCCGAGCCGGACTCGATTGGCAAACGGAGGAGGAGGAGAGGGCCGATGCACCGGGACGATTTTTCGCAAGCGATCTCGAGCGCGCAACCCTCGGTTAGCTCGCGCTGCCGCGGAGATATCGGTCGACAATATGTATCGGCGAGGCGTGTCTGGCCGGCAACAAACTCCCACACTTCCACTTACACTTTCACTCGAGCCACCGGCGCGATTAGTCCCGCTGCCACGCGATCCCCCAGTTTCTTTTCTACACGCGAGAAACACACTTTTCCACAGAGCGTGGAGGCATCTTCCTGGTCGCAGAGCAGGGAAAATGCGCTTCTCCTTCGACGGAGGAGGGAAAAAAGAGTTAGCTAACCACACGCGTCTCGGTCGCTGGTCCTCGCAATTAAGAGTATCTTAGTTAACTGGTATTCGTTACAGGGGGATTGGAGAATTTATGCGGTTATTGTAATTAATCTTCCAAATTTGTTGAGGAAATTCGGTGGGTACCAGAGAAAAATATCTGTTTGAATTTTGGGAAGAAAAAATTAATTAGTCAATGACCTCATGTGTTAGCTAATTGATACTCATTCGTGGGAAAATTAATATTCCTGAGACATTAAAAAACATCACATTAATCATTAAAAACCCCAAAGAAACTCATTCATAAAAATCTACCTATAATTCCGAGTGAAATGATTCTCCGGAAAGAGAAGTTTGTCCGAGGGAGGAAGTGTCGTCCGAAATGGAGCAGGTGATAGGAAAAGTGGTTTTGGGCCCGCACTTTAGGTACATTAATGCGAATGGCTAACCCGGCGAGAGGGCGGGAGGGCGGAAGGGGGTGCAATGAGAGAGCGAAATTGATTCTCACGTGGCATCAATGGCCCCCAAACAAATCGTCAAAGTGATTTGATGTTGTGGCCGAGGATCGCGATGGCAAACCGGCCCTCCTCGCCATGGTAACGCTTCGCTCATTCCGGCCTTTAATTCACAAAAGCTAGAGACGCTGCCGAGGAAGCTTCTCCGGATATGTTTCCTGTACATCATGGCGGAGAAAAAGCTCCCACTGATTTCCAAACCTCTTTATTCTCTTGGTTAGTAGCATTTCCTTCGGGTTTCAAAGGGGCTTTTTTTTCGATGTAAATTGGGCAAATATTAACATCCGCACTTAACTCCCAAACTCAGTGAATAACTGAGAAAATTCAGATTTCTCCGGATTTTTGGTGTTTAATTATGGACTTGCTACCTTGCGAATCCAAAATTTTATTTTCAAACTCAGTGAATTACTTATTACTCGTCTATTAGCACAATTTAAATTATCATAATTAATATAAAAAGAATCATCTAAATACTTAAAAATTCGATAAATCGATTTAATAAAATCCCTTAGAAAAAATGGTAAAAATGAAGAAATCGGGTGAAATGACAGAAAAAATTCATTTTAATAAACTCGTAGAGAAGGTGAGAAACTGAATGGCAGGGTGGAATAATGGTCATTGGATGTTACAGTACGAGAGGGATCGAGGGAAGAGGTCCGCCTCGCCGGCCAGTGAGGCCGAGGGGAGGTCTCGGGAGATAAAGCGGGGGCCTGGAGGGAGAAAAACCGTGGTGAGGAATCGGCCGACTCACCCTCCAAGGGGTGGTTCGCTCCAAAGAGGGGGGCGAAAGAGTAGAGGCGAGCGAGCGCGAGAGGGTGAGGGTGTATGTTGCTCGGTGGTGCAAGTCGACGTGTTGTGTTTCTCGAGGGGTTTGGCATGGCGACGAGCTCGCTGGCGTTTCGTTTACAGTAATGGTTGGGAGTTGCGGGGCCTACACCGTGGCCGCACTCTCCCAATGTCTACTACGCCCGCCTCTCCCCACGCTCGGCGCCCCCAGGGACACCTGCTTTAACGATTATCCGCAGGGGGAAAAAAAAGCGGACGAGCGAGCGGCCCGGCGAGAGGAGAGCGAGCGCTCTATCGCGGCGACGGGCCTTTTTTACTATTGCGAAGATAATTAGAGCCGCGACGCACCTCGCTATCCCCTGCCTTTCATTTCTAGAACAGTACAATGGTCGAGCCAAACATTTCATCAGATATAAATTCATTTAAAATTGCAAACCAGTGACCATTCATCTCAAAATTCATCTAATAATTCACCTGTAATTTATCTAATAATTCATTTAATAACTCGCCTTATAGTAATTCATCTAATAATTCATCTAATAATTTTCCTTATAATTAATCTAAAAATTCACCATAAAATGTGACTAATAATTCACCCAAGACTTCATCAAATAATTGGCCCCATTCATGAAGCGATAAGACGAGATTCAAGTGAATTGACGGTAGACACGGCTCGGAGATGCCAGCCGACTTCATCTGGCAGTGAAGAGAATCCAGTGTCATTGGATGATTGCGAGCTCTCCCACCTTCTCCCGCCGCAGCTCGGCCTTTTCCCACAGGCGGGAATATTGTTTGCGGCGACCTGCGGACCCGGTTCGTTGCTTACGTCGCAACATCAATCGTTTCGCTCACGCAAATGGAGTCCGCTCGAGGTTACACTGATTGTCAGGACGTCCACCGGTTTTTTTCTCTATGACTCGCCGGTCATTCATTGATACTCGGGGTCAGGAGGATCTTCTAACTTCTTGACTCGTTGGAACTCATCTTGCCTTTTAACCCTTTGACAATCTCTTTACCTTATACTTTTTGATGATTTAATATTATTTTTTACTGTACTGGAGGAATACATTTCGCACTACGAATTCGAGTTATTAATGAGTCATTAAGAGAAATATTTCCTTATGACGTTCAATCATTTAGTTCTGCTTCAACTTTTATTAATAATCGAAGGGAATTATTGGAATCGGTAGAATTCGTACCGAAACTCATCGGAGCGAGTGATGACTGATAATGATGAAAATGAATGATAATGAAGCGCGACGCATTAAGAGGGCCAGGATGATAGTGGCGGAGGTAATTCCTGGGGAAGGGCGAGCGGGTGCGTGCATCCATACGAATAAATGGCGCCTTTAGGGATCAAGCGTATGCAAAGCAGACGGTTACCACGCTGATAGCCACTCGCAGGGCAGCACACCGGACGTTCCGTCTGTAAATTTATGTTAATCGCGATGTATCAGTAGTCCTGGCGGTTTCAAGCCACCGGCGCTGCTCCACTCTCCGCTCTTCCCTGCCACCAAGCCGCGCGCGCTCTAGCAACACCTACTCTTAATCCTCCTTCATCGCGTTTCACTCAATACTGCCATTCGCCAAATCTCTCTTCTCAAACCTTTCCGTCGTCCTCACTTTTCTCGAGTTTCCTGAAATGTTAGAATATTCCGATTGTAATTTCTTAGGTGAGCAGAAGTTTAGTACGGTTAATTAATTAATTTCAGTGGTGGTTAGAGTACTCGGGTTTAATTTTCGAATTTTGCATTTTAGCCTTTTCGAATCGCTTCACTAATTCAGAACTTACAATAAATGACAAACTATAAATTGCACAACTTCACTCCTAAAATTCCCACGTAGACCCAAAGCCTAGTTTCCCATGAGGAGGTCCACTCCAAGTGCGGATCGGCTATCCTCGGTCCATCGGGATGAAAGGGAAGTAAAGGGTGAAGGATCCTCTGCGGACTGCATAATCAAGCGCAACCGAGTAAAGAAGGTCTATTCTCCTCGGGAGATGGACAGACGTCCGACTGGTCAGCATTGGCCCAGATACGTTCCCATGGCTCCTCTCTCTACCTGAGGCCCGATTTGGCTAGTGGTGCGCGTCTACCTCCGCGGTCATCCTCGATTTTTACCTGGACACCTCCTCGCCCTTTGTATGCCGGCCACGATATCGCCCCGGCGGCAGCGGACCACCAACACCCATTTAAATCGGGCCGAAAACACCCGTTAGAGCCGAGAGTGACCTTCCTCATGTCCACTCGGAATCGCGGAGGACACACACGTGCCCTGCGATGGGAAAGACCTCGGCCGAGACTCATATCAAACCGACCGTTGAGGGATGCCCGCCACCTGGGCTCGGCCGCTGCTCCATATTAACGCTTTTTTCGCACTCGCGGACACTTTGTAACTGGGCCAACGGACGTCCCTGCTCCCGACAACCCTTTCGGCCTGACTTGGATATTTATTGGTCCCTTTTATTCGGGCTGGGATGTCGACTGGATGGGATTTCGTTCGATTAAGTTGACAAGTTTGATGAGGTTGGACGGTGTTTGATGATTAGTACTTTGGATTTAAATGATTTAGGTGTTTGAAAGGAAATAAATATAGAATCAGGGTTTTTAAGTCGAACAAGTTAATGTTTGACATGGAATCAACTTATTTAACGAAAATTAACATTTAATAAATTGAAATATTAAAAAATTGTGTTTGACTCAAATCGATACATTTTTCTGGCGAAGAAGAAAAACGTTTGGGATTTTGACCGTTGATTTCTGACCGGACGAGAATCCTAAATAGAGCAACGGACACGACCCAACCGTTTTAACCGTCCAGTGGTGGGGTATGTGGTCCGAAAAATTGGAGCGTCCACGCTCGTTGGAAGCGACGCGCGTCACTTTAAAGATGAAAAACCGAGCTTTCCCGCGCCGAGTCCTCCTTAACGAGTCGCATACTCATTGCTGCGAGCCTTGAAACTTAACCAGGTACGCGTCGGGAAAAGTTTATCGCCGCTTATCGTAGCAGGCATGTCGTCATAGACGCCGACAATATTCAATGCGGCAGAGATACCAGGACTAAAAACGAGCTAAGTTGGCAGATCGGGAACAAGCCTTCCAGCCGCTCCGCTGCTTCAAGTATTTTGTCAGGGAAATGTCATTCGCGAGAATTTTATTATAGATAAATTGGCCGGCTTTTGATTTATGGAGTATTTTTTTATATTTTGGGACCATTTTTATTGAAATATTTATATAAAATTGACTTTCCTACGGTTTAACTTGGAAATTATGACAAATCTCTTTACAAACTTTGTTATAATAAACAATAGGGTCTTCCCCTTCGAAAATAATATCTCCACGTTTGTCCTATAAAATAACAACTAAAATCGACACGCAAACATCAGGCTCAATTAATTCGCGTGTTACACCGGAGTCATGCGACAATCCAATCGAAACGCAATACCCGGCCGATTACACGCTTAATCCATTAGTACCACATTCGTCCTCGGACAATTGGTCGCCACTGCACTCGCCGACACGCCGAAGGGAGCCAGCCCGCCATTTATCAGCGTCTTTCGCCTCGAAAGAAATTTCAATCTCCAACGGTCGTTCCACCCCTCTCTCGCATCCTCGACTCTTCTTTCAGCGCAATCGGTCCCATGCCAGGTCAATTTCTCCCGGAGCCGGCCAATGGCCGACGACGGCGTCCGTCTAGGAAGAACCTCGGAGTCTGGAAACGAGGGCATTTAAATGGGCGCCGGTAAAGGGTTAGGTACCTGCGTGACCCGCACCCGTCGCCGATTCACCCTGCGGACGAGATTCTGACCTGCGGACTTTACCCTTCCACCCTTAGCCCAGTTCCACCCTGGCACGGGTGCGGGCCGCGAGGATACCCGGGGGAGCAGGTTTTCATAATCGAACAGGTAGCCCTTTTAGGGGATGCCGCGGCCGTCGAGAGCCTGGAACGTGCAGGTATACGAACTTTGACCCGTCCCTTTCTCCGCGGATCCAGGTGGACCGTCTCCCTTGGACGACCGGCCAGAGGTCTCTGAATTCGTTAATAATTGAAATTTGATAGAAAATCTTTGATTTCCCCCACTTTTTTTGTTCTTTTGAATCTGGATTTCATTATTTCTTTGGATAATTCTGTGAGAAGAGAAGCGAAGATCAGAATTTCAGGTTCGTAACTCCACTTTTTAATAGGAAATAACAGTATAGGTTAAGGAATAATAATTGATATGAAGGTTCGAGCGCAGCATCTTGGATTTAGCCTGGAAATAATCTTGGCGGATGCTGCGCAAGCGTCATCCTCTCGTTCTCGATTGGCCTGCGCTCTCTCGCCAATGGAATTATACATCTCCCTTCCATCCAGCAACAGCCTCTTGGTCCAGCCTTTTCCTCTTTTTGTCCCACCTTCTCCACTCGTCCACCAATTCCTACAAATCCCACCGATGAATAACACAGGATTTTTAAACTTTGGTTCTACAAATATAGTTTTTGTTCCTTTTGCCAGGAAAATTGATTAATATTTCCACATCTCGTTGACAGTTATTTTATCAAAATTAGCTTCATTAATTATTTAAACAAATCTCTTTTAAGTTTCGTTTCAAACTTTGCTTCAAACTTTGTCCGAGACTCTACTTCAAACCTTTCGCTTTGAAACTTTGTTTTAAACCTTTAAAATATTTGAATTTCAAACTTAGGTTGGTGAGAGAGGACCTAAATGGAGAATTCGAGAGTCTAATCGATTCTTTCCATGTCAATTATTCAGTATTGTTCTGGGACGAGCATAACACTCGGACTATTCATTGGAGCTAGCCAGCGTGGGAGAGCTCGGCAAAGGTGAAAAATGCTGCTCGCACTCTGTTTACGAGAGTCCGACCGATAGCCCGGCAATTTTCCCTCTGGCCACTTATCCCCGGGACAGGAGGAACCAGTAGCGAGGGCCAGTATCTAACGCGCACTCGTTTCTTGCCGTATTTTATCGCCGCGCACGATAAGAGCGCTCGCCGCTGTTACGAGGCGGACGCGCTGCATGCGAAATGCCTCGGAGAATTCCCTAATTATCCGAGAAAGAGCGAGGAGCTCGCAATTTTCCTGTTTTCGATTTTAAACTCCTCCAAACCTTCGATCCATAAAACTCTTGGATATTACTCGAATCGGACGATTTATGAGATTTTATTGGATTCCTAATGAAATTCGTGCTAGAAATCTTTTAAAATCTTTTAATGCCAACCAATCCAATTGTCTTGAGATTGGAAATTAGTGAATTTTGCCCAGAACACTGCAGAATTTAATAATTAATCAAGGAAGAATAAAAACAAGAATTCCTTCTGTTTCTAATGAAGTTAAAGTTTCAGAATCTCCTGCTGCCAAAAGTATTCATAATTAAAGTGATCGATTGATACAATTCAATAAACATTGGCTATTTATTATTGGTTGGAGAGGGAAAGGAGAGGTTACTCAGCCGAAATCCCGTTAGCATCGATATCTCGGTCGGATTCGAGGAAGGCTAGAACCAGAGACCGAGTGAGAGAGAGAGAGGAAGAGGGAGAGACAAAAGAACTCGACTCGGCACGAAGAGTGCATTGAATTTCCGATGAGAGTGGAGGCGATAATACACCGAGGAGGAACATAAGCAGCGTGTGCTGGCGAATAATTGCCTCTCCTATCCTCCAATGCTCGATTTCCTTCGCGAGTATTCTTGCCGGCCGGCCAATTAGCCTAAACAACCTGGATCGCCTTGGTTCCACACTTGACAATTCTCCCCACTTCCTCGGCCTTCGCAATTCCTCGCGTTTGCCAAGAATTTTTTCTTAGAATCGGCCAACAATCATACCTTTCAATTAAATTCGATTTCTCGAGTCCAATAAATTAAGTCGTTAAATAACTCAGAGTACACTTATTCGGTTGAATGTACTCGAATGAAAAGGGAAAGGGTTGTCCTTAGAGCGAAGGAAGTCCACCCCATTGGTCGAGGGCCGTTAACTGGAGCGCAGGGTGGACCCAGTTTCTCCTCCATCCCTGAGGGGCCCAGGCCCCTTCTCGCAAACATTTATGCGCATGATCCCTCGAATTTCACGGCTCGCAGTGCGCAGACGGAATTCAGATCACTTCTGGCCGCGGTCCAGGAATGTTCGAACGTAACGGTGACACGCTTGACGCCTGGTTTGAGTATTCGATCGTTTATCAGTGCTCGAGACTTGAGAACAGTTCTTCAAATCGGACCATTTCATATTGGGACTCGAGAAGCGAATTTTCATCCTGGAATTCGTGGGGATATTTGGAGAAGTCGAAAGTAAGTTGGGAAGGCGTTTCACTTCTGGTTTGGGCCTTGCATCGTTCATTACTCTTTATTGTCCTGAATTATTTCTTTAATTAACATTCACCTGTGATTCTTATACAAAACTTGAATCATTTCAACAAAATCCGTAAAATTTTGAGATATTTGGAGAATCCAGAATAATCTGCATCAATTTATAGACTCGAGCTTAATCGGTTAATTATCAACCCCCTCAACATTATCCCAAGAACCTCATCAAATCCCTCAGCACAGTAATTCGATATAGCGAAATACTCGAACGAGTTGTTTACGGAGGAGCGTGCGATCGATCGGTGGGCCGCGAGATCTCGAGCACTACTTGGACCGCTTTGTTTACCTGTTCCAGAGAGCGAGCCGGCCCGAGGGTACACAGGAAGAGGTGTCGCCCGTTGCTAAGGTCGTCCGAGTCATATCCGAGATATCGACTGTTTTGCTTGTGCGTGCGCGCTCGCCTGATGCTGACGCGCTCCTTCTCCTCTCGCCAATCCTAACCTGTCGGCTCTCGGCTCGAGTGTGTTGATCAAATCGCCGCCTCGCTGTTTGATAAATCGGGATGACGTGTCGAGTGGAAAGCGGTGCCTGGCTGCCCGAGGAGGACTTCAATCCCGAGCGAGAGATCTTCGAGTTCCTGGCCAGAATGGGTGAGTCTCCTCTTTGGATGTTGCTCGGGGAATCGGTGACTCGTGGGGGGATCGGAAGATGCGAGATTCCGTCGCGAAGGACCGAGTGAGTCATTGACCGTTTATTCGACTCGAGTCTTTGAAACTGTTCCTATGGGGTTATGGTAATTGTAGTTCTTTAATGAGTCAAATGATTCGAATTAGATAAACTTGTTTATTTTGAATCGAACTCTTCCTAACTTATTCCTAGATTCCTCCCAAATTCAGACACCATTCCATTTAATTAACGCGCACACTGGTGCATTTGCAAGTATAATTAATTCCTCGATATACCTAGCGAGTCCGATTGAAAATTCGGTTGGACTGTAACTTGTGCTCGGATCGAGGCAGTGCAGACTCAACACTGCCGGAAAGAGAGAGGGTGGAAAGGGTTGAATTACAGCACGTGGCAACGAGACACTGAAGTGCAGTTGGCGAGATGATGCATATCGCGAGATAAGCCCGAAGACGATTGTATACGATTTTGAAAGGCTTTCGCCTTGCCTCGCCACTCCGACACGTGAGACTCGGCTTTATCAGCGTGTCCTGCCACGCGATACTCTTCCGGAATGCTTCCGTCCAATGTGTCCAGTTTAATTAACACTGCCAATTAGATATTTACAGTTTTATCATTCGAAATCGTTGAGTAATCGTGGCATCGAATTCGGAGACGTTCTCGAGGGAATCTCGTTTAGGATTCGATGCTTCGGCCAGAATGTCGTAATTCCCTCATCCCTTGAATATTCAATTCACCTAGAAATGGTACCATTTTCTCGACGGTTCCTTCCCATCTAAAGTCACGTAAAGCCTGCGTATCTCCGGTGGAATCAAGCGCACTACATAGTAGAACGGGACAAGCCTTTGAACTCTCAACTCTCCTCCCGTGGACTTTCTAGCCGCGAGATAGCAACTAAAAACTAAAAAGGACGGCGCGGACGCAGCCGCTCGCCCCGGGGGTTAAGACACGCGTGTGTGGCGGGACTCGTTTAATAGCTCGGGTTCTGGCCTCATCCTCTCGGGGAGAAATCCGGCTTCCGCACATCTTGCGAGTTCGAAGAGCAGCTCTCTTCATCTTGCGACTAGTTGGCCGTGTCGAAAGACTTCTCGGCAGGTGGCAAAGGTTTCTGGGCCTTTCGGGCCGCGGGGTGCGAACCAGGGCTAATTATTATTTTATTAGGAATATACTTGTATGATAATAAAAGTTGTGAAATTATGAGTGACGAATTCTGGACCTAGGAACATTATTGATAGCTCATGTTTATTAGCTAATGGCTGTAGATGGTGCGAAGGGTGGAAAAGCTGGGAAATCGATTTGGCCCGGCAGTCACCTTTGGCAACCTGCTCGAAGCCGCACTGTCAGGTAGCTGTCATTATTCCCGGCTGACAGCTGCTTTGGTGAGCCAGCGGTGAGCCTCTTTCACAGGTGGATTTTCAGAGTATCGAGATTGCCATTAGGGATTATTGGATTTTGTTATTTACTAGAATTCCTGTTATTAATTAACAAATCTCCAAAGCGGACTCTAACGAATTTTACCCAACCAAGTAGATTCAAGTTGGATAAAAATCTAGTGCACACAAAAGTGAAAGTAAAGAATTAATTTCTCGCTGTCGACTAAACATTAACTTGAATCGACTTTTCCCGTGTCAATCAAAGGACCTCGAGAAATCTCAATCAATTCAATCGCTCGATTTCCGTCCGATTTGAGTAGTTGCTCCGCGAGCCGGAGTCCGAGTGCGCAGGTGAATCCGTTTCATAAAAGAGCGGAAAGTAAAGGTCCGTCCGCGTTACGTAAAGCCGCGCGAGCTTAGCATTTATTGCAGCGGCGAACTTTTGCTAATTAACGCGGGAGAAACCGGCGACCAGCCAGCCGAGATAGCCGGTTACATAGGGAAAGAGCGTGGAGAGCGCGGGGCGAGAGAGAGAGAGAGGCAAAGAGAGAAGCGCACCAGTCGTATCAAGAATCGAGATTCGATCTTCCAATGAGAAAGACTTCCTTGCTTTCCCGGCCCATGTATTCTACTCTTGGCTGGGCTTTGATCATTTTCCTCGGAGAATCGCCGGATTTCAACTGTACATGTCTCTTTATATTAATATCTTCGTGTTATGGAATCTGACTAGTGAAGGAATATATACGAAAATATATTAAAATCATGTTCGAAATGTATTTGAATACATTACCATTTATTTCCGAATTATATGTATATAATATAATATATTAGCAGAATTTCTTATTTCCAGCAGAATATATTAACCCAAAGTATTTTATACTCGCAGAATATATTAGTCACTCTTTTATGATATATTGTTTTTGTGCGGCGGACGTTTTATCTCGCGGATTACTCGTCTCACATCACTCTTGGACGTGCGACTGTTTTACATGAACGCGGTTCCCACCGCTGCCGCAATTAAGCATTGAAAGAGGCCGATTCGCGGTTCTTGTACCTGGTGCCGTCTCTGCTATCCAGAAACGCCTCGGGGAAATGTTCCATCGGCCATAAAGTGCTTCCTGTGCGTCGCGCTAATCGTTTTCTGCCAGATTTGACCTGGCAATTGAGCCGCCGGTTAGATTGTTGGACTCACTTTCCGTTGTGCAATGGGAATGCGGTTTAGGTATGTTGTGAATCTCGATTTAAAGTGCGTTGAGTAGAGTACAATGAAAGCAATGTGGTTTTCTTTTTTCGAGAGATATTTCTAAAGGTAGTTTGTGGAAAAGAATAATTTTGAGTTTTATTAGGATTAAAAGCGATTTATTGGGATTTTATTAAAATGTATTAGCTGCAAGAGACGTAAAGATTATTATATAAGAGTTTAAATAGAAATCTTGAGGAAACTAGTTTCCTTAAAAGACAGGAAGGAAAGTACTCAGGTTCGATAATCTCCGCTTTAACAAAGCAACAGTAGTTCTCTCAGCTAAGGCAGCGCCGATTTGCAAGCAGTTTCGGAGTACAAGTGGCTGGAAATGGCTTTTTAAACGAGCATTGTCCCACGCCCGAACATTTGACACCGGACTCCCGCGAAACGGGCCTGAAGCCGCCGCCGCCGCCGCGCGCACTTACACAGAGGCTCATTGGCCGAGGATTATAATAGAACGTGCCGCGCGAGCGCTCTCGCTTAATAGCCGCTCACACTCCTCAGGACCAGAAACTCCGCTAGGAAAGAGCGGGGACGTACGTGGATGATGTACGCCCGGGCCCTTTTTATCGCTGCACTTGACCCCAGATCTCCTCTGGCGGCACCGAGAACCCTTTCGGTACCGTTTCAACCTGGCCCACTCGAGGACACTCCCATTGGCCTGCAACACGTGCCGTTTCGTCACTTTTTTACCTTGTTTCTCAGTTTTCGAGGTGGAAGGTGGAACTTGGGGTACTTGGACCAGTTACTTTTTTTGGGGTTTTGTTAGTTTGAATCTAGAAAGGAGGACTTTGGCGCCGAATTGGTGGCCCGGGGCCTTTTGTGCCATTTGAACACAATTATGACAAGTTTTATGAGTAAATTCGGAAAAACTTGTGTTAGAAGTTAAAATTTCAGTTTTTGGACCAATTATTCCTTGATATTTCAATATTTTTTGTATTAAAATTGAAATTTGGAATAGAATTGGTGGCTCAATTAAATATCATCTTTTGGTCTATAAAATTCCTGCTAAATCTCAGTTTTATAACCAAAACTGTTCAAAAATATGTGTAAGTTAATTTTTCAAAAGTTCTCGAATTCGACCGAATCCAGAATATTCCAGCAGAGTATGAAAACTAGAATTCAACAGCCAACTAATAATCCACAAAGTCCGAAAACTTGAAAGACCTGATTTCCACCCCAAAAAAAACTGTCGTCAACTTCTCGACAATCTTAAAGAGTCTATTAACCAGTGGCATTGTGGCATCGTTCTCAGCTCGCACTCTTCCCACCCGATCGCCGCTTCTCGCAGTCCGCCTCCGCGAGAAGGAAATAACGTACTGTGCATAACAAACTCGCGTCGCCACTTATATCAGCGTGCCCGCTGTTTCCCTTGTCTTTACTTGTTACGCGTAATGGCTTACGTAATGACTGGTCACGTTAAGAGGTTCCGTTTTGCCTCCAAATTTCCGCGAACTCCTCGCTCAGCTGCGATGCAGGTTCGACGCACTGACTCTCGATGAGTCAGGACTTCATTCATGTCCAATTCAATTAATTGCAGGACTTTTTCTATTTCGCTTTCGATAAACCTGTAAATAATTAGTTTCTGTTATATTCAAAATTCAAAACTAAATAATATGATTTCGAAGTGTTGGAATTTCAGTTATTCCATCGGATTTATTGTTACTTTTGTATTGTCAAAATTCAAAGTTTCAATCGATTTTAACAAACATGATACATTTTCCGTTTATTTGACTGGTTTTCCATGATAAAAATCGAGTGTAAGAGTCGGATTGGTCGACAGGAGTACTGTTTGAGGTCAAACGGACTGTGACACGACTTGTAGGAAGAGGTGGCCCGGTGAAATTTGGCCGCGATTGCATTAAGCTTTCATGGCGCGGCCTGGAGGGGAACCAGGAGATGGTGCTTACAAATCTTGCTCTCGATTGAGCCGTCCTCTCCTCCTTTCCTGCCGTTGCCCCACGAAAGAAGCCAACCGAGAGCGGGAGAGCGAGCGAGAGAGAGAGAGAGAGAGAGTCGATGGTTGTACGAACGCGCTCGCCATGGAAGAAGGAAATGACGCTCCGCGCATAACAAAACCCTCGGAGAGGAGTTGGGCCTTTACTGTCCCATATGTATTCAATTTTGACCATTTTTCTAACAAGATTGGGGGAAATTTAAGTTTGAGGGAGAAGTTACGGGTTTTGGATGAGTTATTCCTTGATATCGCAATAGTTTCTGTATTAAAATGAGAATTTAGAGTGGAATTAGTGATCCAAGGGCCACACGAATCAAATTTTGCCAATTTTTTTACAGAACTCAGTAAAGCTTTCATGAAAAGATCGAATTAGGATTCATGGATGAGTCATTCGCCGATATCTCCATAGTTTCAGTAATGAAATTGGAATGGTGTCGATGGTTGTAGGAGCGCGCTCGCCATGGAAGGAGGAAATGACGCTCCGCGCATAACAAAACCCTCGGAGAGGAGTTGGGCCCCGGGGACTGGGAGTTGGGACTCGACTCACTGGGACTCGGGACCGTTGCTTTCCACGAGGCGCGACGTGTGACACGCATTACGCGACAGATTCCTGCGGATGCATGCCCCTCGCACTCCTCCGGCTCCGGCCACCACCACCAGGTTTACTCTTTCGCTTCGGAGCCGAGCCCTCTCGGCCTCCTCGGCCTCCTCCACTTCGGAGACAATTTCGAGCATGTCGCAATTCCGAGACAAAGGGATCGACGTGTACTGGCCTGGTTTTCGGAGAATTGTTAGCTTCTTCGAGCGTCGTCGAGACAAGGAAACTCTTTCGGCGAGAATCTCGTGTGAAATTCAGGAAACCTGGCTTCTTTGGGATTACTTTTCGCTGGGGATGTGAGACTAAGGAAAACACAGAAATGTGTGTATTATAAGGATTTTGCTTGTAAAGACACTTGATTTTACAGTTCACAGGTGAAAGTTTGATGCAAAAAACAGAAAAACAGGATTTTTTAACTTTTTTTTTACGAAAAGAAGTTTTGAGGATGTGACACTGTACAATCCACAAAAACTGATACACACACACAAAATACGAAGCTAATCGAAGTACCAAAACAAAACTAACCGAAAAGGTATTTCATCGAGAAAGGTTTTGCAAATTATTCCAGTAAAATCGGCAAATAATTGACTCGCAAATACTATTTATTTATCTGAGAGCAGTAGCGAAGGCTACATCCCCTTAACGCCAGGTAGCCAGTCAAATAATTCTTGTTTATATGTTACACAAGTATTTGTTATCGCGGGGACGATAGCGCGACGTGTGCTGGCGCTCGTTTCCCCTCACAAGCATACACTCGACACAAGTAGACGCGGCAATGAGCGACAATAAATATTGAAGTAATGAGGCGAATCAATATTTGAGCTTCATTTGAGGAGTCGGCGATGGTATAGTTATTGGCGGAGATGAGCGGAGAATCGTTTATCATTCATCAGCCAGTTGATGTCTGAATTTGCGGGAGTCTGCACGGAAAGTTTCCATTTTTCGGACTTGAAATGCATATTCTGTCCGAATGTCGAGGGCTCTAGTGGCGGTTATTGGGAGGGATGAGTGGACGATTGATTCTGCGACGGTTGCATGGTGTGTCTGGGAATTTGAGAGGAGACGCTTTTATCTGGTGAGACCTTTGGGCGACCTTGCGAGATGTTGAGGAGCTAGCGTCTAGCCGCTCGCCAATCTCAAATTTCTTATCTCGAGGTACGCGGAGATCCGGTCTCGCGCAGACAGCATCTCCTTGATTTCCTGGTGGCGCAGCCGTGAACTTCGAAATACAATCCTTTGCAGAGTAGCAGTTGTTTGGGCTACTGAGTTGCGGATCTTTTCCTGGTTCATTTCCAATATTCAAGGTCGAAATTTCATTAGTTAATACAAACGGAAATTGGTTTTCAAATATATTGAAGTTCTAAGCTTGAAAATGTCAAATTGATATAAAAAGAATTATTCAAACTCCAAATTGAATAATAAATTCCTCGATATTTTACTGTAGAAAATGAATTAAAAATCGAGATTATATCGTCTCCTGGAATATCAAAGTTCCAAGCATGAAACGATAACTGGAAGCCTAGAATATTGGCAGATGTTTAGCGGCACGAGTACGAAACGAAGGTCGAAGTATCGCGGAGACTGAAAGCCGTGCTAAATCGGGAGGAGTCATTCGAGGAAGGACAGAGGCAGACGATACGTATAATTACATCTCATGATCACGATCTCGAGATCAAATGACGTCGATCTGGCGTTCCATGCGGCTCCTCCGGGGTTTCCTTTCAAGATCCGCGAATCGGAAACGGCCGGGCTTCGATGGAATTTGCTTATGCCAACATACGGGGCGCGAAAAAATCGATGAGATCGCGATATGCCTCTGCCTCGGCAACGTCCCAATGAGACTTCCAGCGAGCATTTAAAATCTTGCTAGTTCGATCGTTTAGCATTTATCAGGCAATCGAGGTCTGAACCTGGGGATGAGCTGACATCTGAAAGTGCACAATTTTTGGCTATTGAACACATTTGATTTTCGAAGTTGGATTACTTGGAGCACTTTGAGTTGAACATTTTTTAGAATTCGAACGCAATTTTTGTGTTAGTACTTTGAAAGTCGAATTTTCGAATTTGAAATACAACCGAGTCCAAGTTTGTATTACCTGGCACTGGATATCAAAATTTGTAATTTCGAAGGCAATTAATATCGATAATTGGGTTACCTGAGATTCAAATCACCAAATGTCCGCATTTGCTCGAAAACTATTTGTACAAAAAGGAAAATTTGCGAATTTAAAGGAAATATTCCGAGTTTAATACAAAGCGACTAATTCTTGAAGCGAATCGGAGAGTCGGCTCGCATGTGGCAATCGCGGGCGTCTCCTTTCTGCCTCGTCACACGAGAAAGGTTTACGCAATTCGGAAATACTTGATCGCTGCGCAATTGGTCGCTATCTGAGCGTTCGGTGGTGGAGGCTGCCGATATCGGCGCAAGGTGGGCAAAGGTGTGCGGAAATACAGCCGAACGAAAGTTCCTCCAGGAAATCCGACGCGTTCAGTGACCCTTCGCGAGTCCTCTGCGACTTGCATCCCAAACGAACTTAAAGCGACGCTGGATTTTCGACTCCCCCCACTCCCACTCCCAACTTCCTCTTCTTCCTTCGGATTTACCAATCAATCCGATACCCAAAGACTCTCGCCTTTGATTATTTCTTAGCTCTCGGATTCGATTGGTCAAAATTCATTTCCACGAATTTATATCAATATTTTTATTTGAACTCATGAAACATATTGACAAAGAATTCGCTGTGGTTCTGGGACTTGGAAATCCTATTTTTATAAAAATAGTTGGATTTTGATAAAAGTTTTTCTTTAAACGAATTCACATTATCTCCCATAAACTTCTATTAGCCCGTTGGACGAAAGTACCACTAGTTTCTTAATTAATGCCAACCGCATCCGAGGATGATAACCCGACCGGTAGGAAATTCTTCTCGGTAGAATGAGCTCCGCAATTATCTCGGATTAATGAGACTGGCAGGAATTATGGGGATTTTATTCGCAGATTTCTCGCCATTTCTCACGAGTAACTTGGTTAGACATGGCTCGCTTTTCAGTTGTCGATCTGCAAAAAGTCCCTTTTTGTAATTTGATTTGCCCCAGCAGGAATTGTGGCGATTTTTTTCGCAGATTGCACTTCTTCGGTTTTGATTTTATATTTAAGATTCGAAATTTTGGATTTAATATCATCGGTTCTCCTCCTCGCACGATTTCAACACTTTTCTCATAACATAACTTTTCAAACCTCGCGAACAAAATATGACTCTACTCAATTTTTCCCCCCAAAAACTATAATCAACAAATGAATTCCGGCAGAGATTAAACTCGAACTTTATCGATAATGGTTTCGCTCCTAACTCCTGAAGGAGGACGCGACGACGCACTCGATAGAGACTCGCAGCGAGAGGGAGAGAGAGGTCGAAGACGTTATCGCGCTGGAGACGGGAAGTGGACGCGAGCACCTTTCGTAGAAATTGGAGGAAAGGAGTGTGTGTTGCGGTCGGGGAGGAAACGGAGCAGAATCCGGGAAGGAAGGCGGAAATCGGCCTAGCGTGAAGACATATCTCGGAAGAGAGGAGAAGGAGCAGAGCTCGCATGAGCACAAAGAAGAATTATTACATCTTCGCGGTCTGGTGGGCACGAGCGCGCGCACTCGCTCGCGCGCTCGCCTTTAGTCATGCCACGTCCGAAAGTGGCCTCTGAAAAATCGACGAGGCCGAGCATAACAGGAAGTGACTATAGTGTGACAAAATCCTGCCGGGTTTCCTCTTCCCGAGCGGCCGAGTGCTGCGCGCTGGTACTTTCAGTGGGACCCGTTTCCGATGAGGATGAATTAAAATCAGGAAAACTCGTCCAATAAAATCGATTTCCCCTCGAATCTCGTAGAATTTCTGTGAAGAAGAAATCGAAAATCGATTCCCTGGTCCGATAAACGAAAGAGCGTGAAACGTGGATAGCGGCCGATAAGGCCAGATAGATTCCGAGGTGATCCGCAGCTTCGGCATACGATTAGAGCCGCAGCATCTGCGCGAGCCGTCCTCTCCCCAGCACCTGTGTACACGAACGCGCGAGCATTATCTTCTCCCGTGAAAGAACACGCCTTTGTCATCCGCTCGGCAAACGCCTCTATCTCACCTCGATACCTAGAAATAGACTCCGAGTCCGACGATCCTCGGTCCAGGACCTCCCAGCTCCAGCTCCACTTTCCATTCCAACTTAACTCGCCCAACGACACTACCACTGGCTTCTTAATTCATGACAAATAATTCAAATATTGAAATATTTTATACTTTTTCCTGTTGAATTTTATACTGTTTTTCACAATAATATAATTGAAATTCGGCAAATTGGTTTAGGAAAATTGAATTATAGGATGTCGATCGATGAGAAATCGGGAATGAAAGAGAAGCGAATTCTCTGCTCCGATTTCAATTGCGACGTGTCCCCCACGTGCCGAATCCTTTCTTAATAAATTTGCCAATCATTTCGAGAGGAGATCGTCACCGAACCAAGCGCGCAGAGATAACTGAGATAAGCAGATGTGCAAATAATCGGCTGATCCGAGAGCGAGAGAAATAGGATTGGAGACTCGACTTGACTTGCTTTTAGAGAACCTCGCACTCTGCTAGTTGTTCGGGGAGTTCATTTATTGAATAGAAGCGAGGGACCTCTATTGAAATAGTTAAAGAGCGTAGTCACCAGGGTTCATTATTACACCGAGATACCGGAAACCGTCTGAAAGACACCTTGAAAGAGGCTTCTTCCGCGCGTTTTACATATTCGACGAAAAAGGAGGATTCTTCGGTTCTATCGGAGGAGTTATATTGTGACGAGATATAATGAGGGTACAGTGCGATGCATTAAAACTTGCTGGGGTCAAGTCATAATTAATTGAAACCTTAACGCAGACTCACGTCACCTCGAATTCAATGTTTGCAGCCCATTGAAACCAGCTGAGGTCAAATCATAATTAATTGCAGCGTTAAAATTGTTCTCAAATTCAATTTTCAATTTTCCCAATCAATTGAAACTAGTTTTTAAAGAACTAAGCAGCTAGAAATCGCGAAGCTCCCAGAGAAGACTCCTCTTTTTAAAATAGAATCTTTCTTCCTCGCCTTTTGGGATTCTGTTTTCCTTGCAACTGGAAGTTGGGCCTGGAGAAAAGTGTGAAATATTTGGGATCGGGGATTGGAATGGGAGTATTTCTGTGGTCCACTGTACCACGATGACTCTGTCCCATATAGTGTCTCTGTATGTGCCACGTAGTAGCCGGTACAATGGTCTACGCCTAGGCCGGAAGTGAGCTACCTGTCTCCCACGTCTGATGCAGCCTCCCAACAGCGAACTCCGCCACTGAGAACCGAGAACGAGATTAGTTTGTATTCATCGAATGCAGTTTATTGTTCCTCCGACTCCTCATGCTACTTTCCACGGAAAAGCTCGGGAAAACTGGCTGCTTCTCCCTTTTCCCGCTTATTAAATCATCTACAGGATTTATTATATAATTAGGTCGATTCGGAATTCCAGAAATATTCATCGCTTTCCATTTTCTTATACAAAGTAATTCAAAGTTTTGTATTAATTGAATTGAATTCGTTTCGATTAAAATAAATCGACTTCAATTCACTCGAATTTATCAGAATTAAATTGAATCGAATTCGATTTATTCAATTGTATTGTACAGAATTCGATCCAATGAAAATAAATTCAATTCAATCCGCGGACTTGAACCAAATACATCCACACACAACTCGAAAAACTTGAAAGACTCTATCTCCATAAAATTCAAATACTTGCCGGTCAAGTTTAATCCGGGAACATCCGAAGCTCGAGTGTCGCTTCCGAGTTGTATAAAGTTTCTCATCGCCGGCCGAAGGAAATCGCAAATTACACGATACAGGCGGCGAGTGTGTGTGCGCGTGTGTGTCGGCGGTGGAAGGTGTGACACACAGCCAGAGGGAGAATCGAGAGAGGTATCATGTGGTGTGGTATAGGTCTCCGTGTTTCGTGCGGATCCTGCGGAGTGGCCTCTCGTCGCCGGAAGTGAGCTACCTGTCTCCCACGTCTGACGCAGCCTCCCGGTGTAATGCAATGCAGCACACACTCGACTCCTCTCTCCCCCCACGTCGCCCGGCGTACACCTGTGCACCTTGTTGCACCTCAGCCACGCATTATGAACCCGTACTCTCCTCCTGCGACACGTGCATCCTGTGGGCATGCCGATCCACATCGCCGGAGGCTCGGGGGCATTCCTCGAGATGCAATTGCCGAATTTCTCTCGGGGTCAAGTCTTCGGAGTCGAGGTCCTTGGGGATGCTTGTCATTTCCAGTGCAATTGACTCCCGAATTTTGAGAAGTTGGTATTCAGTGTCAATTTGAATGAAACGTGGTTGAATTCCAAATGAGAGTGAGTGAGAACCAATTTTTAATTAAACTTGAAAATTTGATTCGTTCCACCGGAAAAGTAAAAAGACCAGAGTTTCCTTACTACGGACTTGAAGAGGAAAGGTCGAATGGAAAATTTCCGGGACTACTCCCGATGGAAAAGCAAACGAGGAACTAAGAGAAAGAAAGGAGGCTGTTTGCTAGTCGTCTCACGTTAGTTTCTTAGACGAGCGTGCCTTCGGAAACACCGTCGGCATGAAGATCCTAGCCTATCTCCCTGGTCCTTATCTCAGGATCTCTCTCCGAGATCCTTTCTCTCCACGATCCAGCCGACTTTTCAAGCTACACTCGCCCTCCACTCGGAAACAATCACATTCTACCCAACCCATAAGTGCAATCCAATTCAAATGATTAAAGTCGAGCTCCAGTTATTTCGAGTCCAATTCCAGTTACTGGAGGTCTAGTTGGAGTTATTAAAATTTAATTCGAGTTGATTGTATTAAATGTGAAATATAAGAGCGCGGGGGTGGAATGTCTCCTCGCGCGGCAGTAAACACGCGGCAACACATGTTGGAAGCTCGAGCACATAACACTGTGCAGGTAGCCGCGTATTTACAGAAGCCAGTCGGACATCTGTCAAGCGGACAAGACTCCTTATTGAGCCGTGAACATACCTTCGCTCCGGGCATCCTCCCACTTCCAATCCAGGTCAACCTGCCAAGCGCCTCTCAAATTCGACGTGCCAATCAAAACACCGGAATTTTTATCAATTCATAAAAATGGCAAATGTCGCTATCTTGAGGTTTTTTCATACAACAAAAAATTAAAATAAGTAGCTTCTCGTTTGACCGAAAAATTGCAAAATTACTTTATCAATAAATCCATCACAATGTTATTACATACCAAATAGCAACATTTAATTAAGGAACTTATATAATGAGAAGGAGAAAAAACAAAGGAAACAGTGAGGAACTCAGAAGTGACGAGAGCTGACTCCGAGGAGAAGACTCTGTACCTTGTATCTGCCTCTGGACGCGAAGTGTTGCGTTGTGCCTGGGTTGAACGAACTTCATAAGTAAACAGAGGACAATTACAATATATACACACATCGGCCTTATCTCGGGTTGGCGATCCGCTCGAATTCAGTCTCCTTGTTGACACTCGATGCCGAATGGGACTGGGATTATTCCTCGACTAGAAACGCCTAAATGGCAAACCATCCTATCTGCTTCTAATCGCATCTCATTAATTCACTGTTTTACATTCAATTTGCGTATTACGATTATTGAAAGATTGGAATTATCCAGTTGGAAAAGTTGCATGTAGTCTAGCTTGCCAAGGTTCTTCAAACTTGGTTCAAACCTACTACATTGTAACTTCTTTCAGAACCTGGTTAAACTTTAATGCAGACGGATGTTTGATGATGTTTGACACTCCAAATTATTTCCCCAGTGGATTAACTTTTGTCTCCCCCAGTAGAGAAATCCTGTATTGTTTGGTTGGGTGCAAAGCAAAGTGTTGGACGATGTTGGAGGTACCCGATTGCTTTCCCAGTGAACCAACTTTTCCTCCGCTGTGGATATTTGGGATTCTCTCGAAGAATGGTTGGAGCAGGCATATCCTAACGGATAACCCAGATTCGCCGGACACCGATTGTACGATGTCTCCACGTGGATTAGCTCCCTTTCGTATGCAACTTTCGTACCTTTCCCCCCTCGCTCGGCTCCTTTATTCTCCCGGCCGTGTCTTTGATACGTGCGCCGCGCATGCCCAAGCGAGTCTGTAAGTGGGTCTCGCGCTGCTCTCCGGTTCCCTCTGGATTTAACAACTGCGGATTTCTCGGATTAGCACTCGGCTCGAGCGCTCGTTTGGACTGTAATTAAGGCTGCGCCGCAGATAATCCCGATTCTACTCCCCGCGACTATGATTCACGAGGCGACACGCTTGATGTTATATGGGCGAGCGAGCGCTCGTCTTGGAAGAGGAGAGCAAGAAATTGGCAATCGCGGGGATTTTGAAATTCAGGGAGAATCAAGTGATTTAGTCTTTAGTAGCGGTTTATCCAACTTAGATTCTTTGGTACCGATTTATCCAATTTATAATATTTTGTACCAACAATCCAAGTTTTATATTATTTTTTAGCAACTTGTTCAATTTCTATGATTTATTGCCAATTTATCGAAATTGTATATGGGCGAGTGTGGATTCGCATTGGAGGAAGAGAGGAAGAAGTTGGCAAAATCGGGGGATTTCATGACCCAGTGAGAATCAAGTGATTTAATCTGATTCGCCGGAATCGATAGACGCCCGACTATTCCTCCTCGGCTCGCCCGATAGAAAGATAGGGAGATACAGAGAGCATTATCTAGAAATGAGAGATATGAAAATGTCCACTCTCACGCGAGGCCTCGAAGATTCCACCGGGCGATCTCCGCGGATGATAAAAGCCCAGAACGAATCCCGGAACACCGATAGAAGACGTGTATCTTCGATCGCAGCCTTCTCTAAGACACTTTCGAGTCCCATCCACTAGAAACCGAACTTGCCCGCTCGAGGTCGAAATTCATAATTTCAATTTTTATTAAATTTAATTTTCTCCGCTGGATTTTTGCTGGAAGAGATCGATTTAAAGCCGGGAGAAGCAGTCGATGGGAAATTGTGGAGGAGACCGGTTTCGTGGAGATCTCGAGCGATTCTCCCTCATTGTAAAAAGACACGCGACAGAGTAAACACATCATCGGATAGACACTCCTCGCAGGGCAGTGCGCCTTCTCACGAAAGGCGCTCTTTTTCTCCCGAAGTGCAAACAAGAGAGATATTTCGAGCAACGATCGGCCCCGGCCTCACCCTCGCCCTACACGTCATCCGTTTTCAACTTGGAGAACCGACCGACTACCAGTGAATACTATCTTCGATGATGCCGAGGAGTATTTCGTTTTAGAGCGAGTGAGTTGGCACTGGAAGTACCAAATATTCCCATTTTTAAGTAATTGACTCCGGAATTTTTGTAAGTCGGAACTCAAATTGCTCAATTTTGTTTAAATTGAAACTCAAAGTGTCAATTTTTCGAATTACCAACACAATTCACTCCAGAACTTTTGTAACTCGACACTTTGAGTACCAACTTTTCTAATTTCAACCACTTTCGACTTCCGAACTTCCGCGACTTCTTACAAACCAAGAAACATTCTCCTTCAACTCGACAAAAATTCGGCCAACAATATCAAACCCAACAATAAACCTACCAAGACTCTCTTTCCCAGCGCTCTCGACTGACAGGGTGAAAAAGGTAAGTTGGAGTGCAACGTGATGCTGCAACGTCAATAAGTTGTGGCGGCTTCACCGTAAAACCCGTGGCTGATAACTGTCGCGCGATTAGATCGCTCTTGTTTGCTCCTTCCCCGCCCATATTTGTACGGTGATGTCAGCGCTGGTCCATCCGGCCTGGGATTAGGTCAAAGTCTCTCTCTCGAGTCTGCGCGATAAAGAAACAAATCGGCCACCTTACCTGCGCGCGCGCTCTCCTCCGAGGATCCGAAGCCATCGATATCGGCGCGGCACAAGTGTTTTTTATTTGCTCTAATCTTCCCTGGCGCGGTTGGCTCTCTCGAGAGACAAGTCTCTGATTAGCCGAAAGCATTGAATGTTTGCCCTCGATGAGTAACCTTCCCGCGAACCACGCGTCACTCATCCTTTGTTCCTCGATGGACCTTCTCGATGATTTACAAGAGTCTCTCTCTCTCTCTCTTTCATTCCATTCTACAAATTCATATCTCCCAAAGAACTGAACCGATTTCCATCTACCCCAGCTCATTGAACTCGTAAAACCACAAAGCATAATACAAAATTCGTAAACAAGTCCCGTCTCCAAAATCAATACCAATAATTTTGATTCAATAAAACCGCCAACCCTACATCCTCCATTTCACCAATCGAGACTTAATCCCTGTAGACCGAGAAAATCACAGGTCTGTCTGTGAGCGAATCCGAGTTCGAGGAAGCGGCAGGGCCGCGTTGTCCCCGAAGGGCGGTAAAACGCAGCGGGGCCAATAAAAGGGATTAACAAGGAAGGTCCGGGTGGGGCCGAGAGCGAGGAAGTCAGGGCTTAATCCGCAATCGCGTTATTAGCGCGAGTCGTAAAGGAAAGGCCCTGCTCCGCTGACCGATCCTCCCGAGTGATTTCCCGACGGCAGACGTGCAGCTAATGGCGTAGATCCTGGAGACGTCTTGCGTCCTGGCACCGCGACGGCGAGACGCGTCGCTCTTCCACTTTTAGAGCTTCCTTCTCCTAAGCCAGACGCGATAGGCTGCCCCCTAGCCGCCGGGGAAGATAAGACGGATCTGCATCCTTAAATGATTCTTAAATGGCTCGTTGTAAAGCTCTCCTATTAGCCTGACAGCATCCCTAATTACTGGCTTTAGACTCGCCCTCTGCGCTTGAGTAACAAGTATTTTTCGGTCATTATGCGCTAGTGCTACTCATGTGAAAATGACGAAAACTATTAGATTTTCTATTCTAGAATATTTCGATATTATTCAATATTCCGATGAATACCCATATATCTTGGAATATATTTTATATATTTTTCTTTCGTGTGGCGTAGACCACAAGGATTCGCCATCACCATGGAGAGTAGACATTTGATCAGAACTGCAAAAGATATGTTTATAAATATCTCGAAAACCAAAACCCAGCGGCGAATAAATTTAAAGCAAACCTCGGCAACATATCTCAAGGTCATTGAAATCGTCTCGAAGCAGACCGAAGCCACCGTCTAGAAACGTCGCTCGGAGAGTTAATCCTAGAAAGGGCCCGGCTGTGAATCGGTCTCGACAATGCCATTTACCTCGGCGCGTTCTCGTTAGCGATCACAGCGGGCCCTGTTTACGCCGGCGACGGATTAATTATCTAAGAGGCCGAGCGCGCTGGTAAACAGTCATTCAGGTACGCGTCCCGGGAGCAGGTATCGTATACCTGGTGGACGTATTTCCCATCGTCTCGATACCAGTCTCGCGCGCGCGCGCCCGCCCTGCTAGGAGAAAGATCGTAGTCCGAGGGAGAGCTTCCCCGAAGGAAGCGATCCAGCATCTGACCAGAGGAATAATCAACCCTTGCCCCAGGTAGCCGTGGAAACGGTTGGAAGTCAACTGGCTCGATCCGACGTTTTTTCCGACGTCTAATTTGACTTCCTGCCCGGGTGATGATAATAACGAGGGTCGACCCTCGGAGCCTGCGTCTGGACCATCTGGACTCTCGGGTCAAAACCCCTTCCCGGAGTCACCCTTTGGTGGGTCTCTGTCATTGGGATGAGACTCGAGATGTCGAGATGTTGGACAGTTGATCTTGTAATTCTTGTGTTTTTCTACAAATTTTTCATTTGGTGGAAACTGAGTTTAATGAAAGTCCAAGTGTAGATTTTGACCGTTTACTGAAATATTTTTGAAAGATCTATAAAAATTCTTGATCTCCTCACTCGATCTTTGAGTATTAAATGCTTGGATATCTAATGAAAGATCTGGAATAATGGGGAAATTCGGCGCGAATGGGAAAGACGAGGAGCATTTCTAAGGAAATCAGTGTATAAATTAGTGGAGCATCCAAAAGGGCGAGAGGAGTCTGGGAGTCAGAGTGTCTCAGGTATCGCAATTTGCATAAGAGGACCGTGAAAGACGTTGGATCAGCGATGCGTCTAATGTCGCCGAGTTACCTGGAGTCAACTATTGTCCTGCATCGGTTTATTGGGCCCCCGGGCGCGACTGTTGACCGACAGACTTTGTCCAGGCCAGGTAGATCGCTGAACGGACTTTTCCTTCTTTTTATTTCTCTTCTTCATTGTAGACTTGGCCACCTGGATTATTCTAATTTCCACTATTAATTCTTAATACTTCTATTACCAAGGAATTTTAATTTTTCACATCAAACTTAGTTAAACTTGATCAAACTAGTACGAAATCTGTGAAAAAAATGGATTCAATCCAACCAAACAGTCATTTTCCTTCGATTTAATTTCCACGCAAAGACCTAATTTCATTTTACCAATGATTAGCTGTCATTTTCTACCGAAACGACTCTCGTCCAAGCGAGTCGACCGAAAAGAGAGAATAATCCGAGCGCGCGCTCCGAAAGAGGTGGGAAAGCGAGGTGGCATTGTCATATATCGCAGACAGCGCACATGTAAGGCATCGCTCGCCCCTGGCTCTTCCCTCGGCCACGCGCACCTTCGAGAGCCTGACGCAAGTCTCGCAGCATACATTATCTACGAAACTTAAACGCGCTCGGTCATCCGTCGAATGACGCTGACCTTGCACCTTATCGTCGAGAAACTATCGTCGCCCGTTTTTCACGAGCCGCTCATCGCGACCTATCGCAGACTCTCCCGGCGCACAGTAGTTGGCAACTAATCCAACTGCGAGCTCGACTGCTTCTGTTTAAGGGGCTGTGGAACAGTCGATCTCTTAATTTTTTGATACTTTGGACAAAGTTGTAATAATCGGACCAATTACTTGATAAAAACCTGTTTTTATTGGTGTTCTTTTGCACAGTAGTTTAATTTATAAAAATTCAAATTTCATAAGGGAATTAGAGGTGAATAAATGCAAAATATTGAGTTAGGAAAACTAGGAAACAGAGCAGTGCATCTCTGAAATCTCTCGAATTAATAATACAATCGAAAACCTTAGTTTCAATTGCTCAACAAAATAGTAACTAGGTTATTATAAAATCACAAAATAGTAATCGAGTCAACTAAACTTCTATGTTTCAACTTCTGAACCATACAAACAATTCATTGCAAATTTCCTAAAATATTGATTCAAACCCATCAACCAACACCCAAACAAAATCACCCCCCAATAACTCCACAACAAACAGTTAAAAGGTCCTTTGATCGTCACCCAAGAAATCCATTAGAAAAGTCCCAGATAGAAAAGTCCGAGGCGGCAGAATGACATCATCGCAGTGCGAAGGGCCGAGGGAGATAGGTCCCCTCCAGGGTCCTCTCGCCATAGGGTGGGGGGATGTCCGGCGGGCGACAGTAAGAGCGTCCGAGCGTGAGTGGGGGTAAAGGGCCGCATCTTGCGGCGATCGGATGCTCGAGTGCAGAGTGCGCGCGTACCTGGCGGGCGTAGAGGGGGAAGAGAGGCGCGAGGGAGACTGTACAGCGAGAGAGCAGGCCGAGGGTGGGGGGGACAGCTATCTGAGAGCAGGTGAGGGGCCGCGCGGGTGATTGGTGGGAGAGGGCTCGAGAGTAGGAGGAGAAGGGATGATGAGGCTCGCGGCGCAGCCTGAGAGAAATTGTCAGAAGCGCCGTGTCACTTCTCCGGTGTGAGTCGGCTCGGCGTGACCTGTGCGTGCGCGCCCTACTCGTGGACCTTCGGCCCAACATCTCCCCCTCTCGCAGGAGAGCCCCAGTGTCAGGCTCCCAGTCTCCCGGCGCACTTGGTGATAACCGGACGATAGTGCCTCGCATCCCAACACGAGAGGCCCGAGAGCGCGCCACAGAGATAGAGAGGTCGATGGATATGGGAGAAACGGTATCGCTGGATATCGCGCGAGATATCGCTCGGAGGAAGAGCTTTCTCGGTTTCTCGCGGGAAGAAGCCCTCGCGGGAACACTGAGCGCGTAATCCGAGGTGATGGACTGTGTGTGTGTTACGTGAGAATCAACCCGGCACACACCGAGCTCAGGAAGGGAGAGAAGGGCCCTTCCACCTGCCGGCAGCCCCTGAGAGAGAAAGAGAGAGAGAGAAAGAGAGCCTGCCCTCGCGATCTCGAGTGGTGCACCGCAGTCGACGCTCGACTCGCATCCCCACCGAACGACGTGTTAACAGAGTGTTCTCTCGGATTTTAACAGACCCGAAACCTCCCTCGTCTCCACATGAGACCCTGGGAATAGACTGCCATGGATTACTCGACGAAAGGTACGTTGCAACCACCAAAACTCATCTTTCCCCACAAGTCTTCTCCACACACTGTTGTCACTGCACGTCCATAATTAAAAAATCGCCGGTCAGACTTTCCCTCGAATTTCTCCACCCTCGAAACTCATCTCCATGTCGGACTAAACTAACGAAAGGTACATGAAAACACCGAACCCAATGGGAAAAACGCGGGCGGGGTATTTGGATGCTGCGCGCATTCCACCAACTCCCCTTTACCACAAGGAATACAATCGACTCGCACTCTCCTCCCAATGATCGCGGGGATGAGGCGAGTCTAATCTCGAAATCTGAGAAATGGAGGGCGAAAGATAACGAGATTACGGGGACCAGGGCGTGACGCAATCGGTATCCTACCGCAAGCTGACTTTCCAGGAAGCTGGTATCGATTCTTTTTCGCCCTGGGTACGATAGGCGCGACTTCCTCTCGCAATCGTTGGTAATCACTCGGATTGGGTTTGCGAGGTTTGTCTGCTTCTTTCATTTGGATGTGTCGGGAATGGGATGTTGAGGGGTAATTGAGTGCCGGGGAGGGAGGAGGATTTTGTTATGAAGTTGAGAGAAAAATGGTGTTGTGGGTTGAAATTTGGGAGAATCGTATGTTTTTGTTGGTTTCCGCCAATTGGGAGGTTGCAGCGTCTTCCGGTGCGGGAGTGCGAGGGAAACATCTGACCTTTGACACAGAATTCTGAGGTCTTTTCAGATTACAGTGCATTTGCAATCAGGTTATTCTATGTTACTGCTATGTTTTGTTGAAGCATCATTAGTTCATCAGAACCGGAACTTCGATCATTGTTTACTCAAAAACTAAACAGAAAAAGCTGATTATTATCACTTTCGGCAACCTCCTCAATTATCATTTAATATTGTGAGCGTCGTTACATTTCTGAGGACCGAAACGAATTAGCCACCACCGAATCGCTCAATTAACAAGCGTCGAGTCGAGATGACACCGGATATACTGACTTCGTGGCACGTAGCGCCAAATGACGCGTCGGGCTTTCTAATCTATCAACAGTTATTGAGAGATGGGTGTGTGTAGATGGGTTTGAGAAGCGGACGGTAGTCGGCGGAGATAAGGACCTTTTGTGCTTGACCTTATCTCGATGTTGAAACAGCCTCCTACTTTAACATTGATTAATCATCGCTCGAATTGTTGCCATTTGTTTGCCGCTCCGTGAGACTCGCGTCGACATCTGGACCAACCGGATGCCAATTGGAGGCTGCGGGCCAAGTTTGTGTCGGATTTTTTATTGGACGATGGGCTGTGATTCGATTTTATTGAACCAATTTTCCCAATTTTAAGCAGTTTTAGTAAAAATAGTCAGACATTTAATGAGACATTTCCTCCCAAAGCAATCAGTGTTTATCAAAGAAATGAGGATTTAATATTTCGATTGGATAATTCTCATTGAAATTTCGTCAATGAAACTCGAAAAATCCCTGAGATAAGGAGATATTCTGGTCTAGATTATGAAATTATTCATAATTCTTGGGATTCAATTACTAAACTGCAACAGCATGATTCAATGACAATGTTATTTCTACATGTGCATGCATTTTTCAACGACAACTAGACATTTTCGCGGAATTGAGAAACACACTCTAAAGACTCATAGACGCGCTCGCGAGCCTCCGTCGAAGATTCTGCGCGCGAAATGAGTCGCCGGAATTGGTACGTCGTAGTGGTCGCGCGAATTCGCCGTTGGTCCGGTTTGATTTTGGAGAATTAGTTGTTAATGGTCGGGAGAGCGCTGGTTGGCCGAGGAGATAGATTCGATCCGGCGGGGGTTGAATTAGGGTGTGGCGTGGAAGAACCGCTCCCTTTTCCCACCCCCGGTTCCAACCCTCGTGCTAACCTGCTCTAATTAGCAATATTGTCCGTCCCGGGCAACCGGCCCCCTTTGCAGATCGACTCGGCAATCTCCAGATAAACTCCTTTCTCATTTCAAACCTGCGTTAATGTTACTGCTTTTAGAAATGGCTGTAAAACATACTCGTCTCAGTCAAAGTAATAAGAAATTATTAATAATGTCTGAACCCGTTGGTAATTCCAGAGTTAATAATTGCAATTTTATATATTCAATTAAACCAGTGCGAAAATGATGATTGAACAAAATAATTGATGATTCTAACTTTTGAGTAGCTACTTTATAAAAATATCCATAACACTCGAGAACTTGATCAATAATAATACATTTTCAATAGTAAATGAAACCTCCCAGAAATAATTTAAAAAAATGATAATGAGATGTCTGACCATTCATTGGAAAGTTATAGTTTGGAGGATAGTTGCGAGCGTCAGTCAATGTCGATTTAAGGGCAGGTGGTAGGTATGACAACGCCGGCGAGTACATACATGCGGAAAGACTCGGTTGGGCCACGTATACTCGGCCGCCTCTAACGACTTACACAGCGAGTGGCTCGCGAACATTGGCCAATTCGGCCTCGTAGAAAGTGGCGAGGCCGAAGAATGCCAGCTGATAAAACCGGGGAGATCAAGTATTATACACAGCGCGCGGCGCGGACCTTTATCTTGATGGGGCAGCGCGTGATAAGCCACTAAAAACTTGACCGTTTCCGATCGCAGATTGGACAGCGCGCCCAATGTCTGTGTGTGCTCTCTGCATCGGGGAAATCGGTCATCAATCAGATTTGGGAGCAGCTCGAACACCTCGAATAATTCGTTCCCCAGTTTTTCTTCGTTGAATTGCTACGCTTCTCTGGCTTGATTCGAGAATTCGTTAAAATTATTGCCACGTTGGTTTAACTTAGAATCTAGTTAGTTTGCCAATTTTTCATTTCAAAATGTAAGTTTACGCGAAGAAACAAGATTGCATTTCTATCAAACATCCAAAATGCTTCCAAAATGTGAACTGGGAATATAGCTCGAAAGCAAAAAAGACAAAGTTGCATTTGCCCGGATCGAGCCTGAACCGAGAACAAAGGCTGACAACAGAGAGTGTAAGAAGCGTCGTCGTACGAGGTAGCCATAGTTGGCTCCGGCGCAAGAGGGTGGCTGTTTGTTACGGCTGGGTAAGTCCAAGGTTGTCAGGGCTACGACTCTCGAAACACACACTGCCGCCGACCGCCATCTTTGCCTCGGGCGCACGCATACTCTCACCCTCTCTCCGGATCCTCTCCGCTCTCTTTCCGTGGGTGTAGCGGCGGGGACTCTGGGTGGGAGCCTCCGGGAGAGAGAGAGAGAGAAAGAGAAAGAAAGAAAGAGAAAGAGATTGGAGGGGAGGATGAGGAGGGGGAGTT
The DNA here is from genome assembly GCA_963675795.1 of Crossocerus cetratus. Taxonomy (NCBI): domain Eukaryota; kingdom Metazoa; phylum Arthropoda; class Insecta; order Hymenoptera; family Crabronidae; genus Crossocerus; species Crossocerus cetratus. Next base: position 8,043,753 of record OY776664.1, on the reverse strand, counting down.
CATCCGGCGAGAAAGAGATGAGAGGAACGGAAGCGGGAAGATGAGGGGTGGGGGGAGCTGGTGGCGAACGCGCAAGATCAACGGAGATAGCGGGAAGGTGGGGGACAGCGTAGGGCGAACTCTACCCCTCCAGGGTATTGAAGGGACAGGGAAAAAAGAGATCCCGGCGAGGCGATAGCGATGAAAATGCGAGATCCCCAGTACAGAGTACGCCGTTCCAATTACCGCGCGCGAGGAAAATGGATTGCCAGGATGGAATTAGCTGCTCCCGCTCATTAATTTCTCGGATCCCAGGGCACTCGCTCAGTGGAGGAAAAACCGGACTCGCTTCTACTCTCGGGCTTGTGGAATCAACTCATCCTTCTTCGCTTCTTCAGCTTTGTGGCGGGGAAAGTTGGAATTTCTTAGTTTAATTGAATTCTTTAGTTCGAAAATCTAAAAATGAAGTCTTTCCTCCTTTTCCTCTATTTTTTCCGATTATTAACTCGTCCATCGTTATAAATCCCAAGTTTCTCGCGAACAGAAAAAACCTCTCTTCCCCCACTTTTTCCAACCAACAACCCTCGCATAGAGAAAAAAATCTCAACACCTCAAACCCAATGAATTCTACACCAAAAATCCCCGAAATCCACGAGAAACACTGTCGAAGCAGCTCGGACTAAAATTGGAAAAAGGAGAGGTGTGGGCCGGGCCGGCGGCTGGTGGGGGTAATCGTAGAGAGGAGAGCCGGAGATAAAAGTAGCCGCCGAGAGATGAGAGGGCTGCCAATGGGAGTGGAGAGTCCCCCACCAGGCCACTCCAATTGCAGCATCCTGGTGGGAGCGGAGGAAGTGCGCATGTACGCCCTCGATCGACTGACACTGCTCCCTTTTCCCGCAGGGCGCCTTCCGCCGACCCTTCCAAAGGGTGCACTGCAGATATAGGCGTGGCCTTCGCCCTCCGACACTATGTCCACTCATACCATTTTTACTCACATTTACATCCGGTTTCCGATGATTTCTGTTTGCTTCGTACGTCATTCTGGAATTGTTGCTGAGTTTTTGAGTAATTTTATTGTTGTTGTTCAGTTTTGAAGTTGTTTGACTGTCCTTCTTCATTTTTGGAGGTATTTTATTGTTGTTGTATCATATTTCCGTCACTTATAACTCTTATTCTTAATTTTTTGAGTTACTTGAGTTATTTCTCGAGTCATTTTTTACTGTTGTCATTTATTGTACGATAAATTTAACCCTCGAAATTTACCATAGCTTTTTCCACCCACTTACACTTTGAGTACTTAATACCAAATTTCCGATTATTATTTCTCTTAAAATGCTCCATGGCATTCCTGAAATCACACCCAACCAAAAAGTGTAAATCGCTCTGGTGTCGAGATCGGAGGCCTAATTGGCACCGAGCTACGCAATCCGGTGAAATCTGTTATAGATCCCGGGGAGTGACAGGTGGAAAGGCTCTGTCAGTCGGTGCTTTCCATTTCCAGCGATCTTCGAAAAGAGCGAGCGGCAATGGTTACCGCGCTCTGTGAGCCACGGCGAGCGATTTCTAATTTTCCTACACTCTGCCCACTCGCACTCTTATCCCCAGAAATACTCCACTTCTTTACATCTAAAAACCGAAATTCGATATTTCATTGATTATTTGTCAATTGTTGTTTATAAAGACTGAGTTGATTCTGATTGAGGTAAAATTGGCGGGGCTGATGGATCGTGTGCTGTTAAAGCGCTCGTGGCTAATTCGTATCGGGTTCACGTTCCGCTGGCCGTTTAAGCGTAATGCGTGCCATAAGCGCGCACGTAGACCGCAAGCAAAGCGCCCGGGAACCAGTTTCCCGATCTGCCCGAGCCGATCTAGCTCGGGCGTCGAGCTGCGGCGAGAGAACCTCCGCGCAATACAATACCTCTTCACACTCATGCCGGCGCGCACTTGTCACTTGGCAGCGAACGCTCATTAATACCCGATCCGACCTGACACTCTGCTTTGTTGGACAATTGTTCCTCTTGTTCTTCTCGATTTGGTTTTTAATTCTTAATAGTCTCTTGTATATTGATTTTATGTTTGATATAATATTTTGCGTTTTGATTTATTGATTTATGACTTTTGGATCTGAACCTTCTGAACTTACTTTGGAAGAATTGACGGTGGATCGAGGCGAAACGGAGCGTCAGCGTCGACGGACGATTCGGCCGAGATTATATTTGGCGAATCCCCGGCGAAATGGAGCGCGGCGCGCGCGCGAGGCCGAAGGCGCGCAGCCGCCTTTACGATCCCGTAATTTTCCCGGTATCTGCCGCGCTGCTAGTCTCGCGTGACACGGAATTGAGATTAAACGGAGCATTATTGACATTCGCGCCCGGCAATCCAGATTATGGGAGGCTCTATGCGCGCGGCAGGAAGTAGGTGTACGAGCCTCGGGCAAAATACACCTTACACCTCTCTCGCCGCGCGGCTTATCGGCGGCCTGCGCTCACGGTTAACCGACCTTAAGATCATTGTCACCGCGCGAGCGCGCTCTCTCTCTCTCTCTGTCTGTTGACTATCGTTCGCGGCCTCTCGCCTAATGATTCAACATCTCCGCTTATCGATCGATAGCGATCGGAGGCCGATCCACTACTCTCTAGTTCTCTCCGAGCGCAATAACTAGTTGTTGCTCGCGGGACACTGTCCACTGCGATTTATAACAAGTTCTCCTTGGCTTCGTTTCAAAATCAATGCAGTGATGTCGAATGTTTTTCGAATCGAATTCACCATTTTTGCCGAATTGATCGATTTCCGCGGAAAACTTGCATTTGTCAGGATTGAATTGCAACTGGTGAAAATCCAAGTTTTACAAAATTCATTTTTTTAAATTTCGTTTTGATGGAATTAATTGATTTGATTCACCAGAATAGAATTTCAATTTTTCAAAACTAATTGAATTCTGATACAATAATTAATGACTCTCAAGAATAATCACATAAGAAAAGACATTAGAACTAGCCTCGAAGACCTCTGAAAGCACAATTCCCCTAATACCACTCGCTCCTGATATCAGAATCGGAAGTGTGCTCCAGCCGCACTGGCCAGCTTCCCAAGATCCACCAGTCCCGTAAATAAGGACGAGTGTGGTCGGCTCGGCCCGATAAATGTTGTTGTACCTCTGCCGATCTGCGGTTCCATCGGCTTCCGCTCTCCTTGGCGTGTCGACGTCTACTTACCCACGTGTCCGCCTGTGCACTGGACCGTCCTCTCATTAAATCCATCGCGTAACGTCGTCTCCGATCCCAGTCATCTCCAAGACCTCGTAACGACACACAGAGCTTGCCACCGACGAGCAGTAACAAAAAAAGAAGCCGCGAGAGAAGAGGAATCCCCATGATTCACTTCCTTAAATTGTTTCTTCTCGATGTTACAGTAACGACTAAGAGCTCGGACCAAGAACAGGACACGGAGACACCTGCTGATGCTGCGTCCCCATCCAGTGTGAGTACTTGTCCTTCGATTAATTAATTCGCTTTAGTTCATTAACGCTTTTTAATTAATTACACTGCGTCGTAGTGGAATGGATTATTTGTCCATTTATTGAAAAAGGGTATCGAATTATCAAAATTATTCGAATTATCGAAATATTGTATCGAATTGGAATGGTCAATTCGATACAATTAATGTTATTTAATTAGTTCAAGATAATTCAAGTTATTTGATTAATCGAGAATGATTAGTACCTGTAATGAGTAATTGATTTAATTGTTTAATTATTGATTAAACAGGTGGATTTGGAGACAGCCCACCCCTGCCCAGCGTGTCCAACGATCCTTTCAAGCTCGAGGGAGCTGACGACTCACCTCCGAGGGCACAATTCGCCCCGAAGCACCGACTGCAGCGGCGAGGAGGACTACTGTTGCGGCGTCTGCAACAAAGTGCTGAGCTCGGCGAGCTCCCTGGACAGGCACGTGCTGGTGCATTCTGGCGAGCGGCCGTTCAAATGCAAGTACTGCGACATGGCCTTCACGACCAACGGGAACATGAACCGGCACCTGCGCACCGCGCACCGGGCGGACTCGCCGTCGGCGCCGAGCTGCACGGACTCCGAGGGCGGGAGCAGCGACTCGGAGAAACCGGCGACGAAGCGCCGTCACTTGGAGGAGTACAACAACAACGAGGTCGCCAAGAGAACGTCGCCCGAGCTCGAGAACAAGTCGGCCAGCAAGAGGAAGTGCACCGACTTCCCCGAGGACGGACCGCGCCGGCACAAGATCCTCCTGAGTAACTCGAGGAGCGAGATGAAACCGCGCGCCGATCACGAGGGCCAGGAACGCGCTTACAACTGCCCGGTATGCGGCCGCCAGGAATTCGCCACCAGCGCCCTCCTCGAGGCCCACCTCGAGCGCGCCCACCCGGAATTCCCGGCAAAGTGCGACGCCTGCAACCTCTCCTTCAAGAACCACCGGGTCCTCAACCTCCACAGGTTCATGATCCACTACGCCGAGCAGCCGGCGGGCAGCGCCGCCAGGAGTCTTAGGAACTCGGTGGTTGGGTTCAATGATTTGACCTTTGTTGACTTCTCCTCGGACAAGTTCCCGGCCATCGCCAGGGCCGTTTGCGAACAGTCGTTGCATCGACCGGCGTCTGGGGAGGCTGCTAGGTTCCAGTGCGTCAAGTGTCTGAGGGCCTTTCCCTGTAGGTCGGCACTGGAGGGCCATGAAGTCGACTGCGGGAACTTGGGCGCGGCACACTTGGAGGACAGTCCTTCGAGGAGGGACGACTTCTTCGCGGGTCTGGACCTGCAGAATAAAGCGGCGCTTACAGAGGCTAAGGAGGGAAAGGACCTGGCGGATATACAGAGCATCATCTCCGTGACGTCCGGTCCGATTTTCCAGAATTTCCCTAGATCGGACGCGAGTACCCCTGAGAGTCAGGTGAGGTACAATCCGAATATAGGATCGTCCGGGTCTTCGGGTACCTTCTCCGCGGAGCTTCACGAGGAGGAGGCTCAGGACGCCTTCGCCGCGGAGTTTCGGAGGATGAAGCTTAAAGGCGAATTCCCCTGTCGTCTCTGCGCTGCGGTTTTCCCTAATCTCCGGGCCCTCAAGGGTCACAATCGGGCGCACATGGGAGTTGGTCCTGGAACGCCTTACCCTTGTAATATGTGTCCATACACGAGCACGGACAAGGCGACCTTAGTGAGGCACCTGCGCTCGCACAACGGCGACCGACCTTACGAGTGCTCGTTGTGCAACTACGCCTTCACGACCAAAGCGAACTGCGAGCGGCACGTGCGGAATCGGCATGGAAAGCTCACGAGGGAGGACATCAAAAGCGTCCTGATCTACCACCCGAACGAGGACTCGACCAATGACAGTCTGGAGCGGAGCTCGCCACGCGTCAAGGATGACGTTAGAAAGAGCCTCATTTATCCGAACGAGGATCAACCCCACCCGCACTATCCCGAGCGCGTAATCGAGGAGGCTAAGATCCGCGACAAACTCCCCTTCGAGGACTTCAAGTCGACCTCCCAAGACCTCAAGGACGAGGAGTCGAGGTCGTCGGAGGGCAGCGTGTCTCTAGTCAGCGAAACCAAATCCGAACCCCAAAGAATCCAAGCTAGTCCGATGAACCTGAAGAAAGCTCTCGCCTCCTCGACCCCATCGGGGGAGGAGGCTCCCCTCGACCTCTCCATGGACGTCCTCGACCTGAGCAAGAAGTCGAAGGAAAAGGAGGACGAGGGCCAATTCGAGAAGAAGGAGTTGTACAACGCGACTAGCCAATTATTACTAACAGAAGCTTTGTTGAAGGCTGGCCAGGGTGCCCAGCCAAGTTCCCTCGAAGCTCTTTACGCGAACGCTCATCTACTCTACCGGAACTTTGGCACATCCTTCGGGGGAATGGGCGCCGGCATCATCCCACCCTACCTCTTCAATCCCCACGTCTTCGGCCAGGACTTCTCCGTGAAGGAGAGGCTCCAGAAGGAGCTCATTCGAGGCCTGCAATTAACCAGCGGAGGAAACCTGATCGAACCTCCAATCGGTACCCCGAGTTTCCCGAGGGAGACCAATCCCGAGCAGAGCGAGTACGCGAAATTCCTCGCGTCGAAGATGAATAAATCGAGGGAGAAGGAGGTCCCGGCTACGAACTCTGTGAAGATGGTTATCAAGAACGGAGTGTTAATGCCTAAGCAGAAGCAACGTAGGTACAGAACCGAGCGGCCGTTCACCTGCGAGCATTGCTCCGCGAGGTTTACCCTCAGGAGCAACATGGAGCGACACATCAAGCAACAGCACCCTCAACACTGGAGTCAGAGACCCAGAGGAGGTCACTCGGCCCGAGGGAGACCACCTTCGAGCCACCCGACCCTTTTGCAGAATCTGGGCCAACCCTCCCAGCTCTCCTATCAGAGTATTCTGCCCAAGGTCGAAGCTGTCCCCGAACTGCCCAAACACTCCATTTCGGATGAGGTCAAGTACGCCATTCTGGCTCAACAGTTGAAGGCGAACAAGGTCGAGGAGGACTCCGAAGAGGAATTGGTGATAGACGAGGCGGATAAGGAGGTCCAGGAGGAGCACTCGAGTCTGCTGAGAGGTCAGCTGGAGTTGGGCGAAGCCAAAGAGAGCTCTGTGAAGAAGGAAGAAGAGGCTGAGGTCGACGCTGAAGAGAAATTGGATGAATCGATCGACGAGGAGAACGAAGACAATTTATCCTGCAAGGACGAGTCGATTCCTGATAAAATCGAGGAGAAGTCGGAAGACGGCACGACGGACTTGGCCAGTGTCTCGGAATTACTGGACAAAGCCTCCCAGCAGTACCATCAGTTTCAACCGCAGTACTTGAGCGATGAGGAGGGATTGGTCGCCTCGACCAGCGATTGCAACAATTCCGGCAGCGACGAGAAGTCGGACTCGACGAACTCGGTCAACTCGGTCAACACTTCCAGTTCGAAGAAGAAGAGGAAGAAGAAGAAGAAAAAGAAGAAGTCGGCGTACTCGATGGCGCCGAACCGAGTCAACTGTCCTTACTGTAAGCGACCTTTCCCTTGGAGGTCGTCCTTAAACCGCCACATCCTGACTCACACGGGTCAGAAACCTTACCAGTGCGTGCACTGCTCGCTGCTCTTCACGACCAAGTCCAACTGCGACCGGCACTTGCTACGAAAGCACAAGACCAATCCCAACAAGATCCGTCGGGCGAGGACGTCCTCCTCGCCGGAGTCGAACCTCACCAGCAACAGCAACGTCTTCTCGATGAGGAACGTGCCCGAGCGTCCGTACAAGTGCAACCAGTGCCCGAGCTCGACCTTCTCCACTCTGGGCAACCTGAAGAAGCACCGCTCGACCAAGCACTCGCACAAGACGAAGAGCAGGCCGGAGAGTCCTGCGAGCGAACCCCAGCACAGTCCCGAGTGTCCCAAGCAGAACGAGCAGTCCGACTACGACAGCCAATCGAGTGTCTCCGAGAACCTCGAAGGAATCCCGGAGCCCAAGACATCCGAGCCGTCGCCGACCTTGATCGAGACGCCGAGGTCGAGGAGACCGTCGCCGAGGTCTTCTCCGGGGCCCAGTGACTTGCCCTTCAAATGCCACTTGTGCGACAGCGGATTCGCCGAGAGACAGGACTGCTTGGAGCACATCAAGCTCAACCATAAGCGCTCTTACGAGATGCTGGTGGCCAAGGGTGCCTTGGACATGGACATCGAGGGGGTCGAGGATCCACAGCCGCCGCCGGCACAGCATCCGAGCGACGGGGAAGAGAAACGCGGCCGCTTCCCGGATTACAGTAACAGAAAGGTAAATTAGTTCAAAGGATTAATTAATTAATTCAATAATTATTAAATATAATATTGAATATAATTGTAAATTAAATTAATTTGAATTAAATGGAATTGAATAATTAACAAAAGTGACGATTAAATACCGCGACCTATTTAACAAATGGACTTACTCGCAGGTGGTCTGTGCCTTTTGCATGCGGCGTTTCTGGTCCGCGGAGGACCTCCGGCGGCACATGCGCACCCACACGGGCGAGCGGCCGTTCTCCTGCGACATCTGCTGCCGACGATTTACCCTGAAGCACAGCATGCTCCGCCACCGGAAGAAGCACGAGTCGATAGACAGTACAATGTACGTGGGGACCAGCGGCGACGAGGAGAACGCGCCGAGCCAGCCGATCACGCCTAGGAGCCAGCAGCCACCGCTCATGTCGAACGGAAGTGGCCTGATCCAGGAGAGAATCTCGCTGCCGACGGTGGCGCCGGTGGCAACCGGCGACGCCGCTCCCAGTAGCCTCAGGTTCAACCCTTACGAGAAGCTCTCGAGCTTCACGGGCAAGCTGGGCGGCGTCCCGGCGAGCCACGAGGGCGACGGAGCTGACAATGACCTCATCTCGAACCTCCTCGGCATTCGCGACAAGAACTTCATCGACCGGGTGCTGCAGGCATCCGCGGACGATGCCGCCAAGCTGCTCGGCATCAAGCGGTGCCAGGAGTGAAGGGGCTGGAGAGCGATCGTGCCTTATGATCCACTGCGAGTGATCGGGATGAGTGTGCCCGTTTCAGTGGGAAATCCTTGGAGAATTCCTGCTTCTTAAAGGGACGAGCCGCCCGCACCTGTTTTAGTTATGCGGGAATTCCTGTTTTGGGAGTTTCCGCATGTTTTACTGGATTTAAGAAGGAGGAAGTCCGAGTCTGGCACAGTCATCCCTCAGCCCACCGGAATCTCCTCTTTGGTTGTGCCTTTCCTTCGAGCGTCTCCGCTGTGTTTCGGTATTATGTATATATGTGAATGGAAACTAGATTAAGTCGCAGCAGCATTTCAATCCAAAGATACGATTTACACAACGAGATAAGCTAGCCATACGTACTTCGATTTCTATTTATTGTTTGTCTTGTATCGCGTGCCGAGCTCTAGTTGGTAAGTGTCCCCCGAGTTAGGCGCAGTGCTGTCCTGCAAGCGCGTTCGACTCGTATTGGTTCGAGCCCAAACCGAGTTGGTTCCCTCAATTCGAATTAATTCGAAGTTGGTTCAACCCAATTGAAATTGGTTCGAATCTAATTCGAATTGGTCCCAAGGTGGTTCGAGCCCAATCCGAGCGAATTCGACTCCAATCCGTTCGTACTTCTCGTAACGTAGTCCCAAGATTCAGCGATCGAACTTAGAGGAATGTAAGGAGGTTTATCGTAGTTTTAGATTTCTATCGCGCGTTACATTGTAAATAGTCTAATGTTAGTCTCTGCTATATGAATAGTCTGCGTAGTCTTACACCTACTCGATAGAGATGAGTTTATTCGTGGAGGATGATATTTAAAATGCAATTATACCAAATAACCAAGTTGGCCTTAACCAGCTGGTGCCTTACACGGTTCTTCTCTTCGATTTCTCCTCTACTTGTTTTTCGGGCCCCCTCGCCTGCCTTTCGATCCTGGGTTTAAGCTTCTTCGTCCATCCCTCGCATCACACGTACAAATTAGCCGAGTCTAACTTTTCGCTCGCACTCTCTATTTATTTCCCCCTCTAGACAAGCTAATCTCGAAGTGTACATGCGCGCGTGCGCTGCCTCCGGCCGGCGAGTGCGATTTCACGGTGGACCGAGAGCCTCTTGCGCAGGTTGAAAATCGCGGTTGGTCTCGTCCAGGCGTTGAGAGTCGCCTCGTTCGCTGGGAGTTTTAGGGTGCGCCCGGGTAAGACGGGGGGATTTGCGGCCAGTGAGAATTGACATTGACTCGTCTGCGTCGGAGAATACAATTATTTATATGATGCATGTAAATTCAGTCGTGTAAATATAGAAACATTGTCGAAATAAGCCGATTTGTTGATTTCTCCACCTGCTCTTGGTTTAGTGATACTATTGTATGGATTTAAGCACAGGTTTTATATTATAGAGTTTATTCTCAAAAGTCCTTTTCAAAATACATATAAATAAAAAATAAGTGTTTCCTAGTGCCTTGTAAAACATGCATTAATGCAATTACATTGTTCGTGTTATAGTTAATTCTCGGCTCTGCATCTTAGAACAGGAGAGGAGTCCACTCTCCTCCCATTGCTACAACGCAGCAGCAACAAAAGAGAGTCGGCTTCTTAATGCAACATTGTAGAATGATTTCGAACCAGGGCGAACTTTGAGTACCTTCGACTTGCCTCTTTTGCTGCTCGTCCAGCCACGGCGGAGAAGTCTTATGAAAATAGATTAAACGTTACTGTTTATAAATTACCGACAATGAAATTCGTACATGCACATAGATCCGCTCTAATGCGACTCGGTCTTTCAAAATCAAAGTTTCCAGACTGCAGATTTCTATCTGTAATCAATCAATTATTATTACAATGCGCATTCAAACGATTGGAAGAAAAAGTCTTTGTACGAAACGGACAGTAGACGTGATATTATTCGTTACCAACTTATGACTTCTGAATTCGCCTAGTTTTATCTAATTTCATGCAGTTCAAATCAAGTATATTTCTATAAAAATCCGCAGTCTGTCGATTATTTTCACCGTCGCATTTAACCGCGTTCCGATTTGATTCCACGCTTTTCCTGTCGACCCCTCGTTAAGTCCAGGGAAAGGACTCGTGCACTTCCAAATAATACAATTCGCATACGAATAACAATGAAGCAGATTCCCCTCGGTGACTAGAATATTATCTCTACACCTCGCACATATCCGTTCCTTACTGTATGTGCAACATTACGCAATAAACGCGGTTTACAATTAATTAAAGAAGAGAGAATGAGAGAGAGAGAGAGAGAGAGAAACGTAAAATAGTAATAAAACTTTGGTTCGTAGCGTCTTCTCTTGACTCCGTCCGCCCTCGAAGCCCACAAACGTATAGTACAGTTCTGTCCAAGAGTTGCTCTCAAGTGAATTTTCGTCCAATCAATTGTCATGCAATAAATCTTCATCCAGCGAATTATCATGAATTGAATTTTCATTCCATACATTCCTTTTAATTGGACAACGTTCAACCAAGAGCAGGACTTGGACAGGACAGATTTAGTAAATGCTCGTTAATATCAGCAACGCAAAATAGCTTTACACCTACAGAACGAATGATAGTCTAGTTTAGCTGCCCGGTCTTTCATTGGTAAACCTAGTTCTCTAATTCTTAGTTTCGTCGGGCGAGTCCTATCGAAGCAGCGTGGTACCTCGGCTGCTTTCACAACTGGAATAGTTCGCGAACCGATTACACTAGTGGATCATCCGAGATTCGGTGCCTAGTTGTGCTTTGACATCGTCGCTCTCAAGTACAAAAGGATTATCAAAAGTCGGGGGAGGACTATGTACGCGCGTACATAGGAGAAGAAAGGGACGCGTACTTAACTTAACTTTGTCTAGGCTAGCGTTAATTAATTGCGACCAATGAAAACTTGAGTATCAATTCCCTCGATAAATGCTTGAAGCTAGCAACTGTCATCCAACAAGCCCTGGCCTTTTAATCAATTAAAAAATGCCAGGCTTCTCGATTAGGTTGCAGGCGACACTTCAAACTCAGATATGCTTCATTCACCCTCGGAAACGCAATCGATTTAATGACCAAACTCGTCGAACTCACGCATAAAAGATATGGCACGTATTCTAGCCTTGCCCAGTCTACTCTAAGCCTTGTCGAATAGAAAAAGTAGCCAATGAGAAATTCCCGCGTGCACTTTCCTACATCGTCGAAGGGAAACCAGTGTTGTCCAATTATCCAATCAGGGGTTGTATTCCTTTAAGGTAGTTGGTGCTCTATGTTCACTTAATATTCCCTTTAAACTTGCACGTATTAATCTTTGATCATAAATATATAACAATTACCAGATCAACTGTCCTAAATCCCCTTACTTGGACGATGTTGCTAAGAACAGGAGGACTTGGACAGCACTGGGCTAAACCATCGAGGCGCCGGTTGTAAAACGCTCAAAAACGAAAGGATTAAATGGTATACAATCGGACAATGAGCTCTGAATTTTGATTATTCCTTTGCAGCACGGACAAATACCAATCGCACCAGCAAGAGGCGGGTTCCTATCGAAGATTCGTCTCACTAGAGCATAGCAGTAAAATAAATATCAATATACACACAATATGCTACAGGCCCTCGCGCGTGCTGGAAGGAAATGGTCGAATTCTAGACAATACGTGGAGGATCAGGTAGATTGTGGCAGTACTCCGGTGTTCCAGCTCGCTCCGGACAATTCTATATAATTGGGAATAGGTCGCGAGAGCTTCAATTCCTGTTTCGTCGCGCCCTCCGAGGGCAACTAGAAAAATACATACATACACAGAGAGATATTGTCTAGAACTGACACTGATTCTTGCCGGCGACGTGTGTTTGATTCCTCGTTGCTATGGCACTCGTAGCTTAAATCGTTCTATGCTTCCTATTTTACAGTCTGTAGAAATTCTGTCTGCCGAGATATCTCGGTTAACACTGGCTGGGATTGGACTGCGGATTTGTACGCGAACTCTATTGTTTCGTACCAGTTTATTCAACTTCCAATTTCTATGCTTTGATACCAATTCATCCAACTGATATTATTTGGTCCAACAATAATGGAGGTTGGATAAGTTGGTACCAAATAATAGGAGTTGAAGAATATTTGGTACCAGTTTATTCAATTTCCAGTATTCGCCACCAACTTCTGAATTCCGAACGCGGCCGTTTTCACGAAACATCTCGATCCCCATACAAATCCGCAGTCGCTTAATGAATTTCCGTGAGATTCGGAGAACCTTGGCGAAGTGTCTTTACATCATCGGATCCCTCGCGATAGTATAAAATTGTAGCAGGATGTACTTTCTTGGTACCTAGACACTCTAGACCTTAGTTGTACTGCTTAGATTAAGACCAGGAAAGTCGCGCGCGTTTTCTCTCCCTCGAGAGGGAGAGAGCTCTGCCAGGAATTTCGTGAGAGTGGCTAACATTCGCGATTGAACCTGGTGTCGTCATCGCTTCGGAGATTAGCTTCAGTCTGTAGTCTTCTGTGCGGTTTACCTTCCTGTTTACGGTACACTCTGTCTTATAAGATAATGCACCTCCGTTGCCGGCGCTTTTGGGGCTCGGGTCGGAGAACAGCGCGAACCGCCTCGTCGTAGACTTGCTTCAAGCCGCGCTGGGTCAGTGCCGAACACTCCATGTACTTTACTGCACGGATCTGAAAAGCGATATACGTAAATCCTATCTGATCGATCAATTCATTAATTAAGGAGGTGTTAATCAATAATTCAATTACTTCTCACCTTGTTCGCAAGCTTTTGACCCTGCTCCCGCTTAATAGCACTAAGTCCTTGCTCCGCTAAGGCAGTGAGTGTCTCCCGGTCGTCTCTCAGGTCGATCTTCGTGCCAACTAGTATCATCGGCGCATCCGGGCAGTGGTGCTTGATTTCGGGATACCATTTGCTGGTGACGTTCTCGAAGGAGGAAGGACTCGTCACGGAGAAGCAGATTAGAAAGACGTCGGTTTGGGGATAGGAAAGCGGGCGTAGCCTGTCGTAGTCCTCTTGGCCAGCGGTATCCCATAAGCCGAGACTAACTGGAATTCCGTCCACTACCATTGGTGCCGAATAATTGTCGAATCTGGAGAAAAAACCGTGTTAGAAAATCCGAGCCAGGTTTCTCTCGCGCGTGTGTCTAAAGGTGACTTTAAGGAAGATGTGATTCAGAATGGATTACTTCCTGTAAGAGGGTGGCCAATACTGCCAAACTATTATTAGCAACCCCACTTTGCGACTCAAAGACAGTCAAAGCTTTCCAAGCATCTCCATTTAAAACTAAAGTAAGACAACTGGGACTGTGGATTTGTCCTCGAGTAAGGTGTAAGTTGATAATTTCTGGGAGAATCAGACGAATTTGGAAATTCTGTTTAGTTTGTGCTTTGTATTAACTTAACAAACTTGTATTATCTGGTACCAACTTATTCAAGGTTGATTATTTTGTACCAATTTTTCAAATTTTTATTATTTTATATAAACTTATTGAATTTTTATTATTTTGTACCAATTTATCAAATTTTTATTATTTGGTACCAATTGCCAGATTTCAATGCGCAATACAACAAAAATTCACACTGGACTAGAATTCGGCTTAAACCTTGGTTACTATTGCTATCATACTCACACGGTGGGCACATATTCCCCTGGGAAGCTATCCGTCGTGTACGATATCAACATACAGGTCTTCCCCACCGTACCATCCCCTACGACCACACACTTGATCGGCCGGCCAGAACTCATGATTTTGGGACCACTGAAACCAAATTGCATCCAACGATAACAATCATTTCCCACATTCCTGGTGGAAATGGAAACATTGGAAAAATTGCAAACATTGACAATAGAAACCTTGTAAAACTTGTAAACATTGAAAATGGAAACATTGTATATGAAAATATGGGAAAACTAGCAAACACTGAAAATGGAAACATGGGAAAGTTGGAAAAATTGCAAAATTTTGAAACATCTCCAAGTACCAATCGGCGAGCAATTACTGAAGAATTTGAGATGGGAATAATCCGAAGAGAAGATTACCGGAGAAAAGAGGTACGATTGGGGCAGGGTTGGTGAAGGTTAGTGTGTACAGCTGCCGTGAGAGAAGGGCTTGCCCTTAGGAGGAGCCTCCCTCGACGAGGACCAGCCGCCTTTCTGACACTCACCGAATAAGGATAAAAGGCTCGATTGCTGAGGTCGTCGATTGCAGTGTGTGCGGCTCGGTCTCGGGAGCGGCGGCGGCTTAAAAGCTCCGAAAACTCGATGCCATGGCGGTGGAGGTCGAGGGCGGCTTGTCGGGCAGTAAACGAACCTGGTGGACGTGCGGTGTGTGCGGGCTGTTTCGCCTGGTGACAGATGTTCGTGCGGCGATTCTCTTCCTGCCCTTCCTTCACCGAATTCTCGCCCCTCGGAACTCGCCGCTGGCGACATCTTGCGGCCACCGACAATCCTACGAGGTCAGTGACCCGATTCTCATTTTTGTACGAGTTGCATTGTTGTTATTGTTATTGTTTAAGAGGTTGTATGTGTGTGTATGTACTGCGAGAAGAGGTTGGAAAATTGGTTTTTCTTTTTTGACCTATTTGGAAAAAGTTAGAGTTTCGGGAATCTAAGCTGAAGACTTCATTATACATTTGATTTTCCTGTTTCGATTTCAAAAATTGGGAATTGGAGAAAGTCGGGTCGAATAAACTCAAGTCAACGTCGAAACGATTTCGTATATTCGTTAATCGTAGCAGTCTCGCCGAATTCTAATATGCTTAGAATTTCACAAAATGTACAAAATTGCGACATGCTGGACACACGTCAGCCACAAAATCGAGAGTTGCTCGCCAAGAATCGGTTAAATGCAGCAACTGGCTCGTACACCGAATGGTTTCCCTGGCTCATGCACGGAGATACTTGATTATTCAATGGAGCGATTGGCTTACACGACCAATCGTGTTAGTAGACTTAAACTGTACTGGCGTAAAAACTTCCCATAGAAACGGCTTGGTTTGCGATATATATTTATGTCCGTACTATCCAACAGTTGCTTTCGAGCGCATCCTCGTCCAACCGATCCATTCGTTTGATTGGGGACTTTCGGTTTGAACGAAGTTGCTCCCAAGAGCTAATAGTCGGACAGCACCGATTCATGTAGAACTAGATGAACTCCGTTATATGCTTTGGCATTCTCCTTGTTACGTGTTACGTTATAAAAACACTTATAGAATTACTTTGTCGTAACATCTCGCGTAAGAGCCGAACTTAGGAGCTCGTCGCCTGCTCGAGTACAACCAACGGTCTTTGTATACGTGGAAAAGTACAAAATGCTCGTACGATTAATAACAGGTTTCGTTGGGTACCGCGTGCAATGGAGAGAAGGTGTCTGGGTCCATGGTCAATTGCTGAAGGTGCACAGTATCATCTTTCTACCAGCGCACAGTACAAACCCAATCGCCTTCTTTCCACCAGCGCACTGTACTTGGCACCGGACGTCTATACTCGTAGAAAAAGATTGCGAGCAGGCACGATACTGATTCCTCGAGAACGAGTTCCTAACTATACAGGTCGGAAGAGAGTCTATGTCCGAACTGTCCAAGGCGCCGCTCTCTCGAACAGCATCATCGAATCGAAAGAATGAAACTCCGGACCGTTCGGCAGCGACCCTCGGACAGCACCGGTCGATTTGTTCCCACACAATTCTCCTTTCACTGGATTCCGGAGTGGATCGCGTCTTATTTGGCAGATTGGACTCTCACTCTCTTTGTCTCTCTCGTCTGAATAATGCGTCGGAAATAAATACGGTTTTGGTAAGACGCGCGTCGATCGACCTTAAGTGCTGGTCACCCCCTTGCGCGCTACTAGTAGATTTAATACTGGCTGTTTCATGATGTAAGAGACGGCTTTCTTGTGCGTCACCATGGTGAAGTCGTAACCGTTGCACTGGAGGATCTTGTCGTGCATTCTGAGGCCACCCTTAGCCGCTGGAGAGCCCTCGTACACTTCGGTCACATAAATCCCCTGTGAAATAGAAGAGGGATTTTCATTAATTATATTCCCCCTTTTTCTTAGCTTCCATCGGCTCTCACATTGTCCGTGTAGCCCTGTGGGCTTTTCCTATAGTCCTGGTCAATCCCACCACCGATCTTGAAGCCACACCTCATCACTTCCTCCCCATTCTCATTGATCTCTGTTTCCTTGTACAGTGTTATTGGTATCTGTGGAAAACAGGACAGTCCTTTGTCAATACAACAAGTACAAAGATACAAGTACATACTCGCACCATATAGAAACTTATGGAGAGGAAAGTGAGTCAGACCCACACCCAAGTGTCTGGTCCCCACCTAGTGATAACCGACGGTGCTGATTATATGCTTTCCTTATGGGAAACACAATTAACTATAGGATGATGATGACCAGATGGAGATCATAAAAGTATTGAAAAATAATAATTGACATAGAATAAATTGGCAAGAAATCTTAGAAATTGGATCTAGTGACACTGAATCATAGAAATTGGATAACTTGCCACTGAATCATAACAGTTGGACAAGTCGATACCAAATCTTAGAAATTGGGTAAATTGGTACCAAATCATAAAAAGATGATGAATGAACTGATAAGAAACAATTGAGATTCGATAAATTTGTACTAAATATTGTCGAAGGTGGGGACCAGGCAAAAAGACTGGGGTAACAAGTCTCGCGTAGTTTAAGGGTTGAGGAATAAATCGGGAGGATACGTACACTGAGGCATTCCATAGCAGTACCCGCCTGATGCTGAAAAGCCATTTTCGCGCACATAATGCCTGGAGATGGTGAGAGCAGAGCGGACGGCCACGCAGTTGCGATTGACAATTGGAGTTGCTGGCTATTGCGAGGTGAACTCGCGATCGATGGGAGTCGCGGAGCTCGAGGAGATCTCCTCTCGACGGGGATGAGACCTTATCAATATTGTATTAGCCTGTAACAAGTGGCGGAGAGCGAGACAAGGGCTCACTCGAGGATTGGTAGAGTTTCTCGAAGGCCGATAGTGATTGTACGGTGCCACATTGACAGCCGCACTCTCGGGGCTTGGCACCACGGCGACCTGGGAGTTCGGCAACGCCTCGAGTAGATGGAGTACGGTGCTTCGTCGGTGAGGCTCCAGGCTCTGCCACATCTACTGGCCCTCTGTGGGCTTTATCTACTGGGGGAAAAGGATTGGAAGTTGGAAGTCGATTCTTATAATGACTCACATAAAAGGTATCTTCTTGAACTACATTGTTCGAGAATGAAATAGATATCACACAAAAAAGCGAAGTTTTCAATCAAAGATACCACACGTTAATTAATTAAATAACTTGCATCTCTAACTTTAAAATGCGGCTGTCGCGCGCCGTACAAGGGACTACTACTTGGCGCGAGACTCTATCGAGTCTCTTGATTCAACTTATTTCTATCAGTAATTCAGGAATAATAAAGGCCGAGGTATTGTTTCTCCAATCTTTATTAACAAGCCGAACGAGTACAGCTTGATCAAGTTCGACTCACCCGTCAAACTCGCTCCTCCCACTCTCCGTCAATGACAACGAACGTCTTAATTAATCGGCGGACATGGTACGCGTATTCGTATAGGATATGATACATGAAGTGTCCTAGGGTTTCAGAGTTCTCTTTACACATTTAGCAGAGCTCACGTCCGAGATAATTCACGCTTACATCGGGTGACTGCCTTCGCTTTTAATTGCCGCTGACTTGAAATCAATTCGCAAGCTTTGGTCAGGTCCTCAAACCTACACAAGAGAATTATTCCTCCTCGCCACTTATAGTTAGACGAGCTCTAATAGAAATGGAGTAGAAAATCTAAATCAAACTTTCGACGATTGTTTGTGGACTGCGGATTTTTGTGGAAGTATCTAGACTTTTTTGCTGACACCCTGACGAATTCAGAATTTGGTATCGAGTAATCCAAGTTGGATAAGTTGGTACCATAAAATATTAAGTCTACTGCGCGTTTCGTACTGATAAAGTATCCAATAGTTTTCCTTCCATCGACTAGAGTTCACTACACAATACGATAATAAATAATTGATACTCGCATAGAAATTCGCAGTCCAATCATTACGAATCAATCAGCGAAAAGTAATGGAAATTCTGTCGTAACGGGGCGCGTTCAATCATATGTACAATCTTAAATTACCCTAAGTCTCAATCGAGCACAACGCAACACGAGAACCGTCGCCAGGATTTAGTGTAAAGCTCGTATAAAAAGGCACCTGCACTTTTTTTCCCCGGCAGGCAGGTGGCCAAGATAAAAACTGGGGATGATCAACTTCTCGGAACGACGATACTTTTGGCAGTGGATTGGATTTCGCGTGCGAAGGAATCACTTGGTGTACACAACCATACAAAGTTCGGACACACTCAGTCGTGAGACGATTATATCATAGCCAACTGTCTTTTCTAAATTGACTTCCCCCACTTAGCGCAGACTTTAGCTCTCGATCGGATTAATCTACCTCTGCCCGTTGATTATGAATAGCCCGCGGATTTGCGTGCAAGTATAATTGATTTGGATCAGTTGGTACCAAATAATTGAAATCGGACAAATTGGTACTCGCATAGAAATCCGCAGTCTAATTATGAACATTAATATTCGGTTTATCTCGTCCCGTTACAGTTACATTCTCTATTACACCTAGACTCGAAGTACGACCGCGTCTTACAGTAATCGTAATGTAAAAAGGATACCAGGCTCGCGGAAAACCTAAGGTGACACTGAAAGTCGTCGGGGTGAAACGCAATGGCAGTAACAGTAAAGTAGAGAGAAAGAGAGAGAGAGAGAGAGAGAGAGGGAGTGTCTAACACTCCTGATTCTTCCTAGTAGTCGTCAGAGAGTTTCAAACTATCCATTGCCGGAGCCAATTCTCGCAAGTGTTGAGCACGGGAGTTAAAGCGCGACGGCGCCTCGCGGAGTTGTTGAATATCGATCATACGTGTATCGTGAACTCCTGTCTCTCCTGTTCTTTCTTTTGTTGGTATCTGAAACATAGAAAAGGCAGGCTTCTTAATACTCCGCGGTGAAAGCTGTCCGCAAAGTTGGCTTCATGCAGTGTTGTATCTGTTTTTCCCCGAAAATATGTCTCTAATTTTATGCGACTTATTTACAAAGCTAACGAATTTTAAACCTGTCTACAATGCTGTAATTAGTAGACTGTGGATTTGTATCGGGATTGAAGCAAAACTATCAACTTCTCTTATTTGGTACCAACTTATCAAATTTCTGTTAATCTATCAAACATTGTTGATTTTACACAATTGAAATTAATCGAACTTCCATAAAAATCCGCAGTTCACTAATTAAGAACTCGAAACCGGTCAAGAGCGGATGATCTAACTCACGAAAGTGTAAACCAATGCTTCTGAATCCTCGAACCATCCAAATTGAAAATCGCTTCTCGCATGCAGATAAAAGCAATCCTTCAGGTTGCACGATTGGATTAAGAAGCAGTTGAGTGTCGAGGGAGTTGGGCAGTTAAAAAGATGGTAATTATACAGAAGTGATCCTCATGTGAAAATGAAGGAAAAACTGTTATATTTTATGCTGTAAATGCATTAATTGCCATCCAAGAGACTTATCCACGGCGGAGGAGCACAATATAGCCCCATAAGAACCCCATCAAAACAACCATATCACGAATAAATCTCTTCCATGGTAATTAATGCATTCCCACTAACGAAAACCAAAAAAAACCCTCTTCATTTTGACATCAGTAGGACTTCTGAATATTGACCAAAAAGGCAAGAAGAAGGTGTGAGCTTACTACGGTCTACGGAGGTTCGTGTCGATACCTAGCGAGCATAGATTCGACGGCTTCGATCGGTAGTCTACCCAAGCTGCCGCCATGGCGGGTCCCGGTCGACAGGCCCCATTCGCGATCACGATCGCGATCACGGTCACGGTCGCACTCCACGTCGCTCAACTCACGGCTGTCGCTGAACCCGCTTGGCGGCAACAGCGTCATGTCCTCCACCGAACTACAGCACAACATAGTGGAAGAGACCCCCTTCATACACTGAATCACCCAGTGGCGCGTTACGATCATTAGGCTTTTTGGGCAGAACATTATTACTTGGGGCCTTTCTTTGATATTATAATAATCCTAATACCGTTTGATCTTCGAATGTGATTCGCAGACCCGTGGGTCTTCGAGTTTGGATTCTAAGACCCTTGGGTCTTCGAGTTTCGATTCTATGACTCTTGGGTCTGGAACTCGGATGGTTTGCCCCTCGGGGTTGTACCAAATTCGCGAGGGTTGAATTTTGAAATTAATAAGGTAATTGGCTAATTTGCCTACTGCACAACGCGTCACTGGACTCACCCCTAAACCTAGTTTCAATGAGCTTTCATGGGCCAAGACTCTACTGGGTCGTCTCATGTCAGCTGGGAGGTCAAACTTCAAACGTCAGAGTTTCGACCGATTGGCTAAAGTTTCGCTGTGACCAATGATGGAAGAATGCGCGTCGATTTCAGCGCCCCCACCCCGATTGGAAGAGAGGGGGAGGAAGTTGGACGCGCTTTCCACCATCATTCCGTAGCATCGACATGAAACTGATGAGACCGCGACGGCGATAAAGTCAGGACAGAGTGCTATGTGGAAACAAACAAACCTTGGCTACCTGCGAGTGGACCGGCTGAGCTGTCGGGTCCTTCGTCTCGCGAGCGAGGGCGAACCCTCGTTGTTCGACTCGGTGCTCGACTCAACACCCCGCGAGGACACGTCTAGAAAAATATTTGGACTACCTGAACCCAGAAACAATTCCAGAGTATGTCAATTGCTCGCAAATCTCTTGAGGTTCAAGGGTTCTCGAGGCGCAGTCACTCGAACATTAATGTAGGACAGGTAATCTTCTGATTTTTTTATATATTCTTTTAGAAAATTTTAGTAAGTTCTTAAGAAAAGCAGCTTTCCGCACCAACTACCCTAAAGGGGACAGTTTGACTGTCTGAAATTACAATTACCTCTGTAAGGTTTCACTGGCACGCGATAACTAGGCCCAGCGCATTCCCCGCAAGGACTACCGGAAGTGTCGCTTCCGGAACCCTGTCTCGTCGAGCGCAGTTTACTCTCGGCTTCCGCGATGCTCGGGAAGTACCTTTGCTTGTGCCAACTGGAGGTTTTAGACCTGCAATTGAAAACAGACCAGAAAGACGAGGGAAAGCCATGCTTTAATGTTGAAGAATCTGAAATTACCTTTCGAATCCCACAGTCGATCTCTCGTAATCAATCGTATTGATATCCTCGTTTTCCAAGTGGCCGAATGTCTTGAACTGCATCGTGTAATCCAAAGTCGCGGTTGTCACTGATCGATTCTCGCGTCCTGGCACACTGAACGTCGCGTACGGGCTGATCTCGTACATTTCTGTAATTGAAAGATCGAATCTTAGATATAATTAAAGCCGGGACATTAAGGGGGGATTCTCGTGTAACAGATCCCGAAGTCAGCGATTGTTAGCCAGTAGCTTGAGTGGCTGGCGATAATTGGATTTGAAGAACAATCAACGTGACGCAAAGTTTATTTTCTTCTCGAGTCATTCGATTTTATTGCTGTTTGACGAGAATCCACCCCTTAAATACTCACCAGATCCATGATCATTGGCTTTGTGGTTGTCCTGTTTCACAGGCGAACTAGTGTAAACCTGGTGATTTCTCCTATTATCGCGTTCAGCCATCGATTTTAATTGTACCGTGGACATGCAACTCGATAAATGATGATGTTGCTGTTGCTGCTGTTGCTGCTGAACCAAACCCAGGCCTGATTGTTGAGACTGTTGCTGTCCGGGGAGTATTTCTCCTAGATAATTCGCCCTGAAAGATGAATTTATTAGATTAAAAGCTAAAATAACTCATTCTTAATTGAGAATGTCATGATGAATCTACAAACCTTCCGCTTCGCTTCAGCATCACGTATCCCAAGATCACCGCGGAAACGATCAAAACAATCGCGCAAACCAGTGGAACAACGACATAAAGTACTTTATGATTGGGCAGTGTCTTCTTCACGTCGTCCTCCATAATCAAATCATTCGGTGGTCCAATACTGACTCCACTCAACGTAGTCGTCGCGAATTCCATCTGAGTTTGAGTAGATCCAGCGTCATTGTTCGCAGTCAGGCGCAAACTGTACCAAGAAGCGATCTTCAAGTCGCGGATAATCAAGTTCTCCGTTGCACGACTTGCTACTAGGATCCAGGACTCCGTCGGGATTCGTCGTCGATATTCAACTGTGTAATATTGGATTGAGCAGCCACCATTGGGCCAGGACAGAAGATTGAGCTTGACGGAGGTTCCATTAGCCGATATTATGTCTCGTTCTTTTGGCAGTAGAGGAGCTGAAGTTGAGAAGGTCATAAGAGAATTCATAAGTTAATCCTTTAAGTTATTGATTTAATATAAGGTAAGTTAATCACCTGTTCCTTTTGTATTCGCACTAATCGAAGCACTCGGATCTCCAGTGCCCACGCGATTATGAGCTGTCAGATAAGCCAGGTAGGAGGAACCGCACTTAAGTCCCGTTAAAATGAATTCAGTCTGCTCGGGAGATAATGCGATTTCCTCCCAGTCGCCTTGGTCCCTTTTGTAACTTAGAACATAGCCTGGAATTCATTGAATCATTTCAAATAAAAGTCTTAAACAGACTTTTGGATGTATGTTTTTTATTCGTTGACAAGTACCTTGAATAGTTGCTCCACCATTATTCGGATGATTCCACCTCAACCTGATACTATTCGTCGTTGTGTACTGCAATTCCAACATCGGAGCCTTGGGCGGCATCACAACTACCAGTGTATAAGTAATCGAATCGTCACCAAATAGATTGTTGGCTGAACACGTGTAATTCCCAGCAACCGATTGTTCCAAGCCTTGAAGAAAACTCAAATACAGTCGACGCTCCCACAATTTTTGTACGATTTTGTTACATACCTCGTATGTTTAAATGTCCATCAGGAGTGATTTCGTAATGACGACCTGTCGACACTTGGCCGTTCCTGTAAGTCCAAATAGGTCGAGGGGTTGGATTCCCGACAACGAGACAGGAAAGAGTAACTGAGGATTTCACTGCTCTCCTTAAGAGTTGAGAAAAGGATGCTACTCTTGCTGGAGCTATAAGATGTGTTAATCATGTCACAAATGATTCAATTAATATTTTAACAATAATAATAATTTTTATGTATTTTATAGAATTATTAACAAACCCCTGGTATTGGTGGTTTGAGTGACAATGGTTGTAGGCTCCCCTTCGCCAAGCCCGGTAGTCGCTGATACCCAAAATTCGTATAATCTCCTGAAAGATAGATATGAATTAGATTTTGAAAGATGTTGACGTTTCTGAGCTTAATAAACTATTTTAAATAAATAAGTACTACCTTTCGACCAGGCCTCGCAATTCCATAGTAAGCGTATCCGTCGGCGATGGTGGCTCATGCATAGTGTGCGTCTTGTGATTATTGGAGCCAGCTTCCTTACTATAAACCGTGTAATTGGAGACATTTCCATTGGGCTGCAAGGGCGGCAGCCACGAGACTAAAATACTCTCCGCAGTCAGAGCCAAAGCTTTTATGCCCGCGGGTGGCCCCGGCACTGGAATTCCCATTCATTAATTTCACGTCTCCCATCTCTTCAATCTGATTACTTTAAATTTGTCCGCTCAATAATTACCATCTTCCTCCGTCGTACAGAATATCGGTGGACTCAACACACCGTCTCCAGCCCCGGTGTATGCCAATACGCGAATAGAGTAGTTTGTGTACTTGTACAGAGTATGCAAATAAGTTTCAATGCTGGACGTCTTTTTCACTTCTCCGACGGTCGAAATGTCCACTGGAGAATCGGGAATGAATGAATAAACAGGTTTGTAAAAGGTGTCCCAACAAGAGTCTCTTTAATTGTTAGATAGCAAATTTAAATGAAAAGAAAATTAAATAAAAAATGTAAATGGCAAACCAAGAAATATTTAACATTAAATATGAAGAGTTTGAAACCAATTAATTATGAGCTTAAAACTCACTGTTGTCAGTGGGGACCGGCCGATAGTAAACCTTGTAACCCTGAATGATTCCACCGTGTTGATGCGGTGGAGGAGCAGTCCAGGACACCTTCACACTCTGAGAGGAGAGTGGATCGCAAGCGACTTGTGTCGGCGGTGTTTCTGGCACTGGAATAAAGAGATTATTATGTTTAGATAGGAGATTTATATTCTCAACATCAAGTTTTATTGGTACATTGCCCAATGAATTAATTATGTTGATTGCCTGTTTTTTACCTCCTTCTTGAGTGGTTCCTACAATAGGAACGCTTGCAGGTCCACTGGCAATGCTGTTGAAAGCCCGAATCGATATGTCGTACTTGGTGAACTTCCTAAGACCCGTGAGCTGGACTTTGGTGGTCGTCCAACCGTTCACTGTCAAACTTTTGCTTTGATTCACTCCTGAAGTCGAGGATGAGTGCTCGGACCATGTTACAATGTAGCCGGCTAGGTCGCCGTTGCAAGACTCCTTCGGGGGAGGCTGGCAAAGTAAGAGAAACATTCTATAAATGCTGAATTGTAAAGTAAACCTGGGTTGTTTCCCTTTAAAGGGATTCTTTCATTTATAACTATTTCCCAATGTTTCCTTACCTGCCAGCTAACGATCAGTTCACCAGGACCAGCCGACTGGACTCGAATATTCTGCGGTGGTTCCGTCGGCGCTGGAAATAAAACACCGATTAACTTCCAAGTCCGGCGCACACTTTCCCCCAACGAGTTCCCCAATCGAGGAATCTCTTCCCCGTGCAACGACGGCGGGAAATCAGTTTACGCGAATCCCAGGTGTAAGTGCTTGGCAAATAAGAGTACCTTCTTCCTGGGTCTTGGCCACGACGGGCTCGGTGGGCGCGCTGGCATCGATCGAGTTTATCGCAAATATGCGAAAAGTGTAGGTGACGGCCGGGTGGAGTCCGCCCACCAAAGCCACTTCTTGGTCCTCTCCGGTTGCTTCGAACGGGGAGAGGCCTGCGAGGATTGTATATTCGATCACAAAACTCCTGGAGGGTAAATAAGTAGAGTGCGGACTTGCACGCGAGCATCGATTTTTAGTATTGAATTGCGCGTTCAAATCTTGGGGATAGCGGGAAAAGTAAACTCAGTACCAATTTATCAAATTTTTATCATTCTACACCAACTTGTGAATCCTGAATTCGCCCGGTTTTACCAAAAATTCTAGATTTCGCAGAATTCAAATCAATTATATTCCATATAAATCCGCAGTCTATAAATGAGTTCAACGGGGTAGACGTACCGTTTTGAGTGGGATGAATAGTATTTCCAGTGCTAGTAGTTCCTGGGGTGTGGGTCACATTGTGGGTCTTGGTTGGTGACCAATCATCGGCGCTCCCGTGATTCAAGGATTTGTATTGGATCACGTAATTCTGGATTGGACTATTCCCGTCGAAAGCTCTTTTCCAAAGGAGTCTAATGGACCTTGAGCCGATTTCGATGACTTCTAGGGAAGCTGGTGGATCTGGTCGCTCTAATTCACAACAATTAACAATTAAATTACATTAAATAAAATTAAATCCTGTCTTTAATCATTGTCTGTATTAGAATTATTACCTTGAACAGCTAGGTAAATTAGGTGTTCGCTTCTCCCATAAGCATTGTCAGCCGTGCACCTGTAAACCCCCGAATCCTGACGGTCACTCGTCCCAATCGACAATTGGGACTTCAATCCATTATCGGTTTTGATCTGACTTATGCTTAGTCTGTGACTAGTCGTGTCCATTCGGTCGCTATTGTGCATCCACTGAACTTCGATCGGATTGTCGCCGATCACAGTGCAGTCCAGAGTCACCGATTCCCCTCGGCGGATTGTGACATTCTTACTTTGGAACTCGAACCTGGCTGGTTCTTTGAACAGGATTTATTAATTAGTCTGCGGATTTCCATGCGAATATAATTAATTTTGATTTCATCGAATCGACAATGTTTGATGAAGAAGATCGGGATTCGAGGATTTCAATGATAAACTTACCATGTACGGAGACGTAAATGACTTTACTGAGACCCGATCCAATATCATTGTTTGCCCTGCAGAGGTAATGTCCTTCGTCTTGGGGGCTGGCTGACGCCGTCCACAGGGAACCATTGGGTAATATCGTCAGTCGACCATCGGTGCCATCGATCTGTAGACATTCCAGCTATCAGTACGACTAAGATCTTAATCTAATTCAAACTTAAGGCTGTGGAGATAAATCTTGTACTTGAATATAAGAAATGCCCAAATGCTAACAATTGATTGAAATCTGGAGAGGTTTATAAATCCATTCAGAGCTGGCTGAGCGGAATACCGAACATTCCATAGCAGCTTCAAAGATCTCCTATTAAAGTACTAAATATTGATCTCCGATACATCCTTAAAGGATTGGCAGGCTTTCTCCCGAGACTACGGATTACTTGTACACCTAGCTAAATATTGAGTGATGATGCTAAACGCGACTACTACTAATCAGTAGGGGAGGCCCAGCTTAATAAAGGGGAGATAATGGAATGGTTAATGGACCAGAGGGTGGTAGTCGTTGGAGGATTTCCCTCGCGCCCTCAGCCAGGTGATCCTCGGTTGTGGGAATCCTTTGGCCTCGCAGTGCACGTTCAAAGGATTGCCGAGCAGGGTCGCGACGTCTTGGGGCTCGTAGATCCACTGCGGTGGCACCTTCACCAGCAATTCCGCCGTGTGATTCACCTTGGCTGCGCTGTTCGTTGCGACGCACGTATATTTACCGCTGTGCCGGGACGAGAGCTCTTTGAATACCAGGAGACTGAAGAACTCCGCTGCTCTCTCCTCGATCTGTAATTAAGTTTTCCAATTTGAATTAATTAGGACCAACTTATGAATTCAGGTTTTACCCAAAATGGTAAATTCCACTATTTATTTCCATACAAAATACAAACTCGCGGTTCAACCACTTACCCTGAGCGACGAAGGCAAAGGTTCTCCGTCCTTTAGCCAAGAGAAATAAATCGGCAGATCGCCGGAAGTCACGCTGCATGTCACTTGCGCGCGACTGCCTTCCTGCAGGTTTGGGGGGAAACTAAACGGAATCATCAACGGTGGACCTGCAAGCAACACACGAAAATAGATTCAGGGATGAGCGCCGAGAGGACGTCTGCGCCGGCAGTTAATTGCAACAGCGGCAGATGCGTCCAAGCACAGGAGCTGCAGCTGACTGATGACTTACTACTGACGGTGAGTCGGATGTCCCTGCTCGCCGTCTCCCCGGATCTCGCTCGGACCAGGCAGGTGTAAGTGCCGGCCTCGCTGGGCGCGACCTGGGATATGGTGAGGTGGCCCTCGGAATCGACGCGGTGCCTTATATCGAGAGGCAGCTCGTCGCCGCCACGCGACCACTCGACCGACGTGATGGGGTAACCGGAATAAGGGCACGCTATGCTCGTGTCCACGCCTGCTATGGCGCGTACTGGGCCAATGGATCGAATGTACGGTGGACCTGGAATTCGCGGTCGAACGCACTGGTCAGCATAGTATTCGCTACCAATTTATCTAGTCTCTATTATTCGGTGCCAACTTATCCAAGTTCTATTATTTGGTACCAATTTATCAATTCCAAATTGGCAATTTTTTTAAATATTGAGATTTTACGCAATTCAACTCAATTATATTCCATACAAATTCGTAGTCTATACTATATTCGTCTCCGATCGGAGCGGATGATTAATATTAATTACATCCGAAGGTAGAAGATGGAAGAAAGACTGGGCATTGAACCTTAAACAATGAATAATTGCGCCGCTTCTTCGCATCGATTATATTGTCCTTCAATGCCATTATACTTTCTAAATGAGGGATATCATTTGAGTAATTGATATCCCACGGGCTCCTTTGTGCCAATCGACATTATCGATTACCAAATGTCCAGGATAATAATCAGGCCTACCATAAATGTTGAGCCTGGCTTTGTGCTCAACAGTAGCCAGGGTATTCGAAGCGACACAGGCGTAGAGTCCGCCGTCCTCAGCCCCCGCGGTAGAAATGTTCAAGTGGCTGATCACGTCCCCCGATTGATCGACATATTGGCCGATCGCGTACCTGGGGTTTAAATGGAAAAGTGATGGGATGAATTAGGGGGATGTGGGATAGTCGATCTCCTAATTTTTAGGTTTTTTTTCCACAAAACTCATTAATCAGACCAGTCACTTGACGAAAACCGCCATTTGAACTTTTATTGGCGGTCTTTTGCCTAGTAAGGAGTAGGGAAAAAGGTGGCTACCTGTGACCTGCTGCAATCTCGCCGAGAGGTTCGCCGTCGAGCAACCAGGTGAAGGATGGGGGAGGTGATCCTGTCGCGGAACATCTTAAGGAGACTGGGGGCCCTGGTCTCAGGGCTTGCTCGATGAATGTGTACTGTAATTCTGGAACTGTGTCTGAAATTGAAACCATTAATTTCAAGGAGATTGCAATGGCAGCTTATTTGATTTTTAATTGGTTGATTGGTTTTTTCTTTCGAATTTTCGAATCTAGGTCAAAATATCCCCTTAACACCTGATCGAAATTGATTGATTTCTGGAGCAGACTTTGTCTCACCTCCTAGTTTGAGCTCGGCGGAAGCCTGCGCGTTCTCCTTATCACTCCTGACGAGGCACTGGTACATCCCTTTGTCCTTGCGACCGACCGAGCCTACCACGAGGACCAGCGGTGCCAGCAACTTGATCCGCGCGTCCTGCGCGGTCAATACGGGCATGCCGTCGTGTAACCACTCGACGCTTTCCACTGGATAGCCCTCGACCGTGCAGTTCATCGTGGCCGACTCGCCGGAATTGATGATCTGTAAATAGCGGTTGTAGCAAAGGCTCGCTTCAACGCTCGGGGTTAATGTCCCCTTGCGATCCTGCGGGATCGATCCGCTCTCCTCTCCGAGCACAATGCTCAAATGAGTGGAGAGTTAAGTAGCCTGTGATGCGATTAACACTCTCGGCCGACTCTTATCACTTTTCATTGGGTTTCGCAAGTTGATTTCACAAAGGAATCGATTCATCGTCAATAGAGTATGTAATAAGAAGATACTTTCAAACTTGAAACGAACTTTGAACTTTGAACATCAAAGTGTATCTTTAATTCTTCCGAACTCTGAATTTTGCACTTTGAACTACAAAGTGTGTTTGTAATTGTCTGAAGTTGATTTGACAAAGGAATAAATTCATGAGAACATGTAAAAAGGAGACACGTCGAAGGTGCGTTTTTAATTAAAAGGACTGAAGCTGATGTTGCAGAGATTCTTAAATTGGATGCGCGCTATAAATGCAGGCCTTCGTTAGCTGGCTAATAATGACAGGTAACTGTGAAACAAGAGGGACAGGAATTGAGGTTGCAGTCATACTTGGTAACTTTTAATGCTTTAATCCTATGGACGATAATATGTTATTCAGTTAGAGACGACTGGCGGCCTGTGAAATTAAAATCTACCGCGGCCCTCATAAAGGGAGGCGCTTAATAAGCATTTAATACACCGCGCACTTGGAATTAATGCCCTTTACATTTCACTCCGAGTTCCCGGCCGGTAATGCGAACTTCCCTGTTGGGGGAGACGGAGTAAGCTTCTCAAAGGGGGAAATGCCCCGAAATTGTACACAAGGAGGTATTATATGAGTTTCGTGGGATGGAATAAAAATTAAATCAGTCAAGAGTGACTGGGAAAAAGTGACCTGGATTTAAATTAATGTCTCATTCGTTTGCCGGAGCATTAGCAAATAAAGTCCGGTTTTAATAATCACAACTTTTAATCCATGCAGCGTAGAAAAATGGGAGAAATGGTACCTGGACACGAGGTTCTATGCGCGCGTTGAGCTTCGACGTGACAGAGAGATGCGTCTCGGCTCTCTGCTCGCCGACCTGATTACTCGCCCGGCAAATGTACCTTCCTGCGTCCTGCGCGTCCACACGACGGATTTGCATGAGATCGCCCCAGAGTGTGATTCGCCCGAAGGATTCCACTGGTATCGAATGTCCTGCGACAACAATACTTCTATTTTAGTTAATCAATACTTCCATGGTCTGTTTCGAGGATGTATTGGGGATTGCGATCGAAACCCAAAAATTTAACTTTCGCAATTTGTTGTTTCCACTAATCAAAGGTCCTACCATTAACATCGCGGTACCAAGTGAAGACAGGTGGTGGGCTTCCCTGAGCGGAACAGGTGAGATGAACATCCGAGCCACTCTCCGCTGAAATAGCAATCTGCGATCTTTGGGTCAGTCTCGGCGGCACAGAGCTCGTCGGTTCTGCAATCAAATAATTATTTTTTGATTTATTCATGATTATTTTCATTTCATATCTTATTCATTTGATGCATTCGATTTATGAATTATTCACCTGTGACTGTCAGCGTGGCAGGTTCACTGCGCCGTCTCTCACCAGTAAGTGCGTGGAGAGTTAAGCAGGAATATGTGGCTCTGCCGTCTTCCGGCCTCGCTCCTCTGATATGCAGGTCTCCTTGGGATGTCACCACGAATCTTCCTCCTGGACAAATCGATCAGTTCCAACTCACACGACTGAAATTATTTGCTTCCAACTTATCCAAACTTTACATTATTTGGTATCGATTTATCCAGTTTGTATTAATTGATACCAATTTATCGAATTCCTATTATTTGGTACCAACTCATGAATTCTGAATTCAGCTGGTTTTAGCGAAAAACTCTAGATTTTATGGAATTCAAGTTCGCCTTATTTCCATACAAATCCGCAGTCTGCTCTAATTAATGTTCCACTGATTGGACGGTGTATTGGCTTATCTCCGCTCTGGCCAGCCAATATTTTCGGTGGGGGAGGAGTGGGAGGGGGAGGGTAAAGGTTATGCAAAATCCAAGGCATCTGTCGATGAAACCCCGTCAAATCGGGACGCGGAGAGCGCCAGGCGTGAAATTTTCAATTTGGCCGAGCTCGGACCGATTCTTTCCTCCAGTCAGCCGGCAAATTCTTCCTCATCCCGGCCGCGCGACGGCCCCTACGTGACCAAGATTTTTCCCTAAGTCTCGTCCTTACCCAGGAAATGAGTATCCGGCCGAGTGACCTTTAGCGAGGGAGCTACCTCTCCACTGCAAACTTTATAAAACCTCGAGAGAATCGATGCTCTTAAATCCGAAAATCTTTAGTTCTCTTGCGCCCAATCAATATAACAGCCGCATTGCTCATTGTTCTATTCCCGTTTTACCTTCGGCGGAATTGGACTAGTTTCAAAATATTCTAACAATTTTATCCTCAAAACTCAACACCACAGGAAAACACGTGTTCCATATTCAACTAAATCTATTCTCCTTTCCAGTATTTAAAATAGAATTAAAACAGAATTAACAAATCAACAAAAGACTCAAATTCTTAAAACATCAAGGAATCCTAGTTCCAACACATTTCCTTTTCCACCCTCAAGAGCCTCGGAGCTCTCGCGTCTCCCACCCTAGGAAACTTGCATCCTTTAGACTCCCGTTTCCCGAAGCACATCAAGTTGAATGCTACCCGCGCATTTTCCGAGCAATCCTCAGATCCTCCAGCTCCGCCACGTCCGTCGAAGACAGGCAGGAATCGAACCGATAATACCAGCAGGCCATTAATGACGCAGGCCCATTGTCGCGATATTCCCTCGGCGTGATAAGCGTGGGAGCATCCGGCGAGCACGTACGAGCACATGTGCCGGTACAGCTGGCGGATCCTCTCTCTCGCTGTGCATACGGCGAGCCGCTGTTGCCCGCCTAGTTACGAAACAAACGTATCACGCCCCGACACGACGTGATGTTACCCATGATATCCAGCGTGCGAGGGAGCGAGCGGGAGAGCGCTCGCGCGAGGATCCGAGAGAGACTCCCGCGTACACCAGGACCTGTTACGTGCAGCCGAGCGGCATAAATATGTATGGGACATGAATGCCTGAGCGTGTACCAGGACCAACTCCACTGGCGAGTTAGCCCCGTAGATATTACATCGGAGACCACCAACAGCCTCTCTTTCTCGCGGCCTTCGCACATATTTCCATCTCTTTCCACTTCCCCATGCAAATGCCACGGGATCTCCTCGTTCCATGGGGTCAAGTGTCCTCCCCGGGGAAGAGTTATGGGTTGTTAGAATTCGCGGCGAATGTTAATCAGGAGATTAAGGATTTTTGGGGGAAATTGGGGGAATTTAAATTGTGTGAAATCGACAATTTCTTACGGAATTCGTCGGGTTCGGTATTCGCGTCTTCAGTGTTTGTAGAAGTTGGATAGGTTGGTGCCAAATAATATACAATTTTGATAAGTTGGAACGAAATAATGTGAGTTGAATAAGTTGGTACCGAATAACAAAATTTGATACTTTTGGGCTAATCGAAATATGTCAACGCGAAATGTACCAATAAGAATTGATACTTGCAGAGAATTCCGCAGTCTAGTAATCAGAGTTAACTGGGTTGGAAATTCAGGCCAGGTGTGGAGGATCACGTCACCAGCAGACGGTGCTAAACATGAATCAAGATTCCTCTCTCCTAGTTTAAATTGGATAGGACTGGACAGTGCTAACAGAGGCCCATGCCAAAATCTCCACGCTAGAAAATAGTCGGCCTTAGTGACAGGAATGATTCACTCTCACCGTGAGGAATAATGAAAGGAGTTGTTTAGCTGCTGGAATTCACCCCGCGGAGGTTTCATTGAGCGCTGGTAACAAGATTGAAACAGCATCTGTGTCGCTGTAGTCGAGACAGCAACTCTCCTTTCTCATTTTCCTCCCTTTAGCTGGGTTCTCTATCTTTCCGTCTTAGTCCCTAATGAAATCGACGGTGTTCTCGTCGAGACTCAAGGGGTTACATCCAGCGAGAAGCCAAAACGCAGAGGAAAATCTTTCGGAAAATGCGAATGTTCGCGTTGTACCCAACTCCTTAAAAAGTTCACTTGCCGCTCGGCACTTGTTTCTTTCTCGTTCGATTCCTGGCTCAAGTTTTGCAATTTTCCCGATATTAAAACGTTCGCGATTCTTTCCTGGGTCAATGTAGACTGTTTTCGAGTCGCACTCGCTCTAACTGCAACCGATTCACTGTTTGCTCTGGTACAACCTCATATTACTGCTACTCTGTTCATTCCGGGGCGATCTCTCTCTCTTTCTCGCAATATTTCCCCGGCTCCCTCGGAATTTCCATATTTCTTCCGTCCGTATTTATTTTCCCCGTCGCTGATATTAAAGCGCGACAGGGTCCTCCCGTGCCGGCTCTCTCTCTCTCTCTCTCTCTCTCGCTCTCCACTCTTTCCCTTTCGCCATTCTCAAGACCAACCCCGCGCTCGAGGATCAGCGTTCGCATAATACCAAATG
Source organism: Crossocerus cetratus (assembly GCA_963675795.1). Classification (NCBI taxonomy): domain Eukaryota; kingdom Metazoa; phylum Arthropoda; class Insecta; order Hymenoptera; family Crabronidae; genus Crossocerus; species Crossocerus cetratus. The sequence continues at coordinate 8,009,971 of OY776664.1, read as the reverse complement.
CGTTGGCAAGTGAGCGAAGTTCTCGCGGGATTGTTTCGAGGAGTATTTATTGGTCGAGGTATGCGCGGAAAATAAAGTTGCCTCTCGCATTTTTCCCCCCCGCGCTCGGATTGTTTATGCCAAACCCTCACCTGCTGGCGGAGAGTCTCGCGCGTGGTAAACGTTTCAACTTTCCCTTCGGACTTTTCGCCTATTCCTCTATTATTCGGATCTCTTACTTCGCCGCTGGGATTGGAGTGCGTCCGGTAAAAGGCGTCTCTTCTATAAGGCAGCTCTGCAAGGTGAAATCATAAAAGCAAAACAAACTTAAATCAACATAAAATGGTGATAAAATAAATCAAAATCATAACTTACAATCGGATCGGAGTAACAAGAGTGGAACATTTTTGGATTTCCGGTGTTAACAGGTTGATACGTTTCCCTTAAAAGCAGGCAATCCGTGATTCCAAGGGAGAATGCCGCCCAGGGACAAAAGAAAAAGGTTTCGAGGGCTGCATTCGCCGGAGCCCTCGAGACTACATGCAGGTGCGTAGTAGCGCTGGCGCACACTGCTTGGCAAACCGGAAGAGGGTCGAGCACCTATTTCCGGGGGTGGCTATTATTAAAAGTATAAAGCCACTTCCGCACGCCGCAACAACCAGCCCCGCATTAAATGGAGGAACAAACCCTCGCTTCAACTACTTTCTCTCCCCGTTTCGAATTGATGCCCAACTTTCGCGCCGGTGTCAGTGAACTTTAATCAACTGCCACGTGATTAGCATGTCGGGAATTATTGGGCGAGTCGTAAACTGCGGATTCGCATGCAAGTATTCGAATTCAATTATTTGACATCATCTGATCCGATTTTTCATATTTGGTACCAACTTATCCAATTGCTAGCATTGTTGGTACCAACTTATCTAATTTTGATTAATTGGTACCAATTTATCAGATTTCTAATATTTGGTGGCAACTTATGATTTTGCAAATCGCCTGCAATTTTACTAAAAAGTCTGCGCTCAAACAATTCGAATCAATTAGATTTCCATACAAATCCGCAGCCCAGTAATTCCTGACAGGACGCAAAAGGTCCGGTTATACGGAGCTTATGCTACAAAACCCGCTTTCCCGGGGATACACGGGCTTCTATACCCAAGACGATTTTCCATTCGCGCTCGTTTTCGCAAAGCGCTTCCCCCTCTCCGTTCCGCTTTCTCCCCCTCGGACTTTCTGTGCCACGGCGACTTGAAAATGAACTCTCCTCGGTTAGACGCGGTTATTTCCGAGCTCCTCGCTTTCCATCTTTTCAACTTTATTGCGACTCTCGCCCCATCCTCCCCTGCGCGCCCACTGTCCGCCGTCCGCGCTTCTTTCTCACAGTGGTTCGTGCCTGCAATTTTCCTCATCTCTTAGTTTGCTCATTCTCTTAGAGTGTCGGAGTTATTCGAGCCGGCTCCCTCACTCTCCTCCTGGCTCTTCGCGCAGAGTGTGATATACCCCTTTCGGGGATACGTCGCACTCAAAACATCCCTTGGAGAGCTCCTCCCCTCCTTCTTCTCTCGCCAAGGAAAGTTGGCCGAATCTTTACGGGGGAGAGCCGTTAATAGCACTCGGGTTGTGCTAAGTCGTAACTAGACTGCGGATGTTTTATGTAATTATCAATATTTAGTGTAACATTGCGCATTGAATCTAAAGTATATCGAATACATTGTTAATACCAATATATCCGAGTTGTATTATTTGGTATCAATATACAATTTTTTTATTATTTCCATAAAACTCGAGAGTCTAGTTATAACTATAAGGTCTCCGGGCGATTCTTCGTCGCGGGGTTTACGATCGATGGAAATATAAAGGAAAGGGGTCTGTGAAATAAAAGGCGCTCGATAGCATGTCAGGGTAAACCGTATCAGATATCCCATGGGTCGATCCTCCGCTTTATATCGTCTTTAGGCCTCCAATATTCCCAATGTCACCACTCGACTATCTTTCACCACTTTCGAGGGGGGGCAAAAAAGAGCCAGCCAGCCAAAGTGGTTTAGCCGAACGTCGACTCGCGAAGAAAAGTCTATTTATCCCGGGGTACTTCATTCTCCCTCGGGCGTCCTCGATAACAGGCGTGGAACTCGTAAATAGACGATATCCGAAGAAAAATGCATTGCGCATCGACAGACGTCGATTCGTTATTCAAAGGATCGTAGATTCCCAGATGGAACAGTTGATGGAGGGAACTCGCTGATATTCGCCCTTTTCGCCGGGGCCGAGAGGACGCCGGGAGATCTTCTCTCCCTTGGAAGGAAGTTGGTGGAAGCTGGGAAGGAGAGCGCGGTTTGAATAGGCTCCTTTCCTTGAAATCGATGAGGAGCCTCAGACGGTCTGTCCCTCGATAAGCAGGGGATTTAATTGCGGAAGAAAGCAATGCCTTCTTAAGGAGAGCCGACACGATCGTCTGGCATCGAGGACCTTCGTCCAGTCTACGTAAACATCGATACACTTGACGGAGCAAAGGCTTCTGGAGACCTCGAGTTTCTGCCTTTAAACTCCTCGCTTCCTCGTCGATCGATCGCCTCCCCCGCGAAATATTGACTCTTCTTCTAAACTAGAAATAAATAAATAAAAATAAAATAAATAAATAAATAAATAAATAAATAAATAAATGAATAAATGGTCTGGTCTGGTATTTCTGGATGACGAAGGAGGATCCTCCGTTGGATAAAGGTGGATCTGTAGTCGACGGACGTCTTCGGGATATCTAATATAGAACAGTCCGGTCCGATTCGATCCGATCCGATCCGATCCGATCCGATCCGGTCCGGTCCGGTCTGGTCTGGTCTGGTCTGGTCTGGTCTGGTATTTCTGGATGACGAAGGAGGATCCTCCGTTGGATAAAGGTGGATCTGTAGTCGACGGACGTCTTCGGGATATCTAATATAGAACAGTGGATAAGAGGATCAGGAACGACTGGCTATTTATTCAGTAGGTTCGACCGAGGGGAAACTCGATTCTCCTACCGACTTCCAGCCTCTAGGATAATGCGAAAAAGAAGCCGGCCACGAGGTATATCCAGCGAGAGGAATCTAATTGTCGACGGAGCCACAGCTCATTCACCATCCAATTCGTGGCTCGCATCCTCGATGTTTCGAACGTTTCCCCTCTGCTCGTGACTTGCTTACGATTATTATGCCAATTGTGTGGCTTGAAGCAGAAATTGACTCATTGTACGCAGTTCCAGTTGTATAAATGTTGTTCAATTCTTGGGAATTTTCATTCTTCGATGTAAAAGGTAGCGAGTTATGATACTCTGTAAGTACTCTTGAATTCTGGAGTTTCAATTCTTCAATCGATGTTCTTCAATTCTTGAAAATCTCACTCAGCATTTCGTTCATCAGGGTAGGTGGTTGAGATTTCGAGTCCCTACAATCTCCGAGTCGATAAATCTCGAGACTCTCGAGGGTTCTTTCACGAGAAAGTCTAACTTTGGGGATTGGAGAGTGGATGGATTTCGGACTTCCTACACCGCAGTTCTCTTTGACCGAGGGGATCAGACGCCAAGAAAATGCCTTGTGTGTTCTTCTTCTTCTTCTTCCTCGCGTTCTGGATTTCCAGGAGTAAGATTCCGATGTTTTTCAGGATTATGTGTTTACCTGTATCCGTGCTGCCCGGAAGGAGAATCGCGTCGTCCCGGAACCAGGACGTCACTGTTAGATGCTCCTTGATGTTTTCTTGGGCGGCGCAGGAGAGGACCGCGTCGCAACCTTCCATCACCGATTGCCTGTTTACCCGCACGTCGTACCCAGGAACAGTCAGCACTGGAACAGGATAAAATATAATTATTTCATAATTGTATTATAATAATTTAATTTTTCAGGGCGAACCAAACGTCCGGAATCTTGTCGGCCATGTAACTGTTTTCTTCTCTGGTTAGATAAAAGAATGACACCCAATCATGTGGTTCTACTATAGCAAGTGATCCCAAAAATGATGAATAATTTCACAATGTAGACGAAAATATCGCCTTAAACATTTCAGAGCATATAAACGATAAGAGACTACACCCTCAAGCCGCATCCACGAATTTATTAGATCCTAAAGGAAGAAATGCGCGAAATAAAAACTCAAATATAGGTTTGCCCGTTGGGGGAATTTCCGAGGTCCATTAAATCTGGTAATATCGTAAATAGCCGATGCACATGTTTAAGGAGGAAATCGAAGGGGGGGTAGAACTACCCCGGGAGGTATTTCCAAGGGAAAGATGCATTTGGGCTGCAATATTTACATGAACATCCCCTGGCAACCCCGGTCGATTTTTCCCGAGGAGCTTTTCCTCCAGGGTTCCGACGTTGTTTACAAACCCTTTTGGGAAAGTTGCGCTTCTTATAAATCGCACCAGCCGCTGGAACTTCGAGTCGTTTGCCATAGAAATCGATTAGAGGCACGCGTAAGTTTCTGTACTGGCGAAATGGTGTTATTTTTCGGGGACTCTTTTCACTTTTTTCGGTAACAGCTGTGGAACACCTTATTTTTTGATGATTAATAAATACAAATATTTGATACGAAAAATATGAAACCTAAAAATAACTGGATTTAAATCGCGCAGGGTCGCAAAGTCATTCGTCAAGGCTTGGAAAGTGACAAATGAGTTGTTCCTTAATTGTTTCCAAAAAATCCCTAAAACCACCCCCCAAAGCCTGTAACACGACTCTAATGGCGCAGGCTTGCAAACTCATTCTTCAAGGGTTGGAAAGTGACAAAGTAGCCTTGACTTCACCCCTTCGAGATTAGTTTATTCCCGGGGAGGAATTGAGAATCGAAACTTTCCAAGTCGACTCAATCCATTAGGGAGTGGCAGCGCTCGCCTAATGAATGGCGGTCGATGCTCGAAAAAAGTTGGGATTCTCCAAGCAACCCTTAAATCGCTAATTGATGTCCAGGAGTGATTAAATAAATGGCCGGTGGATTTTTGCCCCGAGGGAGTTGCCGCGAACAGTTTTGACCCCCTTGAAATGCCATCAATTGGCGACGCAGCTGGGAGCCAGCTATTGACACAGCTTGTTAGTAGTCTCGATGGATGCTTCGCGTTTGACAAACTTTCCTTCGAGTGGCGAGGAGTCAACGAGCGGAGTGAAAGACTAGTTTCCAACTATTGGTTAGTACTTAATTGTCGCAGGGTGGACACTCTGCCTTTCGAGAGGAGTTGGAGCACTTGGGAGACTTGATTTCTTAACTCGGCCCTGGTAATGCTCTCCGGTTTATGAGGTAATCGTACTGAAATTGCCGCGTCTCCTTTCGGGAACTTCGATAATTGGGAGTGGGATGGGTAAATGAGGGGTTTTCGAAGGAAAAGGTCTTTAGATGATTAATTTTCTTCTGAATCTTAGTTTTCGATTCAACTATAGTTCCTACATTTTTGCAAATTTGTCAGATTCCTCAATTTTCTCGATTCTACCATATTTCAACTTTAAAACTCGAGTCGACAAAAGCACAAGTATATTCACCTAAATCACCAACCAAACTGACTATCACCTCGGAAAATGATTCTCCTCGAGGCGAGGCTGGGCAGCTAAGACGTGCATTGTCCTCTAATGAGACAGCATCCGCCGAGAAGATTGGTGGTTACAGTGAGAAAGGTGCTTAGGTCGTCGAAACTCGAAGGGGGACACCCAAGCCGAGCGAAACTGGAACCCAGGATCGCGTCCTCCCTCGATCGAGGACGTAAGTTCCCAGGATCCCCGCTGTTGCTCGACGCGCGCTCGCTTTTCCTCGAATATATATCTCCGGCAAACGAAATCCGCAAATGAAGCCAATATACGCGGCTGATCCGCAGTCAGCCGGCAGCAACGATATTTTCCCACCCCTCGCGCCAGTTGCTGGAATTAGCTTTGCTCCGCGAGCAGAGGCGGCCGCCGGATTTTTCCCTCCTTTCCTTCCGCCCCTTTTCCACACACGCGCCCGTTTCTCAGGTATGTGTGATGGATGGGGACTCCTCGATTCCTTCGGGGATAAACGTGGTTCCAGGGTGAAGCACCTTTGCCCTGTTGGGTCAGGGAAAAGTCGGTGATTTCGTTCGGGTCATTAGCTCTTTCTCGGGCTTTCTTTCCAGGGAATTGATCTTAATTATCGATTTCACGGGAAAGGGAGTTGAATTTTGGAAATAATATCTTTGGCGAAGTTTGCGAGTTTTATTTTGTGAAAATGGGGGAAAGACGCAGAATGGATTGGACTTTATAATAGTTACTTTGCCAATGGTAGCATAGTTCAACTCTATTTTTCTAAACTCTTTGAGCTTCCACAAAAGCGCTGACTACCTAGAAAACTTCCTCGTCCAAAAATTGGAAAAGAATAACATTTTTCACTGTTACATTCCCAATTCTAAAATAATTGAGCTCTATCTCTCAAAGTTTTGGGCTTTTACAAAAATACTGTCCAGCTTGCAAGCTTCCTCATACAAAAATTGGAAAGAATGATACTTTGCACTGTTTCTTTCCCAACAAAAAAACAACAACACGCCTCCATCTCTCAAAACATACATTAACGTCAGTCTCACCCCCACCCCCAACTCGCCTCCAACCATTGTATCTTCGCTGGCAGAAGCTCTATCATAGAGAAAAAGGAAGGGTAAAGTTCCAAGGGTGGCTGGAGCCTTAAACTCAAGTTATCGAGCCGCCAGGAAAGTATGTGTACATCCCTTATGCGAGCGAACTTCTGGAAGCCGCGGTGGCACACGCGCTCTCTATAGAGTTGTGTCTGGGGGTGAGTAGGCGGGCGAAGAAAGGCCGAGATTTATAGGCAATTTAAAACTTGTCGAAAGAGAGATACCGAGACATCTTCTTGGAATCAGAACATGCCCACCATCCTCTACACCCCCCCGCGGCTACTTTCCCAGAAGCCGAGCAACTTTCTTTTCACGGAAAGGCCAAAGTTGGCGGTCGGGCCGTCCGAATGAAAGCGGCGGAAACGAGAATTAAGTAGCCGCGTGAGTCGCCAGTACTGCGAAGCGAATGTATAGTGAGAATCCAAAAAAGCCGAGGAAATTTTTATTATTTTTTGTTTTCTTTAAATGTATATATGACGTCAATATCAAATTCATTCCAATCAGAGGGATATATTGATTTTTCACTTTACCGTAAATTCTTTTGTAAAAAAAAGATATCCAGGCTGAATTCAATTACGGTTTTTACGAAAGAATTTTACGGTCATGTCGAATTCTTATTTCCCGCGCGGATTCCTTCACGCGTCTTCATCGAGTCCCGCACGGGGCAACCTCATTCGAAGGCGCCGAGAGCTCTTCCAAACCCGATATGGGAAAACTAGGGAAACAAGCTGCGCGGGGCCGCGGCGTGAAGAGTATCGAAAGAGTGGTGAAGAGTGGGAAAGTTCCTGGGCGAGAGTTTGATGGGACGTCGAATGGAAATCCGAGCAGTTTTGATGGCAGTTCCTCGCGTCCGCCGCAACTTTCCACTGTTTGACTTGTTCTCCGAGGACGCTGAAGAGCTTTTTCCACCCCTGGAAAGTCATACGCTCGGGGGGAGGCGGACGGTAATAGGCCGGGAAAGCAATCCCAGCTTCCTGACAGCGCGAATGCATGCTAATTGGCTCGGCGTCAGGAATAATCAAGTGCGTGGGCAAGTTTGAGGATGTTTGGGAGATACAGTCTATGGGAGGAGTACTCGAAGCTCCATATTTGCGAATTTTTTCACTTTGCAACTCATAATTAGTCAACACGATAATTGGGTCTTTATGTTTCACATTCGATTGAAATAATATTATTACTTATCAATAATAATACATTTTATTTGTTATTTTTCCAGTTCGTGTAATTTTGCACAATTCTTCACCAAAGTTTCAGCACTGCCGCATCGAAATTTGAAACGCCCGACATCGGTTTTCCGATATTTTTAATTAAAAGAATTAATAAATACAAACAAAATCATGATTTTTGTATCTTTCCCGCACACCCTTAAAATCATTTAGTATTAGTGCAAGTCCATACATCGACCCTTTCAGATGTAAGCCTGCTTGAAATCACGCTCGACTCGTCTTCTCGAAAGCGACGGACCTTTCTGAAGTCTCGAGTCGGCGGAGATGGTACGCGACGCATCCAGCTGCGAGTGAGAAGGAAACGGGCCGCAAGGACGAGGAGGCGGGAAGGGAAGAGGTCGGGACGGAAAAAGGTCCCGTTCATTAAAATGTGTTCCAGCCGGCGGTAATTACGCGTTTAATTATTTAAACGAGTGACCTGGCATTCAGAGATTTCATCCCCCTACTTGAACCCTTCTCTCTCTCTGCCCTTACATGGCTAAGCTTCTCTCTCCCTCTCGCGCCCTGTGTACGCTCACCCTTTTTCACTTGGCAGTCGTACTTTTTCTCTCTCTTTCATAGCCTGTTTCCTTTCTACATTACTCCTCACTGTCCCATTTGCCGGACCCAACTTCTAATCAGCTCCGGGAACCCCTTTCCTTTACTTCCTATTCGACTGTCGTCCCATCTCGCAGTCTACTCCTACCCCAATCTCCTGTTTGCCTTCCTTCCGGCGAGCCTTACCTAATCCTGTCTCGTATTAGTTCCAGCTCGTCTTAACTACAATCAACTACAGAAACGTATGTTACTCAATACCTTTCATGCAATCTACCCCAATAGTACACCAAATACCTCTACTCCAGTACCCCAGTTCTTATAATACAAATATTAATAAAAATGATTTTTCCCTAAGAAAACTCCCAGAGATTGTCTATCAATTTCGAGAATTCTCGAAACGATAAAGTATTGAACGAGTTAGAAGACTGCTCGATTTCCGCAGGTTCCAACAAGCCTCGCGTACTTCTCTTTGGTATTAGTTCGCGTTCCTCGAAGAAGAGGAGAAAAAGGGCGCATATGTTACTGAATACCTTTTATGGAGCGAAAGAATGTAAAAGTGCAACGGCAGCAAAGGCAGAACTAGCCTTTTAGCGGCGGGAATCGAATGAGCTCCCTCGGAGTCGGACTCTCCATTGGGCTTATCCTTGGCATTCAGCGAATCGCGTATCAGAGAGTTAAACGCGAGAGAAATATCATCCCCGCGGGAGATATCTATCTGTCTGGAGGGCGGTGGGCAGCAAGCATAGCTAATTAGAGGAGTAAACGGGGAAAGGTCCAGTCGTCACCCTTTCCGAGACTCGCAACTTTTCCCTTCATCGAGCGTTGCATCGCCGAGTACATCTGCCTGTGTACACACGGGAGGAGGAGGACTCCGGCAAAGCTCTCTTGACGGTCCGCGCTGAAAGCATATGCGACTTATCTGAAATGACATCGGCGCGACCCTAACGTCCGGCAAAGAACCGGAGACATTGTCGACTTGAACCCCGCCAGCCGCTTCCACCTCATCCTGCATCCACTAGCAGTCGCACACTTGCTCGGAAAGTAACTTCGGACGAGAGGAGAGCGCTCGTTTACTTTTTCCACACGCGACATGAGTGCCACTGGCGAATCGCGGAATTAGGGGCTCAAGGGTCCGCGATTGCAGTCTATTTGACGACTTTCAGACGATTTAATTACTGCGGCCGCTGTACCGGCGGGAACTTGCCGGAAATACTTCGCATTGGCGAATAAGCGTTCGATGCTTCTTCTGAGATATATCCGAGAGAATTATTAGCGGGAGAATGTTGTTAAGTTGGCAGGGGAAATGTTTTGGATTTGTAAATAATTATCTGATGGATTTCGAGAGGAGTTTCTCTCGCGAAGTTTAATATATCAGGAAAAGAATTATTTGGGGGAGAATACTATTCATTTACCGGGAGCACACGGTGGTCGTCGACCGAGGGAGAGTTATGAGTCCGGGGATAGTGAAAGATCACCTGTTTCCGTGGAAAAGACCTTTCCACAAGCGTGCGCCTTCTTTTCCGCTCTCCTTTCCTACCTTTTCTCTTCTGATCCCGCTTTTATCAATGGGACGCGAGCTACCCCGGTGAAATGATACGAGAAATCTGATGTGTAAGCTCGATCGAACCATTTCCTCCAACCCAACTTCTCCCAATGGGATTCCTTTCGCGGTAAACCTGCCCATATTTGTTGAGTCCTCTCCAATCGAGTTTTAATTAACAAAGCAACTCTTAATGTCAAACTTATCAAAGTAATGTTAAACTTCATCAAACAGTTTAGTTGATAACAGGTTAATAAATTGACTCGAACACTCGCTAACTTAAGCCTTCGCCATCGGTTGGATATTAAAATGCAGATTAAAGGGATATACCTGGTACATATTGGCCGATCAACTTTTAAAGCCTCTTAACTTTATCGTCCCATCCCTTTAACTAACACTCGCAGTATCGGACAGCTATTTCCCTGCAACCTTACTACTGAACACTACAAGCTAATTATGCAAAGGGAGCTCGGAGATTACTATTTGGATAAGGTGAGGCGAAAACCTAGAAGAAAGGTCCGGGAAATAATTAATTAATAGCATGGAAAAAGACCATCACATAATTCGACAGCTCAACATCGGCCATTTCAATTTGGATAAGACTAGAACATAGAAAAAGGTCTTGGAATGAATTATCAGATTAGAAAAGGTATTTTAGCGCTTAAAATATTTTGGGTTATTTTGTTTAAAGGGTCGGCCATTTGTGACCCCTTAAAGCGGAAAACTTTTGTCCCAATAGACTAAAAACTAGAAAAAGGTATAAAATGAATTGTCAATAAATGAACTATATGACTAGAAAAGGTATTTCAAGGCTTAAAATATTTAGGGTCATTTAAATGGTCGGTCACGTGTAGTCTGTTAAAGAGGACAAGTTTTGTCCCAACAGGGACAACGCGTTACTTCGGATCGAACTTCCTCCGATACAATTTAACCGGCGGCAAAGCGTTCTCCCCTCGGTATTTACTCCAACTGCACGCTGATAGCTTTCACCTTGGAGGCCGAGAGGGAGGGTGGGTTGTGCCGACACAAAGCCCAACTATCCCAGGGATACTCAACTTTTATCCCCCAACTTTTTCCCATCCCGACTTTTGTTCCCACCTCCGCTCGCCCATTCCTAACCTTCGCTTCATTTTATTGCACAGGTGCGCGCACGGATGCCTGGAAACGGAGTGCAGGAATTATGAAATGACTATTTCGAGTGGTTGCCATGGACATCTCTTTGGTGGGGGAGACGGGCAGGGAGGATTTCGGGGGGGTAGAATTTTTTAACAATTCCCGCTGTCAGTAATTTTATGAGGCACAAACAGCTATTATTACGCCGGGTCACGTCCTAGGAGCGTTCCCTCCTAATTGACATTTATTGTGGCCCCGCGGCTCTGCCTCTAATATCGACCACCGGCCTTTTTTCGCCGCCGGCTTCCCACCTTGCATTGTGCTGCCGACCGCGAAAGCGCCTGGAAATGTCTCGTCTTATCCTCAATCGGATGAATGAATTATTTCATTTTTTGTCCCCTCAAATAGCTCATTTGGAGCATCAAGTTATCCAAGACCGGGAGTTTGAATTATTTTAAATGTTAATCATTTTGTGTGATTTTCTGATATTTTGAATTTCTGTCGGGAGTTACAATTTTAATTTTCGAAAATATAAGTTACCGAAATATAAATAACGGAAATCGACGGGTTAAAGTATGAAGAATTCATATTTTGATATCTTTAACACGTATTGTAGCTGTTTCAACATATATAGAAATGTAATTTTGTTGAAATAAATTATTCCTATTGCCAACAAGTACCCTGACAGTCCAAACATTCGCTACTTTAAAAGAAATTACTTTTTGTTGAACGATTAAAGCTCGCCCTCTTATTCGGCAAACCTCGAAATAATAATTCATAGCACGAAGATAGTAAAAGCAGCGGAAAAGTTATCCGTGCGCATATGTCGCGTTAGTTTAAATTCGGTAATAAAGCGACGCAAGCTGTTACCCAGGGGTGGAAGAAATATCGCCGATGCAACCGAGGGAAAAAACGATTCCAGGTTCAGAGAGCGTAAAATTGTCTCGAGGGTTATTCCTCGACTTTTGATTTAGGGTAGTCCCTTCCTACGTGACTTGTCCAAAACCAACCCATTTCCACCGGGAGGCAAGAAATTTCCCTAGCTGAACTAAAACAGAAACCCAAAAATCAAGTTGGCAAAAATCAATTATTACCAAATCAAAAAGTTTTCTACAATTAGCAGTTAGTTTGATATGAGTTTAATAAACGAGCCAATGACCACCGAGTCCAAAAGCGGATATTGCGAGCGAGGACACGTCGAAACGAGGAAAAAAGAAGGAAAAATGTTGATTAACGAAGGCCATGCGGTAATGAGCACTGGACACACATCTCTGCCGGGCGACACACGTGTGACTGGATCAGGAGTGGCGGCCTGTTATTTCGTGCTATTTCCACGTTATTAACGCTCCGAGTTACACGCGGAGGTAGAAAGGATCAAATAGAGCGCGATCGAGCTTGCACCGCCGCAGGATAACGCGATGCCGATCATTAGGACGGGTAAACAGCCTTCCTGTTTGCTCGGCGAGCTCCTGCCGTTTGCCGCCGGCGCCCAATCATTAATCCCCGAGAATCACCCGAGCTAGATTGATTTCTTTCCCGATCCTCCAACTATTTTCATTGCTTGGCCTCCGCGTGCGATGACTTTGTATTTTTGGCGAGAATCGACGGAGATTGCTTGATATTTATTTGGATTTATTTTACTTTACTTATCTATTGAGGTAGGTTGCGTTTAGTTAAAGGAAGAATGTTGAATTGGAAACCAAAAACCCAAGATTACAAACTATTTTATGTTATAAATTGATCCTAGTTATTATAATAAAAAGATGAGTAATAATCTGCTATTTGAAACTGTAAAGTTCGCCGGGAGTGTTTCAAGTTGAAGGTATACAGCTCGAGGATTTAAACAAATCCAACTACTTGACGATAGCCTGGATTTGACTTGGCGTATGCGGGGTCTGTGTTGATGTGTAGCCGCGACCGCATCGCCTCTAGGAAACTCGGATGACTTACCGGCACGAAGGGTAACCTCCCGCGAAAGCACTGTTCCCACGAAGCTCGTCGCTCGACATCTGTAACGCGCGTTGTGCACTTCCGCACGGAAGTCCTGCGCGAGGAACGGCGGGAAGTAGAGTGTTCCGTTTCCAAGTAACTGCCTGGAATCAGAGAAAAGAGAAGGGGCTTAGACCTCTTCTAATGTCAAACTTCATCAAACCAATGTCAAAAACCTCAAACTAGTATAAAATTTCATCAAACCAGTGTCAAAAACCTCAAACTAATGTCAAATTTGACCAAACTAATATCAAACCTCATCAAATTATTGTAAAAAGACTCCAATCGAATCCCAAACAACCCATTATTCGAAAAAAATAGAAAAGCATCGACTTTTAATTGATCGGCTTTGCAATGAAATCTCTCAAGCCTGGGGGATTGAGTCAGACTATGAAAGAGCGAGTGTGTACCAGGAAAGTGAAATAATTAAAGAGCCTGGAGAGACAACATCAACCAAGTGGTTGTTTCCGTGCGTGGAAGTCGGCAATAAAGGAACTAGGGGAGGCTGAGAGCAACAAACTGATGACACCACATTACCCCAACAGAAAGCACTGTCGGCATATTAAATCACTTTCCAGACGCACTCGACACCCGACGCCCCCGTTTAACTCCGACCGAGTCTCGCATCGTTGTCGCAACATACTTCGCACTGCTAATTCCCAGTGCAAACGCACTTATTAACACGGATAAAACGGACACTAGCGCGGAGCCTTTGTAACATTGAAAGATCCAGGAAACCAAACAAAGTTATTCGCCTTTGGAACTCTCAACTTCTCCCAAGTGTACTCAAATTATTATTAATAAACGATAAATATTTTCCGAGTGCACGTCATTGGAGATTTAATCGAGGCGAAAACAGGTTGAAGTAAAAAGAAGATTCTGCTAGGAATGAAGACGCTTCCAGGCTGGAGTCTCAACTAAGAAAAGCCGCAAGTTTTCATCTCTCCAGATTCATTTCCCCGGCGGAATATAAGCGTCGGGACGCCGACGCCTTTTTATTCCGTGTCATTTGAGCGGCGCACAAAGGACCCATAAAAATCGCCTCTCGCTCGCACCACCTCTCTCTCCCTCCCTCTCTGGTTCTACTTGGGCTGCGTGTGCCTGGACGAACTATCGTGTCAGGGTGAAATTGCAGCGAGCCGGATATGCTGGATAAGCACTATCCCAAGAGTGGCTTGTTTTACCTCGTAAGCTCGATCCGCCCTCGACTTTCGACTTACACCTGAGGAAATCGAGCAGTCTTCAAACTCGTAAAAACTTTCCCAAAGACAGTCGCCGGGAGAAATTGGCAGGGAATCTTTATCCGCGAACAATCATAAGGAGAGGAAGGCCCGGTAAGATCCAATTTCCGATTTTTCTTTTCCCGATCGATCAGCCGCGGTCCCAGCAGAATCTATGCTTTCCGGCAGGAGACGAAGCACCTGGCCCCAAAACCTGGACTAAGGAACATTTCAATTACCAGGAGGAAATGGCTTCCCCCAGATGTGCGATTGGCCTGATATCCGGCGACCTCCACTCATTTCCCACTCGATAGACATAAACTTTCCAAGATATATTCCCGCGAGTTGAATCTCGAACAAGTATAATCGCCAAAAATCGAGTAATGCAACATGTCCTATTTTTCCTCGAGGAAATCATAGTCCGGCGAAAACTCGGGCAATTTACAGGAGGTCCAAATCCCGCCGGCTAATCCGCTTAGCGCCGAGTTCTCTGTGAGCCGGTGACACGAATTTTCGCCGGAGGCAAAGAGTGTCCTGGTGAAAAAAGGGAGCTGGAGGATTAGGAGGCAAAGGGAATTGGAGCTTGGACATATCCAGGAGAGAGGAGTTTCGCAACTGACTCACCTGAGGCCGGGAACAGCTGTGACGGACCTCTGGTCGGGACTTGTGATCCACGTGACGTGAGGCGTTGGACTTCCATGAGCGGAACAACTTAGTTGGGAGCCGGTCGTGTTCGAGAAGACCAGAGTGCTCGGCGGCTCCAGGACGAAGACTGGACCCTGTTGACCGTTCGCCGCCCCGAGACTCCACGCTGCAACAGGAATTCAAGTGTCTCGCTTTAGTTTGTTTGGAATAAGCCGAAGAATATTGAACCAAAATATAGGGAAAGTGAAAAATAATTCATATTTTCCAGAATACCCGATTTCTTTAAAAAAAAATGTCTTAAAAATTCATAACTCTTGAGCGTCTGAACTACTTATTAAAACTACTTATTTACCCAAGGTTTTATCGAGGTTTTTGATTCAGTAACGGTAGAAGTTTCGCTGAGAGATGATCTCGAATAGTGCTGGAAATAACAATATTGACTGGTGCGCAACCACCCGACATTACTCGAAATTGGAATGGCCCTCCTCCCTTTTACCGGACGCCCACCAGCCATTGTCCATCGGCAATTCCACTCATCCTCTCGCCGGATTTTACGCGGACTTATTTATTTAACGGTATTTGTTTATTGCGCCCGCCAGTCTCCATTGTCCGGATATCTCGAACATAACCGGACGTTTGTTCGGCCTGTTCCATTTAATTGTGTAATTGGAAGCCCATAATCCCCCGGCGCACTTTAAAACAGTGTTCCCGCCGGGGAAGATGGACGGCC
This sequence comes from Crossocerus cetratus, assembly GCA_963675795.1. Classification (NCBI taxonomy): domain Eukaryota; kingdom Metazoa; phylum Arthropoda; class Insecta; order Hymenoptera; family Crabronidae; genus Crossocerus; species Crossocerus cetratus. Next base: position 7,994,400 of record OY776664.1, on the reverse strand, counting down.
AGGAATTAAAGCGATTAGTCCTCGTGTTTGACTAGTTTAACCGGGAATTCGGCGGCGAGGAAATATCCAGTGAAAGAAGACGTTTTCCAAGTGTATTATCTCCAGTCACTCGAACATCGCGCCGGTGAAGAATGTCCTCATCGAACCTGGCAACCTTCCAGTCCTTCGATTTTCCACGGAAAACGCCAGGCACTGGAAGTCACGGGAATTCCCCGCGATGGACCCACGATGGATATTATTTGCTACCGCGTGTTATCCAACTCGGATTTTTCAGTACCAAGCTTATATTCCCATAGAAATCCGCAGTCTAGTACACTAGCTTTTGATATTAAAACCGCTGAAATCCTGGACATAAAATTGCCCAACGAACTCCTGATGCCTGGTTCGCAAGTATGCGCCTTAATTACCTTTGGCTTTCATTGCCAGGCCCGTCTGATGGAAAAATCAGCATATTTGGGTCAAGCGAGGACTAATGCTGGAAAAGCTAAAAGAGGCTGACATCTGCCCGGCGGAATTCGGCCGGCGAGGATTCCGCGAGTATTTCATTCCATTAGCGGTGAGGGAAACGCGACGCCCCATGATTTACGTTGATTCCTATCCGAGCCGAGTGTGCCAATCCATCAAACTGTACCAGCCCTTCGTTAAATCCACCTTTACTACTATTAAATTCCTGGCTGGCCCCTGCCAGCCTCCCAAGTGCAAAAATTCTCCCACTCTTTTCCTCTTTAATCAATAATCTCGCCTGTTTTACATTGCAAAATAAGAGATAAGGAGACTAAGACAATTCTTCTCCTCTGTCTTAATAATTCGGTGGGGGGCGAGTCGGAGTCAATCAATTTTAATCACCGCATTCATTAATCTCCTACTTCGATCTGCGCTCAATACGCCGATCGTGTTTACTTGGTTGCTTGTTTGTCGACCGTGTCTCAGGGATTAACATGACCCGAGTAGTACACGTAGCGCAAATTGCGCGAATCGATAGACCGTTAAGGATGGGAGTCGAGTTCTTTCCTGGTTTCTCTTGTGCTTAGTCTCCAGCATTGGTGAAATTCCAATGTTCGTACTAACAATTTCTCTTCCATTCCTAATATTTCAATGCGCAGCATATCTATAATCATAAAACTGGAACCTTGTATAGAAGACCAGACATTGGGTAAGATAATAGTTGCGTTATCTCGTTAACGCGGAGAATGGCGATCGTGTCAACGAAATATTAATTAGTCCAATTACAGGAATGGTAACCGGATATATTCGGATTTGCAAATGCGGCCGTGCCACCGGAACCGGAGTTTTACGTTGGAGATGGGGGGGAGAGAGAAGTTGTCGGGAATCGAGTGAAGCCCCGGGACGAGCAGACACCTGAATAATTTGTGTATCCGATTTGGTCCGCGAACACTTCGGTCTTGGAAATAATCTGATCAATAATCTCCTCTCTCGCGAGGATTCCTTCCAACCTGGCGCGCGAGAGAGAGAGAGAGAGTATATTCTCTCCCTTCCGCTCGATACGAGCTGCGAATTGCTACGAAAAGAAGCGGAATGCCGTACACAAGGGCGAAGTAGCTCCGCGCAATTCTCCAGGATGACATTGTACTTTCGGGCTTCAATTTGTCCCGATCAATCGATACTAATCAATGGCGGCGCGGCAGCATGAAAAGCGGCATACCGGACCCCGGCAGGAGTAGGCGGATCGCCGTGCTAATTTCGCGGGGGCTAGCAAGCGAAACAGAATAAAAAGGCCCAGGCAATCGATGCACGTCCGGGCACTCCTAATCCGAAAGTCTCGGTGATTACGCTCAACCCCCTCCGCCCTCCCCGGCACACCCGGGCTGCTTCCTATTTCACCGCACCCCCAAAAACCCTCCAGGATTTTCCAGACTGGTCCCTCGCGAAATAACAGTGAGTAATTGTGAGACTGCGAATTTGTGTGCGAGTATTAATATTGAATATGATATTTCGCATTGGAATTTGGCGCGTGGAACGAAGTATGATTTGGTACCAACTTGTCCAATTTGTCCTATTTGGCACCAGCCTATCCAACTTGTATTAATTTTGCGCGACTTATTAATTTCGCGTAACTTATGAATTCTGAATGGGCCCACGGCGGTTTTAAAAAAATGCTAGACGTTGTCGGGACGGAGCTGACTTGGAGAGGATTGGTTTAAAGCGTCAGCAACGAATTTAGTCATCCAAGCCTTTAATTACGAGGGAAACACGCGTTCAAAGACTCGAAACCCTGTGCAATGTGCAGGCTCGCGGGGAAGCTTTTCCTCACACAGGTATTATGTCAATTTAATTTCTTAGAGGAGAGTCGACGCCCCCGCTCGGCGAACGAGAGCTTCGCCTCTCCCTCTCAATTCTGGCACGCGAGTGACTTAAAAAGCATCTAGTGCCTCGGCTCCTCGGTCGTTTTCTCCGGGGCAACCGCTTCGCTACACAAGCCTACCTTTTTCTTTTGCCTACAATTCGCGTAAGCGCTCGTTAACGTCCTTTTCACGGATTGCGGGGGCCGCGCGTGAATCGGCCGCCTCGCTAAGTTCCCCCGGGCCTCATTCTTCCCTTTTTACACTCGACTTAGGTTCCCGGCTAATGGTCAGTATTTCCCTTAAACTTTAATTCATTTCCCTCCCGCCCCTCTCCCTCCGGATTTAATGCCGGGGTTCTTTTTTGTTTACTTTAGATTTTGAATCCTCGTTTAAGGAATGCGTGTTCTAACGAGCTTTCGATTTAGTCGAGCGGCTTTTAATTGAGATTTATTGCTTTAGCGGTGATTAAGAGCTGCGACAAACTCATCTAGTGCTGGGTAGTTTGTCATTGCACCACGGTCGATGTATGTCTTAATTCTGTTGGCGGATGATTCGGTTCAAGAAGCAGGTGCAGTTAAATATGCCTGTTATTATCCGAACACTGTGCACCCTGTGTCGAAGTTTCCGACTAGTTTCGAGTTGGACCTCTTGGAATTAAAGGGGACCATCCAGCGGATTTGCATGCTGGTATGAAATTTGATTCGATTTTTCGGTAGCAACTTATTCAATTTCTCTTAATTGATATTTAGAACATCTAACGCGGCCCGAGTCTTTAAAGCAGAAAACACACAGTAAAAAATCAATGTAATTCGACGAAAACTGTCGCATTTGATTTCGAATCCAACTCCGACGAGAATAGTCCCAATTTCTTTCGAATTCAATTCCGGGGAGTGTAATCCTATACTGAAACTCGCAGGGAAGGAGGCGGAGAGGATCTCCTGATCGAAGGAAAAGAGCGATGCATTCGCGCCCCGGAATCCGCCGAGTACAAGCTGGAATGCCTGGCTTCGACTCTCTGCGCATCTCCGCCGTCCCGCCCGTTCCGCCTCTCTCTCCTTTGACGCGCTTTCAAATGCGACGATGACGAGCTACACGGACAATGGGACGTGAAAACAATGCGACGCGGCCCCTTCAACTGCTTTGTCGTGTGCTTTTTCTCTCCGATTTCCGCACTCTCCCTCGCGCGGCCGCGCTCGCTCCTCCTAATCCCTACACTCGCGCGTACCCTTGTTACGCCGATCCTCCTACAATCAGCCAACCCTTTCCACTCCTATCACCAGACTCACCTGGCTCCACTCACTTTTCCCCGATGCGCATTGACTGCTTCCGGCCAACAAATGCGTTGTTCAGACCTCAATTCTGTTTAAGTAAAGATACGACGCTCTAATTGTGGGTAATTCTAATTTAAATCATTTCTGTTGAGTTTGTTGTAAAGCCGAATTATTAGCAATTTTGAGGCAAGTTATGCTATTGAACAATTAAAGCGTATTTGTTGGAGTTCAATGTATCATGAACTTGCCTAATTAAACATTAAAACTAATATGCAAGTTCAAAATGAAAACAAAAATCAAAATCAAAATCACCTTGGAAAGGTATTAATAACTAAGTAACTAGCCAAACTATAACATTATAAGCTCACCCAATTAGGAATTGAAATGAACGAATTACCATAACACTGATATCTCGATTGGAGCAAGTAGTGCGCGATATGCAAGGACAAGGCCAATGACTAGATGAGTGAAGACAAGCAGCTGTCTTGGCCAGCTCCGTCGAGGCTTAGTCTCGAAGGGGCCAAGCGGTTGTTATGCGGGTTCATTAGCGTTATTACCCGATTCCTCGTGTTACTAGGTGGAAGCATGGTGTAAGCATCTTTAGAGGCTCGGCGCGGGCCGGCTGCCAACGGTTCTCGCTTCTTGCGCCGGATCCGCGACGTTAATGAGATTTTCGAGATCCGCAGGCGGTTGCGTAATCGCCTTAGGACTCGCGCAGACACTCCGGGGGGGTTGAGGTGCGCCGCGTCTTAAATCTCCCGGAAGCGGAAACTCCTCGGCAATCAGCCCACTCGGCCCGCAAACGTCCTTCTTGCCGCGGACGTCCGACGTGTCGTCGCACCTTTTTCAAATGAGTGCGCTCTCGTTTATTGTGAATTATTAATGTTTTTAAACAATTTTCAGGTGTGTGTACATCGGCAAATGGAATGAAATGTACAAAACACGCGGTAAATCAAACAAGCCAATTAATTAATAACAATCCAAAGTGATTGAAGGCAAATCACCCGATAAACTCCGATTGATTCGATCATTATCCAGGGAGAGAACGGGAGGAGTATTAAAAGTGGCGACTCAGGCTCCCTCGAAGCCCCCGAGTTTCCACACGTCGCGGAAAGTGCATGCGCGGCAATCGCTGGCACACGTAGACAGGCGGACGGGGTGGGCGTGTGGGTGGTGGTGGCGTCAAAGAAGCCGTGAAAGTAAAGTATTCCGAGGCAAGCAACGTTTTTCCTGCGCCCCGGGTACTTGAGGGACTCGGCTCTTTCCATCATTCACATTTTACTCACGAACCCGCCCGCCAGTCCTGTACGTCTCCGCATTGTAGCCACATCGCAGCCACTCGCTCGGACGATGATACATTTCCCGGGGAATCGAAACGTGCTGCTCCGGCTTCCTTCGGGATTACTGTCGCTTGATGATTTCTCCAAGTTATTGGTTGTATTGTTGGTTTTTCAAATCCAATCACAGGAATCTTTGATTTGTTTTATAGTTTAATAATAGAAGGCTTTTTTAGGATTTATTATCACCATAATATTGTTGATCCAATAAAGAAGAATAAAAACCTGTTTTATTAAAATTGAGGAAAAAACCTGTTCTACTTTAAAGTTTCAAGACGCGCAACTGGCAACCAGTGTTCCACCACAGAGGCCAGCAAGTACTTGCTGAAACCGGGCAGAACCCTCGAAACGAAGACGAAGAGGAAGACTCCGAGGTACAAGTAGCAGCCATTGGCAGACACGTGAGGCATACGAGTCGGGTAAGTCGGCAAGTGGAGAAAGCTGGCATTCGAAAGTGGAGTTGGCTGGCGAGGGAGGACGTGAAAGATCGTAATTGCGAATTCGTTGACCCGCGGCCCTCGAGTGAGCTTCTCCCCCGGACTGGCAATGGGAAGGTGAGCGCGCGAGCGGGCGCGCTCCGAGGGTGGCACATAGCCGCAGTCGTAGAAAGAGAAAGAGGAGCCTGCGGGAAAGTCGCAAAGTGAGAGCCGAGGGTGAGCACAGACTAGGATTGAACTTGGCGATCCTGCGAAATGCGAGCGAGTGAAAGGGGGCCGAGTCGGGGGGGAGGGGTGGGGGGAGACACTCTCGAGGCGCGAGCAAACAGACTTTGCAATCGTTTATTTTTCTGGCAATTATATTCTTCCGTGAAAAGAAGCCCGAGCCCTTTTCACTCCGTATTTATTTCTGTCGTGAATGCCACCCCAGTGGCGCTCAAAATCCACCCCCGGCTCATCTCGCTGCGCTCCCTCTTACTCCAGTCCGACAGAAATATTGTAGTAAATATTGGCCAATACAGGATTTAATCGTGGGATTCTCGTGGAAACAGCAGTAAATCAAATATGTTTCTTATAAATTGCTTCTTTCGAAAATTCCGATAAAAAGTATGACAAGTATTAAACGTTGGACGATTTTGGCGAAAGATTGTTATTACATCAATTAATAACTAATTACTGTTAGATTAATTAAAACTATTAAGAATAAATAAAAGGGAATTTAATGTTGGACTCGGAAGACAAGTAGGAGAGGATCAGACGAGAGTAGACTGGGAACGGCGAGTGAAAAGGGCGAGGGTGTGAGCGGTCGTTAAAGAGGCTCATTCTCCGGCGAAACATTAGTTGCTAATTTGAAAGGCAGGCGTCCGCGTGCCAACAACTTGCCAGACTACTCGAGAACTAAAGGAGTCGGCGCGTCAACGTCGCAAATAATACTTGGCGAAGGAAGCACTCAATCTACCCAGCTGTTTTTAAAGCCGCGACAAAGAGCCACCGATTAAAATGCACCGGCGCGGCCAGTGGTTCTTCGGGAGGAGTTATTTTCCGAGCAAACACTCCCGCGACGCGGGGCCTCGATTATTTAGCGCCTGCCGACCCTTCGACGGAATTGTTGCTCCGACACCTGTTCAACGTCGCTTCAAACTTGGTCCAACTTGTTCAAATTTTCCGGTCAAAGTTTTCTAATAAGTTTGGATTGACTTATTATATTAATTACGCGGGTGTTGCATCTCAATTGGGTTGAATCGAAGGATATCAAGCATCAAACCGGTCCGAAAGCTTCGCGGTTGTAAAATTGGGATGAAGTTGGTACATTAATTGGTTGAGTGTTATATGATTGGATTATGTGGGAAGCTCGAGTCAGGAAGGAAGACAATACATATTCCAGGGGTTGCGCGAACGAAGTGTGCCCGAGGGGCAGAGCTGCACCTCGAAAAAGGGAGAGCCCCACTTAATTAATCGAAAGGAGAAAGGCGAGGCCAAACAAAGCGCCCTTTCCCACCTTTCTTTACACCGCCAGCCACCTCCCGCAGTGCCAGGTCGCCAAATGCATTGATACCATGCGGAGTTTTTCGGAATCTAATCTTTATCGGCTGGTTTATGCTCCCACGGGCAAATGGGACCACTTGCTGCGAGAGAGCTTGCCGAAATTAAAGCCTGGTTTTCGCGTAATTGACGCATATTGCACGATTGCGAATCATTACCGCGGACGCTAACCCAAATGTCAAATATATGTATAAGTCCGCGGGAAATGTATCTGATTACAAGCTCGAGTGGCAATGTTTGTGCGCATGTAACACGGAAATCCATAAATTCGCGAGGGCCGAAAATCCCGTCGCAAAGTTATTCCATCGGGCATTTTCATTTCGCCGGGACTTTTATCGCTTTCTCGGTGTAATCGATCAAGTAGGCTAATCGCTGAAATCCAACGAAAAACGCCGCCGATAAAGCACAATGGCGAGTTAATGGCACGTTAATTGCCGGCAATTATAATTGCCGGCGAGCGTTACGCGCGATCCTGTAATTAGCGATGATAGCAACATTTTCATTGCACCCGCGCCGCCGCGATCTAAATAACGACGAGTCATCGGCATTCGGCAACCGGTCTGTTTACAACCAGGCATTTTTCTCGCTTAAGGGGATATTCTGCCCTCGATCGCCAAATTCACATTTGGCATTTAATTGCTAACTTAGAACAACATGATTGGGTGCAAATCTTTTTTCTACAATCATATGCATTTGGATTGCCACCTACAGATTTTTAATCATTTTATAATCTAGGCCCGAATGCTCCTGTAAATCCTGTCGATATATGTATGCTTCGAGTCTGGCTTTCCTTTTTTAATATTTAACAGGAACTGCTAGCTGCTTCGCGTCCGTCGTCCTTTCCCTCAAGAACCTCACCAGGCAAGCTGTAATTATAGTTAGCTAATTAGCTGCCAGCTTTTTCCTTGGCTTCGTTAAAAGTGGCAGTAGTTGACGCGAGCTCGCACAACTGCAAACTGGAATCAGCAGCGTCTCAAATACGGCCAGTTTTTTTATAATGAACGCTGCGAAATTGGAAAGGTAACGGGTTTTAACATATTTAGGACTGAAATCGTGATGGAAGCGAGGTGGACTTATTTTAAGGGGAAGTGGAACACTTCAACCTTGCAGTCACAGGTAAAGTCAAACTGCTCTCAGTGTCCAATTGAAAAATGTCGGGGGGAGTTCAATTTCGCAATCCTAGTAACAATATCGCATAGAGAAATATTGTTCATCCCCGGAAACAATGGCAGGAATAAAAGGCGAGGATCGAGAGGTTGGCGTCGGCTCGGTTTAGAGCCTAGTCCTCCCCGAGAGCCAGTGAACAATTGCTATTTCATCATTCGCTTCGGTTTCGACTGGGAATCGGCCGAAAGATATCGGCATTGTTTAGGGACGTATTGTTTCGGGAGGGAACGAGCCCCCTATCGGGCACGCCGGCTCCCATTCATCCCCCACTCTTACTCCCCCTCGAGTGGCATTGTCAAATAAACGGGTTGCATTGTACCCTGGTTTATCGGCGGGTAGAACCGCTCGTTACGCATCCGAATTCGATTCTATCGGTTCACACTCGTTCCTCACTTGCGCGTTGCTGTCTCAGACCTGGCCAAGCACGTGTCAAACAGTGGCACATTCCGTATTTACACGTTCCACCCTCTTCAAACATAGTCAAACACGTGCCAAACAATGATACATTCTACATTTACGCTTTGCAGACTCAATCGTAGTCAAATACTGGTGTTTCAAACATAGTCAAACATGTATAAAACAATGACATTTTACTGTTTCAAACCTGATCAACCTCCCGGTAGAACAAAGTAGAACAATGCATTATCAAGCGACATTTATCGATTTCCTAGGATCAATAAGTCTATGCGATGCCTGCGTGGCTTTCCTGCGAGACTAATCAAAGAGGGAAATGATCCTGACGTGTGCCCGATGACTGCAGGGTAGAATGAAAAATCGACGCGAAGGAATGATGGATGACTAGGGTGGTTGGAGTGGAGGATGTCGGGTGGGCTCAAGGAAGGAAAGGGTTGCGAGAAGCCTGCAGGCGGTCTCGAGTGTCTTGTCAATATGTATAGTGTCATCGATGTCTCGATCGAGCACCAGTCAACCCTGCCGTACCTTCCTCTCCCAGTTAACACGCGCAGTAGTATTAATCGCGCATAATCCAAGCTCCGACCTCTCGAGGCGATGTGGGGGAGTTCATCTCCAAATTTTTTAAAATGTATATCAAAATTAGAAGGTTACCTCGAATCAATTCACTTTTGCATTTTCCGGGGGAAATGCCGAATTCGGCATTACAAGTGACAAATGGAGAAATCCGGCGAGAGCTGTGTACGTCTTTAGTCCCTCGACTAAGCCGACGATTCAGGCTTACATTCCTGAAAGGCTTGCGAGGCCAATCAACGCCATTTCGCATTCTCGGCTTAAAGTGGAGCTCCTTAAAGCTTGAGACAGAGCTGGATTCCACAAGCTAATACCCGCCGTGTAATTCTAGCCCGAGCCTCACTTACCCCCCGGGGCGAACTAGTACTCCAAGTGGCCAAACCTATTTCCCTCGAAATATCCAAGTTCCAAGTCGGACTGGCAATAAAAGACTTATTAAAGGGGGCTTCCGGTCCAAACTGCCGGTAAATATTTGACCGGTCTTTAGAGCGGACATGACGCGTTATGAGAGAAGTAGAAGCCTCTTTTCTCCGAGTTGTTTCACCGGTCCGAGTCTATGCGCACTGCCAAGCCCCTCCAGTTCCTTTCTCATCTTCATTTTCTTTGCAAGTTCGGTGCCACTCCAACTGTCTTTCGGCGAGTGCGCGCCAGTTCATTTCTTTCCCTGTCTCAACCCTTCGCTTTTTACCCTTTCGCTTTGAAAGACTCGATTCACCTTCGACTAACAATGTTGGGGATGAAGGCTCGCAGACTCCGAGACTGCTACTATGGAAATCCGGGCATTCAACTTAATGTGTTAGTTCGTGTAATACACTTGTGCCATTTCCAAGTAACTGTGCGAAAGTAGATCTTGGTTGGAGCAATCGGAACGGAACTTTTTCAACTACCTCTAACTCCCTTATTGTTTCTTGAGATTTCGATTTCTATACTTTAAATTACTGTGAAATAGGTCGCCGATAAATGGCGGTTTTTATCACGTGGCTGGTCTGATTAGTGAAATTTGTTTAAAAAATATATAAAAATGGGAGGATTAACTGTCCCAGATCCTCTTAAAGCGACTCCTCTCGGGACCTCGAGTGAGACTCGATAATCCCAATGGAGATGAAAGTCGCGACATAAGTGTATTAGCTCCTCGGCAGCCCCCGACCGTGAAAGATCGTCGATCGAGAGGCTGGGGCTGATATTAATCCCCGAATGAAAGGCGGCGAGGGAAGAAAGGGAAGAAAGGGGTGAAAGGCGACGCCATGGGGGTTGTGCGAGCCTTTGAACAGTCCGTGCAGATGGCCCAGAGACATCCGGGCAGAAACTTTGCCTCTCTTTGTAGTCGTCGCACATCTTGCTAATTAAATCAAAAAGAATTCAACCCTCTGACACCCTGTCCTCTCTAGACACAACCCTCTCACCTTCAGTGTCGGCTTTGCCGCGGGCTGGTCGACTTGTACTTTCTTTTTCATAGTACTTCTATAGGATTCCAATTCAATTCAAAATTTACTTCAATTTTAATAAGAAATCATTTTTTCCCCTCATTTCAATTCGGTTTAATTCAATTTAATATCATTCGATTAAAAAGATACTCCAATTTTAATCTGTAAAAACTATACCTTTTCTCCTAATGTTAATTCGATCTTGAATTCAATTAACAAATCACTCCATCCCTCATTAAAAAAATATATAAAAATTGTCCCAAATTCCCTCGAAGGACTTTTCAAAGGCCGGGCCGAAAATTGGTAGGGAGAAAAAAATGCGGCGATACGAAGTAGGTGTTCCGAATTCGGTGGGAGAGTCTCTCGGTTCCCGGGGTGTCAGCCAACCCCGACGGAGATCAAAGGCGCGCGCGCTGAGTCTGCGACGGCAGGGCCGAGAGCGAATATTCACATGCTGACAAGGCGTGTATGATAATACATCTTTTTCCCTTGGCTAGTTGGCACAGCCGGCCGTGATACCGCGGGAGGAAGCGAGTGGAACGAGACGCGAGTAGAAATGATAGCTCGGGGCGGTTGTAATCAGGGCCAATCTACTGCTCGAAGCCTCCTATCCCTGGAACTGTCTCGTCGATATCAATGCCCAGGCCTATTCCACTCCTCCGCGCTTCTTGTCTCGCCCGCCAAAGTATTGTCAGGAATACGCTTTTCATCCGCGTCTCCAGTTTCGTGCTTCCTCCCGCAGCTCCCAAAGAAAACCTCCGCTGATTGCGGAGCGGAGAATCTCCCGCGAGCAAAGGACGCCCGCCGATGCTTTCGACTAGTCGGAGAAAAGTACTCGGGAAAAGAAGCTCTGGGAGTCGGCGGGCTTGCGGCGAAGCCGACACTCGAGGTGAGAGGGTTCGATTCTTTTTGATTTAATTGAACTTAATTGGAAAATAGATTGAAGTTTTCCGAGTGAAATTCTTAAGATCCTGTTTTTGAAATCAGTGAAAACTGCATTCTTATTGGGACACCCGAATTCTTTCCGATTATTACGCAGGAACGGGCAAAGGAAAGGAAAACTTTCCAATTGCACTGCCAGCTGTTCGCAGTGTTCGCACTGTCCAGTATTTCGAGATAACCGGCTTCTCCCGGCGCGTAAAAGTTCGCCGCGACGAAGCTTGAAATTTACGCCTCTCGGGGAGAACTTTGCGAATCTCGATCTCTTATGGGGAGAAAAGTTGTGCCTGGTGAATTTCACTAGCCCGATCTATCTCTAGGAGGAATAATAGGGTAGTTTCGCTCTAATCCACATCTAAATGTTTAAACAACCGGGATTGCCTCTGGTTTATGTATCTTGATTAGCGAGGGTGTTAATGGCTTAATAATTCACCGATGCAGGACTGTGATGAGAGCCAATACTATGTACCAGCCAATGTAAAGGGTGCCCCAATAAGAGCCTGGGTTTTAATTGTTTATTATTTTATTTATTAATTAATTTTTACACAATTACTTATTAACGTATGATATAAAGCGTGGGTTTATTTATAACTTGGAACTTGTGTTAAAAATGATAAATACAGGATTAATATTCTCACAGAGAGTTTGATTCTTAAGTTGACAGTTAATATCAGAGAAATGTTACCTTTCCACTTGATTCCAGGATTGTTAATATATGTCGAGGCTTCTCCGGGGATTTGGATGTATCCGAGTCGGAAAAGCGTATTAATTTGTATGCTTTGCTCTCATAAAGTACACACTGGATATACTGCGGTACAAAGAGACGCCTTTCTCGTTTTAAGACTCTTGACAACTCCGGTTGACGTCCTCCGCATTTCCACTGAGCACGAAGGGGAATCTTATTTGCTGGATTCGAGCGCGCTTTATCCACTGCATCTCGTAATTAGTTATCTTTTTCCTCGTCAAGTGATATTAAGAGGAAGTCGGTTCTCCTACTTTTTATTTCCCTTTTTCAATTGGGGAATTAGATATTCGGACTTTGGTGTCCTTTTGCACAGTAGTTCTCATTTTCAAATACAAGAACCTGCAATTTCCTTATTGCTTGTTGAAATATGGATTTTTACAGCTTAAACTACTGTGCAAATGACAGTTTTAACACCAGCATACATATAATTAGAACTAGTTGGAGTATAATAATAATTAACGTATTGTTTAACAAGGTGGGTGGTTAGGGACGAAGACTGACAGGAACAATGTGTTGATTCCTATTAATAACGATGTTGAGGTAGGCAAAGGGTTTTGTTGTCGCAGGACGTTCGATTGGGAAGAGAGGGTGGGAGGAAGATGGGTGGAAGGGTTGCGGATTGTCCTGGGAGGGCGGACAGTTATATCAGAGCTTTCGAGGTATTGGGGCTTTAGGGATCAAGTCCGCTCGTCCGTTCACCAGGCCGTCAGCCTGCGATGCTCTAAGCCGATTATGCTCGTACACTCTGCCCTACACCCACCGGCCAACCCTCCTCTCGAACCACCACAGCTTCAACATCCCCGTCTATGTACAACAGTCCTACGCCCTCTCGTTTAACATGCCTGCTTACCTAACCATTTCCCACTGAAAAGTTCCGCGCGCAAAGTAAAAAGGCCGGTTTCGACCGGTGCGAATATTCCGAGTATAATAAAGTGACGCGAAAGCCGATTAGTTTGGTGCTCCGCTGGTTTCAGGGATTTCTGACGGGCTTTTTGATGGACTATACGCGAAAATCGGCGGTGTTTTATATTTCGCCATTTTTCCCAAGGGAAGTATGATTTTAATGCATAGCAACATTTTTTTGTTTAATTTACGGTTATTTCCGGTTATTTTACGTTCAATGTAATGGTTCTTGATTCAGAGGAAGTATGCGGTTTTCAGTAATATAGTTTCCGGGCGACTCGTCCACGAATTTCCCATGACACGTAAGCCGAGTTGGAAGCCTCAACTTGCTTCAAACCAGGTCACTCGACGTACAACTTCGGACCTTGAAACCGGCGAGTCCAATACCATCGAGACCGCGGCGTACATTTTTTCTAATTCGAATCGAACGCATCGACGCTCGCTCCCAGTGGGACGCGGATTTTTAACGAACGCGACGCACCGTCCGTCCCATTTTCCCGAGGGAGAGAGAGAGAGAACCCGGGGGAATATGGAGAGTGCGTTGCTTTCAGGGAAGCAACGAAGTTTCGAGAGTGCGGAAACGAATATTAGCCTTTCAAGTACGGACAATTATAGAGGGGCGCGTGTGTGGCAAGTGAAGCCGGAGAAACAGGATGAAAGGGGGGGTTGGAAAGTGGAGGATGGGGTCAGGATATCCGGGTCATCGATAAATTTGAGGGAAGCGTCGAGCCCCCTTTTCTCTCTCTCTCTCTCTCTTGCTCGCTCCCTCGCTCTCTGCCCCTTTTGGATGCCTCGTGTTTTCAAAGCGCTTTCGAGGGGCGTCATAGCGCGTTCGAGGGCCGGATTCCTCTGTTTTTGACCTGATTCACAGCCTGCTGCTTCAAACCTCACTTTGCGGATTACGTTTCCCCGCTGGCAGTATGGAAAACACGATATTCAATTAGTGTTAAGGTAGTTGGTACAGAAAAGCACTTTTTACGAACATTTCGCGTTTCAGGTTTCACGTTGGGAGTTTTCAAAAATTTTGATTGTGTTTGATCAAACTGTTTGCCAAATAATCAATTTTGAAATACTTTTATGTATGCGAAATACCCAAAGTCTGTCATTTATCCAAAAATGCGATACAAAAATACTGTATCAAGTTCAATAGTGAAAAATGATAGGAAAACCTTCAGAAAATTGGTGTTCTGTATATCAAACCTGTTAGAAACAAATGTTTGACAACTTTTCTATTGAAACCGCCGAGCACTTTATCCTAGAAACGATTTTCCGGTCCCCGAACACTTGTTCGCATATCATCGCATTGGAACCGATGCATCAAACATTCACCTCCACACCCGCGAATCCCCGCAAAAGAGCTTAGAGATATTAATGTTATTACACATGGGCGTAATGGCTGGTTAATTGGAGCAGCGTACCACTGCCAATTTATCATTTCCCAACTGGAAACGATCTTTTATTAATCTATATCGACCAACCCCACATAAAATACCCCAAATGGGAATTCGAGTTGCATTGCCTGAGCATACAAAAATTAGTAGCATTTAGCTAAAATATGCTTCTCGAAATAAAGAAAATTTATAAGGATTTTAAAAAAGACTTTATAAAACTGCACTTTTCTTCGATACACCTAGGCAGGCGTCCCCACTTAAAGGGAAGTTCCCCATGAAACTCGAAAAATGGGATTTCCAGGGAGACGAGTTGAGTTTTCAAAACACTTTCAAGAGGAATACAGCGCGCCCGGCGAGAGGAACTGCACTTGACCCACTTCCACACAACCATACACCGAGCTTCCTCTGGAAAGCTCCCCTTCAGCAGGCTGTCGTGCTGTTAGATCCCGATCGTGTCGATATCACGTTCGAACCCTCCATTAGTACAAAATCCGGCCGAATTCCCCATAAATTCCCAAGGAAATCGATTCTAATCGGAATCCAAGGGGGAAAGGAGTAAATGTCCTTCGCCGAGGTTTCTTTTAACATTTATGGGAATGTAGGGCAATCTCGTAAATGTTGTATAATTTTTAGAAAATTGGAAAACTGACTATTCTGATTACTGATAATTGTTTTGCAAAACATATGGAAATTATGAGATTAACTGTCTTGCATCCCCTTATCGCTCGAAATGAGAGTATTAGTTGAGGCTATTGGAATTCTGGGTTATCGGGCAAATAAACTCGATTTACGCCGGAAGCTCGCCTTTCCAAAGAGCACTTCCCACCCGGCGCGATATATACAACGCGCAGGAAAGCCAACGTTTAAGGGCGGAGGCGCGTTTTCGGACGAGAACTGTTCTTGACCTGCTTCCCGACACGCGTTTACTCTGATGGCGCAGCCTGGCTCGCTTTCCAGACGACCGAGTGCATACACCTCTCCCTTCAAACGCTTTATGCAAGTTATTTGAAACGACACGTGCTTCAGACAAAGTCCATCTCCGATTCCTCCTTTTTCCACCCTTAAGGGGGGTATTCTGGTCTAGATTGTAAAATTATTCATGATTTTTCGAGTAAAATTACTAAATTAGAACAATCAATGTCTGAAGATGTGATTCTGGCTGGCAGCCAGCCATGTTGTTCTAATTTAGCAAATAATGCTCAAAAATCGTGCGAAAGGTATTGGTCGACATGTTTGACTGGCACTCGCTGGAAATGTGTGGCAAGCCATCGCACTCATTCAATTAACAGAGGGCTCGATGGGCTCGCGCCGCGCGAGATCAGCGTGTGCGGGAAAAATGTGACGAGGCCAAACAATATTTTCCAACACAATATCCGTCGAAAAACTCGGGAAAAAGCGGAAACCGAACTATGACAGAGAATCGCATACATCAAGGGAGAGAGGGAGAGAGGTGGGGAAATACAGGGAGAGGAGAGGGCGAGTGTCAAGCAGTGGAAATCCGAAACGATTTGGAATAGCGCTATTTTCGAAAGTGCAATCAGAGCCCGCGCTTTTGACTCGGCGCCCAATTATCCGGGGATGTGAGGGCGTCGAGTGCGCGCCGGAAGTGCCCACTCGAGGAAGATCGAAATCGGAAATTTTCACCTCGGCATATTGCAGGTGTGCACGCGCCAGAGAGAGAAAGAGAGAAAGAGAGAGAGAGCCCGCCCGGGCGGCGTTTCGAGTGCGCCTTCCGCCGCAGGGGGAAACAGGATGGGCCAGAAGGGCCCACTCGCCCAGAGACCAACTCCGCAGAGTTTTCTCCAAACAATTTCGACTACTTCAATTCGACGCGACAATCCGCGACACGAGCGCGAGCCCTCGTGCCATCGGAAAAAGAATTCAATCATTTCCCAATGTCCATGGGAAAAGGCGGGGATTATTCAATTAGCGCTCGGGTTCGAATCCGATTGCGCGTAATCTTCAATTATTCCAACATTAATTCGGAAAAAGGCGGGAATTATTTCATTAACGTTTGAGTTCGAATTAGATTGAGCGGAAGTTTCAATTATTCGAAATTTCCATGGAGAATGACACATTCGAGTTCGAGTTCGATTGACCGAAATATTCAATCATTTGAAAATCTTTCCCAGTTAAAATATTATTTTCCGCCTCCCTCGAAAGTTAACGCGAGCCAACCCATCGGAAGGTGGCGCGGGACGCCCAGCACGCCGGCAATCCAATGTAATTTGCTTCCCGTTTAACGCAATTAAAGTGTACTTCGAGGTACACCTCGAGAAATTACCAGAAGGGGGGCGTTCGGTTCGCCAGCAAACTTGCCTGGAAATCGACACCCAATCCCACACTATCAACCACCCGGTTTCCTCCACCCCCCGTACTATGCGCAATGTTTCCCACTGCGGCATACTCAACCCCGGATTCTTATCATCGGGCATTTTCTCGCGGTTTTTTCCCGATCGGGACGAATATCAGCGAATCAATCAAGCGGCCAACGAATGGCAATAAAACTGCAAAGCCGCGAAATCCCGTTGGAAAAGCCGAGGAAAGAGAGCACTCGAGGTATATTGGCCCGGCCAAGTCTCGGGGCCTCGAAAGGAGCCATTAAAACAACCGGCGGAACGTTTCTTGGTTCTCCGCGGAAAGATGTGCGCGCCACTCATATTCGTGCATTACCGAGTGCGCGCCGCTTTTGATATCGACGGGAGAAGCGGCGGGGGGAGGCTTGGAAAGCGAGAATCCGCGGCGGAGCTTTGACGTACAAGTGCAGAGACCTCGCAATCTCCTCGACTGGCGTGCGCCGTCCTTCTCCCGCTCGCTTCCATACGTAGAGGTTGGTCCTCTCTCCCTCTCTCTCCTCCTCTCTCTCCCGCTCTCGCTCTGTCTCTGGCATTGGTACTGGCGAGCACTCCATCCCTTACAGCCCTGTCAAGCCCCTACTCGCCACCGTGACTACCAATAATCGAACGTTATTGCGTTACCAGCACTGAGACTCCCTCTCTCTTCCTCCCCCTTTCCCGGATATCTGCACTGCCACTCTCTATGTACAGGGTGCTTCGTTTCACTTTTAATCCGCCCGTAGACGGGGTTAGCTTCCACCAAAGTGGGCTTTTTTCTCAAATTTTTATCCCCAATTTCGATTTGATTTCCCCTTCATGTCAATTCAACTCGATCCAATGTGGTTTGATTCGATTAAATTCCACTTTAATAACAAATTACTTTAATTCGAATTCAAAATATTTAATCTCTCTCAACTTCAATTGAATTTTCAATACGATTCAATTTACAATTCATACAAAAATGACTTCAATTTTAATTTAAAAATTACCATAACTCCTATTAATTTTCTTACATATAATTAGAATATTAGACCAATTCGACTAATTAAAATTACCAGATTATTGCTAATTATCCAATAATCAGCCACCCAGTATATATCCGGAAGCTGGGACGAAAAAGCAAACGAACCACCCTGTACGCGTATGTACATAGGTGGGCTCTGGATGTAACTTGTCCTGACTGATGTCCTCGAGCATGGCCTGCTTCCCCCACCCCGGCACTCGTCCAGCCTGGACGCATAGATCCGACTGGTTTCCGAGAGCAAATGGAGAAGAGGGTGGAAGCGCAGTGTGGCCGCTGCTAGCTCGTGGACAAAGAAAAAGTGAAGGTGGCTCTCCGCTTTCGTTCGACAGGCTCCACTCGAACGCGAGACCCAATTCCTACAGTTTTACCCGATTGGCCGTGTCGCCCTTTTGTCCACGCTCGATACACTCCGCTCTGCCCTCGAATATTTAGGCCAGCGATCTCGCAATCTCTCAATTAAATGTTGCGCTCTACCAGCTGAGAATGAGGGGCCTTGGAAAACCGTGGGGGGGGGGAGCGCGGTCGAGTGCCCTCTCGAAATGTACTTTTCTTCCCGCGTTACCCTGTGTCGATGTTAATGGGCTATTCTGGTTTAGAATATAAAAATTATTAAAAAAATCGTGATTATTTAATTGCTAAATTAGAGCAGGTTGGTTGGGTAGCAATCCTTTCTCTACATTTCTATGCATCTTTGGACGATTCTTTCTGAAAAAATCAAGTGAGGTGCCATTTTAATCCCTGCAGGTTGTCAGCCAATCAGGTTGTTCCAATTTATCAATTAAATACCAAAAATGATGAATAATTTTTAATATCTGGTAAGAAATAGCCCTTCAATAACAGCGAAAGGTTATTGCGTTACATGCGACTGCTGTTCTCCCTCGGCCAGACGATGTCACCGAGGGAGGGAAAAGAATCCGCGAAGTCTGTGCCTTGCTTTCCAGCAAACACTCGGCTACCCACACATTGTCCCCGTTTTGTTCTTCCGCCTGGGACACAGCGGCGCCGGGGTCCACTCGCAAACTGACCCTGGCAAAACTGGATTATATCCTGCGAGGCAAGTAATTAGAAGGCTTTTTAAGTAAGGGAATGTTTACCGCACTCGTTCTCGTATGGACGGGAAAGGTTGGTTAAATAATCGTCGCGCCTCGTGGAACTGGACCAGTTTTGTCTTTCCCTCGCTTTAGAGGAAGTAAAAAAAGCAGTTTTCTAAATGGATTTTTCCTTGTAACTTTGTCAAAGTCAGCTTTTCAAGTGCTTTAAAACTGTTGGATTTGATTTTAACATTGGCGGATTTAATATTAATATTTGCATACAAATATTATTGAAACGATTTTGGTAAAAGAAACTTATAGAAAAATTAGTGAAACCGGCTTTTGATTTATCCTACACCTGTCGTGTTTGTTCCAATCGATTGTATCGATTGGAATGGATCTTTTGGGAGGAATAAGGGTTGCTGGTGCGACTGGAGGGTGCCAGGCTGCTTTTTTCAGGGCTCTCGAAGAAGTACTCGACTGAGCTGCCCATATTTAATTCAATGCCTGGCGAACCCCACTTGACTCCAGCGTGTCTCCTCTTTCTCTCGATCGACGTCAGGCTCGCGCCAGGACATCCAGAGCTCTCAACATAAATCCCACTCGATGGCCCATTGTAACTCATTCTATTCGTTCGCGCTCCAATGAAAACACGAGTTCCCAGCAAAATTCCTGGCATTCGTGCAACACGCTTTTCCAGTCCAAAATCTGTACGCGGTTGCCGATTTGTTTTTGGGCGGAGCCGAGAGGAGGTTTCGATATTTTCCGAGAGAAACATATTTTCGAGGGTAGAATTGGACGGATTGATTGGAATAAGGTTTATAGGCGGCGGGTACGTGTGCGCGGGGAATTATCGTGGCCATCAAGCAACCAGGCCCACCGTGAAGGGATTTTGCCGATTTAATCGGATGCCGGAGATTATCGCGTAAACAAGAGTAGAACTTTAAGCGAAGGTAATTGAATTCGCTAGCGATCGCGTTTCATAGATATACATCCACTGGATTATTCAGCCGAACCTGACACACGCGGAACCCATACACCCTCTCGCAACCGGATATTCCAGGTTCTGACGTCAGTCGATGGTATTCATTCCAGGAAAGTGGGTTTGATGCTCTTTGTTAATCAGATCGATTGGATTAGAACGCTTTTAATCAACTATTTTATAGGTTACAACAAAGTAGGAAGAATTGCTTCAAGTTAACTCCCAATTTCTCGATTTTCAGTACAGGTTCTTCCATGTTTGTTCAAACTATGTTCAAACCAACACTTTCCTGTGGTTCGGAAATCAGCTAAAGCAACTGAGACCCAAATAACTAATTAACCATTCAATTCATCAACTGCAACGATCCCTTTACAGAACAATCCTCCCCCATCCGTGTCGCAACTGAACGCATTACGTTTCCTGTTGCCACAGCATACGGCTTGGTAATACCGGACTTCACTCGCATTAATGATGAACGTGATCGTCAAACGTGTATCTAGGTTACTGGACACTGATTCTGTCATCTCGGCCGATGATGTATGACGCAAAGGGCCGATAGCCCTCTCCACCAGATTATCTGGCTATTAACGCTATTATCGAACCCTCTGACAACCCTCGGCCTAAGACTATACTGAAATTCACAGTCGAGTTAAGAATACAGAGAGTGACTTTTCCTAGTGAATTTCCTCGCTGAAAAATCTTCGATTACGCGATACTTAAACTATTTAAATATCACAGTAATATAAAGTCATAATTAGTTAGTAACAAATTTTATTTCACTTTTAAATTTTCCCGACCTGTGGAAACACAACCGAACCAGCTCAACGACAATAGGACCAATTTAAAAACAGGGACCAACTCTTCCTTTACAGATGGAAAACCGACTGTTATCATTGTCATTGGGCGTGCTCTCATTTCGAGGGAGGCGTTGTCGCCGGGATCAACACTTCCCGGGGCGTGCTAGACCGATACGCGATCCGACGCGGTAACCGTGATGGATTGGACGGGGAAATGACAGGTGATAGATACCCGCGGCGATGAAAACATGACTCGAAACAGGAGAGACGGACGCTCATCTCTCAACGTTTCCCCTCTCAGTCCCTCTCGCGACGAGGGAAAGTTTGATTCGGCGGGAGCGGCGAAAGTATTGTCCGGAATAAGTGAATCCAGGACATTAACGAGGAGTAATAACCGAAGGACGGTGGGATCCTCGGGACAGCCTGTGCGATTCGTTGCGTCAGTATGACGTAGCATGGTCCAAGTTTAACCTGCAATAACGAGCATTTGCGTCGACGCCGGAGTGCGGTGGCGTCGCGACGCCCGGCAGCGCGCCGTGATGGATTAGACGCGAAAACGACGTATGATGGATCTATGCCCGCTCGGAAACGCCATTCTGGGCTTGTGCATGCCGCCCTCTCTCGCTCTCTCCTGGGGATCCTACTCTTTAATAGATTGCTCTTCCAAGCATCTCGTTGGCCAATGATGGCTGAAGATGCCACCGCTGGAAGAGGAATCTGACGGGAATTAATCGTCCGCTGGTTTCATTAGCAACCACTTGGCAGCTAAGAATTAATTTCTATTAATTGTTTGATTATCCCGTGACGATGGGGAGTTGTATAAGTTCGTGCCGAATAATGAAAGTTGGATAAATTTGTAGCAAATATTGTCCAACTTTTATTATTTGGTACCAACCTATCCAACTTCTAATGTGTTCGGTACCAAAGCAATAGTTGGATAAGTTGGAATTGTTAAAGTTTTTCTAAAGCAAGTTATGAAAAAGTTCTGGAATCAGTAATTCTCCCTGGTTTATTGGCAGTTCCAGTATTAATCGATAATAATTGCATCGAATCCTGGACAGGATATACTCGAAAATGTAGCACAACAGCAACCAGAGTTTCATTTCCTGTAGAAAAATGGAAATCCAGGCGGGAGGGAAACTCGATCTATCGCTTGATGTGGCGCTTTGACGTGGCAGTACAAGGGACACGATTCAATTCAGAAAATGGAATAACCCGAACGACCAGGCTAGTGAGGCAGGAAGCGTGCGCGCGCGACAGAGGAAACGAGTACACATAATAACGTGAAATTAAAATCGGATGGCCGAGCGTTAGCCGCGTGCCATGCGTGAAATTAGTTTTTCCACCCGCCGCACTGTAATCGAATAAATATTAATCGGACCTCTGCCGAGACGCCAACTAGTTTGCGTATTAATTACCTCGCCCGTCAAACCCCCTTACTCTCTCGTTCTACTGTCCGGTTTTGGGCTAGTAGGCCGACAGTTGCCCGAGGTCGTGCAAAACACCCTTCCAATCCCGAGGGATTCCTCGGACTATTATTACTAGACTGGGGTTTTTCTGGTTACAAGGTTTCAAATTCCAACGGTAGTGACCAAGTAGCATGTGTCCCCAAAAATTCCAAAGGTACTACCAGCAAGTGTACCCCAAAATTACCAGGATGGTAACAAGTGTCCCCTAAAATTCGTGGGGTAGTAACCACCCTACATTGCATTTGTTTAGCATTTGCGAGGTGTAAACTTGCCGGGAGTGTTGACAGATCGACATCCTAAAGCAATTCGACTGGATTGCTTGTTGGCCAAAGTAGTTGTAACCCTCGTCACTCACTTAACTCAATCGAGGAACTAGCCCTGGTTAGTGCAAGTTAGGCCAAGTTCCCAGACCACCTTCACTGACACCAGGAAGCACGAGTAAAGCTGTTAATGAATTTAATAGCCAGGATAATTTGGGGGGAAGTCGTAGAACGACTGGGCTTTCGAGCCGTCAAATCGGCAAGTTTCCCAATCAATAATCGATCGTTCCTCCCATGGCATTCCCTCGACTTTTGTCCATTGCGCTTTATTCCCCGTCGTTCATCAATATTTCTGCCAGCGAGTTTGCTCCCGTTGAGCGCGTGCACGTGGCCCGCGTAATGAATAATTTCCTATGGACCGAGGGCTTTAAAAAGCAAGCTCTCCCTTGATGCACGCGCCCGGTGCTCGGGTATCGTCGATTGCCTCGATCAGAAATCAATAGGATTGTCTAGGTAGTCGCGCACATATCTCCTATAAGCAGGCCCATTGCATCGGTGTAAACCCCGGCTGTTTACCACGTACGATCGAGCTGAATGCTTTTTGCAAGCGGAATTCAGTGATTGGATGTCTTCCTCTCCATCGCGAGCGCTAGTTCAATCCGATTTCCAGTTTATCCGGTTTATTCAAACTTCTTCAAACCGTGCATTAAAGTATTGATTCTATAGTTGAATGCCACAAGGAAACATTCGAGAATCTTGGATGAATTAGTACTAAATAATAGAAATTTAATAAATTGGTACCAAATAATAGAAATTGGATAAGTTGATAATACATGAAATACTAATTCTACAATTCAACTGCGCAATATTAGGAAAGTTCTCTTCCATGAAAGCCCCCATTTCTTGAGTACTCCGAATAAGGAAAAAGGTCGAGAATCACGTGGTTCGTCCTGGAGATGAGGTTGGCCGAGGCTGAAATGAGAATCCCTGGGTTCCTCGCCGCGGAAGAGAGCAGAGTGTTGGCAGAGTGCTCGTGATCGATTACTCGTCATCGAGTTCGACGGCCACCACCCTCTGCCAAACCAAACGTTCTTTCTCCTTTTTTTCACCCACCCACCAACCCTTTTCCACCCAGGCTCTCCAGGTCCACTGGTCCTCTCCTCCAGGGGAGAGACCTCCTCCACGCTTCCTTCGATGCATCGACCCTGCTTTTCGCCTTACTTATGTGTGAAAGCATTCTCCCTTTTCTAGCAGAGTGTCTGTCGCATTGGAGGTGCAGGGGAAGAAATCTTCCTTGTTCTTCGTATCTGCTTCTCCTAAAACCTCGTCGACTATTATCCAGCACCTCCTTGCTACCTATCGGAGATCTCCGTCCCCTCAATATTAACTGGCTATTACGAAGAACTCGGCTCGCGAGAGATGGCAGATTGGCCGGTGGTATTATCGCGCGC
Organism: Crossocerus cetratus; assembly: GCA_963675795.1. NCBI lineage: Eukaryota > Metazoa > Arthropoda > Insecta > Hymenoptera > Crabronidae > Crossocerus > Crossocerus cetratus. Next base: position 7,970,607 of record OY776664.1, on the reverse strand, counting down.
AATGTAAGCACTGCTATCCGCCCATCAATCTCTACGTGGTTACTCGAGGCTCTCCCGACGAAACTACTCCAAACATTCTCCAACACATGTCTCCGCTCTGTTCACGGGAACATTCAGTTGCCTCGGAGTCTCCAAGATTTGAGAACTTTTGGAGTTTTTGTTTGCAAATTTTGGGTTTTGTTTCGTTGATATTCTATACTTTATTTTGTGATTATTTAGGTGTACAATGGATGGTTTACCGGGGGCTGCGCTTTAGGCGCCGGTACACTGACGTTCGGACAAGTTTCACTCGAATAAACCCTCGATCGTTACGGCCCATTGCTCCTTTGTAATCGCCACTTGTATTTTCTACGTCCGTCTCTGTCTCTCTCTGTGCGTGCGTGTGTTTTTTTTCGGGGGTCATTTCTCTGGGACGCACCCTACCAAACCTTCGTTGCGATTCATGAGGAAACAGCAAATATTTTTGCTGGCTATTCGGCTGCTTTTTTTTCTGTCGGTTTGACTCGGGAAAACTGTCGAACTGGCACGTCGATGGGAATTCGGCTGGTTTTGGAAATATAAGGTACAAGCGGTCGGTGTTCGATATGCGAGGAGTGTGGTTGTTGTGAATTATGTTAGTTTGAGTGGAAAAAAATACATTTTACTAAAAATTTGACTAGTTAGTATGAAGTTTGACTCAAACACAGTGTCAAACTTGATGCTAAAGAGAATCTTGGGCCAATTTTGGAACTATATGATGAAAAGCGATGGATATTCGATACTTTATGAGCTGTCTCCGTGGAATTATCTGAGTTGAGATGAAAGAGAGCGCATTATCGGCGCAATAGCATTCGCTGACAATGCTTACGTGGCTAGGATTCGTTGCCCGGGGGCAGATCCGGAACGAGTGAAACGTGACCGCGGTCGCAGATCGGGCCGTTTAGTTTACGAGATAGTGGTGGCTCCGGTAACACGGCCACCAGTCCCCATCAATGTTCCCTGTAAGCCCATTATCATTTTGGTCGGAAGAACCATCGATCCAACCGTCCCAACTGTTTGGTACCAACCTCCATTACCGCTTAGCACATTCCCACCCCAAATACTCGCAAGCACAGTGTCAGATTCATCAGCTCGACATTTGACCCCACTTTTTCCCTCTCCACAAGCTCGAAATACGATGCAGATTAAAAGAATGCACAAAAGCTAATCTCCTAACTTTTATGCATTTTTAAAAAAACTCTGCATAATCTGCAAAATAATCTACATCGAACCCCGAGGTCATAGACAAGAATATGAACCAAGTTTTCGATTCCTGGTGATTCTGCTGAAGAAAAGAATAAGCGGAACTAAAAGGACAGTTGTGATTAAAGGAAAGGCCCGTGAGTAAAGCGGGCGATAAAGAAGGGTAATTCGAGGATCGGGTGTATCGGGAGGATTAATTTCTGGCTGGATATTACAGTTATCGGGGCCATTGCCGCTTGTGTACCGGCGGCACGGCACGCTGTACGACCGCACGCGCCCCGGCGCATTGCCAGCGGCGCTAAAATGTGTGCTTAATATTTAGCCCCTCCGCAAAACGGGGCGCGTACACACACGCGCGTACATACACACGGGAGCCCGGTCATCTCAAATTTCATTAGCAAGAATATGACGAGGCAATAACCCCGGCAAATAGTGGCGTCATTGATTCGAATGGATTTCGCGATTACACTCGGACTATTACACACTCGATTTCAGGTAATATCTAGTTTCGTTCGTGTCCCTTTTATTGGCCCAAGAAATTCGCGCCGATTTATTTGCAGGGGAATGTGATTATTCGATTGGGGAATTTTGCTCAAGTTTTCGGTTTCATTTTTATAATGTGGATTTGAGTATAATCCATGGAAGGAAAGTTGTTGGTATATTTGGTAATACGTTTCATGGATCATAAGAAATTAAAACGGAGGTCAATTTGAAACCTGGACCCGAAATTGTTACTGGGTTACTAGGTTCCTACCCTTCGAATTTTGAGGTACACTTGATATTAGCCTAGGAATTTTAGAGTACACTTGTTACTACCCTCGGAATATTTGTGGTAGACTTGTTACTAGCCTTGGAATATTTGTGGTACACTTGTTACTAGCCTCGGAATATTTGGAATGAAATAACGGGTGGAAAGGTAGGAGCGGTTCGGAGGAAGGAAAGAGAGGACTAGGCAGCATGTGTGTATTGGTATAGCTGTATATACCGAGCGATATGTCCCCCTGACCATCCCTGTATCGATTCCTAGCCGATGGAGTATCGCGATACTGGCACTCTCCTCTGACCCCGCCAGTCCCCCCGATCGCCACTCTTTCTCCCTGTATTCTCCTGCTCTCGTTCCAGCCAGCCACTCCTGCCTCTCCATGGGAACGCTAAACGAAGGTACATGTCCGGCTGATGTGGATGGTGCTTCACCCGCTAGTTTTTGTACGGCTCACCTATCACTTTTTTGACGGACGTGTTCGACGAGGACGTTCTACTTCCTCGCGTTCCCCGCGGCTCGCGCTGCTATCGCTCCATCTCATCATCGCGTGCGACACTCTTTTCACTGGTTCTATCAAAGTTTCACCTGCTTTAGGGTTGGGCCAGTTTCTAAAGACAACCACTTTTCCTTCACATTTTCTTTAAGAGAAAGTAAAATAGTTAATCTTTTAATTTTTATATATTTTTTTAGAAATTTAAATAACCGAATTAACCACTGACATTTGAAGATTTGCATATCCAATTACTTTGCTCAGCCAACTGTCTTAACAAGTCTACCAGCGGTCTATCCACCAGCTAGGTTTTCCCTTGCAAGTTTTGGGGCTTGGACTCTGCAATTTGGAAGCAGCTCCGCGCGGCGCGGAGGTGCGGGAAGGTTCGAGAGGTGATTGGTGGAGTGCAGGTCGAAAAGGGCCCGTGGGAAGACACGAGTCGCACCCTTGATTGCTGCCAATTCTCTATTGTCCTTGGCAAGCGGCCATTCTTCCTCGCATCGAGGGAGATGCCCCCCTTCTGCCAGGGTGGCCCGCGTGGACCTCCGCAACGATGAGGAATTCATTTGGACGCTCCGGGATTGGCCGAGTGAACTAGCACCGTGCCAAAAGGAACTAGCACTCGATAAGATTAGGAGTCTTTTCCTTTGGGACCATGCGGGACAGTTGAGTTCCCAAGTCTCATGCTTGTTTTATTAAAGTTATGTACCATTTTATTTTTGACAATTTATTGTCCAATTTTGTACTCAATATTGTCCAATTTCAAAATATATTATTATAGCAGATATTAAAATTGGAGTCATTATATAATCTAATTAAAAATTGAATTAAAAAAGGGGAAATTGCTAGTTATTTGAAGTTTTATTAGTGGTCTTTTGCTCAATGGTCTTTAGTTGAAATCGAAAAAACAATAAGGGAGTAACAAGTTCTATGTAGAACATACCACCGCGAAAAATATACAATAATTAGGAAACTAATTATCTCACATGCCTTTAAATTAAGAATGTCCAGTTTCCCAATGGAAATGACTGGAAAACAAGTATGAATTGGAGATCAAACCGAGAACCACACGGATTCGGCAAGTTAAGCGCTCGTGAGGCGGCAAAGTGGCAATAAAAGTAATAACCTGGCAGATTGGCGCGTAAAACGAGGAAACTCGGCGCGAGGCAATGCGATCCTCGGGATCACCGAAAATAGAGCGACGCCAAGGCGGAGCGCGGGGGCGCGCGAACCTGCTCAAAGTGAGGCACGGCCAGTAAATCTCGGCTAAAGTTCGCAAACCCGCGCGCGGAAAGTTCCCCATGCAATTTCTATACAGGTAATCTTCGATCCTGACGACGGCTGGCCTCCTGAAAAATGCATGCCTCGCCACCTGTCTGCCCCGCCGCTTTCGCACTTCCGGCCGAGATAAACTTCTCCGCGGAAACCAGCCCCCCATCTTAGATCTCAACTAACTTTTCCAGCCCACCGACACTTTTCGCAAGTCGCGAATCCCAATTGTCGCGCGCATCTTTGCATGGGAACGATTTCCTCGGGCGTTCGCAGTCTCGGCAAGTCTTTCTATTGGACTTGCCTCCCGGGGGGAAAGTATAATTGAAAGTGAGAACTCCGCTCGACTCGCATAAGCGAACTCCATCGAATGATCTACTTGGTTTTCGTGAGAGGATTTTTCAAGGACTCACCGGTCAGAAGGAGCAGCGGCAAGCTCGAATCCATTCCCAAAGCCGAAGTTCGTCGAGTTTTGGGTCGATTCAGCGCGTTCTCCAGACCCTCCTGAAACAAGTAGAGAAAGTCGATTAGTACGACAAGTACTTTCGTACCAACAAAATGCCCAATACTTTCCCTCCACAAGTAATAATCGAAAAATTGATATTCACATGCAAATTCACAATCTAGTCATTGACAATTCGATGCATTTCAGGAAAGCAACACAACAGAGGGCTTGCCAAGCAACACAATGCTTATTGTGGACGAGCATTTAACAGATTTCACGGCCCTGTTAACGGCCGTTGGTACACGCTAGATGGAATCCTGGCTGAAATTAGCGCCCTCTACATCTGTTGACCATTAATCAATTAGCCGGGCACGGATTGCGGCACCCGTAAACACCATAAGTTAGGAGGGGCATATACACTGCTCCATGAATTAGTGCGAAAGCCTGGTTTTGTTTTCCGGCTGGCTCCAGGTATTCCGCTCTAGATTGCAAAATTATTAAAAATATCGGGGGCTTCTAATTGCTAAATTAGTATCACATAATTGGGTACGAATGAAAATGGCTATTAATTTACAGTTTGTAAAAATTTCACTCCGGTCCCGTTGTTTTCACTTTCGGCACCAACCCCCTTAGGAAGTGGAAAAAGACCTAGGCAAAGAACAATTAAGGGGTCATATATGCCAGGCACGTCATGAAATAAGTAAAGGTTTGTTAATTTATTGTCCTATTAATACATCCTATTATTAAGTTTCTATCATGTGTCCGTTATTGTACATACTTTGAAGTATTTTCTCCGAAAAATACAAATAAATAACTAGGTTATGTACGACGTAACTGGCATCGTCTTAATTCAAATTGCAACATGCGGTGGTCAATGTATCTTGGTCAATTGTTATGTAAAAAAAATATAAAAAATTGAGCGTGAACTAGACACAGAAAACTAGTCCTCAACGAGCCAGAATATTTGTTTTCTTTTTTTTCACAAAGTTACACGCGAAAAAGTCGCCAATTTCGTAGGAACACTTAGAAATAATGACATTTTCGCGTGTAACTTTGTGAAAAAAAAGAAAACAAATATTCTGGCTCGTTGAGGACTAGTTTTCTGTGTCTAGTTCACGCTCAATTTTTTATATTTTTTTTAGATAACAATTGACCAAGATACATTGACCACCGCATGTTGCAATTTGAATTAAGACGATGCCAGTTACGTCGTACATAACCTAGTTATTTATTTGTATTTTTCGGAGAAAATACTTCAAAGTATGTACAATAACGGACACATGATAGAAACTTAATAACAGGATGTATTAATAGGACAATATATTAACAAACCTTTACTTATTTCATAACGTGCCTGGCATATATGACCCCTTAAGGGATGGGACTGGCGATTGTCCAGTTGAAATTAGAAACTGGAAGAAAGAGCTTGCCGGTGGAAGAGGAAGGATGAGGAGGTCCGGGAGTGTTTGGCGAGAGCTCATTATCGCTGCATTTTAGATTGCTTGGAAGTAGATACTCCAGATATACGTGCCCGCCGGGCCAAATCGGAGCTTGACAATTTATTTATACAGACTCCGCTCGAGACTTCCTCCCTCCGCGAGAACACTCCACTCTCCCTTCGATCTTTAAACTAACTGGGATTCACTGTTGCGGAGAAGTAACTGCACTGTGGGGTGTGGAACGAGGCATTTGTCTTAATCTACTTGCAACGTATCAGTGGAATACAACCATATAGACCAGACCAATAAATTAATTCTCCCAATAAAAGCTCAAACTTCCCATATTTCAGAATTCTCAAAAATCCAATTTCAGATTGCGAACGCTAACTATACTCTCCTAAACTAACTGCAAGTTGCAACACACCAGTAGAATGTAGGCTGGTTGCTGTCTCAATCTACTTGCAACCTGGCAGTAGAACGTAACCCTTTGGGTCAGACCAACCGATTAATTCCCCAATTAAAAGCTTAAAGCCATCCAATTCCACCTTTCCCCACACGAGATTGTCGAAGTTGCAAAACCCCCGCTTGCGCCCTATAAATAATGTAACGCGATCTACATACTTTGCGTTTGACGCGAAAGGGTCGCGATCTCATCGGAGTACGTGAAATATCCGGCGGCCGCAATTAATATTCTCGCAAGAACAACACAGGAAAGAGAGAGGGGGAGAGAGAGAGAGAGAGAAAGAGACCAATCGAATGAATTGAAAAGAGAGGAGGACTCGTCCTGTGAAGCTAGCGTTATTGTGCTCGGTAGGGGAGGCGGAGGCTCGGGGGTGACGTTGAAATTCGTGGCTCGAGGACCCTTAAAGAATCCCGCTTATGCATACACTCCTCTGTAACGTATGGATAGAAAAAAGCCTGGAATCCGACGGAGCTGCCAGTGTATCCAACCGTGCAAGCGCAGCTTTTGCCGAGCAACAATCGCATTAATTACGGGCGGGCTTGGTCGAATCTTTGAAGGAGCGAATGTGTCTAGACGGCTCTCATGTGTATACAAATATTTAAATATGCATGCGACAATGGTAAACTACCCTTTCGCATTTCTTTCAATAGAAACAAGTACTGAAAACTTGGTAAATTAATTGTTTTCAAGTTTAATAGAAGTTTAAATCACATGTCTCCTGAAATTTGAATTTGTCATACCCAACACTACTGTGCAAAAGGCCACCAATAAAAGTTCAAGTAACAGTTTTCATCCAGTGATTAGTCTGATTACTGAAACGTAAAAAAAGATTACGAGTAGGGGATTAACTGTCCTGCATCTGCTTAAAAACACCTCGCAGCATCATAGATTGATTTACAGAGAGGACTACTCGAGGGAGAGATCCTCGTCCGCAGAGTTAAAGGGAAAGAGCTCTGAATTGCAAAGCCGAGTCGAGGAATATCACCGCTCTAAACGACGATGAAAAGTTTCGCCCGGAAATAAGAATTAAAAGTCTCGGGGAAAGATGCATACATTGGCGAAGGAGATATCCCCGAGTAAACTGGAGAAGGAAAAGAAAACGGCTGCGGGGAAAGAAAAAGGGAGAAGTTGGCCGAGAAGGATCACCGAGGGTCTGGCCGGCTCCCAATGGGACGACAGAATAGGGAAAGGCTGAAACATCCTCCTGGGTATTATTGGAAGCGAACAGCCGTTTCAACTCCGCGCTATTGATATTGCCTTTCTCGAATTTAACATATACTTACGTTACTCGTAGATTCTTTCCCATCTAAATTCAATTACTACTCATGTGACAAACCACGGGCATTTTAACAAAATTACTTAATATTTTGATTTGGAGTATTGACTCAATCGTAACTAAAGTGAGTCGACAAAATGTAAAAATAAGAGTCAACTACTTTGATACAAAGGGTGCCATATTGACCAAAATTCTCGAAAAAAGTACACTTGCAATCCCATCCGCAGACAGAAAACAGGAAGAACAACCACTGAAAAGAATCAAGAAAGAAAATGCGGGAAAATGTCAGGAGTGCGAGGCGACATATAGGAACGAGGGCGAAAGAAGAGGAGAGAAAGGTTGGTAGAGTCGGACACACAGTGGGTTGGGGTCAGGAACAGCAGAACACCAGAGGAGTAACAGGGGAGCGAGGGGGTGGAGAAGACGAGGGCGGTGGTGTCCTGTGGTGCTCGAGGCCGGAAGCGACCGCGCGACGCCAGCCATTTTTCACGGGACGGACGTCCGTTTCCGCTGGACGATCACCACGAGATACAAATAAAAATGGCGCAGGAAATATGCGGCGGTGGAAGAAGCTAGGACGAGAGGAGCATGCTTGCGGCCGCCGGAAAAACGACCAGGCCAACCCTTCCCCACATACTTCCCACCCTCCACCCCGTTTTATCGACTCTACTTGGATCTAAACTCCTCCTCCCCCACCTGCGATTTAAAGCTCACTTTGTTTACTCTGTTGATTGCTAGTCAATCAGGACTCTGTGTACCAATATTCGCGTGTTTTTCCCAGTCCTGTCCTGTTGTTTGCTCTCGTAAAACGGCTTCAAACCTCGAGGTTTGATTCTTGTTAATTCTCATCAAACTGCTTCAAACCTTAGAGTTCGAGCCTTAAAGCTCAAGCCTCGAAAGAAGGTGTTGGAAAAAATCATTTTCCCCGGCTAAAAGAATCGATGTATTCCAATATTAAAAGCCTGACTTAATGCACGGCTGGCTGGTGATTAAATTTATTAACCGAGATTTATCGCGGCCGCGCGATGAATCGCAGAACAGGAGAATATATCTCCCTGGCGTCCAGACAGAGAGAGAGAGCTCCGGAACATGAATTATGAGTTCATAATACATTCGCGCGTCACGTATTCTTAATAAAAATATCAGCCGGTGCTAAATTTCCGCGAATATACGACAAGCTCCTCTGGTGAGAAACCCGGAGAAAAATGTGCGAATTTACCTCGGCACATTCTATCCAATAATTATCCAATTCTTACTAGAATGCAATAATTCTCCAATCCACTTGATTACTGCAAACAGGAATTGGAGTATTGTAAAGCGAATGCGAGGCAGATGGGGTTGGTTTTCGAGGGATGAAGGTGAGTAACTCTAGAGAAAGCATCGGAAGGCAGAAGACAGGGGTGGATTCGATGATAGAGGAGAAAGGCCTTTCGAGCTTTCCCCTCGCTTTGCGGAGGTGCGTTTGATGCTTTTACTCGCGTCATCGCTGACTCCTCAAAGCCCTTTGTCAGGCTTTTCCTGCATTCCACCTTCATCTAACCTGCAGCTTTCCATCACTTCCTCATAGTCTCATTCATATTCTCCCTATTCATTCCAGCAACCATCGAGAAACTCATTCCTTTCTCCCCAGTGAGTCAACTCGAGACCTCGGAATTTCTACTGAGAAGTTAATCGGTGGAAAATCTACTCGCTCCGCGTAGTATGACCTCGGTGTCTAATAAGTCTTTGCGGCATCGATCGGGAAAGTTTGGCCGCAGCTCGCGCGGCCCCCTTTGTCCGCGGGCAAGAAGGATACGCCTAAATCAGTTATCCTGGCTGAGCTCCCTCGCACCTGTTGAATACCCAGGCAAATGCCCCCCGACCCCCTTTTCTTGGGGGCTAAATCGGTGTAAAGAAAGATGTGGCCTGTCGATCGTTCCCCGCTTTGAATAATAAGGGAGAAATCTCGCGTGGGAAACTTTCTCCCGGGTTCTGAACAATTGCGCTTCATTGGATCAACATTTGAAGCATTAAAAATGGTCAAATGTTAAATTAAAAGAGTTCAGAACTGAAGGTTTGAAGATAAGCTTGAAGCAGGTTTGAAGATAGGTTGTAACAAGACTGATTACAGGTTTATAAGAAGGAATACTGGCAAGTGCAAGACAAAATACTGAATTATTCGGTTTGAATGAAGTTTGAAGGCAATTCGTGTCTCCTCGGAGCTCGACAACGGTCAAATGTCGAATTAAAGGAGTTCAAAGCTGGAGGGTGAAAGCAGAAACCGATAAAGGCCGGGCGAGAGGGTGGAAGATCTCGTTAAACTGGTCGAAGTGGTACTCCGTTCTGCTCTCGTGTCGCGCGATATACGAGAGAGTTCGCTCTGCTCCTGGCTAAATTGGATAGGGCCAGCAAAAAATCGTATCTACGGCTTCGGCGTTCCCCCCTCGAATCCTGCCGCGGCCAGAAAAGAAGAGAGCGAACCATCCATCGATTCGACACGGAGGGCGAAAGATCCACTCGCATCTTCCGACGATATGACAAATAGAGTGAAATACTTAGTCCTGGGTGCGGAGAAACTGGGCGACAAACTGCGGAGAATTGCCATTTATCCTCATAAGACCGAGCAACATAAAGCAGGAATGCCGCGGGCTGAAAAGGGTGGTGGAAGCCTGCCGAGCTAAAGAAGAGTAATAAGCTTCGTCCCCGGCAAACTATTACCTTCGTACGTGGCAGCACTTATTGCGAGAACGATGAAAAATCGAGGGAATCCAGGCGACTCACCCGCCAAGGAACAACACTAACCTGATGGGAACAATCCTTTAAGCCATTAGGACTAACGCGGATCGAGACACTCCCGGACTTGTACCCATAAACTGGCCTTTTCAGGCCAATTTCTACCGCAAATTGCCCTGTTTCTCTCTGTCTTTCCACGTTGAAGTAACTAGACTCCGGAAACTAGTACTTTCTTCTACTGTTGGAACTCAGGTCATTGCACTTCTTTTCGAATAGGTGATTTTACAGACAGTGACTGGTGAATTCAAGACTAATAAATAGAAATAAAAAAAAACAAGGGTAATAACAATAGTATCCGGTTCGTAAAAATCAATGAACTGTTTTTTCTAATAAGTCGGCGTGCATTTGCAAAGAAATAAAAGACAATGATTGGCCAATCCAACGCACTCAAATAACAAATAATCTGTTAAATAAAACACACTAACCACGTTTCACCGACGAAATAAGTTGGAAAATCGGTCGGAAGTGAAGTAGTTCAGGCTGGTCTTTGACTCGAGCTGACTTGACATTAGCCTAAGACATTGAATCGAAGGGGCTCGAAGGATAGAGGAAAGCAGGGGGAGAGTTCTTGGGTTGGTACTCGAAGTACTCGGCGGAGAAGTGGCTGCCGGGAGACGCAGACATAGGGGACTTTATTATGCGAGAAGAGCAGCTGGAAATTGAGAGGTGAGGAGGTGGGGCATCGAGCGGAGATTGGCCGCGATGCCAGGTGTTTCTGCGCGCTTATATCCATGGAGCCCAGTTTATTACGGCTTACCAGGCTTCTTTTGCCTTCGAACCGTTTCGCGGCGAACCCCGCGCATTTCCTTCCACGACTGTTCCTGAATTCTCGCCAGTCTCGATCTTATCACCACGACGGGGACTAGTTAATTAAAGGGTTACATACTATACCAGAATCGAAAAAAGCAGAGTAAAATTTGAGGGAAAGTTAAATGAATATGAAATTTTGAATTGAAATCTTTAGGTTACATTCTTGAAGCACAAATCTTTCCAAAAATGCAAAAGAAGAGACATCGATTTTCTATCATTTTCTCACTATACATATGTAACCCCTTAATAACAGAGGAGACGGACAAGAGCTATTTACGGTCCCTCGAATATTGGAGCGCGCATTTGTAAATAGCTTTCCAGCGCGGATGCAGGTCGCCGAGGTCAAAAGGTGAATCTATTGTAAGGAAATTAGGGTAGGAATTGGTGCTATAAAGAGTTCGCCCTCAAAGGAGTTCAACAAAATAAAACAGGTTTTATAAGATTTCTTTTAATTCCTGATTTTTATACTTTTTACTTTTAGGGTTCATTTTTAATTACTAGACTGGCTGGTGGTCTACCATTAAGAGTGCGATTGGATATTAATAATTACATACCAGGCGATTTCTTGGTGCAGATCTATGTACAGGTAAGGGTAAACAAATAAGGCAAACAGTGGTTTCCTGGCTTCCGGCGATTTCTGACCGCACATTCTGCATGTCCACCGCACACCGGACCTCTTAACCCGCAACTTGAATACTCCAGTTCTCAGGGAGAACACAGAGTTATGCATTATTTCCCAAAGTTTACTTGGCTCGCACTATCTATCGGTAATTAACGTGTATATTTGAGAAGTTATGAGCTATCAAACCGCTTCAAACACCGTCAAACAAAGCTAATAAATTAACTTACCAGTTAATTTAATATAAAATTACTAAAGCATGTTCGCAAGTAAAACATCCCCAATCTTTTATCTCCCACTTGCACTCTACCATCTCCACAATAATTCCGATTGCGTCGAACTGAGCCACCTGAGGACTAAAGAGTCTTCTCCTTTGCCAAAGTAGGAGAATAACCCGAAGGAGCGAGTGAGAGAGGGGGAGTTATGCATTGCCATTCGCCGCTCGGCGCACTCACAACCTAATAATGTCACTTGTTGCTGCGACCCCCTCCGACCCTCTTTGACCCAGAGCTTCTCGAACAAAACTACTCCTCCTAGACTACTTGGGAGCCGGCGGGACTCCCTGGAGAGAGAGAGAGACCGAGGGAGTCCCGACTCGAGAATTCCACCCTCTATGAATTTCATTTGTCTAGCCGGCATCGACTCCCGAGCACATTCCAGTGGCGAGATAAATGCCTTTATTGTCCGAGCTATATAGCTACGATTATGAATCTTTAATGGGAACAGGTGTTCGTGTCGAGTAGTTGGTAATTCGGGAAGCTTTTAAAGCTTTTGATTGCGACAGTTTTAATTGTTCAAGGGGGTATTCTATCTTATTGCAAAAACTGGTATTGTCATTGAAGAAAAGGTGGATTTCAGGCTAAATCGAGGAAGAAATGACGAGAGAACGTATGAGCAGGCAGACTCACTGGCCGGAGAGTGGAAAGCGAGGGTAACAAAGGGAAGAAGCGTATAAAAATATTTATTACAGGAGAGGCGAGAGCCAGTCTGGAGGAGACATCAATAGATCAAAGAGGTCCTTGAGCCCTTTTTGTCTGCGGCGCGTATGCTTTCCACGCTGCTTCGTCATTGATGCCGACACACGGCACTCGCATAAACAGGAGCGGAGACAAGTTCCCCGGCTTAATACGCGCGGGCTTCCTCCTAAAAACACGCGTGGTTGGTCTTTGGCTCTCTGAGAGCCTCGTCACACCTCGTCAAACACCCTTTTTTCTGCTTCTCAACAATGTAACATCAACCTTTGTTAATTAATGCTTTGAATCGCATCAAGCTAAAGTAAACTTGACTGATGGCGCACCCAAAATGAGAAAAGACTCATTGTGGGGGAAAGTGGTGACTCACTCGGTTTGAAGCGAGATTGTGTCTTACCCCTCGTCAAACCCCCCTTTTTGTATTATTCACCGCGAAACCTGGCAGGCAGAACTCGGACGAGAGATTGGACGCATTCGGTAATTTCCAGTATTAAATTCCTTCGTTCAATATTATCCGGAGGATGTTTGATTTGCCGGGAAACGCATTATTCGGTGCGATTAACCGTTTCATACCAGTCTGGCTCTGATTAAATATGCTTCAGCCCCGCAATTCTTCTTAATGCAGTAATCCACCGGAGATTCCCCGAACTAATTAATTTCACTCGGCGAATTATCTCTCTATTTATGTTCTTGGAATTAATCTCTTACTCAGTTTCGATTCCAGTGTTTTGCTTTGCACGTGTTAATATTCGTCAGTGAAACGTTTTGCTATTTTCGACTTGATGTACTTTTTCGAAAATGTTGCTGGTCGATTGCCATCCACTGAGGGGAGGACTCCACGCCTGGAATTATCTCCGGCTCTCCATTTCAGGGACATTTAACTCTTCCTTTCCGCACCGCGGCTAAAGTGAATGCCCGCTCGAGGAACTTTTCTCAAACTTGATTCGAGCGCGCCGTGTCTCGGGGGATTAAATGTCGCGTGGGATCATTACAGGCTCGAATGGGCTCGATGCGAGCGATGGGTGTGAGTCACAATGAGTGAAAGCAAGGCCGAAGAATGAGACAAGGAGCCGCACAAGGACAAGAATAAGAAAGCTGAAGCGAGGCCTGGAAGGATTGTCGAAGGAAGGTGGGGTCTGTCGTTCTCTGAAAGGATAGATTGTTAAGCCATGGTTGAATGGGCTGCCTCCTCCTTTTTACCTCTCTCGTTCGCCCCTTTTCGACTTTCCACCCCCTTTCCACCCCCCAAGAAAAGATATTGTTCGCCGAGTCTCGTCTCAGACTCTGAGCATTTTTCATCAGCGTCTCCTACGCCAAAGTGCTGATTAGCTGAAATTCCCGGAGACACTGGCTCCCCCCTTTCTCCCTCCAAAGTCTTACTTTCCAGAGAAAGGTCGACGACTGCGTTTTCACTTTCCTAACACACGAGTTCGGTATTTTATTTAAGGAGTCGCGTACAGAGCGAGAAGATGTAAAAAATCGATTTTTCTTTTTTTATTCAAATATTTTTTCCCTCGCGCTGTTATTACGGGATATGAGCACTCAGCCCTTTTCCTACATTTTAATGTCTTTGGGTAGTGTATTTCTACGAGTTGTAATTTCCTGGCGTTATCCTTGCATGGGAGAAGGAGGAGGGTGGAAAGTGAAAACCGAAATAGGAAGTTGGGAGAAGGGAAAGCCGAGGATCGAGTTTAATTTCCGGCGAGATAAATTTCGAACCATGAGAAAGAGAGGGAAAATGGAGGCAAAGTAAATCGACGACTTCGTCTTGAGTACCGAGAACCAATCAATGCGCACACGTTGAATCGATCTTCTACCATTTCTACCTTCTATTTCGAACCCAGCAGAAATTCAACTTTTCGCTTTTAACATTTATGAAAGAGGTTTCATGCAGCAGAAACACATGTTCCAAAATTCTCTTATAATGGGCAGGAAAAAGTAATTACTCGTCGGGGGAAATTGCGTCGATGCTTCGATCAACTATCAAAGTTCCGAACTTCCCGGCAATCTCGCCAAGTTGGCCCCAACAAAAGCGATTAACCATCGATTTCCCGGTAATCAGCCGACAAGTGCACCCTGAAATATCATAGTGCGCTTCCCACCAAACACCTACTAAATAATAATGTTAAGTGAATTTCATTACATTTAATGAATTTCCTATATTTTAATATTACTCAATAATATTGATTTGGATAACGAGTCACTGCATTTCTTGTCCATATAAATGCATGTCCATCCAACCCTCGATCAAAGCCGCCAACAGAAATTGCAAGCCCCGCAACAAGAATTCAACGAAAGAACAGTGAAAAAAGCACCTGGCGAAAGGTGGAATTTCGCGCGGCCAAAATAAATCTGCGAGGCGGAAGTGTAGAGATTTATAGGGTGGAAAAAAAGAATTAATCGGCTAGGAGGACGTGGTACAAAGCAATAAACAATGTCACCAGAGAGAGAAAGAAATACGTCAGCCACATTCCACGGGGTTGAAGTGGGAGCTTAGATAATAATGTCAAATTTTAACTACCTTAAATTTAAAATAATGAAATGAATCAGTGCTAATAATAATCTATCAAAATAAATACTATTATATAATTATTGAAATCAGCTTAAAAAACTTCTGATAGTTTTCAAATAAAGCTCTAAACTAAAACAAGGAGCCAACTTACGACTTGGTTTACGACTCGCAAAGTGCTAACATTTGCAAATATCGAATTTCAAGGGCTTTCGTGTGCCCGCGAGGTCTCTCCCCGCCGCAAGATTCCTGGCTTATTGGCATTCCCAGCTCTTATTGAATGAAACGCTCGGCAGGATCTCTTATCGGGCGTCCTTGTCACTCAGGGTTTGTTATTGGAAAAGCCGGCTTCCCTCCCTTTTTTTACTCGACCGGCTCGACTGTGATTGAGTAATGGCTTCGCCGGCAGATCCTTCGTAATCCTGTCGCCCGTGAGGCTGCGCAGCTTCTTGCGTTTCCCAGTAATCCTGGCGCCCTTTTTCCCCCTTTCTCTTTCGGCGGCGACTCGCTTGTCTCCTTTCGAAGCTTGACCTGCCCCGACCAACTCATATAATATCAAAAAACCCATTGTATTTTCTTTTTTAATAACTGGACATGCGTTTACACGGAAAAGAAACCCAATAACTTTTTGACCAAGGGAATAGAATCTCAAAGTGTAACAGTTGCAAGTGAAACTTGCCGGAAATATCGGTCATGCTTATCATTCGCTCATCGCGATCGGCATGAATAACGCGGTGTGGTCGGCCGCTTTAATAAATCAGGCTTGCTGCAGTGAGAGGGCGCTTCCTCCAGTCCCGCCTTTTCAGGGAGGATTGCGTGAATCGTGCGTGTAATTCGGAGCCGGAGAGCGCGAGAATTCACAGCCTTCCGGTTCCGGCTTGCGCCGGAAAGCGGCGGCGATTTTTCGCGAGGGTTGAATCGGCCCATAATTGTCCGATGCCTGGCTGGAGGGCTGTTCGTTACGCGGCTGAATTTTAATTACGCCGACACTCTCGCGCGCCCTTTGAAATTATTGCGCCCTTTGTCCCCTGTGGCAAGTGGGCGACAGGGATTCCTTGACTATTGACTCTTTCCAACAGTAGTAGAAAAATAATAGCGGGAGTGTGAGTTATTGGCAGTGGAACCTTCCTTCAAACTAGCTTCAAACCGAGTAATTCAACATTTTTCCTTGCATTTCTCAAACCTGCCTTAAAACCGAATAATTCACAATTTTTCTTTACATTCGCCAAAAACTCAATATTTTTGCCCGACGAAACATTAATTAAAATAGGTTGATGAAATTTTCTTCGCGAATCCACCCCGGGAGAAATACTATCGGGGGTATCGGTGATTGACAATGCAACCCTTGCGTCTCAGTTAGTACAACACACGATGGCATCCCGGGGCAATGTGTACGCAGGCATACACAGAGAGCCGGGCGAATGGATGATGACGGGGAGAACAATAGCCGACGATATCGGCATTGTCGATATCGCATGCCCATTGTTTCTTCTGTATAGATGTGATTCGCCGCAAACGATTTTCTGAAAACCTCTGCCTATGCATGATTGGTGTCTGAGTAGCTCTCCCCCCTCTCTCTCACTCACTCCTAGGACTGTGCGTGGCCTTTTGTTCGACGTTGCAGGAAGCAAGCGTGGTTATGCAATTTCGAGATAGCCCTGGTTATTGCCTGTTGGAAGAATACTCTGCTGGGGGAGTATCGATGGCTCCGGAGAAAAGAGCGGAAAGGACGAATTAACGGGCAGTTGATCGGAATTATTGCAAAGTCAGCTTTCATTGGATTAATCTACTTGGTCTCCAGTTCTGTGATTGCTGTTTGATACTAGAATTATCTAGGTTTCTGGAGTAGTTATTGACACGTTTGGCATGGAAGTGAGAAGATCCTAAATTATTTTTATAAATTTCGAACCTGTTCTTTGCTATCTCCCACGCATCTTTAAGAATGAAAGGCAAAAGCTAGTACCAACAAAGAGAGTGGGAATATTTGGCAGGTCCGGGAGAGTAAACGCGCTCTCGCTGGGAACACAGTCTGCTTGCTCTTTGATCGAAGAGCATTAGGAGCCTGTGACACGGCTTTCGAGGCCCAGCACTAGTCCACCGGTCAGAAAGGACGCACTATGAATAATTTACAAAGCGATGCCTTTTCCAGCAAATATATCCGCTCGAGCCAATTGGAAATTCCGATTGAATTTCACTGACGGACTTTCGAATGTCATAGATTTCCTTGGAATTAATCGAATTATCGCGAATTAGCGTGGAATTCCATTTATTCTTAACATTTTCAACAATAAATTTGAAACCTTCAACTTCAAATTAAAACTTTTAACAATAAATTTAATACCTTTAGCTATAAACTTGCAACTTTGAACATTGGGCCGGCTTCCATCATTTAGCTTTATTGTTAAAACTCTGAATAACAAATTGAATTCCGCTTGGAGAAGCAGAATAAATAAATTTCCAGGAATAAATAAACGTGTTTGTAAAATTTTACAAGCATAATTCACACCCTCACTTGCTGCGTTTTCCTTGTTAATTGTGTGTTCTTGTTAAAGTAGCACGCTCGTGTGGAGATGCCGCGAGTTTTCCATTCATACGCGGCCATTCAGTGCGTGTGCGTCGCTTTTCAAGGTGGTATTCAGGTGAAGCAGGTTTTAATAAAAGCGAATCCAGATGAATATGTCTGCGGTTAGTCCCGCTTTCCAGAACCACCTAACGAACTTGTCAACTTGTCTCATTTCCATCGAAACTAAATGAATAATCCGACACGGATGTTTTTTCTTAATGAAATCACATTCAAATGAATAAGTCTACGAAGTTAACCCTAATTTGCAAAGTTCTTTAACAAACTTGTCAGGTTCTTTCCATCTCCGCTGGTCGATTCCAACTAAATATGTAATAACTGATGCTGTTTTGTATTTTTCTCTCGTGAGAAACTCGTGTTAAACAGGTAAGTCTGTAGCATCTTTCCCGTCAGGTTTACTCTCCATTGGGGAAGTTGCAACGAGATCTAACGAGGGGAGCCTCTGCTAAACTGATTTATATTTATGAACTAGACTTTAGTATTTACGAGGAAACTACATGGCCCGACATATTAAAAAGTTTCCTCGCCAAGGGAATCTACTCAGTATGGAAATATGCCGATGGCATTTTTAAATTGTTTCCCGGGAACTGAGATACCCATCGCGTATGCCACGCGACCCTTTTAAACTCAGCCTTACATATAGTCAAAGGTCAAAAATCACAAATCTAATGTTAATTGAAATCTATAAATCTCCAGATAATCTAATTAACTATCCAAAAATGTAACGAATAACAAAAATGACTAGCATTGAGCCAAAAGACGCTTCACGAAATTAAAAAACTTTTAAGAATTTCGAGCATAACATATTTTCCAAACAAAAATCGAAAACTGCAGCTCTTGTTGAGGCTTTTCGGCGCCCCCCTTAAAAGCTCGAAAGCAGTTAATACATTAAATAATCTAAAGAGTCCAGCTCAGCAGAAAGAAACGGAAGAGGAGCATTTAAATCGGCATAAAGTTGCGGTTCCTCGGCAACTTTCTGAAAGGGCGGCTCGCACGTCCGCCCCCTAACCTTCCTCCTCCCTTTCAGGGATCGCGGTTTCATTAAACTCTTTATAACTGAGTCCGCACTTCCCCGGTATTTATCAGAAGGCCCGTTAAAAGCCTTCCCTCGTTAACTCCGCTCTGTTACTCTTTCTTTCAGATTCCTCGCCCCGGCGCTTATCGCTGGGCCTAATTACCGCCGATTCCTCCCACCCGCTTTTGTTATCATATCGAGCAGCAACTCAGAAGCCACACTGGCTAAGTCAGCGCCAGCCGCGAATTTCGAATGTCGCACGGGGATTTACAGCCCTGGAAATTGTAACGCGAGATACTCACGCGCTACTTGGAGGATCGTGCATGTGACGCGCTTCCCGCGAGCTCCGAGCGTAAATATCTCTCTATTGTGACAGCGACGTGTAGTCCTGGATTAGACAGATTTGGCTTGTTAAATGCCGAGCATCTGTTCAATTGGATCGTTTCAACCTGTTTCATGTTGGCGAATCATTCTTCCAGGTTTAGAATTTTGTAGGTTGTTCTAGGTTTGCGCAAACTCGTTCCAAACTAACAAGTGTACGAAGGTACAAAGTTATCCCTCGATTTTTTCTTCATAATCATAATTCATCTTCATAATTTTACTGCAAAGTTAAAGTAACTCTTCGGAAGAATGAGGTCGAGGACAAAGTAATCCACAACTCATCCACTTAACTCTGCTCCCAAAGGGTATTTTATTGAGGGAGAAAATTAACGAGCCACGCGACACATTATTGAGGGAAATATTCGATTGTTATGGGAGGGTCTGGACAATTAACAACATCAATTGCGTGCTCGTGAAATACTTTGGGAGGCCACCTCTCACCCTGGCCATTTAAAGGGGAATCGCGGGGCTGCGACCCTCGCTCGCTTTCACCCTCCTAATCGGCGATCCTATAAATAGCCGGCTTTATAACCCTGCGCCACGCTCGGCTATCCCTTGTGGCCAATCATAAGGTGTTTATATTCCGATTACATTACACAATGCGACCAGTGAGATCATCGTCACTGCTTTCGGGCCTGAGGACCTCCCAGATTCCTATCTACCCTCTTTTAAATGGAAATCTTGATAGTTCGCTGCTTGGGAATACAATGAGTCCTGTTCATAATTAATTTGCGGTGAAATCGCAGGGAACAATCATGGAGCTCTGATTGGATGACATAATTATTTTTTAACAATCACTTTTTGAGCTAACAAGCTTTGACCAGCTGAAAATCACATCTCACAATTTCAGCCGTAAATCTGAATAATTAAATACTCGAAAAACACGCTAAATCCAGTCAACGATCAAATTTTAACAAAGCGCAGAAAATTCTGAGAAAATTGGAGGCAGAAGCTGTCGGAGTCCGCGCAGTGGAAATGAGTGAAAGCGACGACAGGATTTGGCTAATATTCGCCAACGCCAGCACTGATCCGCACAACCTACATTCCGAGAGGTTGCGCGGGCGCGCGCGCGCTCCCTCAGCCGTGTGTTCTTAGCCCTTTCTTCCAAAGTGTGTCGCATTATCTCGCGCTGTTAAACCAGTTTAATTGCCGCGAGCCGGCTGCCGGGAAAGATCGAGGCCCGTTCAACGTGCTACTGTCACCTGTGCAGGAACTTTCATTTGCGAGGGAATCTGGGAAGCGGGCGAAATGGGGTAGGTCGGCCAACTGAAGGGATGAATGGTAGAATTGTGAGGAATATGATAAACGTTAAGGTGGTTGGAGATGAAAGAAAACCTGTTTTATAACAGTTTTAAAAAATTATCGACTACCTTAGTACTAAAACGATTGACTATTCTATTGCTACCTAATATCAAGTCATTCTAATAAAGCGATTAAAAGTCAGATTTTTTAAATAATTTTACAATCCAGACTAGAATATCCCCCTTAATTCCATCATATTCCTCCTAATTCTACCAGTAGCGCAGTGTGCGAGAAATGGATCGGGCGACGTGAAAATGCAGGCGGCAGTGCGTAATAGTGGAAAGCGTGGAATGGAAGAATCGCACGATACACGCGCGGGGAACGATCGGTGATTCCTTTCTCCTCGGGACTCTCGCCAGTCCTTTCGAGATAGTGTGTCTATTCCCCGCCGATTTTTCCACCAGAGGCTGGCTACCTCTCTCGGGCGCGCGCGGTGCGCGCATATATGCGGAGATATCGGGGCGCGTAGGCCGAGGGGGGCCGGAGGGGCTTCTCGAATATCAGCCCCGATTTCCGCGCCGCTGTCCCTTCATCGAGGCTGCTGCCTCGCCGATCGATTCTACGCCGCCACTACCTTTTGTCTGGCCCTGAAAGGGCTTTTCCGCGGCGAAAATCCCGTTTGTACTGTGCACTGAGCGCGCACAGACCCTCGAGAGGGGAAACGCTCTGTTGACAAGTCACTAGAACTGGACACTCTCCTCTCTTGCTAGCCCCCAATCGGAGGACAGTCAGCCTGGAATTCCAAATCATTCACCAATCAGTGCCGACTGCATTGAGTTTCGAATTTAAGGTATATTCGGAAAGGGAAATCTATTTTCTTTGTCAATTAATTTAACGCTAGTGTGATTGAAAGGATAAAAAATGCAACACCCCTCGGGAAATGCAATTCCATCGAGAAAGACTTCGCGCTGCCTTAACTGTGACTCGGATACACAAGGGGTCGAGGGGAGATTGAAGGAAAACATCGGCGGAAAAATCCACCGGGCTTGCCGCGAGAATGAGGGTAAACACACATCAGCATATTTTAAAATGCTTTGCAAACAAGCCTCGGGCTTCTATGTTTCCTCGAACTAGGTTTGAACAAACACGCTTAAACACGGTTGCTCCGAAGTTCTCTTAATTAACTACCAGTCAATTCACATTGCATAATTAATATGCAAGAATCGAACAAATTGGCAACAACGAAAGAGACTAGGTTTGATGAAACAGCTTCAAACCGCGTCAAGCCGATGATTGCACAGGGGCGGATATGATTATAGAATTCAATTTGGGCCAATTATCCCCCTGTAACAATTGACCAACGCTTTAGCATCAAAGGGTCAGTTCCCCGGATTGAAATTGATCCGTAGGGAGAAAATAAAACTCCAATAACTGGACTGCCGCATTTCCTGCTTCGATTATAGGAGAGCGACGCTCTCTCGAGTCTCCAAAAAGCGTGAAACTCAATTTCCCGAGAGTCAAGAGCTCTCCAGGCTCTCTTCCCGTCGGAATATTAACCAGGATTTAACCGGAGTGCTCGAGGGGTTGTTTGTAGTGGACATTAGGCTGGTTTAGTAGAAAGGGACGCGTGGTCAGGGTCAGAGAGCGGCTCGCCGATTATCAAACCGCAGAACCGGCCTATTCTTCCCTCTGACGTCAAACTCCCTTTCCACCCTCCTCACTCATGCGATCGAATTAACGCCGATGACTATTCAAGTTTCCAATCGGACGATGACGACTGTAACCTAAAATACATCCAAATGGGATCAAGCGTATATTACATAGCGTATTATAAAGAAAAGCTTGGATCGACCAGTTTTGATGGTTAAGGCCAATGAGAATTGCAACCGACGAGTTGACAAACATTGTCAAACACATGTTCAAATTCGACGCTCCCATAAAATGGGTCCAAATGTGATCAACTCTGTGAGAAAACCAAGCTCAAATGAAGTAGGTTCGGTGCTTAGAGCTGATGATGATTGCGACTGACGCGTTAGGGCCAGGCTTGGCATGCGGCCGAGTGATCATGTGAAAGGAGGCTGCGGCCAATCGACAAACACATCGGGCCAGTCCTGCACCAAGACATCAAGGGCTGCCAGTGTCATTAGCTTGCGCATGACGTCCACGTAATTACCGAAGGGCTTCCATCATCGATTGCCATCCGAGCCTTTTTCCCGTCATGAAACCAGCCCTCTCGGTAATGAGATACCTCTATTCACTGTCGTCACCATCAGATATGTTACTCGCAATGATGCGAACGCAGGTTCATCATCAACTTACCTATTAGTAAGTAATTATATTCGATTAAATGAATTTGTTGGGTTGGGCAACAATTTGAACTTCCAAAATCCGTTTCCAGATTCGGATTCAGCAAGCTTAAAGGCTTGAACTAGCCTAACAAACTTTTTTCTAACACAAAAGTGGCACGAAAGCTTCATTTTCGCCAAACTTAATTAACAGCGATATTTGCCAACTAGGAAAATCGATACGTCGATCGACGGTAACAATGGGCGGATTCCATCGAGCGCTCAGCAACCTTTTCATCATTTATGGTAATCCCGATTGAGTTTCGTAGTGCGTGGGGCTCTCGCCGGTATTATCGCTCCGGTTATAAATTAGAGTCGCGGAGTCGCGGGCGGCAAACTGCGAAATCACTAATGCAGTCACGAGTCATTTGCAAATTGTATTTAAACGAATTATCCTCCCCGGTAGCTTTTCCCCTCCGGGCGTAATTTACCTTGTGCCCTCGACAATTCGCGATAATTTCATTAATATATCATTGATGCGCCAATGATTTGTTTATGAAAACTAGAAAACCTGTATTTCGACGTTAGCCAGATACAACAAGCAAAATTGGGAGTCGGCAAAAGCGTCTGGGAGATGCTCGATATCGAGAGGTAATTGCATATCTCGATGAATGTCGCGAGAGGATGCCGGAGCCAACCAATTTACGAGGCGCATCGATTTCATCGGGTTTGCATAACAACGTATGCATGAAAATTTGTGAATCAGAACTGTATCGACAGACACCCCATCCCATCCCCCCCCCCCCTGGAATCCTCGCGCGTTCCCTCTGCAGAGCTGCGTCATTTGAATTTTAAATCACGCTCATTGTTATCGTTAAGCAAAATGCGGATGCCGTAACTCAAGCTAATGTCGGATTGTACTATTAACCCTGGTTCCATTGGAAACACTAGAACATAGGTATTCAAAGGGTTACTGTATCGATTTAATATGAATCTGAGTGAATCTAGTTACTAAAACATGCAAATTGGATGCTTCAAACACTGTCAAACATTGTCAAACATATTACAATCTAATACCTTAGACATCCAAATTTACATGAAATCGATTTTAAACTTGATAAACCTAATCACAAGACGTGGTAGAGTCTCGCGGCAAGTAGTAGTATATACAAGTAC
Source organism: Crossocerus cetratus (assembly GCA_963675795.1). Lineage (NCBI taxonomy): Eukaryota > Metazoa > Arthropoda > Insecta > Hymenoptera > Crabronidae > Crossocerus > Crossocerus cetratus. The sequence continues at coordinate 7,946,880 of OY776664.1, read as the reverse complement.
GGCGCGCGACAGCCAAGGATACTTTTCCCGATTACTATTTCTCCCACTCGCCAATCGCATTCCTCTCCAGCTCTTAATACAATTCAAGCATTTCTTTGGACGAACCAGTAGTTCAATACTCCTCCACACAAACACTCTCCCTGCATAATAATCCCCACAGGCTCTCTCGGAGTAATAAAAATGGTCAGCTATCTCGCTCGGGCAGCCGGTTTTCTGTTTAGCCGGCTACCGGAAGTGTCGCAGCCTCCGGAAGAGAGATAGTTTCCCACTCCAGTTAGAAGAGAGAGTAAAGCAAAGCCGGAGGATTCCAGTGGCTCGTGTCGCTCCGGCGGAATTTCCGGCGGTGGGTCCGCTAAGTCCATAAGCGGCTTACGATTTCGTTCCACGCTTTTCCCCCTCAGGAAAGAATTGAACTGACGCTCTGGACATAGAAGAAAGGGCTTTCCGCACTCGGGAAACCTAGCCGAATATCAGGAAGGCGATTTTTCCCAAACTCCTGGCCAATTTTGGTTCTTTTAAGGGAATGTAGGACTGTTACTCTCGTAATTTTTGTATTTTTAAAACTGTTCTGTAAACGCACCAGTCACTCGAATGTTAATTCATTTCAAATTGAGTTTAATTAAATTTTTGTATTGGGAAACCGAATTGGGTTGCAAAGGCTAGATATGAGGAAACAAATATTGGGGTTCAATGAAAGTGGAAAATAATTTTTCACCCATCTCGAAGTGCGACACACCTGACTCTAATGGATTCCCGGATGAACTGGGGGAACATTCGCGAGAACGAACGGTTAGAATAAAGATCAGGGACATTCTCACTCCGAGAGCGGGAACAGGAAAATGCAGCGCGCAAATTGGATCGGCTGTTTCGCCCACCCACAAAAGGCCTGTGTCGCAGGCTTCTACACGCGTAACTTTCGAATTCGCCAGAGTGCGAGAAAATTGCGAGGAAAAGCGTCGGAGTATATCCTCGGGGACTGCGCATCCCATTTCCCGTTTAAACGTCCCTTCCGTATCCGATTTCCAAAGGTAGACATTTAATTTCTCACGCTTTCATCGGAGATGCTTCTAAATCCTTTGGAAACGTATTTCCAGTATGATTGACAGCACACATACTCCAATATTGCGTTTCCCGAAAGAGCATTTGGAATCGACGCACGTCCCCTCGGCACTTTATGAAACTCGAGAGGAGTTCGCGTTTTCAAGGCGCAAATAATCCATTCGGAACGTGAGATCCTCCAGGACTTCTTTCTATCCTTTTTGATAGGAATGGATTCGGTTCCTCTGCTTTATTATCTAATCCAAGCTCTGCCCAAGGATTTTTCCTTCCAAGAGTTGGGGATAATCAGGTTTAGACATCAAACTTCTACTTAAACGTCCCTCCAGACACATATTCAAACGTCCCATCAAACCTCTTCGTTGAGTCCACATCTAGCCAATCGTAACGCTTTCGAACTCCCAATCAATCGAATAAGGGTCTGCCCAACTTCAAACTCTCTTTCAATCACCCGGCTCGATTTGTACAAACCTATTGTCCAATCCTCCAGCTTGGAGGACTAAACTTATGATACGCGTCGTTTGACATCCCCTTCCATACAATAATGGAAGCGACACGTTCTCGTAGAGAGAGGGAGAAGAGAAAGAGCGAGAGAGAGAGAGAGAGAGAGAGAGTTCGATGTATCCTGGAAGCCGATAGCTCGGTTTCGCAAATTCCACGTCGGGATACATGCACTTCTCGCATCCGCTCGTTCCCGCAACAATAGCACTGCCTAGCCAGTCCAACCCATACAATTTCCCTGGTATCGACTTTTCCATCTCATCTCCTCCTCGTGACACCGACTTATCCAGCCAATTGTAGAATATTCCCGGGTTTGGCTAAGTTTGACGATAAAGGACAATGCATTAATCAGCAACTTGTACTTAAAGGTCCAATAATAAAATGCATTATTAACCAAGGTTTAAAGTAATTGGTGCTTGAACTATAAAATCTTCCATTTTGAATTCAGAAATCCAAGACACACGTGAAACAGTGTCTGGCGAGCAGAGCAAACTAATTAACGGCAGGAAAATCACTTATAACTGAGCAGCGGGGAAGAGAAGATCAACAAGTAGGGAAAGCAGGATCAATAGCCTGGTGGATCGGTAGATACTCGGTTAGCTGGGTAAATAGCCGGGCGAATGGATAACTAGGTAGATAGATGAATAGGCAGACACATAGTAGGTCAGATAGATCAATACACAGGTGGATTGGCGAACGGGCCAACATATCTAGGCTCAACATCGCATTGCGAAAACTCCCTCCAAGTCATAACTACACCCAATTACTATTTCTCGTAAACAACCCCTGCGGTTTTCTTTTTATCAAAGAGTAACAGGGAAAAGTTGGCCTGCTACGTCCGACGACATCCTATTGCGCCGCAGGCAAGTTTTATATTGTTTGCTACCAACTGATCCAACCTCAATTATTCCCTACCAACTGATGGAATTTCGATTATTTGGTAGCCAATTACTATTTTTCGTAAACAACCCCTCGGATTTTATCGAAGAATAACACGGGAGAGTTCCTATTGAAGTCCGACGACATCCTTTTCCGGCGGAGACAAGTTTTATTGAAGGATTTGAGGGGAGAAACTTCGCCTCATGAATTGCGGCGATAGTAAACCGGATTTATGTATAGCGCTCGGGCGGAGAAGTCGCACTTTAAAAAATGCACTTTCCGTGTCGCGCGCGCTTCTATCACACCCAAGACGCTTTTCTATTATGTCGCCAATCTCAGAGTCGACTTTGCGCAACTTTGTTAGTTTCTTTTCCCGTCGCAGCAAGTTTAACCGGGAGGGAAATATGCGCCTGTGATATGCCTGAATCGATAGTTTGGAGATTGTTAAGGTGGAAGTGGAGCGGATATATCTGCGAGGTGTAGTTGTAGGTGTGGAATAAAGAAATTGGGGGATGTGGAGGCTCCATAAGTGCATTATCGTGCTTGCAGGTTTGATTAAATTCGGCCCGTGTCCTGCAAAGTGATATTTGAAGTGGGATCCACCCCTCGACACTCCACCCGCCACTGCAATCGGTCAATACACCCCCGGGCTTTCTCCCATTCCGGAATTCCACTTCTTCGCTGGACTTTGCAACTTGAAAGCTGCTTTAAGGGCATGTAGAAGCGTTAATCTCCCAATTTTTATGTTTTTTCGAAAAACTTTCTGTAATCAGATCAGTCAATTGATGAAAATTATCATTTGTACTTTTAACGATGGGCTTTCGCATAGTAGTTTAAGGTAGAAAAATCCAAATTTTAAGGAACAATACATGAATTAGAGATAGTTGAATAAATGAAAATATAGAGTATGCATATTACTCCAATTTTCTAAACAAAACACATAACAATTACGAGATCGACTGTCCCGCGGTTGTTCCCGGATGTTCTTCCAACTGGATTTCCCTCGATTTCTTCCTTGTTTATCTTTAGCCGACTGGAAGTACACTTTTCTCCCCCCACCCCCGCCAAATCAAACGCAGCTTCGGTGAGCAGTCCCGGCGAAACACGCCCGGTTGCACCTGCTCGACGCATTTTTCCCCAATAAATGCCGGTCTCGCGTGGCGCATCTCCTGTTTATGGGTTTGCTTCCGATTGCGGTAAGTGAATGAAGTTGCGAGGCTCGCGGAATAATTGGCGATGGGAAGAATACGCGCGGAGGAGTCGCTGGTGAGGGAAATGGGTGTGCGACGAGGGAGGAAATTCGGGAAATCCGAGGGATTGAATGCGCGCCAGGCAGACGTGTATATATATAGAGAGAGATATTTGCAGGAAATAATAAACGTTTCTTGCCGAAGCAGCCGCGTGGAAATCTATGCGAGCGCTCGTCGCGCGGAATCGACCAACCGGCACACTGTAACAACCTATCCGGAAATAAAAGGGTTCGAAGTCGTGAATTCCTGGATCTGCCGGCAGACAGTCCGTCATTTCAGCCATTGGCTTTAATGGGAATGGGCCGGATTCCTACTTATTTCTGTTTTCCCGTTTCGTCGATTTTTATATATTTCTATCTATGTGTACCAATTCCTTTGGCACTCCAGTTTCCCAATTTTTACATATTTTTTTATTAATATTGAAGAGGAATTCGAATTGAACTCAATTCAAACTGATTGATCCAATTAATCCAATTTTAATCAAAAATATATTTTAAAAACCAGCCAATTAACTGTCCCCACATGCCCGCAAATCGACTTCAACACAATTCTCCCCTAAACCAACGCACAAATCTCAAAGACTTTGACTGCTTTCAAGCCCGAGCCTCCCAACAAGGCAACATCGGAAGGTAAGTCGGCGGTAATTGCGGATGCATAATGGGACCAGGAAAAGCGGCGGTGACAAGAGCCACTGAGAAAACGGTGCGCACGGCCGCGGCGTGTGCCGCGCGATTAAATTGAACACGCCACTGGAATTGAGCGCGAGCGAGCGCGTGTCCCGCTAATGGCACAAAGTGTAAAATGAAGATTCGCACGGCAGGGTTCGACACTATACCCCCGACGCAACCCTCTTCCGCATTCTAAAAGGGCGGCGCAGCTCCTTCTTCTTGGTCTTTTCAACGCGTCCGCGCTTTTGTCCGTGCGTCCCTTTTGTGTCGAAATGACGTCCGTGTCCATTATCAGATTAATCTCTTCCCCGGCACTCTCTCGACTCGCACAGGCCCAATAACACAACCTCCGATGCAGCCAGCCCAGCCAGGGCGACTTGCTCGGAAATCGGCCACTTTCCCCGCTGCCAACTACTTGTCGATCGGCAGCTTAATGGCTTAATCTCGCGCTCCGCGCTCGGAGGCTGCGAGGGCAAGATTGAACGCTCGCCAGGGAGTCGACGAGCGCGGCCGCGTGCTAATCGAGATATTTATACTCGGGGGAAAGCAGAGAGTATCGCTGCTGGTGATTGATTCGGGGAATGTTATGCCTCCTGCGGATGACAGGTCAATAATGAGTCGACTGTAAAGCGATATGCTTGCGGAGCGCGCCACCTGCCAATCAATATTTCCTCGGTGATTCTTTACTCCCGCCCTCTTATCCGGCAGGACTCTCTGCCAAAAACCAACTGGACATTATTCCCTACCAAATTATCCAATTTTTGTTATTCAATACCAACTTATTGTCCAACTTAAATCCAACCGCAATTATTTGGTACCAACTTATGAATTCTGAGTTTGCCCGTTTTTACTAAAAACTGTCGGTTTTACGTAATTTAAATAAATGATTTTAGCGTGCAAATCCGCAGTCTATTAATAATACCGGTCGAAAAATCTTTCTTTACTTGCAACCGTTGAGGGAAATGGCAAGAAAAAATTCTTGCCAGTTAGTCTGTGTGATAATCGGTGGCTCAGACCTCAGCCAAGTGGGTAATCCGGCGAGAAGCGAGTCAAAAGGGAGTAACATAGTCGCTAGTTTTCAATAATTAGCAGATCCGGTAGAAGCTCATTAAAAAGGACGGCGAGGGAGACATAATCGCATTGCCAGCTTCGGCTTCCCTAGAACGGTAATTTCTCAGCGGACCAGCCTGCGTGAAGAATCCGCGTAATGAATGGACATACACGCGTATCAGGGTTTTATCCGGAAACGCTGATGCCAGACAATGGAAAATTTTTCTCCGCTAATCCTTTGGGTACCGACGGCGGGGGGGAGGGGGCGGAGTTCTATCGAGTGGAATCTACATGTAATGTGAAACTGTATCCTAAAGCGTGTTCCGACGAGAAGGCAGGTTTTAATTGTTTAATAAATTGATATTCATATTTTTAAATTAACAATTTTAATTAATATTCGCTAGTTTCTTGAACAATTGAACTAATTTTCTTGCTGGGACCAAATTATTGGATCATGTTTCACTATGTTCAACTTACACGCTGTACCTTCGATGAACATTTCGACATTGGGAATAGGAAATCAGTCTGCCGGACGTGTGCACAACTATCATCCGCAGGACATGTCCGCGTACTATCTTGCGTGGATAATTGACGCGCCATGACATACCTAGGTTTCTATAGCTAGGTAGAAAAGCATGCTCGCAGAAGCGCGAAATCGAATTGCTTCCAGTGGCCGGTCTCGCAGTTTATTGCTCCAACCGGCCACTGGGCACCCTTGTGTGTTTCACCAGCCCCCTCTCTCTCTCCCTTTATGTCTGAATAATCTACGATAATGTGCAGTCTCGTTTTGACAGCGTCCCCCGTCTGTCTCTCCCATATTCGGACAAGTTGTGGTCAGCCCACCGCTTTTTCCCACGTCTCGTGCGACTGCTGTCGCATTCCACTACACCCCCATTACCACTGGAATTTCTAATATTTTCCCATTGCTCGAGTATTACGCCGCGGATTTCTATGGAAATGCAATTGATTCCAATCCCGTGAAATCGATCGTTTTTCGTCGAACCAGGCCAATTCCGAATTAATTAGTTCGCGCCACTTTATCGAATTTGGATAAATTGGTAGCAAATATTAAAAATTGGATATAAATTGGTATCAAATAATATACGAGTTGGGTACGTTGGTACCAAATGATATCACATCTACTCTATGCCTCTCGTACTAACAAACTGTCCAATACTTGTTCTTCCAGCCTATTGCAAGTCGCGAAATAATAATAAAAATTGATACCCGCATACAAACGTCACAGTGCAGTCATTAATATTTACTAGACGCCTTCGGTGTCGATGCGATCTCCGCTTTAATGAGGTACTCCTCGTTCGACGAGAGCTTTTTAATTACAGCATATAATACCAGGCGGCATTCAGATTAGAGAGGCAGCCAGCTTTTTTCCGGGACTGTGTGCGAGAAAGACAAAGCGAGTAAATGAGCTCTCGAGTCGATTGGGAGGCAAATGTCCTCAAGAATGTGCGCCGACTCTTCCTTCCTGGATTCCGCTTTTTGCTTTAATGCACTTGCGTGGAATGAGGCCTCTGATACACAGCCCCACTGTATATTATTGTCTCCTTCTCTCTCTCCCTCTCTCTTTCTCTTAACGACCTCGTTCAACGACATCGGCCCGCAATCTCCGCATTCTGATTGCACCCGCAATGATAACCACACTGACCGAATAAAAACTCGAGGCATACTCCCTGTTTCGTACCAATTTCACGTTTGCCATAAGCCTGGCTCGTTCCGGCGCGCGAGAAAAGGCGTTGTAGATTGGAAAAGGAGCATTTGGAAGAAGCGATGATACTGTCAGTGTTAATCGAAGGAATGGAAACTGGAGGGCCGGGAAGGGAGGAGCAATGGGAACCCCAGCTTCATCACCGCCACCGCATTATGCGCCCGAAGATTATTCATCCGCGTATTATTCGCTACTATGAACGCTCCGGTGGGTATATACTCTGTGTCCGTTTCGAGTAGATGCGGTCGGCTCATTAACCGCGCCCGATCCTTCAGGATTATCCACCACCTCCGTTAAAGACCCTGGAAAATGCCGGGTTTAATATTTCATCGAGAACAGGAATATACATAAATTTATATTTATTGTAATCTAATGGAATATAAATCGAGTCGAATATTCTTTGAATATGAATTTAGCTCGAGTGAGACGTTAATAAGAATAATAAAGGGATTGAGTATTTTGATGGTGCTGGGTAGGTGTCCCTTGATAGGGAAAGAGGGGACACAGAGTATAGACGTGAGAGGACGCGCAACCGGCGCATAGGCATACAAGGCGAAACCTCGAAATTAACGGACAGTGAGCGTAATTATTTCAATGGGCATGGCGGTTAGTTCATTGCGCGACCTACATTTTGGTAAACCTGCCAAAACGATTCCCTAATTGGCTTGAATTAATAATAACCCGGCCTCTCCTCCGCTCCTCTGCCTTCCCTATTCGTTCCCTTTTTCATTCAATCCTGCCATTCGTCGACCGCATTAGACGCACCGCAATACCGAACACCGCAAATCTCTCGGATACGTCCGATACTGTCCCAATTTTCCATTTTAAACTCTCGCCAACCCCATTTCTTTCTATACGTCAAATCCTGAGGTTCGCATTTAATTTCACGGATCCGGCTTGAATTCTAGTCGCCGCAGAGTTCTGTCATTTTAAACCGACTCTTTATATCTCAAATCCCAGAGTACAAAAAATCAAAGGTATAAAATCCCAACAGCATGAAATCTCAAAGCATAAAATATCAACCATTTAATTTCGCGGGTCCAAGTTGAATCCAAGTCCGAACAAAGTTCTCGCGTTTCAAAGGGTGTGTATTTCTAAAGCAAATTCAAAAATCCGCATTTAATTCGGCGAATCCATGTGGAAGTTCGCAGAGGCCTGGACAATCCAAAGGACGATAGGCGGACTAGGATACGAGTCTTCTCAAACAGACACGTTTGCTCTGCTCCTCGGAAACACTAGTGACACTTGGCACTGGTACAATACTCCATAATCGACATGCCAGACAGGATACCAGCCATTCAATACGTCCTACGTATTGCATGTTTAAGCCAGATATTGCTTGCAGACTCGAATTGCCCAAGTTAATTGATGTACCGGGGAAGAATGGTATCAGATGCGTTTCATGCAAAGGTCACTCCTTTTCATTCGCGTCACGTACCCGTAATGTATCAGCGTCGAATGCGTCAAAGGACAACCGTGGAAGGGAATATACTCCGGTTCCCTAGAGCTTGGTGTCGCAATATCGCGCTATGCAGAATTATTCATATCTTCCAGCAATACGGTCAGGTATATTGGTGCACACTTGGGAACAACCCTCTTGGCTCTTAACACTATTGTTTCATAATTAATTGCGATTGCCAAACATTCTCTTCGGGATTGGAAGGAGATTCAGAAATCCCAAACTATTATTATTTCAAATTTCAATATTTACTTCATTTAAATTTCTAATAATCCCCGAAATTATTTACACCCTCCACCAATATACTCTACTTGCACACGGGACCAATCCTGCCACAACACTATTGTTTCATAATTAATGAATTAGTTAACATGCTCCAGGGGCTCGAAACAAATTTGATAAATCCGAAACGCGCGGAATAACTTTTACCAAATCGACGAGAGTGCTTTAGCCAACTTTTCTACTGAACATCAGTGCACTCCAAGTCCTAGTTGGATCCTTGCGTGATGGGCTCGAAATGGTCCTGGAAAGGTGGACGACGCATAAGCCAGACAAACCCCCCGCGAGGCCGAGTGCAATTAATGGGCGAATGCCAGGGAGATAACAAGCTCAACTTTTTTAATAATAACTGCGAGCTTTCCCCAACCCTGGATATTCGCAATCCGTCGGGTTCACACTCTCATTATATATTAAATCTTTTTCTAGACACATTCGTCGGAATACAATGAGGAACATGCCGAGTACCTGGGACACCAAGTGCACTTTCCCAACTTGAATACTTGAAATAGTACACTGCTTGGCCGCTCGATTACAAAGTCGAGTGGGAATCCAGCTTATACAGGCTCATTAACGAGTCACCTATTTTCAAGTTTCGATATTTCAAGTTTCAATACGATAAATTCAAAAATTTTAATCATTGATCCATACACTTGAATATTTCCCATTTCATTCGTCCGAACACAATGTGGAACAAGTCGAGTGCGTGGGAGTCGAGGTGCACTTGAAAATAGTGCAGTACCCAGTCTCTCGCTTACAAAATCGAGTGGGAATCGGGCTTATCCAGGCTCATTAACGAGTCACCTATTTTTCGAATTATCCTCCGGACGAATTAGAGCGATTAAGCTCTCGAGGGTGGGAGGATATCGCGTATGTATGCTCGCCGGGTAAGTGAAGCCATTGAGATGGCCGAAGAGCAGGAGACTCATCTCGACTTTTAATCCCCGGCCGCGGAGATTCGCTTTAATAAGGTGGAAATACGTGTATGAGAAGAATGGATTGAAAGCCTGTCTGCAAGAGAAAGTATTCGAGATTAAACGGAAGCTAATAAAATTGTAATCAATTAACTCTGATATTTCCAGGGGGGCGGGGGTGCTTAGCGAAACTTGACGGGCTCGTCTGGTGAAACACAAGCTCCTAAGTAATGAAGCACCCGAATCCCGCGGGAGTCAACAAAGTTTCATTAAAGCGGAAGTAGCTCACTCAGGGCCAGTGTGAGTCTCGTAAGTGATCCCTTTATATCTTCATAAGTTCCTAGGAAATAATAGCAGTTGTACAAGTTTGCACTAAACAATACATGCTGGATAAATTGCTAGCAAGAACTATCAATTGGATAAGTTGCTACCAAATTAAACTGTCATAAAAATTAAAATTTTTACTTGCATAAAAAACCGCACTTTAGAAATTATCAATCATGGAAAATTCCACCCACCGCTTTAACTCTTTCTTCTCTTTTAATTCTCGCGGGGAAAATGAAATGTGTGTCAACGTTTAAGTTGTAAAAATTCTTAAGAGAATTGTCGAAGAAAAGATTGAAAGGTGGTAGTGGGTGGATGGAAGTTGATCCGCAACGATGAACTAAGTAAATAAGATCGCTCGATAAAGGGAGGATGCTGCTGGAGGCAAGGCCCTCAGCTATTTCACTGTTCAATCGACTTTAATTAATTGCGGTCACTTGGCGGAAACGACGCCGGCGTCCTATCACCGGCAAATTACTCGACATTTTGAGCCCCGGAAGCGCAGCCTCCCCGCAGCCAGCGGCGACCGCGACGGTGAGCCGAAATAATTGAAATTTAAGACGCGAAACGAGCGACTGAACGCCGACTCTTTTTCCTCCCTGCTGCTTCCTTTTGCAACGCCGGCTTCGATCCAATTAGGGACAGGCCGAAGGGCATCGTCCTTTCACCTTTCACCTATCTTTCTTCCTCTTTCGCGCCCCCGACAACTCGACTTGGAAAGTCGGGGACCCTTTAAGTCGGAGAAATTCCGATCGCGACTGGGGAAAGTGTGGTTTCTGGAAATCTGGAATTCGAGCTCGCTGGGAACAATGCGTGGGGAGAGTGGAAGCGTCTGCGGTATCTAGTGGTCCAATTAAAGTGTTGTGGGGCGAGAGGGTGGGAAGAGCGTGGCGGAGAGGATGAGCTCGACACAAACCCCTGTGGCCGCGCGCACCCTCTCCATTAGCCTCCTCTTCTCGGCTAATAAATTAAATATATATCCCACTTACCTCCAAGGATCCATTCCCTCACAATTATCACCGCAAACGGGGCAGTTTCCAATACCACGTTTCTCACGCAAATTACAATGGTTGGTGCAATATTACAAATTTCATTATTTCAAATTTCAATACTTTAAATTCCGATGTTTCAAATATCAATACATCCATTTTTGGTTCTCAATTTTCAAACTCAACTCTCATTCACCTGCCCTAGAAATTTTTCTGGCAATTCAACTTCAAATTGAAAATGGAAAAACTCACCGGGTTGTCTTCTCAGTTTGCATGGCCTGCGATGCTCCTCAAGCTCTGCCAAGTGCCGAAGATATTCCTGGGCAGCCTATCGTCCCGCGATCCCCTAAACACAATAAACCCCAGGGGTTAAAAATAAAACAACCCGAACAACAGCAAAACAATCAGACTACAATTCTACCCGGCCTTTTTCACAAAAACTCCGCATAAAATCCCGTTTCGCCGCTAGAGGAAAAAACTAAACGAGCGATGTGTATTCGCGAAGGGGGCGGGTGGTGGCAGCCGGTTAATGCCGGCATAAATAAAGAAGTGTGTAAACCAGCCCCTTGCGCCATTAAAACTGCATTGATATGTTAATTATTAGCGCGTCCCGGTTATAATGGGCTAATGAACGGCCCCGTAAATTCCCCGGAACACCCCGCGGTTTCGCACCATCGCCAAGGATTTATCAGCGGGGATTGTTGTTGAAAACCTGTCCGATTAAATCAGAACAGCGTGAACATTAACACCACGTCGAAGACTGCGAGGGCACAGTGAATCCAGCGCAACGGCCGCAGTCAAGAATTCCGATGACAATGTATCGACGCATGCAAACCACCCAATGCGACAATGATCCCTCGAAGCAATAAACCTCCACACTAGATAGCATTTGGCCTCGCGCTCGCCTCGGATTAAAATGCAAAGGAGGCGACGGTTTACTGCCGATAAAACGTGGCCGGGAAAAAGAATTTTTCATTAGGGCGGCCGACAGGCGGAAAAACAAAATCGAATTAGGAATTCAAGCCGCGTCCCTCGACCCCCCCGCGCTCGCACCGGCAACTTCTTCCCGGCGCGAGAACCGCACTCGAGCTCAGCTCCTAGCGCGCGACAACTAATAAAATTGCCGACGACTCAAATCATATTCCCGCGCAATCGAATTCGTCTCCGGCTTGGGGAAAAAAGGAGGAAGCGGCGTTGCTCTCTGGCTGCGGGCCTTGATTTGTCGGGGGTAAATAAGGAAAGCTGGATAATGGAGTTAGGGTGCTCGGATCTCGAATGAACGAGGCGCCCTCTCATCGATTGCGCTCGTAATTTCATCAAAATTAGGTAAAAGCAGAGATGAAGTACAAGTCCGGGTCAAGAGTGGTTCAATTCCTAAGTCAAGCCGAAGGTAAGCCTGTACTACAGCCAAGGAAAGAATGCGATTGGTAGAGACTGCGGATTTCTATAGAAATATATAATTCACTCGAATTGCGCAAGTTGGATAAATTGCTACCAAATAATATCCTGTCTACTGTGCGTTTCGTACTAATAAAATGTTCGATCCTTTAATAATAACTATAATAACCATAGGATGTTTATGACCAGTTGGATCGCAGACACGTCGTACAATTGGTGGAGACAGAAAGTAGCTTGATCCTAGAGAGCCAGCCTGTCCAACGGTATCGCTAGATCGAAGCGATTTAAAGAGAAACGAGCGTGGCCGAGCGGTTAAAAATGTTTCGGGGGCGAAGCAGTTCGTTTCCGAGGCTCGTTTAAGGGATTCTCTCGCTAGCGCTTGGGAAAGGGCGGAGGATATTACCGTGGCCGTTACCTTCTCCCACGCGATATACAGGCTTATCCCTTTTAAACTATCCCCTCACTAATTTATCGTCCACCTATGCCTGATTTATTCGCCGCTTTATAAGAATCGGCCAATTTTATTTCTCGGCGTTTCCGCTTTCAGGAATTACAATTATTTACTGCCGATTCGTTTGCTCGCCAATAACACGTGGAATCGCCTGTGGAAAAAGAAACGTGCATTATATTTCTCGCGGACGATTCACTGACTATATTCATTAGTGTAACAAACTTCACGAATTCCGAGAAATGAAGAATTTTTGAAAAACCGAATTGTTGGTACCAAATCGTAGAAGTTGGTTAAATCGACACAAAATCATACAAGTAACAATTATACCAATAAAAATCAATACCTGCTTTAACCTCCGCAGTCCCCCAATTACCAATCGTGGAGAACCTTCGATCAGGTCATTCGATTGATGCTTAATATCCCGCGGGCGAAAGAAGCGGCCATTATATTTCGCCGCGTACGATTCTGATACAGTAAACTGGCAACGCGAGGATGAGGAAGCATAAAAGCTTGCCGGGAAGAGGCGCCTCGTCTTTAGGTTTTATGGTAGCGCATAGGCCCCGGCGAGATTGCTGCATCGAAAACGCCTCGAATGGCCCTTCCGCCAGTAACATCTCGGGCCTTTTTTACAGCTGCGCAGTCGCCCGATAAACTTCCGCTTCACACTGGCCTGATATCGAAAGCTCCTTCCTCCTTAAAAGCTTAACAGCTTGTTTAGCGGGACTCGTGGTACCTGGCGAGTGTCCTACTCACGATTCCCATCCGAGCACGAAAGGTGCGCACTCCTTCGACAGCGAGGTTGATACTCTGCAATCGTCGTAGAGGTTAGGCGCCCTAGATGGACAAGGGCGAGGGCGGGGGGGTAAGTCGACGGTAGAGGCGCAAAGGGCAACTCGCGGGGTGGCAGAGCGAGGAGGCTTTCGGTGTCGAAGAGGAGGAATCTCGCGCGCGACTCGAAAATGAATGGCACTCCAATCGACGAAGGGGTCGCGCCAACAGCACCTGCACTCGCGCCACTACCGCCGCTGGAGAAGGCGGTGGGGGGCCGGGGGGGAGGGGGGTGAAAAATCTCGGCGATGCTGTCCGCGCCATTGTCAACTGACACAAAGGAGAGGGACAAAGCTCGGTAGTCTCGCTAAATGGAGAGCGAGAGCGAGAGAGAGAAAAGAGTGGACAAAGAGAGAGAGCTGTCCCTCCCAAGACGGGTTAAGCGAGACGAAGCAGTCAAGCATCGAGAAAGAGTGCGAGGCCGAAGACGAAGGGAGAAATGAGAACAGGGGAGACATGAGAGTCGCGTGTCTGTTCAAACACACTTGGCCGTGTACGACCCTTTTTCTGGTTGCTCTCCCGTCTTTTCGTCCATCTTGCTGAGCCGGCCGAGTGCCGCGAGAGGCCTCTCGCCACTCTCTTCATTGCATAATGCATACATACACGCGATATTCTCCCCTCACACCTTCGCGTACCATTCCTCCCAAGTCTCTTCGTTCATGCTTCGGTAATAATCAAATTCCTTATTGGTCGGTCAAGATACCTTCCGCCTGTGGGTAGCCGGCACATTTCCCTTTGGACGCTTCGTATCAACTTGCCGAATTTCTATCATTTGGTACGAATCTATCGAATTTCAATTATTTCCTGCCAACTTATGAATCTGAATTCGCCCGATTTTACCAAGAATTATGAATACACCGGAATACGAGTGAATTATTATTGCAAGGAAATGCGCGGTCTACCGATAAGCAGAGTAATCATTAGATGCCGGTTTTCGTCCGATAATTATAAACAAGAGGAGAATTCCTCGGAGCCCGGAAACCTTGAAACTGAAGCGGACTAAATGTAATTGAGATAACAGAATCCGGCAATTAGCTAATTCGGTTAATGCGGGGAGCAAGCGTTCATCCTCGGATTACAACTTAAGGGAGGGCAAGAACAGAGCAACAAGTGTTTCGATTAATACGCAACTTACTTCGGTCGTGTTTGTTTTAATCCGAAAAGATGATCGATCGTAGAGGGAGCCTCTGCTTATTTATTAACTAGGAGCGTCGGGATCGAGCATATTGTCAGTGCTAAAGCTGTTTTACCTGCGATTCGTTGGAAAAGAGACTCACCCTCTGGATTTTCGTACTTAATAGCCTCGCACTAATCGGCTATCCTCATTCGAGGCCGGCGAGTCATTCGACCGCTTTTTCATTCCCCATTCTTTCCCAGCCTCTGTGATGAGCTTCCTGATTAACCCCCCACCGTTTCCCATCCCCCCACCCCTCCCATCCACAATTTCCCACTAATCTCTCGCGCTTCAATTCGACGAGTCCGACTGCGTGGAAGCCCAATTTTCGAGTTCGTCCCTATTGAAAGTAGGGGGACGAGGCTTGTCTCGCCCCGTTAATTGTAATGGTATTCATTACGATAATGGAAGCCTATCGCACACTTGACTCTCTCCCCCTCTCGCCCCCTCCGTCATCTTCCGACCCTCGGCCCACTTTTCCGCGGAGCTACAAACGAAACATTCTAATAACCGCGGGAAATTCGCGACGCAGACACGGCGACTGGTTTAATTCTCTATTATCACTGGACTGCGGATTTTTGTGAAAATAGAGCGAATTCGTATTCATAAAAGTTGGTACCGAATGGTAGCAAATCGTACAAGTGGGATTTTGTAAAATCTAGAATTTTTGCAAAAACCCAGCGAATTGAAAAGTCGCGAGACTTGGTGCGCGTGAAGCAATAATAAAACTTGATAATTGCATAGAAATCCGCAGTCTGATTGTCATACTTGGTAGCTTTATTGAGTCTCGGTCCTGGTACGTTCTCGAATAATTCAATCGGACTCCGCGCACGAACCCGATATCCTGCGTTATTACGCGAATGGTCGCGAGAATATGTTGACAAAAACAATACCGATTGGATCCGTCATTGTTGGATCGCATTAAACAATTCCCGAGTTTCAGGCCGGCTCGCTTGAATAATCCAGGCCGTTTAATGATCAATGAAATATACGAGCGTGGATTAATCAGCGATATTGGTGCCATCCTCGCCTCGCCATTTCAAACCAAGATTATTACTGAATGCCTCGCCATTTACAGGGAATTGAGGCGGGTTTGTTTGGCTCGGTGAAACAATCCGATTCCATTGACTCCAATGATGTTTGCTTGTCTCGACTGAAAAGTCGAGCCGAAAGCAAACGCCTCCATAAGAAACCGGTCGAATGTAAACAGAGACTCGGTGGCAACTAATTTCGAGAGAAAATGCCCACTCGAATAAGGAGTTCAATATTTGTCAACATTGCGAACGTAAAGGGCTGTTACTTTTTCCGAGATTTGTTTAATGGGCTGCTTGAAACAAGATAAATTTCTGTAGATAAATTTGAAGATTTTGGAATCAAAATTGTGACATTTTCGAAATAATTTTGTAATTGCTAATCAATTTTCATCGTTCCAGGTGTAACGCCCTGAAGAAACCGGACGCATAAACAGAGTTACGTGTCCCAGCTAATTCGAGGGGTAATTAGTATTTCGATTAAACTCAATTTCATGCTTAATATTTCACGAGCGAATTGCGAACGCGCCGGTGTAACACTACCGCGGGAAAGGATGCCGCGTTCGCACGAGCTGTCTCTTTCCTGACATAATAACCGATAATGCCGCGTACACAGCGATAAATTCCCCAGGAATGAAACGGCCCGTCCGAAATTCTATCAAGTGGCGCGAATCACTTTCCGAGTTCGTCAGCAGTTTTTAACTGGCTGGCCAATGATTAACATATTCGATTTAATGGTATGATTCTCTCAATTTCGGGATCGAACAATTCGTCCAATAAAAACTCCCGAGTCCAAGAGCATAACCTCCACTTGGACGATTTTTCTGGGATATTTTTCTGATCATGCGCTGTTTCCGCCGCCATATTGAATCGGTTGACAAAGGGCGCGTTATAGTTTTGATTATCGAACTATTCACGTATTTAATCGAACTTGTTTAATCGCATGAGAAATAGTAAGCCTGGAGAATATCTAAAAGAATTAATGATAATTTGAGATTAATTTAGAATCATGAATCCTAGTTTCCTAGTCAAGCAATTCGATAGCAGTGATGGGGTTTCCATAGAAGCAGTCGAAGTTCGGAAACCAAGCAACTGACGGCTTTATAGAGGGAAGATGAGTTGATCCTCAAGCACTTTAAGTAGTTTTCCTTTAGGCCCTGATCACACAACGCGTTTCTGTCGAACTTGCATTATTCCTATCTTCCATCCCACTTTCTTTTATGCGAACCGATAGAAACGCATTGCGCTATCGTTACCGAAATCATAACCGGAAACTAACAATATAAAATAGAAAAACCTGGCAGAAATCGATTTTAACTCTAAATCGAAGATTAAAAACTGCATATAAAACGGCAAAACCCCGACAAACTCTGATTATAAAAACCACTAAACCAGAAGTGCGTCCATAAATCACAGGAACAATAAAAGAAAGCCGGATACACTTGGACAAAGCTCGAATGCAGATGAACCTGGATAACAATGAGAGACGGAGAATTGTGACAAAAATTAAATCAATACTCAGAATCCATTATTGTATTTAAATCCTGGAATCCTGACTATTTCCATTTCTCCAGCTCGACCAATGATAATGTCAGCTTTCATACTTGACCCGTTTCTGTCGCCGCGGATGACAAATCAAGTCTCCCCGTGAAATGTCCATGGAAAAGCGGCGGGAAGGAGCCGCGACGATGATTGATGAGACAGAGTACCAAGTTTTCGCGGGAAGAATTACATCAACACCTCCGACAGGATTCCCTCGAGTTCTATCCAATTAAATAAATTACCAGTGGAAGGTGGTGTAATTAAAAATAATTTAGTCGCGAAGAAACGAGAGGTTCGAGTGGCACGCGGCGTCTTACGCGCCGGTAAGGAACACGTGGCTTAATCCTCTCCTTCCTCCGACCTCGTCATAATTTTAATCAAAGTAAAAATGGTCGAATTTAAATTGCAGGAATTGCTACAAAAATTGGTAGAATCAATAAAAATGGGGAAAAGTGTATGTGTACACTTGTGTGCACAGTGTATAACCTGACAAAAGTAGAAGCCAATTTTCAAAACCCAGCAAAGTTTCTCCAGGAAAATGAAAAATTCAACCAAGTCCAATCCAAACTCACAAAAATTGGTACAACCAACAAAAGTATAAAACAGCCAATGTTCAAACCTGACACAGTTTCCCCACGAGAATCAATCACAACTCACACTTGCAAACTTCCTCAAACTTCCCACATGCAGAACAAGCCGCGCAAAGAGCATGCAGAATATATCCAGAGTGCCCGAAACAGTGTAAAAAGGCTGTTTAAAAAGGGCACCACTCACTTTCACGCGGCCAACCATCCGGGGAGTAAGTCGGCAAAAAGCTGGAGGAGTCCTCGCAGACTAGAACTTCGCGACGGGAAAGGAACTTTGTAACTAATCGCAGGAGAAAAGGGTCTCCGGGTCGACTTAGCGAGCGACGAGTCACGTCGGCGATCGGTCGCACACTGAACTTTCGAACGCGGGGACCCGGCAGATCGGATCGGACTAGTAGTGGCGGCTTTCAACCCCCGTTTCGCCCGAGCTCCCCCACCCCCTGCCTGCTTCGCCCCTGCGCCTACACCTAGAGACCACCCTTTTAACCCTCTCCCGCTGCCACTCGCCACTCCAAACCGTCAGCGTGCTTGGTACACCTCGCGACGTCACCCAACCCCTCCTCCTATTCTCCGTCTTTCTCTACCACCCTCTCTTTCTCACGCTCTCGCGATAATACTCATTCAACTCTTTCTTCGCAGTCATTGTTGACGGGAATATATAATTTACTTGACTTCTGTAAGATCTAGATTTCTAGATCCCGGTAGAACCGGGACAATGCAGAATTCGTATGTTTATTGGAAAGAATAGAAGTTAGATAAGTTGATACCAAATAATATCATGATTTTTATAAGAAAGTATGATTGGCTAAATGGAAAGCAGGCATGTGGGGGATACTCAAAAGACGGCTCGATTTATACACATGTGTATATATATATTTCTTTGTTCGTGTGCTTACTCGGTAGCTTATAAAAATGTTAAATAGCATATAAATATAGATGTATATGTACGCAAATGTATATTATGACTTATTTACAGAGTATTTGGACGAGCTTGTATGATATTACCGATTATAAAAGTATATAATCTCAGCAAGAAAGGTGGACCCTCGAAACTTGGGACGAATATTGCAGATGTGTGTGTGTGTTGCGATTCTTAATGTCTGGATTATTATGAACATTTGTTATGCTTAGCTGCACTTCACAGACAATTCACTGTGCATTCAGTATCAAGTACTCTGAGTCAGACTAGTCACGCGAGGAATTCCTGTACGTCAGTTCGAATTCGACAATCTAGTCGGGACTTCTCGATTGAAGAGGAGGACAACACTCGTACAAAAATGTACAGTTTCCCTCTTCAAGTGCACTTAAGTACTAATAATTCTGTTTTAGTGAGTAGACGCAAAGAATCATCGTTTGTACAATTGCTTTCGACTTTAGTCGACATTTACGTATTGACCGGTTACAGTGGATGTCTGGTGATATCGTCGCCTCCCAGCAAAGTCTTCGTTCTCCTCGTTCAATTGCGCGGAGCAGGTCTCCACTCCGGGATGCACCGGAGTCACGACGATCTGTTCGTAGTCGTAGACTTTCCTCCTGGAAAGAAAAATGCGGAAAGTTAAATCCCGTTCAAGTGGGACGGGTCGATCCGATAATTACCCCATGAGCCTCAAGAGTGAGATCTTCATCCATTGGAAGAGCTGGAACTCCGCCGATACGCCAGGCTTGACCGCGGGATTAGCGTGGCCCACGTAGCTCCAGACAACGAAAACCACCACGATATTCGCGATGGCGTAACCCCAATGAACGAGGAACATTATCAACAGCTTCACCAGACACTGAAAAAGAGGTCGGATTAGTCAACAGGCTTAAGAGTGCGCGAAATCTACATTTATAGTCTAATTTCTCCTGGTTCAAGTTCTTACCCCCAAAAGCGAGAACCACCTATTGCACAACGGACTGTACCAGTTCCCTAGTTTGTTGTGGATATGAACTTTGCGTTCGGGATCGGCGACACTGTTGTCCTCGACGCTCGGCGAGGAGTCAATGTAAATGTTGTTCTCCGACAAGCTTGGGTTCCTCTGTAAATGTATGACATGCAAAACCTGCTTCTCCACAAAATGAACAATATTGAGAATACAGCAAACTTACAACTAGGTTCTTGTGTCGGATCCTCTCGGGAAAGAGACTATCCAAGTCATTGTCCGTGTCAGTGATCGAATTGTTCCTGCTGGTAGAGCCGAAGTTCCGGTCGAAGGTCGGAGACTGCGTGCGGAATCGTTGCTCGCGCGTGTGGCGGATATCGAAGGTCTGAGCCAGCGCGAAATACGCGTAATCGAGACAGGCGTAAGTGAGGAGGAACGGCATGGTGACGATTGGTGCGAGAGTGTTAATTTGGCCGGTTATAATGAAGGCCAGAGTTACCACTGCGACGACGAGCATTGCGTAAAGCGGAACTTTATTCGGTCCTCTCTGTAAATTGAATGTTTTTACCATACCTGGCTCTCTTAGGATGTGATTAGGATGTAATAGGGAATAATTACCCCTCGCTGAAGGCAGTTCATGCCAGGTATAACATTCTGACTAGCAATCGACTGTAGAACTCGCGGTGTTCCGTACATCGCGCCCAAACAGCTACTAAATGAGGACACGTAAAGACCAGCCAACAGTAACACTGGGAACTTGGACACTTTGGCTGCTATCATGAAATTGGTCATCAGGGCAGATCTCGTGCAAGTAGCAGCGAGGAATAACGAAAAACAGAGATATAACAGCGTCCTTAAAGAAGAGAGAAATAGTTTATTCAAACCTGGTGGAATAATGAATTTGGGATTAACTGTTTCCTACCCTGTGCCAAGGGCGGCGAGTGTCCCATTGGGAATATCTGTCGAGGGATGTCTCAAATCCCCGCTCATGTTAATCCCAGCCAACACTCCAGTTACTGTTGGGAAAAACACTCCGAAAACTGTAAACCAACTGTACCCGTCTTGGTAATTGGGGAACGTGTTATTCTTTAGGTTTCCTGCTAACCAACCCTCAAAACCAGCCTCTGTAAAACACTCGATGTTAAATTCGTTGGAGTCTACTTAATTAATAAACTGCGGACTTGAACGCGAGTATCAACTTTTATTATTGAATTGAGCACATTATATTTCCATACAAATCCGCAATCTATTAATCAGGCAAGTTAATTGGAAGTATGTCTTACCAACGTTCACGTGAGTGAAACTGCCGACGATGAAATCAAGTCCGGCAAGAAGCAGAATCAACAGAAGTATAAATTGAAGTTTAACAACCCATTTAACGCCAGCAACATTGATCACAGACAACAAAACAACCGCGGCGCAAGCAAAGCCGCGCTCTGCCCAGGCAGACTCTAAGCCTACCAGGCCAGCCATCGACTCCCCGAAACCTAAAACGTTTAGCGCGCAACCTACTGCCTAAAATAAGATCCATGAAGCGGTTTCTGTATGAAGGGACTGAATCTGTTAATCTGCTCTGCTATAATTCACCTGTCCGAAGCAGTAGAGGAGGCCGATCGATCCTCCGAATCTCGAGCCCAATACGTGCGAGAGTAGAAAGTATACTCCGCCGCTTTCCACTCGGCATCGCTCGCAAATTCCGACTGCGGATAGTACTGTCACCAACGCGATACATACTGAAAAAAGGTTTGTTTTAATTATTTTAATCTGAGGGAATTAATAGATTGGGGTATTTGGAGATTCCAGGAAGTAGAATATTTACCTGTACAGACAATGATCAACACAGCATTGAAGACTCCAGCCTGGCCCACTATCCAACCAGATCTCAAGAAGACGATCACACCGAAGATGTTAATCAGGCAAGATGTGAAAACGCCATCCCAAGTCCCAAATAACACAGGTTGTGAAATGAAGAAGTTGGACTTCCACCATGGATCGGAATTCTAGAATTGGCTCATTGATGAGTTTGCTATATTAAATAAACAATTTGTGTTATAACTAGACTGCGGATTTGTATGAAAATATAATTCCATCTAAAAATACAAATCCGCAGTCCAATCACCAACTGTCTTCACTCACATATTCCTGCGCGAACAACTCGTTGGCTCCAGTCTGATACATCTCAGGGCCAAAGTCCTCGTATCTCCGATCCCTCTGAGTCTGCTCCTGAGCTTCTGCATTGTGCAGGCCATACTTGGACCAATTAACATCTTTGTTAGTCGCAACACCCGGTTGGCCATTCGGCACTTTCCCATCATTGGACTCCATTCCAGCAGTAACTCTTTCTACCACTTTTAATTATAATTATAATTAAAATGCCCACTTCCTATTGGCTCCTTGACTCCTCCACTTTCAATTATAATTATAATTAAGTTGCCCACTTCTCATTGGTACCTCAACTCGGAGTAAAGTGGCCCGACTTGTACCTTCGAGTCTGTGTAGAGAACGTAGGGCCTGGGAAGAGAAATCCTACGATTCTTTTAGCTCGTTGGATTCGTCGAGCAGGTTAGAGTTCAACTTGCCCAGTCATTCGACTTGGATGAAGTTGGATAAAGCGTCGGGAATTCGGGGAGCGACGTACCCTCGAGTCGCCTCTTGATTATCATTGTATCACCTGTTATCAGCGGAAAGCATCACCTGCTGACGTGTTGTCCCGCGATAGACACCATTTTTTCATTACCCCGTCTGATGTGCTTGTGTGTGGGCCAGCTATGATTTCGTCATGGCTGTGTGGGTGTTCTAATCCAAACGCACATGGGCATATATATGTGGATCTTGAATGGAACATCTTGCGGTGAAGGAAGCAACCCGATCGTGGAATACTTAAAATAATAAACTTGCTGAAAGCGCAGTTGATAATACATCGAGTGGTGGTTTAAAATATACATTTATTCATATTAATAATAGATTACAAACAAATCATACCCACTTAAATGTATTAATCTAGAAATACATTCGCGCGACCAGTCATTCAGATTCGTGAGGGCGAAACTCCCCCAAACTGATTTACGGGATTCTCCTTCTCTGTCCTTAATTAACGCTAGCGGCTGTCGTCCGATGTGCTGGTGAATTCTGGTGGCAACCAATGAAAGCCAGTTAAGTGAATCGCGACTCCCAAGGATTACATTCACATACAGCAAAGACTCGTGAGTGCCTGTGTCTCGACTCCGCCAACATAAAATTGTTCTCTCTCTCCTCTCAATCGAGTACATTGCGCCGCTGGAAGACACCTGGAATCCGATCCCGCTATCTTCAATACTATCTTTATCGGTCGAGGATAGATCATTACCAGAATCAGCTCCTGGGCCAATTAGCTGGCTCCCCCCTCCAAGTCTCCTTTCTAGCGGCGCACTGCACGCGCTCCGAGATCCGCGAGACGTAACAGTAATTCGTAGGTCTATCTTAAAGCGTTAGGTAATTTATTTACAAGGGAACTCATGCCCCCCGCCGCCACTTCTCGCCGTTGCTGAACTTGGTCATCTCGCGCCCGCTCACGCCGCAAGTCCCAATGCCCACGCGGCCGTTCACGTTCTCAGGAGTGGCGAATATACTCTTCTTTACCACGCCTTTCTTCGATGACTGGAATTAAGAAATGGAGAAATTAGTTTAATGTATGTTGAAATGGAAATAATAACAATTTTGGGACACCCTGTACAACGAAGTGTATTATATTATATATTATTGTATTATAGATTCACGTACCTTGTTAGTGAAAGCGAGCCATTTATTTTTCTCCTGTTCGCGTTCTTCCTCCAGTTCCTTAAACCGCTGGAGCTTTCGCTGCTTCTTCTTCTTCAGGTATTCTCTCTGTTTGTTCGGATCGCCGCCGGCCACTGCTGCTGCTTGCAGTTTCCTGGGGGGAAAGAAGTCTCTTATTCATGAACGTAGGGATCGATGCCGATCTAATGAAATAAAGATTATAAACACACTGCGGGAATATGAAAATGCCGGTTTGATTCTATGAAAAACACTTTGAAATCGGAGTCGAATGTGAAACATAATTCTTCGCGTCCTGTGAAGAACTTTTGTTTCTCCAAAGGTATTACCAATTGTTACACTAAATTCCCTGCTTTCTTCTAAACAAAAAGGATCTGGCCTAAATGAAAAGCAGGTAGAAAAAGCAGAAGCAGGTAGTTGTGTCTACCACTTCTTGTTACCTTTTCCTGGACTCCGATGTGCACGCAGAACGCAATACCACGGGACGAACAAAGAATATACAGGATTTCAGTTGGGAGCACAGCAAACATTGGGACAAGTGGGGCCAATCGGGATAAGGAAGGGAAGGGAAAAATGAATAATTAATCGCCAATAAAACATACGAAAACGGCACGATAACTAGACTGCGAATATCAATGCAAATAACGTCGATTTAAGTTCTGGAAGGTTCAAATTAATCATCAAATTTAAATGATCTACAAATTAAAATGAATACTTGCATAAAAATCTGCAGTCCAAGAATAACAAACTCCTGTACAAACCAATCTTCCCTTTAAAAAAAGGACTTACTTGGACTTCTGATCTGCCCAATCAGAGGCTGGCCTCTTAGCCACTGACTTCAATTGACTAAGCATTGTGACATCCGTGTTTTTGTACTCGTTGAAAGTAACATTGACAACACCATCCTCACCTATTGCTTCTATGGTGGCCTCGTAGTACCTGAAACGACAACCACAATTGGAACTTGCTCTTGAAACCCTAGAACCTTAGTTTCCTCAACACTATCACTATGAGCTTAACCCTTGGCTCTTATTGATTCTCAACGAAATTCAGCAGCCAATTGGACCAGAGTCCAACAGAATCAAATACAAAATTCCTAAGTTAATCCTTTGAGCTGTAACATTCTAAAAAATTAAGTGAATTAATCAAGTTAATGATACTAAGTACAATTAACTAAATCAACTTAAAACAAGTAAAGTTAACTAGATTAAATAGATTAAAGGACCTGAATCAGTTTAAAATGAATGGAATGAAATTAAGGTGAAAGTTCTATATTGCTTGAAACTGATTATAGTTGGGGAAATCTCTATTCTCTGACTAATCCTTTCATACTCACTTTCCATCCTCACTCCACGGTGCCATACACTGATCACCGACTTTCCATTTATTAGTGAGAACTGCAAGCAAAATAGGATCTTTAGCATCCATGCCATTTGCCTGGCGCTTCTCCTGTTGTTGTGATTTGATTAAGTCATGCGTCAGCTCTATTACTTCGTCCAAGTCAATCTTCAACTTGAGCAGCTCTTCATTCGTCGGATCTGTTGTCAACGCAGCCTCCACCTGAGCGTAAACAAACCATCAAGTCGAGTATTAAATGCCAAGCCTGGATTAAATGGATACCAAACAATACCAGACAGATAAATTGCTACCAAATAATAGAAATTGGATAAATTAGTACCAAATCGTGGTAGTTGAATACGTTGGTACTAAATCAGAAAGTTTGGATAAATGGGTAGGAAATGATAGAAACTGGACAAATTAATGCCAAATAATGGAAGTTGGCGAGAGAAATGGACTCGCCAGACTAGGTTAAGTACGAGATCGAACAACAAACCTGCTGTAGTTGGAGCTTGTAGTTCTGCAGGTCGTCCATGATTGTTGTTTACTTGGCAAAGCTCGCGGGGGAAATCAACCTGGCTCGCTTTAACCCGGATTACGGCACTCGTTCCTCGAGCTTCTGACAGATATCCGGGGCCAAAAGCAGCCTCCCGCACAAGCACCCGACTTCCCACAAGTCGCGAGATGTCGCCACAGGTCTACCGTCGAGGGCGCTGCGGTCGCAACAAACACAATCACCAAGTCCCACGTAATTCAATTTCTCCCAACACGATTGCGGCCCAAAAACTGGATTTCGATAGACCATCAGATAGGAAATCAAGTCCTGGGAGAAAATCAGTTTGGACCTCGTTTTCTCGAATTAACTGTAAGTAGAACCGAATCGTTTAAGGTTATATGGATTTGAGTAAATTTATAGGAAATCAATTCGAGTCTAATCAAGAAATGCGAATTTCGATGATTTATTTAGAATTTTGAGAATTTTGACTGCGATATTCCAATAGTGAATTTCGAGGAAAACTTGTTCGAAAGGTAATTTTTTCAATCGACGCGACGATGGTTGCGCGTGAAGTTCATCTTTCAAGGTCGGATAATTACGTCGACACATACAAAGGTTCGCATAATACGACACACGCGTACTAGTATTGAGTGCAGCTGTCACTGCATGAGTATGAGTAAACACTGGCCCCTCAACAATTGGGCTCGAAGAATTAGCTCCATTTAGTAATTAACTCACTCTCGTCATGGCCTATCCGGTAATCACCTTTAAAGAATTCTCTTTCATTCACTTTGCACAACTTCTTTTATATTACATCTTTAAAGAATTCAACTAAATTCCGTTTACACAACTTCTCTTATCTGGGACCTGTAGAAAATATCACTTAAATCGATTCAATTCGCACGTATTTGTTATAAAAAGAACATTCTCTATAGATTATTATTCAATGTTCTTTAGATTTAATCCAATGGATGATGATTTAATGAATGTTGCACAAATCAATACATATAAGCCACCATCTCGCACCAAGCCTTCAACTATGTCCATCTCCGGTCTGTTGTCTAAAAGAGGATCTCCTCCAATGTCTCTACTTTCATAATCCGTTTATGCCCAACCATTATGCTAGCCATTGACACTCCACCAAAACTTATATTAACTCTGATAAATAACAGCAAACAATGTACGGCGCAACTGACCCAGAGTCCCAAGTGCGACCAGAAGTGCAGCAATGGTTTGCTGCTGTCGACAGGGATGGCAGTGGAAAGATAACAGCCTTGGAGTTGAAAGCAGCACTGGCTAATGGCCAGGGTGGAACATTTTCTGACACGGCTTGCAATTTGATGATTGGTAAGTTCATTGTAATGTAAACAGAAATTTTGGAGCAGGAATAAGGTTTATAATAATTGCAGGTATGTTTGATAAGGAGAAGAATGGAACAATTGACCTAGTTGAATTCCAAGCACTCTACAATTATATTAATGCCTGGCTCGGTGTGTTTCGTGGCTTTGATCACGACAACTCTGGTACGATTCAGGAGAGTGAGCTGAATGCTGCACTGAGCCAAATGGGCTACAGACTCAGTCCAGAATTTATAGAATTCCTGATCAAGAAAAGTGATCCGAGTGGGCATAGTTGTATTACTATTGATCAATTTATCGTCCTGTGTGTACAAATCCAGAGATTTACAGGTAGGAAACATAGAATGATATGAATAAGTGAAGTTAATCAGAAGTAATAATAAATAAAGTTACTCAAAAGGTAATAATCGTATTGTTTATTACAGAGGCCTTTCGAGTCAGAGATTCCGACCAAACAGGTAGAATCAGCATCGGATTCGAGGACTTCCTAGGAGTCGCACTCACCTGCAGCATTTGATTATAACAATCGACAAGCAGCCAGCTTCAATCTATTTTTCTATATCAGGGATCAGTTTTAAGTAATTTATTTATTCTGACATTCTATATTCTGCCCAATGTGAACCAGTAAAGAGATCTAATAAAGTTGACACTTGAGTTTTACGCCAGTTGGTTCGAAAGTTCGCGCCATATGTGGTCCTCTAACGGCGAGTAAATCAATTTTCGTTCGGGCTCTTGACAGTGATCGCCGATTCCGTTCTTACCTATCTCCGATTTTAATAATTTGCGAATTAGGTGATTATCAATAACCTTTATTACCACAATCATAAATTATGTTATCTTCATTACATTACTTATAAATTACAGTATCTTTATCACAGTAATATTCGACAAAACTCTCTTATTCGATTGCCGTAAGGAGAATTCGGCAGATTCAAAAGTTCCCGCGAAAACCTGTCCCTCTACCGGGAATCGCGTATTAGTTGGAGGAGTGGGCACGAGCGGTGCTGGGGTCGGCCCTACGCGAAGATTCGCTTCTACGCCGTGCCGTGGTGGTCTGTGCCTTTGCTCGGTAGTGCTCGGGTGTTCGGTAGCCAGTCGGTAGCCAGTCCAGTGAAGATGGCCGAAAACAATGGCAATGGTTGTTGTTGAGCGAGCTCCGCGTCGTTCCCTTGGCACTTGTCAACAAAGAAGTCACCTCTAATCGGAGAGCAGCCGAGCCGGAGCCCACAGTCAAACGTGAGTAGGCTCATCTCCGTTGGCTCAGCCCTCTCGGCCCACTCTCTCGGCCCCTCAAACCGGCCCAGAATGCACCGAGTCCCCGCGACACCGAGAACAGGAGGGCCCCGACTCGTTCCCGTTGTCAGCGGACACACTCGCTCGCTCCCTCACTTTCCTACTGTCAGTGGCCGCGGCTAGCACTGGCATCCTCAATGGCGCACGCCCGCACCACTGGCACCTCTCGCACCCTCTCACTCCACGCGGCTACGAGACGCACTTCCTACGAGGCACCAGTTCCTAGCAACCTTCGCACTCCCCCCTACCCCCACCCCCCCGTTTTAGGGGATTTCTCTCCCGACCCGAGATTACTCTTCTGCACTTGGTGCCAGGATTCCCCCTGCTTATGATTCCCGTCCGTAGGATCCGAGGCCGACGTCGACCGAGAAACACACTGACTCTGGAGAAGTTGCCTTCGAGGGATTCTCGTTCGTTCGGGAGATTTTTCGATGTAAAGAAAAGGGGAAACTTGTATTTGCTTTAGTTAGTTGATAAATGGTTATTACAGGCATTGGAGAAATGTTTATTAATTGCTCTAAGTTTTGACCCCAAAAATTGCAATCAGGCCACGATTGATATAATCCCAATCCTTTCTTAGTTAGCTAGCTGTTTATTCATCCCCTTGGGGTTGTTCCATTTCTCCTTAAGTTACGCGTGTCTTGATGTCTACATCTTAAAACTTAAAGCTTATCTTGTTTCCTCTCGCTTTCTTTTGTATCCTGTCCCATCTCTTTTCCCCTTATTGACCCCCCAATCCTTTCTTATGTAATTTGATTTGGAGCTCAGATTATATTCCAACACGAATTCTTAAATTTATACTTGATGTGTTGAGTCTAAATTGTTTTTTAACAGTGGTATGGTGTACAGTAAGCGAATTATGCAATTGTCCAGGGCCCCTACTTAGGGCGGGGGACCATATTCTTTTAACTAAAAAATTAAATGCTAGTGAATTTTGTGCGAGTGAAGTGTCTTC
This sequence comes from Crossocerus cetratus, assembly GCA_963675795.1. Taxonomy (NCBI): domain Eukaryota; kingdom Metazoa; phylum Arthropoda; class Insecta; order Hymenoptera; family Crabronidae; genus Crossocerus; species Crossocerus cetratus. The sequence continues at coordinate 7,917,704 of OY776664.1, read as the reverse complement.
CAAGACCCAAGAGTCATAGATTCAAGCAAATGATTAAATTCGTATTATATAAAATAAGGGCCTGAAATTATCTTCTGCCTAGATCCCCTAATGGTCCTAACATGCCACTGTTCGTTAATAACTTTGTACTTGATGTGTTAGGTCTAAGGTGTTTGCTAGTAATTTTATACTTGAATGTGTTAAGTCTAAGGTGTTTGCTACTGTTTGTTGCAGGCTATATATTATGGCAACTGCTATTCAAAAGAATGGCATGAAACCTTTAACAAATAGCTCCTTGAACCATGTCGGCGACGTCAATAGCTTAGACAATGCGAACTTACGCACAGAGACGAAGAGCGAAAAGCTATACGACGGGCAGATACAGCCTTTCGCCGAACCGGAGCAAGAGCCGCGCGAAGTGGACATTGTTATTAATAATGTAGTCTGTAGCTTCAGCGTTAGGTGTCATTTAAATTTAAGGGAGATCGCGCTCAACGGATCTAATGTCGAATACAGGAGAGAAAATGGGGTAAGTTGACTCTCGACTCTCGAGTCTGGAAAGGTGGATTTAAACTTGAGCTAACTTTTCCAGATGATCACGATGAAGCTCAGGAGACCGTACACCACCGCGTCAATCTGGTCATCGGGTAAAGTTACATGCACCGGAGCGACCAGCGAGGATGACGCGAAGGTTGCCGCAAGGCGATTCGCACGGTCTTTACAGAAGCTCGGATTCAATGTCCGATTCAATAATTACCGAGTGGTGAATGTCTTAGGCACGTGCTGCCTGCCCTTCGCCATCAAGATCACGTCGTTTTCATTGTATCATAAAGAAAATGCAGAGTGTGTATGCGTTTGGTTGTGGTAACGAGTCCTTTCTGAATTCGGGCTAATGGACATTTCGATTGCAGCTACGAGCCGGAGTTGCACCCTGGCGTTACATACAAATTAAAGGATCCGAAAGCGACCCTGAAAATATTCTCCACCGGCAGTGTCACTGTCACAGGTAAATTCCAACCGAATGAATCCATGAGCATGGACCAAATACTAGAAATGCCTGTTGTGTAACCGGATTAATCGATTATCCGCAGCCCCGAACGTCTTGGCGGTGCAAAAGGCGATCGAGTACATCTACCCACTAGTCTATGAGTTCCGGAAGGAGCGGACGCCGGACGAGGAGCACGCGCTAAAGACGAAGAAGCGGAAAATGAACCTAGACAAAGATTACCGGGACAAGTTCCTACACGATCCGGACTACGTGTACGACGGCGTGTGTAGCGACGAGGAGGAGGAAATTGCGGCGGGTGAGAGTGATGCCAGTTGGGACTGATCTGTTTTTACCATCTCGCACTTCTGTTAAACTGTGAAACTGTTATGCTCTACCTTGTTCTCTGAATACTATAGATGCCCGGCCGCACTGTGTAGAAAAGTGTTACCGCCAGCGAGTGAAGTGAGAGAAGAAGCGAGAAAAAAAGGTTCTTCTTTAGTGCAAGAGACTTTAAAACAGTGCGAGAGTGTCGGGAGGACAAGATCATTCGCACGTACGTGTGCTTTAATTATAATTATTGTAATAACGAAAACTCAGTTCTCATCGTCGAAATGGACCTGTCACTTTCGTTCTCGTTCGCATTCAGCACCACCACCACCACACGCGGGGACAGTTTTTTTTCATTAATTATACTCGGCGACTTCTCCCCCGTTCAGGCCCTCGAGAGAGAAGCTTAGTGTTAATTCGACCTGCTTGGTCGATCGACTCGGAAAGGGACACGCCTTTCTCTCTCTCTCGGTTTCTCGTCGGCCGGCACACAAGCGCCTGTAAATTATCCCACTCGTTTACTTTTAATCTCTTTCCTAGGCTTACTTTTAGAGTTAATGTCTACGTTTCTCGCTTGATTAACTTACTGTGCCAAAGATGGATGTTCAAAATTTGAGGCAACGTGATTAAGGGTTGCCACCTTTGAAGCTGAGAATTTTGGGCATTTCTTTTACGATTAGCTTTTCCCCCATCCCCCCCCCTACCCCCTACCCCTCCCCCCTGTCATCGCGTTATTTTTTTCATTTTCACTGGACCGTCGAGAAACACGCATAATTCGGCAGGAATCACCTGCCCATGACTCGGCAAATGGTACGCGGCGGCTGCAGCCCACTTTTGCCTCGGACATGTCCACCTCGACCCATGGGGTACACACCGGCGTCTCTTGCAGCTCGGACTGAGCAGACACACTTGAGTAGAACAAATGCAGTTTATTAATTTATCTACGATTAGGAGCTGCTACTTTAGTACTTTAGACGCGCGAGCAGATGATCAAATGGAGACTCTCCTGGAACAATCGTGGGCTGTTTCGCGCGACTATGCTGGCACACTTTCGATAGGACGCGCGAAAGAGTGTCAAATCTTCTCGGCGAGAGACACATTGTAATCCCGGCGTGCCAGTTCCAATCGAGCGAATGGAAGATTCGTAGCCCGCGTCGGAAAGTGTACTCTCGCGATAGTCGGCGAAACGTGCGCACGAGATCTTATCGCCTATTTATTTATCACAATATCCCAGCATTTCTCATGTCACGTCTCATTGATATTAGGCCCTCGCGGGGTGATCGGGTTTGTCGATCCTTGATATTTATGTCCTTAACAGTAAACCAGGCAAGATCCACTATTCATTTTCCCCCAAGATTTCCCCTTCATTTCAGCCTAATTTATATCTAATCTGATTTGCAATAGTTGGTGTCAATTTATCCAATTTCTATGATTTGGTACCAACTTAACAGTAAACCCCAGGCAAGATCCCTAATTGATTTTCCCGAGATTTCCCCTTCATTTCGGCCGAACTTTTTCTACGATTATCCGCCCCTGCCTCTATCTTAATTATTTAAGCGCAGACTTGTAAATAAATCGATTTCAGGAGACAGTATCCGATTAACTCTAAACACATCGGCGTAAATTCTCGCCGAGAACTAGCGGGAAACTGGCGGAGGCGCAACTAGGGTGCAAGAGTAGAACAGGCAATCTTAGGAGATGATGTGTGCCATAGGATTGAAAATGATTTTAAGCTCAGCTTCGAGCTCTCGCGCCTTCTTTTTTACACAGGACGAAGCTAAACTCACTGCCCTTCGGTGTATCCGCTCTCAGCGGTGCGAATGCATTAAGTTTTTTTTTTTCTCTAGCAAAGCAACTTGATTCGCGGCGAAGCATTTGGAATTCATTGTGAGCGATTTCTAGCAATAATCAATCGAAAGAGTCGGACTCGCCCGTTGAGATTGTCGACAATGCGAGGTAGAAGCTATTGGCACAGATCGATTCGATGCTTAGTAGAAGCGAGGAAACTGTTTGGGAAGAAACACGACGCACAGGCAATTACCAATCATATCATAATGACATTAACTCGATTCCCCGGACAAGTACGTCTAAGCTAGTTTCGTTGATCGTCGACTAACTGCCAGTTCTGTCCTTGCGCTGTTACCCGGCTCGCTCTCAACTTACCAAGACTCGCTGAGGTGCGCAGAAAGCCTCCGATCCGACGTCGCTCGAACATTCAATGTCAATGTCCGGTTTCTTTGCGCGCCAGGTATTTACTTTAGCTCCCTGATTTCATTTGTAGAGTGATATGTAGTTGCGGTAGTATTGGATATCCTTAGCGTTAAGCTCCCCGAGGAGAGTCCTTTCCGACAACTGCCAAGAAACGACGATTATCATCATTGTTTGCTGATTGCGTTCCCAAGCTCGAAGGGGCACTTCGTTCGTGCGAATCTATGACAATAACACACGCCATCGCGATCGCATCACCCCAGGTAGGACCTAGGCTCTCGACGACTGTTGAAGCTGAACTCGACAATTGGTAAAGTTTCACAACAACCGTCGAAGCTGCATTCAACAAGTGTTGAAGTCGCATTCGACAAGTGTTGAAGTCGCATTCGACAAGTGTTGAAGTTGCATTTAACAAGTGTTGAAGTTGCTTGCATTCGACAAGTATTGAAGTGGCTTGTATTCGACAAGTGATTTGACGTTGCACTGGACAAGTACGAAAGTTCTTTTTTCCTATGGTTACTGTTATCCTACTTTTACATTTGCGGCAGCGCGCGGCGCAAGTAATGCAATGGCGATCGGCGGCTTCTCGAGCGGGGTTGTACATATATTTCTGTCGAAAGGACACCGGCGTTGGCTTAGGCCAGGACTGCGAACTCAACTGGCAAAGATCGCTATTGTCCTCCGGGCCGCGCCCTGCCGGCATTTCATGGTTGTGTAAAGCTGATTGTCGGCAGAGTTTATTCAGGATATAATAAGAGAGCAATAAATTCGTGATTGACGATTGATCCGAGCAAGCGATGTACACTTTTACCAAAACGGCGACACACACGACACACACCTCTTCACTCTCCAGACGCGGCACTTTACATTCCAGGTATAATACTTACTTTATCTGACACTATACTGTGCTCTAGTCGGGAATCCAGGTTCATGCCAAAGACAAGGTCTGCACTGTTCTTAGCGGACGCCCACACCCTTTTGCTCAAGAGAATCCCTCGTACAAGGAATCTCTTCCCAAGTGAAGAGAACGAAGCCTCCAGGTTGACTTAATAGCATTCGAGACACTTTGGTAAAGGTGCACATTCCATATCCTAAGATCACGTGTGCACTGTCATATCTGGAACTCTTTTTCTATTGCCCCGGGTAATACTCTAAGTTCGGACACACTCTTATGTATATAGGTAATTAGTATATGTAATACCTAGACTGCGCATTTCTATCGAAATATAGTTGATTCGAATCGCGTGGAGTTCTAGAATTCTCGGTAAAATTGGGCGAATTCGGAATTCCTGTCTAATACAAGTTGAGCAAGTTGGTTCTAAATAATATTCAGTCTCCTGTGCATTTCGTTCTAACAAAGTGTCCAATACTTTCTCTTCCAGCGATTAGATTCAATGCGCGACACAATCAGAAAACTTGATATTCGGAATAGAAATCCGCAGTCTAGTAATACCAATGACGGAGGATAAGAGAGCGAGGTCTTAGAAGGTACAAATAGGTAGATCTACATGTTTTAGGAAGTCTAATTAGGTCAGTTTCTAATTGAAGCCTATCTTTCCTCCGTTTCCCTCCACGCTCGACTCTAATTTACAAGCCATCGGTACAAAAGTAAACGACACTCTCCGATCCTAGGCTTGTATTCACCAAGTGTAAGATATTTGTTACGATTTCAGCAATACATTCATTTACCGATACACCTGGCCTCGAATACTGAGTAATCCGAGACCCTTCAATTCGTTCAGATGGTTAATTGATATTAGAATCTTTCATTTATCCGTTCGAAGGATGATATTTCTGGATCATTAAAGTCACGCGATTACTGAGACTGCGGATGTTCTATGCAAGTAACAATTTCTTATTCTCACATTATGCGTCTATTATTTGGTACCAGTTTATCAAACTTTTCTTATTTGGTTCAATGTTGTCCAATTTTTGATATTCGATTCCAACTCATCCAACTCCTGGAACTTGGTACCAACAGATGAATTCCGAATTCGCTCCACTCGCTCTGGAAATCCGCAGTCCGACGATTAGCGAGGGAGGCTCGCGAGAGTCGATCAGCCAAACAATCGGTCGTCACCTTTCTTTGGCACGGTGTTAATTATCGCAACGATGTGCTGTATTACTTTAAACGATGCTAAGTTAAAACGCATGTACTCACCGCGCAGGAAAGTAATGTATTAATTGTACGGCCTCTTATAGAAGCAATATTTAAGTAGGTATTACGACCGACCGCAGTACCATGTGCTACTGCCGAGGTAAGGGAAGCACCGAGCGAGCCGCTCGCCGATAACTTTTACCTCCCAAGGGAAAGTTCTCCGCTCGCGTTATTCATAGGCACAGGGCAGCATTCGGGTTGGCCGCTCGCAAAGTCGAGCTTTCAGTTTCGTCTAATTCCGATCCCAATTGAAATTGGTGAACAGCAGCGAGCGAGCGAGCGAAAGCGTGCAAGCCGAGTGCAAAGGAAGACGAAGCAATCGGAGGAGAGGAGGAATTCCCATGGAGCAGCAGCAGCAGCAGCAGCCTCAACATATTACGCATTGTATGTTGAGGCGCGGAAGAAGAAGAGAGGGAAGACAAGAGTTGATAATGTTTAGGCGAAGGCATTCGGTAATAATTTATATATGACCTACGATTAAGGAAGTATCTATACAAAGACTGTTAAATGAGCTGTAAAGTTTTTATGTAAATCAGAGAAAATAAAATAAAGCGCTATAATTAATACGCTTCCGTGGAAGCACTACTGAGTGTCCTATCCACACACGGTCACACGGTGACCTAAATACATCTGATTTGCTTGTTGGCCTACAACGGGCAGTTGTAAATATACGTTAATTAATAATGGAAAAAAGAGAAATAATTAATACGCCGAGGAAGATAACGGATCTTCTTGTATTTCTTGGTCGTCTGGCTCAGCCAGGTTCAAATAGGATGATAGAAACCCACTCACCGCGGGGTAGTAACACGTTGCCACACTCAGACAATCCTGGAATGGAAATTAATAATTGGTAGTAATTGGATTAAGTTCGAAATTTAGTTCAACGTACGTTTAGATTGCTGAGTTGTAATCCTGTGTTTCCTAGTGTGACTAGGAATGGTAAGAATGCATAGTGATTGCTCAGATTCAACATTTCGCCCAAATGGCAATCACTCAAGTCGTTGATTATTCTCTTGGGTAGAGTTCTTAAGAAGGAAGCCCCCTCGTGTTTGGAAAACGGCTGAGAATAAGCAAGAGTTGAAAATTTATCCAAGTTCTTCAATTTGTGTTTATAGTAATTGTGACTTACCTTGCTGTACCAGAGAGTAGTTATGATATCTTTAGCATACACTGACAGTTCTTCGTCGACCATTTGCTTCTGCGTTGATCTTTTTAACTCTAAACCCCGATCGCGATACCTGTTTTGAGAAATATGTTATGCCATTGGTCGGCCGGGATTTGTATTTCTAATATAAATTGTCATTATATCGCGCGATTAAATATAATGACTGGAAGGAGCATTGTCAAGGGCAGAACTTACCCATTCAGTAATCGACAGACTTGGGATACAATCGCAGTACTTCTGCAGACAATACTTCCATAAACCACAGGAGGAGGAGCAAAAGAGAAGAATTGTTCACCACTGCGCTCTTCGAGGATGGAAATCTGTTTTGTATCAGGATATACTTTACTTGTAGACATTTTTTCATAATTTTTGAATATGCTACTTCCCTAGTGTCCCTTGTTGGACACGAGATAAAAGCACTTACTTTCTGGTAAAAGAACAGAGCCTCGGAGAGTAACAACCTGTCATAAGCATGAATGTTCAGACCAGTAATAATTAAATTACTCGCAAAGTGGACCAGCAGTTGATAAACTTCATCGAAACTATCGTTTGGTGCTTGTCCCAGGAATCGAGAAGGTATGTTTTCATCTGACTTCGCGAACTGTTGGTGGACGAACTGGAATGGGCCGATTAGTACTTGGATTGGATAAAAGTGGCAACTTTTTGACAGTACTGGTCTACTTAAAGAAGAAAGAAAGTTTCATACCAAATTTGTGATCAATTTCCTTAGTGTCTTAATTATGACACACTTCATCTTTAGATCCGAAGTGGAAAACAAGCTTTGGATGTGGGGCACAACCTTCTCGCGTAAATCTGGGGAATAATGTTGAATTAAGATTGGATTGAGTGGATTGGGGGCTGGAAACGAAACGATTTTAAGGGACTACCGTCAACTGATAATGAAACCATCCACTCTAGTAATGATAATAGCTTCTCCTCATACTCGCCCGTTCGCAAACTCATGTACTCGTCGAAGAATAAATTAACTACGAGTAAACCCTGCTGTATGTACCTGGAGAACTCCACTGTCATTCCGAGCAGTTTCTCCATCTCTATTGGGGAGAATTTCCCGTTTTCCAGGATGAATCCTAGAAATTAAATTGGTTCGAATTTTTCTTCTGGAAACATTTTATGGACTCGAAATTTCTGGTCTAATCAAACTTTATAGTATCGGATTACCTCTTGTCAGAGTATTGTGCAAATTATACACGAATCTACTCTGGTATTGAATATCAGCGTAGGTCAGTAAATGGTGTCCAGCCATATTCGAAAGTAAGGAAACCGCGTTGCAAGGCAGTTCAACATTGCGCTGGTACTTTCCCAGTTCTTCAACACTAAAACATATATTTCCTTTAGAAACTGTATCCAAAATGGAATAGGTCAATTACAGGCAGTAATGCGCACTTGGAGACTTCGAAGATAGATTTTCTGTCTGGATCTTTGAATATGTTTGATCCAATCTGACAGTATCCGACCGATGGGAGTAGGGACTGAGATTTACGACTTCGAGATCGACTTGCCTGTGATTAGAATTCAATTATCAGTAGCCAACAAAATAATCATTAGGATTCTGTTACAATAATAATCACCTCGAAAGAATTCCAATTAAAAATATCCCGTCCTCTCTCGTACATCCCTCCAATCTCCGCGCGGTCCTTCGCCTCTTTAAACTGCAGTCGTAATACTTCAGGAATCGGCTTCCAAGCGCTTTCTACATTCATCGATGGAATCTTTTCTGGCACCAGTTCGGGCTTGTACGATTTAAACAATCTGAATATGAAAGTAAGATGTTTTGATAGATTTAGGAAGAATCGAATGAATATAGAAAATCTCCAGGATTACTCACGAAAGCAACGCAATTATGTGTTTCGGTGGTTTCGCGTGAATCTGCTTCTGCGCGAGCAATCTCGAAACCGCTCTCCTTGTAACATTTTCCGGCTTGGATAACACGTATATCAAGTACGCTATGTGCCGCTCCTGGTAGATTTCAAAGTAATACAAAAACGAAAAACTGATTTCTTTAAACTACTCCAATGAATAATTACCAGACTTTTCTTCTTAAGCATCACATGGAAGAAGACATCGTAAAACATACTAATCATGTCTCGATCCACCAATTGATATTCGTATAAACCTGAATGGAGAGTTTGACAATGAAGTTCTTACAGAGATTATTCCAGAAAACTTGGAACACAGTTCATTACCAATGGTCCACTGAACGATCAAACTGCTCACAGTAATCGGATTGTCCTCATAATAGGCCAGGCACCATGTGATTAATGACTTGGCTGGCTCTTTAGGCATTTTGTACATCGGAGTCATACATTTGATCAGGAGAATTTTCTTTGGTCCACCTGAAACATCATTCATAATTCATTGCTGTATGAGGGTTGTTCTTAAGGGTATCTTCCACAATTTCAAATGGATGATGCTAAATCTTCAGATACTGACTCAAGTCACCATTAATGAGAATGTCAACAAGTAATTTGATCTCCTTGTCACCCAAGCCTTTTGACGCTGACTCCTCCTGCAACATTGTGTGGATCTCCCCGAATGCTCCATATTTTTGTCCTTTACCTGATAACAATTCCATTACAATCTTCTATTACTGGACTGTAGATACTTGTGGAAATCAGGCATATTGCCATTATTTTTGTGTTGAGCATTGCAATTAAAATGCATAACAATATTTTTTTTTGGCATTATAATTAAATGCGTAAAGCAACAATATTCCAACCATAAAATTTTACTGAATAATACAACATTATTATTCTCATTTAAATACAATTAAAATTGAATTCATTGGCTTTCACACCGAAACTTCAAATTCTACAAAACATTTCGACTTACTTTTTAGAGTTCGTAAATGCGTAAGGCAGCTTCTGTCCTCGTCAGGCATAACCACACAGTCACCATTCAATTGTCACCGAATTATGAATCAATCAAACTAGCATTCCAACAACAAATAGGAAAACCAGCAACAGTCACAGACAACTTTCAAAACAACGGTTTGTTTGTCATGGGAAGCCTGGCGAAGTTGCCGCGGGAGGTTACCAACCTCCCCGCGTGTCCTCCCAGTGGTGCAACAACAAGGGGGATCGGAGGAGGACAACTTCATCATCAACTGAGCGCGCTGTCAACGGACGGGCTCCCGAAAAATGTGGGAATGGTGCGGGGCACGCACGGTGCTTTTACTATCGCGAGTGCTAGTTTAAGCGGACCGTCCTCGAATCATGTGGCCAGCGCGACGCGAGATGAATCGTGACGAGTGTCGGAAATACTTGCGATACCTCGGTAGGGTTATGCACTCGAGTAACACACGCTAACTAACTTCTGCTCCTGGTTCTCCAACGCTCAATCCCTTCCTCAGGGAACTCCGATGGAAAGTCAGATCTTCCTTTAGTTTCCTAGTTTCGAGTCTGGTTTTAGTAATAATTGATGCGAGTTTCCGGTGCGGACCTGGTGCTCTTCCTGCTTGTTGATTCTGAGGTTTTAATGCTCCTAGAATTCAATCAGAACTCCTGTGATTCGTGATTTACGTTTTTCCAGATTCCGATCATTGGCAGTTAATCGTCCAATCCGATTAATCCACATTTTTCGTGCTACGCTCTCCGATTTCACTTTAAACTACTTTCCTTTCAAGTTGACTGACTCTTAGTTAAATTCGCTTAGGCCAGTGCTGTCCAAGGGTTGATCTCAAGTGTACTTTCATCCGATTAAATATTCCGTGTTCTTGATTGGACAATGTTGCTTCCAAGAGGAGGACTTGGACAGCATAGGCTATGATTGTACTGTGCGCCATTGGAAAGAAGGTGTTTGGACTTATACCTCCAGGCATTCCAGAGCGCCTTCTTCCTAAGGCCAGCACTGTAATTTGTCTCAAGAATCGCCCTCACAAGATCATGTGCTTCCTTCGATACAGAATTGGATGCTTATGGGAGTATGGTGTCTGTGTTACGTGCCCAAGGTCCGTTTACCAGTGAAAAGCAGAAGCTGCTTCAAGAGCTTGCACGAGTCTTGCACATATCTAGTGAGAGGCATCGTGCCGAAGTGAGGCGAGCAGTGAATGATGAGAAATTAACACAAATAGCAGAACAGTAAGTGTTTGAGTTAGTGAATCATGAGGTTTTCAAGTTGCTAAAAGTATTTGACTGATATTGTTCAGCTTTAATTACAATGTTCAACTTCCACTTAGATTGGGTGGTCCGAACACGGGTACAGATTGGATGATAGAAGGCCGGCGAGTGATTCCCCTGTTGCCAAGACTGAAAGCAAGGTCTGCATTCACCACATTAGCCAATAGTCTGTCACTGGCAACGGCAGCTGCAAATGACAAGAAACCCCTCATCCTTGATAAGATAGAACAATCAAAAGGTCCAACATTTACACCGAAAACTTTATTTTCTCCTATAAACACATCCAAGCTTTGTACTAATTCTCTGTTTATTCCATCAGATATTTATGAATCTCAGGTAAAAGTAAAGGTAGAGGAGAGTTCATCGGACACGGATGAAATTCTACCTGGTGATGATGAGTCAAGCAATGACCGAATATGTTTGGAACAGGCGAGTCGATTTTAAGCTGGTTTGGTTTGATGTCAAAGTAGCTAGGAATAAATTGGGAACTTGTTGATATAGGTCAGCCCTTTGCAACCGGATTTGAATAGACAGAGTAGCAATCACGATGTTGTACAATTGTCGATTGCATCTAGGAAAAGGAAGTCTCCATCCCCACTGCCAACAGCACCACCTCACAAGGTACTTTAAACATTTTTACTTATTGCTAATTATTTGAGTGCGGATTTGTTTAACAATTACTTTGACAGTAGCAAATAAATAATCTATTTCTGGTCGTCCAGGTGTTGGTTATATCATCGAGTTCACTAGAAAATTCCAATCACTGCGCCGAGAACACAGCCAGGTATTTACAGACTGGCAACAGTTCCCTGGATTCGGAAGCAGCGAATAATCACACGACTGACACGAGCACATCAATCGCATGTACAGCGAACGCATTGAAGAGTAAACTCAAGCCCGTTGTTCAGAATAAGCTCCACACGAAGGTCAGCCATAAACTAACAGGAAATTCGCACTCAACATCCGCGAGTATTCCGAAGTCAAGTATTCAATGTGTACAAACGAGTGAAGGGAAGCCTGGGCCTAAGTTAGCTACATCGAGTAAGCTTTTATTTGCATTGAGACATAAGTCCAATATTATTCCTCCGATAATTAATCATTGTTTTAGATAATTCGGAAAGAGTAGCAGCGATATGTCCAGGAACAGTTGTTTCAAGTGGTCCTGGTCCACCTCAAACCTGCAAGAAATCATCGACGTTCAACCTTCAGACCACTGCCAAGACGGTAATGATTCAATGATTTTTCAATAGTTATTACTAGACTGTGGATTTGTATGGAAATATAATTGATTTGAGTTTATAAATTTTGGTAAAACCAGGCGAATTTGGAATTCATATGTTGATACCAAATAATAGGAATTGGAAAAATTGGTACCAAATACTAGAAGTTGGATGAGTTGGTACCAAATAATAGAAATTGGGTGAGTTGGTGCCAAAGAATAGAAATGGCAAAAATTGGTATCAAATAATGGAAATTGGATAAGTTGGATAACTTGTATACAAATCCCCAGTCTATTCTTTACACCAAGAAATCACCAGTAAACCTGAATCTATTGTTTCCAGGGTGCGAACTCCAAACATGTAAATATACCTCAGCATCCAACGAAACTAGGTTCGAAGACAAACGTAATTGTCATCCAGAAGGGCCACACAAAAGGTGTAACGTTTTCCCATGCAGGCAAGGTATTTCCATAAGGCCAAGTTAAAATCACCGCCTCTTTAATGCCAATTGCAAATCTTCCCGCGAATTACGTCAAAAGGCAACTGGTAGAAGATCGTGTGTTGCAGGAGGCGTTGGGAAAGGTGGTAATGGGTGGCAAGAACTTGTCTGTTACGCCGCAAAAGATGAATAATGGAGATCAGACTGCAAATATAGTTTCGAGTCGAAACTCGAAGGTAATTCTTCTTGAGGTAGCCGGTGCAACCTATACACGAACTTGTTGGAATGAATTGGACAAGTCGTACTCTGAATATAATATATTTCACAATCCAACCAGTCTCAATTCCCGCTCAATTGTACATTATTCTTCCAGTCCGGCAGTACGATTGTGTTCAATCTTCAGGACGCCTCGGAGAAGAAGAAAGTCTGCCAGCTCCTGGACTCGCCCGGTGTCCTTGCCTCGGAACCTAAGACTGTGATACATAATACGAATGCCCGTTCGCTGAAAGAAGAAACGAACAATGATTTATGTACAATCGACGAGGCTCTCGACGACGAGGAGACTCTAACAGGTTCGAGCAGCGAGGAGAATGAAAGGCGAGTGTTTTGAAACCCAACTAGCAAGTTTAGAAAGACGGGAAATTAATATTTCGAATTGTAGGAACGATGAATGCGAGAATGCCAATTCACTAGACTCGATTGATTCCCTGGGGAATGCGGAGATAGTCATCGACACGAGTCAACTGACAGAAGGTAAACTAAATTAAATGTATCATTTTTCAATTTAGTTATCAACATTTTATTTATGAACTTATAATTTTTAGAAATTAATATAAAAATTATAAATTCATTAATTTGATACCAAATAATAGAAATTGGGTAAATTGGTGCGAAATCATAGAAATTGGATAAGTTCAAAATTATAAATTTATCATTTTCAAGTTTATTTTTAAGAATTATAAATTCATAAATAAAAATGTAAGAAAAAGGTTTCTAATTTAACTTGATTAAATTCCCGGAATTGCGCAGATGTGAGCGAGCTAGAACTGAAGCAGATCGTCTGCAGTTCGGAGATGGAACTGAAAGAGCTGTCAGGAAGTGAGATCAGTCTGGATAACGTACAATACCTGGTGGAGGGTAGCGAGAACTACATTTTAGAGGAGACGAGGAGCCCGATTTTAATAAGCCAAAACTCAATCGACAACACGTAAAGACTACTCTTCGCAAGCTCAGTGCCAGCGAAGATCTTCCTCCGAGAACATCAATCGAGATATATTTTCTACAAGCGTACATTTAAAGCCCGTACACGCCAATCGCGCGTACAGCTAGTTCTTCAATATGTCTCAGTTCCGATCGGTTCATCCTTGAAACGCCTAATCGATTAACCACCGATCGGCTTCTATGTGCCAAATTCTAAGTTGTTCAAGTCTCGGAGGGCAAAGTCTCATCACACACACACACGCTTGTAATCGACTGAGATTCGAGATTGCAATTTCGTCCATGTGATATTTATGGTACTAAAAACACACACACACACACACAAGACTCTCTCTTTTTCGTTTCTACGAATCTGTCGGTCGCTCATGCTTCACAACTATGGCAGCAGTGCTGTAAATATTCTGTAAGATGTAAATAGGAGCAGCGGGAGCAGCGAGATTCATCAGAGATTCTCTGTAAATAGAGAAAGGGTCGAACGATATTCCCGATCATTGCCAGTCAAAAATCTCTTGTTTAACGAGGAATCTTGTCACGAATCGCAAATGAATTTCTAGCTTGATTTTCTATACAAAGTTAGCGATAAGGAATATCTCTGCCCCACCCCCCACGAAACCCATTTTGATACAATAAACTGTCCAATGCGAAAGAACTGAAAAGGTATGTTCTATCTTGGCGAGTAGCGATGTCGCGTATCGTAGCAGTATTTCGCTCTAGATTCTAGGCCCCATCTTATGCCCAGGGAAAATAAGCGAGCGCCTGTACATAGTCATTTCGCATGGTCGAACCACTTGGTGAAATAAATGTACGATCGATGTTACCAATGTCAGTTCGCCTTCTCTCAGGTAGTTGGGTTTCTCGCTACTAAGTCTTTGCTTACAGAGGACCACTAGGGAAGGCGCGGTGGAATTCCACGGGGTTTCACTTCAATGGTTTGGACTTTAAACAAAAATCTGGCACCAACAAGAACTAGTTTTGTATCTGGGATGACAAACTTTACTTGTACACATTTTTTCAGAATTTCTCGAATATGTGGCTTCCCTAGTGTCCCTCGTCAGTGCTGTCCGAGTCCTGGGAGAAACATTGTCCAATCAAATGAACATAGGCTCGACAGGAATTCTTGGACAGCACTGCTCGGCTACTCGTGTAAACGGAATTGCACTACGTGTACAACTGGTGTATGAAGATCATATGGAAGTCGCTTTTATTATTCCTCTCGCTGACAATCCGATGAGAAAGTAATTAATAAGGACGTGATGGCGGTCCACCACGCATCATACCGGGCGGTGGGCCCCTCATACCTGGGGGTCCCATTGGAGGTCCTCCGCGTCCCATGGGTGGCATTCCAGGTGGCATTCCTGTAATCAAACCCCAAGTCTCATGATTTACTCTCGCAAACCGTACTCAATCAATTAATGGGTCATATATGTCGGACGCGCCATTAAACAAAGAGAAGTTCATTGTTGTACATAATACAACGTACATTCTTTGAAAAATTCCGTATCATATATACCATATATACATATAACTAGCGTTATCCCTTTCAAATTAACTCGAATTAGAAGCAAATGAACGAACCCATCATTCCTGGAGGTGGTCCCATCATACCCGGCGGTGGTCCGCCGACTGGCATCCTTGGAGGAGCACCAGGATGCATCTGTGGAGGAGCCGAGACCTGTCCTCTTCCCGCTGGAGTCATTATCTGTTGCGAAGGTCCACCGACTCCGCGCACTGGCCCCTGCAGACCCGCAGGAACACCTGCTACGTTTGCTGGCATGCCGCGGCCAACAGCTCGGCCCATACCAGGACCAGGAGCTGCGCCGGGAATTGGCACTCTTGGCAAACCTTCCTCAGGTGGTGGTGGACCTTCGACTGTTAGGGAGACGATATTCTCCCCTCGCAAGAGCACGAACCCCAGGACTCTTTTATCCTCTCGCTCGGGTTGCTTGGTGTTCTTTGGCTTGATTTTCCGGAACTCCTCGCAGTCGCCGAGGATCAGGTTCATATGCTTGTCGAAGGCTTTGAATGTGCCTATGAAGGTCCGCGAGTCTTGCAGGATGATGCGCACTCGGTAGTTGATGTGCTGGAGCATCTTATTGTTCTTGCCGATCGTCTGCGGGGAGAGAGGATTCAAATTTGCCGCCACTTTTTTCGATCGACCGCCATTTTTGTTTCCCGCCGCTTCGTAGTTGATAAAGGTTTTATGCAGGAAAGAAGTATCAAAAGATTCGCAGTTATGCGAACAATAATCGATTCCAATAATATCGGATTTTCCTTCCATAAAAACTACGAAAAGCGTGGAAGAGGAGCTTAGAGGAATTTGAGGTTATTCAGAGTTTCGGTTTTGATAAACAAAGTCTCATGTGGGAAAAAAGTATCGGAACATTCAGAATTTTGCGAATAATAATGGATTCGAATAGGATTTCGAATGTTTCTCGTATAAAAACTAGGAAAAGCGTGGGAATGCAGTTTCGAAAAATTTGAGGTTACAAACAACGCCGAGGCTTTGCCTCGCAAACTGCGCAATTCCCAATGAAACAAACTCACCATTTTGACGGATTCTTCTCTCCTCTCTCTTTTTGGTTAAATCCTCAAACAATTGTTTACGAATGTTTCTCGTAAAGCCGGCCAAACCCTCAGCCAACCGACACGCAGTGCAAATTTGTTTGCCACAGTCCGACAGCGCTCGCTGCTCGCTATGGAATCATTTCCGGCTTGGCTTGTTTCCACCCGCGGTTCATAGATGGACTCGCATATCACTTGTCCCGCTAGATAATTCTATGTGACCGAGCTATCCGCTTGCACATTCAAATACCAGCAATGGTAAAACAACTAACCATCAAACCTCATCTTAAAACGTTAACTCTATTTCTTAACATTCTCTACATTTCTCTATACTCTTTCGCTAAACCAAACGCCACATTATCACAAAATAACCAATTAACATTTATTTCTCTTTATCTTTACAGAACATTAACCCAGCCTCGTAACAATTGCTGTATCCAGTAGCGAGTGAGTAGACAACAATCTC
The DNA here is from genome assembly GCA_963675795.1 of Crossocerus cetratus. Classification (NCBI taxonomy): domain Eukaryota; kingdom Metazoa; phylum Arthropoda; class Insecta; order Hymenoptera; family Crabronidae; genus Crossocerus; species Crossocerus cetratus. The sequence goes on along the minus strand of OY776664.1, from coordinate 7,900,838 downwards.
ATACCCCTTTTACTATATTACATCACCGCTCCGTCTACCATACACTGTTCCCCCCAGAATCAGAATTTTTGAACCGTGAAAGGGGAATACTAGTCCAGTCACGGTCCCATTTACTTTTTGTCCACCGCCTACCGCTGTGTTCCTCGACAGTAACTGTGTGGGCTGCTGCGTCTCCGCTTTTCCCGACGTGGCACGCACGTTCGCCGCGTGTCATGTTACGCAACGGGCAGGATGAATTAGGAGAAAGCAAAAGGAGAGGAGTGTTGAAAGGAGCAAGGTGACCGTCTGATGCACCAGGCATTCCATGGGGCACGTTGTTTTTCCGACGACCGGATGTCGAGCTGATTGAAGTTGAAGTTGAACAGATTAGACTTTGTCGTTTGTTAACCTTCGTTCTTGATGGGCAAGGTCCAACTTCTATTGTTTTTCGTACTGAATAATAGAAGTTGGGTAAGTCGGTAATAAATCTTAGAAATTGGATAATATTTGGTACAAACTTATCCAATTCATAGTGTGTTTGGGCCAACATGTCCAACTTCCAATATTTGGTAAGAACTTATACTTATACATATAAGTTTATGCATAATTTTACTTATTTATATATAAATATCATTTATACTATAGTAATATATAGTATAGTAGATATTATAGGTAATATTACGGTTGGTCTTGACGATATGCTGTTATTATTTAAACACAGATTGTTGCAAGTGGTTCGGGTTCTTTGACCCCGGATCCCTTCCACTTTCTACTCGGGGGTTTCGACCTCGTTCGGCATCCAGTCCCATACCTGCTCGTAATCTCCACCTATGGTTATCGTCCTTTCCCATAATCATCGATGCTTATCGTAGTCGAGCGCAAGTTCGATTCCAAGTTGTTCGCGCGGGACTCGACTCTTTTCCCTTATCCATCTCGGATTTCGCCGAGGCAAGCTACATATTCGTTTCGCGCGTCTGCATATCGCGAAGGACTCGCAGATAGCCAGTGGCGAGCGCAGCGAAAGAGGAGGTGGGAATTTCGGCTTGGTAGCTCTTGGCGATTCGTCTCTAAGGTCGGCATAGCTTAAAACAAGTCGCGTTGAGATTGGTCAAGGTACGAGATCGCTCTAGAGCCGCTCGCTCGCCCACTCCTCGACACGTCTCTCTCTCTCGCCTTCTCCCTCGCTCCCAGCTGGCTCTCCACTTCTCATTACCGCATCGGGCCGCCTGCCCTCTCTCTTTCTCGGTTACTACTCCAATCGTGCGGCTCTCTCGCTTGCCTTTTCTAACTTGGCGAGCGGACCCTCGACCCCCCAACTCCTCGCCCGTTGCTTCCATCCCCCCGGTTTTACCTTGCCCGCTCGTGGATGCCGAATCCACGTGCCTCGCAGGCCCGGCTTTTAGATTCGCGGCGCCCTAATCCTTTCTCGATTACAGATTACAGATTTTTTAATCTTTGATTAACTGATTTTTGGAAATTATTTGAAAATTATTTGTTTAACTTGTAATTTATTACTTTTTTCCTGGTTAATGAAAAGTTGTAAGTGAGAATTTATTGATCTGTTGGAAATTAGTTGGAAGTTTTACTCTTCTCATTTTTAATTTCCAATTGCCAATCAATTGGAAATGCATTTATTATTTTTTTCTCTGGTTAATGGAAACTTGTAACTTTTAATTTAGAATTCTTTAGAAACAAACTTTTTCACTTGGACAAATGAAAACTTGGAGCGCAGTTTGTTGTTGACCGCGGCCAGTTTGCATAACTGTCTTATCTGCGCCTCGCGCGCGTTTTTCCCATCGGCTCGGAAAAGTCAATTCCCTGCGGCGATACCGAGATCAGCGCTTTATCAATCGCGCGTTACATAATTGGCCGAGGCGCACGATCTCTGTATTTAAAGAACGCGGCCGCACGTACGCGGCGTTGTTACCCGGCAAGAATAAACTACAACGTGAGCATCCGCAGTCTCCGCCGCGGTGCTAATCTCGGTTTTGCCATTTCTGGTATCGAGCCCGGGAAGAATTGGTATATCGAAGGGCTCACCCTCGCTATCACCTCCATTACCTTCTCCGCGGCGAGCACGGACGCCAGGATCATCCTCGATTTAAAGCTCCGTCCACATCGCCGCCGAAAATCCTCCCGTCCGCGATTCTTATCGTCGTCGCGCATTGGCGCGTTGGACTTTTGTTGTTGTTTACCCGCGGCTAATCGCGCGCTCTATCCGATTGATAGAGCAACTGCTCTACGTAACTCTCACTGCATATCCGAGTACATCTACGCTCCCCCGGTCGCCCTATCAGCCAAGGCGAGCGTAACCCGCGCACGTGTCGCGCTTTATCACCTTTATCTCGATGTTTGGGCAGAAATGTTTTCGGGCCTCCAACGCTCTCGCTTCTCTCGCTCTCTCAAGAGAGAACGAGAAATGTTGGTCGTTCCCGTCGAAGTATAGTAGGTTGTGGCGGCAGCTTAAAGGGGGGAGGGGTGGGGGTCGAGAGAGGAGGGTCGTCACCGTCAGAGGCGACGGCACGCGGCGTCCAATGCCCCGGCGGGAGGCAGTCGACGTGGTTTCCCAGCGGCACACGTGCACCGCGCACTGGGTCATTGCTCTCCTCCATTCGAAAGCAACGTCGTCGTCGTCGCTCCTCGTCGTTACGGCGCACGACACTTGGCCCGGGGTGGAGAGCCCACGACCACGTAGGAGCCCAACGAAATTCGAACCTCTCACAACCTCTCTCCCCCCACCCCCCAGCCCCACCCCTCTCTTCACTCTTTTCAGTTACTTCATCGAGGATGAGGTTGACGCTCGTTCCGACCATTTTTTGCCAATGCGCGCCTTTTAATCTTTTTTCCTCCGGTACTGCTTTGCGTTTGGCAGATTGGGAATAGAATGGCCGGTTTTATGCGGGTGTCAAGTTTTATTGTTATGTTGCGCGTTCGAGTATTAAGGGTTGGGGGAGAAGTATGTATTGGACAGGTTGATGGTACGAAACGCACGGTGGATGTCATGTTTTTCGGTGGCAATTTATACAACTTCTATTATTTGGTACCAATTCGTATAATTTGTACTATTTGGCACCAACTGATCTAACTTGAATAATAGCAGTTGGATAAGTTGGTACCAAAGGATTGTAGTTGGACAATATTTAGTACCAACTGGTCCGACGTCTATTATTTAGAACCCAGAAACAATACAAGTTGGATCAGTTGGCATTCAGTTGGTTCGTTTGCCGATTTAGGTTATTTGTCGCCGCGAAAGAATTGGCCGGAGAACAGAAGACGCGGAGATAAAGGCGGAGGCGAATCTCTCGGGCTGGCAAGAAAAATAAATATGTTTTGACGTGTGCGGTAAAATTGGAGCCGAGACGCTGAAGCAACGGAAAGTTGCTTTTGCAATTATTAGTTAGATGGGCCGATGCGAGAATCTTCTATGATTTGGTACCAACTGATCCAACTTCTATGTTTGGTACCAAATGGATCCAACTTTTATGATTTGGTACCAACTTATCCAACTCCTGCCTAGAGCATATAGAAAGCAATAGATTGACTTTTGCCTTGGAGATCATGAAGCCACGCGTTGGTTGGTTCCGAGCGCATTATAATGTGTACCTAAACGCGTCCGGTGTAAAGGTAGGTCTAGGAAGTGCGCCGCGTTCCGCGCGGGCATTTAAAAGCGCGTGGAAAAACCAGCCGACGACGCAATATGTCCGACAAGCTCCGAGTATCGCCGCGAATAAATTGAAAGGAGCGGGCATTCGCGCTATAAGTCGAACGGTTTTTCCCGCGAAACACCCGGGAAACATTAATGCAACGGAATGCGTCCGAGAATTGTGCAGGCTGCAGGAGACAGAGCTGGTGAAAGCGAAAAACAAACGCGTCTTAGCGCGGCGAGGTTGTGTAGGTCGTAGGTCGTGCACGTGTGGACTCACACAAGTAGGAAGCTCGTCAATGAGCAGAAGGAGCCGGAGCGAGAGTTGGAGAGAGAGGGGGCCAGTGGTGGGGTTACAGCCGGTCGGCCCGAATGTCTTACATTAGTGAATCCACCGCCCTTTCTCTCCTTTCTTCCTTCCCTTTCGCAGCCCTCGCCTTTCACGGACCCTCCTTTTTCGATCCCCTCCCCAATTTCATTTTCTTCCTTAGGCCCCCTCGTCCTTTCCCGCAGGACTGTACACCCAGCCGGATCCTGGCTATTCTATTACTCGGTCGCAACTTATCCAACTTCTGTGATTTGGTACCATCTCGTCCGACTTGTACTATCTTTGGTACTAAATCGTAAAAGCTGGAAAATATTTGGTACTAACTCATTCAATTTATATTATTTGGTACCAGCTGACTTTGATATCAATTCTTCCAATTTATCCAGTTTCTAGTACATATTCGGTACCAATTTATAGTCAACTTGTGCATGGAACGAATACTAGTCTTTTGCCGAGTGGAATACTTTGGAGAAAAAGCAAAGAATCGGTTTTTCTGCTCTCTAGCAATGAGTTGGCTCTAGCAGCGGGGAAAACGCGGTTCTTTCCTCCAACGGAGGCAAGAAAGACGCAGCCTATCGCACTATCTTCCGAAGTCACGAAGTCCGGAGATAAGAGGCTGGCTTCTTTTTCTTTCGAGTCGGAGGTGGTATTGCGGTAGGGTCGGTGGTCTCGGGTGTCCAAGACGCGCGATCCGCTCCTGACGAGAGAGCCGCTCGCTCTGCATTGGTTGAACCGAGAGCAACCGGCGCCCCTCTCTCTCTCTCCCTCTCTCTCGCGCGCGCGGCAAGAGTGGCTGGCTCGCACGCGTCGCGTCGTGGAGTGCGAGGTCGTCGGAAACCACCGCGACTGCCTCCACGTGCGGCTGGCGGTCTCGGCCGCCCTAAATTGTAGGTCGCCGCCGTTCCCGGCGCGCTGCCGACGGTGGGGTGACTTTGCCGAGGGGAACACGCTCGAGCGGTGCTTGCGTGTGTGCGCGAGCCTCGGCCGTGATCGATGATTTCCGTCGCTCCTCGCCTCGGCCAGGAGGTAAACAGTGCACAGTACCATTGGCTATCCCGAGGCGGGTCCTTCGGTTTTCGAGCTCGAGTTTTCGTCGGGCGAGCGCGAAAGAGGAGTCCACACAAGTGACGAGCCTCCGACCGCCTACTGCCGCCTCAGAGACACACAGTGTTCTACGTTCACTCTTTTCTACTACTCGGATTTTATCCTGCGGATTTTCCCCGTTCGACCGGAGAACTGCCCTGGCGGGCCTGATTTCGTGTGGGCTATGAATGCTCCTGGCCTGTGAATACTCGTCGGGACGCATACTTCGAGCAGGTGGGTGATACTTTTACTTGCTTACTTTTGACACTTTGTGCTGGACTGATGCAATGGGAATTGAGTGAATGGATTTTGCATTGTTTCAATCAAAAGTCGGTAGATTTTCGAGGAATCGAATGGTTTCCATTGAATCCACTATGCATGCTACAATTTTTGGGACTAATTGAGGGAACCGCAGTGGCATTGGAAGCGCTTGATTAATTATTTATTAATTCCAATACAACAACGGTACATTTTTCAAGAGTCGACTTTCTTTCTTACAATCCGCTGTGCATGGTACAGTTTTTGAGGCTGAAAAGGAAACCGAACCTAACACGGGGAATGTTGGATTAATTATTTATTAATTCCAATACAAAAATGGTCCATTTTTGAAATTAGTTTTTTTCTTTGAATTCACTGTGTATTGTACATTTTTTTAGCTAAAAAGTGAACCAAAATTAATACGAGAAACGCTTGATTAATCATTTTTTGAATCCAGTAAAAAAAACGATCAATTCTTGAAATTCGGTTTTTTTCTTACATGTTTTTGAATTTCTGAAAAATCTACTTATTTCCGTACAATCCACTGTGCATCCTGTAATCTCGCAGAGAACTAACTCTCGGTAGGTAAGAAAGTGGGTAAATTTGTGATACCCGGGGCCAGGACACCCGAAAGAAATCGACGCGCAGCGGAGCGCGGCGCACTCTCCAATCGGCGTACTTTCGGGGCCCCCGCGTTCCCTTTCCGCGATCAATAAAAATTTCTGCCTTTCCTCGGCCGATTATCAAGCAGAAAGGCGGCACACACCGCGATAAGAAGCTCCGGCCTCCTCTCCGAGGAGCTGGGAGAAGGCGGCGTACATAGAGCGCGTACAGGCCGTGATGTAACCCGACGTCCTTACTGCGCGGCGAGTTGCACGAGGTCGGTGATCGCTATAAAAAAGTGCGGCCGCCTCCACGTGGAGGCTGCCGGCGGGGTTTCCGGCGGCGCTGCACCCACCGCCCGTGTCGTCGACCGCCGACCACGGCCGCGGCCTCCCGGCGGCGCGGCGGCGGCGGCCCCGACCGTCGCGACGGCTACGCTGCGACCCGACCGAGACCCCAGAGCCGCGCGCGTGCCGTGCTCGCTCGCTCACTCCCTCCTCAGCCTTAACCCATTCTCGCTCGGACGCTCGTCTAGCTCGAGCGTAGCCGCGCTCTCGCGGCCTCCCGACTTGTATCGATTTTTTTCAAAATCTTTTTTATTTATGCCGATAATTCATTCTTTTTTTCTCCTGGATTTCGGGTTTTATGCTGAATAATGCCGACAATGTAGTTATGCGTATATTGATTCGTCCGTTGAATGATTACATTTACCTTCTCTTATATTGTGTTTATTTTAATTCTTTTATTTCATAGTTTTTTTTAAACCTATTTTGTTACCATCTTTATCTGTTTTGTAAACAAAAATGATAAAGCGTTAAGAGAAATATGCAACACAAAATACAAAATGTATAATATGTACATGAAAAAGTACCGAAACGCCCTCGTGCATTTAAGAATTTCCCCCGTCGAGATGTTTAACTGCGGCTCCGAGATACACACAAAGTGTTTACCGGTGGATGAGTAATCGAAATAAATTTAGTCTACACGAGCCTCGTTCGGATTTGAGTAGCATCGATAACGGGAGATGCGTATGGGGCATCGGGGGAGGAAGTGCGAGGATGACGAGAGCGCGTGGAGGAGATGCGTCGGCTCGTGCGCGTGCGACTCGGGGATTGGGGGATCGTGGGCGTTTTTCGACAGTGGGGAGCGACGGGGTAGCCCTGCCCGCCCTTACCCCCGACGATTCCGGGGGATTCGTAATCAAGCGGCAGTCGAGTCCGCGGAGGACTGCGAAGTACATTGTCGGTGCCTTTATCTACTTGCTCTACCTCATTGATGTGCTTTAGATTGGACGATTAACTGTTGATTAGTTCCTTAAATCAGGTATTTGTTTTCCTAACTCTTGGAGATTTGATCGCATGGAATGAATGATTGTACGAACTACTCGGTGATAACTGGTTGGTAGTAAATTCGACGGAGAGCCATCGTTTGACTCCTGTTTTAGAGATTATCTAAGATCTTGGATGAAACTTATTCAACTTGCATGATGCGGTCCCAACTCATCCAAATTCTATTATTTTTCGTAATTAATAATAGAAATCGTATAAGTTGCTGCCAAATAATAGAAATTTGACAATATTTGGTACCAACTCATCCAATCTATATCAATTGATAACCAACCGATCCAACTCCTGCATGGAATGAATGACAGTCCTGTTCCCAGGGACAACTTCCTCTCCCCAGTCAAAAACTTTGGATAGAAAGCAATGGATTGTCTCATTTTGCAGAGATTATAAAAGCTCTTCCCGATGGTGGGTTACTACCAAATGGAGCCGGTGCCAAACCCGGCGACGATGTCGGTAACCAGTGGAATGCCGAGCCTGGAGACGATGAACCCCGTGAAGAACCTGGTCTGCAGTCCGGACCTGACGGTATTCGCCTCGCCGGCCACGGAAGCGATCGCTAGCGTGCCCGAGGAGAAAGGCTACCAGTGTCTGATGTGCCAGAAGAGGTTCGAGCACAAGAGCCTCTACCAGAGCCACGTGCGCTCGCACGGGAAGGAGGGCGAGGACCCTTACAGGTGCAACATATGCAGCAAAACGTTCGCGGTCCCGGCGCGGCTGACCCGCCACTACCGGACGCACACCGGCGAGAAGCCCTACCAGTGCGAGTACTGCAGCAAGTCCTTCTCGGTGAAGGAGAACCTGAGCGTCCATCGGCGCATCCACACCAAGGAGCGTCCGTACAAGTGCGACGTTTGCGAGCGAGCTTTCGAGCATAGCGGCAAGCTCCATCGGCACATGCGCATCCACACGGGCGAGCGTCCGCACAAGTGCACCGTCTGCTCCAAGACCTTCATCCAGAGCGGCCAGCTCGTCATCCACATGCGCACGCACACCGGCGAGAAGCCTTACGTTTGCAAGGCCTGCGGCAAAGGATTCACCTGCTCCAAGCAGCTCAAGGTCCACACTCGCACCCACACCGGCGAAAAGCCCTACACTTGCGACATCTGCGGCAAGTCCTTCGGCTACAACCACGTGCTCAAGCTCCACCAGGTGGCGCACTACGGCGAGAAGGTCTACAAGTGCACCCTGTGCCACGAGACCTTCGGCTCCAAGAAGACGATGGAGCTCCACATCAAGACCCACTCGGACTCGGCCAACTCGCCGAGGGACTCGCCGATCGAGCCGATGCTCGAGATCTCGCCGAGCAACAACCCCGCCAACAGCGAGAGCAACCATCAGCCGCCACTGGCGAACCCCGCTCGCGGCAGCGACAAAGAGAACCAGAAGACTGAGGAAGCGGAACAGCAACTGGCCTACCCCGGTCAAAGGGAATTCCCTTACTACCTTTATAGAGAGCAGTATTCGCAACCCGGCCCCGTCACTCTGGGCCCGGGCCTGCCACTCGACGAGAGGACCTTCCACTCGGTGGAGACCGGCCCGGTGAGCTCGCCGCACTTGATCTTCTACCCGGAAGCGACGCCGGCCTACGGCGGATTCAGCAACGAGCTCGCCGGCAGCGAGTGCTCGTCCCTGCTGAATCTGCCCGGGAACGACGCTCGGAGACGAGTCGAGGCGGCCTTGGAGGCGGTCGAGGGCGACAGGCAGCGGGAATACGAGGCACTCAATAGAGACCCTTTGCTCATCACACCGCCCAGTAGTAATCCCGTGAGCCCCGCTCCGTCCTCGGACCCCCTCGACCTCGCGATCCCCGTACGGGAGACCCTCATCCTGCCGCCCAGGAAGCGCTGCAAGATGATCCTCGAGTCCCTCGAAAGCGAGCGCAGCAGCCTCATCGCCGCCCAGAGACAGAGTTCCGTGATCCAGTTCGCCAGGGCCTCATAGTGCCACCGGCGAGAGGTTTTGTCGGAGGAATCTTACGTCCATGCCGCTCTCTAGTGTTTGGGCTTGTTCACCTAGTTCAGGATTCGTCGGACGTCGTTGGTTCACTCAGGACTTTTGATTGGACGATGTCGATACTGAAAGCAGGAGTTGGTCCTGGCCTTTCCATAACGCGGTGACTGTCTCTTGCATTTACCTTGGTATGCAATTACGGGGTCGTTCACCTGCCTTTTTCTCACTTTTGTCGAGTGTATTCTGCTGCGTTGGGGTCTTTGATGTATTCAATTTCAGTCTTTGATTCCGTTCTTTCTATTATCATCATTATGATATATCAATTATAGTTCGATTATATACTCTCTATTGATATATTGTATGTCAACTATACACATGATATTATCTACTGCTCTGCACAGGTAATACAATACAAAGCAACACAATTGATTTACAATGACCCTCCATAGAGAGCAGTATCATACCTGACAAAAGTGACGAAAAGCCGACCACCCTGTAGATCCACTTTCGCCTACCGCGTCTCTGCCGGCCCAGTAGCGAGACTGGTGTCGAGCACCGACTGCACTGCCAATTAGCAATCTGGCTCTAAAGCATATACCTCATCGTTCGCCCGGATGATAATTCCGCTTGTTCGTCGTGTGAGTGCGCCGCTTGTGTGTGTGTGTCGTAGGACTGTAAGTTCCGCTGGGAGAGTTCTTGCCGAGACTCGCGCGTCTCTGGGATGAAGGGCGAGTGCGCGCCCGATAGTGGTGTCTGATTTGGATACGCAGTATTAGAAATATCAAAGCATGTTCCCACTTTGCTCAAATCCCCCAGGGACAGGGCGTATGACGTACCATCGCGCCAGAGATATCTTCCCGGGTGTCTTTCCGCGAGAGAGAGGGAGCGGGAGGGAGAGAGAGAGCTGGGGAAGCTGCGGACAATTGATATCTCGGTGATGAGAACTCCGTACTACCCGATTATTGGGAGCTGAGCCCACTGCCAGTACAAGTATCCTACGTACGAGCTATCTTCAGATTCTAACTCGGTGCTGTCCAGGGGATTGCAAATATATTGCCTGTAGAATAATGGCAATTTCAGGTTGACAATTTTTCTTATTGCAAGTGTATTGCAATTATACTTTGTGTCTGCAGTATATGATTATATTTCGATTATATCTCAAGCAATTTTACTGTATATCTACAGTATATAATTATATTTCAATTTTATTTCAATTATACTGCAAACAATCGAAAATATTGCAAATGTATTGCAATTATACTGTACATCTGCAGTATATACTTATATTTCAAGTACATTTCGATTATATTTGAATAGAATCAAATATATCGCGAGCCAATCCCGATTCTTTTGATTCGGGAGGACTTGGACAGCACTGGTCCAACTAGCGTAGACTTGTATAAGCGTGCACAGTAGCCATGCACGCTCTCTATCAGCCGCGTGGCCTATTCCACTGGGAGCCGGCGGTTGCCGAGCGACGTTGTACTTGCTCGAGCGCTAATTTACTTTTAATCTTGTGTACTCTCGTGAACGTGACGTACCCATTCGATGTGCAATGTTATTATAGAGGTGTATTTAAGGGACGCTTAGCCAATCCTTTTTCAATTTATTCGTCTCGCGGAGTATTTATTTTGGGGAGGGGGGAGTGAAAATTATTTATCGGCGCAAAAGGTGTGTCCCAATTGATTAGCGATTGATTTCTTGGCTGATTCGAAGAGGTGTCTTGGGCCACGTGGCACGCGCGCGCGGGCTAATCCTTTAAGTATTAGGCTGAGGAGCAAAGTACACTTTGTACGCTCGAGTACAAAGTGCAGCCGAGGGACGAGGGAGGAGTGGTTTTCTAGTATAATATCGGTAATCATCTAATAATCATTAATTGTTAAGGCGACGCCGGGGGTGAGCTCTCCGATCTCATCGCTCCAGGCGTTTGGAACTGATTACGCGTTAAAGTATCTCGTTTTTGTAAATGATCCATCCACCTCACCTCATCGAACGACTCATCTCACCGTCACCCGTAAGATCATTTCTCAACAGGAATCCTACGATCGAGGCGCTGAATTCCACCGTGCGCATCGTGCACCGAGCGTCGATGTCACTGGAAATCCGGTCCGGAGACAATAACGAACTCGACCCGGGGATTTTTATGGAAAAAAGTCAAAACCAAGACACTTGCAGAAAAATCCGCGGTTTAGTAACTAGCCCGCGGATTTGTAATGTCAAGTGTCCATTTCGATTATTCTCGCGCATTCAAACGTCAAGATTGGACCAAAAGTGTTCCGAATTCGAGATTCGAATCGAATTCGCCCGATTCCCGCGAAAATCCGCAGTTCGATAATAAAGATTGCCAGTGAATTCTCGTGATGACTTTGATTGACAAATGATTTTATTTTCTCACTCATTGACTAGATAAAACTTTTCGAAAGACGGAAACTGCCTGCCATTGATTAATAATTGTTAACTGATAAGGGTTGGAGGAGCGAGACAGGACAGGTGTCAGCGTGCGTGTGTGTGTGTGTATATATTATACATATGATATATATAAATATTATATATATATACATATACATATTATATTTATGAAAGGAAAAAACAATTATGAGAAATTGTACGTTAATTATATTATTATTAACTATATTATTATATATATATGCTAAGATTTATAATCCGTAGACTGCGGATTTGTGTGCAAGCATAGCAATTTTTCTTATTATGATTGTGCATTGGAATTATAGGCGCCGGGCGAGAAAGTATTGGATACCTTGATTGTACGAACGGCACAGTAGACTTGATATTATTTGGTATCAACTTATCAAATTCGCCTGGTTTTACCAGAAATTCGAGATTTTACGCAATTGGGAATTCAATTGGTTTTATGAAAAAAGATGTGCATACAAATCCGCAGTCTTTAATCCAGTTTGACTGTAGACCACCTCTCGTGGATTGGCCGATTAGACTTTTCCGATCTATCCTGGCTCTGTTTCTCTCGCACAAGTGCGAGCGATGGAATTTGATTATTTACGAGCCGGAATTGTGCTCTTGTTATGTTGTTTCTTTAGTCTGTCGTTCCCCGAGTCTTTTCTGTACATAGCCCTGGAGAGGTGTAAAGGTTTCTCTGTTGGCGACTTTTCGTAACTGGTCTTCTTAACCGAAATAAACGGTGAAGTACACGTCTTCAGCTACCAAAACATATACGCTTGACTGCCACTTTCTTTCTCCCATACGTTATTCCCTTCCCTCTATTTTGTCTGGCGAAAAACAGGAGGCTGCAATGGTGAAGTCGTGGATGTAAGCTACAAGATATTCCGGAGAGGTTCTCAAGACGACACCTCGGCAAAATCGATACATCTTCTTCCTGGTTGCCCTTGGAGAGGAAAGCACCCTTCGGCATCCCTTCAATGTATTCAGACCTTTCACCAGTTTAACAAATACAATCAATTGTTATTCTCTAATTGTACGATTTACATGGACTTTGCTCCTTTAAAATAAATAAGGGAAGAAATTGGAATCAATTCTATCGGGAAAAATTAGATGCAATTTTAAGGGGAAAAATCGAATCAATTGAAAGGGAAAAATTGGAATAAATTTGAAGGGAAGCAAAAGGTTTTCTTCCTCAAAAAGTTGAAAATAGTGCTTTCTATTTAAGAGAATATTCCTGCGAATGGAAGGTCAGGTTTAACCCGAGAGAAATGTTTGGCAATGCGAAGGGGGAATGCCACGCCTTGGGCACGATATTTCACTCCCTTCCCCATGGATACTACGACCCTTGGTCCTACGGCTGCCATTAATGGAATTCTACTGTAGGGATGGGAGCAGGCACCCTCAAGTCGATACTGGATACCCCATTTTATCCCAGTTGGGATGCTGTCCCTTCAGCCTTCTTGTAGCTTCCCTTAGTCCCTTTTGGGGAAAATATTATTTCGCACTCGAGGCAGGCTGATTCCAGTTTCCTTAGTTTCACCAGAACTCTGAGTCATTCCTGTTTATTCCAGTAATTCGAAATTGTAATTTTTGATAAGTTTTATTTAATGGTTCGGAGTTTATGATGTGGTTCTTATTTAAGGGTGGGTTTGTATTTGAGTCCGTCGGTTGGTATCGAAGGTTTCGGGCCAGCAAGGTCTCTTTCTTCTTATCCAGCATTCGGTTGGAGTCGATTTACCAACCTTGCAGCAGTATTTCAACTAGCATACCCTGGAGGTGAAAGGCGGAACTTGAACAAGTTTAGATATACCGTTCGTCGATCATTTACCTTAGATTTTCAAGCATCCGCAATCAGTTCTTTCCTCTTCGTTTTCCAGGATTTTATTCTCTTCAACTACCTCTTCTTCTGGTTTTGACTCTTCTGTTTTTTTCTCTTCGAGAGAATCTTTCGACTTTGTCTGTTTCAGCGATTTCTCAGATTTCTTTTCTATTACTGACATTTTGGACTCTTGTTTAATTGGAGCTTCGACTTTTTTCTTCGTTTTTAGGGACTTTTTGGGGATTTGCAGAATTTTGCCTTTGGTCGGTGGTCGACGTGGAATAACCTGTGGGAATTTATAAAAAGAGTTTTGGGACATTTAATACCAAATCAATGTGAAATATACTGTGAAAATTAAGAGCATATTCAATTATAACAGGTTAATGTAAAGTTTGCCAATTTCCGCACTTTGTGTTGGAGCAGTGACTTGGAGACGGTTTTTCTCGAGAACTTCTTGTCCCAGGCCTCCTTTTCCTGCCACCAAACGCGCTGGTACTCGTTGGCCAGTAATTGCTCCATGGAAGGGCGTACTTTCGTGCTGAAGCATTAGACATTTTGCGGATGAACCTAATCGAACTTGACCAATGTCGTAAAATCCAAAAGAACTTGACCGACGCCCTGTCACCTTTCGTACGAGGGCATGAAGACTTTCGCGTTGGCAAACTTGGAGGAGACGATGTTATCCTGAATCTTGCAGAGAATCGCTGGAGTCCAGGCCTTGATTTTAACATCGGCCGCCGGTGTTCCCATCATCTTGGACTCAATGATCGCAAATCCGGAGTGATTTCTTTGCCAAACCGGATATCAATGCGAACCTAGTTGAGAGTCGATTGAAACCATTGAAGTATGACAGTCGAGTGCGAATGGTCGAAAATGAGGGAGGATGCATGATCGATTTTGAGGTTCGATTCGATCGGAGTCTGGCTGGATTGGAGCCAGGTCGTGGTATTAGTTGGTTGGCGGCGGTGCGGACAAACACGAGCTCTCTCGGCTCGACGCGCATCGACTGTCAAAGCTGTTTGTGCTGCCGTGCAAACAAGACTGTCCACACAGAGCGAGCATATGTACACGTGTGTAGATGGTGGAAGGAAGGGGTGCTGCGGGATTTTCATTTCCCACTCGCCTGCTTCTTCGTTCTGCATCCTTGATAATTGCTATTAGCTGCTGTTTAGCTAGTCATCGGCCTAGCGATATTTCCGGCAGCGCATTCGGACCCTCAAGGACAGTAGAGTTTTTGATAAAGCGTTTGGTCTTTGAGGGCGATGGTAGAGAAATTCAGCTTTCTTAAGATTTTCCTTCAAATTTTCATGTAATCATTTTTGGTTTGAAAGAAGTGACCGATTTTGTTGTCAAACCTTGTCGAACTTGGCAATGTGGACAAATTCAAGAGAACTTGTGCAAGTTTTTGTCAAACCCAATCAAACTTGGTCAATTTGATGGCCAAACCTAATAAAATTTGACCAATACCGGCAAGTATGCGAAAGTTTAATGAAGAATCGTGTAGTTTTCCGCACCAACAACCTTAATCAAGGTTGCCTCGCTGGAAAACGGTACTCAAGCAATCGAGGGTGACAAATAAAGGACACTTTTGAATCTCAGGGTGTCGAGTGTGTGGAGTTGCTCGTGTAGTGTAAGTGGGTAAAACGGTGACCGGCTGGAAATAATATTTGCTCGATAACCATCCTCGAAAGCGTCTTGTTCCGACGCTAATGGACTTTACCAGCAACCACGTGTCCCGCGGCAAACACACCTCGCGCGCCGAGTGCGAGGAAGCCGCGCACGGCATGACGAGTCGCCCCCTGGAACTGTTTGCCGGCTCGTTCAGCCTCCCATGATCCAACGTCTCCTTAGCCGCGCTCTTCTTAATGAAGGGACACACTTAATCGTGAAATCGGACCGTCAAATCTTGCCCGGTGCACCGAAGTCTTGGCTGCGTTTCCAAGTAACGGAGAGCCCGCTGATGTAACCGAGTGTGTACGAATGGAGATTTGCGTCAGTCGCAGGCACATGCAGCATTCCTCGAGATTCTGCGTTCTAGTTGCATGATTTGTAGCCGGTATTCGAATTTTGATGTCGGATTCGTCGAGTTGGCGGGTTTGAAGTAGTTTGAAAGGAGTTTTATGTAGTTCGTATACACATTTTCTGATTAAACTATTGTGGTACAACACGTCTGACCAAGTTTTACGTGTAAAACATCGTATTTAAAAGTCAACGAAAGAAAATGGCCAACAGCCTTAAGAAAGAAAGGCGCCAGCCATTCGCAATCGGACAATTACATAAAACCGAGGGAAAGAACTCGCGAGGCATTTGTCACCGGTTGCATAAAGGGAAGAAATGGTGGTCCAGGCCACTCGCTTTTCCCGATCGAATCCCAGGACACTGGCGATCGGAAGCTCGGCCGTCCCCGGCAATTATCACGACCCTGATAAGGCGAGCGCACTCGCGTAAGTCGCGCCAAATTGCCGAGTACTCTCGCTTTCACTCCGGATCGGTCTTCGCCGGGTTTACGAAGTCAGAATTGCAAATTGGACTTCAGCCTCGGGATTAGCCGATCTCTGTCCCTCCTGTCCTGACGGCTCTCTCCACTCCAAGTGCGAGGACTCGTAGGTATTTCGCACCAGGTATTCATGAATCAAGCAGGAAGTGGTTGATTCGATACGAACAGTCCGGTTATTATGTTTTCGAGGGTCGGTTCTCCATCGAGATAAACAATGCTGCTTAAAACGAAGAGAACTTATAAGAATCCCAAATCTAAAGATTTCGAGAGAATGAAATCATAAAACACTACCGCTAAAAAGTTAAAAAGTGGTGATGTTTTACGATTTAATTTTCTCGAAATCTTCAGACTTGGGATTCTTATAAGTTCTCTTCGTTTTGAGTAGCATTGTTTAGTTCGATGTTTTTGGTTCGAATTTAGCTGGAAAGTTTAAAAAAAACAAATCGTAAAACACCACCGCTAAATAAATAAAAAAACGTGGTGTTTTATGATTACTTTTTCCCGAAAACTTTAGACTTGGGAGTCTTAAAAGCTGTCTTCGTTTTGAGAAGCATCTTATGGCTCGACGAAGGACCGAAAGGTCCCAATCGTCCAATCCCACGAGGTTCATTAACTGCACATCCAATGACTAGGTGGATTCCTCGATTAGTGCCGGCCCGGCGACCAATCCCCAAGTAACAAGTCCCGTTTGTCACTGGTACCAGCCGCGGAGTGTGACTCGCGTCTGAAAAGCCGAGGGAAATGCGCGCGATCGTGGAGCGAGCAGCCCGGAGGGAGGAGGTGCAGCAAGTGTCAGAGGTAGGGAAATGGGTAAAGTGGACGATGGGAGGAGCTGGCGAGGTGTACCAAGTACCTCGAGAGAAGAGCGAGGGAGGCAGGAGAGCGAGGGAGAAGGAGAGAGACTGCAGAAGTAAGGAGCAGAGGTGGACTCTGCTCACCTGAGCGTTTCAGGTGGCAGTTGCCCTGGCGAGTCGCTCAGCGACGGGTGAAACACGCGCCGCCGCGCTCTCCGACCCAGGAAACAACTCTTCCCTCGATCTTCAGGAGAATCCTTTACGGTAAACCGACAAATTCTCTTCCTCCCGGTATCCTCCCACTCCAGGATCTCGAGGCGTCGCCGAGGAGCGTCGGCGAGCTATCGATCAAAAACTCTCCGAGCTTCGATCCTCGAGCCGAGCTGCAGGTTCGGCTGCTCCGAAAGATTCTGGACGACGAGAGTTTGTCCGAAAGTGAAGGTTTCCGACGAGTGATCGAGAGTGATCCGGCTGATAAAGCGGCGGTGATCGAGGAGCTGTCCGCGCGCTAAAATCGACCTGTCCGCATCGATTATCGTACCTCGAAATTTCGTCGATCAGGATCTCGGATTGATTGAGAATTCCGGCGGCCGAAAATCGGCCTGGGTTTTGTAAAATGGGAAGAGCCACTGGTAGCAGCTGACAGTTGCGCGTAATCAGGAAACTCGCCGTCGCCGGAGAGGCATAGATCATCCGAGCGGGTTGGGATATCTGCTCGGATAGGCGGAGCAACCTAGAATAGATTAGCTCGCTGGAGTTATGAATATTGAGTGACAACAATTCGCGACTGTGCTAATAGAGACTCGCATCCATCACGCGGCTAGTCGACTAAGCAAATCGACCGATTTCTAGTATTGAATCGCGGATACATGAGTCTAATTTGAAATTGATGGGATTTTGTTGGTGGAGTACAGTGAAGGCTTTTTAGACCAGGAGAATTATAGAAATATTACATTTACTT
Organism: Crossocerus cetratus; assembly: GCA_963675795.1. Lineage (NCBI taxonomy): Eukaryota > Metazoa > Arthropoda > Insecta > Hymenoptera > Crabronidae > Crossocerus > Crossocerus cetratus. The sequence continues at coordinate 7,883,159 of OY776664.1, read as the reverse complement.
GAACGTTTACTTGAACTTTTAATTCCACCGATTTCATCAAATTTCGAGTTTTAGTTGTAAAACTAAAATAAAATGCATCTGCCGCCAACAGTTGTGATAAAAATCCTCAAAATCTCGGGGATTCTGTACCAAATCTCAATTCCGGGACTCTCGAAATACCACTGGAATCCTCGAGACTTGCACTATTTGAAGGTTAAAAGTAGGATAACCAAAAGAATAAATGATCCAAAGTGAGTGATTCAGTACCGTAGCGAGGCTACGTGGTGGATGTGTAAATGGAATGGAGTGGCTCTCTACCGATTGCGGTCTGGTGGCGAGCGCGCTCGGCAACGACGGTGCTATCGGGTCAAACATATCGGCGATAATTGGCCGCGATATTGAAGCCCTGAAAGCCACGAAAGCATAATTCACGGCGCCGCTCACGGCATTGACAGGAGGACAAGTGTCGTGGCTTCTAATCGCCGATAAATCACATCTCGCGTGGAAATCCCTTTAATCTCGCCGCCCCTCTGCTAGAAAACTTGGGACGTGTCCCTAACGGTCCGCCGTTACTCCCATAATGAAAGCTTTCGATGAGGGGTCGCTCTTAATTGGCCAGCGCCACTCTAATTGCTCTTAGGATCCAATAAACACTTTGTAGCATCGTTCGACTGACACTGAGCTCCACTCAGTTTCACATCAGTTTCCCATTATTCCCTGCACTCCAATTGTTCCAAGAATAACTTACCCCACTTTTTACATAGTTTGATTGAGTTTGACATAGTTTGAAACCACTCTCCTTTCATCTGTTACAGAACGGAACCAAGTGCGACGGAAGTGCGCGAGAGATCCGCGAGGAAGAGACTCAAGAAGCCGAGCGAGGAGAGTTACAAGTGCAAAGTAGCCGAAGTAAAGAAATGAACAACTCGCGCGCCTCCTGTGAGCCGAAGAGCCGGACACCGAGTGACTAGTGGCGGAACTCGGGATAGTTGTCCCTCGAGCATGATGGGAGAAGTGATTCGCGTTTCGGGACGGGCACCCGACGTCGGTGAGTTCCTGAGGGAGGCGATGCTCTCGCAGCGGTTCGCGGACGTCGCACTCTGCTGCCCCGGCGGCCAGAGGTTCTTCGCTCATCGGCTGGTACTCTCCGCCGCCAGTCCTTACCTCCAGGTTAGTTCGACCCGTATCACTGGGCCACTGGTCCAGTTACTGTTCTCTCGGCCGAAAAGTAGTTAGGTTTTTCTTCTGTGTAAATACATGTCCATCTATTTTAAAACTGAATTCAATTGGTTTTTTGTTGCTCTAATATTTCGCATTATTGAGTGCGGCGAGGATGTCGTTTAATATGCGAGGGCGCGCGTCCTAATGATGCCATTTACCGTTCGGGCCGGAGTCACTCGGCCGGTCATCCAGTAAAAAGTAAAAGCCTATGCGCCGGTCAGTATGCGGACTATGCGGGCGAGATCCACGCTAAACGGGCGGTGCTCGCGAGATAGCGGCTTACCAGCCATTAAAATACTTGCACGCAAGCGCTCTATGTCAGTTGACTCACTGGATCCTAACGGCCGGCCCGGCCCTTGCCCGCTTTTCCCATACTGGACGCGTCGCGACACATTGTCCCCAGAGATTCTACCAACTAGTCCAACACATCCCGATCGCTCCTCGATTAGCATCATCCATCACGGAGATTGATGATCCATCGAGGTACACTCGTCGTACAACGTTTAACCCTTTACATGGACATTATGGTTAGATTGTAAAATGATTAAAATTGTTTGGGTTTTAATTGAAAAAGTTAAGCACACGAGCGCGCAGTTTCAAAAATCGAACGGAACGCTTGAAGGCTTAAGAAGTTTCTCTGTTGACCAGTGCAGTTTGCACCTTTGCGCATTTGCATGGTCTTCGGAGGAAGTCGCCCCCAGTTTCTTCGAAAGTTTCTCGTTAGCCGAGTGCGGAAGCCTTTTCGCGCGGGAATCGCATTCGGTTTAAGGCCCTATTGGAGTCGGGGAATGATTAACGAGAACTTTAATGTCGAAACCTACACTCGAGGGAACAAACAAACTTTATAACCAATGCACCGTTGCGACAAACACCTCTATCAATCGGTAGCAGGGCTAGTAGCCCAACACCGCGGGCTCTTCCGCTCGTAAAGAGACCTCGTTAGCGAGGCTTCTTCGCGAAAGCTATAATTTACCGTAGCCATCACTTTGGCCCCTCTCAACACGAGGATTTTTTGCTGTCAAACATTCTCAAACATCGTCGAACTTAATCGACTTCTAGCTTACTGCTTTCATCTGATTTTATCTCATTTCTAATTTATCTCTTCAGCTAATCTCAACACGCCGAATTTGTTGTCAAACGTCGTCAAACGTCGTCGAATTTAATTGGATTCCTAGTCCATTGCTTTGACTTGATTTCACCTAATGTCTAGTTTATCACTTTCGAATAGTCAAATGTATTGCCAACATACTGTTCATTTTCAGTATTTATAGTATCACAACGATAATGCAACTAATCAAATGTATTGCAAATGTGCGAATCAAGAAAGAGACAAGGATTTCACTTATTTGAATCGAATGAAACCGGATTCCCAGCGCAGCCTGTGTAAACTAATGGCAATTTCAGGTTGACAATTTTTCCTGCCGAATAAGGAAGCGCTCGAGAAGCCAAACTGGGAAAGACACCGCGCGAATCCTCCGATCTACGCTCCTTTTCTCGGTTTAATTGAATTCGAGGGAGACAACTGCGCTCGACAATCTAAGGAAAGTGAGCCAATCCGTTACACGCTTCCTTGATTCCCCGCTAGCTTCTAGAAGGCCCGGTGACTTCCTCGGAAATATGCAACTAGTTTCTCGTCTCCAAAACGCCGCCGGAAGAAATGTCAAATTGATAATGACGCAAACTGAAACTAATAAATAGCTGTGGAATAAACAGCTGTCGATCGAATTCCTGCTGGCATACAGTTAGAGTAATGATAGTAATGCGGTAATACTAAGCGAGGCTGACAAGCTAGGGTTAGAGACCACTTTTTCGATAGGAACAGATAGTCGGGACCGGTTGAATGCCCCAGTGTGTCTCCGCGGTTTCTTACGTGCGTCGAGCGCTGGGAGACTAACCGGACGCTCCCCCGCGAGGCGATTTTCCTCGCGGACCAACTCCACTGACACTGACAACAACCCGAGGATGCTTTCAAACCGAGCCGCTTCCTATTTGGTAGGAGGCATAGACCAGAGAACCTGTTACTAACCAGAACAAAGATCCCGGAACGCGTGTTATGTCAGTCAAAGGCGACGCGTTCGAGATAAGAGGATTCTGCTTGGCGCCTAATAAGGTTGAAAAATGTCCAAGTGGGAATTACTGTTCCGCTTTAAAGTGTAAGTCGACATTGCGATGTAGGGAAAACGGCCTGGAAAGAGAAAATTTAGAGAATTTTCTTCCTCAATTACTTAAACTTCTTCAAATTAGCTCAAACTTCTTCAGACTTACATCAAAGAATCACATCAAAACAATGAACTAGAAATCGAATTAGGTTTGACGATGCTTGAACAATCAAACTTCTTCAAACAAAATTATTAAAGGTTTAAAGAAATTTTCAACAATTTTCTCTACCAAGAACGTCAAATACCTTCAAACCAGCCGAAACCAATCATCCCCATAAAAATCGTGCACCTGGCAAATGACTGGAACAGAGTTTAAGTCGCGCAGAGCACAAGTCTAAGCCGACTTAACAGTACCAGAGGCTCTAATATGTAATTCAACGTAGCAAATAGAAGGTCTGTATCTGGGCAAGTATCTCAGAGCGGGTTCCGTTGTTCATTCATGTTCGGGGAGGGTGCGGCTCCTTCCGGAGCGGCTTATTCACGGTACATTGCTGGCACATGGATTCGTGTACGCTCGCATTCGCCGCGACGACATCCATTTACGCCCACGTACAAGGAGGAATCGGAGAGAGAGCGAGGGCTCGTTACACCCGGCCGATAAGAAATTATTGAAGCAATCGGCGCCGAAGGAAAAGCGAAGCAATACGCGCGCGCACTCTAGAAGTCATTCGAGCGCGTCTACCTTGAATTTACCAGGCAATTCATGGTATGCCAGGCATCCACACTCCATACTATGAAATTTACGCTCGGCCCATCGGCTAGCGATAATATTGAACACTGTTGGGACCAGCCAGTTGATGACACAGGGTTTTCTCGTCGGTCCGGATATCAACTAGAAATCGGATTAAGTTTGACAATGTTTGATAAGCAAATCGCCAAATATCGTCAAGCTTAATCGAAACTTTATCGATTTGATTTGCATTATAGTTGAACTGTGTTTAACTATTTACATTATAATTGACCCATAGTTGAAATATGTACACTGGAAATACATAGTACACATAATCGCAATATATCTCTAATCTGTTTAAAAAAAATTGGCAGAAACACTGTCAACCGGAATTTGCCATAAATTTACACGTACTCCGCTGAGATCCGGTTTCGTTGGATTCAAATAAGTGAAACGCTTGCCTCTTTCTTATTTCACCCGGTCTTTTTACTGTCGTTCCTTCGCCGCTGGATTCCGCATGTGTTAATTCCCCGCCAATTCTCAAGTTTTCCAGTTACTTTTCCAGAAATTCTCAGATGAAGCTGGTAACTTCTCGGTTTCCGTGTCGAGATGCATGTCGGACGAGCAGTTTCGCGAGTTAGGAGCTCGGACAAGGTGGGCGGATAATCGTGCGTGACTATCGGCTGCGCTAATTAATAGCTGATAACAAGTTAGTTATAACTGGCTTAATTATATCTGTGGTAGAATCTTGAATGCTCCTCGGTCAATTTATTCTACTGCGCCTTCTATAAGAATATTCCTCTGAAATCCATTAAATAAAATACAAAATTCAATGACCATCATTCTTCTCTTCGCATAGTTCATGTTTTGCTTTGCTTTATGTCATGTAGTTTTGTATGAAATGTTATATGTGAATATTACTCCGAAAACAATCAATTGGTGATAATAATCGAATCTGGTCAAAGGTGAGAACTTGACGTGTTCGATTAGAAATTACTAGGAGTCGATTGGCGAATCATGCTAGACAGAACCCGGCCAAGTGTTGGATTCCACTGGGATTAATGAGACGATTGATTTACTGCTGATAGCATTCGCGATAGTCATCGGCATCATTCACGCTCGACTTCCTTCGTTTAAGGGGATATTCCGGTCTAGAATGTTAAATTATTAACAAATTATTGGACTTCAACTGCTCCAATGTACCAAAAAGATTAGAACCCAATCAAGTTGTTGCAGTGTACCCATAAAAACTTAAAAATGATGGTCAATTTTACAATCTAGACCAGGAACTCTCGTTAACACTTTTAAGAAAGATAGAACGAGACTTGTGATTGACTACTCCAGTAGTTTTATAATTAATTCGGACTAATTGCTAGATCGAGACCAGGATCAATGACCACTCACTGATAACATCTGAAAGTCGACTTCCTATTGTTTCCAGGTGTTTTATCCTGTTCGATCAGGAGTTAAAAGCACTCAACGTTGATTTATCATTCTCGCACCAACCGATCGATTAATTGGTAGTAACGGATTGGACTTTCGCAATAATTGCGGTATAAGAGCAGTGTTTCGAGCAATTGTTTCGCAAATCTTGAAAAATGAGGGAAAGGCGGATGGACAATGATCGAGCTGGAATTCTGGATATAATGAGTGGCATTTAATTGCGCAGGGTTGCTTAATAGAAACACGATCGAAGGTGTCGGAGGCGGCGATAGCACGCGAGTGGCGGCAGGCGGTGGCATATAACATTCTTATGGTAATCGGATGACTATAATTATTGGAAAATACGGGCGTTCCAGAACTTATAGGGTAGCCACTCCTTTTAACAGCTGTGGAACGCCCCTTTAATTCGACCCATCACTTTTCTCACATTCCCCGAGCACCTCACCTTTCCGGGAATCCTTTGACAGGTTCGAGAGGATGTGAGAGAATTAATCCCCCGATTTATATATATTTTTTCAAAAAATATCTTTAATGAGACCCGTCACTTGATGAAAACGGCCATTTGGACTTTTATCGCTGGCCTTTTCCCGAGTCGTTTAAGGTATAAATATCCAAGTTTCAAGAAACAATATGCGAGTTAGAGGTAGTTGAAGAAATGAAAATACTCTGCGGAGGAATTTTAAAAAAACACGAGATCAACTGTCCCACATCCCCTCACGATTTTTCGGAATTCGTTGCGCTCGAATCCTAGTTGGAAAAGAGGCTGAGGCTGGAACGTAATACTTGTACTCCTCTGTTGCTCGGTCGCTATCGAGAAATCGCGAATAAATTATGGCCTCGTGCCTTAGCAGTGCGGCCGGAGAAAACTCGGTTGACCGCGAATTTCGTGGGCACAAACCACCGGGATAGAGAGCGAGAGAGGGAGACAGAGAGAAAGAGAGTCATGTGATACATGTAGTCGCTCTCGGGCGCTTACGCCTCGTGAATAATAATTCCAATTACGCTGCTGCCGTGGAAAATGCACGTGCAACGGTACGCACTGTTAACGGTTCCTACATTTTTGCGACCCAACGACCTTCCATTGTTCTAAAATGTCCTCGATTCCGATAGCGCTCGGTTTCAGCCGGCGACGATTACCTGGGCGTAGTAGAGAGAGGTGGACTTTTAGGATTTTTTGGGTCGAAAACCTGAAGCAGGTAAACGGCCAATGTTTTTTTTCTAGGTGAAAAAGTATCTTTTGGCTAAGCATTAGTAATTTTGTCAATCAAGTATAACAAAAATTATGAAGGATAGTAAATCATTTTTTGCGAGATATTGTTTTGGAAAGAATTGGATTGACCAAAATTAACAAAATTTGTATTTTTTGATGGTATATTATATTACCCAGCCACACAAGTCGATTTTTTCTAAAAAAATCTAACAACAAGATTCGAAACCGAATGTTCCTTTCCACCGACGCGCTCGACGCATCGCGAGGATTTTTCAAGTCCACTTGTTTTCCACGTGGATCCGAGCTACGATTACAGTAACAGTATACATCGCGACAGTTTACATCACTTGAAACCGAACTCGAAGCTCCGACCTCCTCCGCTCCCCTTCCCCGCCGGCAAAGCTCCCGGGACTTTTTCACCCCGAATGCTAAAAGCCGGGAGTTCTTTGCGGCATTGCAGTGGCAAATGCTCATACCTGGAGCGCGATCGGTGCCATTCGCGCGCTGCTCACTTCCCCGAGCGGTTTTTCGCGGCGACTATCTAAGAATAGAAACTTCGACTGCTGAAACCGATCTCCGTCGAGGCTCCGATCGATTGCGTCAGTTCTTGCGGAGAACTGCTGGTTTCCTTGGTTCGATTTTTCGAGCGGGGAAGATAATCGTCTCGGAATTCGCCGATATTCCGCTTGATCTGCCAAGCGATCGAAACCCTGGGAAAAAATCCCCTTTTCCCTCGATTGGACTCGAGGAACGAAAGATCGGGGATAAATGGGCCATTGAGTACCGATGGTTAGCGCTAATCGACCGGTCATTTATATCGAACGCCGCGGAAAAAGCCGACCATTCCCGGAACGGATACTCGTCGAAAGGGAGATTGATCGGAGCATTCGATTTGATTTTTATAATGCGCACCTGTTTGCTTCATTATTGTTAGACCATCGGGAGAAAAAAGATAAATCCCCAATGAAACAAAGTCACTAGAAAGCGACTAATTTTCAAAAACTTTACAATCAAAGCCACAACAGCAGTGCTGGAAGCCTTTGAATTCTCAGGTGGCCGGAAGAATCAATCCTGGGAGCAGTAAAATCTCCGGCACTCTCAGAAGCCGATGTAAATGACCTTCGAATAGTGTTAATGAAGTGCAATAAATCGCGGGGAATCTCACACTGAAAGCGCAATTTCGATTGTGTCGCTCTTGCATCTCCCTGTCTCGTAAACCCTCATTTATTGGCCATCCACTCTCTCGTCCGCACAATAAAGCTCGCGGCGTCTGAAATACGCAGTACGGGCCGGCTAGTTTTACTGACTCAGAAACCGTAAAGAGCCTTGGACAAAGCTCCATTTTACGTCGACCGTATAATATTCGCCTTTTTTCAAGATTTTCTATAGAAATTATTTTAAATTAAACAACTGCGAGTTAACAAATCATTAACAATATTTGAAAATCTAACAAATCATTTACGATATCTGCAAAAATTAACAAATCATTTACAATTTCCGCAAATTTAACCAATATTTCCAATATATGAAGATTTATGAAAACTTATAGTTTGAAAATGGAACAAATTATCTACAATTTCCTCAAATTTAACAAATATTTCCAATATTTAAAGATTAGTGAAAACTGAGTTTGAAAATTGAAGATTTAAAACTAATTGATAGCAAGGTAGAAAAAATAGAAACGATTCATGAATTTGAGAGAGTCCGAGGTTACTAGTTGCCACGAGTACCAGCACCAGTAAAACCCAAGTAAGGGATCTAACCAATCGATTCTACTTCCAGGATGTCCTACTGGCGCACAGCAAGTCGAGCAGCCACTGCGAGCCGATCACAGTAATCCTCGCGGAGATCGAGCCCCCGGAACTGGCCGCGCTCCTCGGCTTCGTCTACACGGGAAGTGCGACGGTACCGCGTCCGCGTTTCGACGCCTTCCTGCGCGCGGCGGAGAACCTGCGGATCACGCTTCCGCCGATCCCGGTGCTGGTCCCCTGCACGGACAGCCAGTGCAAGCAGGAGGACGCGAAGGACGTGAAGATCCGTCCCAAGTACCTCGAGTGCGCGGAGTATCCCTGCGAGGATTGGTGCAAGGAAGGCCGAGATCGCGCGAGCTACGCGGTACGAGGGCCCGAGAGCGCCGAGAAGTTGCCGAGTACTCGATTCCGCTCGCGACTCGAGTGCGCGAGCACGTGGCAGGTGCCTTTCCCGATCAATCAAGATCGAAGCCTCCAGGGAATCCAAGGAATCAATCAACCGGTGGAAGACGCGCGGATCTACCACCCAGCGTCGAGTCTCCCGAAGATCGACACCCTCGAGCCGCTGGAGAAGAGTAGTCTGGTGCACACTGGAGCCTGTGACTCGAGAAGCGCGACAGTCCTCTGCGGCTCGCAGGAGCTCGACCCCCTCGAACTCAGATTGAGAAGCGATTACGCTCGTCTTCGGCCTCCTCCTTACACCATTCGCCGATTCCTCACTGAGGAGATGGACGGGGACGCGAGTCTCGCCGTCGAGAGGGACGAGGAGGGCTCGCCCGCTCCTGGGAGGAACGCGTCCTTGCAGTACAGTCGGCCGAGGTCGGCCGAGAAACCTGATTGCGTCCAGAGCGGCGAGGACCTGACCTGCGGCGAAAGTTGTTGTAGGTGGCGAACACCCAGGAGACACGTCGCCAATCGTGTCACCGCCTCACCTTGGAGACAGATCGTCCGGCCCCATCATCTCCCCAAGATCCAGCCGATCGTCTTGCAGACTCATCTCGACGACACTGTGAGTCCGCTTGCCAAGTATAGCTGATAGAAAACCTGTTGCGGGAATCGAAGCTTCTTTTCTCTTCTTCTCTTCTGCGATTGTCGTTCAATTATATTTCAAATGTGTTGCAGTTGTTTTCAGTTTAATTGAGATTTAATTCAGTTAAATTGAGAATTAATAATTAATATCAGTGTAATTACTGTCAATTGCAGTATGTTTGCAATATACTTGTATTATATTTGCTAAAATATACTTATTAAATATAATACTCGTATTAAATTTGCAATGTTATTCGAATGAATTGCAACTGTCTGAAGGAAACTGCAATGATACCGTAAACGTTGGTAGACCATTAATTATCCAGCGTACTTGGCCCGGCGAGTTCCTTAGACGTGTCCGCCGCCAACAAACGAATTGGGTCACGGTCTATTATAGATATGAAAAATCGTAACGAGCGTATCAATGAGGGCGAGTGGGCCGCCGACATCCAAGCTCGCAGAATGAAGTTTCTCTCGGAGACGATATCGCGAAATAGTCGAGCGCACGCGCGTCACACTATAAGATCGGATCACGAGTGCGGTCGTACCTCCCCGAGAAATATCATCCATCTCGCGAAGGTGGACGTGAAAAGGCGAACGGCTATTTCCCATTGGCCCGGATATCGACTATCTCGTTAGCCTGAATGTCCTCGCGCACTAAACTCTCCAAGGGGAAAATTGTCCTCGCGCGCGTCCCGTCCCGGTAGTAATAACGAAGACGTTAGTCGCTTGGAGCAGGTGGGATTAATTAGGCGAGTTTACGAGGATCGCGAAGTACCTTTCTTTTCCCGGCGTCCACTCCGTTATTGCCGGCCAATGATTCCCCAGCGGCTCAATGGAAAAGAGCTTTATCATCGTTCGCCGAACGGATGGCAGGAATGAATGACGCGGATGAATTGGTCCGCTTGATCCTCCGCGGCCTGTGATTAATGAGCGACGATTATTAGTCGTTCGAGATGCGAAAATGAGTAAAAGGACCAGTGTGTAAGCAAGCCTGCAATTGCAGTTGTAGCAATTTATCAGTTTTATTCGAGTAGATTAACTGCTCCATTTCTTTATTAGTTTTTCTTACGTTATTTGAGTTTTTATAATTTGTCAAGTGAATATAGCAAAACTTGATGGTGAATTAGATTTCACTAGATTTCAGTTAATAAAAATTGATATTTTGATTTAATTTCACACATGATAATAAATCAAATGAAAGCATTCAATTCAATTAGGAAACTGGGTTGTTTACACCGAATGTCTGATTACCCAGAGACAATACTGGCGATTGGTCCAACAGTGGAGGTCCGTGACGGGACGTATGTAAATTGGCCACTCAATGTCGCCTGCCCGCAGCTATTTACCGGAGCCTCACAGGACACTTTGCCAATTTGCCGAACCGATTTACTGAAAGGTGCTCGTCCCAGTGTGTCCGTCTTGTAACTCCCGAGCCAATGATCGGAACCTCGAGCCATGCGAATATTATCCTACGTTCCTTGCATTCCTCCACTCCTTCTCGGGAAAGATCGAGCGAATATCTCTCTCGCATGTTTCTCGAGTATAGATCTTACTCGGATTAAATAAGTTCCGAGAATTCGACAAGGAATGCGAGGATCTCTTTTGGGATGCTTTGCGAGCACTAAGTATTCCTCACGAATTATGCTAGTCTCGCATATCCGCCTTGGATCGAAATGCCATTCCTGGTACCAGGAATTGGATCCTCCGATCTTTTATTAGCAGTTTGTTATTCTTCTTAAGGAGGTTCGCGCGGAAATGGTGAGAATCCAATGATTTGGAGCCAACGCGCCGAATTCATTTTGCTTTGATTAGGAAAATAATAATAAAAATCGTGATGGTCCAATCATTTTCAGTGAACGCGAATTTTCTCAAAACGCAGATTGAATTGCCCAAAACTCACCAGGATGAAACTTTAAAGTTTCGATTAAAATTTCCTACAGAACTGACATTTTTATTCACAATTAAGACTTTAGAGTCTCATACTCGCGTCCGAGAGAAAGTGGAGTCTCCAGGGCGGCGCACCACTCAAATCGACAATTGACCGCTCGCATCGGCCAAAAGTATGGCCGGGCCGCGAAAGGCGAAGCTGCAGCAAAGCGAGAATCCGGCGGGCAGTTGCGCAAGCTCGTAAAGTAATCTTGGAAATCTGGAGCGTATCAGTGCACGCGTCGAAAGAGAAACCTCGCCGAGATTGCCGGCAATGAGGTGCAAGTACGCGCGCGGACGCACCTGGCCCGCCGCTCCTCCAGCTGTTGCTCTCGAGCCCGGCGAAAATCCCGCTGGAAAAAAGGGAGAAACCGGAGGAAGGCCGCTCGTCGTAACTGATAGTTTCATTAATCAGACTGACACGGCGAGCAGCTGCTCCGAGGACGAGTCTTATCACCTGGCAGGATCGGATCGGCTCGACTCTGATTCCGCGACGGGATATTTTCGGTCGAAACGAGCCGGCGACAAGTTCCCGTTGGTGAAAGGTGGACGCAACATTCGCGAGCTTCGACTCTTCCAGGCTAAGCTCGCCGATTAATTTCCAGCTCGGAAATGGAACAGAAAATCTCTGATTGATTCCCGACATTAATCTCAACTCGAAATACACAGAACAAAGAATATGATTAATTTCCCAACTTAAACTCGTGTCGCGATGCAACAGAAACTATGATGAATATCTCATATGAATTTCAACTCGAAAATGGAGCGGAGAATTGATCAGCTCGATTCACGGTCGATTTGTCATGGACGCCTTAAATCACAGCTTCCCAGAGTAAAAACTATAATTTAATCTCCAAACCTGAAATCGGCCCATTCGATACCAAGTCGACCAGTACTGATTTCCACTGCACCGAGATCGGAACGAGCATTCAGGCTCCGGTCGTGGCCCATCGAAGCCCGGGGATAGAATCATAAATGCAAAGAGCGCAGCTCGACTCGTTCGACGCGAGCTTAGAGTCTGTGGATCTAAAAGGCCCATAAGGTTACAGGAAGTGGATTGTCAATAACATCCACGTCTTTACCCGGCGTTTACCGTTAGCCGCGCGGCTACTGCTCTTATTCCTCGCGACACGGAGAGCGCCCGGTTAAAAAGAAAACGTAAGTTATCGATTTTAGCTTGACTCTTATTGATTCCCGGCGAACTTGCTCCTCGCGCCAATTGGAGCATGCCCATGAATATTCGAGCTCCCGTTGCTCTCCAACAATTAATCTAAACGACCTCCATTGAGATAAACTAGTTACAAGTGTTGAACTTGGCTTAGTTTGCTCTGCAACTTTCGAGCTCTTTTTGCCGATGATGCAACTATGTTTCAAATAAATTGCAAATATATTGCACTTATACTCTATATGAAATACAAAATTTATAAGTTCATCTCCAAAAAGTTACGTTAAGTTAAAGTAGTTATTAAGTTAATATAAAGTAGTATATAAAGTGCAATTGTATATTGCACTTATACTTTACATGAAGTACAAAATGTATAAGTTAATCCTTGGAGTTGCAACTTTTTGCGGAATCCAAGTGAAAGTCGGTATCGACGGAAATTGAAAACTGCTAGACTTCGCGATAGGTATCGTACATGGTGCGAGACTCGATTCACTCTACCGAGTCTCCTTCTCCAAACAACCTACCACAAAGTAGACCAGTCACAGATGCTGGTTCGCTTTAACCTGATCGGCAATTTTCCAGCTCCTTTTGCCAATGATGCAACACAAGTATAACGGGTTGCCACTATCAACAATTTCACTAGTAGATATTTCGTGGGCTATAATTAGTCCTGGGAACTAAATTCAATGGCGGATGATTCAGAAACCGGTGCACATGAATCGGATTCCAGCCGGAGAAAGAGAGGAGTTCCTCTCGGCTCGGGTGTTTATTTCGAGGTAAAGATGATGATCGGCTTAATAGGACTTCCTTCATTCCGTGGATACCTGTTGCTCGGCAAATTAACGGGCGGCCACACAGGCGCACCTGCTTCCTGTCCCGGGATCACGCCGGTATCACACTCATAATGATAGACCGTTGCTAATTGCCGGCTACTGCCTCTCCAAATCCAGACTCGCTGGGCGGACTACTTGGACGTTTATTGGGCTTAATTGAAGACGGATAATGCGCACTTGAAAGAAGTCTATAAAATTCTTGAGGACCCAATCATTAGGGCCCATCGCGATTGAGTCATTTGGCAGTAATATGGTAGAGTGATAATCGAAATCATCAAAGTTCAATACTTCTGATGCTACTCGTTGGATTGACTTTGCATTCATTACGAAAAATAATAATACAATTCGTGAAAGCAAAATATTTCTAATTCATCGCTCATTCTGTATTGACTTGATAAAATAATAATAAAATTCGTGAAAGTCCAATTATTTGTACTCACGCAATTGAATGTTGAAAGGTAGGGTTTATGCCTGTCGATAGCAGTCAATTGGATATATTTATCGGCGTGGGTACATCAATAATTGGGAGCCACCAATTGCCCTCTTCCCTGAAGGCTGCCTTTCAGTCGGATGCTCACTTTACACCTGTAGAGTCTGTCAGGTCCAAGGTCAGCCGTCGACTACCGCAATTGATAGGCACCGGTGACCTCCGAGCTCTCTGGGTCAGCTGTTGGTTCCTGGATAGTTGGCCGAGCCATTATGCACCAGCCGTCAGCCTCCGTCGTTCGCGAAAGCATAAATCACCGTTCGACACCTTATCGATAATAGTTGCCGGGTGTTTATGGTCTTCGAATGGGCCATAAAGACAGATGGGCGGTAATAGTGCGGCCTAATAGACTTCCAGCCTGTTTTGTTGCCGAACCTCCTACAATTTGGCCGATCTACTCGATTTTAGTTCACACTTTCATCCAACCAGGTTCTTTGCAGTTCAAAATTGCAATTGAACCAGGAAATTGGACTTGGTGACCTAAAGCCTAGGGATTATTCGGGGGGAAAGATCGAAGCGTTTTGCGTAGTTGCGATAACTTTCTAGCTCATTGGAACCCACGACCCATCGGGAATTATCGATTCCGCTCGCGACTCCTCGTCTCGGTTTCCTCGCTTTAAGGAATTAACGAAACGAAATTAAAGTTAAACGTGATTTAGCGAGCGTCGTTCGCGCCGGCTACGGACGCGGACTGGCTAATCTCAAAAGAGACCTGTGATGTCCGATAAATATTCATAGGTTGGCGCTCGTCGGCGATTTCTGACCGGTTACTTTCATCCCCGGGCTCGTCCTCCTCAAATATACACGCTCGCCGCAGAGTACACATGTACAAACTCATTCTCTCTGTTTAACTTGCTCCGTTTACACCTGCGGCTAAGCTCGGGAATTCGGCAAAACCACTTGTTGACACTGGCGCTCGAGTGCTCCGTGGAGCAAAAAGATCTGTTGGCATTACACCAACCGGCAATTAAGAAGTTACATACAGCGCGAAACCAAACAAGCAACATTTGCTGTTTTTCTTCTATTTTTTATATTTAAATTCCAAGCCGATCGATCTTCTTGCGCTCGTATCGACCGGTTTTAAAAATCGAGTAACTCTCCGTATGCATATGGATGTAACCCCTGGAGTGGTCTCGGCAAACTGGCCGATACATATACGACAGGCGTCGCGAGTTTGTTTTTCCTGCATCATCGGGAGCAGGATCGCATGACTGATCAGGCTAGTCATCGCTTTACGAGCGGGATAATTGAATGGGCCGATCGCAGGAAGCCTTCCAAGTCCAATTTAGCATAGGTGAATCATTAAGTACGCTTGTAATTCCTGAATTGTCTCGGTGAGGCGCGTTTCTCTTATTAACATGTCGCTGGCTCCCGCGACTTTCAAGTGAGCGCTCCGCGTAGGATTTCCTCATTTGCATGGAATGGATCAGAGCCTCCTTTCCCCTCCGGGTCCTTCGCTCCTTTTTATAGTAGTCGCCGCGCGACCTCATTGTCCGCCTGAAATCATTTGCCAGACCCACGTCTTCCTTTCATCTCGCAGAATTCGAGTCTGCAATTGCGCCGATAAAGCTTTGCCTTTGCTTTCCGGCCCTCGAAGGAACTTCTTTCCTCCGGGATTTCGCAAAGTTATATTTCACTTACACGTATGTCTGACTTGTATAATTATCTCCTCTCGAAATCATTCGCCAGGCCCGCGCCTTCCTTTCATCACGCATAAAACTTTTAAACTGTAGCTAAAGTGGCATGCAACCATGGAAGATTAAATCCTCTACTTTGTAGGTAGCCAATAAACTTTTTTCACCTAGAATTCCAACAAGCTCTCAACTAGGCTTTACAGGCTAAAACCGGGCAATTTCCCTTGCCAATCCACCTTGGATCCGTTCTTCCCCCGATCATTAGAGCGAATGTATGTTTAAATCGATCGATTTTACTGTTACTGACTAATTTCTCCCGTCCTTAAGTGTACGTTGTACAAAACCGACCGACCTATCGACGGAAGGAATCGTTAAAACTCGTAGAAACGCTTGAGACTATAAAGTAAGAAGGCAATTAAGCCGTTTCTATAAATAACGCCAGGCAAACATCAATTACTGTTGCAGGAGACGGGAGAGAGTGTGCGTATCGAAGAAGCCTCTCATCCATTGGGATCACCAAGCAGTCCCAGCCATGAATCAGCGAGAGCTCACCAAAATCCATCCGATCATTTCTATGGTTACGAAGTTCCTAAGCCCTGCGACGTCTTTCCCAACTCGACGAGAGTCCTGGACCAGCCAGTTAGTCCCGAGACAAGGAGACAGGATTTCTATGGGCCAACAGTCGCTTACAAGAGTCCTCGGATCGGCCCGAACGACGGCCAGCTCGCCACTGCTATTAGAAGCAACGAAAGCTACTTCCAAGTGCCGAGTAACAATCCCGGTAGCAAGTCGTTGACGGCCGAGACTACTCAAGCGGCGAGTGCCAATTCGAAGGCTGGCTACAAGTGGCAGGTTCCCCTGACGGCCAAGCCTGAGATCTCCCATCCAGTGAGTCGGCTCTGCGACACTATTGAGAGCGAGGCGAAGAGAGACTCGAGTCAGGACCAGAAGAAGCAGGAGGAGTTGGATGAAAAGGTCGGTCGGATTTTCGTCAACAGCGACAGCAACAACAACGATGCCGTCAGCGAGCTTTCACCGCGCAGCCGAGGACAGGAGGACCATAAGTGCGAGCAGTGCGGGAAGAGCTTCGTCACTCGGGCTTCTTTGAAGGTAAGGATACTTTTGAGAGTTTAAATTCGTGTGGTTTGATTATGTTTGACCGGCTTGGTGATGACTGACGAGTGCACGAGTTAACCCACTCAGGGAGAAACCTTTCCATTCTATTAATCGTCAAAATTAGTATCAGTTTGACAAGGTTTGACCATGTCTGACTAAGTTTGAATATGTGCAATGACAATTAATAAGTGCACAATCAAACCAACTTAAGGACAAGCCATTCCATTTCATGAATCGTCAAAATTAGTATCAGCTCGACTAGGTTTGACCAAGTTTATTACCTGGCCCATTTTTGGGGCCATTTTTTGCGCCCCTTTTTGGGGCTAATTTTGGGTCAAAAAAAATAAACTTGGTAATAAAGGTAATAACCTTAACAGGTGCACAGTCGTACCCACTCGGGCGAGAAACCATTCCGCTGCGCGGACTGCGGTAAGCAATTCTCCCAGCTCCGGAACTACAAGTACCACCGGAGCGTGCACGAGGGTACGCGGGAGTTCGCGGCGACCTGTCCAGAATGCGGCAAGTACTTCAATGACCGAGGCTACCTGAGCTCGCACATGAAGATCCACCGGAACCGCAAGGAGTACGGCTGCGCGGAATGCGGCAAGAGCTTCAACCAGCGGGTCGCCTACAACATGCACGTGCGCATACACACGGGCGTGAAGCCGCACCAGTGCGAGCAGTGCGGCAAGGCATTCTCGAGGAAGATGCTGCTCAAGCAGCATCTCCGCACTCATTCGGGCGAGCGACCCTACCAGTGCCAGGTCTGCCACAAAGCGTTCGCCGACAGGTCCAACATGACGCTCCACACCAGGCTACACTCGGGACTGAAACCGTACCAGTGCACGCTTTGCTCGAAGGCCTTCACCAAGAAACACCACCTCAAGACGCACCTCAACTACCACACGGGCACCAAGCCTTATTCCTGCCCGAATTGTGGCCTCCGCTTCTCTCAAAGCAGCAACATGCGCACTCACTTTAAGAAGTGCGCTTTGAACAATCCTGCGGGCCTGAAGACCTCCCTGGAGACAGCCGTTCCTGGCGGCGAACCTTCCAAGGGTTTGGTCGAGACGCAATTGACTGCGAGGACTCCGTCCGACGTCCTAACTCCACCCAATTCCGACCAGGAATCGAGTATCCTAACTCCCATCTCCAGGAGTGTTTCCCTCGATGCCGCCACTTGATTCGTGAGTGGAGCAAGCCATAACCCTTTCCACAATTGCCTTTCGGATTACCGTGTAGGTGTCCCATTATTTAATGTACTTGAGATCCGGATTTCATTCTGTATTTATGAAGCTTTCGTTTCGGGGAGGATCGATGCAGGCATTCGTAGTAGAGTTTAAGGATTAATATATGCTGCTGAGTGCAATTTCTCTAGGATTCGTCCAACTGCCAATCTGACTTTATATAGAGTAGGTTTAAGACGACGGAATATTTATGTAATAAACGAGGAAACCTGTACAAATCACACTCCTGCCTTTCGATTTAACGGTT
The DNA here is from genome assembly GCA_963675795.1 of Crossocerus cetratus. Lineage (NCBI taxonomy): Eukaryota > Metazoa > Arthropoda > Insecta > Hymenoptera > Crabronidae > Crossocerus > Crossocerus cetratus. Next base: position 7,865,039 of record OY776664.1, on the reverse strand, counting down.
CACACCTTTTGTGGAATTCCAGGATTTTTGGGGAATTATTCCAGGTTTAGGAATCAGACTCATCTACTTGGAAGCAGTTCAGTACTCAGCGATCCTTTGTACAGTGGAGAGCTGAACCTGGTATATGTTCCGGTCTTTCAGTTAGACGACGTTGATCCCAACCAGAGGACTTGGTCAGCCGGTCGTGGGTGTTGTTGATTAACGGCCCCTCTAATCGATTTCCCAAGGTATAAATCGATGGATCTAGGCCCTTTGTGAAATCGCGTCCCAGTTGCGGCCTCCTGGAACTGCCTGGGATCTTAAAAGCCGTGGCGAGTTATTACTCGACTGACCGCTACCATATCGCACATATCCTACTTCCCCAGGATCTATCTTTACTATCTAAACTCCCCGAGCCGTTAGGACTCGCCTGCCTCCTCTCGTCACTTACCATCAAGCCTTTACCGCAGTGAATTCAATAGAAATCATGGAGAAGGCGATATACGGGCTTTCGGATTCAGGCGCATTGAACCCCATCATTCGGACGTGGAACTAGATCAGTTTATTTAGTTACCATCAATACAGTGATTTAATTGGAAATTCTGGAAAGGGAATTCCAGGATTTTTATACATTTAAATTGAAATTCTGGAAAGGGTTTTCCAGGATTTTTATACAATGAAGTGAAAATGTTGGAAAGGAGATTTTACAGGATTAAGTATGAAAGGCATCGGTACATGCGCGTTGTACAGTTCGAAACGCCCTAAGCCGTTAGGCCAGGCTTACTTCTCCCGTCATTCGCAGAAGCAGCGATAACTCCTAAGAGCGCGTTCCTCTCGCTTCACCTTTTCAATGATTCGGGGGAATCCTCTAAAGGATCAAACAGTAGATAAAACGAGTCTTTGATTAGCCAGTCAGTCGAGTGAGTTTTTAAGCGAGTAAAGAAGGCGACGCTAGACGCGGACTTACGCAACCGTTAGAAGCAACTCTTGACCTCAGGTCAACAGTACACCGCGATACGATACCACCAACCTCGCTCTTTCTCTCTCTCTCTCACGCACACTCTCTCCTTTCCCGTGGCTTTTGCCAAGAGAAAAGACCAAGTACGCGGCTAATTGGCGACGCGGGATGACTCGTGGAAAGTCTCAGCCGAACGCATATAGTCGCGCGGCTAACTCTCCTCTCAGCTTAATGACAATTAGAATTAACAGATCAATTGTGCCCCGATGGAAAAAGCTGATTGGACGATGTGTTCATTTCGCCAGGGGGAAACTCTCTTTCTCCGCGCGTTCGCGTCGATCTAATTAATTAACGGATCAATTGTGCCTGGGTGGAAAAAGCTGATGGCTGGACGATGTGTTCATTTCGCCAGGGAAATTTCCTTTCCCCGGGGTTTGAGTCTACTTGTTGCTCGCTGAAGGCATGCGTTTTAATTACTTAACAAAGCGCGCGATTTATTTTGGAATAACCCGACGAATCAAAAATATCACTAATTTTAAAATAATTAAAAATTGTAAAGGTGCACTCTTATTCGGTTTAGTTTGACTTATGTTTGAATAAATCGGCGAAGGGTTAATCTGTAAATGCGAGAGGTGGTTGATGCTAAGCAGCCTTATGCAATCGATGCAATTTGTGGGCCAATCGCAGATTTCTAAAGAGAGCCAGGCAAATCAACGGGAGCGCTTGTCGGAAGATATCAACTGATAATCAGTGGAATCGTTGCCAGGCTTAAGTGAAGAAAGTCGAATTTCAATCGGGGTCGGACTGTCAGGGAACGAGCGTGGAAAGAGATCGCATGGAGAATACTGTATTATCTAGGATCTAGGATCGTACTGGTACATCTGGATCGTCCTTTTATACCAGGAATATTCGCCAAGCCGAACCTCGCTTCCCCCTCTCCCTCCCGCTCTGCTTTCTCTCGCGGCTAATGGAAAATTAACCACTACCTTGTCCCGATCTAGGATACTATTTTTCACGAGTAATACTCGTTGATATGCGTCTCTAATCATTAGACCCTGATTGCGATGGAAATATAGTTGATTGGAATGGCAAAAAATCGAGATGCTTTTTTTTTTGTTAAACCAGGCCAAATCAGAATTTATAACTTGGCACCAAATAATACAAAAGTTGGATGACTTGGGACCAAATCCTATAACTTGAACAAATGGCCCCATAAAATACACGTAAGATAACTCAGCCCACAAGTCCGCACTCGACTAATAATTGATTGAAGCTAAGCTCGCGTGTCCAGTTATGATACCTGTTCCAGCGTCCCCCGGAAGAAGCGTAATAAATCCCGTGGCACGATTGCCAAGATAAACGAGCGAACACCCATCGTAGATTCATTTCGCCCGGGGTATACCGCACTGACCTCCTGAACTCGATGATCGCGTCGAGCATTCCCCGGGAGGCCTCTCACTCCCAACCCGCCGCCACTGACCAAGTGTTGATCCTGGCCTATCAACTCCCCGAGCCCGGCGAACCCCGCGACCCAAATGCCAATTAGGAGATTTTACCGGGCGAGAGGCGCGTACATCTTAATCGGCGATCGGAGTTTATGGGGGCTTCTAACTGGCGAACGAGTCGCATTCGGGTCAGTCCGCTCCTAACTGGCTATCGCGGAACGTTTTGCCTCGTTGAATAAGGGCACCTTCCATCTACGGTATACTTGTCTAAATAAATGGCATGATCGAGGCGAAGATCGAGGTGAACAGTTTAACTGTGTTGGAATTTCATTTCACTATTGTTTATAACACATTTTGGTTATTATTTGCAAATACTCAAGATGGATTTCAAAATCGAGCCCACAAATAAATGAAGATTTAATTTAAATCAAACTATTTCTAATAAGTAACAATTTTAACTGGATTTTAACTAAAGTGTCAACCTTTAGTGAATGATGTAGAGTGAAAATGAAGTGGACAAAATATAAAAAGGAATAATTGTAAAATAAATCCTGTTTGAACGTTTGAAGTATCAAGATACACGTGAGTTCTACGACTCTCGAGGGACTCCTTTGTAGAAGCAATCTGTTCGGATTAGCAGAGTCGAGTTCCCCGTTCAATTAGAGACTGTGTCCCGGAGAACTAGAGTGAGTGCGGAGATTTGTCCGCGCGACTCTCCACTCGGCGTTTCTAGCTGCGCGATGAATTATTCAGGGGGGTTTGGATTAATTATCATTGGGAAAGTAGGAGCGGCGTACACCGAATATCCTTCCAATGTCAGCGTAATGGGGAAAGATCGAAGTTATCTATGACTTTTGATCGACGACCTCCATGGAGATCCGCTGGAAATGCGCTTGCTGGATTTAACTCGGTTGCAAGGTGAACGGATATACCGCTACTGTGATGAACGATTCGCTCTTCCTCTCTCTTTCTATGTAGCAACCTTTCTCCAGGCTCTGCTGCTCGGAACCTGGTGGATTTGTTTCCAAATGCGTTCGACCAGTGTTTTAACACCGTCGGCATCGAAAGCAAAAGTGTCTCATCGAATCTTTGAGCAATCAAATACAATAAGTCCCGTGCATAATTTCCTCGAGATTCGGGCATCCGAGAACCTGTTAGAATCGATTAAAATACTACCCAACTCTTGACACCTCTGCAATCGAAAGCAAAAGTGTCTCTTATCCAACCTCCAGTCCGGTTTTTGGATAATCAACTACATTAATGTGCTGTGCATCACTTTCTACGGTCAAACCAGTTTTCGAGTTTCGGTTAAGGCCACTCACCGGGGCCACTTGTGAAATCCGATTTTTCGAAGATCGATGGCTCCCTCCAATCCCGTCCCACGAAAATGGCAATCCTTGCAAACTCGTTTCCTCCCGCCTGCAAAAGGTAACAGATGCGGAAATAGTGGTTTTTAGAGTGTTTCTTGTCCTCAGTTATTTACAGCTCATTCCGAATGCGGACACCTGACATTTCTCACTATCTCCGATCTCCCGTCACCATTGTAATCGAAGGCGCTCACTTCTGAATTCATTCGACCCCATTGCCACTCTCAAAACACGCGCTCCAATGACATTAGGAACCCGGTAGCATTCTCGAGCGCCCGATCCAAAGACTCCGAATCGCTCCGATTGGCAGACAAGCAGCATTAGGAATCCCCGACACTAATCTCAGAGAGCACCGTCACGTTTGACGTTTTAATCGCTCCCATTAAATCCTCCACTCTCAGCTGTCCGCCGAAACAATACTCTATACCTTGCCCCGATTTAAAATATGATTTTTCACTAGAACCCTGATTTGAATTGCGGAGAATCTAGCATTTTTGGCAAAATTTTGAATTCAGAATTCATAAATTGGTACCAAATCATAGAAATTACATAAATCGCTTGGATCGACAGACAACCAACATTAGAAATCCGCGCCACGAATCAGAAATCCCCGTCAGCTTTGACGTTTTAATCGCTGCCGTTAAATCCTGCGCTCTCGACTGTCAGCCGAAACAATACTGTTAACCCACATCTCTCACTGACTCATCCGTTCTCCGAGAGTGGAGCTCTCTCTCTCTCTCTCTCTCTCTCTCTCTCTCTCTCTGCTTTCTGTATGCTTTTAAGGTCGGTTTCCTCTGGGAGTTCAACCTCTGAAAAGCCCCCGGATTTCGATTAATCGTTGTCACTCTCTGCTCCCAATGTCCCCCGCCGCTCTCACTTTGCAACGCGCTCGCCCAGCCGCGCGTTGATGCCGAGATATGCACTGGCCATTCTCGAAACCGGTCCGGCCATCTTTTTTGCCCTCCCATTAGTCTGCCTCCTTGTTCTCTTAGGTGTTGGGTCAATGGGTGACATAGTTTGCCAAGTATTCCATTAGCAACCCCCGATTTACCTGCGGTTGAGTCAGCATCTTTGACTTTTAGTTACATAAAACACCTTATTGCTTTATTAATTAAGGAATTATTTGTCTACTATTATATTAACTGATAGTGAAGAAATATTGAAGTGAATTATTTATTAATTATTGAAAATTGATAATTAATCATTTAAATATACTTAAATTGAAAATAAATATATTATTAATTAATATATTACTGTTATGATTGTTCATAACCCACCAAATGTGTAACAAAACACACCAAATGCACCAATTGCGCAAAACGCCGGTAATTTCAACCTTAAAGAATTAATTGGACCCAATGAATCTCGGTTTTTCGGGGGGAAAAATGGTTGATTGGTGGAATTACGCAAGAATTTTGATTCGGTGCAACGACGTTCAATTAAGTTTCACTTTGCCGTGCCCCCCCGGCTATATTGACTGGCGAGGCGAAGGCCCCGAATTCCGCCCGGGCAGCCTTGACGGTAGACGCGATAATTAAATTATTCCCAAAGATACATATCGCTTAATAAGGATTATGCAATCGGCGCGAATACGAAGTGGTACGGGTGCTAGTGGCAGGCCTGCTTCCCGCCGAGTGAGTTGTTGTGCCTCCCAGGGCAACCTGTCCCCGAGTACAATTGATGGCACGCACTCCCCCAGCATCGCCAATCCGTTCCTCTGGTGGAATAGTTTGTCGAGTAACTCGACTGGCTAGGATTTCTCGATGGATCATTTTGGAGTCTGATCGGGTATCAGTATTTAAAGTATGTTTAAAGGTATTCCTTTACCTTAAAGGGAGCGAGAATTTAACAGGCGGATTACCAGGGATTGGAGTAGTCTTGGAGAATGCCAGCTGTCCTCTCAGGCTAATCTATGGGAAGAGAGAAGCCTTTCCTTACCCACATACTTTTACGACTTCTAACCCATTGTTTCCTCTGCTTCCTTATTGTAAAGGACTTTCTCAGATTAGTACTTGAACAAGAGCAAACCTGGTTTTCATACTAAAATCATTGTTAATTGACAGGTTTGGAGGATTAACCAGGATTTTATCTAGGAATCAAGAGGAAATAATTATTATTTTTATTAACTTGCATAATTTATAAATGCATAATTTGTAAATGATTAATTAAGTATTAGAAATGAATACTACTAGCTGCGTGAAAGGACTAGAAAATAGTCGAAGTAGTCACGCCGGACCATAAAAGGCGAAACCGCACACAGTTAAGGGCGGTCGAGCGCACTCTACTCCGATTTCCCGATTCTGCGGTCTCCGCGACTACACTTTAACTACCACCTTCCTCCGCATAATACCTCCGGGGGAATTTAAGCGTAAAATTCGCGGAGATCGAGCGAGTCTGATTAGCCATTTGCCAGAGCGGCGGAACAATTAAACCGGCGAGTGAGCAGGAACAAAGCAATCGGCGTGAATCGGTGGAAGTTAATAACAAGTTTACGCTTAGCATCTCGATTGGGAAAGAAGGGGAGTCGAGTCTAAACTCTATCATCGCCGCCAATCGTGTTTACCATTAAAGCAGCGCGCGCCAATGCGAAATTCACAATTCTAGCGCGTGTATCGCGGGGCATTGTGGGATTTTTATTAGTTTTCGAGATCTTATTTTAAAAAAAAAATAAGAACTTTCATACGTCGATGCAATGAATGTTAACGGTACAAGCATCGGCCAGTCGGAAGAGTAACCGAGGAGCCGATCACAACAATCGGGAAGCTGGATATCAATTATTTATGAGGATCAGTGGACTAGGAATCTGAGTGGTAATTGTTCCACTTCTCACGAGGCCACCAAACCACCCACGACCAGACTCCAATTACTCGATTGGAGCAAGTCGCGACTTGGCGAGGATTGATTTCTTTATTTGACGAGAGAACTTCATTCGCTGGTGCGCTCGCTCGAGTCTTCAATGACTCAATTGGGACCCTGAAACCACACTCAGACGTCAGATGACAAAGAAAGCGATTATTCTTATAGAATTAGAAGAATAATTCATGATCATAATAATCCCGAAAATTTACGAAATTCTTGATAATATGAGACGTCTGCTTTCGACAATGTTTAGTTTGTGTAATCCGTCAGGAGTGACTAATTAACCAGGCTCAGAAGTCAGATCGAGATAAGAGAGATTTGAACGCTCCACTTGGTACAGGACCTTGTTTTTATTATAATTAAGAGGCGCAACCCTGCTGACTTTGACGCATGTTAGGCGACTGTTAGCTGTCGTCGCGTTAGTTCCTCTAATTAGTAAAACCTTCACCCATGCAAATTAACCTTCGCCAAGAGGCTTGTCCGATTTGGAATGAATTTTGGATCCGCGCCATCAGCGAAGAGCAAAAGAGGCGAATATTAACCGGCGTGTTTGGCGCCGTCTGTGGAATTTATTAATCCTGTAATTCCGCACCTTTCCTGGAAGAGGATGAAAGATCGGGTGTAAAAAGTAGGCGGCCCATTAGCTTACAGTTATTTGTCAGCGGCTCGTCAAGTCCGTTGACTCGACATTCCGCCCAATTCCTCTCTCGCCGATTCATTAGTCCAAATTTGCCGGCTCGAAATTTGTCGAGTAAACACGCGATACAATCGCCGACTCTTCCTGGAAGCCAAGTTTAACTCGCATATTTATTAGCGGAATAGGGATTTTTTATTGCTTAATTTAGTGGCTTTTGGATTCGCCTGGTTTTACTATAAATTCTACATTTTTTGCCTCAGGATTTAATATATTTATATTATATGTATTTAATATTAATTAGGATATAAAAATTGATGTCAACTAATCCGAAAGGGCAAACTGGGATAAGGAAGTGTCAGTTTCCCAATAAGCAGTTTTAAGTGTTTTAACTCCAACCTACGCGTGTCACTCCAATTGATCCAGTTAATCGGCACGATTTCCAATGTTTATTCCCAGCTAATACTCCGCGGTAATACGTGCTCTCCGAGACCAATTACAAAGTCCTGCCTCCGATATGACGCTGATCACCGCCCCAGAATTATACCCGCTCTCGAACGCAATAATTAAGCCTGGAAACGGCCTCGCGCGCCAGTGCGCTTAATTACCCCGAGCCGCGCGTCAGTATATGTACCTACCTGGGTATAACCCCCGACGGCGGATCTAGGAAAAGTTCACCGCGGCAAAAGGATATCGCCCGCGATCGAAAGTTCAGAGCGCGGCCAGAAAAGGAACCGGCACATCGCTCTCGAGAGCGAGGGCTATTTGTCGGGATTTCATTTGCCGTTTCTTATAGGCTGATTCAGTTGTCTTTCGATCGATCTAAAATCGATTCTAGATTGCGGCCAGTTAATCCTGCAATTTTGTGTTTTATAAGGAATTTAAAGGATTCGGCGATAAATTGGATAATAATTGACTGTGATTTATAAATGAATGTTACCCAATTCTGTACATTCAACCCAAATAAAATTTCAATTGATATTACAAACTTCATAAAAATCAATCATTCTATTAATAAAATTTTTCTTCGAACTTTGTAAATTCAATACACAACCAACATTTACAGTGAATGTACAGAACACCAGCACATAAGATTAAAAGCCAAGTGAATCAACCTGCACAGAAACTCGCGGATTGACCGGGTGCGTGGACTCGCCGCTAATATCCTGGAAAAGGCAGACAAATAACGAGCGTACAGCGCGTGTAGTATTACTATGCGAGACGGAGTTAAGCATGCGCTATTATCCCTGAACGAAGTAAATCCCACAAATGTCTGCCAACTTACGCGCCTCGACGATTAACTCGCTGATTTACGCGCGTGCGCCATACTCGCCCCTCTCGTTACCGGGGATACGTATCACCGGCGATATCCTGCTCGCAGCCTCCTTTTTTCTCGGGATCAGATAATCCCGGGCGAGGATTAATAAACCGGCCGGGGCTTTCACTGTTTCGTCCGGAAGACATAGAAACCCAAGTGAATCAGGCGAATCCTATGAGATCGAGTGTGCAAACATCCTATTGAGACGCGGAAAGATTTCCTCGCTTAAGAAGCTAATTAGTCCAATCACATTGGAATGATTCGTGAAAATCGTATTCGAGATACAAATACTAGGAGAAATTGGATAAATTGGTACCAAATATTACAAGTCGAACAGGTTGGTCCATCGAATATAAGTTCCATAAATTGGTATCAAACAATGAAAATTGGATAAATTGGCACCAAATAATGAAAAATTGATAAATTGGTACCAAATAACCGAAATTAGATAACTGGGTACCAAAAATAGGAATTGAATAAGTTGGTACCAAAGAATAGAAATCGTATGAGTTGGTACCAAATAATAGAAATCGGATGAATTGGTACGAAAGAATAGAGATTGGATAAGAATCCGATGGAATCAGGGACCATTAGTTCCATTATGTTTCTGGAGTTCGGAGCTCTGGAATCCTCCCGGTGATTCTAGAGTGCGATGCTCCGATTCCGAGATTTATCTGGAGATCTGCCCAAGGAGTTACGGCGCACGGGCTAATTAGCCGGGTGATTTACACGGTGTTACGTTTTGGGTAACCCTTTCCCATGATCTCTTGGTATGTCGAGTACTTGGAGAGAAACGTGCGTGTTAATCCCGCGGGACAATTAACTCGGATGAGTCCACAGCTGGAGCTGGAGGCTGCGATGTTAATGGTACATAGCACTTGTCGCCCTTTACTCGGCCTGACTTCTCTTTCCTTGGACTAGTTACTGACCTGGTTTAGGAGACATTTACAGTTTGCAACTGTTCTTTTGTAGGAATTACTTTTCTTTCAATTAGCCTCCTAATTTTTGTATATTTTTAAAATTAAAAATCGAATAATTAGACCGGGAAATATTCAATATTTGTGATTTTAAGGAATCACTTGAAACATGACTTCCAACAGAAGACTTTAGACATACTGACAACTGAAAGAGACCTGGAAGTGGTGAATCGCACTGTCAAACAGAAGGAAACGCGACTAATGATCTCGTTAGTCAGAGTTCCTATTAGGAATTAAGGCGGAAAGGAAGGTATCCGTGACGAATCGAACGGACTCCCATCCATTGTCTCGGGGAGAGATTCCTGTAAGGTCAGCTCTGACTGTCTGCGCATAACTCGATTAATGAAACAAGCTAGAAGGGTACAGGCACGCCATTGTTTCGCCAGAGGGCAGATACTAACTGGGAATAATAGAACTTTGTTCCTTAGAACAGGCTTCTTAATTCCCCCTGCACCAGTTGCGCCGCGGGCCAATGTAATAGCAGAGTACACGCGATATCTCGCAATCGTAATGTCCTATGACAGGAGCACACGATCGGTTGAGCCAGGTTCCTTCTGCGAACAACTTTCCAACTACAATTCCTCGCTCGCGTTTAGTCTCGACGCTGGAAGTGTCAAAAGTTCCGGGTTTCATGCTCAATCCAGCTACTTCCAGATTTCATACGAAATTTGGATTTGGTGCCAAGTTTGGTATGAAAATCGCAAGTGTCGAACTTGAAGGTTTGAGGTTTAATTAGTGATTTCCAAGTGACAAGAGTTAGGGCGATCGAGCGAGCCTTTGCGGAAAGGACTGGCAAAGGTGTCCTTTCACCCGGGGATGCCTTGACATTTGCGGAACGAGCGCGATCGAGAGCCGTCAAGTTACATATCTTCCCTAGGATTGCGTCCAGAATTCAAATCTCCGGATCTATCTATCTTCGCGGAGAATCTCCCGGGGAATACCTGGAGCACCAGGATTCTGTTGGTTTCCCACCATCTGTTCTCGAGGGACATTCCATGGGTTCCCGTTGGGACTAGCCTCGGGTGAGCTATCTCCGAGAGATCAAGTGTGAAAAGGTCCTATCAAGACTTGGATTTCTTCGGTCAAGGCTCGCCCTCTCAACAGGAATCCTGGAATCATAGAAAAGGAACTAATTAGTCTGGTCCCATTGGAATGATTTATGAAAATCATATTGAATGTACAAATAACATGTGAGGTGAATGAGTCGGTAGCAAAGAATAGAAATTGGATGAGTTGGTACCAAATCATACAAGTCGAATAAGTGGCAAATAATATTCCGATGGACTTGACGTAAGTTTGATTAGGGGAAAAGTGAGATCTCAGTCCATCAAGTTTTTGTTCGTCCAGCTGATATTCAAGATCGAATTCGACTCGGTTCGTCCAAGTTCGACTGGTCGAGCGCATAAGATTCCAGTCCATTAAGTTTTTATTTCCACTCGGCTCTCGGGCCTGACAGTCCATTTTTCTCTGCACTTTTAGCTGGCCGGTAGCTCGCGTTTATCGTCCTGATTGATCCTGTCATTGGTGGAGTGGAGTGCGGTCCGGTCAGTGTTATGAAATGGGAATACGCCGCGCGCGGCTGTGTATCGCACAATGAGATTTATGCATCCTGATCGGATATCTCCGCAATTAATCAAAGATAGCAGGCTGACGCAAGCTCGCTAATCCGCCGGACAGGACGAGTGTAGAAATCAATTGGATTGTTCACCAGGAAGCAGCGCCAGTTAATGCTCCCCTCTGTTATTTCGACGAACCACCTCAAAGTGATATGTGCGGTTTGAGAAATTGCCGCGGCGGAACTTGGAAAGTGATCGCTGTCCCAGAGCGATCGGCTACTTATTGGTAATGATAGTAACAGTGATTGGTATTGATTGAACTTTTTCTCTGTCCGATAATCGATTGACTTGGTCCCCAATGCTAATTAATGGCTAAATCATAATTGTTTCTATAAATGTAGGTCCATTTATTAGAATAAACAAAACTCAAAGTTATTATTATTACTATTGCGAAAGAACACAATAAAACAATTATTAAATTAAGTATAAATAGTGCCCGCTTTTCCAATTTTCCGGGACAATCATCCAAAAAATGGACTAATCAAAGAACTTTCTGTATATCGCGGAAGGATTAAATCGAGGCGGACTTTAGTGCCGCGGGACTTGCATTCCGCGAGAGCCGCGCTATTCCGCGCAGCACAATTCGCACGGGTTACTGCACCCAATCCCATCGCAAGTGCAGAGTATGGCCGGTGGAGAAAAAAATGGTCTGGTATAAAATTAAGCTGCAATCGTGAAGCCTAGATACTCGCGGAGTGAAACGCATCTCGTAGAAGGCCGCTCTCATTGTAGCAGAGGTTGTCCGCCGCCGGAGAGATCGTTGCTACACCGAGTGGCAGGATATCGGTTTAGTAGAAACCAAATGCCAAATGCTGCACCAAATTACTTGAGTTGGATTAATTGGTACCAAATATTACAAATTGAATTAAAATTGGTACCAAATTTTACAAATTTGATGAGTTGGTACCAAATAATACAAGTTGGACATATGTTGGTACCGAATAATACAAGTTGGAACTGAAATTGATTGGTTTTAAAATAATAAAAATAATAAAAAGAACCCTTCTCAACTCCCAAGTGAAATCCGATCAACTTAGAATAATTCAAGAAATTCATATCTAACAAGGAATCTGGATTGAAGGAAATAAAGAAACTACGAGGTAATTTTTCGAATTCAATGCTTGTTAAACAGTGTCTTATTTACTGGAATCCAAAGGAGAATCCCTGAGCGTAGCAAAAGCGGTGTCGAAGCTTTACGATCATAACTGCAGTAAAACGTTACAAGCCATTTGAGATCCGCCGTAAAATTGGGTGGTTTACGATGGAAATTAATTATTACCACCGACAGAATTTCCTCCATAATACTAAATAATCCCGTGATTCAAAACTGACGCGATTCGCGTGTGACTTCCAGGAAATACCTGTCTAGTTCGAGCAAAGAAGTTGCACCAAGTATTATACCAGTGTCAATAAATACTTAATTGGAAATGAAATAAATCAGCGGACTAGATAACTCGACACTTTAAATATAATTGTAATTAAGATATTAGAGGCAGGTTTCTCCAGGAACAGATGTTGGATCTTCCATAGCTGGGATTCCTCCAGGTTCTAGTAGAATATTCGATTTTATGATTCCGTCGTGGCGTCTTTCGTAGGATGTTCCGTCGGAGGCGAATTCCCATTCATAACTATCCGCTCAAGCCGGCAATTTCCTGGTGCTAAAAGTACACGATAAACTGGCGATGATCACGAGAAATGTCGGGATTTCCAAATAAATGTCAGCTTCTAAATGTTCATTTGCGAGTAAATTATGCTTTCCCATTATGCGAGTGCGCAGCGAAGGCAAAAGTTGCAAGGAAGAGAAAGAATTAGAAATTAAGTCAAGCACACTTGACCTCCATTCAATCAAGGCTAAACTGGTTCCAATCAATTCCGATTATTGCGGCTGATCGAGCAGGACACCTTTGCAATTAGCAGGTACACGAAGCAACAGTGGCTGAGTGATCTAAGAAATGGCATATTCTACGCCTGAAAAAAGGTGAAAGAGCTACTTTGAAAGTTAGAACATTTCCTGTTGGAATGAATATATATATTCAGGCGAGGATTGCTCGAGGGTCAGTCCACGTCATATCACTTTGATTGAAGCATTAATTCCTGGGATTTAATGAACTACTTTGTATGCTCGAAACCACACAGGTCTGCGGGCCTGCAATTTTCACGTAATCTTGCACGTGTTCAGCCCTTCCATGTACCAGCCTTGATTGCCATCGAATATATTTTCCCACCTGTCCCCGTCAACTGTTGGTCTCCTCAAACATTCACTTAGTTTCATAATTGGTAATTACTAGTTATTTATGGAAATCGGGGTGATTTCATTTCCGAGAAATCAAAAATATATTAAATCGAGTTTTTTCTAATATTTTATATAATACTTAGTATAATAATATGTTTCACGAAATCAATCATATATCATTCAATGTTCGATCAAACCGGTCAATTTCGGGATTAATAGACTCCAGCGATATTTGCATGAAAATTTGCATTTTAATGATTAAGTATTTGTAATCTGCATAATTTTAATATTTGCAAATAATTATACTCGACCGGCAATTACCTATACTCGCTTGAATATATAAGGTTCAGCGATATTTGCATAGCTAGAATAACACGGCGAGGTGAATGTTGCACTGCTCATCCTGAGTGGCTGGCAGGGGGGGCAGCAGTGAAAGTTGCAGGATGGGGGACTCGCGGAATCCGCTCGCCTAAAAGTCAGGACAAATTGAGGGTACGTTATATTTACTAAAATAACACGTTGCCAGTGCCGAGCACTGATTATATAACCGATATCTGACCCGTTCAGAGAGAGAGAGAGAAGGAATCACGGTAACCACCTCTCGAAAACTGGTTGTCCACGCACTGATCTGGAACCACGGGCAAGGCTTCCAAACACAAACAAACTCTCTGATAATACTCGTTTTCTTCGCTTTTTTCCGACTTTTTATTCGCATCGCCGATGCAAATTCCACTGGAATGTAAACAAGCAGTTATATTTGTTTCTATTAATAATCTCAAAAAATTGCCACTTCACAAAAATTGTAATTATAATAAAAAGCAATTTACTACTTGTTCATCGAACTTGACCAAAAGATAGCAAAGCAGTAAATCTGCCGTGTCGCAAAAATCATCTCCCATTCATCTAGAATCAGGCTCGATTGCCAAACTGCGCGGCTTCATTATTAAGCAGACAGATCTTCCAGTTGTAAGAGGAGTTGCGCAAAGCTAACGAGCGAGAGAATCCGGCTTAAGGAACCGACTGCACACTTTTGCCAGTCTTTCATACCCGGCTAAATGGCCATCGAGGATTACGCGGCGGCAAGTGCTCTGCGTACACCGGCGAGGAGCGTGTAATCGGCTTCCGCTCGCGCGACGCTAATCAGTAATGCAATTAGTCGGCTCGCTTTCAGCCTAATCGATCGGCGCACTCGAGAGAAAACCACGCTTTTTCCTTCCCGCCGATGATTGATGAGCACCGCGAATTTAATGCTGCAGACGTTCCAACTCTCCTGCCTTTCTAATGCGAGCCTTCTCACGCTCCCAGTTTCCCTCCTCTTGTTTAACATTATTAACATTATTAACAATTGCCAATCTTTGTTCTATATTTCTATGCATCTTTCAGTGGTAAGTACACATTTGTGCGAAACTGAGAAACCTACTCGAAAGGCGTGACAGAGACAAATGTTGAATAATTTCATAATAATAATTTAGGGCAGAATCGCCGATTAACAAATTATTGGTTCGGCACCGAATTCGGCCGGGCGCCTTTTTGCCCAGCCGATGTGGGTGGCGACGACATTTGCATGGCTTCCTGCGACTAGGAATTAGGAGCGAGTGTCGGGCCAAATGAAATTCGGGGCGTGGTAGTAATACAATCGTCATTACCATTCGTTCTTATCGCGCGCTTTGCATGATTTATTCGCTCTCCCACGCGCTACCAACAAAACTTGCCTCCTCGATGACTCGGCTCTTGCTCCCGGGATAAACGGCTGTCAGATAATTAAAGGAAGTCGCCGTCGGTGGTGCAAGTATGATTCTATTACGCTTCGAATTCTATTCTCGGCTGGAATGAGAATTGGAGTATTTATTAATTTAATATTAATTAGATAAGTTGGTACCAAATACTAGAAATTGGGTAAGTTGGTACTAAATATTATAAATTGGGTAAGTTGGTACCAAATATTAGAAATTGGATAAGTTGGTACCAAATAATCCAAGTTGGATAGAATCGACTATTATCTAATACTGTTCTCCAATCCCGTTCTCCACCTGCTAATAAGCTCCAACTCCTGAAAGAAAGGAAAGAACGTATTAATAGACACACGCACGCACACGTGTGCACTGAAAAATGTTCATTGGACGTGCATCAACTGACATTCAAACTTACTTTCGCCTCTTCAATTCGAGATTGCGTTCCAGCGCTGGAACTTACAGCACTGGTCGGACCAGTCTCCCCGGCTACTCCGGCGAATTACACATCGTCAACATTCGCTCGAACCTCTCCCCTGCCTTAATCAACTAATATTCCGAATTCCCTCGGACGCGCCAGAGATTAGTCAATTGGCTTTTCCGCGACTTGAATTCGATGGGTAGAATATGCCTCGGCGAGTTAGCGATCAGCAGCCGGTGTGTTGCGGCGTATGTAACCGGGCGATCGTGCGGCTTATCGAGGCCGATATCGATATGCAATATCGCTTGCATGCATCCGATGCACGCGTCAGCTGGGTGAACGTCTCTTGCCAGTGGCCGAGATGCTGCAATCGGCTCCTCTCGCCGCGGCGCGGCACCTTCCCATCTCTCATTACTCCGGCACCTTCTACCGATGGAATCGAGCACCCGTCATCCCGCTCCAGACGCCAGTACTGAGATTCGACGATTTCTTGCCAGGCGCATCACGATTTTACTCATTTCTCGACGGTGTTGATTTAAGCGGGTATCCTGCCCTAGATTCTAAGGTTATTCGTCATTTTTGGGATTTTATTGTTTAAGTCTATGATTTCGTACCAACTTATTCAATTTCTAATATATGGTACCAAATACTGTGCAACTTCTGGTATTTATTTATTCAGCTTCTATGATGCTTATATTGTTCGGTTATTGCTGCTGCACGTGTGTGTCAGATTGGAGATTTTTTGCAAGAAAAATGCGTTTTTATAAAGACAGTCAAAGTTACATTTTATTTTAAGAGCTAAAAGAGCAGCACTGGAAGCATCCAGTAATTATGATTTGGCAATTAGAAAGTTAAGCTTTAAAATTCCCTAAAGGCGGTATAACTCAAGCGAATCTCTTGATTGGATTTTTGGCGAAAATGCGCAATTGGACGACTGGGCATTTGTTCGAGCGAGAAAGTGTTGCTGCCATCGCTGATCGAGAGCGGCCATGGAGCAACGGCAGATCCTCGCGCCTCGGCATTTTGAAAGGGGACTTGAGCAAGCGATCATCGATGATCCGACGGTGAATCACGCGCAATGGTAACTGTTGTCTCACACCGATTATCCGCAGATTGGTAATCATATCACGTCTCCAGTCCGGTTCCCGCGTCTCATCGGCCGCTCGCGTAATAATCCCAACTTTCCTCGGCGAACTGCTAATTGCACATTTCGATCTCATAATTCTTCGGTTTTTGCTTTAAACGGTCATTAATAAAAACTTAATATTTTGAATTTAAAAAGGTCAATTTTGAGAAGCCTGTATATTCCTATGTTATTTGACTTAGACTACTGTACATACAAAAGGTCCCCGATTAGCGTTGAAATAGCAAACTTTAAAAAAACAAGTCCGATTACTCCGATTTTTCTTTAAAAAGAAACCAAAACACATCGAAATGACTCAAAGCCGCGAACTGCAGCTGTTGAAAGACTAGAGCCATAGCTCCGGACAATATTTCATACAAGCAATGTCAAGTTAGCCGGCGATAGCGATCGGGATTGGGTGGCAGTGTCTCCTGGGGCCAATACGACCAGGCTAATTTATGACAAGTGTCCTCCATCAGATCGGAGGTCTTTCTTTCTCGAGCTATCACTCCGATGATCGGCTGTTGCTGCGCTCCGGATATATAAAAGCGGCCCAATCGGGGCCCGGCTATTAATAACGCGTCGATCAAAGTCATTCCTCTTTTCAACAGCTCTCAGATTCTATCTTTCTGCGCGCTTTGTCCGAGAGTGCGGTGAGAGGTCGTCTTCGAGCGCGGATTCTCCTAATGCGCTCGACGCTCCAGGTCAATTAGGTTGATTCGCTGGGAAAGAGTGGCTGCTCGCTCGAGAGCCTCTTTTGCCTTTTACTCTCGTTCGGCGACGAGATACGTGTCGGCATCCCGACGAGTACACTTGAGCGCGCTCGGCCACCACTTTTTTGCGCCGATTCCTCGCCGGCAAACCGGTACGCACTTTCGATTTTCATCCGGGGGATCCTTCGTCCTTTAAATCCTTTTGAAAGGGAATCTTTTTCATTCAGATCTCCTTACGTTTTTATTGAATTTATATAGGAAGTGTTTCTGTACAGATAAAACAAAGCAAATATTCATTTCAATTCATATAATTCATTTAATTAAACTAAACTCAACTAAATTGAATTGAATTAAAAGTTAAATCAAAATGTAATTTGCATTTTTGATTTATAAGTTGAATCGAATCGAATCAAAACTTTAAAGATAAACATTGAATTGAATCGTAATTGGGATGAAAGGTTGAAAATTGAAAGTTGAAAATTGAAATTTCAAGGAAAGTGACCGCTTCCTTGTTCTCCAGAAGATAACACGCGAAGATAAACTGTTCTCGTTGCACTCGTGCATTTCCTAGGTTGGCCAATATCGGCAACTCTTCATCGAACGCCATCAAATTACACGTTATCTCGGCACTCGCATTCCCCGCGGAGCTCGCTCCGGGCAAAAGAACCCGGGCTCTCCCGCAATTAAGTATAACTGTCGACGGAGAGCGGCGAGATTTAGATCGGCGGCGGGGCCGCGCCGAGTGAGATTGCAAGTGCATCTGTGCCCGGCTGGAAAAAGGATTAGTGATAGGCACAACCCGTTGCCAGGGGGGAGAAGAGGGCAGAGCGTGGACAGTATCTGATAGGGATATTGCTCGCGATCCTGGGCTCGGGCTCCTCTTATCGACGTACATCCATAATGTCCAATTAATACCGCAAGTAGAATCGCAATGATAGCCGGGTTAGATTTTATCGGGCATTCACCTAACGGTAAAGCCAGTCTATGCTTCCTTCGGTTTCTCCGTTGCTGTTGCACATGTGTACATAGTTCGCACATTTTTTCCACGGAAACTTATCCAATTTATATAATATGGTACCAACTTATCCAATTTATATAATATGGTACCAAGTCATCCAACTTGTATTATTTGGTATCAAGTTATCCAACTCGTATTATTTGGTACCAAATCGTCCAACCCATATTATTTGGTACCAACTTATCCAATTTCAATTATTAGGTCGCAACTTATGCAATTTCAATGAATTGATCCCAAATATTGTGGATGAATAATAGTTTGGATGAAACCACCAACGAGCCAATCACCGCGGGACGCCAAGGCGTGGAGTAAAGGAAGGAGATTGCGAGGCATGTGCTCGATCAAAATTAGCCGAGCCGTGAACGCGCACCGGGTGGCGGCTCGCGCCAAAACCCACCTCCTCCTGCCGATTAAAACCCAACCAAAAAAAAAAAAAAGGAGGCACACACAGTGTCGAGGGTAAAAAATACCGAGTTTCACCGACCCAGATACCCGGATTGCCATAATCTCGGCATTGAGCCGCGCAGACACCTGGAAGAAAGAAATCCCTGCAGAGCGTCGCATCTGCCTCGAGCCGAGGCGCGGCAGCTGCCCCTTCGACACAGTTTTCGCGTTAATTAACATCGGCCAATTTGCCAAATCACGTAACCCTTTTCCTCTCGGCGGACGCGCTGCCGGTGTCTTTTTTGCGCGCGCACTCGGCGCACCGCGCGGCGGAAGAGGCGCGGAGGTTTATTATTGGCTGATGGATTCGTATTACATGGTCATCATCCTTTAATCACACTCCTTTCTTCTCCCCTCGCGCCCTTTTTATCCGTGCGCCCTCTTTACCGGCTACCTTTTAACTCCTCGAAAGTCGGCTTTTTCGTGCGAGTCTTCCGCCATTCGTAGAGGACGCGCGGCCCCGTCGTCTTCGTCTCTTTAGACATTCACCACCCGGTCGAGGTTGCTCCTCTTGCTCCTTCGTTTCTACATATCTCGGCCTGGCGCGCTGATCTTATTTTATTGCTGCCAATCGAGCTGTCAGTCGTGCCTCTGTCACTCTCTCTTTCCTGTCGGCGCCAGGACTCCGCTCCCATTTATTAATCGCTACTTAGTTCCCTTACAAACTCCTTCCCTTTAAGGGGATGCGAGAGAGTTGATCTCGTCATTTTTTCAAACAGTTTTTTTTTAAACTGTTACTGTCGTTTTGGTGGTGGTCTCTTGCACAGTACTTTGAGGTATAACAATCCAATTTTCAAGAAACTATAAGACATTTCAGAGCTGCTTGATTAATAAATGAAAATATCGAGTATCCATATGATACCGACACTTTTTTTTAAAAAAGCATAAAAATGAAGAGATTAACTCTGATTATTTAGTCGGAATAGTGTTGGTACACACTGCTTACACGGAATGAAATTGGATCATCCTGCGATCTGTCAGAACCGTTTACCCCTCTTTCACCGAGTGACTCTGGCTCGGCTTCCTCGGGCGGATACGAGTCCGCCGAAACGAAAGATTTGCATAAACATAGCCCGAAACTGGAACGAGTCCGGCTGCCTCGTGTGCTCTCAAAGCCGCACCAGAGCCAATCCTTTTCGCAATCGCTTTAATATGCAAACCGAAACTTCCATTTGCGCCCGATTGCTTGTTATCTGGCTGGCGAAGGCCTAGCGTATTAAAGAAAGCCCTTCCGCCTCTCATTAAAATAGTTGGCCTATTGTGTCTCCCGCATATGCAAGTCAAATCGCTCGGGTGCGATGATATAGCCGAGGGGGGAATACACGCCGGGGATTAGGTGTCGTATCCCAGACAATACCAGGCTTAATGAACAACCAGATCCCATTACTCGATTGGTTTAATTTATTAATAGCGCTCGTTATAATGGAAACTGGCATCAAATTATATAACTTGGAGGTGTTGGTACCGAATAATATAAAAATTGAATAAATTGCTACCAAATAATATTAAAGTTTAATCAGTTGGTACCAAATGATAGAAATTGAATGAATTGGTACCAAACAATATAAAAGTTTGATCAGTTGGTACCAAATACAAAATAATACAAAATTTGAAACATTAAAGATTACAAGTTGGATAAGTTGATATCTAATGTATTAATAGACCTGGTTAATGCTTCCCCGATCTGCGTCATCGGCTTTTTATCCTCGGCTCGAGTCGACCGCTCACCGCGCCGCGATAACCAGCTAATTGATTTTTCATTCATCCGAGTAATGACGAGTTAGGGAATCACTCGCGTTGGCCGGAGCTTGTAATTAGATACTCGTAAATCCCGTGCGCGTCGAGCTACCGAGGTAAGAAAGGAGAGAAAGGATTTGCAAACGAAATCGATCTAGTATCAGAGGCCGCGCGCTCGCCCGAGCGCGGGGGGCAGAGGTGCGTTCGCCAGTATCTGCATAAATTAGGCCTTTTTTGCCAGCGGCTGCCGACGCATTACGTCTCCCGTATATTCTCTCCTATGACATATTGTGCCGCCGCAGTGCACGCGGATGTGCGCTTAATCTCCCGGGCCACACCCGAACCTCCGTTGACCGAGCCCACTTCTTCCCCCCTCTCTCTCTCATCCCTCGCTGTTATTCCTTCGCGAGAAATAACAGAGCTCATTGCCGGCTTCCGCCGAAACTATATGTACACACCAGCCAACACCAGGAGGAGGAGGCGAGAGGAGGCTGGCGCGCTTCGTCTTCTTCCGACCGGTTTCCACACGCAGTCCCATAAATATGCGCGGCGATCAACTTCCGCGATCGTTACGCATGCTTTACTAGATGCATCGGCGATTTCCTCGTTCAATTAATTTAACGGGAACAGGTATTATTAATGCGATTAATCGCCGGGAGCAGAGACGGTCAGCCGAAAATGTAAGCCGTGGAGAACATTGTGAGAGTGACGGGTAAGTGCTGGACCATTCACTTTGCGGTTAATTAGTGTCAAAGTCGGCCAATTTGTGTTATTTGATACCAACTCGTTGAATTTCTGTTATTGGGTACCAACTTACCGAATTTCTATTATTAGTTGGTACCAAGTTATCCAAATTTGTATATTTGGTACCAAATTATCCAATTTATAATATTTGGTACCAACTTATCTCATTTTTAATATTTGGCACCAAGTTATCGAATTTCTAATATATTTGGTATCAACTTACCCAACTTGTATTATTTGGTACCAACTCATCTAACTTGGATTACATAACTGAAGTCTTGAATAAACACACATAGAGCCATCAAACCGGACTGGAAGCAATGAATTAAGTCAGCTTGAGGAAACAAAGGCGCTGGGAGCAATTAATAACGCCAAGCCAGCGGACATTCACTCGGCGATATCAAGTTTCATCCGTACTCAATGGCGGAGATAATTTTCGCGAGGTTTCTCCTTGTTTGTTCCAATTAGGCGCACGACGGGCAGAGGCCGAGCAGGGAATTTAATGGGTGGGGAAAACAGATTGCGGTGTAACAGCTGTAACCGAGCGCGGAAGCGGCGATTGCTGATGCAACGCTTAATCATAGTTGAGTTTGATTTCCAATCGGCCACCGCATATGCCTGCACTCTCGGCGGATGCAGAAAAGTGGAAGGTAGAAGCCACGCGCACACACACGCACCCTGTCTGCGGAACCAGCGAGTCTCTTGGAATGCGGGAATCACGTGGTGCTGATTTTTCCGAGGAACTGGAATTTCCAATCCTGTGTCATATCGATTTATCCTTGATTCGAGTCCGAGCCGATCTTCCCAATATTGGCGTTGATGACGATTCCTGGGTAACTTAAATCTGCGATTTCTCGCATTGGATTTGAGCGCGCGGATTATGTATGTGCTTGTTTGCTCCAGGTGTATGATGGTTCGTCCGTTTTTTAGGACGGGAAGAGCTGGACACGCGCTCAAGGCGAACCGCATGCGCACCGCATGTGCCGATTAATTAGATCTTTCATTGCTATCGATGAAACAGGCGATATTATTGCATCATCGCTGGACAAGAATACATTAAATCACAGAAAGTGGTGCAACCACTTTATATTTGGTCGCTGCACGCCAGGAGTAACATCTGTCCAGCCGATACCAATCGGTAGACTGCCCATTTTTCTGCAAGTATCAATCTTAATCGTTACTTAACCAATGCCTGTTATATCGTACCACATATTGTCCAACTTCTATGATCTGATACCAATTTATCCAACTTCGATAAATTGGTACCACCTGCCTAACTCCGAATTCGCCCTATTTCCAATACAAGTCCTGAGTCCACGAGTCACCAAATCCACATTAAACCCTCGCAATGAATTTCCATCGCAAGTCACTTCAATCCCGCGGGTAATGCGACTTGGCTCGAGAGTTAATCTCAAGGATTAAGACGCGGGGAGACAGAGAGAGAGAGAGAGAGACAAAAGGCCGGGCTAAACGGTACAAATCTATCTTTAGTTCTACGTGTGGAAAAAAAGCAGGGCGGCGGGGGTAAAAAGCGACGGTAGCTAAACAACTTCATTCGATATATCCTTCGGGTGTAGTGTTACCAGTGCAACCGGCGCGCTAGGCCATATTCCCTTTCTGCCATTCCGTTGCAAAACTGGCACGGTGTTTCGTTACATTATATCCGAGTTGCATTGGCCAACGGGCCGCCGACAATTGTTGTCGGCCATTTCTCACGGGCAAATTCTACGAGGTTCGAGGCCGCCGGATTTTCATCATGCAACTTTGCGCCGAACCGAGAACGGAGACGCGACCTTTCCGAGATCAGAATGTGAGAGAGTAGTAATTATTAGCCTGGGGATTTTTGCGCAAGTGTCCGTTTTTTCTCATTTTTTGTTTGCGCAGTCTGTCAATTATATTTAGTTATGGCGAATAAATCAGTTTAATTATTTACAGTATGGAAGTAAATCGGGTGTGGCGGAATGTTTTAGGGAGTATTCCCTTCAAGATCAAATGGACGCTCTCCAAAAGATGATGGTCCATAATGAGAAACATGTAGGAGACAAGCAACCGAAATTATTTATAGAGAAGGCACGTCAGAATATTGGTGTAAGTATAGTTTTCACTCAATCAATCAATCACATTGAAACATTTAAACACTTGAGTATTTTTGGTAATAATCCGCGTTGCAGGTGAAGGAATGTTTAAGCCCAGAGAAGCTGACTCCGTTTGGAACGGTGATTTCGGAGTTACGCAACACAGTAATGAATAGTTACTGGAATAAAGAAGTCGGCAAAACGAGATACCCATTTCCCAATCTTCCTGTTGGGATGGACCTTGTCAACACGACTTTCGGGAAAAAAAGGAAACCCGGTGCGAATCATTGAGTATGTCACTTATTCCTGATTCGATGTGAGTATATAATAAATTGCATTTAATCCAGAGATTACCGTGGGCGAATTAATGAAACCGAGAATAATACTAAAAGAAGGCCTAGATAGAGAAAAAGTTCACAAAATGTATCGACTCTCCCACCACGATTACAATCCATCCGAGCGGATTAATAGAAAGTACAAAATTCCCAATTACTAGAATGCGGATTTGCATGGAAATATAATTGATTGGAATTGGATAAGTTAGAAGTTGCATAACTTGGTACCAAATGATACTTGCATACAAATCCGCAATCTATCAATAACTCTCACAATTCGAGAATGAAACCCGGTCTCGTTTCCACAGCTACAACGCGCCCTTCGACGCGAAAAGCTGTTTCGGGACGAAAGGCAGTGGCAAAGCGGACGGTTCGCGGTTAAAGAGTCGCATGAACTGGCCGATCGACGAGCCAGCCGAACCCAGGTAATGAAGCCATGAAATTCCAACTTTCAAATATTGATGGAATAATCCACTGCTATGAATTCGTGTGCAGGAGGAAAGCGAGGCTGGATATTCATATCGCACACGGCAAACCGAGCGTGATCGAAGACTACGGCGCACCCAAGGCCATTTGCGAATACTTCGCCAATGAGAAGGAATTGTGTCTTCAGAGATACTTGCAACACTTGAACACGCTCAGGCTCAGATTCAAGAAGCGCTGGCCGGAGATTCCGTTCATGGATGTTTACCAGGACTTGATAGACTTGGACAAAGTCAGTTCCACTTCTTCGCGTAGCTTTGGTCTCGTTTCTAGGTCGGGTCTTTGCAGGAGTTCGAAGGAGTACTTCCCGAGGACACGGCGTACGAAGTATTGGCGAAGTATAAGATGTCAGTGGACAAAGAATTGTTCACGCCGTTGTTGGACCTGTTGAAGTTTCGAGAGAATGGGAAAGTCAGGCACAGAGAACTGGTGGATTTGCTTAATTGGAAATGCGATCCTCCCACTTTGCCCAAGTTGAGCAGTGAGTATCATCGATCGATCGTAACAAGTTTTACAAAGTTATTAAGTTTTATTTAACCCTACCATACTCTGATTTGTTGCTAATGCCAGCTATGCCTCGGGAGTATCAACATTACAACACAGCCTACGGGGATGAGATAGGCATCGCGAATTCAATGATAGAGGAGCGTGCAGCTGGTTTACCGTCTTCCAGATGGGACTTGGCATTCACCAGCATCCCCAGAGGAGGAATCCGCTGCGATCGCGAGCACTTGGGCGATCAGACCAGGGCTTACTCTTTGATTTCGCCGAGCATTTTCACTAGATATAATCTCAGCCACGTTGACTTCTTCAAGGTATACGTCCTTTCTCACTTCTAACAAAATGTCAAGGAGGGAATTAATATATAGTTTGATTTCACATAGTCGAGAACCAAGGAGGAAATCAGGAGCATCTTCGAGAATATCGGAGTGAAGCTGGCTGACGAGAAGTTCGAAGCACTTTGGAAAGAAGCTGAGGAACGGGACGGCAGCGAGGGAGTGTGCGTGGAGACTTTCAGGGATTTGGTTTCGCAGATGAAGAACACTGTGGAAGTCAAGAAATCGTCTTAAATCGATTGTCATTATTAACTGTCTCTTCGTTTCATATAAAAACATCTTTGTTTAATAAAGTTATGTATGAGAACCTCCTCGTTAGTACTGTTTTTTTATTTTACTTTGCACACTTGAACTCGGATTCTTCTTTGCGCTGAATAAAGGGGCGACCATCGTGCGGCTATGTTCAGAGCGGTAGAAATCGGACGCAAAAGTTTAGTTCCCTCGGCCGCCATGTTACGATAGGCGGCGCCACCGGCGCCCCATTGGCGCCTATGTTCAGAGCGTTCGAAAGCAAACGACAGGCTACATGTGAAGAAATGCGTGGAACACTGTCGATTCCCATAAATTATACTAACAAAACTGTCGTGTCCTCACGTGTCCCCGTGTAATAAATATTCCTTTGGATTTCTTGGCTAACACGCTCGCGCCGATTTAACCTGTGACAATGAATACCGGCAAAACCGTGCTCTCCAAGAGCATTCTCGAGATGAAGGTGCGTTTGAGAGGTTAACCCATGCTTCCTTGTGTACAAATGAACCGAGCAGTTCTAAGTGGATCTTCTCCTTGCAGTTTATGAGGCGAACCAAGCAAAAGGTAGAACGGCAACAGTTCCAGGAGGAAGGCGAGGAATACTTTGGATCCGGCTTGACCGATCGCATGAAGAATGACTCGTAAGTCGAGTTCTGCATAAACTTAATGAATCAAGTCGAAAAATCCTTTCTAGGGTTTAGATAATGGATTTTTATGCAAGTACTGTGTAAATATCTCTGGACCTTTAAAGGGATGTGGGAGAGTTAATCTCGTTATTGTTCTGTATTATAAACAATGTAAATCACAATGAAATTCTTTCTTTAGTGACAGATTTATAATAGAACCAAGTTATGTATTCTGCGAGAGGCTAATTGATGGCAGAGTCAGTTACCAAGGCATGAATCCTGATATCGAGAAGATAATGGAGGAAGAGCAGGCGGACAAACGCAAGCTTGAAGACAAAAAGAAGGAAACTGATGTCTCTGATGAGCAGATGGTTGAGCACTGGAGAGCCTTCAGGAAAAAAGGGAAGACAATATATAAGCCTGAATTCAAGTACGACGTAAAACCTGAAACTGACGATACTAACGAACCTTCGTCGAAGAGAATGAAATTCTTAAAGCCCAAAGACTAACATCAACATTAGTTTTAGTACTCTAATAGTTTAAGGATATTCTGTACATAACTTTATTAAGCAAAGATGTTTTTATATGAATCGAAAGGGACAGTTAATAATACTAATCTATTTGAGACGATTTTTTGATTTCCACATTGTTTCTCTTTTGGCAAACCAAATCCCTGCAAGTCCTCACACACACACACACCCTCCCGTTTATGGATAGGGTGCGCCGCTGCAACTCACAATTTTTGCTACGTCGGTACTTCAGGGTGTACTAGCTGTTGGTGATAAAGGCATCCACTCGTATTGACGTAAATCATAAAAACAAAACCCTAGCAGATACATTACAATGCAAATTTTTTCATCCAAGAAATGCAAACTATAATGTAATGCCCCCTAAAGCGAAAGAAAAACTCTACGTAAAGTAATAAAGTCTTGTTTTATTAATATTCTTATGAAGGACTTAGATTAAATAAAAAAAGAATTTCCACAAAACTCCATACATCCTCGCGTCGTTGTGCATCAGCCTTTACAGCTACACGGTCAACGCACAATCGTACGAAAGTCAATGTATGCGATACAAAGCATATACGATACAATTTAAAAATTTGATCATTGCTTCGTGACAGCAAGCCGCCGTCGTACATTATTTAATATTAATGCGCTATCGTAACACTAGTTTTCCTGTAGTATCAATATGGACTACATCATAGAAGGCCCATGTTAATGTTTATATCATGTAAATGGTGTACAATGCTTGTTTCCTCTTTTTTTTTGGTTTAGTGATTTAGAATAAACACTTTGCTGTTTGTAAGTGCACTGCATGGCCTCTCTTCCTTCCGATAATTTCATAGAAAAACCTGAAACCATCTGTAAAGTGAGCACCAGCTCTCCAGCAGTCAAAATAGATACCAAAAGAAAAGTAGAGTACTCACCAACATAAATAAGTACAATAGAATTCAATACTTTCACCACATGCTGTAGTCAGAGTCTTCGTGCACAACAGTTATAAAGAATCCAATCTCAGTCAGATAAACAATGACATTGCCTGCTAGAGTCAAGTAGCAAGCACCCCATTGTATCTGTAATTCGTCACAATCATTTTATCTAATCACATTCAACCAATAACTCATTGTAACATCCACTGAACCTACCACAGGATCGTCCATAGGTGACCTTGCTAACACAATTGGAAGAGCAAAGGATGAGACTACAAATCCCATGGTAACGAATATCGCAAGTTCTAAGCATGGATTAACGCTGTTCCCTGCATCTTCTGTATACTTCCTGGCGATCAGTGTTGGGAATGGTGCTAGTGCATAAAAGAGCACGACAAAGAATGGCCACCATATTCTAAAAAGACATTCATCTATAAAATATCACTCTTACACGGCTGATCCAACATTCACCATGATTTCACTCACTTATACTGCGGTAGTGCACATCCCAGTATGACAAATGTCATACCAATCGACCCGGCGAATGCCAAGAATACCAGCCTGGAATGAGACATGTTTTTTGTTAAACTCCACTGTTACCCTCTTACACCTGCGATAAACTGATTTTATCTACTCACGCTATTTGTTATCAAGCGCCGCCACGAGAGTAACATGGAACACACAAGAGATAGGATTAAATTCGACATATTTCGACGCAGAGTTTGCGATGCTAGCGACCGAGTCACGAGCATCGTGCACGAGCAATTGATAATCAGAATGAAGGAGGAAGTTAATAGAAACTTCTCGGACAATCGAAACGGCCAACAGGTCTTCAATGTTCGTCTAATAGTCGTAGCTCGGAACGGCCAGTTAAAGAATCACAGGACGAGATAGCCCGCGGATCAAACGTTAGATTTATCGGGAGATTGATCACTGATTATATATATCGTGATATTGACTCGTATAAAACTATATAAGTCGTCGATCAACGATGTACACAACAATATGACAGGAAACAACAGTAAATGCAACAGGGTTATGCTTTCGCGGATCGTCCGTCGATCCGCTATTAGCAACGAGGCTTTCTCGTCGCTGTCATCTTCTTGCTATTGTTTGGACGCGCGAGCTTTATACATTAAATGATCAAGAATACGCCAAATAACCTTTTATCCCGGCCATCGCTGATCAATTTGACAAGTATGTATATTTATCGAACTCTCGCTGCGTCGCTCGCCGTGACGTAAACTACATAACTAAAGTCTCGTACACCCCGGATTTACGAAAGTGCGTGAGCCGCCAATGAAGTTGACATAAGCGTAGTATGAAAAAAACACATAAAACTATGCGCACGGGATATAAGTTTAATAGGATTCATTTTTAATTATTCATAAGACGTCATTTGATTAAAGCGCCTTTTGCTTGTCAATTCTTCCATTAAAATATAATTAATATAGAACTCGGTTTTTTAGATTGAGAATATATTCCCTGTCGAATTCTCTCATTATCCCATGAATTGCTGATTTATCCTGGATGAGATATTGAAATCCTGGGATAAGAATAATTGTCTAATTATCGAGGGTGACGAAAGAAAGTTCGATATAGCTTTTTAATTGTTTCGAGCATTTTCGACCACTTGCCGTCACGGCATTGGAGCATCTCGCGGCTGCAGGAATCCGCAGATTGGAGTGGATTGGAGGAAAGAGCGCGAATAGTATCGCGCGGCAGCGCTGCATTCGCCGATTGGCGAATCCGTTGGAAACCTGCCCGGCAGGACTGATTCGGCGAGTGACCGGGGGGATATATCCCGACACGAGAGCCATGACAGTTTGAAACGAGGGATTTTCATTGGATTGGCTGTGACTGTTGCTGACTCGTGCGTATTGCGATACTGGACAGTGACCGTTTCTTGTGCATTTTATTCACGATAAAATCAGGCTGAACCATGGCTGAACCGAAAAGGTGAGTATTTCAGTGGGAAAGCCGGGGGAGTGGAGTGCTATCTGTTAAAATGCTGGCTCGCGTCTTTCGGCGATCGGAGCGGGCCAGCGTTCAGATAAACCGTAACCGAGTATCCCTCAATTTTACGATGTCATCATGTCGACGCAGCGCGTTCTCTTCCTAGGACCCGGCTAGACTCCCATCGCTACGCTCCCTCGATTACCACTCGAAACTAGTCCTAGGATCCGATCCTCTCTCCCGGAGAAACAACGGCTTCCGTCTCTCGGCGAATCGCGCTTATCATTTTTGCACGTCCAACCCGATCATGGCCGAGCAGTACACTCAACGTGACAAAGGGATTTTGCCGATCGCTCGGATTTCCTATCGGGCGAATTGTCATTATATCATCCTCGAGCAAAAGCGCTCGCGGTGAAATTTCGCTTCGGGTTCTTTCGAGAAATGGCTGATAGCAAAAAATCCCCTCGGTAAACAGGATGTCAACAAATTTCGAGCGATGACGATACATTATGATGAGGATCGCTTTAATAAGAAATCGATCGAGCAATATTTGAGAGAAAAGTTACAAGATTCCTTCTGTTACTAGCTGTATAATTATGTTACAGTGAGGATTTGGCGACAGCCATCCTACGTAAGAAGGACAAGCCCAACAGACTGATAGTGGAGGAAGCTATCGCAGATGACAACTCCGTGGTAGCCTTATCTCAAACTAAGATGGACGAACTACAGTTATTCCGTGGAGACACAGTATTACTAAAAGGGAAAAGACGAAAAGAAACAGCGTGCATTGTTCTCTCCGACGATACTTGCCCGGACGAGAAGATCCGCATGAATCGCGTTGTCAGGAACAACTTACGCGTCAGGATATGCGACGTTGTCTCCATACAGCCATGCTTAGAGATTAAATATGGAAAACGTATTCATGTCCTTCCAATCGATGATACTGTCCAAGGCCTCGCTGGGTAAGACCATCGAGTCGTAGCTTCGCTTTCTCCATCATTGGTCGTGTAAATCATGTGGAAATTTTGCAGAAATCTATTTGAAACATATTTAAAACCATACTTCTTGGAGGCATACCGACCAATTCACAAAGATGATGTCTTCATCGTGCGCGGTGGTATGCGTGCTGTGGAATTCAAAGTTGTCGAAACCGACCCTGGACCATACTGTATTGTTGCCCCTGATACTGTAATCCACTGCGAGGGTGATCCTATTAAGAGGGAGGTTCGTGTCTCCACTTGTCTTCTTTGGCTTTGTGTATTCTTAAAATGTGGAACATGCACAATGTAACACATAAATATTACAGGAGGAGGAAGAAGCCCTCAATGCAGTAGGATACGACGATATCGGTGGTGTTCGCAAGCAACTGGCGCAAATTAAGGAGATGGTTGAGCTGCCCTTGAAACATCCCGCACTCTTCAAAGCTATTGGAGTCAAGCCACCTCGCGGGATCCTTTTGTACGGTCCCCCCGGTACCGGGAAAACCCTCATTGCGCGCGCAGTCGCAAACGAAACTGGGGCATTTTTCTTCCTCATTAATGGTTTGTTAAACTAAACAGACCTAACTCCCTCCTGTCTACATTCCCTTTCTCACGAACATATCAATTTTGTGCACAGGCCCCGAGATCATGAGCAAACTTGCTGGCGAATCGGAAAGCAATCTGCGAAAGGCTTTCGAGGAGGCTGAAAAGAATTCGCCTGCTATTATTTTCATCGATGAGCTCGACGCGATCGCTCCGAAGAGAGAGAAGGTTCGATATTGATTGCGATTTTCCATTAGAATATGAGACATCAGAATTTTACAAGTAATATGCAACTGTCGCATTATAGACTCATGGAGAAGTAGAGAGACGTATTGTATCTCAACTACTGACTTTGATGGATGGCATGAAACAAAGCTCGCACGTTATTGTCATGGCTGCTACTAACCGGCCGAACAGCATTGATGGCGCGCTCCGCCGTTTCGGACGTTTTGACAGAGAAATCGATATCGGCATTCCTGACGCTACTGGTCGTTTGGAAATTTTGAGAATCCACACTAAGAACATGAAACTGGCCGATGACGTCGATCTAGAAGAGGTGCGTAAATGGAAAATCTCTTTTTTCTGGGTTTGAAATGAACACACACTTAAATTTGATCATTGGTACAGATCGCAGCTGAAACACACGGACATGTTGGCGCCGATTTAGCTTCTCTGTGCTCGGAGGCTGCACTCCAACAAATCCGAGAGAAGATGGATCTTATCGATTTAGAAGACGATCAAATCGATGCGGAAGTCCTGGCATCACTTGCCGTCACCATGGACAACTTCAAAGTAAGTGCATTACAACACGTTACTTGATACTAATTGATATTCCCATTTTTCACCTAACGCCTTGATTACAGTACGCAATGGGCAAGAGCAGTCCCAGCGCGCTTCGCGAAACTATCGTTGAAGTGCCGACTGTAACTTGGGATGATATCGGAGGCTTGCAGAACGTTAAACTGGAACTGCAAGAGTTGGTGCAGTATCCAGTTGAGCATCCAGATAAATTCTTGAAGTTCGGCATGCAGCCGTCCCGAGGTGTCTTGTTCTACGGACCTCCTGGCTGTGGTAAAACTTTGCTGGCCAAAGCCATAGCAAACGAGTGCCAAGCGAACTTCATATCCGTGAAGGGTCCAGAACTATTGACGATGTGGTTCGGTGAATCCGAAGCAAACGTCAGGGATGTCTTCGACAAGGTAAGCATCGAGTCCTCTCTCACGACACAAGCCGATACTTATTCTTATGTGATTCTTCAAGGCAAGATCTGCAGCCCCGTGTGTCCTGTTCTTCGATGAATTGGATTCGATCGCAAAGTCTCGAGGTGGCTCATTGGGAGATGCTGGTGGTGCCGCCGATCGCGTTATTAACCAAATTTTAACAGAAATGGATGGAATGGGCGCGAAGAAGAATGTATTCATCATTGGAGCTACAAATCGACCTGATATTATTGACCCCGCCATTCTGCGACCCGGCAGATTAGATCAACTGATTTATATACCACTGCCAGACGAGAAGTCTAGGGAAGCGATCTTTAAAGCCAATCTTCGAAAGTCGCCGGTAGCTAAGGATGTAGACCTAGGCTACATAGCCAAAGTAACGCATGGATTCTCTGGTGCTGATATCACCGAAATTTGCCAACGCGCTTGCAAACTTGCGATTAGACAATGCATCGAGGCTGAGCTCCGAAGAGAAAGAGAACGGGCAACCAATCCGTCTACATCTATGGATGTAAGTTTTTCACGTCGATCCATCTTCAAATGTATATTACAGAGCTACTTCAATTCTACTGACTTCATTTCATTACAGATGGATGAAGAAGATCCCGTGCCAGAAATAACCAGAGCTCATTTCGAGGAAGCAATGAGGTTCGCACGGCGCTCCGTATCCGACAATGATATTCGCAAATACGAAATGTTTGCTCAGACGCTCCAGCAGTCGCGCGGCTTCGGAACGAATTTCAGGTGAGTCGAATTGAAAGCACCCAGCAGTACATCTCGATTAACCCGCCAGCATTTCTCCTTTTACTTATTACCCTTGCGTACGTGTTTCCAGATTTCCACAAAGTGGAACTGGTGGCGCTCAGGATACAACGCAAGGTGATCAAAACTTCCAAGATGATGGGGATGATGATCTCTATAGTTAAGTCTTCATTTCTTTGTATTTCACTGCAGTGAGCGTACGACAAAAGGGCCTGTCTGTTACCATACACATTTTGCACAGAAATAATTTTTAAAACAATTCAATGAAGTAAAGCATAAATAAACTAATTGAACAACTGATGTTTTATATGGCATATGTATAATCTCGCGCATCTTCTTGGGACGCAGTGTCCCAGTGTGACCCCTTTCTGATCAATCGCCTCCGATAAAAAGACGGGAGGCGTTCGTTCATCACAAACCTACATCAGCCGTGACTGTGCAAGTGTCAATAAAGTTGATACACCGTATTTAATCTAAATTAAATGTTAATTTCCTAAGTGTTATTAAGAATTGCGAAAATCGGGCGGTATTATTTATAATAATTATGGAACGAGTCACTCGACAGCACATTTTTTTACATGTCAAATACTATTGATGCAATAAAAATTTCTCCAAGACCGAAACGAATGTATTATCTAGGCTGCACGAGTCCTCATTTAAAGTAAGCTATGATAATCTTGTATTCCACTGGCATATTGTTTTATATCGCAACCGAGGGTAATAAAAAGTGTAGTGAACTTGTGAGTACAGATTCATACCACACGATTGGGCAAGTGATTTTCTCGGCAGCTACTTTCATATTCCATGCGAAACTATTGCACACTGCCCAATGGAAGGTAGTATCGATTGTCCGAGATGCACTCACGTCATTTATCACTCATTAGTGGCATTTTTCTACGGTTTTGTACGCCAATATGACAAATCAAACCACCGTCAAGAACCAATTGCTAGGATTTTCGCGACTCAAAGGCCAGACTCGTGCGAAGATAGACCCTTTTGTACATTGTCGCTGCACTCGCTAATTATAATGTACTGTTTACACTTAAAAAATTACAGTAATGAAAGAGTTTATGCTGTCACAATTGTTACGACTGGTGATGTATACTGGTGAATTTGCCGACTGCTTTGAGTAGTAAATTTACCTATAACTTACCCAAGACTTCTCTCAATCCTTCCATTTCAACCAAAACGCCTACAACTAATCCAACTACTGTGCTTCCTTACAAGCCAAATAGGTAGACAAACGAATGAAGGAGGAAGTGTTTAATTTCAAAGAGAAAGTTTGATCCTGCATACAGAAGAAACATAGACGGTATCGTTTCTCACTTCTTTTTTTGTTCATTATTTTCATTTCAGCATAATCACATGTATTAATAAGAAAACTTCGTACGGAGTAACGACAATGCTTGGTTGCACGCGTGTATGTACAATGGTTATTAACGCTTTTCCATTTAGTTTTATAAAAGAGAAACGATTTGCTAAACAAGACACGTTAGTACAAAATCGCCGAAAGACACGTTGTGGATCATCTATCATTGCACCGCGCATCGATGCTGCACGCATCGTTTGTTAATGAATCCATACTACATTGTATCTCGAAATCTTACAAGGTTCTTTACATTAAAGAATATACAACTATGTGTGATGATAAATCACAAAGATGTTCTATGTTTACAATACACAGACGAAATATTCTGAGCAGCGCCGTTCCCCGTTCATTTATCCAAGAGTGTTGGCACTTTTCGTCAGTGAAAAGAAGCTAGGAATATTCTAGAATTCACCCAAGTGATTTAACGTCTCGGATCTGAAGCAATCACAATGTAACGTGTGCAGAACGGTGATACAACCCTTATGTCTAGAACCCTCTAGGTTTATCGTTAGTTTTAACTAATATATTCTGATTATTAAACATCAGGAATGAATGTCAATCTTTACGGAGTAAACAATAAAACAATCTTATGCGCGCGATATACACAGTTTTTTTTTACAGTCATCCTTTACGTCACACAATAAATAAAATGTCTTGTCAGTTAGCATAGCACAGTTGAAACACAATATCAAATTAAATTGCAATGCAAGCAGTATTCCAAACAATTGCGAATAGAATTGTTTAATCTCGTAAACTCAAAACTCTATTGCAAATCGCACGCGGGTAGCTTCTGGTACTGCAATGCTCCTTCTGTTTCAGAACTTTGTTATTATGCTAAGTGTCTGTTTGTCGAACAGTTTTGATGTTTTTCAAGAACCGTGCGCGATCTATAAGAACTAACAACGTTCGATCAACTAAATCGTTATTCGACACATCTAATATCATCCTATTTGCACCGCCGTTAACAGTAACAGAACTCAGGTTGGTTGGTAAGTGAACACAAGAAATCAATGTATAACTAACAAAAAATGCAGCGATCCAATTCAACGAGAATATTTGGTAAGAACATGTCGAACATTCAGAAATCCATGCTGAGCATTTGATGAGAACGCAGAGTTTCCACAATCGTTCAACAATTCAAATATATATTATATGTATATATCAAGTCACTCATTCCAACTATCTCTCACCGCAGTTAGGCTTATCTTCTACG
Organism: Crossocerus cetratus; assembly: GCA_963675795.1. Lineage (NCBI taxonomy): Eukaryota > Metazoa > Arthropoda > Insecta > Hymenoptera > Crabronidae > Crossocerus > Crossocerus cetratus. Next base: position 7,829,644 of record OY776664.1, on the reverse strand, counting down.
CGCAGTGCTGTCCAAGAGGTACGTACTCCCGAGCGGCTCGTCATCCAATCAGAAGTTCCATTCCTTGGATTGGGGACTTCTCATTGGAGGATCTTGCCCCCCCAGAGTAGGACTTGGACGGCTCTGTTACTACAGGTTGGTAAAAATCGTTCGACGCCTAGGCACTAATTTGCGTGTAAATTTATTAAAACATTCTTACCAAATATTTCCACACATAGACTCATATGTGACTCTTGTCTCTCTCTCACCTGAAGCAAAAGTAATCTCTCTTACTCCTCGACGAGAGATTCCAATCATCGTTCGACTACTTCCTAGAGCTAGTAGGATGCTTCGTAACGGTGATGACAAGATTCTCGTACAAGTTATCAATCTGGAAAAGATGGCACTCTGACCGAGAACGTTACACTAACTGTTCTATCCGAGGGAACGAGAAGGTTCGTCAGGTCCCACGTCTAACGCATATATATCTAAAATTGAAGCCTGCAGGATTTCCGTGCGTTGAACCTCCGCGGTCCGCTGTTGCGGCATGTAACAATCTCAATAAGATCAGCCAGTTTTTTGGTTCTTACGAACTTGGAGCACTAGGCACGACCATTGAGACGTGTTTAGTGGCCGACCTGCATGTCTGTGCCCTTCGTTCATTTCAACTGCCGTTGCGTACAATTCGTCTTCGTCTTGAGTTCTATAGTTTGATATGCCTGTATCGCTACGCTCAATCTGTGCTTTGCGTAACAGGTGGAAATTCAGTGTCGTCTTTCAAACGGAATAGACCCGGAAATCTTGGCGGACTGTCAGGCATCAGTGATATCATCTCCTGATACTTCTCTGATTCTACAAACCCATTACACATCGGTTACTAGTAGTTGAGCCGGTCACGTTGAGCAGATACAACGATAAAGATGTGTACAATATAGCATACAATGATATCTGGGATACTCCACGTATCCAGATACATCTCACTTTGGACCATGATGTTGAAGACCAGTCTTTGTTATATCTATGATTGAAGCTGGCATAGGTGCTTTTAAGATGCGTAGCATAGTCGACAATGGCACTACTTGTTTCGTTTGCGTATCTAGATACGGCGCGGAGCCATTTCAATTATCACTGTTTACTTGACATTGCTATGAATACATTTACTAATGACTGTTAGTAATCTAAAGAAATGAGCTCACGAAAAAAAATCGATGGCGCAACAACGTACAAGCATTCCGCACTTTTACGACTTCCAATGCGTTCTGTGCAGTAATAAGCCATGTTTCGATAAACAATCGGACGCGCGGACAGCATAGCAATGTGTGAATTGAGGCATTACTGCCATACACCCGGGGAGAGGCTACTGGCACACTCTATGAGAATGACACATCGATTTTTCGAATGGAGTTATCCGAATCAGTTATCGTCTATGTATTCCTAATTTTCGTGGGCACGTCGATTTGAAATTCAGGATCACAGACCAAGTCGGAGCTTTGATAAAGAATTCGGAAGATACGTGAGTGAGCACTACACCATGATAGTTTTGAATAGCAGTCTTGTTGTCATGAGAATATTGGAGCGATGATAGTTTAATGTGCGATCGATCCAGCATTTCAAATGGCGATTTCGTCTCGAGTTAATCTTTATATATGTCCTTAGATCCTGTGTAACGTAGTGTCAATGTACAAAACATACTTTATAGTAAATCTATAGCCGTAGTGGTACGTTATACAAGTACTTTTAATACGAATAACGTCGAGATATATTATTACTCACGATTAGATTCTTTTTAACGGAGCAAGCAACTGACCATCTGTTATCGCACGAGAGATTCGCATCTACGATAAAACTAAAACCATTGCCTATTTGCGTTATCTGCCAGCGTGATATCTTCCAACACGATTAAGAGGTACCCTTGCGACTAAGGGCGGCCGCAATTGCAACACGGTATTAGCACTACCCTCGATTAGTGACAGTATTAAGAATTATTGAGGACTTTTCTCATCGTTCACAGCCACATCGCCCTTAAGAGCTGTCTTGAAAGGAACGAAACAAACAAACAAAAAATAAAATAAATTAAAACTGGATTACTCCTCCCGTACGAGAATAGAAAGTGTAAGGAAAATCATGTGGGTAAAACCTAGCTTCCCCGCAGCGCAATGAAGCGAAGAGCTGTGTGTAATTTACTCTGTATTAACAACGCATCCCGTAAAGTTATTGCTATCTCATTCGCGCAAGCTTATTAATTCATCGCGAGACTCGGAATGTACGTGTCAACTTCCAGAACCCCGCGCGCCAACAAACTATTCCTCCATAGGTCTACGTGCTGAAGCTACCTAGTTTTTGTCATGAAGAGAAGGCACCTCGCATATAATCTACATAAAGTAATTGCTTCGGTACTGCGAGAAGATTGCTGATTAATACTGAGACCTTAGTACCCAAACCATATACTAAAAACCTTTTGTTACCCAGCGATTGCTCTCGCTCGACCACCCGTTGCGTGTGTAAATGCAAACATTTTTAATGTAGCGAGGCAAAGAGCATTGTTTGCAATGCTACGGTGGAGGAGAGCAGGTGAATTGGCGTGTACAGAAAAGAAGACAGCGAAAGAATGAGGAAGAGAGAGAGAGAAAGAGAGAGAGAGATAGAGAGAGATAGATAGATTGATAGATAGAGAGTGAAAGTGTGCGAGAAAAGAACAAGGGGCAGAATAGAGGACATACCAGTACCTGACATGGAGTCTGGCGAGCGGCCGCGCAACACACCCGCGTAGCTAATTATGCAGGCTTCGGTGGATAATAAAAAGAAAAAAATTACGTCAAGTAAGGTTAACTGTTGGGGCGCCCCGTAAACCCCTGAAGAAATTGCCTGACTAATTAATTGCGAGGGGCTAGAAGCGAGAAAAAGAAGATACAAAGCAGATAATAAAAAGTAAGGCCTCTCGAACGCTCACACACACACGTCTTAGTAAAAAATTGCTAAGGATATCTTTCTATATTGTATATATATATATATATATATATATATATATATATATATATATATATATAAATATGTAATTCACACGATATTACTATGCATTGTGCCAAATTGAGTGTGTCTTGACGCTCACCTCTAGCTACACGAGGCCGTAGCATCAATGCTTCAAAAAGGATTCAGAATCGCATTTTCACACAAGTCTATTCTACACACTGCCTTTTTGAAGCACCATGCACGTATCACGACTAACCATCCCTAATCCCATGCTAACACTATCTTTAGAAATTGAAAATGCTCGGGCGACTAATCGCGTGCCACGCAACAAAAAGAATAAAAATCTCGGCAGAATAAGCGCTCTCTTCCTTTGTCACGGGATGTGTTTACTATTGCGTCTTATTATTCTTGTCTAGCTGCTCGTATTATTTTGGAGACATTAAAGAAGATTTTAATGTATTACGAAAAATCTTTATAAATCCACTTAAAATTACTTTCACAGTTGACATATACAAAATCGATATAAATTCGTCTTAATAAATAATTGTACAACTGCAAGTTGGTAGGAGAACAAAGATACAATTCCTCGGAGTAATAACCGGGATAGCTCTCTTGACAAAAAAGCGTCACTGTAAGAATCGAGTACACCACGGAGTCTAATAGATCGAGAGAATTCACGCGGTACGAAAATCATAAGGCGGACAAAGGAAACATACACATAATCTATCAAAACTTTACTGGCCGTCCAATTGACCGGCGACTTCACGTACTTGCACATAGCTGCACATTGTAATAGTGTAGGACCTGGTGTGTATGTGTGTATGTGTGTCGTGCCTTTACTCAAGAAGGCAGGGTTCGATCTGTTAATGTCCAGACGGACAGAACATTCCACACAGGACTTTGACCGGTAAACGGGGAAGACTAGCAAGATCAAAAATACAGCCGTAAACTACATACGATGACTCTCGTAATAAGCAACTAAACTTTGTCAATGTAAGCACTTTGCTCTCTAGCTTTCTGCCGTAAGTTTGTGTATCTTTATCGTCAACTCACTTAATTTATAAAACCTACTGTAATCTTTACACGCCAAAAGAACTTATATCGTCGTACCTGGGTTGTCTACTATTGGCGTTGCTGCAGTCGCCGCTGCTTGATCTTCGGCAGACCCAGACCCTGCTGCGGACACATTGGCACAATCCACTTCGTCCTGTTTACCGTCTAGTCTGTAAGAGCGACAAACCGATCATGTGTATATAAATATCTCACATTACACACATTCCCCCGTCACACTCCTATCGATTCTCCTACCTATGTTGTTTTACAAGGGTGCAGTCACCACCTTCGGTCGTATCTAAATTGTAAACGTACAAATAGCCGTCGGCGCTTGCCACCAGCAGCCTAAGTACCTTCTGTACACTGCGCAACAATACAATACAATACGGTAAGTGATGGAAGACTATGTAGATTTGGGTGTGCAGAGCAACTTACATTGTGATGGCACAAACATTTTTTAATCCCTGAAACGGCAAATGGACACTGGCGAAGGCACGGCCTTGATTAAAAACATCGGTTACTTGGGAGGGCAAGTAGTTCGCTGACGCCGACACGGCCTTAGTCAGGTATCCCATCCAACTCTGGGTCTCTTCAGTGGCTTGCCGTGGCCTACGAAAAATTGACAATGCGGTAAAGTACAAAACTAGCAGGCTTTCTCCAACTTGCCATTTCTCACGTACGTCTCTTTTGATTCTTCTAACTTGAATATATGCACAGTTTCGGTATTACTCGAACAACAAAGGAACATGGTATCCATACTAAAAGCAAGACTGCTTATCGACACGCATCGCTTAACTCCTCGGCGGAATTCAAACAATTTCGTACCATCTTGAACCTGAAGAATGTAAAGGCACCTATTCTATAATTCTCCTACGATTTTTAAGTAAATTTTCCAATAGTCAGACAAATAATGTGACGTACATGAAAGACGCGAATCACAGTGCCCTTTTCGGAAGCAGTAGCCACTTTGGTACCATCGGGACTAAAGGCCAGTGCTGCTAAAGGGCTGTCATGTGCAGGAATCATAGTCTTTGCGTGCTAGTAAAAAAAAGTTATTCAATACAGACATAGTTAAGGGAATAATTTAAGCAATACTCACAAGATTGACCACGTCAAATATCTGAACTTCCCCAGTTGTGTTTGACCCGGGATAGGCCAAGTAGCAATTTTCAATATTAATTGAGAGTGTACAAAGGCCTGCCAGATTAGGTGGAGTGTCGCGTATTGTGTGCAACACTTTCATGTTCATTATATTGTGAATATATATTGACTCCTCCAGACATACCACTAATCTCTGAAAGTAATTCTTATTAATAAGGAGAACACTGCCAATGTACAAATTAAACTAATTCTACAAAGAAGACAGAAGTAACTTACTGCTCTGTTGAGCTTCACAGCCAGGATAGTATTGGAATAGCTATAATTACAGATTTCTTTGCCCTTCGTGAAGTGGCAAATCTTAAGTTTACGAGGTGACGATAAACTGACCACTGCCACCAGACTACTGTTGAATAGTCTTTCAACGATGCAGATATCCTCGGTATCTGTGACAATTTTACCAAAAAAAAAAGTAAACTCCAACAATTATTACCTGCACCTTTAATCTATCTCTTACTCCAATAAAACAACAACTAAAAACTCATCCTTTCTCAAGCAACCATTACCATTTTCATAGATTTTTGCGAGCCGGTCAACAGAGTTGAGGGACAATAATATGTAGCCTGCCTTCGATCCTACTGCCAAAGATCTGGAAATTAACAATGACAGTCGGTACAAGCGTTACATTATCACAACTGGAGTCACAATAATCAAACACAGAAAGAGTTGAATGTATCACTATCGACAGTAGCGTACTAAGAATCCTAGTACGAATCTACCGGAGACAGAAGTCAACGCTCAAGATAATAACACGCCTGAACCAACCAAGTGTCCCTATGACAGCGAAAGGAGAGAGGAACGGGACAGAGTGTTGCATAAAGAACTGTAGGCCTCAAGTAACAGGTAGAAGCAGGCAGGTAGAAAAGAGGGAGAGAGAGAGAGAGAGCATACAGAACGCACGAGCGCACTCTCGATCGTAGTGGAGGTGGTTGGATGCGTGTGAGTGCATCGTTAGCACGCAATTAATCGGTGAAAGGGGGAGCGAATGACGCAGGCAGCGCGGAACATGTAAAAACACGGACTGCGAAATACCAGGGCGGATGACAATCCGCAGCAGAAGCTTGACGAAATGTCATCGAAAGCGACGTGATCCAAGGATGACGCGATACGTGATCGAAGCTCCGATCGCTGACTTAGCAAAGCTAAAAACTCGAAGGTACGGGAGGCGGAGGGTGTCAAGGGGGCAGGTGGGGGGGAGGTAGAGGTGGCGAGCGGAATTTTATCGGATCCACGTACGATGTCTCGTGTTCGCTTGACAATCTTCTGCCAATTTCGGCCGATTCTCTCCGTGGGAAACGGGAGCAAGGTTAACGAACAAAGGACAACCGTACGCAGGGACGTCTGTTAACGTGAGGGCGCGACACTTACGTGCAATCCTGATTGAAGTTAACAAAGAAAACACCACTCGGAGGATGGGCAGTTTGATTTGCGAGATTCATTAGTCCTGATATGCTGTATTTGAGTCCTTGCGTCAATACATCCACGTTGCGCGCGAGATTTTGCATAAATCGTAGGGGATACCGCGCGCACCAACGCTCTTCTCCGTCTGCTTCCTCGCCTCGCGATTCCTCTTTCTCTTCCTCGCTCTTGTGTCTCTCGGGCGCGCTGTCCTCCCTCTTGCTTCCTCTGTTTTTCTCTGGCCCTCTCCGCCCCCCCGCACGCGCCTCTACGATCACTCTCTCGCTCGCACTCACTCACTCGCCAACACGGAGCAGCACGCGCGCGCCCCTTCTACACGGCTCCCGACGAGAGCCCGAGCACTGCTGGTGTGTACCTGAGCTTGGACGATTCCTACAAGTGACTGCTGCAACTGACGACTACTATCATTCCATATTGAACAGCTGACAGTCGGGCCCTGAACAGCTGAAACGCTGGAACCGAAACATCAATTGGTCCCTCGGGTGGTTCCGTTGCTATGGAAACCACTTCGAATCCCTCGAATCCTCTTTGGCGAGAGCAGTCGAGCCGAGCCGAGCCACGCACGGCCGCGATTGTCAACATTCGATGGCTGCGATTTCACTTGTCATTAAGACAGCTGACATTACTTTGACAGGGACACGCGGCCCTGCCTTGTCTGTGATTCTCTCCCACTTGGATAGTAGTCCTTTCATTGCTGCGCCTGACGCAATCGCCCGCAAGGACCCCGCGGCGTTCAGCCTCGTTTGAATAGATCTCGAATAAAATTATTCAATTATACAACGATTATTATGCGTGGTCTAATATAAACTACAGGAGGCGCAACCTTGGTTCATTGAAAATAGTTGAAAATATTCTATAAGCTTGTCGACAGCTGGTAACTGCTGCCAGTGGTAGCACTAGCGCGTCCTAGAGTACAGCCGTATATTTACAACATCGTATATACGAACGATCTATAATTTATAGTTGGATATGTATTTGGAGAATGAATACATTGTAACACATTTGTTGTATGTAAACGAAAAGGTTAGTTGAGATCTAGACCGTGGGCAGCACCAGACGTAAATCCCGAGCATCGCCGAGCAATGCGCGGTGTGGAGGGACATTCGGCACTCGGTGTTCGATTTTTCAAGGGGCACGAGCTGGATCTGCGGCGGGTGGCGGTGCCCGCGGTGCCAACGGGTCTCAGACGCGCCTGGTGGCTCCGTGGCGACAGCTCACCACGAACCTAGGAGGGCTTCGTCGTCGGGAGGCCTTTCCCCACCTTACACAAGAGCACGCTTTCCTCCGCTTGCTCGACATCGGTATCCTCGCGCGACCACGACACGCGACTACCATGTCCTGGAGGAGTCTTCTCCGACAGCTGCTGCGATGCTAGTCGCACTAGCTCGCCCCTGACAAGTATTCGTGGCCGCGCGCACACGGGACGCGTCTCTGCCGAGCTCTCGGGCTCTGCCTTCGGTACTTGCCAAAGAATAGGAAACTCGGCCTCCTCGACAATGGATACCTCCGGGCTTCAGCAGTTCATCTCGACGACCATCAAGAACTTTCTCCAGTTGCAGCGCATCAAGGAGTAAGCAGTTACCTCCGCGAAATCGCAGCCTATTAACCCTTGATTTTCCCTCCTCGAGTGGACCCTTGTAAATCCATAGCTTTTGTATATAGATTAGCGTGATACCTTTAATTTAATTTTGGAATGTTACCTATATCCCCTAGTGCCTGTAGGTGTCCTGGCAGGCAGCGTAAGTGGACCTCTGCATGGGTGTTTAAAGCCTACTTTCCCAGTCTTGACTAATTACTGCGAGCTCCCCTTTAAATGAATATGAAATATGGCTTAATAAAATATCTGTTTTAATGGAGAAGTTGGCATGTCATTAATTTCTCTCCCCCTGTCCATACACCTGTCCAATCATTTTTTCTATGTGTCACCTTGCATACAATCCGGTCGCTGAATTGCTTGGAAATCAGTGAGCCTCTCTGTAGGAAAATCTATCCACCCTGAATGTAGAACAGAATTCTGTATAGATATGTGCAAATTCTATATTAGGGTCTGTACTAGACCTATATTAAGCTGTTCCAAGTTCATATAGTACAGCCTCTTGTACCCTTTGGTGCAATATATGTATATTCAATAGCTTCTACATTATATTTAGAAATCTAGACTTTCCTTTCCAATGCCTTCCTGTTTACTGATAGAACTGGGCAAGCTTGCGCCTGCCAAGAGATTTTGCAATAATTACAGGAGCTATAGACGCACCGCTTGTACTTAAATTGGTAGAGGGTGAATGACATTGACTATATGGACCTTGAAATTATGCAAGCCATATCACCACAGCATGCAACTTACACGTGGCAATGTGTTGCAGTAAAATGTGAACCCAATAAGAAAATATTTAATACATTAGTCTCCTCAAGGCAGAACGATTTAGTCTTTCTCCGAGTGGACTAAGGAATCCCATTATTTTATACTAATTGAAAACTGTATCAGACACAAGGCAAAGTCTTCCCAATAATAAGTCAACCCATTCAAACTAATCTTTTCTAATCTTATTTGTCCTTGCATAAGGAAGTCTCTATTCTTACATAATAATCCAAGCAAGCCATATAAACCATTCATTATACAAGTGCTGTCATTTAATAAAAGAGCACTATTGTAAGTAACTAAATCCGATTATGGGACGTGGAATGATAAAGTCCGATTGACCGACACTTTCACTGCTAACAAATAGCTACTGGGGAAGAGAGTGCAGATGGTACTACGGTGGCAGTGGCGTTTCTAACTTTTCCAGAATAAAATGGATGAATCCACGAGCGTGCACAAATGAGGCATACACCCCAACCACCGTCGAACACGTAGCCAATGTGGCCACACACGGGATTTGGGTCGTGCCATCGGTAATTGGCAGTCTGGAGCTTCTTCGGCGATCAGCTACGTGGACGCAATTGGTATCAGCATGCGTGTACGGGACATCTTTGATTCTCGTTTTCGCAGTCTCGACCTTCTTTCACAGCGTGCATTACTGCAACCATAACAAGTAACTACCGGCGGAAGCGCGGCCCAGCCGACATACCTTTCGAACAGTTGAGATGCCCATTGCCTAATTATTCTCCGGATTTGCAGACAATTGAAAGATGCTCTCCACCGCTGCGATCGCGCTATGATTTATATATTCATTGCGGCAAGTTACTTCCCTTGGCTCAATGTCGATCACTTCCCGCACGACGAGCTATTAATTTCAATGCGATACGTCGTCTGGATCATGGCGATCCTGGGGATAGCGTACCAGCAGATCTTTCACGAGCGCTACAAAATGCTGGAGACTATCTTTTACATCGTCATGGGCGTCGGACCCAGCGTCGCGATCATTAACGTCGTAAGTATTCATGCTCTTGAGCTAAGTGTCCACATAGGAGGAAAAATACCGAGAGTTGCGCTCTCCAGAATGACAATTGTTAATACACACGCATAGCTGAGAGTCGCTCGGGCACGCGCGCTCTTCTCTATCTCTCGGAGTATTTTCAGATACTGCATTGACAAATATCACTCTCGGCGGCGGCTATCGAGCGTCGCTGCCGCGAGTGAAATTTAAATGCACCGGATGACTCACTCGCCTCCGCTCCTGCCACTATAGATGCAATATAGTATTATATATAATATGTAAAAGGAGGAAAGGGACAGAAGGCGCTCGTGTATGATTAAAATGGCGAGTGACTCACCCGGTTCGGACAGATGCACCTGAGAGTGCACCTGGCCGAACTTCCAAGCGCGTTTATATAAACGCAACTCTCAACATTTCTACTCTCGATTGGGCCGCTAGGCTTGCTTTAACGCTACCTTCGCACCCGTAGTGGCCGTCTAATGAAACGGCACACCTGTTCCAGTACAACTACTACAATATCGCCGAATTAAAGATGGGAGGACTGATATACGTGATTGGTCTGCTCTTTTTTAAATCCGACGGCCGAATACCATGCGCCCATGCCATCTGGCATCTCTTCGTCGCGGCGGCCGCTGCATTTCACTATTATGCCATCTTGAGTCACGTCTTTCCCGCGGATGATTGCGGGGAGCTCACGCCACCAGGTATCCCGTCTCTACCGGAACTACTGCAGCCACGCGCCGACCTGTAATACATTTGTATACCTTTTATACCGAACTTCCGTTCACCGAGAAATTCTAAAACAAGCTAGTGCGCGCCTCCGAAGCTAAAACAGTCGATTTCAGAGTAAGAATCTCAAGAACGATATCTGCGTTAGTTGTGCACGAGGATATTATGTACAAGAGTTTGAAGGGCACTTCGGCGATAGATTCGACTGTTATCTATTGACAAGCATCACTCTCGAGAATTTCACTTCCAACTGGAGACTTAGCGCGCAACGCGAGAACTCTGACTCGCTAATTTTCACACTGATAGAAGACTGTCCCTTGATTCGTATCTTCCGCGAAGAAGCAAAACTTGTATCGACCTCGAGCGACTTCGGCTTCGACCAAGCGAAACCACGGATTACTGTGCGAATCGCGTAGCTCCTGTGTTTGTGCGAAGCACATACCCACCCGCGTCTCTGTATTAGTCGTCGCGATCTCTCTTTCTCTCACGTGTTTCTAGCGAGCGAGGAATAATGTGTGCAATATGTAAATACCATTCGGAACGGGGACACTAAATTATGTACCTGAGAAAACAAAAGGGCAACACGTAGATCGAATCGCCCGCTTATTGCGGGCAATTTTCTCCGCGAAACGTTTCGAAAAGAAGACGAGGCGAGAAGTAGAAATGGATTATTCGCGTTATCTCACCAAAGTACACTTTGTTTCTGACTTAGTTACCGTCGACTCGACAATGGATTTGGACGTATTTATACTTATAGATTTACTCGACGTTCGTATATATATATATATATATATATCTTTAGTAACCGCTAGCCATTGATGGATATCACGGTTCAATTGATGATTCCATACCCGTAAAGCAATGCCAAACTATTACTATAGGGTGTAATACGTAATACCTGGATTCTCCAAGTACACAGACACTGTACGACAATTATTTTTCGACTAGGATTGTTTTCTCGTAGTCGCGTGCGAACAACTTCTAGACCTACCGGATGTATCCGTTTACCAGAGGTTTACTCGGTAAGCCCTCGAGAGGACCTACAATTAGATCTCAACAAAACCACAGGACTGACGTGAATGCGCGTGCTCGATCGCCCCCTAGAACACTACTAACTATACCGATTATTTTTCTATTCGCCCCAGTCGACTGTGCCAAAATTCACGATTCGCACCCAAACACCTCTTCACACAGAGTTGTCGCCGCCGTTTCGGAAAGCGGAGCGGCGAGCGTACACTGCACCTACTACCATAGTATTAACCCATTCCTTTTCTATCGTAAGGCGAGGGCGTTTTCAACGGAGAAGAGTTGTATTCCTCAGTTTACCTGTCTTTCATAGTAGCGCGCGATAGCTTTCGCGAGTGCCGTAGAGCCGCGCACGGTATATTAACTACAATGAATACTAACTCTTGTAAAAAGTCTATTCGGAAGTCGGACTTCCCGAGACCGTCGCCAATTCCACTAAGTTCTAAGGCGACTGCTACACCTATTGTACATATAATGTATATCACCGAGTTTTATAAAATGTTAAAAACGTATACCAGCCCCCTGGTATATCATAGCGGTGATATTATACTATACTATATATATATATACACCCACATCTATATATATATATATATATATATTGTACTGCGAGAATATTGTAATACCGCAGGAGACAAAGTACAAAAAAGCGATCGTTATAATCCGGTGTAAGTTCATTCACTGCATAGTTTTTGTCTTGTGATTTGCAGTGGACCAAAGTAGCGTGCTAGTTATGGTATGCTTAATCGACGCTGTAACTGTGTATAATAAAGGAATTGTAAATAAAAGCTCGACCTCTCCCTTTGTCTCATCCGGTGGCGAGCGGCGCATATTGAATGAACCCATTCACTCTTATCACCGGTGATAAATCGTTATCGCGCTCGAGCCGCTCTGATAGTGATACTTTTCGCGACGGCGTAACGACAGCGGTTCACAACAACTCGTTATTGATGTCGCATGCTGATTTTCCCCGATTGACGCTTCCTGGGCTCGATTGGCGCATGATTGCCGGCCGCTCGATCGGGGAGCATTGACACGGGAAAGTCGTCATGGCAACACTATTGGAAACATTGTCCACGCGAAATGGCAATGCTTGAGTTCAAAGTCAGTGAAAGCCACTCGAGAAGCGGGGCAAAATGCGCGTCGAGTGCAGCCACGAAAATTCCTAGTGACGCTCTTCTTTTCTGATAAAGTTATCTTATCGCTTTATAGGTCATTGTCACTCGCAGTCCCCATATCACGCATTTGTTGGTAGTAAATTTCTAAACATAGAGTGCAGTTCCAATTGCGAGGTAACCTTCGCTTCCCGTGGAAAGTGTGGTTGCTGAAAAATTAACTAGGTATGAGTAAGAAGAGTCAAATTCCCGAGGATGGGATCATCAATATCAGTGATGATCTTCGAAAGAAACTGCCGACCTGGTTGATCGAAATGTCCGAGTACGTACCAGCAGTTTTGCCCGAAATAGCTTAAAGTTCGATTCTAATGTTTTATACACGCGACAGGAACGTGAAGAAACTCAATGTTAACAACGAGTTGCAATTGCCGGAAAAGCAACAAAATCAAGCCGGTACAAGACGAACCTTCATAAATCCAGAAATGCGATTAAAAAATGAGGATAATGATGAACTGTAAGTATAATAAATGCAACAAATTCAGAACTCACGAACGATTTGCAATTAAAAGAAATATTAATGGTTTGATGAAAACTGAATATCGGAAGAAATTAATAATTCTATTTTCACGAATAGTCCTAAGAGAAGAGTTGACCCGATGAACGGCTTTCAGGATAGAGAATCTCCGAGACCCAGACGAAAGGATTAATCTTCAATCGCACGCCCGATCGCTTCCAAATTCTCCCAAAAATAAAGATAACCCTCTGCGCCGCACCTCGAATCGCGCATGTTCCGCAATCGGTGCCAATAAACAGACTTCTATCGCACGAGATCCAAATCCAGCAGATTCAAATTTGGAAATGCAGCTTCTCCAAAACTGCGATGCTAAGAGTCTCTTCCGAGCGACCGGAGACGATTTTTCTCCCAAACACAAGAGAAAACCCGTGTTTTCCAATGAGGGATTTTTGGAGCCTGGCTTCATGCCCACAATGAACCTTTCCACAGCGATTAATCCAAATATCAATGCAAAAACGAAATCATCATCCAGCCGGAGGCTGGGGCCTCACAGAGCGAGCAAGTCCGGCGTGGAATTATCGCGAAAAGAAATCGCCGGATCATCAGCGAGCATTTCGCCGAGAGGTCAATATATCTAAAACGCATCCTGGTTCAGCGATTGCTCGAACTGCTAAGATAAATCAGAGATTTTTCATAGGAATTATAAGAAGAAGGCCCGATTATCTCGGCGGCTTGGCGGCCCCGGATGGCACCGATGTCAGCGAAAACTTGAGATTCCACAATTCTTATCAGGGTGAAAAGAAAAGCGTTAGAGTTGCATCTGCAACGAGGAGGAAAAGCTTCGACAATGTTAGTTCCATGTCAGACGATATTATTCATAGCGATCTACTCTTCGAGAACAAAAGTATAATCCCTCTTTATTCCAATGATAGACTACTATTAAGAGCGAACCAAGAGCTCTTCGCCAAAGGTATGTAGGTGACCTGAAATTTGAAATGTGATATATCGTTCTCCCTTTCCAATCTAGTCTTTCACTCTTTTCTCACCGCAGAGCGTGAAAGTAGGTCTGATTTTATTGTACCTGAGCTGCCGAAGGGGAAATCATTAACTATTGATATTCTCTCGACCTGGGGTGATAAGCATTACGTCGGTCTCAATGGAATCGAGATATTTTCCGATGCCGGGGAGGCTGTGCCGGTAATCGAGATCCGCGCTAATCCCGCTGATATAAATGACCTTCCTGAAAACAAAAACGATCCTCGCATTGTAAATAACTTAATTAACGGCATCAATCGAACGAGGGACGACGCTAATTTATGGCTCGCACCTTACACGATTGGTCAACATCATTACATATACATGACCTTACAGCGGGAATTTACCATTGCGATGATTAGGATATGGGTAAGTGCGTCATGCCCTTGGATAACGATGCTCCAATTATCGCAACCAGTCGTTAACCAGTTGTTACTCGTATATCGTCGATATTCTAGAACTATAATAAATCGAGGATTCACTCGTATCGCGGTGCCAAAGATATTCAGATTAAGTTGGACAAGACTACTATCTTCGAGGGAGAAATTGCGAGGGCTTCTGGAGACGTGACCGGCTCTGTTAACACTTTCGGCGATGTAAGTCAGGTCATTGTAAAACTTGGATGAAGAATACAATTAATGATTTTTACTCAACAGACTATCCTGTTTACAACTGACGAAAATATACTGGAACTTATATCGAAGCACGACAAGAGCTTCGACGACTTCAGCAAAGGGGAGAGTGTGCAAGAGGAGAAGAAAGTGAGGCCAATTACTGGTGCTAAAGATGTAGATGAGCAAATAGAACGGAAGGACAGCGGCGGCTCTATTGGCAATTATTCCGATTTCTCCAGTATCGGAGAACGGAATATCTCTCTCGCCTGCAAGGAGATTCAATTAGTACTCTTAACAAATTGGGGTTTCCCGCACATGATAGGTGTGAAGAAAATTTGTTAAAGCATATGGTTTACGAATTATGAAATTCAACAACATTTATACTTAGGACTGAATGGGATTGAATTCATTGGGGATGGAGACTTTGGGTCACTGATGAAAGATGCATCCCTTTCGTGTGACATGGACACAGTGAATTTGACTAAATTATTTGATGGCTACAATTTAACCATGGACACTGACCATACGTGGCTGATGCCTCACATGGCCAACAAGGAGATTACCATAACTATAACATTTAATAAGGAAGTCTACATCAGCGGGATGAGGATATGGAACTACAATGCATCCCTGAATTTCTCCTACTGTGGAGTATGTTTGATTTGGTGATTTCATTGGCTTATTAAATCATACTCATTTAGTGAACTTCTTAGGTAAGACAGTTACTTGTAAAACTGGACAAGAAGCAGGTGATTGGTGAAGATTTTGAGGGTTTCCTAATTAGAAGAGCACCTGGCACGTGCCATTATGACTTTGTGCAAGAAATTAGTTTTGTTGATGCTCCACCTGTGGAACTAGCACTGGCAGATAATGAGACCTTGAATATTACCACTGCTGAGGAACCTGATGCTAATTATGAATCACCTTCAATGCCACAAGGATTTGTCTACCAAATAATGATATTCTCTACATGGGGGGATTCCTATTACGTGGGCCTCAATGGGATACAAATGTTTGATAAACATGGCTCCCAAATTGAGTTGACTAAAGACAGTATGTCCTGTAATACTACTGTTTGTAATTACAAAAATCACAATGGTAATATGTATCTTGATAAACTATTCAGATATAGCTGCGTATCCTGACAGTGTAAATATAATAGAAGGCATTGACAATGATATAAGAACACCAGATAAATTAATCGATGGAATAAACAATTCTGACAACGGCCACCATTCCTGGCTTGCCCCAGTTTTGCCTGGTCAAGTAAGATACCTTTTTTGTTACAGAAACTTTCAAAATTCCTGTACTCTAAACAGCCTTTTCATTTTAGACAAACAGAATATATGTGATATTTTGCTACCCTGTTACTATCTCGATGATAAAGATCTGGAACTATGGGAAAACCATGCAGAGGAGAGTTAAAGATTTTGCAGTGAGTACAGTTTCTACAAGATATGAATTCTTCTCAATGCCTCTATAAGTTTTGTTCCAATTCACAGATACTAGTTGATGATTTGTTAGTCTATAATGGAATACTAGAAAGAAATAATCCATTTGCAACAGTATTATTTGCCAGTAAAAATGAATCAGATATTTCTGGCAAAGCTACACCGTTCAGGTAACCAAAACTTTGATCTTTACATTTTCATAAAGGTCAAACACCTACACAAAATATGATTGTTTGCAGTAAGGGCCAAGACATAGCTATGTTGAATCTACAAAGGGCTACATCAGGTGGAAGTGTACAGCCAGACCCAACCCTTCGTCCATTAACATCCCTCATAAACTCAAACAAATAAATCAACAGATGTACCGAATAGCGCGTTATGCGCCAAATGTAAATACGATGCCGTGCTATATTTTGTACTGTACGATAAATAATATGAACGTAGGTAAAGCGTGTGATTAAGAAGTATATACTAAAACCTCTCAAACTATTTTATTATCCGCTTCCCAGATCAAATCAAAACTGTTTGCTCAATCTCAATTATGGAAACCAGTACGTAAAAGTGCGAAATATAGGGAATCATAAAATATAAACATAAAATATAAAGATTTTTCAAAGAAATGCGCGAATAGACAGTGTTCGTGACGTGTTACCATCTGCGCACCACCGGCATCATTGAATCCAGAACAACAGGCATGATTGTCCAGTAGAGATCGCACAACACACACTAGTAGGTTCGTTCGGGATGCCGATAATAAGAGGAATTCAACTACGACGATCCACGGAAACGCACTACTTTACTTGAGACAAAGAATGAAGCAGGTAGAAAGGACAAACAGGCCGCACGTTGAGGGACTTCGAATTCGAGACGATCGCGCGCACCCGCTCGAACTGAACCACGCCTACCAATAACCGACTGCAGCGCCACGCTCCGCCTATCTATCTACCGCATTTCCCTGCCCCATAACCCTGCTTTGCAAATATCTCCGTTGCGCAAAATCATTAAATTGTAACAATTCCATCCTATTTTTCCTACTCGAATGAATAAATATGCCACAAATGTATTATTATATCCTTGAAACGATTTATTTTGAGCAATTGATGCAGTTGGTATTACTGGGTCAGATCGCGTAGAGTGACGTAAATCAGTCAGGCTAACAGATGATTGTAAATGGGGAAGGAGTAGTTTTGACAATTCCGACGCCAAATTCCGATGAATATCTCAATGTCAGTTTAGTACCGCACGACACGTTAATCGGCAGAATGTCGTGCTCAGTTTGCAACTCTAAATTCTCCTTTTTCCTGCGAGAAGTAAGGGCAAACTCAATGTGCATTCCTCACGACTGACAGGGCAGGTTACCCTGCCTTGGCTTCATCGTAACACGATGCACTTTTCTCTCCTTTCCGTTACTAATATGCCTCACTGATTATTTTATCCCTGCCACCGCTTCTTTCGCTGCCTTCACGAGCTCTGTCATGTTATTTAGGTCGCATGTCCAGGATGTGGTTTTTCCTGTTGCAGCAAATGTTTAAAGTATAAGTGTGACTTAGCCGCCAAAGGGAAGAAAAAGGTGTGCGGCCGCTGTTATAACAAACAGAACTCACGCCCTAAGAATAACTCGGCTAATCAGGCCAATACAACCATGCAAGACAATAACGACCCCGAAGAGCCAATGGCTCCGGTAGACATCACGAAAAAGTAAAGCGAGCATGTTTAATCTATAATTCAGTTCATCAAGTTATAGGGAGATTCATACAATGATGTATTTCATAGATTGGATTCCCTCGAGAATCCTACCAAGCCACCGATAACCATGTATACAAATCTCACTCACTGGGACAAGTTTAAGAAAGGCATGGAACCCGCTGATCAGGAAATAGTAGAAAGGCTACGGAAGCTTAAGGAGGAAGATAAGAATGTGCCTCTGCCAAGCGATGATGAAATTAGACGGAGACTAGCAATGTTAAAGGATCAGGATCCAGATGCTAATGGCAGCAACCATAGAGTAAATGTATGTCTATAGTCTTATTTGATTTCTGTTGTATTCTAGGAGTTCCTGTACTATGATATTTCTTAGATTCATCAAATAGACACAAGGACAGATCAAGAGAAGACAGATGATCTGATAAAGGAGTATTTAGAACAGCTAGAACTATCCTCAGGGACTGACCCCACCACTGACATAGAAGCCAGACTTAGAGTTTTACAAGGCAGAACTGCAGAGGTAAGGCTTATCTCTGCCACAAGTCCCAGGTTTTCCAAGAGACTTATTTCAACCTGATTTTCAGCATCACGGCGCGCATGGAAGAGGCAGTATGGATCACGAGGACGATGACGAGGAGCACGTGAATAAACGAATAATAAAGAAAGCTCTGGCAGAGGCAGCGTTAGAAAGCAAATACGAGGAAGATGTTGACGAAGTGGAGGATATGGAAGTAATGGAATGTGCTTACTATCAGCAATGAACGTAACACAAACAAAATATTCATAACACACTTTCAACCCACTAGACTGGCAAGGACAGCGACGACGAGGAGAAGCCGAGCTGTGTCATGTGCGAGCAGACGAAGAATCTGAGGCGTTGCATCGGCTGCACTGGTGATCTCTACTGTACCGAGTGCTTCGAGGACAATCACGACGATTTCGAGCTACACAAGCACAAGACGGAACCTTTCTCCCGACACCGCTACGATTGAATACACTTGCTTTTTCTACATACTATCTATGCTGTACGCGATCGAGCATATGCCCGACACTTATATTTTTCATTAACTCTTATTCGAAATCAACGTGGTATTCCGCATTCAACTCAAACGCGTGAAACATTCCCCCCAATGCACAAACAATTATGAGCCCGTGTGTTGGATGTCCGGCTTGAGTGTGATATTGTGATAGCTTTAACGAAGCACTAATGCAAGCGTAAGTCTATACTTGATTCAACTCGTGGCTCATGGAAATCGCTGGCACCAGGCAATATTAAAGGAGTGCTTCGGTGAAGAATAGTCGTTCTTTATCTATGCTTGGCAAGACGATGACTGCTTCACGATGCACCTTATTGGATTTATTACAGTGCGAGTAGTAGGTACGAGGGAGGTAATGACGGCACGGGAGCCTAATGCTTTGTCACCGACGCTTTAATACGGTTTCAAAGAAGACCATTAGCTTATTATAAAGATAGGGATGAATTTGTTAACAGAGACGCTCACCGTCTCGATTTGTAAATAAAAACATCATGTTTAACTAAGGCAGCTAATATACAAGTTTTATCGGTAGCCCTGGATCCTCATATCTTCTCCGAAAGGTAGAACATTTGATTCTAGATGTCAGTGGCGGCCCTCGTTGACTGTGTCAGCGGGATTCCCCAGGGGCAGTTCGCCCGTTGGCGTCGCGACGCAAAAACGTTCTCTCTTCTTCTTCGTCTGTGCGAGACTTCTATTTTTAGGAGGCTCAAATGCGCTTTCTGTGCCAAGATTCCCAATTGCAAGATGGTCATATTAGTTACCGGCGGTTTCAATATTGCATTAGTTCTCGCTCTTTTAGTGAATTGGGCAAACTTTGGGGTGATATATCTGGCGATTTTGATACTTTTGATATAACGATGCTATCTATATAATTACAATGCTTGGACTTCTCCCCCGACGACCTACTCGTAGATGCTACTGCGTTGAATAAAATATCTTTTATCGCGTCCCACTTTGTCATTCGATATGACAGGGTAATCGAGGGATTCAAGTTAGCAAGACTTTAAATTGTCGCAAGTCTTTGGCAATTTTCAGATACGGTCTCAAACCTCCGATCCCGAGCTTCTGTAAATAGCAGCCTTCTCAAGAATTTGTTTAGCGATTCATGAAGATTTGTTGCTAAGTTCAACTTAAGAATGCGCTCGATATGCGATTCTTTTACCCTGACATTCCAAGACGTGACCAGCACTGCAGAGAATGGCAAACAATTCTCAAGAACTTGGCACTGGGAGGTGCGCGTGTTGCGGATGTTGTTATTAGCAGGTCATTGGTACCGATGATTTTCCAGACTCTCGGATCTCCGTCATCCCCCGTTCTACTCGCGTGCCGTTCAAACACCAAGTGTTACATGCAAATGTTTACATATTAGTCAGTTTTGTACATTTGACGTGCGTTTGGACTTGGCAAAAATGATATCATTTTTAAATATACTTTAAGTGACACACTCCAACAACTTCTCCGCGAATTGTCCGAGATATGCGGTGAGACTTTTATTTCGTTTTATTAGCGTTGGAGTTGCGCCAGGATATTTTTCTTGCACGGTGACTTTGGGCCGGAACTATTTCTGTACAGAAATGTGTAAGAGAAGTCTGTAAATTCTTATCGAGAAGGGGGCGGGGGCGAAGGGTCATCCCTTTATTGTAGATCCCATAGCACCGTTTCGACCATACCTTGTGTCGATAGGAGGCTGTGTTACGCTGAAAGGACATCGAATCGAATTAAAAACCAGGGTTTGTATTTTCACTGAATGCGTGTTTTCATAAAATAGTTACACTTTCACCATATTTATACAAGGTTCTAGGCAATATTCAACCTTCTCTCAGTCACGACCGCATTCGTTCAGTCTTTCGCACAGTTTCTCAGAAAAAATACAAAATGTCTGGCTGCAAGCACGTAACTCTACAGATACGTATAATAATTTCATACAGAAAAACAAAAGACAAAGATAACGAGTATCACCCTGAACAAGGAACCATCGAATAATGCACCCCGCTCTTTGTTAGAAAATAAAACAGAAAAGTGCGTCGACTCGCAAGAAACGATTCCAATTCTATTATAACTCTCCGATAGAACTTCCGGAGACGATTGCAAATCAAGTGGTAGCTGTCAGATAGGTGTTCGAAATCGATCTTGCGAGCGGTATCGATAACAACGAGAGAGATGCATCATTTCGATAAGGCGAGCATATACGATCCTAATATGTACACGAACTGTACACACGTGTTTTCGGCGGTGACACTATTTCTGTGTATATCAGCGCACGAACTCACGCCGAGCTTCCTTCGGCGCGTTGCTCTCCTCGAGTTCAATAAATTATAAATAATAAAGGTAATTAAAAACCATATCTCAGACCGTGCGCCGTAATACTAAAGGGAGAAACTCCGTCGATTATAGCTCTCGCACTCTCCACACCCTGTCGCAAAGCTCTCATCAAATCATTTATCACCTTGTCGTCTAAGAGTTGCGAATAGTAAAATTGATAACATCATAAGAAATCGACGAGGACGGTGTCAACTCTCATTGACACTGGCGAACCTCCGGTATTGTACGCATCGAGATTTCATTGGAAGCAATTGCACGTAACGCGATATACGACCTCTTGAGTATTTCTTCCGTAGGTGCCGCCACTACGACCTTAGGTGAAAAGTCTCGCCCCGAAACTACCAGCTGGAAGCAAGTCGTGAAAAGACTACGACGCTCTATATATCGATGGGACCACTCGAGGCATAATTAGCCTGCATGATCGTGCGAATACGTGTGTGCGAACGGGCGAGGCGACATTAACTCGAAAACTAGTGCGTTACGTCAGTGGCCAGCGCAGCGCGTCGGCCTATCGTGCGAGGAGAGGAACGTCGATCCACGACGATCGGGCCTCGACTTGCCACTAAGAACAGTAGAAAAATTATGAGAATACGAGCGAATCCCAGGCCCACTGTCGACGCGGACCGCTCGAGGGCACGACTGTTCTCCGTGGGCGTCAGCTCTGTCCAGCGAAATGCGTCCGCGACGGCTGCCCACCCAACGACATAGTCTTTCGGTTTCTTCGCCAATCTTCTTTACTTGGCACTGGCCACGGTGGGTTCTGGCGGTGGCAGCGGTATCGGCTGCTCCGAGACTGGCGGCTGCTTCTTCGTCTTCCTCGCTTTCTTCGCCGATTTCGCCGGGCCCTCCACTTCCATCTTCTCCTGCCCCTCCTCAGGCTTCTGCTGTTCGGTCGCCGCAGGCGGCTGGCTTTCAGATACGCTCTCGGTATCTGTCGTTTTTGCGGAAGTTGTCTCGACTTTCTTCGCCTCGGACTCTTCTTCCTTCTTGCTCTCTACCGGAGCTTCTTCGCTGCTAACATTACCAGCGGGCGGCTGCACTTCGGCCGCTACGCTCGTCTCCGTCTTATCCTCTGGCGCACTGTCCATTGGTTCACCCGCGGCCTGGGAATCAGCCGTCTGCTGCGCTTCTCCTGTTTGGGTGGTCGTCTCCGTCGCTTCTTGCTCGCCGGCTGGAACGTCCACTTTCATTTCTTCCGATTGGGGAGCAGCGGCTTCTTGACTCTCCTCGATTACCTTGGTCGGCGAGGAGGGTCCGGGTGGCAGTGGAATAGGTTCTCTAGAGGGTTCCTCTTCCTTCTGATCCACTTCCATCGCTTGCTGCTCGCCGCCCTCGCTATTGTTATTGGGCTCCGCGTTCTGCACCGCGGACTCGTCGAGAGACTGCTGCTGCGAGAACGGTAAAGGTGCTTTCGATTCCAGCAAGCTTATCGTCTGCTGTATCGTCTTGATCGCATTCTTGCGAGCCTGTCGCACGTTCTCCCTTCCCTCCGTCTCGATATCATCCAACTTGATCAATTCTCGTGTAAGCATCTCGTCCAAGTACATATATTCCTTGTCTTTTCTAGAACTGCCCGTGTACAGTTTGACCTGCTCAGCCAGGGAGTCCACCTCCGTCTGCACCATCGCCACCCTCTCCAACGGATCCTTTGGCAGAGTTTGCTTTGGTCTCGGTGGTTCTTGCTGCTGCTGCGGCTGTTGCTGCGGCTGTTGCTGCGGCTGTGGTTTCTGTTGCTGCTGTTTTGGTTGCTCGTAATACTGTTGTTGAGACTCGGGCCGCTGTCTCTCGGCGTACTGTTGCTGTTTGGGTTGCTGGTGGTAGCCGTGTGTGGTTTGCTGCCGACGCATCGGCTGCTCGAATGCAGTTTGGGGCTCGTAGAAGGTCTCCTGGAAGTGCGGCGGCCAATTGTGCTGCCTGTTTCCGAAGGTTTGTCCGAAGGGAGAGGATCTAGGGAAGTGGGGCGATTGAGTGTGGTACTGAGGTGGAGACGGTTCCCTCCTGAAGGGGGGAGCGTCGCCCACGTTCTTTGGAAGTACCGGCTCGTCTCGCCCTTCGACGAAGATCGGTATGTGCCTGACGTTGCCCTGCTGCTGTGCCTTCTGCTGCTGCGGGCTCGCCTGTTGCGGCTGCGGCGGCGGTGGCGGCGATTGCTGCTGGTTCGTCGGCTGGTTGTACTGTGGAGTAATGTCTACTCTCGAGACGTATCTCTGGCCTTGCTGGGGCTGCTCTTGGAAAGGCTGCTGCCTGTTCTCCGGCGGCGCGGACATCGAGCGCTGGCCACGATTCGCCTTCTCCGGGTTCTCCATGTCGTGATGATGCTGTCCTATGTCGACGGTGTTTCGTAAGCCGTAGTTTGGAATTGGGTTCCTCCGGCTGTCCCGGGCGGGATCCTGCTGGCGTTGATTGATCTCCGGCTCGCCGTGGGAGCTGACGCCACTGGCACCGCTCGCTGCACTCGCTGCACTGCCTCCGCTCGCCTGGCTCCTCGCGTCCTCGTCCGGGTGGCCCTGGTAGTTGTTGCTGCTCCCGCTTCCGGATCCACGACGCCGATTGCGCAGGGAACCGTGGAAAGGTATGTCAGCCCAGGGTGGCCCGAGGAGCTGGTCAGCGAATTCCGGATGCCGGGCGGCGAGGTCGTCCAAGTGGGAGCGGATGTCACTGCGACGGCCGAAACCCTCGTCGTCAAATGGGAAACCCTGCAAGAAGAAGAAAGACTGGTTCTAGTAATCGATCGAGGATACAAACAATTTGATTAAGGGGCGAAATTATTAGAAATATTTCGATTTACAGGTAGATCCATGCGCTGCGTGAAGTTTGCGGAAAATATAATTAAGAATGAGACTAGGCGATGTTTCTGAGAGAGAACGTGATTAGAATAATATGCGAAAGCTGTGTCTGATTTGCAATCGGCTCGTGATGCTATGCGACTTTATGGATTTCAAGCGAGCGTTATGTTGCAACGGCGTGGCTGATAATCGTGTGAGAAGATCGAGACTCGAGTACATCTAAGCACTGGCTGTTGCAGCAATTCACTACTGCACACATAATGATTCATTGACTCTACGTCCGTCTTCGAAACAGATGACGTTTAAATTATGAATGATACGAAACTATCTATATTAGTACCAGAAAACTGAAAGCTGAAATCTCATTTCCAAGAGTTTCACTGTAAAAGTGAAACTGTAAACTACACTCGGCTTAAGAAATGTCTTAGGCGAGGAGGTCGGGAAAACAATGCCAGGCGTCAAAGCGAGTGGAAACGGGCGTGGAAAGGTCCCGTTTCCTACACTGCCTTTTAAAGCTAGCACTCGCTACTACTGTCGCGCCTTCCCTTATGATTCACGCGTTGCTCCGCGTCGATCTTGCGTCCGCGAGAGCCGCTCGCTTCTAGCCCCTTTCATCTCGAATCCCGGCGATGCAAGTTTTTATAGACGATCAGTCGTGTCCCGACGCCCACCGGGTTTCTCGTTCGCCGGGCGGCGCTCGCGCAACCGACTCTCCCACGGACGCCTTTTTCCGCTCAACTCCTCGCGCTTCTTTCTCGCGGACCAGCCGAGAAGGCTGCGACGGCGCTTCGCGCCGGGAGATGGATGAGTGCGCCGCGACGGTGCATAATCAGCGGGGAGCGATGGAGCAAAGTGTTTGCGCGCCGGCAAACAATGAGTCAAGTCGCGCACGTCGGTTCTCTGATCTTCTTCCAAGTGAGATTCGGGTATATGGATCCAAGGAAAAAGGACCACTTTACAAGTGGCGAGGGGTTCGGTTACCGAACCAAAAGCGCAATAACAAGTTTTCGGAAGTGAAGCGTGACTCTAGAATTGCGACACCGAGCTCGCTCTTACGATTCCCTGAATTCGAATCGAGCCGCCCGGCGCCTGTTGAATATTCATTCGCCGGCCCGACATTCCCGGTAGCTCGCCTTTTAAGTGGCTTTTCGTGATTTCATTCCCCGGCAATTGTGAATTACGTGTCCGAGCGTCGTCGCCTCTGGGCAGCCTCTCTAACGTCCAATTAAGTGCAGTCGGCGCACCTGCACCTCACAGCAAATTCCAATGGGAAGCAACACCGGCAGATTTCCCCGGGCGAGCGGGTCCGATGAGAAGAATAAGTGACCGCGATTTTTCCCCTCTATTTTAGCACCGACGGGCAAACACTCTCAAGGCGCCGTGTCACACTTATTCGCACCGAGTGTGTCAAGTGCGAACTTAACACACTCTTCAATACTCTTCTTTACACACGCAACGTCTTATGCGAGTATCAAGTACTCCACCGCGCATGAAACTAGTCGACGAATCCAGCGACTCTCGCGACGCTTCAATGCCAGACGAAATCAGCCACGGCTTCCGCCGATAAAAATCGAGAATAAGTTAAAAGGGCGCGCGCCTTTTATCTTTCTCTCTCCGGGCGGCTCGTAAAGAGGCTAACTGGGTGAATGTCAGAGGCGCCACTGGGGACATAATGATCGTCAACCGCGAAAAACTGTGTCAGGGCCTGGCGAGCAGACCCAAGGCGCGTTCCGGCTCGAGCGTCTTTCCTGGACTGGACATGCAAGGTGATCCCCGAGCGACACACAGTGCTTCAGAGCCTCCCAATGAAAATCGGCCGCCGGTCAATCTGCATTCAAAGTATTCGCTCTCCTCGGCTGCCAATTCGCCTTACACCCACGTAACTATCAATCTTCCCTTCTCCGCGAGAGGCGAGCTTTAATTGAAGCCGCACACTCCGTCTTCCGGGAACGAGCGTCACTGAACCCGTTTGTCAATGGATATTTATAGTAGTGACTGCGCCTCGCGCTTCGCGCTTATCAACAGCTCGCCTCGATGCACATGTCATTCGCTGAATTATGTAATTGCTGGTCCCTGCGGTGTGGATTTCGAGTTGGCTTCTTTCGTGAGGATCATACATTTTACTTGTTAATTCTGTATAGGAATTTTCGATTATTTTCGAAAAGTGTGATGGGTCATCTCAGATTTAGTGTAATTTAGTGTAATTTAGTGAATTTAAGGAATTTAGTGAATTTCCTTGGATAATACATTTTCATGTGCCAACTATTGATATAAGATTATTTATGATTTTGACTCAGTAAAGTTTCATTTCACTTAGTAACTCCCATCAATTCAACCAATCGGTAATCGAATACTAGCGCGCGATGGAATTATTAGCGAATCGTAATCCAATCGTCGGGAACGCGCCCGACAACACTCGACACCCGGTAAACAAGGAGAATAATCCTCACGATTTTCTATCCCCGGATTTGGCCTGGAATTGGCGGCGACTGGGCCGGAGGAGCGCGAGCGAAAGATCGAGGAAAGTCGACGACAGGAACTTAGCCACCTACGCCCGATAATCGTATTTCCCTATTTTTGGCACCACGTTGCCGGCTCGTGCCTCCTCTCCTTTAATCCACCACGTTGCCGTGAAATTGCAGTCGGGGCTCTCCAACAACAGCGGAGACTCTGTAATCTACGAGGAGTCTCGGGCGGAAGCACAATCGTCGGGAATGAGAAGCGTGGAATGTAAAAGTTGTTGGCGAAGTTATTCGGAAATCGGTGGCACTAAACTTTAAATTATCTAAAAATGAATACAATAAAAAATCCACTCAATTTAATATAATAAATACCGAAAATCAAATTCATAAGAATTACAAATACAAATTAAATCAATGAGTTAAATTTATATCCAAAATATAAAATAAAAATCATTTTTGTTATACTTTTGAAGAAAGAGAAACTACATTGTACCAGAAGAACCCAATTTCCAAAACCATCTACCACGTGGCACCTCGCATTCTCCCCACAACAAACGACCACTTCCAACCCCCGACTTCCTCCACAGAGCGGCTCAGTTCTCCAAGTGCGCCTTCTCCCGGCGCAAACTACTGACCTACTTCGTTAGAGGCGGCGTCCGTTATTTTTAAGTCCCACCGGCTCGCTTTTCGACCAAATACAAATCTCCCCCGGAGTCCTCTTCTCCGGCGCCGCGTGGCGAGGCGCGGAGATTCCACTCTAGAGTTTCTCTTCCGTTCCCGAAAGCCAATGCGGACGAGACGCCCACGTGACAACTGTCAGTTCGCGAGGATCGTCATCGAACCTCTCCCTCTCGCTCTCGCGAGAAAGAGTGGAGATCGCGGCCGCGGTATTGTTTACCGAAACCGGTTTCTTTTCTTCGCGAAAAGGAGAAGCCGATTAGATCACAGGCAGAAATACGTGTGGCCGGCGCGCTGTTATCGAGCGCGAGACCGTCAGCGCCCGAGCCCGGGAAATCATTATCTTCGAGATCAACCTGTTCTCCGACTGCTTGTTTCCGTGCTTGTGCCGCCTTATATGGTCGCATGCTAAAGAGATACAAAGGTGATGACGGGGACTCGCGCTCCCTGGGAAAACTAGTGTCCGACGGCGACCTCGTGATGTGTGCAAGTGTCGTTCGGGCTGATGCACTTGCCAGTGTTTTCCTTAACGTAGTCGAACAAGATCAAACATTATTTGTCATCTACATAAACTATGCAGAATCCAGAGAAGAATCGATTTCTCGAAAACAAGTTATTTTACTTTTAATTAAAGTTCGGAATTCAATAATTGTTTTCAAAGTCGAGTGAGTCAAATTGACTACACAAAACGGGACAAAGATATATCCCCGTTCAACGAAACCGATCCAATTTTTCCAGACACAACGAACCGTGCGATTCTCTTAGTTCGAGCAATCAAGCCTTTAGTTCCCAGCGCATTAGAGTCATAGTTCTAATTAACGAGAAACCTATTGGCAGCACCGTGAGCCAATGAAAAATAGATCCGCTCCGACTCGCAACTTGGAGAGGGACCTTGAATGCAGAATCACCGAGGCGAAGCTAGTTCCGCATTCCTCGTACGGAGCCAGGTCAATCCTGAGGGTATAATTACTGAAAAATGATGGCGGCGGGTGAGTTTAGAGTTTAGAGGGTCGCAAGCATTCGGCCAATCGTCGCGAGAGACAATCGTCCGAGAGGGAACCGTCTAAGGTGATAAACTCACGGGCACGGCCTAATATGGTCGAGATGTGGGGCACAAACCATGCGAAGTCGCAGAGAGAACGGGAATGAGGCGAAAGAGCGAGACAGAGAAACGCGGCGGCGGCGGAGGCTGGCAGTGAAATGCGCCACGATTATGTTACGCTCTTTTCCTTAGTCTTATTTCCCCGGCGACGAGGTGGACGCACCGCGACCTCGACGAGCCCTCGCCAAGTGTGCTCTTACCGAGGTGAAACACTGGTATTATTAGCGGTATAAGCGGTCTGCCTTCCGGTGAAATGGACACTTCGATGCCGCTCGAAAGCCATTTCGAAAGTATCGGCGCACACGCCGTCCGGAATCCTACTAGGATTTCAAGAGTGAAATGAGTGAAGCCAAGAGAAACCTCTTCTCGATTAAACCTAAAATCAATCTATCGACTCGACGCTTCGAAAGCCCTAAAGTAAAGTAAAAGCGCAATATTATTACCAAGCACGCTGACGCAACAATCAACCAAAGCGTTAAATCGCACGAGTATAATATCGCGCGAGTTAATCAAACATGCAGAGCACAAGCGCAAGCTTCGCCCGCCCATGCAGGACGATCCAGATCGAGAAAGATCAAGGCTGCTGGATCGGCCGCGTCCGCTGGTATCCGAGCGATTTTTATTTCGGACCAGGTGATACCAAGGGGAGAAAAGCCGCCGCCGCCAGTCAGGAGGAGTGAGGGCTCCGAAGCGCCGAAAAATACGTCAGACTCCACGCAAATGCTATTTCTAACTTTCACGCGATCGCCGAGAATGCGGGAGAGGAAGGTCGCAAAGCGATAGCCGCGCGTAAACGGGAGCCGGCGGCTCGCGCATTATGAAGTCCCAACCTCAGAGATATGCATTTCACGGGTGGATATCAGGTGCGAGAGTCTATCTACATATCTATCAAGATAAATCGTACGAGGCTCCGCGGCGAGTGGGTGAGTCAGCCTCCCGAAATACTGCCAATCGAGCAGCGAAGATAATGGACGGGGGAGAAAAAAGGCTGGACGAACTCGGCGCTGCTCGGAAAGGACGCTCGAGTCTCGAATCGTCTGGAAAACTCGACGAAAACGCCCGTCGCCTCTTAGACGCCCACTGCGCAATACTATGCAGAGCGATGCAATATCAGACTAGACTTCTAGGATCAACACGTTGCTCTAGACACGTATCTACGTCCCAAACTCGTTGACCTCTGTACTCTGAAAAATACCTCCCAATCACGTTATTCGAGTTTCTTTCCAGCCAACCACTCTTATATTACTTTTATGTTTCCTTCTCGACCTCTCCACCAATCACGAAACCCCAAAAACACTACATCAGACTATCCAACAAGTAAAGAAAAGAAAATCGAGAATAAACGAGATTCCGCAGACAATAATATCTCGATGATCAATGGGGTAAATGAAGAAAGAAATAAAAAAGAAAAAAGGGGGGGTTAGGGCGACTTACAGGGAACGAGCCGTCGAGATCGATCCCTCGTCCGAATTTGGAGGCATTGTCCATGATGACAGGCGAGTCCATTTTCTGGACCCGTTGGCCCGTGCCCACGCTAGATAGTAGAATACGTGTGCTTCCTCTTTCCGCCTGAATCGCAGACAGTCACGAGAGTTCCTCTCCGCGTACTCTCTCGCTCTCCTTCGCCGAATCTCTCTCTCTCTCCCCCTCTCTCTCTTTCTCGAGTTAGGGGCCTAGTTACTTAGAGTCCCGGCCCGATTGATCAAGGCGGTTTCTCTGCTGGTGCGATCGCCGTGCCGGCTTTACACCGGATTTGGTGGTTCGCGAGAGATTTCGCTCGGCCGACTCTACCGGGGGGATGAGAGCAGCGGCAGCAGGCGGCGGCAGGTTATGTCAGAGGCGGCGGTGCGGGCCGATTGGCTCCGGCGTGTTAACGAAAGGCGAAACGAAAGAGCAGCGGGTTGGTTGGTCTGCGGCACACTCTCTAGGTATGAGAATCAAGGTGATAATCCTGTCAAAATTACCGGATTGCCGCTAGCCTTCTCCTCCGTATTCCTTAGACCTCCCGCGCGACACAAACTCTCCTGGCGACACACTTTGGCGATCTTTTCAATTCTCTCTTCCGAGTCTCCTCACTTCCGGTTACGTAACCGGGTAAACCTCCTCGTTTCCGCACTTGCTTCCTTGTTTGTATTGCACCGATGACAGTCTCCGAGGATTCTCGATGCTGCACTGATTCCTCCTGCACACGATTGCAGTCTCTGGTGAGTGGTGTGTGTATGTGTGTTACTCGATGTGGCTCTCTGTGCCGTTGCACGCGCGCGTTTTCGGCTTGTTGGTCGATTGAGAACTGGTGAACAACTGTCAGGCGGCCGCCGCGGAAGGACAACTTAAATATATTTGTTGTGTGGGTTGTAGCGAGGGGCCACGTGACCGAGGCGGTGCGCAGGCGCCGGCTAGCAGAACGCCGACGACCGAAAGCACGAGAGCCTGCTAGAACGTTCGCCCGAGAGCCGCCGTCGCCGCTTTCGAGAATCCCGGAGACCTCGCACCTGTGATCCATTCGATAATGCTGTCTTATCGTTTCATCTTTTAATCTCATCATAAGTAAATCGTTGGAATTCATAACTCGCTCTTATTCCCAACAGATGTGCTTTTGAGTCGAGGAATGGGCTAGAAGAGTACGAAAAGAATTCTGGAACGTCCTCGAACGTCTATAGATATGATTCCTCGTAGGTTCTAGAATTGAAAGCTTGTTTGGCCCCACGCTCGATTCGCGTACCGCGGATCTTGAGAGGAGGACAATCGCAGAGGCGTAGACCTGATATTTTTGAACTTGCGGAACTTTGGAGTGGCCGCCGGCTATTTGAGATTGGCAAAACTCCCTCGAAAATAAATACCTCACATCGTCCTCTCAACTAGAAGAGTTTTGAGTGAAAAGCTGCGGCGAGACAGTGACTTTCTTTCGATAACTAACAGTGGAGGAGTAAATCGAATTGGGAGTATGAATCACAGGCTTCACGCTTCTGGAAGGGATGCCGCCGCTTTTCCTTATGTTCGATTGGTCTCGCCGGTAAGGACGTATTCCGGACTTGTTTACCTACATCCTTTTATGGTAAAGGTGAATTCTCCCGTATCCTCGTGCGAAATACGACAAAGCTACACAGCAAGTAGCGTAACGTGCATACCCGGCGCGTCTCACGCGCGCGGGACACGTACACGATCACTCTCCAGGGCAAAGGTGGGAAACGATTTTCCACACTGTTGCCCACTGTTTTACAGCTGGGGCAGTGAGTCACCGTAGCCGAATCCTCCCGTAATAGAATCGGCCTGATTCGAGCCTCGCCGCCGTAACAGATCGAACGTACACTAATCGCCGATTGCATCAGGCAGAATTAGCTCGGCCGTAATCAGTAAATAACGACACCTGTGTGCCTCGGCGAGGCCGCGATTCAGACGATGCGGATAGTGCGAATTAAAAGGAGGCACACAAAGGTCCAATGACAACTGCTATCAACAATACATCTACGTGCCAATGAGAGTGCCATATTTATTGCCGGTGTCGGTAAAGTATAAAATTCGTTGGGGAGTTAGTCATCGAAGCCCTGGCGAGGCTCCAAGATCTTTGATTGGTTGTGTGTTGCAGGGGCACGCGGCGAAGTACGTGGCCAAAGTCAAGTATCACGAACTTCGAAACATGTAGTTCGCACGGATCCTCCCTGCAGGTTTCAAGCTGAGCACACAAGCTCTACTTCGGGGGACGGCGACTGCTCAATGGGCTCTAAGAAAGCGCGGGCATTCCAGCCTGGTAAAAGGCGGCGCGCAAAGTGGAGAGGAGCCCGTTGCGCAACATTGCTGTGAAACGAATCGTGACACACTGGCCGCCCTGTTACGTTAGAGGCGAATGACTGAAGGATCGGCGCCTCCGTTTCCCGCAGGCCGCTGGCTGTCGGTGCGTCTGGCACGATTTTGCGCCAGACTTCTCGAGCTGGGATTCATTAGAGTCGAGACCGGCCACCCTGCGGCTTGATCGACCCGATAAGGACAATGAAGAACAAGTCTGTGCGCAGCGTCGACCTTGGATTCTAGCAACGCACGCACTGCTTTGTGAGCTGAGTTCCTACTGACGGGAGTTTTTCTGGTAAACGTCCAGCTGACGTTAGATTCTTCTCGAAATCGAGTGGTTCTGGATCGAACGTGTGACTCACGTGCGATAAAGATTAGAAGTCAACCCTGAAAGGCTACCTGGGAGGCCACGCGATATTGACCTTTAAAGCGAAAGCGACCGGACGATCGCCAGCCGAAGGGAAGCACTATAGCCACTTCCTTGACGTCATCAAAGTCCACCGGAGAAAGTGAACCCACTCGATTCAGGGATTAACATACATTAGCGCTCCATTCATTCCGGTTTTCATTAATAAAAGGTATCTTGCTACTCCAATTCTCCTGGAAATACAAAGAAAGTAGAGAAACAGAAGTGTGATATTGGGTTTACTTCGACTGGTTGCCAACTTATCAAGTTCATTGAAGCTTCTGGCTTGTATGTACTTGAGTCGATTGCACAATTTGCGAAAAATCGTTTCTTTATCATCACCGGATCTATCAATTCAATCAATCAAGTACCGTACTTGAGAAAGGCCGGGAATACTTTGCTATAAAGGAGCTGTTACCAAAAGTGGTACTCTCGACAGCGATTTCATAAGACGTCATCGGGTTTCTTAGCGGCTCGATGATGAATTGCATTCAGCCAATAGTAATGAAAGGGATTCAATCTCACCGATTTCATAGAATATAATAAGCCCGCGATTGCATTGTGCCCGTTGCAAAGGATGTCGAGCCTGGGAATGAATTCGAGAACGAATTCCATTATTCGGCGATAAAGAACTTATTCTCCCGTGCGCGGTACATACACGGGTGTGTGTTGCCATCTCACGGCACCGCTCGCGAAGCAGGAATTCGAAAGAAGCACGCGTCTGCATAATACGTGCCGCGCATCTGCAATTCTAATGTTCTCTCCAACTGCGTACCATGAATCAAAGCGACGAAACTCGCCATTAAGCTTCCAATTAAACATTTTCGTATTCGATTCAGTTTAACGACTGCGACCTTTTCGTCGAGAGTGCCCGTCCACTCATTCGCTAACTCTGCGGAACTATCAAGCATTTTTAATCAACAAATGGAACAACCTTGCGCAACAGCTGAGTTAACACATGCTAATACTTCCAAAGAGTCCAAGGGCGGAATGCCAGTCATGAAAAAGATCGAAATCAAACATTTAATCAATGAAATCTGCCACGATAATTTCGACGACCGTATGTGTACCAGGAGAGTTGGCAGTTGGATCAAAAGTGTATATCTCGAAATCTAATTAATAAAAATAGATCGCGCGACCAGTTCTCCTCGGCAGAGACGATCGATCCGGATCGAGATCCATGCGCAGTCGCGCCGCGCGCGCTGGTGGGATCATCGATAATGACGATCGATGATCTACGGTGATCGATAGCGCGGCCAGGAGCGCATGAACGCCGAGAAGGTTGAACGCCGAGGAACGCTCTACCGTTTCGTGACGTCAGCGGCTGCAGCCAGCAGCCGGGTATTCTCGTGTACCGGTATACATAGCATAGACACAGACATTCTTGCCCGCGCGCTTTCCCCTCTCCTAATCATTCTTCTGCTCGCGGCTCTCCCATTTGCAGGACTCTGATGTGCCGGTTTATCATTTTAGCAGATTGTAATTTCAAAATACTTGAAATGGTTATCGCGCTTCTGCACTTAAAAAAAATGTATTAATTCTTATCATGTAAAGAAAGGATTATTAGATAATCATTCGTCAACTTTGAACCTGATTTATTACGAAGTCAGATCTTTTTTTATTTAATACTATGCGGTAAATTGCAAACTTTTAATTTTACAAGATCGATTGTTAGATTTAAATGGAAAAGCACAAATTTATAAAAATTTTAAAATTACTGTTAGATTTGTTGAAGAATGTCATTTAGTATAAGAATTCTGAAAACAGCCATCTTCATCTCTGCCGCAGTCGCCTTGCATGGATGATAACACTGTCAACGATACGACATGTGCGAACTCGCGTTAATTTACAAAGTAACGATCGACGATTCACACCTCAGCCAATCTATAGTTAATACCATTGCCGCTCGACATTGCATTCCCGCACGCATCCATTTACGTAGACCAACACGTGCGCGCCCACTTTTTCTCTTCACTCCGTGGAAAGTGAGAGTATATCATAACAATGGCAGGGTTCTAGATTCCCAGAGGCGGCGCGCAAAGTTTACGGGGTTCTCGGCATTCAACGCCGAGGAGGAAAATTTCAGCTTATTCAACTTTCTAAACTGCGGTGAGTGGAACTTACAGAAAATTATTACTCGACAGGAATAATCTGTGGTTTGTCACACTAACACTCATATTATCCAGTTTTCGTGCTTATACTTAAAATGCTTATTTACAGTTGGAATTCCTGGGAAAAGAGTCCCCTGTGAGTGACATTAAATTGCCAGTACAATTACACACACGGTCATGCGAGCATTGAAATGGCACAGGCATATTCCGCACGCAGCTACTTTGAAAAGCATCCGAGTCGCTCTGCGTTTCATTGAGGCTGGCATGAGTGACGCAAACGAGGCGCAGCTCGATCACACGTGAAAGAGGCTCTTCCCGAAAGTATTCAGACCTTTTGAGCAATCTCCCCTCGTTACCGGAGTGAACCCGCGAGAATCTCGGCGGCGATCGCGGAACAACAACTCATTACGTGGAGAGCCAGCGAGAGAGCGACGCGATGCGATGAATCAAGTCGCGTTCTTTTCTTGTGTAACGCACCTTACGCAATCCGATGTAATTCAACGCGAAGCGGCGCGTATGTAATATTATGTCAGGATAATGTACGCGGGCAAGGTTGACTCGGCGGACGCGGCTATGAAGCCGAGAAATCGGTCAGTGCCGATGGATCTGATGATGAGAGGAGTGGGATTTGCGGAAAATTGTCGAGTAATGTTCTCCTCGCTGATATGCCAGCTTTGCACTTTTAGTGCTCCGGGCGAACCTCTCCTACGTTTACTGCCACTCCCTGTCCTATCAATTACGATGGGCGAGGAAGTTCAAGGTTGGGGTGTTGGTAGTTCACGGGAAGTGCATTCGTTATCCGGTTTTAATTTTGTAGAAGCTCTTTTCGCTGAAGACCTTGTTTTCCTAATTCCGTGCTATCACGATATTTTGTTATTGGGGCTTTCTCCGACGAGATTTCTTTGAATTTAAAGGGGCTATTGTATAATTGATTGTTGGGAAGCGGTGAGGGAATTTTGCTCTCAAATGGACACTTAGCCTTACACGTACGGGATATGCTGGTGTGAGTATGGTGGGGACCAGCGATCTTGACGATTCATCGAGTTCTGCGGTTCGTTTATGATCCCACGAGCAACCGCGAGCTGCCACTCCCATTATCATGAACGCGCTGCATAACGAAGCGAGCGGCACCTCGTGCCAAATTCTTCCCTTCACGCGTGAGAAAGCGCCGTTTTCCCTTGTAATATCTCGATAAGTACCAGCCTGACCACCACCACACCATTCAATCGAAGAATGTTGGTTGCAATGCACAAACTATCGAATTATCAAGAATTCAGAGTACAGTAAAATCTCGATTTGTTAAAATTCCCCAATTTCCATGAATTCTACATAATTTGACCATTTGTATAAATGTGAACAATCCTACCAGAACGATTAACATAACAAGAACTCTACTAAAACGTTCATCGTTTTACTCAAGCGAGCAGACAAAGAGGGAATTTGGTATTTACCATGTGTTTTGGGGTTTCCCATGGGACGAAAGCGATTGGTACGTGGAACTTAATCTTCCCGGCCTAAGACCCTACAGCTGAGTCTCCCTTCAAGAGAAGGGAGCGCAGGAAAATGGAGTGGAATGCCATTCGGCGAATGACATTTAGGAGGAGCGCGTGGAAGGGGATAATCAAGGGGTCCAGGATGCTATGGTCTTTCTCTACGAGGAAAGTGGTTGTGTGCGAGAGTGCTCTCTGGGATGTCACTTTCCGCCCGATGCATTACAATGACTTATGAGTCACACGGCGGAACTTATGCCGTCGACGAATTCATCATCTCAACGAGGGGGATTCATCTCGAGAAATTAAGCCTCACCGCCCCGGGGATGAATGAATCTTTCATAAACCCCATGACACATACCCAACTCGTCACTGCCCATTTTTATGCAAGTATCAACATTCAAATAAATTCTCTTTCAATATAAACGTGTAATCCACTAAATTCTATTAAAAATTTCAGCGAACCTCACCCGCTGAGTTCCTGATATCATAAATCCTTCGCAACTAAAATCAGACCACTCGTGACTCACGGCGACCTGCGATAAGGTTTTCCTACGTGAGGGTGGAAAGCGATATGCGAGGGTGGCTCTATCGGAGGCTCGGCGAAGAAAAATAAGAAAAGCGAGAGCCCGCTCTACAGCAATATTCTTCCCAAAACTAATATTGGCCCGGCGACTAGACGACGCTTTTCCCACTCGCTCGTGCAACTCCGCCCTCTCGCACTCGTACGCCGCCGGTCTTTCATTACTCCGAGAGTTCTAACTGGAAAAATCGAGTGTTGACTGAAGAGGAGCGACAGGGGCGTGCGCGGCTGCTCGTGTCAAACTCCCGGCCGTGTCAAATCGACAGATTATTCTGGATCGCTTCTCCCTCTGGAATGGCGAGGGAATCAATGGCGGCTATTTTGAGAGAACTCTCCTCGACGCCGTCGCCGTCGAGAACGTTCCCTGGGACTCTTCTCGCGCGCCGCTCTCCGTGTCACTGCTATCTAGCCATCCGCTCTCTCCCTGCGTTACTGGCAAACCGGGCGATTTAGCGCTAATTAACATTCTTAGACAAAGCCGGCCCCCCCTCTGCCACTCGGTATAAATGGCAAAGTAATTTTAGCGTAAGCCTCGCAATTCAAATGTATCCAGATGGTATGCTAATCTCGCCGCCCGATTGCACGAGGGCTTTTTCATAGGGAAAGGGAAGAAAGGCCCGGTTGTTGAAGCACAAGCCGATGCATTTGCCTTTGAATCAGCACCACGAGCGTAATATGTTACTAGTTGTTAATTAGAATTTATATATTAGAATTGTTAGATGATTTAGTCAACTATCATAATTCAAGA
The DNA here is from genome assembly GCA_963675795.1 of Crossocerus cetratus. Taxonomy (NCBI): domain Eukaryota; kingdom Metazoa; phylum Arthropoda; class Insecta; order Hymenoptera; family Crabronidae; genus Crossocerus; species Crossocerus cetratus. Next base: position 7,791,989 of record OY776664.1, on the reverse strand, counting down.
CAGAAGTCAGATTCAAGTATTATTCATTGGGAAATGTGATTGTTGGAAGTTAAAGGAAAGAAGGGGAGGCCGCCGTCTTGGGTTTCCAGCGGGGGAACATAAGTGGTAAGTCATTCGGGCGTGAGTACTTAGCAACAAACGCGTTATTTTCGGCCTCCTCGTTGCGTCGGACGATTCACACGTCCAAAAGAAGCTCTCGCCGAAGAAGGCTGGCCACTCTCTTTCCGAGGCGGAGTGCTCTCTCAGCCACCCTAAACAGACATCCGGAGGAAGCCGGCGTGCCATATTGATCTCATTTCTAGTGGGTCCGCCGGCATATCGGCACCCTCTTCCTTTTCGGGACCCCTTTGATGCGCTCGGGGTAGTTTTAATAGCTACCCTCCTATCTCCAGATCCATGTCGGCTAAGGAGAGAAAGTCTCTCATATCTAATAAATGCTAATTCGTACCAATAAAAATAAGCGAAGCCTCGCAAGGTAATAACTACAGCAATAAACATAAAATTAATATTGCGACGCACTAATTATATTTCTCAAGAAATGAGGGACCAGTAAAATAAAAACTTTTGTGCTTTTCAGCAGGTTATTCTTTGGATTCGTCAGTTTGGAACAATTTCAAGAATTTACAACCCTGGGCTCTCGAAGTCGGTCAGAAATCACAAGAATACCCGAGCGAAATTTCCAATTGCCCACTTTCTCTCCGACCCAAGAGGATTCCTGCGCTCCGATGGAGCACTGTATCAGAGCTACCGAAATATCAGTGGATTCTATGAGGGCCGAAGCACGTGGCTTACGGTATCGGCGGCGGCAAGTGGGGCATAAATTTCCAAGCGCGTCCGGCATTCATTGCTAGACGCGTATACTTTCACCCAAGGTGTCCCATGCCTCTCTCGGGCGAGTCTCGCGTGGAAGCACGCACCCATCGGATATGTTTTGTTACAAGCTCGATGGCCTTTCCAAGTGGCCGGCGAGAGTCGTGCCAAGAAAGCAGAAAGGAAGCTTCGCATAGAGAGAGGCCGACGCGCTCGCCGTTCAATAATTCAAGCTGCGAAGCGCACGTGCCCGATTCCTCCGACGCTCCAATCGCAAGATCCACTTGGACATCGCAGGAGATCCTCTCCAACCATTCAAAAACCACCGACTTCGTCGGCCGATTCGACTCGTCCGGTGATCCGATTAAACGCGATTACCTTCGCGGGGATAATTGGCATTAATATCGAGGATCGTCGTAGGTGTATTAGCCGCGTCTGCACGTCTCATCGGCTGAAATCGCCACTGGCCAATCATTGATACTCCGCGTGAGAATAATGCGCGGGGATCAAGGGCGATAATAAAGTGGCCCGCTAATAGGCGCGCCCGGTCATTTAGTATTCGTTCTTGAACCACCGGGATATCATCAATCAACGGTCACCGCATCAAGGACGTCGATTTTCCGAGAAACGATTGCCCCATTTATCGACCGCGCCGCGGTACGCCTTCCTAGACGACCAGCTACTCGGTAAAGAGCTGAAACCGAATTCGAAAGTAGGACTCTTTTGCGTTTAAAGGGAAACTTTAAACGACGTCTACAGTGTCTCGAAGGGGCGGTAAGACAGGCGTGTGATATCTTGGAAAATGCTGCCTAGGTAGCTCGACCTTCTCAATAATACGCTTTACGTGCATCCGTTCCCGGAAGGCTTGCGCGACGGAAAAAAGTTGTTTGGATCTGAACGGTAGTTAACGAGGCACCCGGCATTTACATACAGTCGGTTAGTTGTTATGCCAAAAGTCCTCTGAGCCAGCCATTGTCACAGCTCCAATCCGATTGGATTGTTACATGATTGTTAAACAATGACACGACTAAAATCCCCGTTGAATTCATTATTGTACAATGTCCCTCTGATGTCACTTCGAAACCGCGTGTACAAGTTGATTCTCTTTTAAATTGTCATTGTCAGATGCATGGATCTCAGCACATAAATAAACTCTTCACATCAGACATAAAATAATAAACTAAAACTCGTAAAATTACAATCGACACAGCTGGCAAAGAATAGGAGTATTGATTCAAAGGCAAGTGCATCGGCCATGGGACGCATATGGGAAATATGGCGAATAAAGGGATCGTCAGGGGTACTTGGATCCTCACAATCCCGAGCCACCCCAATGTCGAACGACACGGATGATCGGGCGAAACGTGGGCATTTTCCCCGGAAACTAGACAATTTCCCCGGCATCCCAACGAGGGAGAAAACACTTATGTTCCACCGTACTCAACTAGACCTTTTCACGAGGGTTCTACGATTTATGTTAACTGTAAGAGGTGTATGTGAAGTTGGCAGATCACTTCGCGGAATATCAAAAAAAATTGATAGTTCTGGGTTCTACATCAATAGTTCTATAGTTCTTGATAGTTTAAACAAATAGTTCTGGCCGTTTAACCAAAAAAATGGCTTCGGACAAAATGATATTCCAACTTCACGCTGAATATCATTTTGTCCTATGGCGTTTTCTTTGCCAGTAATTGCTCAAAATCAATTAATTTATAGTTCTACGAGAGTTCTAGGAAGAGTTCTACCTTCTGCTAACAAAAAATAACACATTTACCGAATTTCAGAAAAATTCATATCAGTGCGTAGCATGACGCCATGAGCTGCTAGCTCCATTTCGATAGTTCTGGCGTTCAGGGCATAGTTCTGGAATAGTTCTGGGTATGTACGTGTTATTTGGAAAGAGTTCTAGCGATTGGCACAATTGGATTTTTTTAAAACAATTTTTTTACTCCGAAACCGGGAGTTCTAGGGTATAGGGGTGAGCTGCTAGCTCTATTTCGATAGTTCTGGCGTTCAGGGCATAGTTCTGGAATAGTTCTGGGTATGTACGTGTTAGTTCGAAAGAGTTCTAGCGATTTGCATAATTTGATTTTTTTTAAACAATTTTTTTAATCCGGTCGGATGAGCTGCTGGCTCTATTTCGATAGTTCTGGCGTTCAGGGCATAGTTCTGGAATAGTTCTGGGTATGTACGTGTTAGTTCGAAATAGTTCTAGCGATTGACCCAATTGGATTTTTTTAAAACAATTTTTTTACTCCGAAACCGGGAGTTCTAGGGTATAGGGGTGAGCTGCTAGCTCTATTTCGATAGTTCTGGCGTTCAGGGCATAGTTCTGGAATAGTTCTGGGTATGTACGTGTTAGTTCGAAAGAGTTCTAGCGATTGGCACAATTGGATTTTTTTTAAACAATTTTTTTAATCCGGTCGGATGAGCTGCTGGCTCTATTTCGATAGTTCTGGCGCTCAGGGCATAGTTCTGGAAAAGTTCTGGGTATGTACGTGTTAGTTCGAAATAGTTCTAGCGATTGACCCAATTGGATTTTTTTAAAACAATTTTTTTACTCCGAAACCGGGAGTTCTAGGGTATAGGGGTGAGCTGCTAGCTCTATTTCGATAGTTCTGGCGTTCAGGGCATAGTTCTGGAATAGTTCTGGGTATGTACGTGTTAGTTCGAAAGAGTTCTAGCGATTGGCACAATTGGATTTTTTTTAAACAATTTTTTTAATCCGGTCGGATGAGCTGCTGGCTCTATTTCGATAGTTCTGGCGCTCAGGGCATAGTTCTGGAAAAGTTCTGGGTATGTACGTGTTAGTTCGAAATAGTTCTAGCGATTGACCCAATTGGATTTTTTTAAAACAATTTTTTTACTCCGAAACCGGGAGTTCTAGGGTATAGGGGTGAGCTGCTAGCTCTATTTCGATAGTTCTGGCGTTCAGGGCATAGTTCTGGAATAGTTCTGGGTATGTACGTGTTAGTTCGAAAGAGTTCTAGCGATTGGCACAATTGGATTTTTTTTAAACAATTTTTTTAATCCGGTCGGATGAGCTGCTGGCTCCATTTCGATAGTTCTGACGCTCAGGGCATAGTTCTCGAATAGTTCTGGGTACGTACGTGTTATTTGGAAAGAGTTCTAGCGATTTAAACGAAAGATAATTTGTTTAAATAATTATTGCAGCCGAATGACCCGTATTCTCGGCCATCTAACGATTAGCCGGCGCTGGCAAAATGTGCTTGGAAAGTATTGCTGCAGCACATTCCAGAAGAGAATGTGAGGAGTGTGTGGCATAATAAATGTTTTATAAATGATAACAATATGAGGAAGCGTGTTATTGGTTTACTCTGGTGAAAAAAGTATTGTTATTTTTCTTAATATTGTAACTATAATGTGAAAATATTAGGAGATCCTTTCGAACTAACACGTACATACCCAGAACTATCCCAGAACTATGCCCTGAACGCTAGAACTATCGAAATAGAGCCAGCAGCTCATCCGACCGGATTAAAAAAATTGTTTAAAAAAAATCAAATTATGCAAATCGCTAGAACTCTTTCGAACTAACACGTACATACCCAGAACTATTCCAGAACTATGCCCTGAACGCCAGAACTATCGAAATAGAGCCAGCAGCTCATCCGACCGGATTAAAAAAATTGTTTAAAAAAAATCAAATTATGCAAATCGCTAGAACTCTTTCGAACTAACACGTACATACCCAGAACTATTCCAGAACTATGCCCTGAACGCCAGAACTATCGAAATAGAGCTAGCAGCTCACCCCTATACCCTAGAACTCCCGGTTTCGGAGTAAAAAAATTGTTTTAAAAAAATCCAATTGTGCCAATCGCTAGAACTCTTTCCAAATAACACGTACATACCCAGAACTATTCCAGAACTATGCCCTGAACGCCAGAACTATCGAAATGGAGCTAGCAGCTCATGGCGTCATGCTACGCACTGATATGAATTTTTCTGAAATTCGGTAAATGTGTTATTTTTTGTTAGCAGAAGGTAGAACTCTTCCTAGAACTCTCGTAGAACTATAAATTAATTGATTTTGAGCAATTACTGGCAAAGAAAACGCCATAGGACAAAATGATATTCAGCGTGAAGTTGGAATATCATTTTGTCCGAAGCCATTTTTTTGGTTAAACGGCCAGAACTATTTGTTTAAACTATCAAGAACTATAGAACTATTGGTGTAGAACCCAGAACTATCAATTTTTTTTGATATTCCGCGAAGTGATCTGCCAACTTCACATACACCTGTAAGAGACCTCTTGAGCCGCCTCATTTCCCCAACGTTATTGCGCCCTCGTAAACAACACCTGATAAATTGTGCCTCTGCCAAAAATCTGCCCTGCAATCCTCACCGATTTTACGAGCGCAAGCCACAATGGAAATCCGATGGGAATCGCAATTCTCACGTTACGAGGCAGTCGCAATGCGGTAGACGACGAATCTTTCTTTTACACTCTTTTATGGTTGTTTCTTGGTGTTATAGTTTCCATGTATTTTAGGAGAGGGACGAAATGATGCAACAGCGTGGATGGAAAGTAGGAAATTCGAGTACGGGTGGTGCTTCCACTGTGCTCGGGAGGCATTTAACGACAGCGAGGCGTCGTTACGGTCTTGTGACCGTTGGGAACTATGCTAATTGGCCTGCTGACAATGCGGAACAGATGATTCGGTAATGTTGAGCAGGTAATAGGCACTCGGCATCGCCCGGGCAGGTATACAGGAAACGTTCTACGTAAAGCTAATTACAGGCCCAACCAAGCCCAATTAACGACGCATTACCTTAGAGCGTCGGCGATTGATTAGCCTGGCGCGTAATGAAAACTAACGAGTAAACCAACACAGATACATCTACATACTACGAAATCCTCGGCTTCCCAGGCCGAAACACGATCTTTCTCATTCTCTCCAGCGATCTCGCACAGCCGGAGCTAAAAGAAGATCGATTGGCTCGATCGTCTCTCGGAAGAGATATTTTTACATTGTCCCCGTGCAAGACCCGTGGCCGTGCGATTTTATTCGACCACGAATACCGAAAGGGTCGTAAAGCACTCACTTAAGTGGACTTGGTTCCCTCGCAATAGCGAGCCGTCGAAATCAGGGAGATTAGGCGAGTGGTGTACTTTTGTGGTTTTCGGCTACTCTGAGAATACCGCGCGCTCGTGTAACCGGCGAGCAGGGAAAACTAAGTGGAAGCGCGTGCGAAACGAGGTAGAAATTGGGCCACTCTATAAATAAAGAAATTCGGTACAACGCTCCATTCAACTGGCAATAGGAGCATTCAAGATCGAACGGGGATGCGCGCGAGCGCTGAACTGTATAATCCACCGAGGAAATGTAGGAGCAACAGAATCAGACGGTGGTCGAAGTATTTCGTAAATAGAGCCAAGTAGACACAAGACTACATTTCTTAAGGCGAAGTATGCTGCCAAGCACAAGTTACTTATGATACAATTCAACAAGCACAAGTTACTTATTATAGAATTGAACAAGCACAAGTTACTTATATCTTTCATGTACGAGAATTTAAAATTGCAGAAGAACGTGCGCTCACCCTGGGGAAAGTCGAGTGTCGTTCAAAAGGGTCTCGTTCCCGAGTGGTCCTGGTGGCGGCGGTCGGCTCGAAGAAGGTTTTACTGTCCTCGTCGAACTGCTGCTTCATCTCCTGGAGGAGCTCGTCGCCGGACTTGCCGCGCAGTTTGTCACTGAAGCGGGGCTTGTCGCGGAAGTAAAAGGACATGTTGGCTCTCTTCGCTGCTCTCTCTCTCTCTCTCTTTCACTGTGGCGCACTCCAAACTCGTCCGGCGCGTCCTTAGCGATTGGACTGCAAGGGTGTTTTTGCGGTGGTGCGATGCTCTCGCGGCTTCCTCACCTCATCACCGAGCCAAGTATCGCGCGCAACTGGCCCGCTCGCCGCTCATTTGCCGCACGCGCTCGCCGACGGCGCCGGCGCGCACGCGCCCCGACCAGTAGACTGCACTCGTGCTCGAGCGTTTCGGGCTTATGGCGCGCGCCAATATAGCCACAGCCAGCCGATACCCTTGCGCTCGTCCCCTGCCGCTCGGCATCGACCGCCCGAAACGCCGATGTAAATCCCGATGCACACTAATCGCGCACGCAGCCTGCAATCTCTCAGGCTCTAGATTCGATCGCGTACTAACTACAGTTTTATCGCTGCTTCTCTAGATTCCCGGGGAACAGGGAGAGAGTGCGCCTGGCGATCGGGCATTCTTTTCGATATTATGTAAGGTGCGTGCTAGAGGAGTACGATTCGCTTTTATTCCTCGCTCTATGCTCTCGCGGTCTTTGCAGTGTTTGTATGTCGAATCGTGATAAATTAACGGAGCGGGTACTCCTTTCTTAAAGATCGCCTGCTCATGGCTAAAGGCGAGTGCGCTTGTTATATCTTTGGATTATATTGCTGGGTGTGTATTCCGAGAGACTGCTGATTGCAATTTCTTCTTTTTTCGCGCTGTAGTTTGGTGGCGTGTGTTTACCGAGATTGTTTCTTTATTTAATGGGCTTCCGATCTGCGAATCTTTGAGATCTCGTAGGCGGATTGCACTTGGCTAGTAGTTGGACTATGTCATTATAGGTGCATACGAATTTTCCCGGTCAGCTCGAAGCCTCACACGTGTGGTGCGGAGTAGTCCGTCGCTGAGCGAGTCTGCGAAGAATGCAGTACGAGCATAATGCAACGCTCCACAAGCATTAGCTCCTGCATTACCAGAAACTCTCTGGTAGTTTGCTTTCGAGTCAGTAATGTTGTAAGGTTCGGATAACGAGTGGAATTACTTGGAATCATTACGAACCACGATCCAGTATTTGTATAACCTACGGATTGAGGATTGAGCAGTGTGTACGGGAATCGGGTAAAGTTTCATTCATCGACTTTTTCCAATATCCGAATACCATTTGGTCACGTAGTGTTCATTGGCACGCCGATTTGGATAATATCGTACGATGAAATTAATGATCGTGCGATTATTTTGTAGAGTTAATCAATGTTATAGGAAAGCGCAGTATTTTTCTCTTTTTCTTTGGAAGTTCGTACGTGCTTGATATAAGCAATGATTTTCATTCGCTTTGTTTTCGCAGATTAGGTCACTTATAGCGATATGAACTATCTGTGAATCCTGGAATTGTTCCTATGTTGGCTGGGAATTGCGATTCGATCGAGCGAGCTCTCCTATTCCCGTGGGAATTATCATTACAACGTGGAGTAAGGATGCATTTCGAATTCTGAGAATCTGAGCGACCCGATGTTCGCAGCAGAGGGAGAAATGGAAATCAGCACCGGCAGCGATACAGCGCCGAGAAAAGATAACGATAGTAATAACAATAGGCACCCAGTGAGCGGGAAATCGTCGTATGCTAAAAGACAATTGAACAGAAGGAGTGACCCCATTATCAGATGCCCATCAAGTCCAGGGCCAGCAATCAGCAGTGAAGCAGCAACCCACACTGATCATGACAAAGAGAACTGTTTGGTAAACTGCAGTCTCTTCATCCCCTTGGAGCAAGAGCTAAACAAGCACTTGCTCGTCAGTGACAAAGACTTTTTGCGGAGCAGTGTTGCTCTGTGCAAGGAACTACAAGTTATCAATGACAAACGAAAAAGGAGGAGGTCCGAGCCTGCAAAGATCAAGACAGAAATGAAGTACGAACCCGCACCCCAAGAACTGGCTCCTGTCAGTAGTGAACCGGTGGATATCCCACCAGAGATTCAGTTGAAAAATGAACCTGCTAATGAGTCCGAGGAAGAACCACATTCCCCCAAGCTAACTCATGTGGAGCCTGTGACCACATCGAGTAATGAGGATTTGAGTCATAGTCCTGCTTATTCCTTAATCAAGAAAGGCTTGCAGGAGAATGTATTATTGTACGATCCAGCCAGTAAGAAGTCCTGGAATGGACTCTCCGACATGGACATGGATTTGAAGGAGTTGGTCTCCAAGAACGATAGCAAAAATTTAGCAGCTCTGATATTCGCGTCTAACACTTTCCAAATTGGCTGCATGGAGGAACCCGATCCGTCTGAGAGAAACAGTTATTGAAATATGATGAGAGTGCTTTTTTAGAACTGTATTTTGTTACTATTATTTTAATTTATGTTTTGATATTTTATCAAAGATGCAATAAGTACAAAGCCCATTTTATGTTATTTGCCTCAGCTAATTCTATTGAAATGTAAATGAAGAGAATGTGTATATTCATGAATGGACGTGGTTCAGTTATTCCTGGAGCGTCAGTTGTAGCATTATTACATTTTATTGAATCGTGAACGTACATATAATATGTAAAATGTAAAAAGTATCTCTGCCCTATGATAATGAGCCAAATAAACGTTTTTCTATGAAAAACCGTTCCCGTCTGACTCCTATGTACAAACTCCTAAGAAAATAGTAGAGAACCTTTGAAATGTATAGCTGTATCTATGTATAAAGTTCGGATTTGTACGAAACGCTGAGGTGTAACTTTGTCCCCGATGTATTAGTAACAATCCATCGAGTTAACGTCTCCTTGCTTATACATCGTTAATATGTCGTCCAACACTGAATCGTAGCTGTTGGTGTAGGTTGTCAGCCACCGACTCTTCTCCTCGATGTAAGCGTCCACGTCCTTGTTGAATATCGTTTGCAAGAAGCTCTGCCTCGTTACCGACGATATGTACTGGAGAGTTTTCTCCTCGGACTCATTCGTCTCACCGTCCATCGTCATCGTATTTTTGTAGATCGAGGCAAGAAGATTAGCATCATTCGCGTCGACTATTTCCTCGATGACGTTATTCGAGTTAGCAGTCGTACTCCACGAATCGTTCTCCGAGAGCGTCGCCGGCGGCTTGTGATAGACGGTGTCTATCGTGGAGCTATCTTTCGGTAGCGGTAATACTGGGAAGGGTTCGTTGATTTTGTACTTTAGCAGAAACTTTTTCAGTTTCTCGATTATTGCCGCTGACGCTTTGCACACCTCGAAGTCGCTGTCGTCTTCGAGGCATACTAAAAGAACCTGAAAAGCACATTAATGTATTAGACGATCGATGTTAGTAGAACACCCGCCAATCGGTGTAGTATTTGGTTTCGTACTCCCAAACAGCTTTGCCTCGCTAGTTCGTCCAGCGCTTTGTTTAATCTTCGTTTTATTTCGGTCTCATTGAGGGACATAATCTTTCTGTGTTCCTTGGAGAATGTAACTTTCGGAAAGCAGCCATCCAGGCAGCCCTGGTCGGCCAAATGCGATTTAATGAACTGTTTCCAGAACTCCAAAGCATTCGTTTTTACTTCCCAATGGAGATCGAGAACAGCCGTCGTTGCCATTGCTTTTGACATCGTATTTATAACAGGTTTTCTAAAAAGCGCGGTGGTACAATTAATACCGTAGCGAAGCGTTCGATATCTATTCTGGATTCTACTTACGACCACTTTCTGTGTACATATAACTCTTTCAATAGGATCACCGCTTCGCGCCTGACAATTGCCTCGCTTTCATCGTTCAAGAGGCCAATCGCAATGGTCTACAAGCGGAAAGTACATGTTTATAAACTAATCTCCTTTCTAACAGGCATATTACGTGTGCAATACGTACAGGCAAATTGAGGTCCGATAACTTCTCGTCCCATATTTTATTTATACGAACTGTCGACGAAATGAAAGTTAACGCCGACGCGCGAACATAATTTTCCGAATCCGTAGTCGCAACTTCGACCGCTAACGAGAGAAATTGGTTCGCCAATAAAAACTCTTGGAATGCTGGATATTCTGGAGAATAATTACGCATTGATTACAAGTGTTGGAAGGCCACTGCAACGATTCTCGACGAAAGGGCACTTACTATCTTCCGAGATTACCGCAATCGTATTCAGAACTTCTAAAACGCTATCTCTCACTTCCCAGTTGGGATCGTGCAATCTTTTGTACAAAGTGGGCCCGATTTCGTTCATGTGACTATCCGTGTCGACCAATAACACCAAATTCGGTGGCATGAAATTGTGAATTGCTAATTTACAGACTTTCAAAGCTCTCACGGAAATCTGCCGATAAGGGAAGAAATTATATTGAAAATAACAATTTGCAAATTGTCCGCGGAACTTTGAATCTCTATGACAAGTTTACCATAGGCTGTATGCCTGGATGCTTCAAAATCTCCTGTGCCAGAGACAGGACACATATAGTCTCGACACACTCTTGCCATTTGAAATTGAACTTCTCTGTCATAACAGCTAACCCATTCAATAAAGCTGCTAACAAAATGGGGTTCTCAACAATAGGATCCCCTTCCAATATTGATTTGAATACAGGTTTCCTTTGGTAATCTACTATGTTGTTTGTCTCATTAGAACTACTGTTATTGGTCTCCCCTTGGCAAATAGGGATATAATTCTTTAACACATGGCACAGTGTTTGGAAAGTTATGACAGCCACATCCTATGAAAAAGTGTTTGTTACAAGACCATTGTTGTTTAGGGTACTTCAAGACACGATATCAACTGAATACTCACTCTATCCATAATATCTACTATTTCAAGAAGAAAATCAATAGACACTTTGCACATTTGTTCTAATGGTAGATCTCCTTTCCAAATTACATCTCTGACATTGTATGCCAATCTCTGAATTGTAGTACAAGTCACATCAAAGAGTTTATTAATGAACATGTCAAACATATCGTGTTTCATGTAATTCTTTTTTATACAGACACACAATGGTAAAACCTGATATGGAAAGCACTGATGTTATTATTCTATCCCTATTGTAAAATGATGTTTAATAAAGTAGGTGTGTTTACCATTAAGCATATTGCCTGATGCTCAAACTTATGTTCCTCTGGCAGCTCAAATTTACTCAGAGTTTGCAACTTTTTCCAATAAATCATTGTTAACTTGTTTGTCTTTACTAATTCTATTACATACTTCTTGGACAACAGCATCATGGAAATATAGCACAAATTGTATCTACACTTCTGCCATACATCTATGTCTAGAACTCCACTGTCCCCTTTGATGCCTTTCTTTAGCTTGGAGAATAAAATAAGCACCAGCAACTTGTGAACATGTTGCAGGAACTTGGTACTGATACAAGCCTCGAATAATGCCTTTACTCGCATCTCCAAATTAATCATATCCTCCAGAAGCTCGGGGATTGTGTTATCTAGACTTTGAAACAAAGTGTTCTCAAGGACACCTGTTATCAAGTCCAGTGTCGTGCACAATAACTTATTCTGTTCTAAGTAGGTATCTTCCAGTGCTTGATGCACTTGGGCATCAAAAGTATTAGTCATTAATGGAGCTGCAAGTGCAGATATGACCTCTTTGCAAAAATTGGTGTTCTGTTGCTCGTTTAATAAGAGTGTCCATAAGAACTTTTGACTCTCACGTGTCACGTACATGGTGTGATTAAAATGAGCAAATTTTACTACATCTTTCCAAGCCCCTACAAAATAATCGCCCGTATAGAATAAAGGTGAGAACTCAGCTAAGTTATAGACTGCTTACCGGACTCAATGATCCACTGTCTACCACTTCTGTGGCTGATCAAGTCGGACAGCATAGTGGTATATGCCATCTTGATCGACGCCGCCAGATCATCCTGCTTTAGTTGCAGAATCGTGCAAAGCTTGTCGAATACATTCTGACAGTGCAAGTAGTGAAAGCTGAGCTCATTCCTCGCAATCAAGCCCACAAGTTTCAATGTGAAAATACTTATGGACTGGGACGGCTTGCAACTTCCCTCCCAAACGGATATAGCTTTCAACACCCACTTTTGAAACACGTCACAACTCTCGTAATCACTAGTAGCACCTGCATTCAATAATTACGGAACTCTGTATTCTGCCTCAGTGTGAACCACACTGGGAGAAGGGCAAGGAGAATTAACAAAGACTGAGTGGAGACCCTTACAATTCTTGGTGTTGGCTGAGATGTGTGTGAGGAGAAGATCGAGATAGGTCGTCGAGACCACGTTATAATCCGGCAGGAGGAACAACTCCAACACTTCCGATAGCCTTTCGCTATTCTTCAACGGAGTCATCGTGCGCCAAAGCAACTAGCCCGTAGCTTTCCCTGCTGCTTTCAGTCTCGTCGGCCAAGCGGAGAGAGCACTTACATCTCACTCTCGGGGTAAGAGAACGGGCATCGAGTGCCGGTGAACGCAGGGAATCGCGGTTAACTCTCGACTGCGAGCGATGATAAGCTGATCATGCGAACGATTTTTTTGACAGACGCTCAATAACAAACCTCCCGGCACGTGTCAGCCGATTAAAGTCTAAAATCGCCGATGTTTATGTCGACACGAAAAAGCCCAATGCCCACTGTCGTGCGCCGACCGAAACCATTTGACTCTTTATCTCTGCACACTTGTTTGAACAGACTCTACGCGCTTCCCATTTGAAAGTCCGCCTCGCTCGCCTCCGTGTGGAACATGGATTTTCATATGCTGGAGAAATTGAATTTTGCAAAATTCAATTGCTACCATTCCCGGGACAGTTTTTCGCCAGGACGAGTCACGTGATGCGATAGGGCGATAGGGCACATGTCGTGCGTGGTAAATGCGCAATAGCATAGGACGAAAATTGTTTTAGATTTGCGTTGTCAATCAATCTATCGGGACTTTCATAAACACCCACACTCTGCTCTCTGATTCGACGAGGTGGCTGTTACGAAGCAACATTTATGAAACAGCCTATACCAATGTTGTTACGCGATTGAACTCTTTTGGATCGAGAGCAATCGAAACTGCGTAGACATCTAGATAAAAATAGATAGATTTTCGGTCTTGAGTACACTGCGCCATCTAGCGGCCCGCGTTCAAACTGGGGAAACTATATTACCGACCGATGGTAAAGAAATGAGGAGTGTGATTATGGATTATTTGATCTTCCTGGAGGCAGCGATCCACACCAATCCACACTGCTGTCGGCCTCGTGAGTCTTCAACGAGATCCCGACAAGTACACTGTGCACAGTGTTCGCTTCGAATAGGCTTCTGAAAAATCAGCTGTCTTGTAAGTTCCACTACTAAAACTCTGCATCGAAGCTTGTATCACTCTAGCTAGCTAACTATCGCAAATGCTTATTAACCTTATTCCCACCGCGGCAAAATAAAACATTGATTATCGTGACTGCAATATCTGGCATTAGTCATACCAGCGCAATCGCTTTCGCGTTCTCCGATATGTTTGCGATTACTTACAAATCTGCCGCCACTTCGCCGATCTTCGTTCTACTGTTCTGACGCCTTCAACTGTCTTCGCCTTCGAACGAGCGAACTCTCAAATGGATTCTCCCGGGACAAGTGCATCGCTATTTCTCTGTCACATCCGCGTTAGCCGTCAGTGAGATGACGGAATCGACAAGTGCAAGCTTGCTATGTCACCGAATCGACGAATTCAATTGGCAAAGTGTTGCCGCGCGCTTTTCTGCACTGTGGTGTGAAAGTGATTGTTGACGAGTCGCCGGAGATAGCGGGCGATATGCGGCCGGCTAGAATCTAATCGCTTAGTCTTAATTCTGTTAATGGTCCCTTTAGCCGAGAGTACAATGGGTTTGGTTTCCAGCAGAACACGCATCGCAATGCCGGCCACACGGGAGATGGTAGACGAGCTGATCGCTTCGGATACTATCGTTATATTCTCCAAGTCCAGCTGTCCCTACTGCAAGATGGCCAAGCAGGTAATTCCATCAAGGTCCCATGCACCGGGCCAGATTTGGACAACTCTTTAACTGTGATTTCTATCCACAGGTGTTTGACGCATTGAAAAAGCAATACACTGCAATAGAGCTTGACAGCAGGGAAGATGCGGATGACATTCAGACTATCTTAGGTGAAATGACTGGTGCTAGGACAGTACCCAGAGTGTTTGTCAAGGGAGAGTGCCTTGGCGGAGGCTCTGATGTAAAGAAACTGTACGACAGTGGTGAATTACAGAGTAAATTTTAAAGATTCATTCATTTGTACAAATATCTTACATCCCCACACTCTCTGTGAAAGGCCTGTGTACTCGCAATTGTATAAATAAATTGTTATTTAACTCCAAATCGAGTCCCACTCACTGCACATCAGTTTTCCACTTAGTTCTAGTTGATACCTAGTTGATACGAATATCGCATTAGCTAACCTATTCAAATGAGTTATGTCTCGCGACACCAACGAGACATAAATATAACGATCGTTCTACCAACGGAAGGAGCACGGTGGGGTGGGAAGAACTCGAGGGAAGTTTTCCGCTTCACTTCACTTCCCACTTGGCTCGGCCACCCGGGTGAGCTTGTCATTTTTCTGTACTATCGGCTAATTACGTGGCCGACCGGCGTATGTATAGAAATTGTCAGAGAGTGACGGTTGTCCGCGGCTACAGTATACCTATGTGAGCGGATTCGCCTAAAAATATCCGGCGGACTAGTCGTGCGCGAGGTGTCCAGAGCGTCGTCTAACGCGGCTGCGAGGAGAATGGATTTCTCCCAGTATCGGAAGGTTCTCATCTACGCCCTGACGTTTATGGCGTACGCGTGGTCGGGCTATGGTGCGGGTCTCCTGGGGAATCTCCGGGACGCGGTGCTCAGCGCGGAGACCGTCTTCCACGACTTCTTCAGCAATGCCATAACCGTCGCGAGGAAGATCAAGGATATTCACGAGGTCTTCGACGCGGCGGTCGAGGAGAATTGCATATTCCAGTGTTCCGGAGGTGCGTACGCATGCCATGTTCCCACGGAACACATGTTTATATCCGTGTGCCGCCTTATCAAATGCATCGGCGATGTCAATTGATGGAGAATAACCTTCGCGCTTCACCCGCCATAATTGTGCAATGGTGATATCGTCGGCATGGAAAAGCACTCGTAGTGACTCAGTGCTCCGGTGGGGAAAAGCGCATATTTTCATTCTGACAATCATACGCGATCGGGCGCAATTACGCATTATCGCGTCATCGCATCTGAGCTGGTCGCTCGCAATTGGTCGCGATCCGATAGCCGCGCTGGCGCCAATATTCTATTTTCTTTCAGGAGTCACGCCGAAAGCCGATTGGAGCCACGTACCGCAGAGTAACGGATGTGGCTCGTTGGGGATCGAGGTAGGAGCTCGTAATATTTGAGCGAAACGATAACAGCGGCTTCTTGATTGATAAGTTAAAGTCAATAAACTCGACTCAACATATCACATAGATCGACCAGGAGTACCTGCCACTGGCGGAGATGACCAAATGCTGCGAGGCGCACGATATTTGCTACGACACTTGTAACACTGACAAGGAGAAGTGCGACTTGGAGTTTAAACGGTGTCTCTACAAGTATTGCGAAGGCTATCAGTCAACGCCGATAGTGAATACCTGTAAGGCCGCGGCGAAGGTGCTATTCACCGGCACGACCGCTCTAGGATGCAAGAGTTTCCTCGACGCACAGAAGAATGCCTGCTATTGCGGTGATAAGAGAAATAAAAATAAAAAGCCGAAAAAGGCCGCACAAGCCGGCGGAGAACTCTGAATGATTTCTGTTCTAATTTATTGCGACGAATTGCTGTTGGAATTCGTAGCCTGCCATAGCCACGTGTACCGAGGTACACGATGTAAAATATATGTTACGTTATTTAATGTAGGCTCGTAAATTACTATGTTGATAAGACATTTTGATATGCAAGTAAATGGAAACGATCTGATTTTGACTACTCTCTCAACCCTAAGGCATCCAGTTGACATAACTCTGTTTTTTTTTCATTTCTTTTTTATTTGTTAGTAGTTTTTAGATCTATGTACAATAAATATTGATGTATTTTTACACTATTAATGTCCTTCCTTATCGCCTAAGAGTTACACTAAAAATCTAGGCAATCAGCCGTTCGCTCTTATCATCTCGTCTGAAAAAATTAAATTCGTAACGCGTACCATAAATATATTATTTGTCCGTGACCGTTCCGCGAGGCGTCGCCTTGCGAGGGAGGGAAATTACAATTCAAAGTTCACGAACGAGCACCATTTCACGTCTCCCATGAAGAATGTCGAAGGACAGGGGGTTCGCGCTTTCTCTCGCGATTCGATACAAAAAATAATTTCAGCATAAGTCTCTCAGCGACGCCCCGTGGAAGAGCCTGTTACGCAGTCAATAATCCTTTTTCGAAACTAGTGTGTGCCCTTCGCTCGGTTCTAGGTAATAAAAACTTTATGTACGATAGTGTGTAAGAATAGTGTTACGTGTATGTGGGGGCGTGTCTATGTGTCCCTATGTGTACATGCTCTCTCCACTCTCCATCTCTCTCCCTCTTTTTCTCGCCTCGTGTCCCTCATGTTCCACGGTACAAATCCAAATGACAGAATAGTAGCTAGAATAATAACTCGGCATAGATGAGGATGGGGGATGATCGCGAAGTATAGTAACGATTGACAAGTATAATGAGGATGACGATGATAATGACGACCGTGAAAGAGTTGATAGCGTCAAATCACAATGAAGACGGTGAACGGTATCGCGATGACGATGTCGATACCCTCACCCGTAATACAATTAGAATTACTATAGCGATAAGTAATTTATGATACAGTAAAGTACAGCGTGCCTCGAAGAAAACGTAAACAACAACGTTCAACAATCGATAATATCAAACAGAATATTTTTGTAAGTATTTATATATATATCTATATATATATTATGATACAGAAAACGTAACACTGTTGCGGTTTCGGGAGGGAATGCCCTACTAAAAATAGGTATTCGCTTTGTCGATCGCGGAAATTGGGGCAGGGGGGGGGCAAGGGGGCTGTTGTTTCTACCTTGATTTGAAATCCAAGGTAGCCACACATCGTTTAAATGCACAAGTTTCAAACCTATGCTCCGAAGATCACACCATTCGATAATCGTGATTGTACCTTGTGAATCATTAATCGACAAGTTAAAATTCCACTTAATACGAGCTCTTCAATTATCAGGTCACTGTGCTTACATCAGTTAATTTTCTTTCCATTATCTCCACTCGTCACCTTCCGCACCACGTTCGTTGGGTGCCGCCGTTTCTCTCTTCTCTTTACAATATACACACCTCTCCGTTCATTGTATCTCGTTCCCCACCAATACGGGGGGCGGCTAGGGTAAAGGCTAAAAGTGAGGATGCTAGTAAATCTCGTTGCTATTGTTGCCGCCAGCTTCAGCGATACGCTAGAAATAGAGTCTACGCAAGCGAACGAATGCGGCGCGTGGCCGCCTCTCGAGGAAAGATACTTCTGCCTATTATTTGTTCACGAAAGAAGTTAATACTCGCGGGGCTGAGAGCTCTGCTGTTTCTCAGCAGTGTCGGGCGCGTCGGTTCGAATGATAAAAAGTAGACGAAGGATGTGGTATCGCGTAGGGTCATGCCGCAGAATGTGGAAGGCGGAAGCAAGGATAAGGAAGTGTTTAATGAGGTCACCGCGGCGAACTATCGCGTGGTGTGATACTGAAGAGAACGTTGACCATTCCGAGAAGACCTATTCGTTGCTGGACGAACTCGAGACTGTTCGGTTCTCGACTCACTTGCGCTCACTGTGAGAAGAGGGTGTGCGCACCGAGTGGGGCTAGCGTGGCCTCATCGTACTGTTGAGTGGCTGCATAAGGCCCCCGTTGATGTAACCATGGTACGTAGTGTACACCGCTGCTGGATTCTGCTGGTGTGGATCCTGGGGATATGGTGCAGGTACATTGACGACTCCGACCGGAAGCTGGCTGGCTTGGTTCATAAAGCCACCCAGTTGCGCTGCCTGGTTCATATAGCCTGTAGCTGGTTGCGCCACCCGATAGCCATACTGAGCAGCAGCCATGAGATTCGTATTCAGCGCGACATTGGGGCTAACTCTGCTGGCAGCACTCTGCATCTGTGGACACGTACTGCCGGGGTCGAGGGTCTGCCGGTAGAGGCTTTCGCTCGGATATGGCTGCGTCAGGGACGCCATATTCGCGTTCGCGGACGATCTCGAGGTAGACCTACTCGGCGGCCCAGGAGTGCCCGGTGGTACTGTGTTCACGTTGTAGTAATTCTTCGCGTAGCCAAGCGGTACTTGGGGTGGCGTAGGCAACTGCCTCGATGTCTGCGGCGGCGTCATCGTGTGTGGAATGGGAGGTGGTGGAGTCAGATTCATCGCCGGCGGCGGGGTAGGTGGTATCATCTCCAAGCCGTTCGTCAATTGCTGCAGCTTTGCCAGGCTGCACGAATTCGGCGTCTGATGATTCCCTGACGCGGATAGCGAGGGTGCCGACGTGTGCGAGTGCGGCGGCATCGCACTCGTCTGAATGTAGAAATTGGTTGCGGTGGTGCATGGCGTCGGGGCGCCGGATCTACTACTCCTGTGCTGAATCACGTATGTATTCTGAGTGGGGAAACCCTGGGATGCCACTGCCATGTAGTTACCCTGTGAGATTACTGCCATGTTGTGCGAATGGGCAGCGTGGGTGTGAGAATGGGGATGTGGCACCGGCGGAACACTCATCGACGACGATTGCTGGTACTGGGGCGGGACATGCGTCGTGTGGGCCACTGTCGTGTGGCTCGTATGTGGAGTCGCATGCTGGGAAGAGACCTGTGCATGGGATGTTGGTGGCGTCGCTCGATGAGATCTGCTTTGCTGCGTCGATCTCGATCGATGCGTCGTCTGGGAACCACTTGCCCTTTTCGTACTGTGAGATTGAGGTTGCTGCGATTGCTGTTGCTGCTGTTGGGGCTGTTGCTGTTGTTGGGGCGGCTGCTGTTGCTGCTGCTGATGAGGTGGCGGTTGGGGTTGTTGCTGCTGTTGCGGCGGTGGTTGAGGCTGTGGTTGCTGTTGTTGTTGCTGTTGCTGCTGCTGCTGGGGTGGCTGATGAGGCGGTGGTTGGGAATGTGCTATGACTTGGCTTTGGCTCTGTTGGGCCATAGATAATTGCATTGGCTGTGGGGTGTGAGATTGAGGTAAAGGTTGCGGTGTGTGACTCTGTGGGATTGGCTGTGGACTATGCGTGGGCATACTTTGTGACGCATGGGACGGCGGGAGAGGTTGAGGTGTATGGGACTGGGGCATCGGCTGCGGCGTGTGACTCTGCGGCAGCGGCTGCGGACTCGGAGTTGGTATACTTTGAGGGGTGTGGGACTGAGGAGTCCTTGGTTGTTGGAGGGGTTGTGGTGTGTGAGGTGGTTGATGCATCGGAAGTATCCCCACATGCGCTGGCGGTGGATGCTGCAGCGTATGTTGCGGCATCGAGCAATCCGCGTATTGAACTTGCGGTGGCATATTCACAGAGACAGAAGTTACTGGTGCCGGGATTTGCAGAGGCACCGAATTAGTCACAGTAGTCGGCATCGATGGCAACGCACTCGGTGGCCTCTCAACACTATTTTGAGAGGCAAGATCGCTTGCTATCGAAGTCGGGGACTCCAGACCTAGCTGGCTGACGTCTAGATCACATTGACCATAGTGCAAAGAATGGACCGAATTTGTTGTCGAGTCCGGAGTGTAAACACCCATGGATGGCAAGTCTGGTTGCGAGGGTGGAGTTCGCTTTACTGAACCAGGGTTCTCCAAGTGTGGCGTCGTCTTCCCACTCTCGGGGGAGTTTTGCTTCAATTCCTCCGGTTGCGACTGAAGATGCATACTCTCCGGTTGTTCCACGATCGGCATAACCTTCTCTTGTGGCGTTAGAGGTTCTGCTTCTAGTGCTGTCAAGTTCGGAATGCTCGGGGATTCTTTCTTCTCTGTCGGTGTTGCTGGAGAAACTTCCATTTTCGGGTAATCTGGATCTTCTTTTGTTTCTTTAAACGTGGATCCTTCTGTATTCTGTTCGTTGCTGGGGCTATCATTTTCCTGAGTAGTGGCTTCTACTTTTTCTTGTGTTTCGTCTTCTTTGGGTGAAAATTCTTCAGGTACCGATTTCGACGCTTCCGGACTACAAACTGTTTTCTCAGTCTCCGAATCTTTATCACATTCTTTCGAAACTTGGTTTCGTTCATCTAAAACTGGTGGTTCGGACTCCATCTGCTGCGAGGATTGTTCAGTCTGCTTCATTTCTTCCTCCACAGAAACCTCAGGTTTGGCTTGCTCGACTGTCGCCTCGTCTACGTTGCTTGGATTCTGCGTGACAGATTTTGGTCTTGGCGCGGGCATTTCCTCTTCACCTTCGTCCTCATCTCCACCTTCGTACTCTCCAGGACTTGCAGAGGCTACTTCTGTTTCTGGTGGGACGATAGTACTGTGGTCTTCGGCGGTCTCGCTCTTACTTTCTTCAGCTATCGTGTTTTCTTTGGTAGGAAGCGACTCGGGAATGTCAGACTCTTTATTAGAAGGTGATGGCGACTGTATGGAGACGTGAGATGGCGATAACGATGGCGGTGCTATCACAGGACTTTCCACCCTATCTTTCGTTGGAGGTTCCGGTTTCAACTGCGGCATCTTCAAGCTCTCATTCGTTGCAGCCTTGGTCCTCCCACGCCTCGATAGTACTGGACTCTTCGCGTCTTTGATTTCTTCACTTCCATTACATTGGTTCTCCGACGAAACCTTCTTCTCCTTCGCTTGCTTCGACTGTAAGTATTTGGTTTGCTGGTTGGTTACTTTCTGTAAAATGTCGTCTACTTTACACTGTTTCTTCGCTGGCTTCTGCGCTGTAGGCGAAGTTGTTGCAGATTTTGGGGATGCCTTTTGAGATTCCGCAGAGGTATTTCGTTGAGAATCCTTCTCCTTCACTTTCTCCTTCTCCCTCGACTTATCCTTCTCGCGTTCCTTCTTCTCCTTCTCCCTCAGCGAGACGCGCGTCCTTTTTCTCGGTGTCGCTTCCGCCTTTTCTTGCTTCTCGTCGGGTTCAGTCTTTTCGGAATGTTTGCGTTTTCTCGAAGGAGTTGCCGAAAGCGCTTCCGCTGCAGCCAAGGCCTTCGGCGTTTTTATCCTTCTCCTAGAGGAAGTCATGATGACTGGCGTCTTAGCAGAGGTCGGCGAATCCAAGTTTTTTGAAGCACCGGCGGATCGAGAGTTCCTTGGTGTAGTGGTAATACTTTTGGATTCCGGCTCTGGAGATTCTTTGCGTTCATTCGCGAGACTATATCGACTCTCTTTGTCTGATTCCTTTGGTTCTTTGATTTCCTTAGCTTCCCTCGTTGCTCTGGAGTCCTTGCCTTCGTTGGTATCTTTCGCGTCTCTTGTTTCGTTGACTTCTCTAGACTCCTTAGAATCCTTCGAAGAATCCCTTAGTTCTTTAATGTCCTTATGAAGCCTTACTTCCTTCGCTGGTTCCTTGTGCGATACCGCTTTGTGCGGTGTCTTCGGCTTGAGAGGCGATGGCTTTCTTTGGGCTATCTTCCTACCCCTTGGCTTCTTCTTGATCTTAACTTTCTGTATCTTCTCGACTATCTCGGGCACGCGCTTAGGTTCGGCTACCGGCGAAGCTTCGGAACCAGTGTCAGCACTTTCCTCTGGACTTTGGTACGGGTTCGGAATTTGCGTGAGCAATGGGATCCACCTGAGGCAGTCTGGGTCTAACTTGATACGGGAGCTCTTTCGTACTTTCGTCATGTGGGCATCTACTTTACCCCAATCAACTACCACAGCCACTTTAGAGTTACCTTCCCCTGGCAAGTGAACCGACTTTATGAACCCAAGCAATTGCATCGCCGTTGCAATGTCATGTGCAGATGCACCCGTCTCTTTCGTGATATCTCCGAGCCTTATATCCGTCGAGTCTCTATGCGCGTCCAAGTATTCGAGCACCACACTTTTCCAGAACGAATGATACGAAACTCGACCGAGGTCGGAAAGCGGCTTTTCCGGGGTGCCAGGTATACCCTCGACCTTCGAGAGTAGATAACTGAACTCGATTAAAAACCTACCGAAACCCTGTCTCTGATACTGCGGCAAAGTCATGATACACGACACGTTGTACCTTTGCGAGGGACAGTGTTTCTCCTTGCTGAAGTACCCTACCAAGTGGCAGCCATACTTGTCATTCTTCGTCACGGCATAAAAAAGAAACGGTTCTACATCGTAATAGAGAGTCTTATGATCCAAAAATAACTTTGCTAACAAACACAAGTTCTGACAGTAGATCTTGTTCACGTTGCCGTCGATCTGTAACGAAAGCAGAGCAAGCCTAATAAGAATAGGTCCTTCGAAGGGCTGAGATTCAAACTTAATGTAATCCTGATAACTCACTTCAAACACGGAGAGTCCATTACACCTGTATATCTCAGTAGCAGGCGGATGCCTCCACTGACACTTGTCCATATGTCTATCCAGAACCGCTCGACTCTTGGTGTACTTCAGGCAGAATTCACAGAAGAAGAGCTTCGGGAGCCTGGCATACTCTTGCGGGAATGGGCTCGAGTACCAAGTTTCCACTTCGTAGCGGCCAAACACTATAGCCGCAGGATTGCGTGATCCGCCGCCAGGAGAGCTGCTACCTGCCGGCACAGCCACCGTCTCTTCCCCTTCGTCAGAGGCAACTGTAAGCCGCGCAGCTTTTTCCCGAGCTTCCTTGAACAGCTCGACATCTTTCTGCGTGACCCCTGGTGGCAAAGTTTGTGGCCGCACTGGCTCCTCTGTAAAAAGAATTCGAAAATTCATTTCCTTCATTCCACCACGTTTTCTACACATCTTGTAACAGAGAAAAACAAAATTCCATCTCTAGTGCTATAGTGCCCGATTTCTAAGGAAGTTTAACTGTCCGGATCTCACTGAGGAGATTAAAAATATAGACACGAATGAACCAAGTTCGACTGAATAAAAGTGAGTCCCAGAACTTGGGAGTGAAAAGTAAAAGTAACATGAAACCAATGCAGCGAGAAACGATACATTGAGCACTAAGAAAGAGAAAGTATAGGGACGAGAACTATCTGGCAATAATGATAGTTCTCAATTGCGGATTAGTATAGAGTGGTATGCTTGCAGGGAAAATGAGGAAATCAGTCTGCATCCACTGGAACCCATTGACCGGTGGAGATAAAGCATGTCTCGAAAGCGAAAATGGTAATTGGTGCAATGGCAACAAAAGGGTATGGTCGCAAGTGCGTGAAGAGTCGAAATGCTGTTAATATTGTCAGTTTAGCAAAGCAAAGCTGTAGGGTAGGTCTCGTGGGATGTGTTGGCAGAGTATATAATAGTTGGCTCTTCGGCGGAGATGATTTCATTATAATACAAGACGATGATGTAACACGATAGTGCCTGCTAAATATCAGTAGCAGCAGATTCTTAGGCGATTTATATTATAGTGCGACTCAGCGTAATGCGCCACCCAGTGCCACGCTTCGTCTTCCTGACGACTTTTCCCCGTCGTTATCTTTGAACAGTACGAAATCCAGGAGATACCTTAATACTCCGGTTTCGATTGCAATTGATAGAAGAAGCATACTGAAAGTGATTTGTATGTAAAACAGAATGAAAGTAAAAAAGAATAGAAGAATTTGTATTGTAATAGTGCGAAAGAGCTGCGATAAAGAGTTGTCGAGGAAGGCTTGTGCGTGTACTATGAAAGTTGTATAATAATGTGTATTCGCGCGTGCACTATAACGAAGTTGCCTGAGCCAATGAACAGTGTTAGTAGCATGCAATAATCACGTAAATAGTCACAGAGATTTTGCAAAAGAAATGGAAATAAAGATCGTCGAACAATATAGCACTAAAGAAGAATACAGGAAGGTCGTCGTTCTTTACATTCCTTGCCAATCGGAAGGATGAGGGGGAAAGGGAGAATGCAACAGGTTCAACGATCGATTTCCATTAATTTTACATGACGTAACGATTACTGAATCCCGTCAAAGAACTTGATTGTTCCGGGAAGATGCGGGCAGTCTTCCTGACACGTGTTGCCCTCTAAGAAAGGCTAGCCTGGAAGACGTCATGTCAGCCAGTGGGAGATTGATAAAGCCGGGCCGAAGATATGGCAGGGCAAGGTGGATATCTTGTAAGCCGAGCAATTGATTTTATTTGTAAGCAGCAGGTGGAACAATCATGTTATCTTGGAAGAAGTTACGTCAGACGCACATATACACACACATCATACCACACCACACCGCCAACACATCCACGTGGTGGTGAGCGAGGATTAGATTAGAGGGAAGTCTTCTTTGCGACTCGGGTGCATCATCGAGGTTAGGAGTTGTGAACGGGTGGGGTAGACTCTTACCCTTCCTGGTGGAGCAGGGTGTCGCGCGGGGTGTCGTGGTGGTGTTGGTGGTGGTGGCGCTAGTACAGGCTCGTGGAGTGGACTTTAGGCTAGGATTTGATTTCACGGATTCGGAAGACAGGCCGGATTTCGAGACGGCGGGCACAGGGTGGCGATTTTGGTTTACTTCCGCGTGGGAACTTTTCTTTCGCGAGTGCTGATCGTGCCTCAGAGACGACGGCGACGAGGACGGTGATGAGACCTCCGCACACTTTACCAGAGACGTGTCGTCCTTCAACAGTTTTCTTCTCTCGTGCTCGTGCCTCTTACTATTTACCGCGGTCTTCACCAAGTTCGAGGGCGTCATCTTCGGTGCTTTCTCATTGAGTGAATTAAAGAAACTATCGTCGGAAGGCGTGAATATTCCCGGCCGAGGTATCCTCGTTATTTCACTCTGTGAATCAGTCTTCTTCTTCTCCTTCGATTTGCCGGAACTCGGCGAATCTTCGAGCTTGGCGCTCTTTTGAGCGACCCGCGCTGTTTTACTCGTCGGTTTGCTCGGTTCTTCTGTATTAGGCCTTTTTCTTCGGTCGGGCGTGTAATTGGGCGCGGGGGCACCGGGTCGCGCGCGACTACCACTGGTGGGTGCTGAAAAAAAGTGACTCAAACCATCGAAGAGACCTTTTAATTGACCGGTGCCAGGCTTGATCTTGTTCTCGGCGCTCGAGTATCCACCAGTGGACGAGGATGGCTTGCGTTCGCTCTTCTGCTTCTTCTTGTTGTCAAGGGCATTGGCAGCCGGCTGAATGTGCAGGCCGAACGTCGGCGTCTCGCCGACATCGAGTTTCGGTAAGGCGGCACCAAAGGTATTATTAATGCTGCTGAAAAACGGCGACGAATCTACATTGAGCTTAGCCGCAGCAGCCGCAAACCCCCATGGCTTGTCCTCACTGAGATCACAGGCAAAGGGACCCCTCGATTTCGGCGAATCGACCCGTCCCCTTTGCTCGTCTTCCGAGGAGGAGGAATCACTAGAGTCGCTCGAGCTATTACCGTCATCGTCTTCGTCATCCTCATCCTCCTCGTCATCCTCGTCATCATCGTCGCCACTACTATCACTTGCATCGGTAGAATCGCTATCACTAGCTTCGCTACTGCTGCTACTGGAGACTAGCGGGACTTTTTTGCCCGGCACCGCTTTTCTCGAATTCACAGTACCGCGTGTCGACCTAGGATTAACAGTTTGCGAGGGCCTAGACTTATCACCACCCCCCACCCGTTTCAACTTATTGTGTTCGGCGTTAAACGCGCTGAGCCTAAAGAACTTCTGCTTTTCTTTGGAAATCCGATCGTTCTTTTCCTCGAGTAGCCTACCCTGGCCTGCGAGTTGGGCGGGGGGTTGTGGTATGGGAGAGGAAATCAAAGGTGGTTGACGAGGGGAGACAACACCCGCATTACCGTCCGAGCTGCTGTCCACCTGAGCCACTCCTGTACCGCTCTTCTTGCCCGGAGACGCAATCGTCAAGCTCTTTCTGGATACCGTCGATCTAAAATACAGAAAATTCAACTTCTCAGAACCCCTCGAAACCTTTCTCCACAGAACTTCCTCCCTCAGCTCGCAATCTAACTCCCTGACTCGCGCTCCCTCTCTCCTTAACTATTGCAATGCAGAATTGTCCTCACTTTCGATTCTCCCGTAACTTGCTAATTCTCTTCCTCGCACTCGTAGGCGTGTCGTCTGAGGAAGACGCATCCTGCCCGGCTCCGTGTTTACTGTCCTCCTTCGAGACTGGTGTGTGCGCCGTTTGACAATGCCGACACCTCCAGGGTGCTTTATTCTTTTTGTCTAGCGCGGGGTCGAGGCAGGTCGGGTGGTAACACTTAACACAGTCTGCACACTTTACCAAATAATTCTGTGACTCCCTCTCCAGCTGACAGCCCGAACAGATTGGCGAGCAATCGTCGCAGGACCACGTCGTCCCTCTGTCAACCAGGGTCGAGAGCTCCGGCGGCGCACAGGCGTTGTGCAGTGCAGCCCCGCAGAAGCTGCACCTGCTCAGCTTCTCCGAGCTACTGCGCTTCGTATTATTGTTATTCCCAGCGACGGTCGCGCCCAGGCATTCCTTGCAGATGGGCAACGGCGCCGGCAACTAAGGGAGAATCAACAACACAAGACAAATTACTTGGCTGCCCTTCCAAACGCTAATCCAATATACTTTCATCTCAATCTTTCCTTTAAAAATACCATAAACCATAAACCCATTCCTCTATCGCAGGGGGGGGGGGGGGTAATTTCACCCTCGGTACTACATGCAAAACCCGATGTAAAAGTAAGTAGAACAACATGATTATTCATGCCGCCGGTAATGCAGGCTAGGTTCACTGTATCTCTGCATCGAAAGGGGTGCATCTAATTAAAAAGAAACGGCCGACTGCCGAGTGAGTTACGCGTACCCTCCTCACACGAGAAATCCACTGACCACCGACGGATCAGAGAATCCTTAAAACAATAAACGAAATGAGCAAGACTCCTACTAACATCATATCCCCATTAAAACGTTATTCCCCTTGGCGGCATGCGAACGCGCGCGCACCCCTTTATCCTCGTAACAAGCACGAGGTCGACGCACAGCACGCGTGCATATCTTATCGGCGTGATGCAATTTCGCGTGCGGCGAGTGTCTCGACTCGTGGAAATCCGAGAGCGCGGTCCACGCCTCGCCCAGAGGAAAGCGTGGGCGTGAACTTATTGGGACTCCGAATTGCAGTAATGTACCCGGTCGCGCGCGCTCTTCCCGCGGCCCAGAAGCCGAGGAACGTCCACGTGCGATAAGTGTGCGAGTGCCACGCGGGACGAACGACCTGTTGCTTAACAACGCGCCGGGACTAATCGTTAAAAGACTTGTGCGTCGGGTGGTTCGCTGAACCGCATCTTTATGCGTGACGTGTGTCCAATGGGTGCTCGGCCTGGAGCACGTTTCCCCTTTGACATGCTGGCACAACCCGATTACAGTCGCATTAGCTGCATCATGCGAGACAGGGACTAATGATAGCGGCTCCCCGCTCGCCGTGCGATTCCCTGCAAATCCGACGCTCGCGGTACAAAAGGTTCGAGTGGCCAGCGAAAGGGTGGCGCTTTTAGGGCCGGGCCCTTTCTCGCGCGTCTATCATTTTCATATGACTCGTAATTGGTAAACCTGACGAGAGGTCTCATTCAAGCGCTCCCGGCGGGAAGGCATTGAAACGACCACCGTTTACATATATACATCGACAGGGGGGAGGGAGGGGGGAGTCGTCGCACAGTGGCGACACCGGGGACGAAGCTGAACGTCCGCCAAGTATTCCGAGGTGCGGAGGAATCGGCGGGATTCGCGTCGGCGCGAGCGTTCTACAAGTTTTCGCTGGCTGACACGCATAAAACGCGGTCGCCGCCGGCGTTGGCAGGCCGAGGTGAAAGAGGGGAGGGGGGCTCTGCTTGAG
Source organism: Crossocerus cetratus (assembly GCA_963675795.1). Classification (NCBI taxonomy): domain Eukaryota; kingdom Metazoa; phylum Arthropoda; class Insecta; order Hymenoptera; family Crabronidae; genus Crossocerus; species Crossocerus cetratus. Next base: position 7,763,615 of record OY776664.1, on the reverse strand, counting down.
CAGGCAGCAACACACGCCAAGTGCGGAGGGGGCAGCAGGCAGCAAGCTGCAGCAGAGGAGAGAGCTGCGCGCGAAAGAGGGAGAGAGAGTAGTCGGAGTAATTCCGTGTGCACGGAGGATCAATAAGAGAGAAGCGATATACAAACGAGTCGCCGGAAGTTAGCCGAGATAGGAGAGCACGCCGTGTGTCCCGAGAGCGCCTTGCCCGTTCTCCGGTGGCCCCTTTGTCCACTTGACCGCGCGCGCGCCGCCACCGTCCATCTTCCACCTCTTTTCTTTCCACAATTTGACTTCCCCCCTTTCCCTCCTCTCCCAATACGCTACGTTCGCGTCGCGTGTATATGCGCCGCGATGCAACCTGTATACATGGCCGATGAGCGCGCGTGTGCCTCGGAGCAGTGCGAGCGCTCTTTCGAGGCGCGCAAACAAGCGGCGTGACTCTCGGCCCGGCCGATTACACATGTATAGTACCGTCGAGGCTCAATGCTCGTCCACTCGATTCGCCACGGCAAACGAGCCACGCAATCATCGCATCGAGACGGCCGACCATCTTTGCCAGCTCGTTTCCATCCTCCGACGATACCTCCCGCACGCCTACGTCCCGACCGTCCCGCCGTTAACAGCTCTACAGGCATACGGTTATTTTCCGCGCTTTTTCGGCTACCTCTTCTCCGTCCGTCTTTACTTACATAGTTGCCTCTCGCGCTCCCGGCAACCGTTAGCGGCGTGACTCACGCCTCGAAAGCGTACCACATCGATTTCTTTCTCGCTACGCACTATGTAGCCCCTGCGCTAAGCACCGGTGCTACTACGCGCCGGGGGAGGGGGACACTTATATGACTCTAAAACCTTTACGGGAGAATAATGCATCGTTCGAAAGCCAGCGTGGAAAAGGTGGGTGCACCATTGCCGAGGCAGAGCCACGCGAAACACGGCCGGCCGTGCTCCCCGGAGTAATGGATGGTCGTTGCGGGAAAGCTGCTCTGGCGACATTTGACCGTACGGGAACTCGCCTCATAACGTTTCCTACGGAGATTTAGTAGGCGCCGATCGCGGCCGCGTAGCTACAGGTATTCGCGTATACGCGGCCGGTGCACGTGAGAAGCGAAATGAGTCTGGGGTACTGGCGAGAAGGAGGAGGGCAGAGATACGCATCGGCAGCTCACGTATGCCCCGCTCGAAACAAACAGCCGGCTAGCGCGAATCGCTCCGAGCCAACCGAGAACGCGTTGCTCCCTTCCGAGTTCAAGGCCGTGAAAACTTGTAACACTCGAGCGCAACTGTTGCTCCCCGCGATCTCCTATCCCTCCCGGTTGCCACGTCCTGCCCGGCTAATTCCTCGCTATGCTGGATCCGCCGGGGGAGTCTTTTCGCTGGGAGAGAAAATGTCGAGTAACGACCGTGTGTCAATGCCCGTCACGTGTTTCTACGCAGGTCAAATACAGAGAGGGGACTGGTCAATCCCGGGCTAAAGGGGTTGTCGGCAGTAACCACTCGCTGTACATATAATCCCCGGAGTAATTATAGATATAGATATTCAGGCAAGTGAGGATTAGTGGAATGCTGACCTTAGGCGCAGGTGGTTCCGGCGGGGCATGAGAGCTATCGTGACTCTTCTTGAGGTACGGCGGTCTGTCCGGCTGCCGGAAGAGCTTGCCGTCCTGGAGAACGAGTCCGCGATCGACGGCCCTCTTGGCCGAGAGCCTGAGCGCCGTTCTCAGGTCACCCTCGGCCTCTTCCTCGACGGTATGACTCTGCCTGATGTACTTCTCGATGCTTTTGAGGGTCGAGCCTTCCCTCTCGCCGAGCTCTCGCACCGCTTTGGCTAATACCCGGCTGAGATCGGTGCCCTGGCCGACCTTGAGCGGCTTGGACTGCAGACCGCCGGGGTCCTTGTAAGAGGACTGGCCCTTGTTGAAGATCTTGAGGACATCGCCGCGCTTGACGGCGACCTCCAGGTGCTCGGCGATCTCCTCCTCGTGGTAGTTGTGGTGCTGGCGGATCGCGTGGCATATCCGCTCGACGCTCGGCCTTTGCTTCTGGCTGCGGATCTTGCGGATCGCGTCCAGGAACCAGGTCGACCACGTCTCAGCGGTCTCGGGCTCGTCCATGTCGTCTTTGTTGGACGCCTGCCGGCGAAGGCCGGCGACGTAGCTGCCCAGGGAACACCCAGTGGACAACGCTCGGGCGCCTCTGGGTCGGTCGTGTCACGGCCACGACATTCACATCCTTACTCCTTTGAGGGGGAGCTCACCCCTTCGCGCACTCCAATTCGCACCACCCTCTACTCGATTTCTGCTACACCTGAAACATACATCGATACAACTCTCGTTAGTCTCGATCCTCTTAACTAAATTTCAGATGAATTTGGGGCTTTTGCGGCTGGCCTGATCTCAATTATCAAACTGTGCATTTATTGCGGGCAATCTCCTGGGGAGAGCAGTGTTCTCGACTTTCCAGCTTTGTCGCGAAGCATCGCCCTCAGTTTCCCCCTGAGCGATGAACTTTCTCCTCTATCGGGGCCCGACATCGGAAAGGTGTACTACACCGCACACACACTCGCGCGGAGCCGCGCACGCCAGACGCCGAGTGGGAAAGAAATATTTAAAACCGCCGTACCCGGCAGTCCTATTGCGCAACAGCGAACGACCTATAAGCACGCGGCTTATTAAGTCGGGCGCGCGCACATTTCTACTGGTACTGGAGCCTGCACCGCAGATCGCTGTCTCCACGCGAGATCTTTCACTTCCCGATCATTTCTACCCGTCGACTTTCCGTCGGATCTCCTCGCTCTCGCGAGCGATCTAGAGTCCAGCGACTCCTTTCATATTAATCTCGGATTCCTCGATTGAACATGGCGCGCGGACACGCGCTCGCCCGCTCACGAAAAAGTGATCGGGCAGGAAGGAGAGTCGAACGGGCAAGGTCGATAACCGACCGGAGCGGGGAATATCTCAAAGGGATCGTACGCGCCGGAGAGCAAGGGCACTCGCAACCACACACACACACACACATAAACAAGTAGTAGCACGCGCGCAACAAGGAGGCCAAGGAGGAAGCCCGCCGAGCGCGAGTTCATTTTTCCGGGGATTAACTCTCATCGCTCGCCGCTGTATTGACAAGTGAACTCGCCGCGAAAAGCTAAGCGAGGACGAAGCGCGCGCGGGCGGGAGAGCGAGAGAGAGACGAGATGCAGCTCTGATGCAAGTTGACCTAGGCCAGTGGCGCTGCTGCGAGAGCGCGGCTCCGCGATAATAAATATCCCTCGAGTTAGCACGCAGCGCGCGGCGGCGGCGGTGGCTAACGCTCGTTTTGGAGGACGAGAGCCGGACGGAGGAGAAGAAAAAGGAGGAGCGAGAGGGCAGACTGCCTGCCTCCAACCGGCTCCGTTCATCCACCGGAACAAACTCGGGCCCCTTACGACCCCATTTCCTCTCGCCACGTGCGCGCCCCGCTCTATTCTCCAAAGTGACGTTTACGCTCCTGCTCTGCCCTGCGCGAGACTCCTCCACCCCCCCACCTTCTTCTCCCGCCAAAACTGCAACTCGACTCGCTGGTCCCGGGATGTTATCGCTCGATTGAATAGCATCGATTAGCTCGGCCTGCATTCCCAAGTACACATAGAGAGAGGGAGAGGAGTATCAAGGGACAGGTCGAGTTGCTGCGCATTCGATCGCCGCACACACGTGGTGCGCGAGCACAGTGCACACACCATCAATGAGAGGAGGCTCCTGTGCCGGGGCCGCGCGACGTTATCGCGACTTCAATGAACCCGGCGAGAGCCGCGCGGAGCTACTCTCCGCGGAACCGATTATTTTTATCGCCGCGATCGCCCGACACCGCAATTGGCCGATCGCCACTCGAGTAGAAAAGGAGAGAGGGAGACGCGGAGTTATGTCTGAATAGACAGACCTATCGCCTCTCCCTCTCTCTCTCTCTCTCGAGTGGTACGCGCGCGATCAACTTTCATCGTGAGTCACTACGACGGATCTCGGCGCGCAAACAGTACCCCTGAAAATGCTGCGATCGTTTCTACGTCCGGTGCGCAAGGTCGCCCTCGGCTTAAATACGAGGAACCGAGAGAGAGCGACGCAAGAGTCGCGATAAATCTCCAATTACAAATTGGACGAATGCGACTCCCGGGGAGAGTGTCATTCCCGGTATATCTCGGCACGTGGAAGTCACGCCTGTCGAGGCTTGGATAATCGAGGAAATAATAAAGAGCGTCACTGGACAGTGGAATTCAATCGCAGAGCACGCGACGCTTCGCGCCCTTTCCCTCCGAAATTCATTCGTCCCTTTCGACGGGAGCGAGCCGGCCAATTGGATTAAGAGCGCGGGCAATATGTCGCCGTGGACTGCGCGTAACAGGAATCGCCGGGCGGAATGGACGCGGTTAACCTTTCTTCGCTCGAGAAACATTGTACCGGTCTCGGGCCGGCAGGTGAACACCGAGAGCCCGCGGGCTCTCTCGACACTCCAGTCCGACTCCACAGGTTTCTATCTTTGGCCGGAGTGGTCTCGCGCCAATTAAAACCGATGGATTCGGATGGTTTCAAGTATGAGGTAATCGGTGGCGCGAGTGTGTACTCGAGGGAGGGGGCCGAATGAAAAAGTGCGACGCTAAATCGCGCTCGGCGCCTAAGAGCGATGCGCCTCTAGGTTGCGACGCGGACTAGCGTCGTGACTCACCGGCTTCCGAGCCGGCTAAATTATGTATATGTCCGTGGGAAAGTTTCGCGGAATAATGTGTGTTCTTCCTCACCGATACCAGCATCAATGCGCTCGCTTATCCACTCATCGCGCCACGGGGGATAGAACGACACGCACTCACTCTCTCTCTCTCTCACTCTCCAGCGCACCAAGCACGCACACGCGTGTCCCGATGTAACCGGGAAATTATCTCATCAGCGAATGCAGAAAACTTTTATCATCCGACGCACGCTCTCGAGGGATTGATTGGACGCGACCGGCAGGCAGTCATCACCGCGTTCCTCGTCGCTCGGTGGTTGGTAGGCTTACTGGCCGATTAGCAAACCAACAGGTAAAACGATCACTAAATATGCGGTCGAACAGGTGGCATCGGGTACTGCTCTCCTCCTTTTAGCATCCACGGCAATATCGCTCTATCCACGAGCAGTCCCACCGCTCGAGCGTGCGGCTTTCTCGGAGCGTGACGAAAACACACCGAGCCAACACTCTTCCCTCGCTCTACGTCTCTACGATCTTCCTCGGGGTTCGAGTAGAAGAGCACGTAGCCGTTCGGAGCTTCGACACGTCAAACCTGAAAAGTCGAGTACGATTTTACTACTCGTTCCTTTACCCGCAGCACACGATTCCCGTCTAACGGAGTTCGCCGTTTCGCCGGCTATTTTACGCAGTTTACCAAGAGACATTGCAAACTGTGCGAAGCTTTCTCAGTATGTACAGTGGGTCGGAATGTCCCTTCGGCGAGCAGGTGAGTCACGCTCCCTCGGGAGGTTCGAGCTAAAGCTACTGTACAGCTAGCAGGCTTCCGACGGTAGTAGGCGACGGCGGGATTGCCGTCGCTCGTCCGGGTCTCGAGACCGAGGGTGACGAGAAGAGAGATCAGGCCAGGGCATGCCAGGCCGCCGGCTGGCAGGCAAGCTGGCTAGCTGGCAGTGTTCGTCCCTCTCACCCGACGGCGAGCAAAAGAGAGGAGAGACACCGAGAGAGAGCAGCTGCAAGTGAGAACGGTCGCCGAACAGCCCCAACCGCCCGTCGCTCCTCGCTCTCCTACCTTGGGACTTCGATTCCCGACAACTCCGACGACTCCTTTTCGCACTGCGATCTCCTCGGCACTCGCGAGCCTCCGAAACCTCTCTCTATCACATCCACCGACACCGAGAGCCCCTCGTTCTCACCAGGGACCAGAAGCACAGTCTCCACTCGGCGGCGTTCTCGGGGAAAAAGCTGGGATCGCGAGCGCGTTCTTTCGTGGCAGCCGGCCGTCAGCCGTCGGTAGCAGCCATTTTAGCCCATCAGCGGAGAGCGAGCGAGCAAGTGCTCGCGGGGGAAAAAAATCGAAGGGGAGACGCGCGTGTCGCGGTGAGGACACGGCGGCGGCGACGTTCGACGAGAGTGCCCGCTGGCCGGTTGGGTTTCTGCTCGGCTGGAAAGAGCCGTTGGCGACGGCCGTCGCCCACGGGAGTACCGTCGGCGACGCTTGGTCTCCGGGCTTCGTCGAACCGGGCGAATTGACGGGCGCGGCGGCGAGATATCCGCGGCGGACGTGCGACTGTGAGAGAGATGCGAGGAGCCGCGCGAAGAAAGGCAGACGGCGGTGCGTTAGGTGCGAGGGGAACCGCGGGAGCGCAAGGTTCTCGAAGCCCGACGGGCAGCCATCTTGGGCTAGACACGGCCGAGCTCTCGGCCGTTTGGCACGAGTTTTCGCGCGCTTCCACGTCGAGCCGCTCGGCGAGACGCGTCCGCCTCGATCCCCGGTATATCGCTGCTTCCTGTCCTGTCATCGGTCATCGGCGCATGCTGATGCAATAACGAGGATAATCTTGGAAAAGGGCAACGGCGATGAGGATTGCGCACCGGAGTAGCCTGTCTCGGGCTCCCTGTCTCTCTCTCTCTCTTTCTGGCTCTCGCTCGGTGTCGCTTTTTCCTCGCTCTCCCTCTCGCTCGCGCGCGCGAGCTGTCTCTCTCTCGCTCTCTCTCTCATTGGAGGCAGAGGAGAGGCAGGCGGCCGCGGAGCCGCTGGCCCGTATGCGTCGGGCGACGACGATTGGCATGGCTCTCTCGAGCGATGCATTACGAGGCGCGGACTCTCTTTACCTGGTCACGGCAGTTCCATTAATGAATCCTGAGGGGCAAGAGCGCCGGTCACTGGCTACCGACGCACAGGGCACGTAATCACGATCACCAATTATCTCGCGACAACGGCGTCACATTTCACACAAATCAACAAAGGTTACCCACTTGACAAAGATGGCGGTCGCGGGGGTTACAGAGTGCGCGCACGCGGTGGGGAAGTGTAGTGCGCACCGCCGAGCGGCACACGGGACCGCGCGCGCTCTCGATCACGGCGGGATCATGAAACACAGAGCACAGTGTCTCTCCCAGTGGCACACACGCGTTTTTCTTCTCCGCCAATCGGCTACCCTTTTCGATCTACCGCGGGGCCTGCATACACTCACTCACTCGACAACACACCGCGCCACTCAACCTCGCCGGTTACACACGTGCGCTATACTCTGCGCTACTCTCCGACTCATCCCCACCACTGCGCCACGACACCACGGCAGCTCGGTACGCGCTCGCTGCTCGCTCTCCGGCTCGGGCTGCGCTGCGCGGACGTGTGCGAGCGGGCACGCACACCGCCGGCTTGCCGAGCCCACCGAGCACAATACGCCGCTTCCCGAGGGAGAGAGAGAGAGTGAGAGAGATAGAGAGGGTCCGTTTTCTGGTGCGGAGGGGAGCAGGAAGGAAGGAGAGCCCGTGGGACACCTATCGAGCAGGCCGACAGAGCGCGGGAGCAAGAGCGAGCACCGAAACCGACCACCCGATCACACAGCGACGGAGTGCGTCTCGACGCTCTCTCCTTCTTTCCTTCCTTTTCCTTCTTCTCCTCTCTCTCAACGGCTCTTGCGCTATGGCCGCCCACTTCACGCTCGCTTTAACCGTTCTTCCCAGGTTCCCAATCGTCTTGGCCAAGTGGCAGCGCGCGCTACTGCCGCCCCTACGTCACACTGCCCGGAGGTTTGTCAACGAGGTGAACGCCAGGAGCGTCGCGAGAGATCGAGTGCCACGAGGAGCATCGCAATAGCAAACCGGTCCATCTACGTCCTACCACGATTCACCACTCTCCACTTCCGCTCTTCCGCTCTCGCTTTCCTTCCTAAATCTGTGATTGACGATGTCCGCCTGATGTTGGGATCGTCGCTTGCGATGGGATTACCTTGAGAGCGCGGCACTCGTGCACTGTCGTGTTTGGCGAACGGGGGCCTCGGATATTACTTGTCGGTCAATTAGCGATTTCGAATAGAATGTGCGCCTGATCACTGATCACTCCTGGGAATGCAGCGGCGCGCGAGGGGAAAGTAGACCGATCCTCGTGAACGCGATACCGCGAGGTAGATATAGCCAGGATAGAAGTTACACGATCGAATGAAATGTACCGTTAGATTCCTCCGATCCTGAAGCGGCGAGGCTCGCGTATGCCGGCGATTCCACGGACACACGTATGCACACATGCGAGCACGCGACATGCCGTATGCAATTCCCTAATGAGATTATTGATTTTTTTAAGGACAGCCCTTCCCCATTGTACCACTTGCCTGCGGATACGAGTGGTGTATACCACCGACTTCCATTACGTTTCACTCCTGCTAGCCGCTTTTTATTCGCCCAACTAAAACACCCGTCGCCCTCCGACTCACCGCGAGCCAATTTCAATGAATATTCCGGTTACATGTACTACCACGCCAACTCCCACCAGCAGTATTTTTATTGATTTCGCGGACGATGTGTATAAATTAACCGGTCGTGTGGCCATCGAGAATGCATAAATTAGTGCAAGCCGGCGCAGAGGAAACATTGTGGACGGGAGTTGGATTGGTCGACGGAAAGCTCGTGGTGGAGAATTGTTGAGGCATTTATTAAGTACAAGAATTTACAATTGCTATTCGGCGATCCTCTATCAAGGTGAAAAGTTCGGCTTCCCTTCGTAAGTACAGCCAGACCTCTGCACTATCTCAGTTGCAGCCCAGATACCACACTTGACGCAGACGTCTATACTTTTGCCGTGCAACAGTTGCGCCAGGAAACCTAGAAACATATCGGATAATAGTCAGAGATACCCTTGTATGTAGCCACTCTCGTCTTCTGGCGAACCTACCTCCTACAAATGCATCACCAGCACCATTGGTATCTACAACGCACTCAGCTGGAAGAGTAATGGCAGGATACTCCGTCACTGCATTATCCTTGGCCACGAGGATCGGCTCAGAGCCCTGAGTTATCACGACGATCCTCTGCCGCTTCTTATTGACTTTGTCCATCTGCGACAATTTCAGGACTATCTCCTTCCTGTCCTTAGTTTCGTAGCCGTTTGCTTTGGCGAATGTGTCCGCCTCCGTCTCATTTCCGAAGAGGATGTCGACGTAAGGCAGCGCCGCTAGCATTGGCTCTTTGAAGAATTCGCACAAGAATGGCGCGCTCAGGTTCATCATGAAGAGCTTGTTATTCTCGAAGGCATGCTTCGCCACTGTCTGTATGGATTCTGGACTGACCGTCAAGAAAAAGCCCTGCGATATCGAATGTGAGTTTTATTGTCGAGCCCCTGACGTAGACGTTGCCTATAATTCTGTACATTAGACGATTCAAGCGCAAACTTACAGAAACGTAAATGTACTCGGCAGTCTCTATGAGCCGCTTATTCTGCGGCTCTTCTATGTGCGACGGTGAGAAGCAATTGGCAGCTGCCAAATTGGCGCACAATGAGCGCTCGTTACCGGTAATTAAGACTGCACAAGTGCCAGTAGACTCTTTGTCGGTATACTGGTACCGCACGTTCAAGCCTTCTTCACACGCCCGATCCTCCAATATCTTGGAATACTTGTCCCTCCCGACACAACCCATATATGTAGCGATCTTTGGTTTCCCGAGGAACCACTGGTAGAGAAAGGAATCGTGAATTAATCATCTTGAAGGAACTATGTCTGCAGAATGAAGAGTGATTTACTTGTGCCACTCTCATGGTGTTCTGGACCGAGCCCCCAGCAATGAAATCGGCTTTGTACTGCTCTATAAGTTCATCATACATGGGCTTGTGTTTCTCCTCAGCGAGGATGGCGTCGTTCGCCTTCAAGCCATATTTCTTTAGGAATTCGTTATCTACCGTGGCGGAAATGTCGAGCAGGGGATTGCCCATGCCCAAGAGGAGACCCTCTCTGAAAGTATTTCACATTGGTTAGACGTGAGAAGGAGTGATGATGGTTCGAAACAATCGAGTTAGTAGGATTTAAATTTAACCGGCAGTGCGCTATCCCCGGGGTTCCCGGTCACGGTGTTCCGATCCTGGCATTGCATAACCTGCACTTTTCTTCCATGATGCAGTTATAAATTTGGACGAACGGCAGAATCTACCCGATTGGTTAGCATTGCCACTCTAGATGGACTTGCGTGTCCAGCTAGGCTAACGAGAGCGTCGCGCGATCTTACCAAGCACCAAATGGAGTAGTCTAACGCGAGTTGGTGGATTAGGGTGATGGTGACGCGTAGACGCAGATCCACGCGCACATGATCGGGCTCAGCACGCGTGTAAAACATAACCCTTCCGGGTGGCCGAAGAGGCCGGTGATATTGAATGAAAATGTCGACGACAGTAGGTGCGGTGGGTGGTGGGCAGCTAGGTTGAGATCAAAAAATGCCATACCGTAAGTGCTCTGCCATTCTCGGGATTATCTTTCTCTTCGGCGAACAACGAGTAATTCCAAATCGACTGTGCGTTGCTGCTCGGCGCGCCACTGCTCTTCTTGGATGGTTGATGCCTACGTCATAAACATGCCAGAACCAATGGCATCACGTGAGATTCTCCGAGGCTCGCGCTCTCGCGGAACGTCTCTCGCCTTTTCACCTCTGGATAACGTTATCGTTGCAGTTCATCGGTCCATATCTCGCTGCTAAGAATCGTGTATCTTAAATGCTGAACTATGGAAATGTACCGCCGAATAATACGCCCGGGAAGCCGGGAGCGTGTATTGATCGTCGATAGCCAGAGTGGACCGAAACCGCATGCTTACCGGATGCGCGATACTCGTTATATATATGCATATATATATTTTAGGACGCGCTTCCAGGAAGTTGTCCGACGCTGACGCTCTTGAGAAATGATTATAATCGGCTTTGACATTTAGCGAGCGTGTAAGGTCTACAGCGTTATGCTGAAAGTCGCGCTCGCGCGCGCGCGCCGCCCGTCCAACCTATCGGATGGATTTGCGTAGCAACGTGCATACACACCTATCAATCAGATTCTCGACTGCACGTGAATTACACGACGTTATCTCCAGCTTACGCAATTAGAGGACTATTAGTGGGGAAAAGTCAAGCGAGAATAACTTATTCACATGACGTACGCGAGCGCGGTCCTTGAAACTGTACTTACGCTCGCAACAATTAACTCGGGCATGTTTGCGCCGCGTCGGCGAACAGTGCACTGTTCAAGGCGCGAAAGAAACGCGCATCAGTCTCGACGTTATCACTGCGCGCTTTGTTGCAGTTAAGATAATAATATTGGAATATCGAATTGCAGGTGGATCGGGCGGCCTAGATCGGCGGTGCAACTACCAATAGATAGGTCTACCTCTACATGACTTTACCGCGGCGAGTAGACTGACTATCTCTGTGCGACTGGTACCCGTTTCGACTTGCCGCGAGAACGGATGAGCCAATTTTAACACCAACGATTTCCTGCGTACGGTGGAATCATTTTTACGAGTAATGTTAGTCGACGCATTTGTACGCGGCTCCGAGAGCTTATGCGCGTGCCGACAGAGCATCGTGAGCTATCGTTGAATGGCTTACCTGAGCTGAGTGCACAAATCGACTACTTACCGGGAAGGATCAATGAGAAAAGTTCGATCCGGTTGATCGCACGATAACGAACGAGTAGCAGCGGTAGAAAGGTATCACGAGATACGACAACGTGACACAGACACTCGGCGGGATTGCTCGGGATGCGCTTTGTTGCAACGATGAGCTCAGTCCGATTGTTGACGGTGGATTAATCGTTGGAAAAGCGAATCGCAATTAAACAGCACGGAAAATGAGTGGTCTAGGAGCGAGATAGAGCGAGCCCGAGGACAGATTATCAGCGACGCAAGCGCAAGTCGTGATCGCGTGAATTCTCTGCCGCTTTAACGTCGTCCACCCGCGGCGAGAATGATAAAACGGCTGCATGGAGAGTAGTAGTCGTTCTTACGATACCTTCGCACTCCCACTGAGTGGAGAGAGGCTTTAGCTAAGTCCAATCTAGCGAGATAGAGAAGAGTCGGTGTATGTGAAATGCACGCAGGTTTGCTATTGCCAATCTTAGCTTAGCCTGGATCTCTGTATTTGCATACAAGTTCTCTTCGCATAGCAGGTGTCAATGCGTGTGCGCTTTGCTGCTTCTCCTGAGAAAGAAAACATGACTCTCAAATCGTTCGATAGAAGACAATAAAACTTGTGGTGATTTAATGCGCGCAGCGACACAGTCACTGTGTGCGTGTGAGAGAGAAGCGAGTGTCGATTCGTCAATTGCATTTGTTACGCAGAGATCGGAATGATACTGAGGCTGGTGGACTTGCCTTGGTACGACGTGGTTTACAGCCAAATCTTTGTTCGACTGGACTTGCGGGACCTCTGTTGCCTTCGATGCCTCTCGGCGGAGTACAGAGTCCTGGTCGACAATTACCTCGCCACATGGGATACGTTGGACCTCTCTTCATACTCGAACTTCGAGCCCAGCTCCTTCCAAGTACGTCCATGGGCTTGGTAGGGGCTATCGAGTCCTATATCATACATCACATTACAATTTGCATCGTGTTTAGAATCCCCGTGGCGCGTCTCTATCTCTCTTTTGGTAATTGGCAACCGACGACACGGCACACGATTCTGACACGTTTTTCTCGTCGCGCGTGCGAAGGGCAACACGTGTCCGGTCCTGGCAGATTTGACCTATTACTCGGGTGCTCGCACACGTGTACCTCAGTGATCTCTACATGTCGGTCACTCTCGACGAATCCGCCGCTTTTGTTTTCGGTTCTGTACTCAGACTTTTCCGAAATACTCTGACGCTTCCCGTGTCGTTTGAAACTGTTTTTTTTTCGTTTTTATTTGACTTTTTTTTTGTTTTTGGTTCAAGGGACTCGTACGTGCTTGCGAGGGTCTCCGGCGTGTCGATCTCAGCGATAGCTATTGGCTCGGTACTCCTCATCTCGTCGAGCTTCTCACTTTGCATCCCGAACTGACGCATTTGGATCTGACCGGTTGCATCGGCTTGAGCGTGCGGAGCAACTTTATCGAGACTACCAAGTGCCGTAATCTCACGTCCGTAAGCTTACGAGGCTGTGCTTGGGTCACCGCAGCCTTCCTATCGACGTTACTCCGGTACAACCGTAATCTTCGGCGACTCGTATTAGCGGACTGTCATCAAATATCCGACGAAGCTGTGGCCTCCATGCTCGAGTTTCGCACGGCGTACGTACTGACGGACAGACAGAGATTTCCGACTTGGTCCCGTTCCGTTAATCCCGTTTTCGCTCTCCTCCCGTCGAGTTCGCGCCGCCCGAACACGCCTGCCTCGCTCTCTCTCCCTCTCGTCTCGTCTCGCCTCTCTCGTCGCCTCTCGTGTGTGTCCCTACGTCGACGCGTGTGCTACGCGCTCAGACGCGGCGGCGGCGGCTCTGCGTTCAACGGGACGGCGAGGTGTGTGTATACTGGCACTTTATCGATGACGCTCAGGTATCAGGAACCGGTGGTAGCGAACTCTGTCTCACGATCCATTGGGGAGGGGGCGAGAGTTCCGCCGACGATGATTAATTGCTCCCGCCGTTACGCGCTTTTCCCACACCTCTCCACGGGCAACTCTACTGCCCAAACAATCCCACCTCTCTCATCTGTATACAACGTATCTCTCTCACTCTCTCACTCTCTCTCTCTCTCCTGTATATATCCAAAAGCAGTGTGACATGAAATGCAAAGAATCACGATCTATCCTTCAGGCTGACCGATCTTTCCCTCGAGGGATCTACCGTCACCGATAGAAGCCTGCAACTCGTGCTCGAGGCTTGCAAGCAGATCGAGAACCTGGACTTGCGCTCCTGCCGAAAGATCACGGACAACGGCTTGATGCTCTTGCGGCCGCTCGACCGACTCAAGCAACTACGGCTCTCGGGATGTACATTGATCACCGAGCGTGGCCTCGCGTCTTTTCGCCGCCGAGTCGAGATCGACGTCCATCCCAGCCCGATCTGTAGCCCGCAACTTCCCTCCCTCCAAGTTTAACCGCACCGCGAGACTAACGTCCTTCCAACGACGAGTCTCTCGCGCGCCGCGGCCAAACCAACCCAACTTCGGCTCAATTCTGTATCATGACATGTGTAGGCAGTGTGTGACAGTGTCTCGTGTGAATGAAGGGTGGCAGGGGCCGGGGGTGGGGCGGGGAGTGGGTATGATTTCCTGTAAACTTACATTGTACGCTTAAGACACGAATATTGAAGAAAAATACACTAACTGATGCGGAGAGAAGGGTAGCTTTACATTTCCCTAATTACTATGCCTAGGCAAATCCATAATAGAGACAACGATTTAGACACTAGACAGCTTAGGACGGTAGAGTATGGAGGAGGGGGACTAATGGAGACCTGTTGAGAGAAACTCTCCTCGAAGCCTTTCTTCTTCCTTCCCAGTTCTACTTAGTCCGCTTACAATTGAACATGTACATTTCGCACGCGTGTAACATTTATTAAAAATAGACGTGCAAGATATAAACATGATCTACTGTACAGAGATGGTCGTTAGCTTAATACGAGAGTCAAGTTCCGCCGAGAGATATATATACGTAGATATATGCGTGGCCCTACTATCCCGTCCCTTTGGGATTCTCCTGGCACGTTTCCTCACTTCAATTACTCGAACAAGCCGTAGCTCACGCGCATGCGAATTCGCGCCAGGCCCAGCTCCTACTTAGGACCATAGAGAACTCGAGCTCCAACCACGCAGATGAGCGAGCAATGGGACACACGCCGTGGGACTACTGGGATCATTGATATATGTCTCTCTCTCCTGAGGGTGGGAAGACTAGTGGGCGCGCGGGCGCGCGCGCTTCTCGTTGGCGACTGAAGCTGAGTAGAGTCGAGAAACGAAAGGAGGCCGAGAGTGAGTGACATGGAAAGGGGAGGCGGAATCGAAAGAGGCGATAGAACCGAGTAGAAATCTTTTAAGAATAAAAGAAAGCCAGGGGGGTTGTGGTAGTAAGTAAACGGGAGGAAGAAGCCAACGAGGTGAATCGTTGGAGCGCGAATGTCCGATAATACGGAAATTCTATATCTCAAGTCGAGCTATTGTCTCGTAGGGGGGCAGGGGGGCGGGTGCTCAAGGGGGGTGGTAGGCTGGATTTGCAGCGAGAGAACGGTGTGAAAGTGATAATTAAAAAAGACGCAACGCCGTTTTTTGTGAATTCCACAAGTACATTGTTATTACACATTCGTTTTTTTATCCAGTATCATCCTTATGGTTATCGTTATATAATCGTTATTGAAAACACGGATTCTTACCAAAAAAGAAAAAAAGAAAAAACTTGGGAGAAGAGACGTCTTACAGCAAAACGTGTACGCTCGAAACGAGATACGTGATTATAAGCCTAAGGGCCGGCGTAGACGAGCGTCGGGCGGCCGGCTTTTCGTTCGTCGGCGCGCGGAAAAAGCGCCGGGCGATTTCTTCGCGCGTCGACGCGCGAAAAGACGAGCGGCCGACCCTTGTCTGCGGAGGCCCTACACGGAGCGCAACTGCGATATTACCGTTTTCATCAGTTTCGTGAATAGGTTTCCTTTTGTTCTGTTATGTCAATTATATCTTAGGTAATAAAACGATCACTACACGCTAGCGATGTTATTTTCGCACGACCCACTTAGGTGACCATACAGAATCGACGCATACTACGAGGCTAAGGTCCAATCGTAAAGTTGTTTAATAAACGACCTGTGTGTGTGTCTCTCAACGTGGGACACCGATCTGAAGGCTCGAAAAAACCGCATAATTTACTTCTCATTCTCTCTTTCTCTCTCTCTCTCTAACGCTCCCTCTCTTTCTCTCTCTCTCTCACGAGAAAAACGGTCTCTCTCAAAAAGGCTATGCACGGACTCTTTCACGTTACTTCGATTGGATGCGTATTTCGTACAGTTTGCCAAACTGGATATTATATAGATGTATATATATATATCATATGTTCCGCTATATACGAAGATTCGATCTGGCAACAATAGTGTTTCGAGCCGGGGTGAATCGAAACTCTAACGGAGAAAGTGACGGTCGATCAGCAGGACGTAACGTTACGTCGCCGTTCCTCTTTTTCTGTCTTTTGTTTCTACATGCCGAGCAGCAAACGTGCCACGTGAAAAAATAATGTACAATTTTGTGGTGCGCCTTTATTTAAAGTTTTCCTTTTTGCTTTCTCTTCGAGCGTCGTGATCGAGCAAACGTACAAAGCCGATCTATCAAATAATCCGACGGGGGGTAAGGAGTAATCAGACATATCACGATGTGGCCCTGAACGCGACGCCACGGTGTAAGAAGTACAACAATTGCGTCTCGAAAAAATTACATATCAATCCTTCCAGATTTACTCTTACAATTCTACAATTACCTGACAGAGTCTGTATTCTAATGCTAGCTTGCGAATATTACATTGTAAACCTGACTAGGGAACAAATGGGTCGAATTCCCGGTGTCAATGGTGCGTTGTCGCGAACGCGATTCCGCTCGTTACAATGAGACCGTACTCTTTCTCGTAAAACGTCATGATCAACATCATCATCATTATCTCGTTCTCTTTCGTGAGAAGTGGCGAGAGTGTCGCGGGCTAGTACACCTAATGCATGCACACAGGTAAAAGAATGTATCTGCGTGTCTCTCAGCTACAACAATTGTAACGATAGATAAATAGGATATATCATCTCTCTTTCTCTCTCTCTCTCTTAAAAAAAGGATACTGGACTTCTTACATCGCGCGCGTGATTCTGCGGAAAGGTACGTTCTCGTTGGTGCGAGCGAAAAATCTGTCTAAGGGTACGGCAACAAAAGGCCGGCCGGCCGGGTGCGGAAGAACCGACTTATCTCGGGATGTACGACGTTGCACGATGTTGGTGTACGATGGTGCTTAAAGGGGTATACGAGGACTCAAAGGGTTCTCGGGGATAAGCGGTCACTGGGGAGACCGATCCCGAAGGAGCAGGTGGGTACCGGAGCCTGCAAAAAACGAGTTGGTTCCGTTCTTTCGTATGGTTTGTGTCCTAAATAGAGCACTGCGGAGAGCAGTCGATCCGATAGAGCGGGCGGCAGATCTTCGCGCGTGCAGATCGACAGACGGCCAAGAGTATCTCGGTTCCGAGGCTTCCTGTTAGCGACTGACAGACCCGACAGACAGACCGACAGACCGATCCGAGCCCGACCGCGACGATTTAGTATGGTGCGAACCGGCGCGACGGCGATGGCCCTCGTAATCCCGGTCTGCTAACCAAAATGAAGCCACGTCAGTTAAACGAGATCGACAGGACATTGAAAGCACGGGTATTGGGAGAGTGGGACAATACACGGGAGAACATCGGGGCCCAAGGAGGGGAGTGAAAAAGCGGGGGGAAATTCCAGGCAATCAGCCCGGGGACAATTGCGGCTCGAAATAAACGCAGTGCATCTGGTAGACTCGATGCGTGCGCTCAACTGGAAGACTTAGGATTTAGGAGTAGGAGAGGGCGGCGGAAAGGTAGCAATTGCTGAAAAAGGCTAGAAATTTAATAAAGCAATAAAGACAAATTAAATGCGTCAATGGGGAGGGTGATTGTTACAGCTCGGGGAGTACGTTCTTCCTCGTTTTTCTCGCTAGTATCCGACAAACTCTTTCATTCTACTCCGATTCGAAGGGAAAAAAAGCAGATATGCAAAGTTACTAGTTCCAAAATTGACCGAGCTCTCTCCTTTATGGCTGACCGATTGAGACAAGTATTGAAACGGGGAGTTAGTCATTCGGTGGGTAGATTACTTTCTTTGCCATTCAGTGTGGAGGTCGAGGGGGGGCGAATGTACCATGGAATGTTAGAGATAAAACGATTAATACTGCTTCGGAATCATACGTTCGGCTAGACTAGAAAGATCGACAAACATAGGAACGTACAAAGAGGGAGATATCAAGTGTTACCAACCAACCAACTGTGTGTCAGCTACGAAAACAAGGTGTACACTCTGCGGAATTCTCCGATCGTACCATAAAGTAGAGAGCATTGAATGAATAACGTGGAAATAAGTCATACGAAAACGTATCAATTTAGGTTGATGCGTGACCCAGTGGCACGTCTACTTACCTACGATCTTCAAATGAATCTCGGCTGAAGTCCTCGTACATGCCTCTACTACAACAGCGGTATAATAAATAATCGAGTCTACGAAAGATCAGATCAACATACACCATACTTGCTCCCTTGTCCAAGGCTTAACTTTGTGAATTAGTCCCTGTATTCTTTGGTGCAATGAGAATATATCGCGTGCTGCCTAATATGACTGTTGAGAGGAGGGTGTCGGGGGGAAACGTGGGGGGGTGCACACACCTCGGCAGTACTCAGCAATTAGAGAAGAGTCGGTGGAAAGAAGAGGCACTTTGCCAGAGAGAACACGTTCGAACTGTCGGAGAACCGGTAGAAGAATGCCTGTGCCATCCCTTGCGCACCTAACACCAAGGTTTTCTAGAGGGTGGGGGGTGGGTGGGGGGCAATGACGAATTGGCTGTTTCTACCTGAGACAGAACCGTCAAATTGGAGAATCGAGCCGTGAAAGCAAAAAAGCTGCGCGCACACGAGCTCGAGCTATGCACTAGGTGGACTTACACTAAATCTGGAAAGTCTGAATTGAAAGCAACGATTTCTATCTGTTCTCTTTTGTTTGTTTTATTGAATATGGGATACAATTGTTCTAGAGGAATGAAAGTAATAAATGCGCGCATGTACAAAGGTTCACATCGGTAAAACATGGGATTTGGCCAGTCATATAAGGCAGGCAGCGTAAGACTGGATTTCGAACCCATGCGATTTTCAAGTTACAAAATTTGCAAGTAACGTGAGCGTAAGAGCCGTTTGCAGCCCAGGCTGGGATTCGTGTGGGATGTTGAGGTAAACGTGCAACAACAAATTCAAGATGTTTAGAAAAATTGAGAAGTTCAATCAACTCTGCGTCTATTTGAAAGTTTGCGAATGGATTTACATACATGAGAAGCTTTGAGTCTCGTGAGTAGAAGTCAGCTTCAAGAACTATGGATTGTGTCACATCCATGGAAAAAGTATATGAGTCGCTCGTAAGGTTTGTGCAATTCCACCTCTCGAATCGATACTCAATCGGCCGGTCTCATAAGGCTCTATTCGTATTACTTACGAACTTGAAGCGTACTTTAAAGTCGAACGCAAGTTCTTTCCTAAATCAATATTGCAAAATCCAACTGCTATACGTATATTGGTACAATTACACAGATAGAAAAGTAGTTAAAAAACAAAAAAAAACACAACAAAAACCAGGAACGTTTCGTATCCTATTACGAGTAGTATAAACGAAAAAAAAAAGACTGAAGCGGCCGGTGTGGCGCGACAGCGTGATGCGGAAGAGTTTAACTAAGATTCGATTATAATACAAGGTGCTATCGACACTTAAATCGGAAGACTGGAGATCCGCGCACAATTGCGACAGAATATTAAAGCTGCTCGCAATGGAACTGAACTGCGAGGTATATATATATCCGCTGTTCCTCAGAATACTCGTATTGAGGTATGCTTGAGTTGGAATAAGTTGAGTATAACTGAACGAAAGAAATCTCAGCGAAGAGTGTATTGAAACTGATAACTGACTAGGCTGAGAGAAGCGTGTCTATGAAACTGGCCTTCTTCTTACCAACTATTAGGAGCGGCCGATATAGAAAACTTACTGTCCAATTCGTCCGGAGAGCTGGTTTCTACTTACGAGAGGTTTCAAAGACAATCGATCGATAGGCGCTGTTCCTGAAAATCGCGCCAGCCCTTTCTTTTCTTTTCTATCTACAGCGTACGAGAGTTCGATAAAATGGTAGATCGGATCCTGGCTCGCGGTAGTGCGATCAAGAAATCTAGTTCGCATTCCTTAGGAACGTTTCTTCATCCCAGGCCTCCGCGCCACTCCCGGTTGAGTGATGTACGTAATAGGGAGCGCTTGAAACACAAAGGATTCATGAGAGACATACAGGCCAATCTCGCAGTTAATGCCATGGAACAAGAGAGTCTATGAACAGGGACATCCCTAGAAGAGCAGTCGAGCAGTCGACATGTTCAAGGTACGATCAGTCGAGACCCGGAATCGACACCAGGGAAGACCAAGCGGATGTAGTACAACGCGCCAGCGACAAGAACGAGGCATGACTACTCGCTAACAAAATGGTCAAAGACTTACTCTTGCAAGACTTGTACGTTGGCCCGGGACTGTCTCTCTAGGGTTGCCCGCATTCATGGACAAAGATGGTACGCAGCCTGAGGTGCACTGAAATTTAGAATGTACAGAAACGTCCAAGCGTCATATTATAAGAATAGACTTGCAGACTCTGGACTCATTTGTTGGGCATCGGGTCGACACTCGTACACTCGCGCGACGTACTCGAGATCGGTATCGACATCGATCGCTATTCCGCTACGTTTTGCACATTTTACTATGCAATGCTAAAGACTTGCTAGCCGAGACAAGGGAGAAATGAGAGTAATCCACTTAGCCAACGCGCCATCGTGCGCACTGAGTCTCATCAGATTTCCTTAAATCGATAGGGGAAGCGCAATGGTGCCATGCGCGCATAACTTGACGAACAATCAATGCTTTCTAACTACTTTGCACAATGTCAATAATAGTTAATCGAGGAACAGATCTTGCGCTGCGTGTCATCACAATAGGACCTTACAAGCATTTGCAATCGCGATCGAGTCCACCGAAATGCAAGACCGTCGTGTGCTCTAAACGCGACGCCAAAATCGAGAGAAGTCGAAGAGTAGAAGAGAATCATCATTTGAGAGGAGCGAGAAAGAAAAGAGAAAGAAATCAAAGAGAGCAATTCTACAAGAACAATATCTAGAATGCAAAATGTCGACGAATCACCGAACCCCAATTCGCATGAGCTGTTAATCCAGCCTGGAACGTTCACAATGTTAAGTCGGACGAATGGGCAGTCGGGAGTCTAACTCTACTCACCTGAACCGGCCGTTGTTACCGCTCGGAGGGGGCGATCGTCGGCTGAACATGCCATAGTCGTTACCGCGGGAGAAGCCAGTGTCGCGCATGGATCCCATACCTAGAGGAGGCATAGGAGGCATTGGGTCTCGTCTTGGGGGTAGAGGAGGCATTGACATTGGAAAGTCAAGCCCGTACATGGAACTTCCCATGTCACAGGGCCCAGTCATACCCGTAAACCGCCTCTCGTAGAGATCCCTGGTGTCCTCGAATCCCCTCCTGTCGTAGTAGCTTTCGTAATCCTAGTAACACAAAATATTTCATTTTCCCGATCAGTATTCGCCCCAGTATTCACCACCCTCCGTTCTCTCACAAGCAGAATATACTTACTCCAAAGCGGCCACCACCCATCAGCCGATCCCGAAGGAACGGTGGTGGCGGCGGTGGAGGGTACGGGTCCCGGCCGAACATTCGGTCCCTATATCCGTTCCTATCAGGTCCTCCTCCCATTCCTCCCTTAGGGCATTCCTTGGACCAGTGGCCCCCGCGTCCGCATCGGTAGCATTGCTCCGGGTCTCCCATTCCTGGCCTCTGTCGAACTCTGCTCGTTGAAATTTGAACCTTCATCGGTTGCCCGTCCACAATTTGTCCATTCAGTTCTTTGATGGCGTCGTTGACGTCACCGGTCGCCTCCAGATGGACGAATCCGTAGTTCCTTACGATGTCGCACTCCACGACTGTGCCGAACTTTGCAAACAGTTCGCGGACCTGCGGCGCTTTTGTGTTGTCTGTGAGATTGCCGACGAAAATCTTTGTCGTCGGAGTGTTGGGTCCCTTGCGGCTCTTCGCCGCTTCGCATTTAATCGGTTGTCCGTGAACAATCTGTCCGTTTAGGTTTTGGATCGCGTTCCTTCCTGCCTCCTCGTTCTCCATATGCTATTTCCCAACAAGCACAAACAATATTTTTATCCTGCACAACCTCGATGCATATCCCCTCACCCTGGTTGTTCCATTAAAAATTCTATAAATTCAAAACTTACCACGAATCCATAATTCTTCACCACGTCACATTCTATGACTTTGCCATACTTCTCAAAGAGGGGCTTAATGTCAGCGTTCGATGTCTTGTCGGCCAAGTTGCCGATGAAGATCTTAAACGTGCCAACACTACTAAAACCCGGCATTTTCGGCTCGTTCTAGAACCTAGTTCAAGAATAGAACATTAAAATCTAAGTAAGCGACAACAGGACACTTGTGAATTACAGAGATCTAGCTCTACGATCTATCATTAATGCTTCCTACAGTCAATTTCTTTCACGGTTTACGCATATTATAATTATTCCCAGCAATATATAAACTTTCCCTATGCATGATTCCCTTATCCATGACAATTGCTCGGTACAGAGGCATGCAAAACCTTTAGAAACGAGTATATCAATGGAACTGGACCTGCATTCGCTGCAGAGCTGCTCCTTAAGTTGAAAAATCTGCAAAACACTGGGAAAGGCCTTCTCGGCCGTTACAATCTACCCAATGCCATTCAAGAAAGAAACTTCGGGACAAAGTATCGCAAGCCGAACAACTAACAACATCCGCGAGCTAGAATCGCAACTCGTAACGCTGCCGCAAGAGGTTTCCGGCTCCACTATAAATAAAACCGAGACCAATATCTTACTACACGAGTAATGCAAAGTCGAATCCCCAAGGAATCTCGATCAAGCCGCCCGAGCGTCGGCATTTCCCAGCGAGCGCTCGATCGCTGCGTCAGACTGGATAAATCGCGAGGTATCATTTCAACGGATATTGCTATCTAATCAGGAAAAGAGCATTCTCGCCGACATAACAAACGCGACGCGGTGTGTGTGCGGCTGGGGTGCCGTGAGGATCGGAGGTGCCGCTGCCGGCGTGAGGAGAGCGCGATTGTTTGTGGAGCCGACGAGGCGACGCTTTCCTGCCACCATTTTGTCAACGATCGATGTTTTCGAATTTCGAAGGTCGGCCGTGGAGGCTGCCCGGTCGCGGCCAGGTTAATCCCATGCCGAGGCATCCGCGGCGAATCGAGGATTATTCGAGTCTAGCCGGAGCGCAAGAGTCGAGTGGAGGTCGGTGGCAGTGCGCGGCGAACGACGAGGTTGCGTCGTCGCGCGCTCACGGACCCACGCAGCCGAACCCGAACGCCGACCTTGCCGAAATGGCGCACAATTCTCCGACCCGCGAGGCGGCCGACCGCCTGTACTGGCCGCATCGCGACACACCGCACTCTCCGCTCGGACGCGCAATAAGCTTGACGAGGACTCACCCGGTGTACACGCAGTGGGACGCTGTGCGAGGGAACGATTGGAAAACGATCGCAGTAAACGCCGGACTCCGACAGCACCAGCGCACGGCTTCACTCGAGAGAATGCGACTTAGCAATGGCGTCTCCTTTGCCGCCGCCGCCGCGTCCGCTCACAAGACCAGACGAAGAGCGGCTCCTGCCGGCGTCCGCTATACCTAGTCGAACCGACCGAGCGCGTCCCTAAAACTATCCCCACAAGGCCCCGAACCGAGAAACCCCTGGCCCCTCTCTCTCTCTCTCTCGAGAGAGAGACGTCTTCAAGCCGCACGGAAGATATGCGAACGCATCGGCGCCGCGCGCTTGCTAAATACCATCGGATCTATCAACGCCATTTCTATCAACAGATATCTGTCTACTTCCTCCCCGAGAGCCACTTGGTCTGCTAATTAATACTACGCCGTTGAGCGAGGCTCAATTTCCGAGTACCGAACATATATATATATATTTCCT
Organism: Crossocerus cetratus; assembly: GCA_963675795.1. Taxonomy (NCBI): domain Eukaryota; kingdom Metazoa; phylum Arthropoda; class Insecta; order Hymenoptera; family Crabronidae; genus Crossocerus; species Crossocerus cetratus. The sequence goes on along the minus strand of OY776664.1, from coordinate 7,739,878 downwards.
TGGAGTTATGACTCCTAGCAGATTGAGGATCGGCTAAACGCGATAATGCGCTTTTCAATGGACGAGTTTTGCTCGAGCCGGGTCGGCGAAGCCGCTCGAAAGGTAGAGGGGCTCGATAAGCAGGCGCACTTTTGACAAGAGTCCAAACCAAGTGAAAGGCCGATACTCGGTAAAAGTGTGCTACGAGCTCGCGGCGGAAAATGCGCGGCGTGGCAGCAGTAGAGCCGAAGGTATCTCGTTAAGCGGGAGAGAGAGTTGAGAGAGCAATAAATATAGAACCGGGTTTTCGTCAGAGCATCGGCGTCGCACAATATTTCTATCACACGCTCTCGAATCCTATTCTCGGCCGTATCGCAGAATCGATTAGCGGCCGATCTAATACTCTGCGGAGGAAGCTAGCTACGTCCACGAAAAGGCAACCTAGCGCGGATTAGGCGGCGAGCTTCTACGCCGACAATGAGAAATCCTCGCGGGAGAAGCGTCGCGTATATAACAGACACATTTCTCGCGATTAATAGGCTAACAAAGGAATAATCTCTTTGAGGGTCTGACGGTTGAAATGGGTCGGGCGGGATATCGAGGAGCCGGCAAACGGTGGGAAAGGCGCCGCTCTATAGGGAAAGGTTGCGCGAAATGGCGTGCCTCGGCGTTACGGGTATCAACGCCAGTTCTTCCCTCGGTAAATCATGCTTTAGCCGAGTTTTCGAGGGAGGTTCTACGCCGCAGAAGCAGCCGCGTGCTTACAAGTAATTCCAACGATATCTGGTACTCACCAAGTCAGTATTTCCGTAAAACGACGCGATACGACACGACGCGAAACCACACGCTTCCCGAGGTAAAAAATGGCGGACCGAAACAGACCGGGAACTGGAAAGCGGCGTCTCTTCCGACGTGAGACTCAGGGCTGCAACTACACCGGCGCCAAAATCCACTGGCTTATACTCCTCCCCCTAAATATCCCCAAGCTTGCCAAACAGACTTTATCTTAAGAAAAAGGCGATAATTAATAATATTTAACAGAAATAAGACTACCGAATTTCGTGATTAAATAATAAAAGGATTATTCTCTGTGGTTCGACTAGCCGAGAACCTCTCGAGATATTTCGCCTTAGAAACTAGATGGCACGCCCTTTCCTTACCCGTGATGCCTTGCGCGAGGAATATTCGGTTTCGCTTTTCAAATAATAGTGCTTTTCGAACGGTTTAACGGATTGCGGAGTAATTTGTTCATGCTGTTTATTAATGAGTAGTTTTGCAGAAGCAAGAATTTCTTCTTATACGTCGTTTGGAGGGAAAGTTGCTGCTACGACGGTATGAGTCATGTTTGCTTGTAATCCAGGAAGGAATCCCTGCAGTGCACCCCCCAAATTCAAATGCATATTGATCTCACACACCAAAGTTCCTCCTTCTGTCTACTTGACCGAATCCTCTTCTCTTTCCGAGTTATATACTTTTGCCACCACCGGCGAGCTAGAAATATCGATCGCCACGTGTTGCGCGAGCTTTACTTTAGTGGCCGGTTGCTCAGCCACGTATTAATGAAAATAGAAAGAAGCCTTTGTCTAGATGGCAAGATAAGGTAGAGCCCCTTTCCCAGTGATTTGCATTGGTATAAAGAAGTGTGTATGTATTGAGCTAGAACAAATCTCCGCTGCTGGAAAGAAGACGACTTGTGTTTAATACTTGTTAAAAATATAAATTTCATTATTCTTCAATCAACTAGCTATCAAGTACAATTTTTCATATAATTACAAGTTGGTCTTCCTATCGAAGAACTAAAGTATTATTCAACAGTGACTCCTGTCCAGGCTGAACCAGAAGTAGTACATAATAACACAACGATCTCCAGACTGCGTTCGAATGTCCAGCTCTCTCAGGCTTTACGCCAATTGTCAAATATCATAAATGTACTCTGTCAATGTAGGCCAAAGAAATACAGATTCTCTCTCTTCGATCAAAGTTTGATTGTGGTACTCTGGACAATCACACCCAGGCTTAAAATCGTAGCTAGATCAATTAATATGTATCCCATTTGTACAAATTAAAAACATAAATTACATACTGTACAGATAATACAGGATTGCGCATGTGGTGTGAAACTGAAAGAGTCGTTTATGCATCAAAGCGAGTTGGTAGAAAAATAAGACTCAGTGAGATGGATCGGTCGGATTTATGTAAGTTCAGAGATGATTGAGGCTAGTTTGATGAAGAGTATAAAGTACTATTGATACCGTGCGGTATATGTCAGAAATGTCATGAAGTACAAAAGTACAACATCCAACAAGGCAGTTCGAGGAACCAGAATATTGGAATTAGTGTCCGAGCACTAGGCTTGCCGCCGAGTGTTTTAAACTTAATAAGTCTCTCTTCTGCAGTCCCGAGAAACCGCCATGCAATGGAAAAGACATAGAAAGTAATCTGCCAATCATCCGCAAAACACTTGTCTCGTACAATTTCGGATTAGTGCCGAGGTGTTAAACACGCGCAATATCGTACTACAGTTATTAATAGTAATCGTCGTCATGTCGCCAGACTTATAAAGGTAAATCAGCTTGATACGTATTCTGAAATGGAATCTCAACGTATACTTGTGCCGAAACGTGATACTACCGAGTAGTCCCGGCACGATTAAATGCTCCCATCGATACGGTCCTCGTCGTACCGACAGTAGGCGTCTCAATCCAGCGTCCAATCAACATTGGACGCTTGGTATTTTCTAGTGCACTCGGCTGTCGATTCTCCGGCTTCCTCCCTTTTCTATAATATTAGAGTACTTTCATCGTTTACAGTGATATCGCCCGTTTGAAACAATATTATAATATCCTTCGTCTAAGTAGTAGCCACTATCGATTATATACTCAACAAACTTTAACAAAGTGAACCACGTCAGAAATGTGCCGGTTTTCTTACCCTCTTGGCGTGATTCGCTCGAAAACAAAAATGTACATAACACGGACTCACTCGCAATTTACTCTTGTAACGCATAAGTAAACTTCGCTAATCATACAGAATCGCCCATCCATCCGTCATCATGTATTTATAAATTTTAGTACTCAGTCTTCAGGCTGCAGTCTATGAATAGAGCTATGTACACCGGGGCCGTATTTACAAGGGGGTGGGTTGGGGGAAAGAAAGTTATTCTTTAGCTAGGAAATATGAGATTACAGTTTTGAGTACTGTCGCGAACGCTACACTATCTTGATGGCATTGTCAATGTGTAACTTTGACATTGTCTTTTTCACGCGCAACGCGGTCAAGCGCACCGCCGGATTCGCGTGCCAGCACTCTTGCATGAGTTTGTTGAGAGCGAACAAGATCTGAAACAGAGGGAAGAGAGGGCTCATTAGTACACCGCAAGGATTGTTACGGCGGCAGAGAGAGAGAGAGTTCATTTACGACGGAACATCAACTTACAGGGTCGTTTTCCCATCTTGTAGGTATGATTGGACGTAACCGCTTGACGCATACTGCTAGTCGCATATCCTCGAAGTCGGGGTCGCTCGGCACGACGTCGTGGTAAGGCAAAGCGTAGGGCTCCGCCATCGAGTTCTTGGCGCCCGTGGCACACCTCCTGCACGCCTCCCAAAGTACCAGTCCCACGGAATACATATCTGCCATTTTAAAGGCGTCGAACGAGGAAGTGTTGAGAGTCTCGTCCAAGACCTCCGGTGCCATATAGCGACGAGTTCCCACGCGAGTATTGGGCGCAATGTCTATCTCACCACTCTCACTGTACAGAATAATCTTCAATTAGCAGGAAATACTACAAAATAACAACACATACCAAAACGTTTTATGTACCTTATGTATCTAACAGCCAGGCCGAAGTCAGCTATGGCGCACTCGCCATTCCTCTTCACTAGAATATTCCTGCTCTTTATGTCGCGGTGAGCTATCGCCGGCTTGCCGCGCGTCCCAAAGATCTCGGTGTGCAGATGAGCAATGCCAGAAGCGATCGAGAGGCAAATGGCGAGTAGGCCGGGGTGGTCTAGTACCACTGTTTGCAAGAAATCATGCAGGGAGCCTCGCTCGTGGTAGTCGGTGATGAGGAGCATCTGCGTCCAAGATCCAGTTCCCTTTATATCGGCGGCAATGAAGCCCAAAATATTATCGTGCCTCATCAAAACTGTCTGATAAATCTCGGTCTCCCTGAACCAAGAGGCCTCCTCGAGCGTGAAGAAGACTTTAACTGCGACCTTCTCGCCTCGCCATCTCGCCAGCCAGACTTCTCCATAGCGTCCCTTGCCCACGCATTGCGAGAGGGCGAGTTGCTTGGCTATAGTGCGCTGCACCAACAGAGGTAATCCCGATCCCGAGCCACTGCTCTGATCGATGAACTCCTTGAGGGTCCCTTGAGAGGGCACCAAGCAAGGGCCCCTCTCTTTCCTCCTGTATCTGTGGTATATGATCACCATGGCTATCGAGAAGACCATGAGACACACGGACAAAGAAGCGGCAAGTATTACAAGGGGGGCGCCCGACGTGATGGCTATGGGCTCGGGCGCCGTGGTAGGCCGTGGTTTGTACTCGGGGAACAAATCCTTGTTACAAAGGGCGCTCTGGTTGCAGCACATGATGCTCTTCCCTTGCAGATGCGGCACGAGGTATCCTTTGCACTGCATGAAGCCCTGCTCGTCCGGCGGTAAACAGCCGAAGGACCATTCCGGCACGTACTCCCCCAATTCGGAATCCCAGACCTCTTCGACGGCGCTGAAGCAGTGGCCGCCCGGCCTGCCCTCGCACGTACCATTCTGCCGGTCGTCTGGACAGTGTCCCTCGCAGTAGCAGGTGATGCCTAACGCTGTAATACAAGAGTCGTGTTATTTCGCCGTCTCGAAAAATCTCGCATTCCTTGAATCAGTTTCAGCCCGCCCGGCCACTCTGCCGCTCTCTCAGCGCGGCAGCGTCATGCTCGAGGAATCGGATTCCGGTCTAGTCGATCAATGGGCGGAATGAAGGGGAGTCACAGTCATCCTGAGAATGAGCGGGTTATGTAAAAGTAAACAAGGATCGGTCATAGGAGGACTGGGCGCGCGCGCGCAAAGAGCGTGGTGTTGGTGCGAGAGAGGTTTCGCGCTCGGTTGAGTGATAGCGGACGCGCGCGGCGCGAGAGACCGCCGAGTGGCGACGATAACTCACTAAACGACTAAACGATACTCGATAGCGGGAAAGCCCAAGCGGCCAAGTGCTGGGCGGATTCGGGGAGGAGGTTGTTCGACAAGTTGCAATATGTCGCGTAGGCGGCGCGGACACCGCCGTCTACACCGAGAGGCTTGTGCCTTGCGACACGAAATTCCGCCACGGGCGAAAGAAAGAAAACCGAGAGAGGGAGAGAGGGAGAGCGCCCTTCGCGACGGACAGGAATACGCCGCCGTCAACGACAACGACGATGGCGCGCGCCGAGGCAGCCGAGAATGATGGCTCGGGAGAATCGTAGGGAGAGTACGCTCGAGATTGGACACGCAAGTAGACGACTACGACGCGCTCGCGTCTCTCCTGCTCGGCAAAGCGTTCTCTCCCCTTGGTATCTCTCTGATGTCTGCCCCGACGCTCGCCGCCAGGACAGTTGAATGATCTAGCGAAACGATCCACGCGTACCCTCGAAATAGACGCACTATTCCCAGAGAGAGAGAGCGAGAGAGAGAGAGATAAAGAGGCGGGCTGGATCATCGAAGATCAATGAATGAAGTTAAATCCGTCATGGCTCGGGCGCGATCCTGGCCGAAACCCTCGAGCTTACGCGTCACCCTCGCGAAGACTCGGCCTACGCGCGATCGGGGTCGAAGATACGCAGATAAGCCTCATTTTTCCAACGCTCGGAACTAGCGCGCAGTTCTCCAGTGGCGCGCTGCCACTCCAAATCCAGCCGCTGGCTGGAATGCCGGGGGGCAACGAGTACGATTGCAATTTCGACTGGCCGGCGAAAGGCCGAGCACTATCTGATAGAGCGCTCATCTCGGAGCGCAGAGATCGGCACGATAGGGGAGTGCGCAGATAGCTGGTAAATATTGTGGGTTTCGGGTTATCTGGCGGGCGCAAAAATCGGGGGAAAGAACGCGCGCCCGTAAACAAAGAGTACAAAGTTTAGAGCGCGCGGCCGAGCCAGCTGCACGGAGCGCGAGAGAAAAGATACATACGCGCGGTGCGGTTGTCCGAGAGATCGCGGCGCGTCGCTCCTTATAAGCACGAAGCGCGGCGGGAGGGAGAGGCGGCGAAAAGGGGAAGCAGGAAGAAAGGTGAAACGCGGCTGAGGCGAACTAGCCTCGCGACGGCCAACTCCGCCTATCTTGCGCTTACGGAATTACTCCCTCGCGGTTTATTTTACGGTGACCGCTCTATTTATATCCTCCGAATATCTGGATGATGGATCGATCCTGCGTGTGTACCGGCTGCGCTCGTTCCACTCTCTTGTTCTCTCCCCCCCGTTTTCCTTGCACCGAGAGCCACGGCGCGCTGCCAGCCAGCGCAATGAAAGCCCCCGTAAATTGAATAATCTCCGCGTGGCCAACCCCGCGCTCTTGCTCCCCATCGGCGTTCCATGAAACCCGCCGTGGCGCGTCGGCAAGAGAACTAGCGGCGGATAGTCGCCCCCTCTGCGACTCTCTGGATATACCGACTTTTATGGATCAGCGGAACCTTGGCTCGAATTTTTCCGAGAGTGCGCTCGCCGCGCGCTTCCTACCAGTTTCTCGGGCCCGCGGCACGCAACGCCATACTCGTCGATCCCGGCCCGTACAAGGGGATCGCGCCGGTACGCTATTAGCCGTCGCTTTCCAACTGAGGTAAACGCGTCCTCCAGCGGCGCGCGCGCGGCTTGGCTTGCTTCTTCCAGGAATATCGTCGAGGGCGAACCTCGATTTTCAATTACTAGCGAAATGACTCTCTTTTCTTCCGCAGGATCGCGCGACGCACGTGTTTCTTATCCGGCGAGCGCGGAGGAGCAGAGTGGATGTGAAGAAGCGCAATCGGGCAACATGTTTCGCGCCAATTAACATGGGAGTTCGGAGTAAGCTGATGTCTACGAGTCTGCCGGGGGAGATTCGCCGGGGAGGGTCAACTGTCCACTCAGTCGATTTAGTCAATGAATATTTACTGTAGGCCCGGCCTTTGTAAACGCTCGTCGGCAGAGTGCCAACTATCGGCAGATGGATGGAGCGCGCTCGCCGTCGGATCCTCCCGTTTGATCCTGTCACACCGTCGAGCATATCGCGCCGCACGGAATAAACACGGCTGGAGGCGCCCGGCCGATGTGTAACTACAAATCGGCTGGATGGAACTCTACTCTCCGTGAGTCAAGAGACGTCCGAGCCCAACCCGACGGAAAATCGAGCCTTTCCCGCGTCTTATCTCCCGGCCGAGCCAATATTTACACGACTCCGGGAAAAAAGACATCTTTAACGCAGCGTTACACTTTAATCCGCGTTACACATGCCAACGCGAGCGATTCAATGGGCCGTGTGTACCTGGAAAAAGAGTCCGGCGAGCGGAATGAAAGGAATTGGCCGATAATAAAAAAGAAACGAGTCCGCCAGTGGCATTGAAGGATCGGGCGATTCGCGTGTGGCGGACGGGAAAGAATCGTGCGCTCTGTTTGCCCGTGGTATTATCGGCGGGCGATCCCTCATAGGTGGCTTTACCAGTGCACGCAACGATATACCGCAAACACGACGCTTTTCGCAGGAATCCACTTGATTAATCATAACCCGCCGTGACGATCATCGGCTTAGTTTTCCGCGTGCTAGAACCCTTGCCACTAGCCAAGACAAGAGGCAACTTCCCGGTGACTAGACGCAAAGTAGCCAAGCGTTGAAACCTGTTCGCTCGCCGGGAGAATTGCGTGGTCGCGATTCGCCCGCTCTAGCAGCGCATTCTCGTTGGAGCTTATGAGAGGAAAAGTCGCACGTCGCTCCGAGAAAAAGCCTGTGGTAGCCGTAGAGCAAGAGAGAGAGAGAGACAGGGAGAGGGGGACAAACGGGGTTACCCGTAGGAGAATTCGACTGGGAGTCGAGCCGGTGGACGTATTCCGATAAGGAAAGCCAGCAATCCCGGTGGCGTGCAAGTGCAAAGGCCGGCCTGTTTTCGAGAAAGCAAATGCTAAAATTAAGCCTGCAGCCGCGAGAGAGAGAGAGAGCGGGAACGGGAATCGTGGAGGAAGAGAAGAGTAACACGTGAAACGGCTGGAATCCTCCGGGCGGAAAAAAGGAAGAAAAGTGGGAAAAGGTCGAGGCACCGGGGAGCGGGAGTTTCGAGGCGGCGGAGACGGTGGGATTCTCGCACCACTGGTATTTCAGTCCCTAACCTTAGCGCCTAACCTCCCTGCTTCTCTCTCTCTCTCTCTTTCTCTCTCCACGCGTCCTTCCCTCTCATTCACTCCTCCCTTTTCCTCGCTCAGTTCTCTCACAATCTCTCAGCATCGAGCTGGCGAGTAAAAAGCGTGGACGCCTCTCTTCTTTCAGAGGCTCGCTCCTGCCCACTGTGGACACTCGGGCCCAGAGATAATCCGCGCACAGTCGAGTCACCGAAGAGATTCGCGCCCCGGAACCTGGTAACCCGAGATGATAGCAGGATGACCAGGACTACTCGGCGATACGCCAAGGCGATCTCTTCCCGTGCGAGCGGAGGCTCACGTCGGGAGGCTGAGATCATCGTTTGCGGAATCATGTTCGATGGGTCATGTTCACCATCGCTACCAATCAAACAGAGTTTCTCTCGAGAGCTGCCTCTCCCGATCTAACCGCGATCTCTCTTTCGTTCTCAGGGAATCTGGCATCGTGCACGGACACTGTTCCTCCGGCGCAAGAAAAACAAGGTGGATACGGGGCGAGAGAGCGAGAAGAAGGATGAACGATCTGTGCGAGAGGAGGATTGGCACGGGAGAGGACGGGGAGAGAATCGCACATCTGTCTGGCAGAAGGCTCGCTCGGCAGTTTCAGGCGCACTAGCACTGCCAGGAGACGGAGCCGCCTCGCCTCGCCGAGTGGTGTCGAGTCGTTGTTGCTCGAGGAGGAGAGGCTGCATCCGATCGATTATTTTCGTGCACTGGACGATAAGGCCGCGGTGCAGAGGACTAGTGGCACTGGTTCTGTCCGAGCCGTGTCCCAGTGGCGAGGTGCGAGCGAGAGAGCGGCGCGCAGTCCGCGGACAAGTTAGAGGAGCGCGCCTCGGTATTTACTCACCACCGACGAATCTCGCGATAAACACCACTCCGATGCCGATCCACAGGCCGTATTTACATCCGCGCCGACCCGGGGTAGCGGAGAGCGCAGCCATTTTCTACATTCGAGAGCACATACTTCACTGTGACGTAGAGCACTGAGCCAGTCTCGAGAGCGCGTCGGCCGCCAAGGCGCAGGCCGCACTCGCCTTCGTGTCTTTCCGCTGCTTTTCGAGACCGACCAGACCCGCCGACTGCGCGACTACTCGCCAACCGAGGGCTCGGCTGGCTCCTCTCCTCCGCCTCTCCTGGCCGCCCGCGCGCCCACTCTTCCTCCGGGGCTTCTCCTTCTCCTCCGGGTCACCGGCGCACCCAAGTGGGGAGAGAGCGGCACCGGGACACCTAGCAAGCGCGTAACCACGCTCTATTGGTACCCCGACGCTACCTTCCCTCGCGCTCACTCGCCACATAACTCTCCATCATATCCTTCCGCATCCCGCAAATCAACCGATTCCATCGTCTCCTTGCTCTTAATGATTCCTCCAAGTATCGCCGTTAGCGGAGCATTCGTCTCCCGCGCGATGCCAGCGCTTTCGCAACAAGCCCATTGCGTCGCACTCGGGAAGATCCCGATGAGCAAGGAGAATGGGATGCGAGCGCGTTCCAGTGCGCTCGATCGAAAGAATGCCGGGCTCTGTGTCATTGCATCGAATGCAATCCGTTTGCATCTGCTAGTATGTATGTAGGTACAAGTTGGTAGGAGCGGATTGGAGGAGGAATCGCGCCGGGTTTCTGGAAAGAGAATTGGTTCGATGGGAGCGATCCTACCGGCTCTCGGTTGGAGAGCAGCGCTGGAGAGGCTGGAGAGGGAGGCTGCATAATCGGTAGTGGCGAAATCGATGTAAATCGGCGAGCGCTGCCAGAGACGGAGAGATGGTACAGACCTGGCGTCAGAGTAGCTGGCGGGGAGCGTGCGGCGGCGCCCTGCGGGCGCCACACTGCCGCGACGACAAGAGCCCCGGAGATCTTTCTTTCTCTCCTCGCTCTCCTCTAGCGGCATCCTTCTCCGGGCGCCGCGGGAGCGACGAGGAGCGAGGTTCACCTCGATGAGCTCGATTCGAGGGAGCGAGCGGGATGGAGCCAGAGTTCTGGCCATGCTGCTACTGCTGCTGCTTGGAAAGGCGCGAATGTCTATGCGCGGCGCGTCACCGCGGAAACTAGAACCCGGCTAGAATCTCCGCTCCTTTTTTTTTCTCCTCTCCTCTAGAAGCGAACCGGATAGATACGCGCGCCTAGCGGTTTCAGAAACCGCGGGCTCCTTCGCTCGCAGACGCCAGCATCCGATTTTCCTCCGGCGAGAGCGCGTGTCCTCACCGGCCAGATAGCAATTGCGCGATGACGAGAGCGCGTCCGGCCAACTTTGAATGGGCGCTCGCTCGCTCGCGCGCGCTAAATGACGCTGCTCTTTCGCACTCGGGAGTCTTGAATGAGCGGAAGCGCCAAGACGAGTCCGCCGGGGCGCTGGAAAGCCTCCGGGCGGAAAGTGGCGCTTTCGCACTCGGCCGGCGCCGTTTTGGCGATCGGGCGGATCCTGGCGATCGGACGCGTCAAACGAAACGGGCGACGCCACGGGGGCGCGCGCGAGCCTCACGCTGCGCTTTTAACAGTTAACACTCCGCGCATGGGACTTCGCGCCAGTTCTTACCATCGTTTCTCACCACCCTCCAACCTCCCAGTCGTGTTCGCCCCGCGGTTTTAGAGCGCCCGGCGCCGTACGACGCCGTTTACAGCTTACTTCCCCGCGGATTTATTGGAACAATGATTTTTCCGCTTAAGCCAAAGCTTCGGCACTCGCCCACGCGTGCGACTGGTACGTGTGCGTGCGCGGGCCCCGGCAATATCGGCCGCCGTGAAATCGCATTCCAGGTTTACTTTCCAGTCTATCAGGCTTTTAAGTAAGAGGCAGTAACGACAGCGGGAGAGCCGGCCATTGTGCTCGCCCGGGGTAATAGTGGCCCCCAGTGTTTCCGACAACGGGATATTGTCACCGGGGAAATTGGAGTCACACTTCTTCTCACTTTTACCGGACCTTATCGGAGAGAGTCCGGCTTTATCGCCTTAGAACGAGCCGCCGCGATCGAAATTCAAGCCCTGCGAAGCCGAGACCTCCTTCCAAGAATCCCCCGACGAGCGCGCGCGCGCGCTTTATTTCGCTCGAGCGCGAAATCACGATATGGATTTGATTCGCGCGGACTGCGGAGTCAGTGGGCGCCCGCTAAAAGGCGCCAGTCATTATATTTTTAGAGATGATCTTTGACGGTTCAACGAGACTGAATGCCCTCGACCCCCTCTCTCTCTCTTTCCCTCTGTTTACATCGGCAATTGCAGAGAAGCTGCCCAATACTGTCCGTCCCTACAGTGACTTCCATCGCTCGAGTGACTCCGCACTTTAGTCCCGGTCGAGCGGATCGGCCGGTTTTCTCCGAGGAATCGGGGGATTTCGGAGTAGAAGAGAACAGGGTGTTTGGTCATTCACGAACGCGCGCGTTAACTGTTCGTTGGCGCGAACGCGCGCGCGTCGAGTCTGCCGGAACTAATTGAGCGAGCCGACACCGTGGCTTTTGCATGCCTCTGCGTAAAGCGCGTCCACGGAAATCCCAAGGAAAGCTTATTGGCCGAGCGGAGCAAGTGCGAGGAGCAACACGCTCGGCGAGCGCGGCCTCGGAATCCACTGTCAATTGCGGATTGTTCGGGATCGAGTCGGGAATAATGAGCGAGCCTCATGAATATGGATCAATCGTATCGGCGTTTCTAATAATGCCTGTGACTCGATCGCTTTTAATTAACCAGGCTATTGATTCGCGCTCCCGCGGGCGAATCTCGAAATGCGAGTTTTAATGCTTAGGCGTAGATCGATATAATAGCGGGTGCGTATCCGAGGAGCGGGTTAATATCGACGACAGATCTCGAACGGCCGGTAGACACGATAAAAATTGTCCCCGGAATATCTGGGCAGGAGAGCGCGGCGCGATGTTGGTCGGCTGGGGAGCTTTTTAATCCGGACGGTGGGCGCTGCCGAAAAAGGAGGATCGCGCGCCTCGGACAATCCGGCGCTGGGAACCGGATTTCGGGATTAGAATCGGTCAGTTCTTCTGCGAAGGCTTACTTCGCTTATGCAGTCGAGGGCGACGGAGCTCTCGCCTCGCCCCGTCACTCTCCAGCGCCTCCGGGGAGACGCGACAATGGCCAACAATGGGCCCGGGATTCGGCCCCCGGGCCCCAAATCACGATCCATTCGTCTCGGCTCTCGAGCGGGGGGAAATATCGCTCGGCCGGGGGCCCGCAATTGACAAAAGGCAGGAATGCCGCCGTGTCGTGGTATACGCGCAGTCGGCCTCAGCGCAGTCAATAATCCTCTCACCAGTACATATCTCCTTCCAGCTACTCTCGCGCGCGCGTGTATATCGATATCATATCCCGGGGATTACCCGGCCTTTTTTCGTCGAATCGCCTCGAGTCGAGCGCATCTCTCTTCCTATCTGCAATCCCCGGTTGAGTAATGCCCGGAACATGTATGAGGTTCGAGGGCCTGAATTGAAGGTTCCGTTGGCCCTGAAGATCGGAGGTTGAGAGGAGAAGGCGTGCTGGGCCTCTCGGCCGAGAATCATTTAATACGTTCTCGCCTGAAGCGGCCAGTGAGGCTGGGGGGAGAAAATAAAGGCGACAATGGCCAACAAAGTGAGGGGGGGAGTCGAGTCTCGGAGGGTCCAGCGGGGCCCGAAAATCTCGATGCGCTCGGCGCCGGGTACCAGGGCCCTCTGAGGTGGAAGTATATTTCATTCTGGCGGACTTGTGCCGCCGCCGTCGCCGCCGTCGAGCGGAGCCACAAAAGAGCGAAATCCATGTCTGGGCCCTAACAGGCCCTGCCTTCGGCTCCGGCCACTCCAACCCACCGCATCACCCCGATTCTATTCAGCCGCAACATCCTCCAGGTTCGTACGTGCGCCCTGGGAACACCCTGTCCCTCCATCCCCTCAGGCCCAATTTTCAAATCACCACGTAGAATTCATTCAGGCCCCGAAGAAACAATCGTCTCTACGATCAAGAAATCTCCAGGCAGCAATCATGCCCCAACGATATCAACTATGCCGAGGGATTAATCGGAGGGGCCATTTCTTGAGCGGCGAGTACATTGTACCCGCTGGTCAAGTGGTCGTTCCCGGCATTCCTTGCATGAGATTAGTCGGTAGAACACTACATTGGATAATCGATCGTAATTGTGTCTATTTAACAGAGGGAGTCTGCCCCCCATGCTCCGCCGGCTGCTCCCACTCGAGCCAGCTGTCAAAGTTCCTCAGCACCCACCGGATATTCTTGTTACCGGATCGCCTTGTTGCCGGAGCCCGCGGCTCCGATAGTCCAAACATAAGCGCACTCTCCCGCCGAATCAATTACAATTATACCGGGGGGGGAGGCGTAATCTTGTTTATCCAGGATAAGCAATGCGCCGCCGAGAGCTCGTACCAGCGCCATTTGGCACAAGGATAATTAATCGCATCGGCGAAGGCCGCGCGCGAACGACGCGAGAGCGGGTCCTTTATCCTGCGAGGAGAGAAAAAAGGCGGGAGAGAAGGAGCCGGCCAAATGAATTCGCCCGATTGAGCGCGTAAGAGCGCGGACTACCTGTCGCGCGATAACAGCTCTCGCTTTCGAGGCGAGCCTGGCCTGTGCGGCGGCGCGCAGCCCTGCCGTCGGGATAACCATATCTTTAGAGCCGGCTTTTATCGCTAAAAGTCAGGTGTGAATTGGGGCCACTGGTACTCGATCAAAGCGAGCTCGCCGCCTCCGGAGGAAAGGGAAACAGGACAGCTAACTAAGAGAGAAAGGAGGGGCGGCGATAGAGGGCGAGGCGAACGCCAAGTTACTAAAGCAAAGTAAATGGTCCCGGGGGATTCGGACTCGTCAAAGGTCCATTTAGCTCGGTCTATGACTAAGATTGCAACGCGGCAGAATAACACTGGATGACTCCGCTTTCCTTGGACTTTCATTCCGATCTGCTCGCCGGAGAACCCACGCTCGCTCCCGGCGGGTTCGGTTACGCGAGCCTCCGGCCAATCCGCCCGATGAGAAACCTAATTTGCATTCGCCTTTAATCTCTGGCAAGTGATGCAATCGGCATCTTAAGCTAATGAATGGCCGCCCCTCGCAGGGAGACGCACTGCGACATTGAAACCTGTCCCGCGGCGATTCCAACACTTCTTCTTCTTCTTCTTCTTTCCTCGTTGCGTCAATCGGTCCAAGCTCGTCCGGCTTGAGCAAGCCGTCTTGTGCAATAAGCTTCGTGATGATGTGAGCGTGGAGAGGAGAGATATATCTTTTGAAAATCGCCTCGCTTGCGCCCTTAGAAAGTGGCGTAGGTCGCAGTAGATACGAGCCTGGTGCGCGTATAGTCCTTATTCAGAGAGGCGCGAGCCGTGGGCTGTGGATCGTGGAGCGAGAAGGCTGGAGATGCTGGCGGAGGTGGTGGTTCGTATGCCTGCGAGGGCACGGGAGGAAGAAGGGAAGACGAGAGGAGTGGAGGAAGCGCGGAGGAGGAGGGCACGGGGGGAGGAGACGTGGGGGCTTCGTATAACAAAGATCCATCGGGACCGGTTTCGTGTTCTGCCCTTTTTTACATTCCCCGAAGAGGCCCCGCCGAGCCGCGGGTGTGAAAACCGACACCCACCCACTTGTTATTTTGTCAAACACGAGGCCTGAAAATTATAGGAATCATGCGCGGCATCAGGGCGCGTCGCGCCCGCACGGGAACACGACGCTCGGGCCAAATTATTCTCGATTGCATCCTCTCGTCCCGCCGCACACTTTATACCCGTCAATTAAATGTGACGGCGCACAATTGCCATTTGCTACCGATATTACACGACGAGCGCCACCCGCTATCTCGCGCGTCCTTCGCCGTCGAGCTCGCCTTCGCCTCGAGCCATTCCCATGGACACTTCTCTCTTTCTCGAGCCATATGACTTCCTTCTGCCAGCTGGACCGAGACGTGCCAAACCTGGTCTACATACCTTCGATGCCCTCGAGGATTTCCCCCGACAATTGGAGACGCTGCGCTGCCTCACGTGCCGAACACGTGTGCGACCTTCTCCCAACTTCTGCACACGTGTTGAATTGTTCCATTGTCCGGCTCTAGTCGTACTTCTGGGGGGTGGAGGGGGACATGTGCTCGACGGGGGGCGAGAGTGAAATTGCGATTGCCTTTAATGGGCGGGGAAGGTTGAGGGCTTGGTTGGAGATAGTTGCTGCGGGAGAATGCGCCCGGCGATCGTCGATCGGGATAATTTCGTGGCAAGTGATCCGAAGCGATGCGACCAACTTGCGGTTTACCTCGGCGGTTGCAGGTCTCCGCCGAAACACGTACTCGGGGCTTGTTCCCTCCGAGAGGAGGAGGAGAAGAAGAAGAAGTAGTGAGTCGGGGAATCGAAATCGCCGGTTTCCTTCTCTTCGACTCGTGTTCCTGTGGAGAATCGTGCTAACTCCGGAGCCGCCGGTGTGGCGGCTTTTCGTCGCGCCGTTTTTTGCCTATCTACCATCGCGCCCTGGCTGCTTCACGTGTCTTTCCTTTTCTACCAGCGATGCACCGCCGTACTCGCGCCAAGGTGTTTTTATTTTTGAAAGGGGATACCGATGCAATCGTGTCCTGGGAGAAGTCCCTCAGAAGAATAGGGGGAAGACGCACTGTATGACTCGACTAGTTTCGTTGTTCCCACTGAAGAGAATACTCAGTAAAGTTATACTATGAACACACTTTTAATTGATTTCTTAGATCGAAGACGCATTTTCATTAGTTATACCTTGAGACTAATGCGATTACAAAACCATGACTCGAATTTAAAAGTAGACCTCGGTTTTGTAAGGCTGCGATACCTCGAGAAGTACGGCGCCGTGTTTCTTGTACCTGTATGTACATATCAAGTGCCCTGAACAAATAAGGCACTTGTTAAATGCAATGGGGCAACTCCTGGGACAGGTTTCGCACACTCCCTTACCATAATCGGAATACAATGCCCACCACTTGTAAACACTGGTCAGCGTACCTCTACCTAACCAGGAAAATGATCTGACCTGGACTTTACTATACGAATACTAGCTCACAGGTTTCTTTTACTCTTGCACGTAGCGTGTGTGCTCTTCTGCTCGTCGAGAAGTGGAGGGGGACACGTGACTGATTCAAGCAAGCTGTTCTTTGGTTTTACGAGTATTTTATTTAATTAATAAAAAGGTTGAAGTTACTTTTCCACCTTCTTCACTTTAGTTGGCAGCACCTTGTGTGTCTTCATCAGGTTAATCACAATCTTCTGCTCTTCGATCAAGAAAGCTCTGACGATCCTGCAGGGACAAACATACATGTTAGTGTGGTCCAATTATTGCACATTTGTTGGAGATGGTTTTGATAGGGGCTTTTGGGAATTACGTACCTTTCCTTTACACACTTGTGACAAAGAACACCACCGTACACGCGTTTGACAGTCTTCTTGCGCTTGCACATGCGGGAGCGTTCCATGGGCCTGGCTGGCACGATACCTCTGAGCTTATCTTTGCATTGACCGCATCTTGGGATCTTCTTGGGTTTCTTCAAATACTGGTATACCAATTTGCCGCCAGGAGTGCGTACACTGTAACAATCTTGTGTGACTAAGTCTTGTTGGGTATTATCTCCCACCTTCCAATCATTCTAAGTTCATTCATAGTCATCTTGGGACAAAGAAGAATGGGACGAGCTAACTATCACAAAGACACTACTCGAAATACTGAGAAATGTAGCAATGTTGATGTTAATTACGAGAACATGTGGATTTGGCATGGGTGAATGTAATCAAAACATAACCTGACGATGCAACTATGGCTCGAGATTTTCTAAGATTTCCAATTGCAAATTCGGAACTATGATACCAGGCAATATAAGACGCACTTCCGAGTAACTCGAAAGCGAGTAGAAATAGATGTTAAGGTACTTACACGCGTCTCCTGTTGCTCTTTGTGTTGTACGACAATCGTCGACGGTAGGTTAGCCGCTGAACCATTTTGGATCTGCAATGGAAAAGTCTTAATTAGAGGGTATATCCCGAAAAGAATAGGTCGGCGAGTTCGCTGAGCAGGGGTTTATTGCGAGGGCATTCATGAAATCCTCGGGTGGCCATTGATTGCTGCATATAACTCGGATTTTGCGAACGAGTAGAGAATTCACACGAACCTTTTTCAGAGCCAACCGGAAAAGGAAGCGATCCCCGCTGAAAAAGCGCAAGCGTGCCCGTCGATTTGGACAGTGGAGACATCTAGCGCTCAAGTCTTCTGTCGCTGGCTTCCTTCCGCTACACCTTCTGTCCGGTGGCGCCACTTGTTACTTCTCCGATTCGTATTCCGCGGGCAATCGAAATCGAGATATCTCGAAGTTATTCAAATAGTGACGCGCTTGAGGAATTGTGGCTCGCTGGTGGTTAGGAGTGCTTGAGTGACAAACTGACAATGATTGTGCTCGACAGTGGATATACGAGGATTAGGAGCAACTGGTGGGTGACGCAGGGGGAGAAGAAGATGAGTCGTGATTTACATCGTATAAGGTATATTATTTATTATATCTTATGTACATTCAACATCGTCTTGACAACACCATAGGAAAAATGTTTTAGATACATTTCCGAAAATCGTTTTGTCGACACTAATTCGCCTGTCGGTTCTGTCGCTTGTGTGATTTATCGCCCTTCTTCCTCTCTGCCTCCTCTTCCTCTTCTCCGTCTGCTTTGTTGCCTGTGTGTGTTGTGTTTATACAATGAGAATCGAGGAGAATAGTTACACGGTGGCAATTCGCACGAAAACCAATTATGGCCGACTCTGCCATTCTTTGATCCTGTTATTTTCGTTTTGTTCGTTTCTTGTTCTCCGGTTGCTTAAAGATCGCGAAAAGATCCGCAGCTCGACGAGTAATAGATAATAATGATGGGTTGCGCGTACGGGCGCGTGTCTGTGTGTGTAGATGAGCTATTTATAATATACGGGACGGTACCTGTGTGCTTGTTTTCATTTTTGTCTCTTTTAACCCCTTCATCCGTCGCGAATTTCACATTTCACACTTTTGCTTTTCGTTTTCTCGAAGCAGGTACTTTGACGAAGTTCGCTGTAAAAACGGTCGTGTATAGAGTACTAGAAAAGAAACGTAGGAGAAGGTAGGAGAGAACGTAATAAAAAAGAAAACAACGCGGACGTAAGTCGCCTAGTAAACGCTTAACTAATTAATAATATAGCTGCTTAGAGACTCGACGCGCTCGTATCTATGATGTCGTTATTACTGTATTTACTATACACGCCTCGAGTTTTCGAGAAACTCTCTGAAATAAGGAAAATAATGCTTCTTCCTGTTCCTTCATTGTATATTCCTATTAACTGGTGCAAGTCTGCCTGTTTGCGGCCTCGCTTGCTAGCTCGCCTTCGCTCCTTCGTCCCCTCGTCGCGCGCGCGCGCGCGCTACCGGTAAATAGATAACCTACGATAATTAGAACATTCTTTTTAATTTAGTCAGATCTCTAAACAATAAATAAGGGTTCTTTTCATTTAATAAATAGTAGTACAGAAGTGTTAATCGATAAAGGTATTTAAGTAGAGAGGGTCTTGTGAGGTTTTCAACGATTCTTCTTTTGCTCGCCCGTCGCCTCTTGTTTCGTCGGTATATCAGAATGATAAGTGGGTGTATGTATAGAAAACAGAAAGAGGCTGTTGAAAACGATGTGAAAGCAACGGGGCACGGGGCACGGGGCACGGGGCGGGTGAATCTGTACGAGGACCTGCTTGGCCTCGATTTTTCAGGAATTTTGATTCTCTGTTACGTGAGGGAGGGAGTATGTGTACTTTCCTATCGCTCTCCAATCTCGCGGCCGTTCCCATATACACACTTCGGAGAGGATCAATTGGATCTCGGATAAGATTTCCGCGTATACCGAGACGAGAAGTAACCCAAAATATACACGTGACATGAAGTACGATCGAAAGCTTTGAAAGTGTGGTCCTGAATATGCTTCGGAGCAAAACGAGGGAAAAACCGAGGATGTTTTGACACGGGGGTCGGGGGGTGGGGGGTGGAAAGGGAGTCCCTAGCGTTCTCGATGAAACTCCAAAGACTCGAAAGCGAAATCGATAAAGTTCTATAAGATACTTTTTACGCTCTAACTAATATCATCTGCTCGTTTCGTGCCTACGATCGTGTAATATCGATAGAGATCTATGAAATCTAATATTAATTTGCTGAAACTATCGACATTCTCAAAACTTCAGGTCGCACTCGCAGGTTCGTCGCTAGACACAAATAGTTACAGCTGAAAGTTCTTTAAACTTTTCTTCGCGGAGTCCCAGCCGAAGCTCTTCGTCCCTCCTCCTCCTCGCAATGACTCGACACTAGGATTTTCGTCGGCAAGAAGAGAGCGCTTGCCTGCCTCGAAAGAGAATGTTCCATCCCTCCGTTATACCGCGGGGTGTGTGTGTATTCGGTGAGGACTCCACGTGATTTCGTCGCCCTTACTTTATCTTACTTTTCGTTAACTTTGTAATACGAACATTTAGGAAGATAGCGCTATCGATAATTAATATTTTCTGAAATTTGTTAACATTCTCTATATAAAAATCTGCATTTGCGTGTATTCACTTATTGCTTCTTAATCGTCGCCATTTCAAGTAGCCTTCCGCTGCTCCAATCAGCATCTTCCCCTCTTCTTCCTCTTTTTTTTCCCTAAGAGAGATCTCGCGTTAGTCGCGCGACGCACCACCAAGTGGATACGGCACGCGAGCAACAGAAGCCTCTAGGACTTTCCATCGCATTTTCGAAATGCAAGCGGAACGACCTCGAGTAGAATCTCCTAATGAGCGAGGCCGAAGCATCCCTGGAACCTTTCTTTACAATGTGGGAGTTGCACCGGTTTCTCTCCGTTACCAATTGCATCGGGTTTGCCGCCGGCCGCCTCCAACGACCCCGACAACCCACCAATGTATTGTCTACCCCTACCATTTGATCAAGCCCCACGTTAAAGCGAACCAGCAATGCTCCAACCTCGCCGGCACCTAAATTACTAGCGTAATTCATTAAATTAAGAATAAAAAGTTCCCCGTGACTCGTCTAAACTCTCGCGTGGAAGTTGCCGCTAATAAGGACGACAGCCTTACAGTACGTTGGTCTCTTGGACGAGATATATCGCCGGTAACACGGGATTCCCTGGCTACCCATGGGTAATGCACCTGGGAAAAGCAGTCTTTGAATTCAGTGAACGCGGGTGTAACAAGATACAGACCATCCTTCGCGATGAAATGAGCCTTTCTCCCTCTTCTCCACTAAGAATTCTATCAGAGTTACCTATATAGCCCGGCTATGGACGCCACAGCTTTGCGATCAAACTCTCTGAACGCTCGAAAGGAAAGTGCCACTGATTGCTTTCGATAGCCAGTCTTTTTCTACGTAGGCCAACGGCTTGGGGGGGGATGGGCCTTTACCCTTAAGGGCATACATACTCGTATACACCAGTCCTATCTGTATTCCTGCCGCGAAAAAGCTACACCCTCAACCTTCTACG
This sequence comes from Crossocerus cetratus, assembly GCA_963675795.1. Classification (NCBI taxonomy): domain Eukaryota; kingdom Metazoa; phylum Arthropoda; class Insecta; order Hymenoptera; family Crabronidae; genus Crossocerus; species Crossocerus cetratus. The sequence continues at coordinate 7,719,112 of OY776664.1, read as the reverse complement.
TCCCGTCTCTCGCTCTCGGCAATTGCACCCTTTCATGGATGCTTGATATGTTCTCGGCTTCCTCCAAACTAGCGAGCCTACTTCTCGCCCCCGTTTTATTTCTCTATCAACCAATTTCTCGCGCTCCTGTGAGTCAGCGAAGAGAAGTATCGTTCGCGTGCGTGGAATATAATATAACCCTTTTCTCTTTAATATGTATACATAGACATCCTACACCCATCGATGATCTCGGGATTCTCGAGCCCTCAATTTCGTTCATAGCCTCACACTTTCCTATTGCTCGTTGCTCGCCCAGTCTCTCACTCTCTCTCTCTATCTCTCTGGCCCTCGCTCGCGCTCGCACGTATTTTCTTTACATAGCCAACGCAAACGACAAGCATTCCTCGTTACAATATCGCACCCGAAGTCGTCGCACTTCGCGCTACCATTCGCACCTCTCGCAACCACGCACCGCAGTATCCTCGCAAACACTTTCGCCCAAGCTCTCTCGACCGCTCTGCTAAGATGTTCGATTGGTTCGATTTGGCCGGTCTGTGCATCGCTATCGAGTGGCCGCAACTATTCAATTAGAAAATATTCGCTGTAACGGATTGCTGATTCCTTGGTAGGCTGACTGGAAGAAGTCGGCGAGGACTCGACTTGGCAATAGCTGCTCAGTTCTTGGAGGATGAGATCGCCTTCGTTGATTCACCGAGTCTGGGCTAGTAGCTTAGGCCGTCTGTGCATTCGTTGGTTGGGTGGTCGGTACACCTTAGGCGCATACACTTTGTCAATGAAAAAGAACTCGATCACCGTTCGGTAAAACTCAGTCGAGAAAGAGAGAGGGGAATGAACGCGGTACAAAGAAGGGAAATCGTGGTGCGTTTGGCAGGCAGTTGATTCGCTCAGTCAAAGAGGGTGGAGGGTCGGGGTGGTTGTGCACGTAAGAAAAAGGTTACGATCTCGTCGTGAGCAATGATTCAGTGATTAGAATGTCGACGGTGAGCGAGCCTTCGCGAGAGAATTGGTTACAGCTCTTTCAGTCGTTCGCGCATACCCCTCGTACGCAACGAGTTAGTTTAGGCAGTGATTTATGCGGTGGCCTTCTCCATTTGTCCGTATGGTCAGTCGGATCAGTGGGATCCTCGCGGGAATGATTAAACAAGAGAAACAGTAGGAGCGACCTTCGTGGTCCAGCCGTCCCCGCCAGTTTCTCTATACTTGGTCGGCGACTCTCCGCTCTCCCCAAAGTTCTTCTCTCCACCGGCTCCGAAGGTCCTCGAGAGCCGCCGCCCCGGTGGGCCCTCTCTCTCTCTGCCGGCCAATTACGGCCGAGTGGATTAGCGTAGAGAAGAGATTGGTGCGGGATCGTCGGGATATTCTATCCGGTCGATCCCCGCGCTGACAATGAGTCAAGTGTCCCGTTTGAAGCTGCGTGTCCCTGGTCCTTGCTCCCGCTGGAATGTACGCCAGCCGCTCGAGGTTTCCTCGAGGAGAGGCAGTGCTACTCCGACCGAGCGACTCTCCGAGGTTGATGTCGAAAGGGGGGGTGGGATGCGGGTGAGCGCCGATGGCTTCCCTCCCGAGGCGATCATCGGAGGCCTCCTCCCTCGTGGCCGTCAGCCTCTCCCGGAAGCTGACGGGCTGACCGAACCACTGCCGGCGTGGAAGGCGGCGGCCGCTCGGCGTGCCTCTTCCTCGGAGGGAGGATGATCCGCGCTGGGATCCAAGGGTAGTCGCTTTGAAGCTCGTGTGCTGGATGCGCATATCCCGGTGCGCGCGCCGATTATACGAGGAAACCCTGGGACGTAGCGGACATCTGTGCTCGCAGTGCCGTCACGCTGTTCATGATTTTCTTCTGATGGCCGACCAGCGTCACCCCGAGGGCCGTGAGCTCCTGGACGGTGACGCGCGCCGCTGCCTCCAGGGTGGTCACGCCGGCTCTCTCGAAGCTCTCCGCGTACCGGGACATCTTGATCGACGCCAGCCACTCGCTGACCGAAGTCAATTGCGTTAAGTCCACCGCGTCCGGCGCCAGTGGATTCGTGCCCCTGCCGAGAGAACGCCTCGTTAGAAGAATGATTATTTGCGAAACCCCCCTCCTCGCGTTATAGCCCCCCCTCTGCCCCTTTTATCCCACCCCTTCCTTAAAGTAGAGAATGGCTGGGACACTCTTGGGTGGCTGGTAGACTTCACTAGTGGGCGCCAAAGACCTGTCTCAATTATCTACTCTCCGCTTTATGCCGCTCTTTCTCATTGCCACACTGGCGACAGGTCCTTGGGCCTGCGACTAAAGACGAGACCAGGCGAAATACACTCCATCTCGCCGAGGATCTTCCTCCTCGAGGCTTCAGACTGAATCCGCCTAGCCTCGCCTTGGGTGTCGGGGTGTCGGGGTCGGGGGGGGGGGGGGAGTACATTTGAATTTCACTCTGCATTTCTATCACTCAAGTACTGCTAGCAGGGTTGGGGGGTGGGTGGGGTGGGTGGTCAGCCGTACATTTCGAGTGGTCGTATTCTTTCTTTCTTTTTTTTTCTCCCCCACTTTAATTTCCATCTCCACTCGTACTTTACTTCCTGGACATTATACTATGGCACACGCAAGAGGGAGTGTGTACCTAGCGTACGACATTGTAGATGAGAATTATTTACATACTGACTCCGAGATCTCGGTGAACAAGGCAGGGGATTGGTATCGGAGTCCTCCTAGGCAAGCAGACTGTCTCTCGCAGCCAGTAAGGAGATTACTGCGGTGACATTTTACGCCGATGAGCACATAGCGATAGCTACTCTGTGATTGCCGAGAGAGAGAGTCTGCGGCCTGGGTCCTATGGACGTATTACAAGGGGCTTGGATAGCCAGATCTCCTGAGATCAGAGATCGGCTGGTATAATTGAGGGGGGTGGTGGGGGGTGGTAGATACTACGATCGGTAAGATCGGAGGAATTATCCTGCTGATATATTCCTCTCGTGTAGAGCTTTACGGGTATAGATAGCGAAGAATATAGAGCGGGTCTTATCCTAAGAGAGGGTAAGAATATATTATATACACTGGTTGGCGAGGGGGACGCCCGTCAACTTTCAGGAGGCTCCTCTCCTCTCCTCGAGACGTGGAGAGGCGAGTCGAATCTACATTTATCATCTCGAAGAGACGCTCTGGCAGGTGGAGTGTCCTGAGAATCGAGGGCGTCCAATATCTCGCGGCGACGTTGGTTACACATTAATAATGTACTCGGTGACTAATGGTAGTAAATGGTGGTGATATGGTATAACACTAGACACGTCGGAGTCGGTGGTGTGGTCTCGCGATCGACGAGCCACACACCCACACTGAGCGAAGAGTTAGACGAAGAGACGTGTGGTGGTGGTGGGTGGTGGTGGTGGTGTACGGATGAGAATGGTGCGTATGAAGCAAGCAGTGCGAAATACGAACTAAAAGGGTGTACACAAGCAGAGGGAAAAAATGCTGTCTACGTGGCAGCAATAGTCCTTATACAACAGAGTAAGTATATGTATAGATATACGGTTCCAACGGGGTAGCTGCGGAGGGCGAAAGAGCACAACCACCGGCGCGAGGGCCTGGGAGATGCATTTGAAAAATCGAAGCGACCCTCGTCGTGTCGCTCGATTCTAGAGCAGAGCCCGATACAGCTCTTCCGGAGCAGAGTCCTCAACCTCTTCCTCTATCCGTCTCGCTCTTTTCCCTCTCCTTCTCTCTCCCCTTCTCTCTCTTTCACTCTTTCTCTCTTTCTCTTTTTTTCTCTCTCTCTCTCTCGACTTGCCCGGAGAATTCGGTTGTGCTTCTTCGCTCCTCGGCTCGTTCGGTCTTTATACGGTTTCGGCTGAAAGCCTTTCTTAATGTTTTACCTTTTCCTCAAATGCACGTTGGAGGATGTCGACGAGGCAGGTGGGGGTGGGGGTGGTGCACCCCGTTCCCTGATTCTGACAATTGTTAGCATTTGTTAGTGCGATGGCGGTTACACTGGTCTGCGTGTATGTGGAACTGTATTTGTCTGTGGGTGTGTGCTGGCGTGTAAAGTGTGTCTGTCTTGGTCCTTCTACGTGTGGTCTCTGTAACTGTAACTACTGGCGTCGATTCTCTTTCGCATCTCCAGATACACATCTGCGGAGCAAGCGCCGTCTCCCTCGCTTTTCCGATCTAGAGTATTCTGTCTCGAGTTATTCTGTCCTTCTCATTCGAGCGCGCGCGCGCACACACATACACACACTCGCTTTCTCTCGCTTTCTCCGTCCCGTGCTTTCCGGCCGCTCCTCCCGCTGCTCTCGCGCCGCCTGCGCTCTCCTCTACCGTGTCTTTTCTGGCTCGGATAGCCTGGCTAGCCTGCTGTGTACATGTACTCTCGCGGCCCTCGCTCTTACCCCCCCGCCGGCGAAAGCCACCCCTCGGGGGGGATGATAGTGTGCCGTAGCCCGGATGCTAGAGGCTCGAGCGCCTGTTCCCTTCGAGGAGAAAGAGCTCGCGCGCGCGCGCTCTCTCTCTCTCTCTGGTAGAGCGCGTTTATTTGCCCGGTCTACATCTAGCGGATACGCCGCTCTAACGCCCGCTGGCCTATCGCAAAAAGCCGATGCCGCTCCTATGAACAGTACCAACTAAATTGATTGTCCCGCTCGACCGAGCTCCTCTCTCTCACTCTCTCTCTCATTCATTTCTCGGCTCGAGAAAGTTCGTCTCGCCGGTTTCTTTTTCTCCTAATGGTGTGTCGCGACGTTACCTCTACCAATCCTTACTCTCTCCCCTTCGCTTCCTCCGCTAATTTCCGCCGCCGAAACATCTACGTACTTTCCGCGCTAACTCCCGGTCGCGGGACCACCCTGTTTCTCGCTCTGCTCGCTTTCTATCCTGGTTCTCGTCTCTGCGACTTGCACGCACTCCGGTAGAAAAATACTATTCTAACCTGGTCAAAACGCATCCTGGCTGATTACACGCTAATAAGTCTTTCCCTTCGCCGCCTCTCGCTCGCTTCGCCTCCTCCTCGTCTGCTCGCGCTACGCGGCGAGGTTGGTGTAATAAATAAATTATTACTCGAGAGAAAATTCGTCGCGGATATAACCACGCGGCTTCGTATATTCATATATATATATATATATATATATAAATTTGTATACATATATATATATTACGTATATCGTGAATTAGAAAAAACATCTGAAAGACTATGACTGCAGTCGTGTGAACGTTTGCGCCTTCAACCCTCCCCTTCCGGCCCTAAGCTCCCATTGAACCCGAGCATTACGATCTTAAATTCGCCGGGTCAGCGCATTTTCTATAAATTTTCTTCATCTACGAAAACTGGAGGGTACGTATGTATATATATATAATATATGCGTGTGTATATACATATTTTTTCCTAAGACTCCCCTTTGTATACGCCCGATAAGAGGGGGGGGCGCGGGCGGGCCGAAGCGCAGAGACACTCTGTCCTCGGGGAAAACCGATACAGGGGCGCAGGAGACAACAACTAGAATAATCCGCAACTTCACCGGGCCCGGACACATCAGAGGAGTAGTGTGCTGAACGGAACTAACACGTCGGCGTAATTTTAATTAAAAAGCGAAAAGAGTGGGGAGCTGGGCGAGGGATAAAAAAAGGGTTCCCCCTCCCCGGGCCGAAAAGAGAAACGAGGTGTCTCGGCGCTTGAATTTTCCCGCTTGCACCCCGGCGCGCGGGACCATAAATATTCATTGTCTACTGCCGGTGGCGAGAGCGCGGGCTCGCGGCAGCTAAATTCGATAAAATCTACCTCTGCCCTATACGTATGCGTATCGGGCGCCCTCTGTCGCGCTGGTACCCGGGCGAAAGTTGCCGCGGCCCCGACACCTACTAGCCGCCCCCCCGGTGCTCTCCGCTCCCGCTAATAACTAGAGAGAATTCCTTGAGTGGCGAGCGGGGCGCGGGGGGGATAAACGGGCCGCGGGAAAGCTGACTCGCGTCGGCTACTTGTCGGGCCCTCTGTGTACGTAATAATGCGAGACTCGGCGCTCCGGATATACATCGCTTTGCCCGGCATTTCGAGGCGTGTCCCCCCCGCCCGTCCCCCCTCCCATCCCCGACAGGGGGTCGAAATTGACTTTGCGCGACGAGCGGCGTTCGCGAAACAACTGGGGTGCTTTGTGCCATCGAGTATACATAGATTGTTGCGGAGATCGTAGGAAAGTAGAAAAAGTAGTATGTAAACGCGTGGGGGGGGGGCTCGGGGGGGGTTGTTTTTGTACTAGCCTGTCGGTCCGTCCGCCTAGCCGAAATGGGTGAACGGCACCCAATTGGGGTAGGTGAGGGGTGGCTGGTGTGGGAGTGCGTGTGTCGCTGCGTGTGTGTGATAGTGTAAGCTACGGCCAGCCCCTGGTGGCATTACTGGAACGGCAATCGTCGACTGGGCTTGATGGGCCTGATGGCCGACTACGTCTACGAATGGGGCAGCAGTGGGCGCTGCACCTGGGATCGCGGCCACCGCTGCTGCGGCCGCCACAGCCGCCGCCGCCGCCGCGGCCTGCCCGCCGGCCGTGTGGCTTGTGACATAGTACGGATTGTGTGCAGGTGGCCTCACGCTGTTACCCGTCGTTGTTGTGGTACGAGGAGGTGGTGGTGGTGGTAGTCGGTGGTTGTAGATTGTAGATTGGTACGTTCATTTGTACGTTGTCGCAGTTGCGTTGGGTTGCAGTTCGTAGTCAGGTACCAAAGACACCACAAAACCAAAACCACAAAGAATTAGCCCAGAAAAAAGGGACTTCGTAGGGAGGTGGCGGGTGGGGAGAGGGTTGCGAGAAACTGAAAAAGTCTCAGGGGGGGGGGGAAAGTGCAGAGAGGAATCCGAGGTATCCAAGAAGCACGAGGGTCCTTTCTCTCAATCTCTTGGATAACCGGCGAACGCCTCTTGAACGGTACGAGGGTGGGAAGCTTGCGGGACAAGGGTGGGTAGGTGCGACTTTCCTCGAAAGGCTCGTAGCAAAAGTTCCGCTCGACAGGGAGATCCGTGCATGAATTTCCATGAATCCCGATCGCGCGCGGATTTTACGGGCCAACTACTCGCGGTAGTACAGATAAAAAAAAGGGGTGGTGCTTCGGGCGGGGGTAGAGAAGTGGTAAGATAAAAAGCGAGAGAATAAAAGAAGAAAAGTTGACGCGAGACGTGCTTCGAGTTGGGAGAGCGGATCCGACCCCGCTGCTACTTGAGACGCGGTCGGTGCCCCTTTTATTTGTCATCGGCGAGCAATGAAGGAAAAGCGCGGAAAAGGAAAAAGATCCGACGACTCTCGAATACCGTTTGATCCCGGCATGCCCCGGCTCGTCCTTCTTCTTTTCCTTTTTTTTTTCTTCCATTTCGAGGTAAAAGTAAGTGGTGGTAAGAGGATGGGGTTGAAAGGCTGTGGGAGGATTACAGAAACGATAAGCGCTAAAGCGATAAAAGCTCTCTGAAAGCCACCGCAGTACGATGCGCACTTCTCGCCGTCCACTTGAGATCGCGAAAGAAAAAATCTCTATGTAATGCACCATATATATAAATATAAGATATATATTTATATGTACGTATCTAGCGTATGCAATGTCGTACTATCGCGCGCAAAATAATGACGCGCAGACTTTCGTCCATAAATTAACTTTTCCTCCCAGCAAGAACGAATTACGGGAAAGGCATCGGAGATAGAGTAGACAGAGATACATAGTAGAGTAGCAGTCTTGGAGAATGTGAGTGAAGCTACGGTGTCAAGCCAGTTAGGATGGAGAGTCCGAGTGTCCGACGAGGCTCTCGATGGCCACGATCGTCCTCTCCAGGCAATGGGGGTTTCTCGGATATATGCTGCGCGCACTACTACGAGGTCAGTTCGGGAAAGAGATGTATAGTGAGAGAGAATGTGTGCTGCGAAACCAAGGATTTACTGAGAACGCAAGAATCGGCCTCCGGCCAGAGTGAGAGACTCTTGCCGTCGGTTCTCTGGCATGTCAATGCAACGTGCACAGGGAGAAAAGCGAGGGCAAGCGGAGGCGCACTGAAGAGAGTCACTGAAAATTTTGACGAGAAATTAGAAAAAGTCGACGGTCTTTGCGGGACGAGAGTGATTATATAGTATCCATATGTATATATATAGAAAAAACTGTTTGCCAAAGAAAAAGAGAGCCACTGAACCAAGGTATAATCGAGAGAAAATGAAAGGTGCGAGAGAGAAATGAATCAGTCCAGTTCATCAGCCCGCTTCCAGTAATGCCAATCAGGTTGAGGTATCACGACGCCTCGAGCACAGCCGATATATGCACACGATCCTCTTTCTCTCCGTGTCTCGTACTCGGCTAGCAGTAGTAGCAGTAGTGGTAGTAGTAGTAGTAGTAGTAGTAGTAGCGGTAATAGTAGTAGCAGCAGTAATAGGCACACACACTCATCGTCATCGTATCCGTCTATGCGTTTTTCTATCCCTGGACGAACCGTGTCCTCTTTCGGCAATGCTTGCTCAGATATATATATATATATTTTGCGTGGCATATGTTACATATCACACGGAAGCTCGAGCAACAACATCAAAGCCCAGCTCTAAACAACAGCGCATGTGGAGAGAGCACAGAGCGTGGTCAGTGTCAGCCTCGTAGTATGTGTGTTCAGCGAGAAAAAAAAGTCGGGGAATGAGATATACATATATATATGTCTATATATATATATCTATATATAAATGTCTTTTGCTGTCGAGAGAAATTAATTTATGGACACGAAGTGTGATTCGCGTGGCATGCGGCATGATTCGTGTTAACAGCGATGAATGGACAAACGGTTCGGTCGGTGGTCCGGCAATCCTTATGCTCTCGGCTCGAGCTCGACTCTAACTATCTTCCTCGACTGGACTCTACTCGACTGGACTCGATTTCAAAGGAACCATACCGAATCGTTTGCATGATGATGAGAACGATCTTTTCGCAGCTCCGCACTCGTCGTACTACGTTAGTTCCTGGACGAGAGACAAACAAGATCCTACGGTCCTGCCTGCGAGCGGCACTCGCTCATATCGAGCCTAGATCGTGAGCTGTGCTATCCGCGCGGTTAGCGCGATAGACAGGAGACAAAGTCGAAGACAGACGGAGATAAAAGACACCCGGGCGACGGCGAGCTGTCCAATAGTTTTTACCTGTTCTGGGCGATCTTGCGCAGAGTGTCGGGGCTCCGGATGAGCTTGTCGAGGGTCTGGGTGAGATTGGCGAAGGTCGGCCGGTGGGTGCGTTCCTTCTGCCAGCAGTCGAGCATCAGCTGGTATATCGCCTCGGGGCAGTCCATCGGCGCTGGGAGCCTGTACCCTTTCTCGATCGACTTGATCACGTCCTGATTCGACCAGTTCCAGTAGGGTCGCTCGCCGTACGACATTACCTCCCAGCACACGATCCCCATGCTCCAGACGTCCGAGGCGCTCGTGAACTTTCGGAAGGCTATCGCTTCCGGCGCCGTCCATCGCACTGGGATCTTTCCACCCTGTTTCGCAATTTTATGTTAATTAATCCCTTCCAACTCACCTCCACAGATTTTCACCGAGGCAGACGATCGACCCTCTAAAAGGCGATCGACTCGCGGGTTCAAGGACTCACCCTGGTGGTGTATGCTCCCTCAGTCGCGCTCTCGATCTCCCTGCTCAGTCCGAAGTCGGCGATCTTGCAGACGAGGGCCGCGTTCACGAGGACGTTCCTGGCGGCGAGGTCCCGGTGCACGTAGTTCATCTCGGCGAGGTACTGCATCCCGCTCGCGATGCCGCGCAGCATCCCCACCAGCTGGAGGACCTGGAACTTGCCGTCGTTCGCGCGCAGGAAGGTGTCCAGGCTGCCGTTCTCCATGAACTCGGTGATGATCATCACCGGGTTGCTCTTGGTCACTACGCCCTGCAGGAATATCACATTGGGGTGCTCGAACTGGCCCATTATCGAGGCCTCCGTGAGGAAGTCATTGCGGGCCTTGTCCGCCGATCCTGGCTTCAGGGTCTTTATGGCAACGTCGATCTCCGTTCGGCCGTCCGGTGGCAGCTTCAGCTTCCCGCGGCACACGTCACCGAACTCTCCGCCACCTGTTTACCCAATGCAAAGTGAGTACATATTGTCAAGTCTTACTTGCTTTAATTTGACAAAGTTTTAGGAGTCGGGAGGGTGGGAGGGTGGTTCTACAATACCTATGATGGCCTCGATGGTGATGTATCCCGCGTCGATCTCGCGGGCGAACTCCCTCACCGCTTGATTCGGATCCTCGTAAGTGTGAGGATCGACGTAACTCCTGGCACCGGCGCCACCGGCGCCCCCTGCAGCCGCGCCGCCCGCGGCGACTCCCACTGCAGGTGTGAATAGCGGCGTGGTCACTGCAACGTCACCAAAACAGAGTTCATTATATTAACACGAGGGCCGGTGTGCTCAATTTTAACACGGAATCACCGATACGCCGGATTCGTATTTAAGGAAAGAGAGAGAGAGCGAGAGAGAGAGTGAAAGAGAGAGAGGGAGAGAGTGGAGGCGAAGTGACGCCGTTCCACGGCTCGTCCTCTCCTCTAGAGCGGATTCGCTCGTCGTTATGCCTCTGTCTCTACCGTGTCTCATGTCCCGTGAAAACACTCACACACCCTGCCTCTTGTTAAAGGAGCGACGTAGCCCGAGACTCTTGACTCGCCTGCCAGCCCAAGGAGAATCGAGTCTGGCTCTCGGAGTCTCGAGCGTCGGGATGATCGCAACTCCGATATATATATATATCTCCTCTCGTATCTACCAATATCTATCTATCGTAGCAAAGGGATGCTTTCACTCTCTCTCTCTGTCACTCTCCATTCGCCCATCGTCACTCACTCTCTCACTCACTTTCTCTCCCTCTAAGTTCACTAATGTAATCGCGCGCATAGCCAATTGTCATGCCAGCGCATAAAGTCTCTCGCATGCCAAGTCATCGTCTCGATTCGGATGCATCCGAGTTGGAGCGGAGCCGGGGGGAGAGCCGCACGATGTCCCCCTCCGGTCCCCCCTCGTGACGAGCCAGGTCCCGATCGACTCTCCGGACGCGTCTCGGCGGGATTAAAAGGCCCCGAATTGACCGCGAGGCGGTCAAACTCGCGGGTGTCTCTGCACGGTGCGCGGCGATTCGAGCGTATCGGGGAGGAGAGCGAGACAACTGGTTGTGTACGGGTGGGGGTGGTACGGCGGCGAGAGAAAACCTCGGGGCGCGCTGCGAGCCCTCGGCTCCTCGAGAGAGCGGGACGAGATGCTAGAGAAAGGACGTCGCGGCATGCACTTGCGTCTCGTGCTCTTCTAATCTACGTGATATGCGCATACCAGAACGACAGCCAGCGAGAAACCGGAGAGCGGGAGCCAAGTGTAGGGAAATTAAGAGAGAGGGAGGGGGGGGGGGGAGGGAAAAAAGGGGAGAAAACGAGAGCGGGTTGAGGTTGTCTGGCGCTCGCGATCTGCGAGGGGTCCGCGTGCGCCTGTGTGAGCGTGTGTTGGCTGTCGGTGTTTCCTTCGGATCGATGGTCGCGAGAAAGAGTCTGTCTGTGGCTCTGTGTGTGCTGTGTGTGCGTGGAGATGGATACGTCGAGCTTTGCCGGGAGGGTGAGAAAGCCGGGGTGAGACAGAGAGCGGGAGAGAGAGAAAGTCGGAGAAAGAAAGAAGGAGAGAGAGTGAGAGAGAGAGTGAGAGAGAGAAAGAGAGTGAGAGTGACACTAAGGACTTACGCGAGGACTTGCTCTTGTTGTTGGTGTGGGTTGTCACAATCGGTGAACTGTCCATTTTGCAGTGCACTGTGAACAACACAACAACCAACACACTAATGACAAATCGCAAAACAAAAAAAAGAAAGCGGTGGGTGGCTGGTGTGTCTGTGTATACGCGGGAGTCTGTTTGCGCGTGTCTCGGCCGCGAGATCGAGAGAGTTTCGCGCGGCGTCCCGGCGTCGGCGTCGCGGCGTCGGCGGCGAAGAGGCGACGCGGTTGCCCGGCGAGATTCGACTTCTCCACTGTCTAGAAAACCCGGCGCGACCGGACCGATTCTCCTCTCTACTCTCCGCGACGCTCTCGGCGCGACGACGCTTCTCTCCCTCCGGCGTCTAGCGGCGGCGGCGGCGGCACAGGGCTAGCGAGAGAGCAAACCAAACGGATATGCGAGTGCCGGCGGCAACCCGCTACTCGCATAAACAGCAGCGGCAACCAACAACAACAACAGCAGCAGCAGCAACAACAACAACAACAACAACAACAACAACAGCAGCAACAACAGCAATAACATCCAGCATACAACATGCAACAACACAGAGACAGAGAGTACTGCAATGCAAGAATGGCGAACCGCGAGCGAGATCGGTGCGAGCACGCATATTGTGTCGGGGTAGGCGGGTGGGCGCGCGCATAAAGTCCCAGACGAAGTGAATTTATGCGGAGGGATGCGGATGCTGCCGCGCGTCGGATGCGTTTCCAACAAGCCGCCGTGGCGACGGCGGCGTGGGGGGGTTGGTGGGTTTTGATGGGGGTGGTGGGGGGGAGGAAGCGGCGAATCCCGGAGCGCCAATGCGTGCTCGCGCGCGCTCTCGCGTGCGCAGCTCGTTTGCGGCGGGTATCGAACACGTGCCCCCGCGACACACACGCACGCAGCGCAGACACGCGCGCGCCCACTCCAGACGGAGAGGGCGCGCGCGCCCGCGCGTACGCACACAACGGAGTGAAGAGAGAACAAAAAGGAACGAGTAGAGAGAGACACAAACACAGTCAACGGCATGTACAAGGGGGTGCAGAGAATCTCACATCTACGTAAAGAAAGAGACAAGGAAAAACGGAAGAAAAAAGAAACCGAGTTCCTAGAAACCAACAATTAAAAAAAAAAACAAAAAAAAAGGAAAACAACAGAAACTTGAGGTGTTGGAGAAGACTTACTGTAGGTCACAACTAGTCCTGTAGTAGCAGGCGATTGTGTACATTGTTTCATTGGATTTTTTTCAGTGGATTTTGTTCATGGAGGCAGGTTCGAGAGATTAGGGGGAAGAATCGCACATGAAAAGAAAGAATCGAAAGAATTTCGTTAGAACAATTGGCGGCACAGTGAGCCCGCGGGGGTGGCGGCGGCCGGATAGCGTGTGCGGATGGAGACGCGACACGGTTTCTCAGCGGAGGCGATCGTCTCTCGTCTCACTCGCGCCGCGTCTGCAGTACGGAGCGGAGACGACGATAACTCTGGATAGAGCAAATCTGAATCGCGGGGAGAGGTGTCCGACAGCTTTCTTTCCCTCGGCACACACTGATATGCGATGCGTCTGGCTCTCGCCAGACTTACTTCGGTTCAAGAGAGAGAAAGAGAGAGAGAGAGAGAGACCTCTAGGGTTTTGTACACGCAATACTGGGGCAGGGGGGGGGCGGGGGCGGACAGCGATAATAATAGGCAAAAGACAATATAAATTCGTGGGCAGGTTCTGCATATACGTGAGAGGGGGTGGTGGGTGGAGTGATACGAGGGGCGTTCGCACAGTACTTGCTGGTTTTTCTAACTGGGGGGGGGGGGGGTTGGTTCGGTGGTCCAAAGATATTAGTCGCAAGACACGAAGGGCGCAGTGAGACAACTATGAGAGTGACAGGGGGGGCGGGGTAATAGTAGCGATGGTAGTAAATTTATATATATATATACATATAGAGATACATATATATATATATATATATATATATAATAATATATATATAGTATAATATAATATTGATATAAAGAGAAGATATGATGTGCCGCCGAGGCTTGTGGCATCGGATCAACGTACCTTCGCCGTTCCTGTACTCCAGGGTGTCGCAGTCGCTCGGCTGCTTCTTGTTGCACTCGTCCGAGGCCCTGCTGCATCGAAATCGCATTATATCAGTTGGGTAAGGAGGCACGGCGTCTCCGCTGGCAAAAAGTCGCGCGCTCGAGAAGGGCCACGCATCGAGAGGAGGATCGCTCGCGCGCGCGCGCGCGCGTCCGTTCGCTCGCTCGCCCGCAGAAGGAGGGAAGAAGCGAATGGCACGCGGCAAAGAAGCCCACCAAGAAGAGATAAACGAGGACCAAGTACTCCGGGCAAGAAGAGGAGCGACAAGCGCAACGCACGAATAAAAGGAGAAAAAGGGCGGACATTTGCGGGCTAGTGTAATCGGGACGCGCGCGCGAGCGATCCTTCTCTCGGCGCAGTGATCCTCCTTCTCTCGGGTTGGTCTAGAGCGCAGGGGAAAAAGTGGGATGCGCCGGGGGTCGGCTCGCTGATACCCGGTATCGAAAGGAATTCGTTTACCTTCTGAGAATCAGAACGGTCATGATGATGATGATGAGCAGCAGGACGACCACCGCGACCACGGCACCGGCGATGATCCGCACCTGCATGTCGTCGTCCTCCCCCACGTAGTCTGTAAAGAGTAGCCAGCGGCGCATGTAGAATTGTGGCCGAGCCGAGGGGGGTGTGGGGTGGCTTTGAAAGGTAGCGGGTCGATTCTTACCGAGTCCCATGGCGTGCGGTGTCTTCTTAAAGACGACGGGGGTGTACTCGCCCCAGCCCCTCGTCGTCTTGGCTCGCACCTGAATGGCGTAATCGGTCGCAGGCTTGAGAGCCTTGAAGCTCGCTGATAGGTCCGTCGTCTGGATGACCGTGGCATTGGTCGCGTCGTCGTAGCGAGGATAACATCTCACTGAAGGGCGCAAACCGGGTAAATCAGGACAGGCTTAAACGCCGGGACAGAGAGTGGCTTTCCCTTCCAAGGGTCCAACTTACCCTCGTATCGCTCCACTAGATCGCTATCCCCGCCGACTTCGGTGACCGGCGCGTCCCAGCTGATGCTCAGCTCGGAGCTCTTGACGCCGGTGATCCTGACGTTGCTCACCAGGCTCGGGACACTGGCCTCCGTCGTCACCGTGATATCAACGTACTCCGACTTACCCACCAGCGAGGACACTCCGTTCTCCGCGAACACTTGGAACCGATACGTCGTCACCGCGTTCAGCCCCGTTATCGTGATCTTCGTGTCGTTGAAGACCTCCTGAATAAAACCCAACATTTTCAATCTCACCACTCCAAAAACGCCAAAAACGCCTCTCAATTCCACAAAACCTCCAACTCACAGTGTTCGGAATGTACTTGACCCCCATACTGCATGCATCGCAAACGACCCTATAAGTCGTGTCGGTCCTTCCACCCTGCATGTGCGGCGCGTTCCACGAGAGTATCACCGTCGACTGGTCGACGAAGTTGACCGTGAGATTCTGCGGCGCGGACGGCGGCTCTGCAAGTAAAACCACAAATCAGTAACAACCCTAAACATCCACGCAACCCAGGGGCTCACCCCGCGGAGACTTACGAGTGCAGGGCATCTTCTTGGGGTCCTTCTCGGCGCGATAGTATCCGGAATCGCAGCGGCACTCGGTGAAGCCGTAATCGGAGGACTTGCTGTGGGCCGGGCAGGGCTCGCAGGTGTGCGCCCCGGCCTCGTGCTTGAACTTGCCGATCGGGCAGATGGTACACTGCTGCTTCTCGATGTTGGCCTGAAAGCCGGGCTTGCAGTGGCAGCCGCCCGACGGCAGGTACCACTTGCCGTCGCCCTTGCAGAGGAAGGTCGGCTGCTCGATCTCGACCGCGTTCTCCACGCACTTGCCGATCGTCTGCTCGATGAGGGCGACTTCCCGGCCGGTCGGCGTCGCCGGGAAGTGCGCGAAGTTGACGGAGACCTCCGGACAGCTGATGTAGTAGACCTTGATCGCGAGGATGGAGATGCAGGCGCCTTGGTCCCGGAATGCGAAGTAGACGCCCTTCTTCGTCACCGGTATCGACTTGACCTCGGTGTTTATGACGACCTCGGTGTTCATGTTGAACCTGCCCTCGCCCGCGGCTATTCGACCTGAGGAACGAATCGGTGTCTCTGTGTTAGCGGGTGGGAGAGGCGGATTTGCGGAATGTGTGGAACGTGGCGGGTTGGGATACTGACCGATGAGCTTGTAACTGTCGGGCTGCCACGGCGGCGTCTCCTTGGTGGTGGCGTCGAACTCGTAATAGAGGAGGCTGAAGGTCTCCTTGCAGCTGAGGGCGTTGCCGGGGAAGAGGGAGCAGTCCCGGGTCGTGAATTTGATCTCTATGTACATGCGGTTCGCCGGGCCCCTCTCGATGAACGGCGTCCAGAGCCAATTGTTGACGTTGTTGTAAGCGACGTCGCAGACTACGTAGCTCCGCCAATTGATGCTCTTGTCGAAGTCCGTGAACGACTCTTCCACCCACTGCAATCAGAGAAGGGAAACCCTCTCACTCACACCGTCCTGCTTCGCCCGCTTCTCTATAATTCCTAATTCGTATGTCCTGCTTGTCCCGCGCGGACAGGTTCCCCGCGCCACTTTGCATAATGTTCCCCACCCACCCACCAAACAACTCTCCCACTCTCTCTCTTTCTCTCTGCTGATCTCGAGAGAGAGAGAGAGAGGAGGCCTGGCAGCCACCCTGGGATCTCGATTATTCGGCAGAGAGCGGCGCGGCCCCTTCTCTCTCCCGAGCGACTCTTGAATCACGAGCGATCCCATCGAGTCAGCATCCGCGAAATCGGCTTTTCCCAAGCCCTTCCTCGCCCGGTCTCCAAAGTGCTTGGAAGGTGACACTCCTTTTTCGGCGATCGCGCACAGCGCAGATAAGCTCTAAGCCCTTATACCTTCGAGCCGTCGGAGAGAGCGAGTGTACGGCTGCCACTCCTCCCAGGGGAATAATACGCTTTCCCGGGGGCGCCGATCGAAAGGTCGATTGGGAAATCCGGCCGTGTTCGATCTATCGAACGCCTCGCGTCGACTCGCGGTGTACAGAGCCCTTTGCCATCAGTTTTATTGGGCGCAGGTTCGAGGGCTCGGCGAGCGCGTCCCGCGGGAGAAACCAAGAGGAAGAGGACCGTCCGCGTGCAAAAACTCCCCGTCGAGCCTCTCTGGATTCGTCGCTTCTTCGCGAAGCCGCTTCCTCCGTCCGAGAGCGCGCGGCCAGCTTCTTTTTCCCGGCAGCCGATAGCGGCGAGGCCGCGACGAGAAAAACTCCTCGGGCCCAGGTTGGGCAGCGCAAATTCAGGGGATCGACTCGCCTCGACTCGCTCGAGGGACTCGGCGCTCGCACTTCCGGCACAGCCGGAGCGGCAAAAAGCGGCGACGGACGCGCCGAGCGGCGGCGGCGCATAAAGAGGATATTACTCTCCCCGGGAGTGTCGATAGGATCGATCGTGTATCGGGAGTGTATCGGGGCCCGCGGAGAAAAGCCATTTAACAATCCATCTATCCGGCGAGCGCCGCCCTGTTGACTTTCCGCCGGAATTCTATCAATATTGACTAGGCCGGAGTATATGGGATTTCGGAGCGGACTCTCTTTTATCCGCGCGCTAGTCATCGACGAGTGCTCGTCTGCCGGGTTCTCCGTGGCTCGCGGAAATGGCATTAACTCGCGCCGGGGAGGCGGATGGCAGAGGCTGTGTTAGCCAGTTGGCCCTTTTCTCGGTCTCAACTGCGAGCAACCCTCTCTCTATATCTCGTGGGTGGCAAAGCAGCAGCAGCAACGGCAGCAGCAACGGCAGCAGCGGCAGATTGCTGCTCCTGGGGTGCAAGGCGAAAAAAAGACAGGGTGGCGGGCGCGCTCGGTGGCGGCGGCAGCGGCTCGTTAACGTCGCGGAATTTAATTGGATCCCAGCGAGACGACCTTTTTTCCCCAGAGCCACCCGAACCCTCTCTCGCTCTCTTCTCTTGCCAGGCTCCATCTGGAGGTTCCGCCTCGATTTTTCGGTGCGGCCTCGGATTTCCTCCGAGCCCCACGAACCGTGCGGGGGGAACAGAAGAGAGGAGAGGGAGAGAGATGGCACGGGAGCCGCAGGATCGCTTGACAGCGGTGAAAAATAAAGTGATATTGAGTTGACACGCGAGTACAGCCTGGCTACATTAATATCGCGTTCCCCCTCTCTCTCTCTCGCTTCCACTTTCAGCGTGGATTCTAAACGGGATTAATTACGTCGGGCCGGGCCATCGCACCACCCCCTCAATTAGACGGCTACACGAAAATTATCACGCTCCATTCTCTCCCACCTCCCCCCCGTCCCCCTCTGTCTCTCATTTCATCGGACGTTTTTCCAGCGAGGAAATCGTTTCGGCAAGCTTACGTATCCCATCAGCGAGGGCCGACTGTCATCGGCCTTTTAATTCGCTCCACTCTCTCCCTCGCTCTCTCTATCCGGGTTCGAGCCAGAGGCCGAAAAAATCGCCGAGCTGGCTAATAGCCGGGGGCGCAGGAGGCGAAACTATATCGAACTATTGATCGGCCGATGGAAACGCGTGGATCATCGCGGCCGGAACTCGCAGATACAACAGCCGCGCGGAGGGGGAGAGGGAGAGGGCGAGAGCGAGGTATTCCAGCGGAATGGAGCTGGTAACTTCCCATTTCCTCGGCGGACGACTCGCCCCCGAGTAAATAGATACGAACTGCCGCGCTTCCCAAGTAAAGCCAATAAGCCTGCCAGCCGCTCCAAGGGCGGGGACGAAAAATGCAGCCGAGAGCCACACTGGCGCGCGAACCTGCCGGAGGAGAGAATGAAAATGAGAAAAGCTGGGGGAGAGAAAGAGAGAGAGAGAGTTCCATTGGCCAGTGGTAATATTGGCCCCCATAATCGCAATTCCGACGGTGTAGCTTGTGCGTTGGGGGATGGGAGAGGGCGGCCAGGGTGTATTGCACCTAGGTGGAAGCCGGGAAGTGAGGGGAAGAAGACTTAGGGTGTTAGGAGGCGCGCAGAGGGTGGAGGAACTTTCGGTCTAGCGGAGGGTGCTCGCGAATCTTAATATATATTGAGCTCTCTGCGCCCCCTTCGTTGGGGTTAGCTGCACTGCACACACGTACTAGATTCTCTCTCCCTCGTTCCTTCGCTATGGCCTTTCCGCCTCTTCCATCGACTACGTGCACCGGCTGTCGAGTCTTCTTCCCATCCACCCCTCCACCCTCTCTCTCTCTCTCTCTCTCTCTACGTGTGTAGAGACTCTGGAGACTACTCGCGCCACGTGGGCTGATCCGCAAACTTAAATTAGCTTCGCGCGTCCGGTCAACTATTTATCCCGCTGTTTGATCGGACAATATTTTCTCGGCTCTCGGCTCTCGGCTCGCGGCTCTCCGATCAACTGTGAGAAAGTTAGCCGGGCGACTGGTAGGCGCGTGCGAGTGTGCGGAGTCTCGAGAGGTCTCGGAGTTATTGGTGGGGGCCTCTCGCTCGGGGGTTGTAGGTGTTCGCCCCGAAAAAGATGGCTCCGTCGAGTGGAAGCGAAGGGTGGCCGCGAGCTTTCTCTCCTTGGGTAACCGATCGCCCCGACACCCTTTTCCCCGAAGAAGACGCCTAATTCGACGCGCCTCGCCAATCGGAAGCTCAGACGCGCACTCGGCCCTCATCTTTTCTCTTTTTACGAGCGCGGCAGACGCCTTTCGAGTCGCTTCCTCGTGGAAGCTCGAGGGGCGCGAATTTATGTCGGGATTATTCTAGCAGCGACAGAGCGCGCCGACAAATCGGCCGCGCTCGACGATCGAGAGCCTCGGAAGCAATTTCCCGGCTTGGCAGATTTACGGCCCGGAGATCGAGTCCCACACGCGCCCGGGCGCGCGTCGGGTAAATTCGATTATGAGGAGGCAGCGCGATACCCCCTGCTGTCTCCTAGACTCCTGGAAGTCTGTCGGTCTACTCCACTTTTCCCGGAATCCGCGCTCTAATCTCGGCCGAGCCGTGTCTGGCTGCGAGCCTTAAAGGTGAATTCGTATTTTAAGCCGGCGGGTATTTAACCAGGCGCGCGCGCGCGTCGGCCGCCGTCTCGCCGTGGGGTGTCAACGACGACGGCTCGTGTCCATCGATAGGCATCCATCCATAATGAGCCTAAGCGGTGTCTTCGGGTTCCTGGTAATATTTCGAGCTGCTAGCAGCGAGAGGCGACACGCCTGTCGCCGAATGCCATTGGAGGAAAAAGTAGAAAGCACCGAGAGAGAGCGAGAGAGAGAGAGAAGAGTGAGTGTCGCGTGTCGCAAGGGCTGAACGCGCGAATGACCGTCGCCCCTCACTGTGTGACGAGACGAGACACGGCCGCGTCACGTCAGCCCGTAACGAGGAGGGCGTTTGTTCCACTCACTCCCACCCCTCTCTCTCGCATCCGATATATTCCAAGTCGCGACCACCAGCCGCTCCTCTCATTCCCTTACACCGCCATCCCCGAATTCCCCGACTTTCACGCCCTTTCCTCTCCCAGGCCTCCGGGCGAAAGAATGACTCCAACATCTCCGAGTATGCGTCGAGAGAGAGAGAGAGAGAGAGAGAGTCGTATGCGGCGGCTGGTCGAATGAATGCGCGAGGATGCCAGCGGCTCGGAAATAGTGAATGAAGCCGGCTCGTCCAAAGATACACCGAGCGAGAGAGAGTGGGACCAAGCGACGAGTGCCGGTGCTATTTCGAGTGACCAAGTGCATGGGGTGCAAGGGGCGTACCCGGGCAATGATCGTCAGACTGAGGAGAGTCTCGAGAGAGAGAGAGAGAGAGAGTTGAGCAGGTTCTGATCGACCTGTCCAATCTACAGATCCTCCTCTATAATCGATCCCATTTTTCTCCGCCTCCCCCCGTCCCCGGCGCAACCCCCCGAGAATCGGGGTAGAACGAATCTTATGCAAATTCGAGAGCGAGTACGATCGGCACGAGGGAGCGGAGATTCGTCGTGAATTAGCTGTCCAACCTCGGCGTGCACCGGCGAAGGGGGGGCTTTAATATCGAAGGTCCCGGTGTCGACTGACTCTCGTGGAGGCGCGTGGCTGCCCCTGGACCTGTCAGTTTGACGCATCGCAGTCGCGGGAATCCATTATATAGTCAATTACTCGGGCCCCGGGGGGAGGGTGGGGGGCTCCCGGGGATGAGGCATCTGACGCCTGGCCGCTGCTCTCTGCGCTCCGGCCACCCCTTTCCCTACCGGCCACCCTTCCCATATGGACCCATTCCACCGCACTGAACGCTCGACAAATCGGCCTATTCTGCTTTCCCGGTCGCCCCCCCCCCCCCCACCTCCCCCTCTGCCGCAACAGTTAACTTTTCCAGCCCTTTCCGCGCCGGGCAGGATAATCGATCGGGGAGCGAGGAAAAACTCCCTCGACAAATAGCCTCCGTTTCGCCTTCCAAATGATAATCGCGGAGTTATGAAACCCGAGATATCTAATGATGGAAATAGAGCGTGTGATGGAGCTAACCTCGACCCTCTCGATTTATAAAATTCTTTAGCGCCGGAAGATCGACTTCCGTCTCGCTAGCTTCGCTCTTGCTCCGATATCCGCGCGGAATGTTGGTGGAAAATTCGCCTGCCGAAAACATTGTTGGCGAAAGTTGCAGTTTTCCAGCTCGAGGGGGAGGGGGGCTGATAGAGGGTGGAGAGGGGGGAGGAGGAGGGGGCAGATGCCGGCGGCGTCGGTTCATCCCCAAGATGGGTAAGAAAGTGGAAAGAGGAGGAGACCGGGGGCTTTATTTTATTGGTCGAATGAAATTAGCGCGGGCTCGGCCGGATGTAGAGGCTGCGGATGGAAGGAAGGCGAGGGCGATCGAAGGTTTCATCCCTCTGTAGTTGGTGGAAATCGAGTTTCTGAGTTCCACTGCTCCTCGAACCTCGAGGTTCCTCTAGCGAGCTGATAGAGGGTGGAGAGGGGGGAGGGGGAGGGGGCAGATGCCGGCGGCGTCGGTTCATCCCCAAGATGGGTAAGAAAGTGGAAAGAGGAGGAGACCGGGGGCTTTATCGCAATAATGAAACTGTGTTTATGATAATCGAACAATGGGAGCGGCAGTGTACGCGGGTAACGAGGGGTGGCCGGGTAGGAAGAGCCGACAATGCCCTCGAGCGACGTAGGGTACCCTCTGGCCCGCGCGCCGAAATGCCGAGACACAGAGCCGGCGGAGGACGAGAGAGCGCGAGTGGGGAGGAGGAGGAGGAGGAGGAGCCGCCGGGTGGCGAAGGGTGCGAGAAAAGAGGCCTCGTGTCTCTCTTCCAAGGTTTCGGCTGCCGAATCTTAATTAGGAGCTTCAGAGAGCCGCCCGGCTGCCGACTCGCCTCGGACTTCGTCCAAGCGGAGAGGAGTCGCCTGACACGCTCCCAACGAGAAAAAAGAAATCCTCCCCGTCGACGTCCTCCACCTCCTTCTCGTCGTCGTCTCGGCACCCTTGGCCGATCGGCGCGCAGATAACGCGCTCGCCCTGAGATAGCGAAATCTCACTCCCTTTCTCTCTCTCTCTCGGCCACCGAGCGAAACAAAGGCTCGATGAGAGCTCGTCTACCGAACTGGCTCGAGTGCTCTCCGATTGGAGGGGGTGGTGGTCCAGGAGGCCGAGGTCCTTAAAATCATTATTCCCGCGCACGCAGTCCCGGCTAAGGGAAATTTCATGAATTCTCGAGGAGGAGCCGGCTAATAAGACAGATATCCCTCGCTCGCCGCCTTGATATCCTGGGGGGAGGAGGGTGAGCGAGAGCCCGCCTTTGTAACTCGATAAAGTAACCTCCGCTACTTTCCCCAGGTAGAACCGAGCAACCCTTCGCTACAGAGTTAACTGGCGCAAGAGTTACCGGAACTTTGCGAGGGATTAAGGATCGATCGGAGCCCGCTCGAGGAAATGCGATGCGTAAGGAGAAAGAGGGAGACAAAAGCCCCGCGCAACAAGGGATTCGAGATGGCAACGAGGCAATCCTCTGGATCTTTCCCTCTGGGCGGAGATCGCTCTAACTCGGGACTCCTCCTTTTTCTTCTCGACGCCCTGCAACCCTTGTTCGAGGAAATTAGCAGGCTCCACTTAAAGGGCCGAGTTACACCGTGACCCTTTTGCCGGAAATGGCTCGGGCAAATCGGAACTCTCTCTCTCTCTCTCTCTCTCTCTCCCTCGATCGAAGGCGAGCTGAAATCCCTTCTAGAGAGGAACAACACGCGGCTGCCACTGAAGGGACTCGGCCGGGGAAAAGGGCGCGGGCCGCGCACGCATTAAAACTACTTGGTGCCGAGATGAGAGGAGAATCGCTCTCTCGGGAGAGAATATCGGGCGAGCGGAGGAGGACTCGTGTCAATAAAGAGCGCGGGCCCTAACGACGCGCTCCGGATGACAGATATACGCCCGAGCGAGGAAAAGGAGCCAGAGGTATTATGGGGATCTAGGAGAGGGCGAGGGCGCGAGGGGCGCGCATTCGCTCCTTCCTACTCGGATGCGACGGCCGACCGCCGAGAGACAAGAACACAGCGGCAGCTCGCCGGAGCTGGATTCTGAGAGAGAGAGAGAGGAGGCTGGAGAACGAGGCAGTGCCCATGAAGGTAGACGTAGAAGTATGGCGGTGGAGGTGAAGGTAGTGGTGAATGTATCGAGGCGGAGAGAGAAAGAGGATAAACGAGAAGAGGGAACTCGAATGCGCGCAGGCAACGGCCTGCAGAGGCCCCGAAGGCCGTTCACATGAATACCAGTCTTTCCATTAGTACTCTCCGAACCAAGAGAGAGAGAGAGAGAGAGAGAGAGAGAGAGAGAAAGAGAGAGAGGGAGAGAGAGAGGCCCGGCCGCCGATGCATGATCGATACTCGCAGATCCAATCTTGCTCGCTCGGCCCTCGTCCAATCGCGATCGAGGACCACCGCGAGATACAATGTAACCGAGGTAGACGCGCGCGCCCTTCCTTCCGTCCGTTTGTCTTCGACTGCAGGACGATATCCTTGTAAACCCTCGGGGCCGGCTCTCCTCGCGAGAACCACTTGGGATATCAGCGCGAACCTCGCCTTCCGTCTCCCCGCCCGCCGCTCGGCTTCTCCAGCCGCCCCTTCCCTCCCATTTCCAGCCGCGCGATCTTTGACAAATTGCGTCTACCGCGCGGCCTCCGCTTCCGCGGCGCTCCGGGATTTCGCGTGTTCCGCGTGATCCTGCGCGCTCGGGCGCACCCCTTTAACCAGCTGGAGCGCACCAAGCGGGTCGTGCGCTCCGAAAGCCGAGGAGTGGAAGGTCTACATTGGCGCGGTGTGGGCTGTTGCAGAGTCGCCGGGCGGAAAAGGTCAAACTGAGCCGCCAAGTAAAATTGCGCTCTGGGCCTCGTTGAATAAATGTAGAACTGGAATTCGTGGGGGGGTGGGGGGTTGAGGAAGAGCGGAAGGGTGCAATTAGAGGAGTGGAAAAGCGGGCCAGCGGGTCTTTGGTCTCTTTCTCTCCATCGGCATCGGTGAGCACATAGTGGCCGGTGTGGCTCTCGGGCTCTGCATGGATTCCACTCTAGCCACTTTCCACCTACCACCTTCTCATCCTCCTCCACCTCCACCTCCTCTACTCCTCGGGAGGTTCGGAATATTAATGTCCCTCATATTTTATAGAAGCACTCGCAGGGCGCGCGCGGCTTTCCCTCCTTCCCTCCTTCCATCCCTCTCTCTCTTCTCTATCCGTTGGCGAGTAAGCGCGCGCGTGCGACTCCCACGACTAAAAATATATGTATTGCCGGGGGCGCGCACCGGGGAAGATCCTTATCCGGGGGGACAATGACAAAACGAGCAAAGCAGCCGAAATACCTAGAGGAGTTAATTCGGTTGTCGGTTCGCGACTCCTTGCGCCCGGCTGCTCTCCCTCTCCCTCTCTCTCTCTCTCTGGAGCGACGATCCTCGTGCGCCCCCATGGGGCCCCTTCCTCAACTTCCACTCTCTCTTCTCTATATCCTCCTCCCGGTCTCTCCGTCGCCGCGGAGAGAGCGTCCCTCTCTCCCACGCTCGGTTCATCCTCTATCTTATCAATCTCGACGACCTGCCTACCGAAGAAGCTTAACGAGAGCCACGTTTTTCCGTGGGAAGCGATCCGCCGATCTCTCGATCGCTGCCGCACGCGACACACACACACGCACACAGAGAGCCTCACAGAGGAGACACAGAGAGGTCTCGGGGGCCGACGGTCTTTGTCGAGCGCGGCTCTCTCTCGCGTTAATCTTCGTTAGCCGAGGCCGCGGCGCTGGCCCTCGTCATTTTCGAAGGCAGCGCCCGAACTCTATGTACCCAGCGGCTAAATGCTGACAAATTGATCTCACGCCCTCAAGGAAATACGAGAATTTATGGCCGCCGTCGATAGAGTAGCTCGTGTCCGGCGCTCGCTATAATCTAATTAATTTCGCCGGTGAATTCGAGGTGGCGAGCTAATTCAACGGGGGAAAGGGAGGGGAGGGGGACGTGCCGGTGATGGAAGTGCAAGTTTCGCACTTTCCCCGAACGAGGAACCCTCCGAGCTCCAGCTTCCCTTACTTCTCCGCGCAAGTTCTTCTTCCAGAGCTTCCTATCCTCGGCTCCCCGCCGCCCACTCGGCCTTTTCTAAATTGACTTTCACCCCTCGCCGTCACTCCCTTTCTACCTTTCTTTCTCCAGCCTCCCTCCTCCTCTCCTCCTCTCCTCGAGCAGCTCTCGCCCCGCGGAAAGGCGGAAGGCTTTGGTATGCGAGTCTCGCGCGATCACAGGGGAAGAAGCCCGAGCGCTTCTCCTTATTTCGGGGCCAACAATACCGGGCGGGGATGATTCATCGATTTCGTACGCGGCTCCGTACGTGCTCGCCGTCAGGCATCCCGAGACTCCGGATGACTGCCGGCCGCTTTACTTTCGCCCTTTGAGGGATGCGACGCTGCACCGCCACATAGCACCGGCCCCCTCTCCCCCCGCTCTCTCTCTCTCTCTCTACATATATATGCGGAGCGCGTCCCCGGGCATATACGAGCGCGAGAGCCGAGCTCCAGCATGCTGGAATTGCATTTCGAGCGGAACGTGCCCGCACTAACAGCGCGCGGCCTCCCAATGAAAGCGGATATCTATTAGCGTTGATGGCTGGCTCGGTGGATTTGCCGGCTGAATTCGATTTCGCTTTCTCGAAAGGGTTGAAACATCGCCGGGGATTCACGCTGCGAGAGAGAGAGAGAGAGTTGCATATCCCCGCGTGACCTCACGCTTGGCTTAATCCCGCTCTCTTCTTGCTCTCCCTCTCGGTCGGCTCGCGCCGAGCGGAGTCTGGCCTGTCTGGCGGCGCGCGGCTGTATCCACTTATTGCGCGCGGCGCGCACCCTCGCCGAGAGTGTGCAACAGTATCGCCGGCCCCCGCGGTCTGTCTGCGTCTTTTCCACCCTCTCGGGGGGGGGGGGGGGGGGGGGTTATTCGCGCGCGCCCCACGGCCAACGTGGTCACGTCCCGGTCGCCATGGCGACCCGCCCGAATCGAGATGGCAGAGACTCCCTTTCTATCCTACCAAACCTTACCTCTCGGAGCCGCGTCACCTATTCGCCACTTGGCCCCCCGGCTTCCTTCCACATCAAGCTTCCACTGCGCTACCACTCTCTTTACTCCCGCGCGCCCTCTCGCCCCTCGCGCCATTCTCTAGGCTCCTCTCGTCTGGGCCGGTGGCCGCTCTCGTTAGTTAAAGGCCACGCGCGCCGAATTCTAATCGAGCCGAGAGATCTGTCAGGACGGAGAGCGGACTGGTATCCTCGGATTATACGTTTTCTAGATTTCCCGTTTCTTCATTGTGGTGCTGGTGGAGAGGAGTTTTCTTTGGGTGATTTTGAGAGAGGTTTGTCCAGGTAGAATATCTGGTAGAAGTTGGGACGCGTCGCGCGGTCCTCTACATATACTACTGGCCGCCGAGTGGACTCCTCGAGTCCAGAGCAAACTTTGATAGCCGGCGGCGGCCCATCGAACCTTGAATGCACATTCCACCCGACGGCCAACGGGGCTACGAATGACGAAGGCAATAGTGAATTAGCATAGGCAAACAGGTTGCCGGCGAGACGCGAGGAAGGAGACGCGAGCCGCCTTATTCCAGTCGCGATCATATTAATTCATCTCGAATTCCGAATACGAGTCTCGTACGCGAGCGCGCGCGCCGCCGAGGGCACAGAGAGCAAAGACAGGGGAGCGCTGTCTCCGGGGGGAGGGCGAGGGGGAAGAGGGTTCATGAGGCCGAATTTATGCGGCCGCTCCGCCGAACCGCCCCAGTCATCCGTCTGGAAGATGAGACACGGGAATTTGGTATTCAGTGCGCCGGTCGTTTTTACCATTTTAATTCGAGGAAGGTAGAAACAGGAGTACACGCGCACGCGTTGGTCCCCGTGGACGAGGCTCCATCGAAATTCATCGGGAAAGTGTCAGAGCGCGTCAGAGTACGCGTTCGGTTCCTCTAGGTGGATATACGCGCCTCGCTCCTCGATGCCCGGGACACGCGTCAAGCAGCGCGGCCCGCAGGCTGCATTTCAAAGAACGCGAGCGCGAGGCACCAATGAAATATTAAGGGCCCCACGTATTTTGACGGGCGCTAAAAGTGATTTGTCTAGCGGATGCTCGAGGAGGCAGCGTGCTCGGGGACACTGACGCGGCTTTTATTAATCCTAGCGAGAAGGGCACACACCTATCTATACACGGGGCCTGCGCCTCGCGTCCTGTCCCAGGGAGATGATTGACGCGGGAGGGAAAAGCGCTTTGTCAGCGAGCCGTCTCACCCGCTCGCTTTCCCAAGATCCGCCGATATTCGGCAAACAGAGGGAGGGAGGGGGCGAGGGGGGATCCTTGGAATAGGTCGGCAACGTTCGGGTGAATGACACTCGTCAACGTTAGGCCGGCAATAATCGCGCCGATGTCGATCGCGATGAATGACCAATAATCCCGACAGGGACGCCTGCCACTTGCTAGATCGGCCAATGTACCCGGGATTTTCCATCGGCGTGAAAAGTCTGTTGGATCAGCCAACAGTTGGATCCCTCCAATAGGAGGCTTCGATTCCCATAGTAGAGGGCGGTCGATCCGCAAAGCCGCATCGAGCCTCTTTTCTTCCCCTAATTAACGCGAGCTTCGATCCCAGGTAGACTCTTACCCTCGCGATCCTCCGAGGGGTTGCCGGTCCCAAGTGTGTTCCGATATCAAGATCGAGGGCATCGAGCAATCGCTCGGACACTGGACGAGCTCTCATCGACAGGAACGGGTCATTGGTGAGTTCCAGGGCGGGGTAAAAAAAGGGAATGAAAAACGAGCGGGCCCGAAGACCTCGGCAAATACTGCGGCGCGAGCGCGCGGACAGAGTGACGGGACGCACTCGGGTTCGTAGGCCTGGTGCAAGGGGGGCAGGGGGGGAGGAGGAGCACGTGTTCCCGATATGTGCGTGTCGAGCAGAGACCCTCTCTCTCTCTCTCCGGTCGGTGTGCGAGAAGTGGCCGTGATTTAAAAATTAAATCTTAATCGGACGGAATTCGGCCCACACGCTCCGCCGGCCCGGCTCACCGTCAACGTCCGCGCTCGGGCCAGATGACAGCTGCGCAACAAGGGAGAACGAGTAGCACGCTATCAGTACAATGAGAGAATGCGCACATGTGGACCCGCTTTGGATAAGACGCCGCACCGGCTCACTCTTTCTCTCTCGCTCGCTCTCTTTCTCAGTGGTTAAGTCGCCGCCTGAAATATCTCAGCCAGTTAAAGCGCTATCAGTCCTAATAAACGATCATTTCTCCTCGGCTTCGTCCTACCCGCTCGGTATCGTTTTAAGGCCGCCGATCCCCACAAGGATCAACCGGCTATGCCTCTTCTCCAACCTGCACCGTCACTCGCGCCGCGAGCCCGCAGCCACAGAGACCAAGAGACCAAGAGAGAGAGAGAGAGATGGTGGACAGTGCCAGTGATCCAGATGTCGAGATCGCCGGCGATACACTCGCGATGACGATGCTCCGAGCCGATGTCACTTTCAATAACAGATAACGCGGTCAACATCCACCTTCTAACAGCCCATCCACCACAATCCTCTCTCTCTCTCTCCTCCTTGCCTCTCTTTCGGAAGTGTACGCCGGCGGCATCTTCTCCAAAAATGGCGTTGGATTCGATGGCCGGATCGGGAGGACGACACGGCCGAGCAAAAGGAGAACCATAAGGGGCCGAGGGAGGAGAGCGGTGTTCATGGCTCCGGAGCTGCAGGGAGCTTTTTTGAAAAATTGAAGGCAGCCCGCTGGGAAGTCGTAAAATTTCGGGGAGCCGCGGGATGCATCTGCTCGGCGGCTGCCGAGAGAGACAGCGCGACACGTGTGCGCCGAGAGAAGAAAGGCCTCTTCGGAGAGCCGGGGCCCGATTAATCCGGTGGAAACGATCGGTCGCGCGACCTATGCCGCACCTTCCCGCATTATTCTCTCCCGGGGCGGCGGCGTCGCTCGCTCCAAGTATGCAGGATTAATTTCGGGAGATTAGCATTCATTGGATCGAGGCTGCGAGAGGTCACCGCAGAGCCCCCCCGGCCCCCCTCGGGTTGGTGGGAGAATGAGGGGGACGCGTGCGCGAGGTGGTCAGTGAGTAGGCCGAAGGCAGTTAACTTGGACGAAAGGGAAAATGGAATCCGGGAGATTTCCTGAAGCGCGCGCGCGAGGTGAGTGCTTCAACCCTCCATCTGCGAAATATTCGAATCACCGGGTATCTCGGCTCAGTGGTCCGTTAGCCGAGCGCCCGATTCGTCCGAGGAGGAGGAGGAGGAGAGAAGGAGAGAGAGAGAGGGAGAGAGTGCTCGCACACCTTCATGCGGCCCGTTCGCGCCCAGTCGAGAAAGAGTCCCTTCACGTGTCATTGAACCCCTTGCTTACTCTCGGTGCTCGCTTCGGATTCCCGGTAATTATCGCCGAGCTTTCACGTCCTCTCTCCCTCCCTCTCCCTCTCTCTCTCTCGCGCCCACCAGTCGGCCGCCGCCGGATATTTACGGCGGCCCGCAAATTCCCGGAATTTACGATCTCTCGTGCGCCCGAGCCGATAAAACGATTCGCCGAGCACTGCTCGAAAGTTGGAGATCTCTCAATTAAAAGAAAGCCCGAGGCAGCCTCCTCCTCTCTCGTTCCCCTCGAACCCGGGGAACAAGAGAGAGAGAGAAATCCGCCGACGAGAGCCAGATGAAAACGGCGGAAGTCTTCCGAGTCCGATGTATAATAACTGCGTGCGTGCATAACTGGAGAGAGAGAGAGCGCGCGCGTGCACGGCGCCGAATGCGTGCAGGGAAGCCCCGCAAGGAGCGTAAGCGTGCGTCGATGCCCGCCTGGCGGCGATCGATGCTGAGTGCGAAAGAGGGTGGTGACGCGAGGGTGCACCGAGAGTGCCGGGGAAGCTAAGGGCGCCCGGGAGAGAGGACGAGACTCCGCTTCGAGGGGTGGGAGCGCGCGAGGGCGCAAGAGAAAGAATGAGAGAACCAGAGAGGGAGGGAGAGAGAGAGAGAGAGCTTCTTGAAGAGCGAGCCGGAGCACGTGGGCCGGCCCGATAATAGCGGGCCGAATATCTCTTTCAACTAGAGTTCTACGACCCTCGAGAGCGAGCGATCGCGCGATACGCCCCGAGCGGGACGCCGATAAAAATCGTCCGGAGGAAAACGCTCCTCGAATCCGCACGCACCCCACGTCGCCCTGTACCACTGTCGCTACCATCAATCAGGATCGGATTACATAAGGCCCTGCCATTGCCGGAATTGGACCGACTCGCATAAACCAGCCTATACACTCGTTCAACCCAAGCTATATCATTTGCTACTAACTTGTTCAATTTCGATTGTTTCGTAGTGAATTGTTCAATTTTTAGTATTTCGTGCCGAGTTGTTCTACTTGTGTTTGGTATTGATTTAATCAATTTTTATTGTCCTAAATTGTAATATTTTTTCTAGTAATTTTGGTAGCAAATCATATAAGTTGAACAAGTTGGTATTCCTCCTGTGTTATCAATTTCGTAGTACAATCGGAAAAGCGACCTTGAAACCGTCCAAGTCGGCGACTATAGTGGATAGGATGGTTTATTGGAATACCCAACGGTGAGGCGAAAACAATGAATTTCTCTCCGTCGGATTGGCGGCGCTTCTCGTTTTTGAAGACGCCTGAAAAAGCCTCGCAAGCCGTGAAGCGGCGGACGCCCGGATTCCTAAGGAAATTGCATTCTTCCCTGGCGATGATGGCGAGCCCCGCGTCCCAGCTCCCCCGTTTCCTTCAGCAAGGATTTTCGAGACTCACTTTTCCGACATAATGAGTGAGCCGGTGATTAAAGAGTTCCTACAAGTAATTCAAAGGTTGGCCTTCCCCGGGGTGGGAGAGATATCGATCGGCGGCTGCTCGATGAGAAATCCGTAATCGATACGTTCCAGCGTGCGTGCTGGTGCGGGGCGAAGCCCTCGGCGATCGAGGGGTGCCGTCGTTCAGCAGCTCCTCAGGTGCCCGCCGACTCGAGCAACTTGCAACGATCTACCCACCAGGCTCTCTTCCTCCGGGCGGCGATCGGCGCGTTAAACGCTCGCTTTGGCGAGCGCGATAACCGCGCGCCGGCAAAGCCAGGCCGAATCTCCGATCTTCCGCGAGAGCGAGCGCGATAGGACAGGTGACACTATTGTGACTCGAGCCCCGCGGTTATCGCGCGGTTTCCCCGGCGGCGGCGCCGATCGATGACGAAAACCGGCTGGCGACTCAGCGCGCGGGTATATATACGCGGAATCGGAGAGCCGCTATATGCCGATTACGATACCGAGAAAAGGCGGATATCGGGGCTGGCGGAGGCCGCGATAACGACACGCCGCGAAGATAAAGAGCGAACAAGCGATAATAAGGGTCAGCGGCGATCGCCTATGCGTGGTAGCCGAGTGCTTCTCCTATTTCCACCTCGGGCCAAACGATAAATCAAAGTTCGAAGAGAGAGAGAGAGGGAAGGTGTCGCTAGCGAGGGCGAAAGGGTGAGTTTCGAGGGCTGATTAGCTCGACAACTAGCGGACAGTGTGTTAGACGCTCGACCTGACAAGTTGTAGGGCGGACGTTTTTTCCCCAGGCCGACTCTCTGTCGTCGGGGGCCCCGGCGTCAGCGGCTGCGCCAAGTGGGAAGAATAAATCAGAGACTTATCTCCCTAATAAATATTTAGGCTAATAGCCAGTTAGTTATTCTAGACACACCCCCGGCCGTGGAAGCCGATATTTATTATTCCCACTCGGGCGCCCACCCCCGAAACCTCGCCGGCTCTATGATTACCGGGACAGGACGCGTCCGCAGCCCGGGCGGATGCATCTCGCCACTGAAAGATGCATGTGTGCCCGGCCCACCTTTCGCTCTCCGCCACCCTCGCCCCACTCGCTAGACTCCTGCGAGTCTGCGAGGGCTACGTCCCTAACCAGGCTGCCGGGCTCCTCGATGACATCCTGGATGACGAATATGCACCCCATGTGTCCCCCCCCCCCCCATGGGAGTACACGAGTATCGCGTTCGATCATTGCCCGGAACCCCCCGTTAACAAACTGATCCTCCTCGAGAGATAGACTCAACGGGATTTCCCGATAATCGAACACGAGCGCGTGAATGAAATTATCCTCTCTAACGACCACGATTTCTTTGTTGCCGGTGTTTATCTCTCGTGTCACGTCCACCCACTCGGAGACACAGTTTTCGGCCTCCTGCGCCGTCATCGTCGGGTCCCCCCTCGCTCCCCCTCGGGTCATTCGAGAAAGCTAGGAAGGAGAGCAGATGCTCGGAGCGGCGCACGTATGACGGAAGCGCCGTCAAGGAATGCGAGATGCGAGCGCGGCGCATTTAGATGCAGATACGCCCGCGGTTAAGAGGACCGCAGCGATGCAGTGCGCGCGTCTCTGTGCCGCGTGGAGTGGGAGCTCTCGAGGATGAGGATGAGGGAAGCACGCGGCCGGCCGGCCCCGTCAGATGAAACGGTCAGATAGAACGGCCGAGTGCCACGTGTGCCACTGGCGCAACCCTTTTCTCGACCTTAGACGGGATCGCTCGCTTTCGTCGACTCGCGAATCGACTTCGGGACCCGACTACTCTCCCTGTCTTAGCCCCGTCGGGAAATTCGGGTCACAGGGTAAATGGGATTAGCTCGGAAGGAGGCGACTCGAATGATGAAACGAACGCGGTACTTGGACTGTTAATCCCCAAGGATGATCCGAGACCTCCTCTCTGTTACTCCGAGAGGAGAGGAGTCGGTCCCGATGATCTCGAGCGGGCGATCTCGGCTGGCGCTGACTGCGAGCGGTTTCGTCGTAATTCCGAGAGTAATGAGAAACCTTTCGGACTGTGTGTAAGACCCTCACGATTTACCGCGGTAATTACCGCGCGGCCGAGGGGAGTGAAAACGAAGCGAGAGAGTGAGTTGGTTGAGTAACTCCAGCGCGCGGCGGAGGAAGAGAAAGAGTTAAAGGGGAGGCCCCGGCCGGGCGCACTAAACGTCCGTGAACGAGCCAAGGAACGCGCAACCGAATACGCCTGGACCCCGGAATCGCCCGGACACATCTCGATCGTATCACCGACCCGCGCGCACACCTTTATCTCACCGGCGAGATAAATTGGCCGCGGCGACTATTTCCCTCTATTATCGTAGTCGCCGCGCCGCGGTGTCAGCGTGTCCCGAGGCCGATCCCACGGGATCCGATTCTTCCGATAATTTACTCCTAACGAGGCAGCGCGCCGAATAAAATAGCGGGGCCCGGGGCCCCCTCGACACGGGGCCCGGGGCCCCTCGCGAGGAAAAGCCTCCGGGCCGCGCATTGTTTATTGGGGGGACGCGGACTCTCGGAGGGTCCTCGTAGTCACCTACGCGCGAGGAGAGCCGGCCCGGCGATAAATTTCCATTCCGAGGGAAAAGCTGGAAGTATCGCGTCGAGTATCCGAGAAAGCGAGTCGATCGCGGCCGACTCTCCGCTCGCCCACATTTCCATTGGAGATGTAACGAGGAATCTTTCGGGCCGGACATTGTTCCAGGTCGAGAGAGCAGAGCGAGGATCTATATATATGTATAGACCCTGGTGGAGATTGGTCCCCGGCCGTCAAAGTACTCGAGAAAGGTAGAATCTTGATTAATTCCAATTTCTCGCGGTGTCTCTCGACGGCTGGTAGGAATTGGTTGGGCGTCGGGACGGAGGGAAGGAAGGAAGGTCGGTCTAGAATTTCGAGGGTGAGATATCCCGCGCGGGTAGAAAGCTCTCGCTAGAAATACTGGCGAGAAGGCGAGAGGAGTGTCTCGATTGGAGAGATCCCTTTACGGCCGAGTTTCGCTCCTCAAAGCCCCGAACCCTTCTCTCCCTCTCTTTCTTCCTGTTCCCTTCCTGCGCTCCCTCGACATTGGCTTCTTCAAATACCCCGAGCTAATTCCGTTTGGCTTGTTTGTTCTGACGCTGCTCTCGCGGCGCGGCCTCTCTCCTATCCTCGTATATTAATAAACCCCGGGCGCCGCGCACCTTCCTCTCCTGCGCTCCTCGCGGCCTCGTTACCGCCGGAAGAGGAAAGCGATCGGCGGGAAGACGCCCGGGACACCCACGAGGATCGCGGCCTCGATTTACGATTGGACATCGTCCCCGGAGCGCGCGCGCCCCGGAGAAAATCCCCGGCTCCTCGGTAAACTGGCTTACGGATCTCGGGGGCCGAGTGATCCACGAGTGGTCGATTGGATGACGGGTCGGGATATCGCCAGGCGATGCCCTTCGATTTGCCTCGCATTCCAGCGGCCCTCGGGAAAGCACTGCTTTCAGAAGTGGACCACCGTAAGAGGATTTCCTCCTGTCGGGTGTCGAGCGTTAAGCCCGAGGTGAGACATCGCTCTCTGATCCCTGTAGGTAGAGTCGGAACGTCGCTTCGAGAAGAGTCCTCTCTCTCTCTCTCTGGTTATGAGAGGAGCGGATACGTGGATGATAAACCTGGCCGGCACCTCTGTCGAGCGACGTATCGATGAGGTAAGAAGAATCGAGCTATACCGCCCGGCTTCCTAGAACGATCGCGTGCTCTCCTTTCGCGAAGGAGCGCTCGTCGGATAATCGCTAATAATGATAGGGCCGCGTGATTAGTAAGAAGTATCGTAAGAGCGAGGAGAGCGAGGATACCATCTCCTATACTCGATTATTACCAACCGCGGCCGATCTCCCGATCGTACACCACTGCGAAAGGTGACGTGACTCCTCAGCGATCCGGGCGGCTTCCCGATGAGCTAAGACCCGAGGGAATTCGCCGGCCCCTTCGTTAAAACAGTTAACACTCGTCATAACCGAGGGCCGAATATATTTGCAGAGCGCGGCCGCAAGTGGCCCGCGATGTGGCAAGGTCGGCCAAGGGGAATTCGAGAGATCCTCGCCGAGAGCAGCATCCCTCCACGCGTCCCTCTCTTCCTATCTTCCGGCGAGCATAGAAAGCGTTTAGCACCCGGAAAAATCAACAGGGGCCTCAAAGAGCCTTTTCAAACGGAGCGTTACCTCGCTCGATTAGCGCCAGCCTACTAACCATCGGGCACATCCACTTTCCCTCTCTCTCTCTCTCTCGCTCTGCCCGCGAGTTAACAGGCCTACGCAGAGGGCCCTCGGCACTGGAGGCTTTCGCGGACAGTATCCACCTTCCCAATTGATTCCCCGGGGATAATTAAGCTCCAAGATATAGCCCGAGCGAGGAATAAATCGGAGGGGAATGAAATGCGAAGATAGGACCGGCCGATATCTCTCGGGCCAGCTGGGCCCCGTTGGAACGAGAGAGAGAGAGAGGGGGGGGGGCGGTCGAGAGTTACGCGTATGACAGGAGCGTCAATTTCGTGGACGGTGCCGCGTCGGCATTCGGGGAGTCTCTCGGCGACGGGGCTTCGTAAAACAGTTCTCGAACGGGCGCTCTTATCGAGCGGCGATCGTGCCGAAGCCGAAATGTCCGGCCGACACCCACGTAGCCAGGGCCCCGCTCGGGTCCCGATGCCGGTGATTTTCGGCGCGCGTCCCTCATACCTTCACGGGGTATGTACGTTATCGGGAAAGAGCGGTGGCGGTGGCCGGGCTTAAACAAACGGACGCCCCCCTTTCCAGGAGGGTGGGGGTGGGAGGGGATTCTCTCTCTAATTTGTCCGTTCAAACAGAAAGCAATTTGTTTGCCGGCGGAATAGATGGTCCATGAGCACTGGACTGCGAGAGAGAGAGAGAGGGGGGGAGGATTAAGGGCAGGGGGAAAAGGGGGGGCCAATGGCGAGAGGAAAAGGAAAGAAGGAGCGAAGGGCAACGGGAGGTGTCGTACATCGATGGGGTCCAGAGGGTTCGGGCACCAAAGTGAAGGAGAGAGAGGGAACAGAGAGAGAGAGAGAGGAGGGAAAAAGAGCGAAAGAGCAAGAGGAAAGGCCGCTCTGGCACGGAGGAGGAGGCGGTGGTCTACTGCTGTTGTGGTAGTGCTGGCTGATTTAAACCTGTCTGGCGGCCCGCTGTGCGCTTAACAACTGAAAAACAAACATGGCGCCGCGCCGAGAGCGGCACTGGCCAGCGGGAGCCCACCTATGCATGTATGAAGGCGCGCGCGCCCGCGCTCGCGTATGTGTGTGTGTGCCGGCGCGAGAGCGCACCGAGACCATAAAGTGCTTCTGGTGTACCCTTGGAATCCGGCGCTCTTCGCTTACGCTCGCGCTCCTTCACACTTTCGGAGCCGAGCTCGCCTACCACCCTTCTCCGCCCCTACGCCCCCCTCCACCCCACCGGGACAGGGGTCCCAGTCGAAACCACTCTTTCTCACCCAAAGTGGTGTCGGAAAGTTCCCCCATTTTTTTCCCTACCTCGCTACTCGCACTTTCAACCCCCCCCCCGCCCCCCCCCCCCTTCCACCCCCTCGCTTCGCCGGGCGAGTCGGCAGCGAGTCGACGAAGCAGTGAAGCACGCTCTCTGGACCAGGCTCAGGGCTGAATGCTCCAAATCCACGAGATGGCTTCCACGAGCGAAGGCATTTCTCTCTCCCTCTCTCTCTCTAGAGAGAGAGAGGGGCCCGCTGCTCCCGACTGCCGCTATTTATTGCGAGTCTCGCGCGC